>JASKUP010000002.1:13788452-15087678 GCA_030448955.1 Trichopoda pennipes | reverse complement strand
GCAAAAATTAACGCTTTATATTGAAAGTACTTTTTATACAATATAAAAGTACTTTTTATACAATATAAAAGTACTTTTTATACAATATAAAAGTATTTTTTCTACAGTATAAAAGTACTTTTTATACGATTTAAAAGTACTTTTAATAAAAATATAATTAATTATTAAGGGTTCAGATGGGAAAAAAATGTTTAACAGAATAATCTAAAACGTTATTTACTGACTCTTCCTTTTTCCCTAAGAGACAGATGTTAATGATAAAGTATTGAATAACCATTTACTAAAATTAATGGTGGAGGACATTTTGCTAAATGCTGCGCTATGATCTTAGTAAAAAAAATATCTATTTATCATATGCTATTAGAATACAATTTTTATACAAGAAATCAGTTTATTTTGTGCTAAAAACCACATAATTTTTTATGATTAATTTTTCTTTATCACTGCAAAAGGGAGGAACGAAAAGTCGTTGCACTAACCCGAACAATAAAAATTGTAACTTAAAACTCTAGAGGTGATCACAAAGCGAGAGGTGAAATTGTATTACTTTCTTATACAGTTAAACCGCTACACAATTCTAAATCATAAATCTTTTCTTTTCCTCTTTTTTATATAATTTCCACTGACATAATTGTGTTATTTGCCTTGTGTTTGATTGATGATATTATCTCTAATGATCTTGAATTCGTTTGGTCATCAAGTGTAAGTAATTTGTTATATCATTTAAAATCTGTAATAGTATTTCTGTCTATCTCTTTTCATTCTTCTGGGAATGCTAACTCTTAATACAAATTCAAATAATTTCAAACTTACTGATGAAATTGATTGCAATTTAATGGCGTTTTGTTGAAGACTCTTCTTATTTAATTTTAGAAGAAAAACTCTATTGTTAAAGATATTTCTTTTGTTATAAATCATTTGTAAAGAAATAACATTTTAAAAGACTCACGAATGAATGAAAGTTCTTTTTTGTCTCTTTTTAATCTTACGTCCCTTTATGTAACTTGATCAAAAAATTTTTCTTTTTTATAAATTTTGATACAAAAAAATTTCAATTGTTCAACTAATTGCCTGAGGTTTGTTTTATAACATTTGAAGTGGGTACTTTTGTTTACGCCGCAGATCAATTACAATGAGAACTTAGTTTAGCTTCATGAAGATGACAGGGATTTTTGTTAAACGGCAAGAAATAATTGTTAACAGTTTCCAATTCTATTGAAAGCACATTTTAAAGCAAAGTACTTTTTATCAGTAAGAGCCGACACTTACCTATAGAGTAGAGCTTATGGGGAAAAGTATGCTTTTACCAAAAAGTCTTTTAAATTTATACAATTTTCTTTCGTACGCGAAAGTAACTATTGAAGCATGTTGTCTTATTAACAAGTCTTTATATTTGAAATATTTTATCGGCAAAATACTTTTTATATAAAGTTATAAAAAATTCTTTTAAAACAAGTTTTTTATAAAAATACAACTACCGAACTTTTTTTAAAAAAAAAGCAATTGTAATTTAAGTACTTTATAAAAATAGTACTTTTTTATAAAAAGGTACTTTTTCAAAAAGTACCTCATATAAAAAGCATCTTTCATTAAAAGTCCCATTTTGATAAAGTATCCTTTCTATTAACAGTACAATAGCTTTTGTAACCATTACAGAGACAATCTTTCAGGTATGGCGTTACTGAATGCAAAGATTGGGGAAGGCTCGGAAAAGTTAAGTATTTAAATTTTGGAGGCATAAACTCTTCGAGTTCTCAACTTTTTCATAATATAGAAAAGACAGACATGGTTGTATATGTAGTTACACATAATAAATTCCTTTTTTAATGTGTATTTAAACGGAAAGCGATATTTGGGCCTTGGTACAATAGTCCGATACTCATTTCAATTCAGTGCGCATATTGCATAATTTTAAGGTACAAACTTGAGCAATAATTTGTGAATCTATAGGCTAGCTTAAGCAATAACTAATTACGAGGGCTGCTATTTATATTTCTGGCTTGGTAACACTGACTGTTGCTAGGCACCAGCTGATGTTTCCAGTGCAACCTTCACATTGTTAAACATAACCTCAACTAAAACATTTTGTCATTTTATTGTTATTAGTGTTGGTGATAGCAGGTTGAAAAAGTGATCTTAGGACAAAATGAACATTTTCGTGCAATAATTTTTCATAACTTTCACGACACCAGTGCACAGATGAACCTAATTCCTTATATGGTAATGAAGCATCTTCTTACAGCACTGGTAAAAACTGGTATAATGAATTCAATCGTGGCCGACAATCACTCCAGGACGAATCCCGTGAAAGTCGTCCAACAACGGTTGTTGTGCCAGAAAACATCGCAGCTATGCATGAGCTGATAAATCATGATCGTCATGTAACATATCGCGAGATTGAGGCATCTGTAGGGATTAGTATGACAAGCATCAATAAGATCTTGCATAAACATTTGCATGTGAAAAAGTTTTGTTCACGTTGGATACCGCATAACCTGACAAACGCACAAAAGGATGCTCGTGTTGATTGGTGCAAGAAAATGCTGCAGAAATTCGCTCAAAGTGCATCAAAAGCAGTTTAAAATATCTGCACAGTAATCCACCGTATGGGTATTTCAAGACGAGCGAAATCCCACCAAAGTTGTTCGTGGAAGAAGCACATCAAAGCAAATAGTTGCCTGTTTCTTCGGCATTACCGGTCATGTGGCGACTGTGCCATTAGAGCAACGTAAGACGGTTAATTCGGCATGGTACACCACTATTTGTTTGTCAGAAGTCTTTGAGAAACTTCGGGAAAAGTCAAAGAAACGACGCATCATTTTGCATCACAACAATGCGAGCTGTCACCGATCGGCTGACAGAGCAAAACATTGAATTGATGGGTCATCCGCCGTACAGGCCTGACTTTTCGCTTAATGACTTCTTTTTATATCCGAACATCAAGAAAAAACTACGTGGACAATGGTTTCCTACACCTAAAGAAGCAGTTTCTGCATTCAAAATCCATGTTTTAAAAGTACCTAAATCGGAGTGGAAAAGGTGCTTTGAAAATTGGTTCCAACGCATGCAAAAGTGTATAAATCTTCATGGAGAAAAACAATAAAATAGATTTTGTCTTTAAGTGCTTGTGTCTTCATCCTTAGGCCACAAATATAAATAGCAGCCCTCGTACGATAAGAAAATTTGATCACTTTTGTTGTATACAGTTGGGCCATTGGTTTAACGGAAGTTGTGAAAATTTAGTGAACAAAGCATACAAAAAATGTACCCGTCATGAATTTAGAGAGTCCAATAGAAATTAGGAGATAAAATTAAATATAAAAGACTCATGTAGTCGCAGCAGGTTGCTTAATTTTTCAGTGTACCTCAATTTTATGATCCTGTACTGCTACGTTCATGAAAACCAAAGAACTAACTATTCAAATAGTACCTAACGCAGAAAAATGCATTTTTAAACTGAGTTAATGTTTTGAGTGAAACTGAATGGAGTTAATCAGGTGGCTGTTAAAAGAGAGCTTCATAACTTTGTTAATCGGCACCCAAATTTACCTTTAAATCTTAGTTTCATGTAATATAAAGTTTATTTTAATAAAAGAGTACCTTTTTAAAACATTTGTTAAAAGAATTTTCTCTTAAGAAATGGCTTTTGTAAAAAGTATCTATTATAAAAAAATCTTTTCCAAAAAACTATAAAGAAATACTTTTTTAAAATATCATTTTAAAACAGTCTTTCCGCGTCAGCAGGTGGGCTTTTTATAAAAAATACTTTGTAGAAAAAGGACGTTTTATTGAAAACATTTTTTACGCATAACTGTACTTTTCAAATATATTTTTTAATGAAAGCCAGGATATTATTTATAAAAGTTTAAATACAAAATGAAGCATATTTGTACTCTTTTTTTTAATAAAAGAAATACTGTCTTATAAAAAGTACATTTTTAAAGTTATTTGGTCAAATAATCTTAAAAAATACCTATTGTAGAAAGTATTCCTTATAACAAAGGTCTTTTCTAAAAAGCTAAAAAAAGGAATTTTTGTAAAACATACATTTAAAACAGTCTTCCCGTCAGCAGGTGGGCTTTTTATAAAAAATACTTTTTAGAAAAAGTTCTTTTTATTAAAGTAACATCTTTTAAGCAAAACTGTACTTTTTAAATATATTTTTTAATGAAAGTAAGGATGTTATTTATAAAAGTTTAAAAACAAAACGAAGCACATTTCTACATTTTTTTTTTATAAAAGATATACTGTCTTATAAAAAGTACCTTTTCATAAAAGTTTCAAACTTCTTTTTTTAAAAGTAAGTACTTTTGTTAAAAGTAAAAGAGTACTTTTAAATAGGAAATATTTTTTCAAGCATTTTTTTTAAACATCAAAAGCATTTAAGTAAAAAGTGAAAAAAGTGATGTTTAATAAGAAACAAGTACTTTTTTTGTAAATCATTGTGATCGTAAATTTTTAGGTAAAATATAAGAAAAAATTTTTATTAACTTTATGCCCAAAAAATGTTTCAGATATTAACACATGGGATCCCTTTTGTTTACAAAACTATTTGAAAACATTTTTGGATTAAGAGGTTCTTTTCAGCATTTTAATTACTCAACCATGACTGACATTCCATCATAATCTTACAAAAAATACAGTGAAATCTATTTTTAACACAACTTATCTCAATAACAAAACAGTTTCTATTAAAAAATGGATTACGTTAAAAAAAATTAAATAAAGAATTTAGAAAAACCTCAAAACAAACCTCACAGTCACAGCAAAAATATTGCTGAGTCATGAGTGTCAATAAAATCCAATGTTTGTTGTGTACTTGAGAAAAGAAACAGTTTGTTTCCTTTTACACGATCTACATGATCATTTTTGTTTTTATGAGATTAAAAATGCAAATTAAGTTACAGAAAAAGGGATTCTAAAGGATACTTAGATTCACTGTTGAATGAAAACATGCTTGTTTTGTTTTGGGTATGAAGTTTTCATTTTTGATGTCATGTTTTGGCTTGATTGACTTTGATATGTTTTGTTTTATGTTGTTTTCCGGTTTCGTGGTAAATTACACAGCTGTTTGAGTATCTTTTTCTTACATTTGATCATGACTTTGTTTTTCTTTTATTAAGAAAGTAATGGGAAGTTTTTTCACTGACTGCTAATAAAGGACATTTTTATAGGACATTTTTGTCCTATAAAAAGAAGCAAAAAATGTTTTTTTATAAGTTTTATATGCCATGAAGTTTCACTTCATTCACGGATGCCATTGGATGTATGAAAAATAACGATGTACGACTAAAACGCGAGCATATCTGCCGAAAATACATATTTCATAATTGAGGTTGAGTATCGCTTATCTTAAAGCATCCCAACCAATTTATGTTGAAACAATGGAAGGCCAAAGATATCGAATGCAGCATCTATTAAAAAATATGTGACGGTGATTTCTTATGGCTGGGGTATAACTCGCCGGTGTCCAGGATTCGCCACAATACAATTTCTTTAATCTTTCGTGACCCTCGAGAAGAGAACGGAAAACAAAACTACTTTGTTAAAAATTCACTTTATTTACAGCGAATTTACATTCGGATTAAAATTAAACTTAACGTTTAATTAGAAATGTCACCGGAGAAAAACGCGCTAAACTTTTACGTCACTATTGTTCGTAGGCTATCACCTACAGTAATTCCTTTCGTTGGGAAAAATCGGGTTACGTATTTGAGTACTGGCTAAGCGCCAGAAACCAGCGGGATACCACCAATAATCCTGGGCTTAACCAATATTCAGTCGCTCAGTGTATCAATTGGTTGACAGCGGGATACCACCGAAAGCAATTAACACACTGCTTAGCGTCCCAATTCCCTTACTACTGGTAAGTCTATAGTACGGGTTAATCAGTACAGCGATACACCATCAACAAGCAATGTTTAGCCTCATACTGAGACTCAGGGCAATAAATTATAAACAGGGAGACACCACCGAATATAATTGTCTTACCCCTCCTCGACACCTCCCTAACTATTTGTTAGTTGTAGTACTTGTTAAACAAAATGGTCAGCGGGACACCACCAACAACTTTGTTTAGCTTCACTATTTAACTTTAGATTATAAATTATAAATAGCGGGACCCCACCGAATATAATTGTCTTATCTACTTGAGCTCTGCTCAAAGAAAAAGCTCCTCTAATACAAACGACTGCTTCTTTTATAGTGATTTTCTGCTGTGTTTTACAGTTGTAGTATTTGGTACTTATTTTCCCTCATTGTTGTATTTTTTTGTTGATGGGTTATAGTGTAGTTGCGAGTTCGGGATAAAGATGGCGTTGCTTAAAACTACGACCTGTTAAATTTAAATCAATAGTACACAGCTTAAAATGTCAAGTATTCAAATAAAATAAATCTAGTTTTTCATGAATGTAAAAAAAATAACGGAGCGAGTTCTAAATAATAATAATAATAAAAATAATATTCATAATAAAAATAATAATACTAATACTAAGAGTAATAGAAATAACAAAATAAATAATTAATCCACTTGTGGCGGCAAAAACAAGGCAAGCACCGACTTCTTAAATATAAACACCAAGAATAGCAGTGACTAAATATTCTTTATTTTATAACTTACATGATAACTCATCGCAGTAGGGCTTTTACTCGTTTTTCACGAGGTGTTAATTAAAATAGTAGATTTTATATGCTGTAAAAGATGAATAACATTGTGACTATAACATGGTATAAGATCTTAGTGCAGAAATAGCATTATATTATTCCAGCAGGCTACAAGTAACTTTAAGTCTCTGCTATCAAGTAACAGCGACTCCTGTTACCGCCAAAGAATACTATGACTCAGCCACTAACAGAAAGTATTCCAGCCTTAATGATATGTGATGGAATCCTATTTCTCGATGGCAAACAGCACGACTTCATTCTGAGAGAAAGCCGCCCCCCCCCCCGGGGCCACATTTATCGGTCTTTATAGAATCAGGACTTGTGCTGCTGGGGGTATAAGGGAGCCCAGTCGCCTAAAGCTAAGCAGGGAGTCAAGTGGAAGTTCCACGATATTTCCACGGAAATCAGTAAGCCCCAGAGTTTCCGCTGTTTCTCTGACTGATTATTGAGGTAGGCCCTTCGGGAGTATCGTGGTGGCTGTGTTTTTCGAGGCCCTCGTTTGAGTTTGTGGGTCGGATCATTTACAATGAACACAATAAATGGTCCAGGTCCAGTGAGTATGAATGCCGTCGTGTTCTTAATTATACTAAACTTCATGCGTTCCTTGCTCTTCAGCAAGGAGTAGTGGTTTGCTATCCTGCTTTGGAACCACTGAAATTGCATTTATGAAAGAAATGCTGCTAGAATTAGCCTTCGGCTTCCTAGGGCGTGAATGGCATTGCTTTTTATTCAAAGTGGTTTGACCACCATCTGATTAAGGCACACGGCCAGATGCAGATGTAAATCTTATCATGAAATGACCACTAAAGCATCAAAACTTCAAGAAGTGAAACAGCAAAAAAATATTCATATTTTTCCAGCAAAGTGGAAAATCTTCAATAAACAGGCTCCGTTTTTTTGGGCTTCTTATCCTGATTATCCAGCGAAGAACTTAAATTTCTTTGAAATAAAATCTCATTCTATTGCCAAGTTTGTGATCCAAAATAGTTCACTAATTCGGGCTGTCATTGCTGAAATATTTAAAATTATGCGAATTTCATCTAACGCAGTAACGATAAAGATGCCAGTGTAGAAAGCAACGGTTGTCATTTGCCAGTGATATAGGGCATGCACATTGAAAAATAGCCCCAGTTATTGTCTACTTGCTCTTCGTTAAGTTAATAAAGTATTAAGTCTCACACGTTGACCGAGATGATGTAGAACAGAAATTTTGATTCCTGTGAGATGTGTTTTAAGTTAGAAAATTACTTCATGAGTTAACTTTTCTGTTATTTCCAAGTTTACAGGCCGTTCAAAGACCTTCATCAGGTATGTATTTCCATGCGTCCTCAACTCATACAGACAATATTCGTTCGTTTTGCCAAAGTTAAATTCCGTTTTGACAAACTGGAAGAGATACAGCGTTTTATTTCCATCTTAATATTCCAAGACTCCCAAAATGAAGCAGATATAATAGATAACTTTTAATATGCGCGTTAAGAGAAATAATCTGCATTTGTTAAACTTTCGTTGAAGTTGTAATTTCCTCTAATTTGGAGAACAAATATGACACTCACTATAGATCGAAATTTCAATTTAAATTTTACAGCAATCTAAGTTCGATATCGAACATCTGACTCATTCTTGTTGCGTAATTTAAAATGGCCAGTTGAGAAGGGTAAACCCGATTCGGGTTATGAAGGAAAGGTTGGCGAACAAAAAAACCTGGAAGACTTAATCTCCAAATCAACAAAATGCAGTTAAAATTCAAATTCGTCTTTTTACTGTTTTAATTTCCACTCCTTAAAAAGCAGACCAGCTGCAGACCATACGACATTTTTAAGGCCTTCTTTTAAGTGATATAAAATCTTATATCGTTGCTCAAAAATAATTTCAATATTAGATTAAGCAAATTTCTTATGTAGGCAAAAAGTTCATTGCTTCTTTTCTGTTATAAAAAACGAGTTCAGGTAACAGTACTCAACACTCAACTCAACTTTTCAAAAGTTATTGAAAATATCCTTATCGCTGACTAGGAACTTTATTTAACCTTTTGTTGTTTTTGATTTTCTCAATATTTTCTTAAATCTCCTTTAAAAAAAAAACTTTACTTCCGTTATTGCATCTTCACATTTTGTTTACTTTACACTTCAGTTGAAGCAAGCACTCCCACACACACCCACACACACACACAAACTTAAAATTTTAAAACAGCATACTTTGAGGGAGGAAGTAAAATAAAACAAGAATTAATTTTATAAGTCTTTACAACAAATACAACAATAATAATTATTTTATGCTTGTTGTTGTTAAAATAAATTTATATTGACAGTTTGTGAGAGTCTATGGCTTCTTAACACAGTGACATGATTTTCAACTTAGATAAGCAAGTAAAAAACAAAAAAAACAAAAGAAAAACAGTAGCAACACCTACATCCTTCGTGGAAAATTCCTTGGGATACAGTCAATATTTCTGTGCTAATGTTATGCGCTGTTATGCATATCTATTCCAGTATTTTTATGCATAATAAATATATTTTTTTTATTGATGATTGTACAGCTTAACAGCGGCGAATAAAAAAAAAAGAATTGACTGATAAGAAAACAATTTGACACCCTGTCGGGGAATGAAAAAATAAGTAAAATTTCATTTTTATTTATACAAATTAAGAATTTCAATAGTGATAAAAATTAAATATTGACTATTGACACTAATGTTGACTCTAATACTCGTACATAAAAATGGTAAAATGTGGGAACTTTTTGAACAGAATTTTTAAATAAAAAGTCTAGGTAAATAAAAGGTTTCTCAAGAAGGCAGAAATAAATTTTATTATTTCACGTTAGTTATGCTGTTATCTATTTTAGTATTGAGGTTAACTATATGTAGGGTTGTGGCAATGTAAAGACACTTTTTATTTGCTTTCCAAAGCACTGTGGGACGTTTGATAACAAAAAGTGGAAATAATTTTATAGTTATAAAACAATTAGTGATTTTAATTTAAACTTTACTTTATCATCTATATATATATAAAAATTAAGCCGTTGGTTGCCAGTGTTTGACGAGAAGCGCCGTCGGATTTACACCACAGTACCTTCGTAATAGTCATTCGCTGGTTTGTATTTTTGTTTCATGCCTTAACGCACAATAGTGCGTTCACAGAGCGTGCTTGCAACAAGACAAATTTTTGAAAATAATTCAAAATCTTTTTTTCCATTGAATACTTCGACTTTCTATCAAATGAAATGTGAGTTTTCGTTTGTACAGTGCTGTGTGTGCGTGTGTGCTTGCACAAAATGCGACGGCAATACAAATCGAAATATGCTCATGTTCCATAGCAACTGGATGTGCAAACTCTTAGAGAATTTTGTTTTCCATATTCTGTTGCATTTTGTGTGTATGTGTGTGTTTGTGTGATTTACGTGTTCAATTGCAAAATGATCCATCACCCGAATGCTTTTCAACGCAATTGTTAGATATTGGGAATGACGCAATTCCAATTGACCCCACCACAAAAATGATAACGCTTCCAGATAATTTTTGCCACTTTGCACAATCAAATCAAGAATTGGTCACAAACGTATTTCCCGGTTTTGCACAAAGTTTTAGAAACCATGATTGGTTGGGCGAAAGAGCTATCTTAGCTGCGAAAAATGCAGATGTTTCGGATATCAATGTGACAATTATATATATATATAAAAAATATATATATACTCTTTGGTATATTTATTAATTTAATTTGTCAAAACATGAAATGTTACAGTCCAATTTTTTATATCCAGAAGAAAAGAAACATAAAATCATTGTTTAACTTAAACTTAATAAAAAAAAAAAATATATATATCTATATATATATATATATATAGATATATATATGTAACACCAGTTTTTAGAGTTTTGAAATTACTATTTATTTTAACTACACAAAGTTGACACTACAGAACAATTTACTTAAGATGCACGTCGTTACTTCACGAGGTTTATTTTTACACTGACTAACTATACACTCAGACTCCGCCCTTTTATATTTGTCCATTAAAAGTCTAGAAAATTGAGGTATCTTCTACTCCCTATATATCACATTTTGTTGTTGTATGTTGTTTTTTCAATGTATAGGCGCCTGTATGTCTGTGTGTATTTTTGTTTTTGTTTTTATACTGATAAAGTTTCTTCTTGGGATATATTTTAAGATATTTGTTGTTGTCTTCTGTATGTAAGATTTCTTAGAAAACTACGCAGATTGAAAAAAGCATACAGATTTGTTATTGTGTGCGTGTATACAATTTCTACACAGTTAGTAAACAGAAATTTGTTGTCGTCTTGCATATCACGCAGTTAGTAAACAACATATCAAATTGTTGTTGTTTGCGTGTATAATATTTCTATGCAGTTTATAACTAGAAATTTTGTTGTTGTACCATAAGTTTTCTTAGCAAGCCACGCAGTTAGTAAACAACATACCCAGTAGTTTGCTTGATTGCGTAATTATTTTCTTTTTTAAAACTTAAGCAAGACACATCCGTAGCAATATTATAGATATATTTATAAAAAAAAGTTTTTTTTATATTTTGCAAAAAATGATAGAAAAGTTATTACACAAGCTGATATTCCTTTAGAAAAGGTACACAATATTCTTAACTTTGAAATATGTCTATTTTGGCTTTTTGATTCTTTGCATATTTTTTGCTTTCTCCCCACTGTGTGAGAAATTTAAATTTCTCTTTAGTGAGAAATTAGATTTATGTCATCCTAAAAGTATGCTGTAAGTTTTATTTAAATAATCTAGTACACTTCCATGATTGTTTATTGAATTTTAACATTAATGTGTTTACTAAAGCATGGACTAATGGATGCCCTTTCTACAATATTGCTGCTATTGAAAAGTATTCCATAAAAAGCTGAGGAATGGAAAAGAATTACTAAAGACAATAATAAAGACAAAAATCTTAAGAGAAAGTTATGCCCAAATGAATCAAAGAAGAGTGGTGATAACACTAAAACTAATAATTTTGGTATGCATTTCTAAGAATTGCACGTGAAAGTTGCTTAAAATATAAAAACGTCTGCATCATTCGTTTTGTCGAGTTGGATATCTTATTAATTTAATGGCGATGTTCAGTTTTTATGTATATTTTAACACGATTATATCTCGACATATCGTACGCAAATCTTTTTTGTTTCTGAAACGAAGTTGTAAAGGGTCCGCCATCTAATGTTTTTCTTTTCAACTAGTGCTTATTAAGTGAATGGTAACACTTAGCTCATGTTTGATTTGACAGATAATTAGTTTTATCTTTCCGTTGAACGAATATGGTTGTGTTTACGCTTGAACAACGCTAGGAAATACTGCAAGATTATTTTGAAAATCATGGTAATGTTGTTGCAGAATGTGTGTGCGAAAATTGCGTACGAATTTTGGAAGAAGAGAAGCATCGTCAGTCAGCTCCGTATGTTCGTTATCTTGTGAAAAAAGTGAAACAACCTGGCATCCTTATCGATAAACCAAAGCATGAAAAGTCAAAAACAGTGCGTACAGCAGTACGTACACCCAAGAATATTGCTGTTGTGACAGAAAGTGTGCGTGAAGTGCCATCAACATCAATTCACCATCGTTCTCAACAATTAAGCATTTCATAGACATCATGGAGACGAATTTTGCATAAAGACCTTAGTATGAGGCCATTAAAAGTTCAATTGGTACAGGAGTTGAAGCCAAGTGATCATCCAATGCGTTTTCGCTTCGCTAAGTGGGCCTGCGATCGACTTACAGAGGATGCCAGATTTGCAAAAAAAAAATCATCTTTTCAGATGAATCAGATCATTTTGATCTTGGCGGGTATGTAAACAAGCAAAAATGTCGCATTTGGGTCACAGAAAACTCGCACGCATACATTGAAAAGCCGACGCAACCAAAACGAGTTACTGTTTAGGGCGCATTTTGGTGAAGAGGCATAATTGGGCCATTTTTCTTCGAAAATGAGCAAGGAGTGGCCGTTACAGTGAATGGCGATCGTTATCGGGCCATGTTGAACGAATTTTTGTTCACAAAAATTGAAGAGGAGGATATTGGCAACATTTGGTTTCAACAGGACGGCGCTACGTGCCACACAGTCGAAGCTGCCGAAGCTACACTCGATGTTTTGCGCCCTATTTTTGAAGATTGCAGAGCTGATATCGTTTGACCACCTCGCAGCTACGATTTGACACTGTTAGACTGTTATTTGTAGGGTGCCATTAAAGATAAGTGTTACGTCGATAAATAAGAAATAATTGACGCTTTAAAGGACAATATTAGTGAAGCCATTGGTGAAATACAGCTGCACACAATCGATAATGTGCTTAAAAATTGGATCGATCATATAGGCTACTGCATGTCCAGCCGAGGCAGCCATTTGAATTAAATTTATTTCTATTATTAAACGGAAGTATTGTTCTTTCAAATAAAAAATGAAATTGGAGAAAATATTCAGTAGTTTTGTTTATAGCATTTAAAACAAATTTAAAACAAATATTTGGCGGACCCTTTAGATATTGAATAAGAGAAAAAACGGAACGGATAGATATTATTTGTTTTTTTTCTTCGAGATATATAAAATAGGACGATTAAATAACAAAATTAAATAAACAGAATGAGAATTTCACTTTTTCTCAGATTAAAGATTTCTAGTTTTTGTCACAAAAACGTATCAATGTGGTAATAGGGAATAGACAACATGCTAAAAATTGTATACGAGTTTTCAATTTAAGCCCCTGCTGTTTATTTATTTGTTCATAATTTATTTTAGTCCTTTCTGTTCTTAAAAGAGCTAATGTATTTTAAATAAGAAAATGTTTCTATCAGACAACTGTTTTAATTGGAATAACAGAGTTTGTAGTAGTATTGTGTTAAAATATGTCTTCACCTTTGTTTTTGAAATTTCTACTAAATTGGTTTTCATTACTAATATTTTCGTTAATAAAATAAATTTGTAGCATTTTCATTTCAATAGAAGAAAATTAAACATGTCAAAGGTTTGCAAACAATCAAAAAATATACAACCCCTTCGTATATACAATTTTCTTAAAGTCTTTTATCATTGACCCCTAAAGGTCTGTAAATAAACATTGACAGGATAAGAGCTATTTACTCGTTACTGTTTGACTAGTGGCATTTCTTTCTGTTGTTTCTTTGTTTATGTTTAACACATGTATTGGACAGACACATTTTTTAAATGAAAATTACTTTATTTGTGTTTCGATTTCGTTAACTACTAAACGTATTTAACTTTAACCTTCAGGAATATATTTTATTAAAATTTTTTATGATTTTTTTGGATGAAAACAAATAAAATTTTGGTGAGAGATATTAGACTAAAAGCCACAGCAAGCTGCATTTATTAGAGTACGAAAGTAAACAAAACGTTTTGTAAACGTTTTATGCAGCGACATAAACGTTAATATATTTCAATCATTTTGTTCATTAGCAAGCTCAAGAGCTCAAACGGCTTTTTACGCATCCACTTACCACTTTAGAATGTAATGCAAGATCGACTGAAAACATTACGGCTGCTCATGAAAATGTTCAAAAAAAAGTTTTGAATCGATCAACCTCAATTTGACGCCGTACTCAAAAGCTTGATCTTCAAAGTACCACTTTGGCCACAATTTTGCACAATGATTTGCATTTGTTTCCATATAAGATTCAGTTGATACAAGAGCTTCTTTCACAAAACCATTTACGCCGCCTTACAAATTCCAATAGAATGTTACAGCTCGACCATGACAATTCCGATTTTCAGGAAAAAATCATAATGAGTGACGAGGTACATTCTGATTTGAATGGATATGTGAATAAAAAGAATAGTTGTTTCTGGGGAATGGCAAACCCCTGAAATTATTTCACAGTCACCTTTGCATCCATTAAAAAAGACAGTCTAGTGTGCAATTTGTTCAGGAGGAATCATTGAACCTTACTTCTTCGAATATGAAAACGGCGTGATGGTAACTGTGAATGAGGAGCGATATTGTGATATGATTGAAAACTTTTTAACGCCACAACTGCATGCTTTGGGCTTGATTAACATGTGGTATCAACCAGACGGTGCCACATCTTATACAGCCCGGATTGCAATGGAATTACTGCGAGGCCTCTGTCTACAACAAGTTATTTCCAGGTGCCCCTGTAGGGTAGTAGATAGTGTACTAGCTTGTCAATATGGGGGTTGTGGATTCGATTCCCAACGAAGACTTTGGTTTGTTTTTCACTAAAAAAAATTGACGTCGGTGGGGCTGTTTAGCGATGAAGGCATAGTCACACTGGTCGCTATGCTGTCTTATATACGGCAGTTAATTTCCGACTATCCTTCTACTTTCACCACCTGTTTCATCTCTTCTCTATTCCTTTCCTAAAGAATGTAGTACGGTACTTAACTAAATAGGCATTGTTGCCTGAAGTGCTACCTCTCTTTTAAAAAAAGAAAGAAAAGTAATACAAAATAAAATAGCACAATTCTCATTGTCACTGCTTTATGTCTGCTTTACTCAAGAAAGCAAACGTTTCGATTTCTTTATATTTACACCTTGTTATCTCTTAAAGTAGTAGTGTAATAAAATGTGGGAGATCGTGGGAACATTTTTAATTTGAAACTTTGATATTTATTTAGCACTGCCTGCTAGTAGTGATATCGTAGACATCGAATGAATAAAATAAGTAATATCAACTTGGGTATCATTGGGAATGATGAGGACGCACTACTAAAATTTTTTGAGGTTAGAGAGAACTGTTAGAACTAACCTACAACAGCTTAGTTTCTTCAGTAAACTAATGAAAATGAATTCGAGTTACAAAAATTGTCTTCTTAAATTAACGATTTTTTTAACTGTTTCTTAAAGAACCATTTTGAAATAATCAATTATTCTTTGATGATAGGAAGAGCATATGGAAAATATTTACAATTTGCATAAATAAAAAAATTCAATATGACAGTGCAGAATTTAAGAAATTATCAGTTTCCAAAAATTCCAACTCATAGGAAAAACCTCGTTAAATATGCAAAAAAAAAAAAGAAAAAATATTTCAAAACCAAATAATAAATGCAAATATTGTGTTCTACTTCATTTTTCAAATTTAAATCTAATGGTTTTAAAATCTTAACTACAGCAAAAAACAAATTTCGGTAATCAATCAATGCATTAGAAAAAGTACCACGAAATTGGATTTTGTAAAGAGAAAAATAAAACGAAAAAGTAAATAAATTATGAGTGAATGAGAAAAATATTGGTGGTGATAAAAAGCTGTTGATCCTTAGCCACATTGTCAAGAGAATGTTTGCTTATATTATGAATGACAGCTGTCAAAGGTTAATCAGTCATTATTAAGGATTTGAAAAAAACACAACAAACACAAACATTTTTAATTACAACTTTGCATACAAGGAAAGGGTTGTCTCTTTGTCTGAATCTGTGTTTTTGGTTTCAACTTTAACTTTTACAAGGGTGTAGAAAAAATTTTGTATAAACAAAAATTAAAACGGAAAATGAATATGAAAATTGTCATACAAAGTAAATTTAAATTAAAAATGTAAATTTAAAATAGTTGTTGATTATTCTTATTTAAATTAATTTCTTGTAAGTAATTTATTGTTCAAGCACATGGTTTTTATATACAAAAAAAAAGATAATTTTTAATTTTCAATATTGCGCCACACCATTTGGGTGGCATCTTCTTTTTCCTGAAGATGGCGTAATATGGAAAACAAAAATAAAAATTAACTTGCTTGAACAATAAATTACTTATAAGAAATTAATAAAAATATTAAAAAGATTTAATATATATAATTATTATTTTAAATTAATTTCTTAAGGAAATTCTGGCTGAAAAAAACTTGTTTGCTTAAACACAACCTTAATGCGAAAACAATTTTTGTAATTTAGTTTCCGACCCTTCAAATCTATAATAAAATAAAAATGGAACATTAAGGTTAAGGTTAAGCATGCCTTTGTTACATTTATTTTAGTTGCCGACTTGGAATTCGGCCTAAAATGCACAAAGGAATACATGCTTTCAACTAATTAAGTCAACTAACTGAACTAGAGCAAAAGCAGAACATGATCCTTACAAAATGAAACGAATTGAAATTTCGGGTTTTTCAATTGTGGTAATACCAGCAACATGATAGTTTTGATATTTAGTTTTATGACGTATTCGTAGTAGATGCATTGGGAATTGTTACAATGAATTTAATTTCTACTGAAATGGTGGTTTTGTTAAAGTTACATTTCGTAAAATTCGTGATATTTTGGACAACATGATCGTCCTTTTGAGACTGCTATTAAGAATTAAATCGACAGGTTCGATACAAAATGTGTGAACACCAACGCGTGTTCGACCGGGTAGTTCAACTGAAATCATCGCAGCCGTAATATCTGCACAGGTGACGAATCATGGATATACTCATATGATCCTGAAACAAAACAGCAATCCACTGCATGGGTCTTTCAAGACGAGCGAAATCCCACCAAAGTTGTGGGAATTGAAAACATTTGAATTAACAAATTTGATTAATGATTAATGAATGGATAATACAACTCCACTGCTGAACGGACGTAGACAAGATATGTCAAACACGATTCAAGAATATAGTTTGTGTCGGGAAAAATGACAAAGTTTGGTCATAACAATCCACCGAAATACAGATTTTGGAAAATATTTTTTTTAGTAACAACAAATCGACAAACCAACCTAGACTTTTTTAATGTACATTAGCCTCTTAAAGAAAAATTTTGTTAATAACTCTCATATAGTTTGTATTTTTATTTTATAAGCATAAGAAAACTATTTAAGATTTAATAAAAATTTAAATAAAATTTAACTTAAAATAAATAAAATTAAATTGAAATATAAATTAAAACAAAAGGAACATTTAACAGACTTGAACTAGAACTTCAAGCGATATTAAGCTGAACTGGATTTGAATTAAAAATTATGATGCCACATAACAGCCAAAATTTAAAAAAACCAGTACATTTGTCTCTTAAACAAGAATTTTGTTAATAATTCTCATATAGTTTGTATTTTTATTACATAAGCATAACAAAACTATTTAAATTGAAATAAAATTTAATTATAACTGAATTTAAATTTAACTTAAAATAGAACTGAACTAGATTTGAACTAAAACTAAACCAGAATTGAGTTTGAAATACACTTGAACTTAAACCGAAATTAACATTTTGGTAAAGTAAACGTCATCAAAAGCAAAATTATGAATTAATGAAGCTGAAATTTCGCCGAATGAAAATAGCATTAAAACATTTTTTACACTAAAAGAAATAATAAGTTTGCAAGAGAAATTTTATATATTAAAAAACATCAGTTTATCATGTCATTGGCACAACCGTTTTACTGCTGTACGTAATGAGTTCGATGAAATGTCATGACACACAATTTAGAATAAAAAAATTTTAGTTGCATTGTTAATGCACGTTTTGGATTTTTAATGATGACGTTAAACGATAAGGACATTATGAATAGAATGTCAGCAAAAGTGATGGTGTAAAATATTTAGCCCTCTTAGCAATTTATTTTTTTTTTGTTTTGTGTGTTTTTAACACAAACAATATTTAGTGTATTGTGCTAAAAACGTTTTAACATTTTCGTTAATGATTTTAATTATGTCCTACTTGTACCTTTTATTAAATAAAAGGCATTTTTACTTGGTTGAAATACAATTTACGAGCTGTAGTTGACATTAATCACTGAAATGTTTGTCATAAACATCATTAATCATTGATTAAATCTGTAGGAGAATTAAAAAAAAAATACTAATACAACAAAATAATAGACAGTTTGCTTAAAAGGAAAATTGATATATGGCACAGCTGATTTGAGGCGCGTGATAATTGTAAATTAGAAATTTTTTTTAAATATTACTGATGGTATTAGGGATTAATTGCATTAAAATCTTAGTGCTAAAGTTATTAAAGTAATTCATATAATTTTAGCCAAAATTGTTTCATGCCAATTGAAATCTAAAACAGAAAATATCAAAATTCCTATAACCCAAAAAAATTGGCAATTTTATAATATTTCTTTTTAACTCTCTTCCTTTTCTTCCCAAAGATATATTTTTAATTAGCAGAACGTCATAAAATATTATTTTATTTTTAATAAGCATAAAATTTGCCCCGTGATTAAGGAGCAGTTAAAGTTCTTTTTTGCAATGTATGTGAATGCAGCTAAAACTAATACACATTATGACAGTTTCACCCTTTTATTGATAGAATCTGTTTCGCTAGATTATAAATCAAAAGTGATGACATAAAATTAAACAATTTTTATACGGAAAACACGAAAGAAACTCTAAACATGAACATGAAGAAGATTAACACAGTGTGTTATCAAAGGAAAATAATTAAAGGAACAGAAAGCATAATATGCGATGTAATAAATATTTTTGGGTATAAGTAACAATACGTTTTGTATACGGATATTTCATAATAAATTATAACAAGGTTTTATTCTTGCAAAAATCTTAATTTTTTATACAGCCAAAAGGCAACAGTGGAAGTTTTGTGATTTCACAACTAATGACAAGAGCGAAATGCAAAAATATTAACTTCTGCTTTAATAAAAGCGGCGGAAAGAGTACTTTATATCCCATATCTAAATTTGCAATCAAGGCCTAAAAAATGCAGATGGAGGAGACGGAGACCCCACATACCAGGAGGTAATTATTTATCCCAAAAGCGGAAAAATAAGCTTTATTCATTTATATCATTAAAAATACACTCTGTGTAACGAACATTTTTAATCAATAGTCTAGAGGTATAGGAGGGGGAGCAATGGGGATTTCCGTTACAAAGTAAATATGGCTTATTCCCTATCTGGAGAGCTGCAATAGAGAGACTTTCTTAGTATACTACAGTAATACATTGAAAATTGTGTGTTTCTCGAAGTTCCACATGTGTGCTTTGTGGTATAGGAGGGGAAAGAGGGGTACCCCTATATATAATTATCAATTATACCAAATGTACAGAAAAAATAAAATGAAGGTTCCCCTGTAAATAAAGTTTTTAAAAAAAAAATACTCCAAGGAGATGTCACGTAAGTAGGAGTAATTAATTTATTATTTTATATTTTGAGAACTTAAATGAGACTCTTTTTTAAGTTCGGCGTATATAACCATCGGAATAAAATGGGTTTTTTGAATGCTTTGATTTTTTCTTTAACGGCAGGCATAGTAGGGGCGGAAGAGCACATCTCACATAAAGACCCCCGGGGGCATATGATAGTCTTTATGGATCCTACTTCTTCCATCTAGACTGGTGTCTTGTGGGGTAAAAGGGGGCCCAGACCCCTTCAAGGCTAGTAGGAGCCACCTGGACATTCCACTATATTTCCACGGGAATGAGTAGGCTCGCAGAGTTCACCATTTGTCTCCTTAGACATTTAGCTTTTCTCTGGCTGATTATTGAGGTTGGCCGCTATATGGGAGTATCGTGGTGGTTGTGGTTTCGAGGCCCTGGTGAGAGTTTGTGGGTCGGATCATTCACAATGAATGGTTCAGGTCCAGTGAGTATGAATGCCGTCGTGTTCTTAATTATATTAAGCTTCATGAGTTCTGGACCAGGAGTTGGAAAGTCTCCAACTCTTAAGCAAGGAGTAAAGGCTGCGACCTACTTCAAGTTTTTGAAATTGCAACTAGGAGTGACCGGAGAATGCACGGATTCGAAGGCCTTCTACCGCGTGAATAGCGCTACATACCATTCACAGTGGTTTGACCACCATCTGGTTAGGGCTAACTGCCAGGTACAGATGTAAATCAAATCACGCATTTCACATAAAGTGGTTATGGAATAATTATATCTACAGCAATAAAATAGTGAGCCTACAAGGTTAATCTAGGCTATTGTGAGAGTAAAATGCACTTTAATTAAATATTTGAAGGCAAGGGAAACGGGGTACCCCAATAACAATTTATTAATTATCCTATGTCCAGAACACAATTTTGACGTTAGTTTATTTATTAGATCTTCGGTAAAAGTATGCAAATCTTAAATCTAAAATTTTATTATTATTTTTGTTTTAAGTCCAGCCAATGCTAGGCAAAAATTTATTTCCCTTTATAGCTGCTTTAAATGGCGCCTATCTCACTTTTTGGGTGCAACTGAGGATAAGCATGTCCCTTCTTTTTAGGCAAGTGGGCCCACGATGAGTTAGGTTGTTACGGGTTCGGAGGTTACAATGGATTTTTGGCCTCTTTATGTTTTAGGACACGTGTTTAAAAATCTCTGTTTTCACCATAGGCTCTTTTACACAGTTATCAAGCAGTGTTTCACAACTGAATACCACAACGCCATATTGGTCTTGAGACAATATTTTAGTACTCAGAATATGTAAGGGGTCCGCAAACTAACCTTTTTTTTTTTAACTAGTGTTTATTTCGTGATTGGTAACACTTAGCTGTTTGATTTGACAGATAATTAGTTTTATCCTTTCGCTGAAAGAATATGGTTGTGTATACGCTTGAACAACGCTGGGAAATATTGCGACATTACTTTGAAAATCATGGTAATTTTGTTGCAGAATCTTGTGTGCGAAAATTACATACGGATTTTGGAAGAAGAGAAGCGCCGTCAGCCCCGTATGTTCGTTATCTTGTGAAAAAAAGTGAAAGAAACTGGCATCTTCATCGATAAATCAAAGCGTGAAAAGCCAAAAACAGTGCGTACACCCGAAAATATTGCTTCTGTGGCAGAAAGTGTGCGTGAAGCGCCATCAACATCAATTCACCGTCGCTCTCAGCAATTAAACATTTCAGAGACATCATTCAGACAAATTTTATATAAAGACTTTTATATGACGCCATACAAACTCCAATTGGTTCAGGAGTTTATAGCATTTAAAAAAAAAGTTATTTGTTTATTAGTAGTTTGTAGTCCAATTTAGGAGTAGAATTACTATCAGCTAGTATTTCTGAACCACTTTTGAGTCAACTTAGCGTTTATAAGGAAGGCATAGATCAAGATATACTCAAAGGCCTGTTAAAGAACCACTTGGTTATAAATTTAACTCATTGGTCACGATTGTTTGCGTGATGGAAAAGTAATATGAAAGTATTGTCTTTCATTCACTTTAATTTTCCATTGCTAAAGCCAACTTTCTAGCCTCATTATGTGGTCTCGTCACTGTCGCAAATCTTTCTGGGAACTATTGTAGATGATTAAAAAAGCTGTATCATCGGCAAATGTTGACTGGTAAGAATTGTTTTTAGTTGGCATATGCGAAATAAAGGGTCCGCCAAATAACTTTTTTGTTTTGTTTTAAATGCTAAATATAAACAAAACTACTGAATATTTTCTCAAATTTCTGTTTTTACTTGTAAGTAAAATCCTTACGGTTAATAATTTCATTCAAATGGCTGCCTCGGCTAGCCATGCAGTAGCCTACACGATCGGTCCAATTTTTTAGCACACTATCCATTGTGTGCAGCTGTATTTTACCAATGGCTTCACGAATATTTTCCTTTAAAGCGTCAATTGTTTCTGCTTTGTCGGCGTAACAGTTATCTTTGACGGCACCCCACAAATAATAGTCCAACGGTGTCAAATCGCAGCGAGGTGGCCAAACGACATCAAGTCTGCGTCTGATAATGCGATCTTCAAAAATAGGGCGCAAAACATCGAGTGTAGCTTCGGCTGTGTGGCACGTAGCGCCATCCTGTTGAAATCAAATGTTGCCAATATCCTCCTCTTTAATTTTTGTGAACTAAAATTCGTTCAATATGGCCCAATAACGATCGCCATTGACTGTAACGGCCACTCCTTGTTCATTTTCGAAGAAAAATGGCCCAATTATGCCTCTGGACCAAAATTCGCCCTAAACTCGTTTTTATTGCGTCGGCTTTTCAATGTATGCGTGCGAGTTTTCTGTGCCCCAAAGGCAACAATTTTGCTTGTCTACATGCCCGCCAAGATCAAAATGATTTTCATCTGAAAAGAGAATTTTTTGCAAAATCTGCCTCTTCTGTAAGTCGATCGCAGGCCCACTTAGCGAAGCGAAAACGCATTGAAAGGTCACTTGGCTTCAACTCCTGAACCAGTTGGCCTTTGTATGGCCTCATAGCAAGGTTTTTATGCAAAATTCGTCTCAATGATGTCTCTGAAATGTTCAATTGTTGAAAACACGACGATGAGTTGATGTTGATGGCGCTTCGCGCATACTTTCTGCCACAGCAACACTGTTTTTGGCTTTTCACGCTTTGGTTTATCGATGAGGATGCCAGCTTCTTTCACTTTTTTCATAGGATAACGAACGTACGGAGCTGACGGCGGTTCTCCTCTTCCAAAATCCGTATGCAGTTTTCACAAACATTCTGCAACATTACCATGATTTTCTAAGTAATGTTGCAATATTTCCCCGCGTTGTTCGAGCGTATACACAACCATATTCGTTCAGCTAATTATCTGTCAAATCAAACATGAGCTAAGTGTTACCATTTACAAAATAATCACTAGTATATCAGATATACAAATGGACCCAAGATACTGAGCTATGGAAACGCTGCAACAATTGGCTTAGGACAACGTACAAAATCACCTTCAGTTATAAAGAATTTTCAACCGATAATACAGTTTTCCAATAGCCCATATGTATTAAATGACAATTGTTGTTTCAGTTTATGTATTAAACCTTCATGTCAGACTTTGTCGAATGCTTGCGAAACGTCTATGAATAGGGCTGAGCTACACTTCTTTTCCTCCAAAGTTTTCCTTATGACTTGTAGAAGTCCACGAGTTTGTTTGATGTTTTGTTCTGAATCTATATTGTTGGTAAGGGTACATATGCTTTTATTCAGAAGAGAGGTGAACTTAGTCATCAACAGCAGACTAGGAACACAAATTAACCCTTTTAAGTTTTTCATTATTTTATAATAAGAATAAAGTGCGTTTAAAAAGATGATGAGAGGAAGTACAGAACAAGAAGATGGGGGTTTTCAGCATGGGTACCTCACATCATTTATTCTATATCTAAAAAACTACAGAAGTGGGTGAGTCGGTAAGTATAGCAAAGGGAAGACGGGTATCCCACATCGTAAAAAATTAGTTTATATCTTGAAAAGTTTGCAAGTTTTTGGGTTATGAAATATTATTCTCCTGTGAATCTGAAAATGGTTTAAGCCTTTCATGAAATTCAATTACTAAAAAAGACATTTATGCTAAAGATGCGATTCAAATATTTTTCTGCTGAATATTTAGTTTGAATTTTGCTGCGTCTTAAATAATTCTTTGCTTTCATCATTTTTATTTTTTTAAATTTTACAATGATTCACGTGTATAAAACGCTTTTTTACTCTTTTGTTAAAATTAACTACATGAGCAATTTTCTTAAATTTTCTACTTCACTGAATAAATACATTGTTATTTTCAAATGTAAAAAAAGGTAGAAAGACTTTTTAACATTTCTAATTATGTTGCTGCTTAAAAAGGATAAACAACATTTGATATGTGTGTGTGTGTTGCATAAAAAACAAAAGCAGGGAAGGCTGTAGTGTTATGTTTTCTCAAATATACAAAAAATTACGCATCAATTTAAATCCTTTTCCATTATTTGCGCTCCATTTACAAACGTATTACAGTTCTCAAGGATAAAAGAAAACGAAAGTTTCATGTTGTTCATTTACAGTTTCATTTTTATAAGCAACAACTTGTTTTAATATTTTTTTACGAATGAATTTCTTTGAAAAGGAAAAGAACAAATTGTCAAATCAAATCTTATCACAAAAAAAAAACAAGAAAAGAGTTATAAGGATTAACACAGTGAAATCATATCAGTTACAGTTTTACATTAAAATAAAGATTTAACATTTTCTATGAACAAATCAATTAGAAAAAATAATTTAGGTAAATTTAGTAAAATAATTTTTCCATTTGACTGATTTAAGGCAATTTTAAAAAATTTAAACGTAAATGAGCGTTTATTATAAATTGCAATGTGATACCATTAGTTTGAAGGGCTTATTTCTAATTAGTTGCAGTAAATAATCTGAGTATTTGACACAAAGAGCAAAAGTTTTCCTTAAGCCAATAACATTTGCTAACGTTTCCAAAACTCTTTAGATAAATAAATTAAGAAATTACAAATTTCATAGCCAACCAAAATCACTAAAAAAATATAAATAATAAAATTCTGTGTTGAAAATAAAAATGTTTAAAAAAGAAAATCAATAACAATCTAAAAAAAATTTTGTTTAGCAGTGGCAACTTGTAAACATTGTAACCAGATGTCGCTTTATGAAATTTTAAAAGAGGTAAGAAAAAATTCGTGATGGAAAGTATCGAAAAAAAAATGGAAACCTTTTTTTAACTCACCTTTAAATTAACAAAAGTTTTAGGTTGACATTCATCTAAAATAAAGAATTCGTAGAAAGTTACGTCGTTAAGATAGACCCAACTCACAAGAAAAACTTCAATTTTCACATAAAAGTTCAAGTAGGCAAAATCAAATTTTTGTAAATAATATACTCACTTTCATAATTTTCACAACATAATTAAAACACTAAAAGGAACACTAAAAAGTCACTTAAATCTTAGTAGAGATAAAAAATTGCTCACCAAATAGTTGATAATTAAAACAACAAAATTTCAAGAAAACATAAATAATTATATAAAATTTCACAGATAAATAATTTAAAATTTCACTAAAAATTTTAAATTTAAAATTTCACTAAAAATTTAAAATTTTTAAAATTTCACTAAAAATTTTAAATTTCACTAAAAATTTTTAAAATTTTGCCAAAAGGTTAAAACTCGAAAAAAGAGGTTTAATATTTCATCACGAAGAAAAAATACAAATTATCGTAAAATCATACCAAAAATTACGCTTTTCACTAAAATTTTAAAACTTCCCAGAAACGAATACTTTAATGGAACGAAACATAATTAACATTCACTAGAAACACAACATTTTGGTCTTTAAAACAAAACTTGCAATTTCCCTAAAATTTATAAAAATTACCTAAAGAAACAGGCATTTCATAAATAAAATAATAAAAAAATAATCGAAATAAATTAAAAATAATAAAATCCAATAAAGATTAAGAATTTCGTCAATTAATCCGAAAAAATTATAATACATACTAGCGTGCCCGTGACTGCTTTGCAAGTCATTTGTGGTTTGTTTTTATTCTGCAGCGTTCTTTTTTGTGTGCGCCAAAAAATTCAATCATTCAAGAAAATTAATCAGAAAAAACACAAGTTTTTCCTTTTTACGTTTTTTTTAATAACTTAATCTTTTTCACAATTCAATATTTTTTATAATACGTCTTATTCTATTGCAACACTTTTACATATTTGACATTCTTCGATCGATTTTGATTCGCGGTATAGACAAACAAAGCAGTTGGTTTATTAACACGTGAACATGATACGTATAATTGATAGTACGAAAAACAGTGATATTCCAAATCAATACCGCACAATCCTAATGATTGACCCTCCTGGGCTTTATTGATGGTCATTGCAAAAGCAACACGTATGGGGAACTGAAGCTATTTAAAATCAAACGGCAAATCTGGAGGAATCGTAGGACAAATTGCTTCTATCACATTTGTCATAAGTTTTTTTACTACTAAACGTGTCCCCATTGCAAAGTCGTGACTGGCAGATATTTCTAACCAAAATAATTGGTACACCAGCTTTCACTTGTAGGCGGTGGGGCGGCAGTCCAGGGGCCTGATTCTGAGAGTCGATAGCGTTCGGAATTATAGTCGTACAATCGAAATTTCGTGCTTTTGGTAATTTGGCAGTCGATATCGCTTAAAAAGTATCGGAATCACGTATTCTATAAGTCGATAGCTACCTAGCTATAGAACGTGAGCCTTCGCTATTTCGCTCGATAGCAAATAAGCTATCGCAAAAGGTTTAGCGCCAAAAAAAAAAAAAAAACAAAACAAACAGAAATAATTTTTTAATACAAATTGAATTAATTTATTTTATGTATTATTAAATAAATGCAATACTCCATATACTATGTTTCTTTAACTATTACACAACGATATTTTGATATTTTCTCTTATTTTCTTGCCTATATTGGTAATATTAGTTTCATTGCTGTTGTCTATTTCCAATATATTCACTTCCACTGGCGCATGAATGCTTTCATAATTTTTTACTTTCAAGTGAATACATATATTATGTAAAGCGGCGCAAACGTTTGTAAAGCTCGCTATTTTTTCAGGTGAATATCTGTTCAATTTCTTATGACAGAGAATTTTCCAACGCGCTTTCAAAATTCCAATAGTTCTTTCAACTACAGATCTCGCTTGCGAATGAATATCGTTAAAATTTGATTCCATTGAGCCTTCTTGAGGATTTCTGTAGAGATTTAGCAACCACGGCTCAAGATGATAACCTGAGTTACCTAATAATTAATTATGAAGCATTAATAAAATACAACACCATTTTTTAAATTTCTGCCTTTAGCTCTTTTATTGGACTTTTTCCACACGAATGAATCATGGGCGGCACCACCATTTTTTGAATTAATGGCCAAAATCGTATATTCATGGTCACATATGTTAATTAAAAGAATGTTTATTAAAATGTATACTTTGTATTTAACTCGTACTTACAATCATTGAATAAAGACTGTGGAACGTTTTTCTATTAAAAACATTTTCTCTTTTTCTTTTGGCCTCTACAATCCATCAACACATCCAATCACTAAGCCAAGCAATCATTAAACACTTTCCTATTTTTAGTTTTGTTTATTGCATACAAACCTCCCGGAATCTTATATTATTTTCTCAAAAAATACTCCTTACATTCATCACTTTCTACTTCCACAATAAATTTCTCTATAAGTTTACTTATTGCACTTTGAATGCAATAAAATGATATTTACAATTTTTCAATAAGACCAATAATAAAATCGTTTCCAACATTCTGGTCTCCAGTTGCCAGAAGAGACAAAGCTGCAGCCAATTGAATTTTTGGTGGCACGCTTGCTGAAATTACTCCATTAAATTGTATTTCGTTTAGAATATAATCGAAGGCTTCTTTCGTTAGTCGAAATCGCTTTACAAATCTGCAAAAAAGAAAGAATCAACATTTTTATTAAGATATACATAATATTTTAACTTACTCTGAGTCTGCCAATGTTCAGGGATCACTTCTTATGCGGATTTGTTTTCTTCTTCATCCGAAGAAAAGGAAAAACAAAACAAACTTGGATCCATTAATCAATTGCTATTTGTTTTTAAAAATTTTGATATAATTTTTTTCTATTTTTCACGAAACATATGTTTCTTGTTTATGTTAATTTTAGTGTGGGTAAATTTTTTCTTGCTTCCGTTTTACAACACTGAAACACAAAACGATTCGTACCGTTTCGACTCATAGAATTAGAAAATTGCGAACTATCGGAATTAATTGCGATACGCAATTATTTCGCTATCGACTCACAGAATCAGGCCCCAGGTAATTCAAGCGTTTTTTAAAATTCGACGGGATAATTTATAACATCGTCTTGATTGGTAACAGAGTCAACCGATTTGTAGGTAAGAATTTCTCCGGGAATGTCATTCAAAATTGTCACATTGATATCCGAAACATCTGCATTTTTCGCAGCTAAGATAGCTCTTTCCCCCAACCAATCATGGTTTCTAAAACTTTGTGCAAAACCGGGAAATACGTTTGTGATCAATTCTTGTTTTAATTGTATAAAGTGGCAAAAATTGTCTGGAAGCGTAATCGTTTTTGTGGTGAGGTCAATTGGAATTGCGCCATTCTCAATATCTAACAATGGCTTTGAAAAACGTTCGGCTGATGGATCATTTTGCAATTAAACACGCAAATTACACACACAAACACAAAATGCAACAGAATGTGGAAAACAAAATTCTTTATTTGTTTGCACATCCACTTGCTATGGAACATGAGCATATTTCGATTTGTATTGCCGTCGCATTCTGTGCAAGCGCACACACACACAGCAACGTACAAAAGAAAATACACATTTCATTTGATACAAAACATTGAGTGAAATTAAGCAATGGAAAAAAATTTTGATTTTTTGGAAACATTTTTCTTGTTTCAAACACGCAGTGTGAACGCACTATTGTGCGTAAACGCATAAAACAAAGATACAAACCAGCGAACGACCATTACGAAGGTACTGTGAAATCCGACGGCGCATCTTGTCAAATACTGGCAACCAACGGACACCTATTTTGGGCTTAATTTTTATATATAGAGATTTAAGTTTTGCCAAGATCAAATTCGCCAAAATTAAATTAGGACAACGAAAACTTTTATTTTCCACCGTAAACATAAAAGAAAGAAGAATAAAGATACAATTCACTAGAAACACAAAATTTCACCAAGAAATTTAAAAAAATCGGAAATTAAAATATTTTACTAAAAAGCTGAAACTTATCAAAATGATTTTCTTAGAAAATAAAAATTCAACCAAAATTTCTATTCAAAACGCCAACAGTAGAATTTCGCCAAAAAAAAAAAATAAAAAATTCATCGAAAGTTAAAATTTCACCAAAATTTTAATATTTCAATAAAAAAATTTTATTCGCTTAAAAAAATTAATCAAAAAGAGAACATTTAGCGTAAAGAAACATATCGCCAAAAAATATACAAATTCATAAAAACTCAATTTATTAAGTATATAAAACAAGGATACAGTGGCAGCCTTCATAGGGACATGCAACTTAAAAAACAAAACAAAAATATATGAAATTACAATGCTGCTGTTCAGACTCGAGTAATTTATTTTATGAAAATTAAAGTTAAGGATTAAATGATTATTAGAGTTCTGATTCAAAAATGACATTTTAAAGAAAGGTTTCAGTCCGGCTTTCAAGCAAATACAACAATTTCTTTCATCCTTTAATGTAAATTGACCACTTTCACTGAAATCTTAAATAACTTTTTTATTCATATGATAAAAAAAGGAAAAAAAAATAATCCTTGAAATTTGATTAGAAAACTGTTAACAGCATGTTAATGTTGGGATTTTCAACAAGAAGTTTGTTTTTCAATTGTGGCAACACCAACAACATGATTGTTTTGACATTAAGCTTTTTGAAGTATTTGTAGTAGATGCATTGGCAATTATTACAATGAATTTAATTTTGCACGAGAATTGCATTAAAATAATTTAAATCCACCATGAAAATGGTGGTAAAATTCTTGATATTTTCGGCTAACATAACTGTCCTTCTGAGACCACTATTAAGAATTTTGTCATTAAGTTTAAGTCGACAGTTTCGATGTGTGAACTCCAAAGCGAACTCGAACGCGTATTCGATCGGGTCGTTCAACTGAAAAAACCGTAGCTTTGCTCAATTCATTCAGGAACAACCAGCTGGTTTTTCTGAAAAAATCATTTTTTTAGACGAAGCCCATTTGCACACATTTGCCGTATTTGAGCTTCTAAAAATCCTAGAGCGATTATTGAGAAGTCTTTGCATACTCAACGTGTGACTGTATGGTGTGCTATGTGGTCTGAACGTATGATTGGGTTGCTTTTTTCGAAGATGAGGCTGGTAATGCAGTCACGCTACCGCGAAATGCGTGATAAGACTTACACCAGTACCTGGCCGTGTAAGCCATATCCTGGGTGATATGCGTTATGAGATGTACGTCGGCACCTAGCGTGTGTATGCCATAACTCAAAGGTGGTCATACCACTTGGGCGCTATAATGCGTGTGCCGGGCCCTAGGAAGCCGAAGACTAATTTCTAGCAACAGGTAATTCCTAGTTGCAATTTCGGAGGTTTGGAAGCAGAGTCGCCAACCACCACACCTCGCTGAAGAGCTATCCAGAACACATGACAAGCATGCTCACTGGATCCGGATCAGTCACCCATTGTTCTTAGTAAAGGTGAGATGATACTGGTCCCTTAATCAAAATTAATAGCAACTTCTAGAGCTTGGAGCAAGCCGCCACCCCCACTCCTTGCTGAAGAGTCGGAGACCGTCCAACTGCTAGTTCAGAACACACTGGATATGGATCATTTACCCTGTGTTAAGTCAAGTGAATGCTCCAGCGAAACTACAATCACCACGATGCTCCCGAAGGTCCAATCTCAATAATCAGTCAGAGAACAGCTAAAAAGCTGAACTCTGGGACTTACTGATTCCCGTGGAAATGAAGTGGAGTTTTTCAGTTGGCTCCTGCCAGCCTTTAGGGGACTGGGCTTCCTTTTACCCCGGGTGACACATGTAATGATGGTGAGATTCCATAAGACATATCAAGGTGCCCCCGGGGGGTAAGGAGGGGGCTATCGCGAGATGCCAACAACTGAGTTTTAGCCTATTAGATGTGGTGTTAACAGGACAGTGCCACATGTTAAATAGCCAATGAAACGATTAATTTATTGCAAACCAAATTTTCCAAGCGCATAGTTTTACGACAATCAGCAGTTAAGTGGCCAGCCAAATCGTGCGATTTAACACAACTGAATTTTCTAGGGCTGTGTTAAGAACAGAGTCTATACGGAGCCAAGCGAATCGATTTCAGCCTTAAAACTCAAAATCCGTGATATGATTAATGAATTAGGACAGCCATTTTGCCAAAAAATGATTTAAAACTTTGATAAAAGAATTGACATACACGGCCATAATTGCCGAACTTTTCTCTTCGTAATACAAAAAAAAAAAAAATTGAATCATCTTAATCTAAACTTTTTGTTTGATTTTATTTTAGAAAATCAAATTCTTGTTGAATCACTCTTTATATAACAAACATCAAGAATGTATTGCAACTGAATTTTAAATGAGTGAAAAACTTCAGAGCATAGAAAAATGGTAAAAATTGAGGTTAAATAAAGCGGGTTATATCAACAGAAAAAAAAATAAATAAAATCTGTTTTAAGATGTTGTTTTTGTTTTATCATTTTTTTTTCCTCATCAAACTAAGAAGGATATTTATTTTTAAGGACATTTATGAGTTGGAATAAATTATTTTGCTTGTAAAGAAGGATTTAAATTTCTTAAACATAAATTATTTATTTTGTAAATATTGTGGTTAGTTTTTATTAAAAGATATTTAATTTATGATTTACGAAATTTATGAGCCGCTGAAATATATTTATAAAAATTGCATTGTTTCACTTTTATTTTATTGTGTTTAAAAGAGTCATAAAAATTTTATATCGTTTTGAAAATTGACATTAATGACTCATAAAATTTAAATACAATTGATATTGTATTTTACAATCTCTTAAAGAAAACAAAAAGTTGCATTCCACTCATTTAGGTGGTTGAAGTGAATTGTTGAGAATATATTTTTTTATTATGACGGCATGCTTTTGAAAAAGACATATTTAAGTAAAATTTCTTTTTTCTCTTTCAGCTTGCAAAAACTTGTCGTTTTGACATCTCATAAAATAAAGCCCAACGCCACAGGACATATTTTTTGTGCAAAACTAAATTGCTAAAATCCACAACCAAACAAACATGACATGAAGGTGTTTTAGTTTTCTTCTAGTCTTTTTCTCTTTAAAATTGAAACTAATAAAAATTCTATTGATTTTAATTTTCACACAAAACACAAACCTTGTCATCAGTCATAAATTGCAAATGAAATGAGCCAAAACGAATCCTTTTGCTTGTTAATAAAACAAAAGAAAAATAATTTTAACATTTTGTTGCACAATCTGCTTGAATTTACTTTAACAATAAAACAGAAGTTGCAATATGAAAAATCAATTACATTAAGTGCATGCAACATTAGGAAATGTAAAGAAATTTAATAAAAATAAAATTTTAGAGAAATTTATGGTTCATAATTTAACAGATTCTAAAGAAAATTTTTATTGTTTTTATTAAATTAAAAAAGAAATACATTTTTAAAAACTGCCTGTGAGGTCTACTTAGAAAGGAAAAATAAAAAATCTTCTGCTACAAAATAAAAACTGTTCACAACATCAGATAAAACGCTTATAGATTTTCGAGAGTTGGGTATGATTATTAAACCCAAACTATTTAAATAAAGAACGAACTTTAAGAAGAGATTCCAATTCCTTTGAACTTAGTATAAGTAAATAAATAGATAATAATTTTTTGTTCCAAACTCTTTAGTATTCAATTCATAGATAATAACATAAAGTAATCATAATATTTTAATGGCTATAAACAGGGTTCCCAACTTCATTCTTCGATTAAAGCCTCAAACTAAAATTATTTTACGCCAAAAATCCACAGAAACCAGTTTGCGTTTTCAAAACTCATGCTGCAAAATAATAATATTTAATTTTAAAACATTAATACAGGCCTACATTATTGTGTATAACTTATGGGGGCACCCTTTAATTTATAATTTTTAATATTTAAACTTGTCATTTTAACGATTATAGAAATATATATTCTGGGTAATTTTCAAGCATTAGATCATAACAATTCAAAAGCTTGTACCATGCACTTACGCCGAATTCTATTCGCCATGAGGACACCCTTTAATATAAGTTTATTCTCTTTATTACTTTATATTTTTCAAGTGTATTTTTTTATTACTTTCGCTTATTGGCAACTGTAGTGATAGAGACTATTTAATTTTAAAGCATTAATATAGGTCTACATTACATGTGCATCACTTATGGGGTCACCCTTTAATTTTTAATTTTAAATATTAATACTTGTCATTTTAGCGGTCATGGAAATAAATATTATTGGAAATTTTCAAATATTAGTTCATAACCTTTCCAAAGTTAATATAATATAATATATTCATTCGTGACAATTCGACAGCATTTTCTGGAGTGTCTAAGGCGATATTCTTCGTTACGACTTTCCTGAGCCTCTTCGGATAGTAGACCTACAAAAAAAATACACTTTTCAATTCTATCTTTTCCATGACTCAGAATTTAGTGAAGTGTAGGTGGCATATTGTACCACTCGTACAGTGCAACAAACTCTTTTGCCGTCGCCAAACAAAAATCACCAAATATTTTTGGAACTACTACCTCGGTGATTGTTATAGCTTCGAGAATTATTAAAAAACCTCTTGATTATGTTTTCATCTAGACCCGTGATTTCGGAAATCAAAGCAGGAAATTCAGGATGTCTTTATGTCACAAAGATTCTATGCTAAGAATCTTTGTGACATATTTCCTGAATTTGTCGTACCAGAGCCTTGCTTAACAGTATCAACCTGTATTCCAATTTTCTCTTTAAGTTCACGCATTATCGTTTGATAAAGCTTCTTTTATCAGACGAATATTTAGAAGCTACATGCATAATACACGCCATCAGCTGTACGGGCATGAAGCGGTGACATACCAAAATGCAGTGCTTGTTCATTTAGTGGCACAGCTTGAACTTCATCGATTTTATTCATCTTGGATGTTGTGGCTCCACAAATAAAACAAGAAGATGCTGCTGGTGTTTCTGTTACTGATTGTGCTGTCCTAACGTTAATCATTGTAAAATATAATTCGTGTTTTACTTTAAAGTTACGATTATTTACTGTTAACTCAAATTCTTTTAGTTGAGATATCTCCTCATCGACTCTTCTCTTTTTCTTCTCGTATAAATTGAGGCGATTTATCTTTAACGTATGCAAACTGTAGTGTTCTACAATACTGAGTGGAAGAAGGTTTATTGTTGTTCCATACCAATTTATTTATGTCATCACTTAATGATAATTTGAGTGGGGTACAACGGATGTCATATATAAATGAGAGTCAGAAATTTGATCATTTGAAAATCTCTGTTGATATTCGCTTTGTATATATGCCCCATCACATCGCCATTTATCAGATTTTCGCTTTTAATTTTATTTATATCCTTTGCTGACTTCTTCGGCTCTAGGATTAGTTTAGCAGTATGCTCCAACAGATTTTGCAGAGGTACACTGCCTGAATTTTTAGTAATAGAAATTCCTAGCGAATAACTGTTAGTTATTTCTTTCGATTTATATTTCCAGTGTCTAAAGTATTTACGACTTTCAAACTCAATGAGAATTATAGAAAGTAATAAAAAATTATAAAGCTAATGCAACAGCACGAGTTCTCAGTACTTTCTCTTTAGACTATTACGGCTACTAACTCTCATCATGTATAAAATATATTTGTTGGAAAAAATTAAATTTGCAGAAGTTTATGTGAGACGAATTATTAAGATCGTTTAAAAGAAATACGATATTGTATCTCCGATTTCTTACAGGTAAAAAAAAAGTCGTGAAAATACTCATTAAAAATTAGCAGGTAAAAAAACAAATGGTTTCTTTAATAAGCTTAAGTTTTACCCCTAATCAAGCGGAATTCGCCAGACGGCTGGATACGGAAAATATTTTATTTGTATCCCATTCAGGGTATAATAAGTAATTAAATAGATAATTGTTGTTATGTTGTAGATTTGTTGAGATGCCAAATGTTTTGCCAAACAGTGATATAATTGATAACACATTTTTATTGGGCAAAACTGCACTTTAACAGTTGCTGTAAAAAATGGAAACACAGTAAAATATACTAAGTTGTATATTTAATGAATTTAGAGTTTATTTTATTTTTAAACTGCTGTTTCTTTTAAAGCAAAAGGAGGCTGCATTATACTGCAACAACAACAAAAAATAAAACAAAAAATTAAATGCAATCATTTGCTTTACAATAGCTCGAGTGATGATGTTGTAGCTAATGTCATGTCTAGCGACTGCCCTTGGTGAAAATGTCAAACGAAGTGGAAAACAAAAAACAAGAGAGAAAGAGAGAGAGAGAAATAGACATAAAAAAGAGAAAATTTCAAGCTGAAATAAATCTGTTTAACACAGAGACAGACCACCCGTAGATGTCCTGCTGTGACCAAAAAGGCTCGTGTTTAGACTAGTTAGTAAGAGACACACACACACACACAGTCACACTCAATCTCACACTTAGAAAAGAAACTGCTTTGTTTTGTCTACTTATTTATATTGATTGAAATGCAACCAATAAGTGTTTTCAGCAGTGTTTTGCTGGGCAAACAAAAATGCCAAGTAGAGTCGAAATAATGTTTGGTTTCAAAAGTGTTAAAATTAAGATGTCCTGCTGTCTGTCAGTTGTTCTATAGTAAATTTAATCTGATGATGATTATGTGAATGATGAAAAAAAGGACTATTTTGAAATTATTTTTTTTTGTTTTAGTTGCGAAGAATAAAGAAATTCGCTTTGAAGGCCTTTAAGTCAGTTAGTTGTTTGGCGTAGAAGATTCTGAATCCGATTAAGTCTTTATAATAACGATTTATTGTTTTGTTCAAGAGATTTGCAAAGAAAATTAATTTGTATGGTATTAGTTATTAAATAGATTCAAGATATAAGAAAGTACTTACTAGACGTTGTTTTTGTGTTTCGTGTTTAATAAAAGCAAAAACGTACCTGAAAAGAAATAAAAGTTTATAAATTAAAAAAAAGATGCATTAAAAGGCAAGAAATTTTGTCAATTTGTCGCATAATTTAGAAAGTTTAGAAATTGTTTCACAAAAAGCTTTTTTTTAGCTTTTCCTAAAAAGCAAGAGGAAGATAGAGAGATCAAAAATCTCTATATAAAATAATGTTTTCTAAAACGGTAACAAATTTTTTTTGCCAATAAAATATTAACAAATTTTGTTAAAATAATTTTAGTTTTTGTAAAATTATTTAAGCAAAAACACAAAGCTTTTTTTAAAGCTTTTCTATAAGAGAACTTAAAAATATCAAAAAAAAATTCAGAATATGTTTCAAAAACGGATTTTGAAATAACTAATGAAAAATGTTTAAATCAACTTCTTCAAAAAGCTTTAATTCTTATAGGAAAAGGTCGAAGCTTTTGTCAAAGGTCTTGTAAAAACATAAAGTAAATCTAAACGAACGAACCGATTTCCACGGTTTTGCATTCGTTGGAAAGGTTCGGGCTCCGAGAGGTTTATAGCAAATTCACGAAAAATTTCAAGAGAAAAGCAGGAACACAGGGAAAATCATTTTTCATATACAGCGCCATCTGTGATACAAAGCATTTACTACAACGGCACCAGTACATGGTGTGTGAGTATGCCTCACCAAAATAATTACGTTTTATTTTAAGTAGAGGGCGCCGGTGCCTAGTTTGTTTGACAGCTACTCATGCGCACATGAAATTGAGGTTAAAGTTAATAGTTTCCTAACAGTTCAATTGGAAACCATCAAATCAATCACGCGTATTGTGCAAATTTTTATTCAATTTTAACAGCAGGCATTTGTCCTTAAGGTGGTAAGTTGAACTGTGTAACTGTGTGATTCGATTTACATCCGCGCCTGGCCATGAAGCCTTAATCAGATGGTGGATCAAACCACTGCATAATTTGGAACGTTATGCTCGTCCTAGGAAGCCGAAGCTATAATTCTATGCATTAGAACTTTCTAGTTGCAACTTCGATGATTCCAGAGCAGGGCTGCAAATCATCACTCCTTGCTTCAAAATTGGAGACTTTCCAACTCCTGTCCAGAACACATGTCTAGCATGCTCACTGGACTGGATCATTCAATTAGCGTGTCATTAACAGTGAGATGATCCTGGCCACCATAATAACCATTATACTGTTATGGGGCCGCGAAACAACAACCACCACGATACTCCCATAAAGGGCCAACCTCAGTAATCAGTCAGAGAACAGTTAAATGTCTAAAGAGACAAATAACGAACTCTGCGGCTTACTGATTCCCATGAAAATAAAGTGGATTTTCCAGTTGTACCCCTGCTGACTTCAGGGGACTGGGCTCCCTTTTTCCCCCAGTTGCACAGGTCTAAGTTGTTGCTATCTCCAAAGACCATATATATGTGCCCCTGGGGGGTGTTGAACTGTGTAAATTATGTGGATCGTGCATTTGAGGTTAAATTCACTAGTCTGTTCATAGTCCAAAATGCCGAGAGAACGACGTGCGAGTATGGGCCGTCGCACAAGGCATGCAAGTCAGCTACAAGTGTATTCACATATCTTAAAAGAAGAAAGACAAAATATAATAAGAGAAAATAGCCGCGTGAGCACACGAAGATCACTGGCGTCATACAATTGCTTGGCATTCCAATATAATCCCAATGCGAAGTACAGTGATGATGACAATTTAGATATTGGACCAATGACGACTGCATGCCGATATTGCGATACGTTAAAGTTCAAAAGAGAAACGGCTGGATTGTGTTGCGCAAGTGGAAAAGTCAAACTGGATCCATTACTCACACCCACCACCACAGCCATTGAAACCATTGTTCTATTGAACTGATCCCGATTCCAACCATTTTCTTCCACGCATCCTTGAATACAATAACTGCTTTCGCATAACAGATAATTTGCCGACACGTATAACGCTTCGATTCAGTATTTACTTTGGATTCACTTTCATTTCTTACTTAAAGAAGTTCAATTAAACTCCACTTCATTTTTGTAATCGAAATGAATTTATTACTGTTGTGCAATAAAATAAAATGTTTCCTTTTCAAATATAAAACAAAAAAAAAATAATTTTTCTTCATCTTTTAATCCCCAAACGAAATGTTACAAACAAACGAAGCCATCTGGCGGCGAAACGGAGTTCGCCGGGTTTTTTAGTTTGTTTATAACTTTAAAGTCTTTTGTAAAGGTTTTTAATTCGCGCCTCCCTCCAATTAAAACTTTAGCTTTTTAGAAAACAGATTTAAAATTTTGTTTACTTCTTTTAATTCAAACAGAAAAATTTAAAACATCTAAAGCTTAAGTTCTTTCTAAATATCTATCAAGTCATTAGTGTAGCATAATAACGATTTTTTCTTTTATATACAAAAAGCATTAAAACATTCAAAAAGCTAACAAGTTTAAGTAAAAGCTTTAAAACAAAAAAGTGTTTACAGCATTGAGAAAAGCTGATTTTGTCAGAATTTTTTAACATTTATCAATCATTTTAATTGTTTTTGTTAAGAGCTTTGTAAAATTTTAAAGCTTTTTGGAAAAGCAGTTTTTTGGGCACAACCACACACCCCACACAAAATGTAAAACTGTTTCTAATATGTTGTTTAAAGGATACCTTAAAAAGCTTGCTTACTTCTTTTAATTGCAAGTTTGTTCATGTTTTTAGGCGTGTTTTTTTCACATACAAGATTTAATATAACCTTTTCTCAAATAATTTTTACTAACAAAAGTTCTATCAGTGTTGAAATAAATCAAAACGCTTAAAGTTTTAGTTTTCTGAATTACATCAAAACCTTTCTGTGCAAGTTTTATAACATTAAAAGCTTTTAATGCAAGAAAAAAATCAATAAATTAATTTAAAACAGTTTTTGCTTTAAATAAACAATTAATTTATTTATTAAAATTAATGACATTTATTATTGTTTTTTTTTTTGCTGTTGGTGAATCTTAAGCTGCAGCTGGTGGCACACAGTTTGCAGTATTTGAATCATTCTCATCCTCATTGCTCATGAAATCAACTAACATCTGAAAGTTTTTACCTTTCAATCTTTTGTTAATTTCAGGAACTAGGTTTTCCTCTATTAAATCGGAAATTGTCTGTGTGTTGCCGTTAATTCCCCTCTCGACAGCGTTTTCAATTTGCTGGCTTATTATATTATTGATCATGTCGCCACCCTCGAAACCAGTAACATTAGCATTACACTTTTCCAATGTAACTTTAGTCTTTAATGAGGTGACTTTGGCAGAACTCCAGGGAGTCGGAATTTTATATGTTGCCTTACCAGCAATGCGTAAACGTTCTACACTGCATTCAAAAGAGCCATCGCCTTCGTAACGCACAGTGATACCCAGTTGTTTCATGGCATCAAGTAGGGTATTGGTATCGTACTTTTCAAGCGAAAGTTTTATGTGGTGGAAAACGAAATCATATCTTATCGTACTGACAATCAAATTTATATGAAGATTATCGATTGTCACATCATCCAAACCATCAACACGAACATTAAAAATGTAGTTCAATGTACTAAAAAAATTTAAGTAAAGATATAATTTATTATAAGTTGTAAAAAATTAAATTAAAACTATTTCAATTACAAAGCTTTTGCTTTTTCTTAAAATTTTTTTATTTAAGCTTTAAAAAAAATTAAATACAAAATTGTGAAGTTTTCGGAAAGCTTGAGTTATCTTAAATTGTATAAAACTTAAGTTTTAAGAAAAATCTTAAGAATATTTAAAGTTGCTTATAAAGCTCAAAAAAGCGCTGTTAAAAATTGTAAATAAAAAATGTTTAAAGGCTTTTTTAATTGAAATAAAATGAAAACATTTTTTAAGCTCTTAAAATCAAGACATAACTCTCAAGCTTAAGTAGTTGAAAGAAGAAGCTCGAGTTAATGTTAGTTTCTTTGTTTTTTAAAAGCTCAATAGGCAAAGCTTTAAAAAAATTTATAAGTTAAAAAAATTTATAAAGCACTAAAACATTTCAAAAAGCTTTGTAGCTCTAGCGCTAAATTCAAGTTTTTGCCGTTGAGAATATTTGAAAGAGAGCTTTTAAAAAGTTGCCTACAATTACACAGTGTAAAACCCAATTCTTTTAAAGCTTTATGAGTTAACTTTTGCATTTAAAGTATAAAAGAGAAAGTTAAGGCTTTTTTTTTTATTTTAACCTAAAAGAAGACCAAAAGCTCAAAAGCTTTAAAACTTTTATTGTAAATAAAATATTGGTTTTTATACTTACTCTAAAATACCCTTTCTTAAGGAAACTTCTCTCTGACTTATCTTCAAGGGAGCCAATGGTGGAATACCACGTTCTGGCCAACCACAGGGCATTTGCTTTTGTATTTTACGCAATTTACGGCGCACTTTCCACGTTACAATGCCACCACGTTGCTTTAAATCTTAAATAAAATTTTACTTTTTAGAAATTAAAAGTCCATTTAAACTTTCAAATAACTTGCAATTAAACGATTCATCCTCCTCATCAAAATTCAATTTCAGTTCATTGTTTTCCTCAAAACTCAACGAATCAACATCAAAGTTTTGGATCATAGAATGACCAGTTTCATTTGGATTGCTGGCTATAATACTCACGACTAAGGCCGCGATAACTAGAATTAAAATTGACAAAAGGCGCATTTTGTCAAGCAAAAAAATAATAATTTACAACAAACACTTCTTATTAACTGTTTAACAACTGCAGCTGCGGTGAGCTTTTTATAGAAATAAATAGCGGCTGTTTTTTATTTGCTATTAATCGCACTTTTAATGTCTTAAAAATATCTTAAGATTATACAATTTAATATATGGCAGTTATTTAAAAAAAATTCATTTATTACTCATAAAGCACACAAGCCTGATTAAAAAGCGAGATATAACAGTTTTGCATCTACGGGGAATGTATATATTTACTAAAGACTAAAGAAGAGGCCGTTAAGGCTGATTTCTTAAAGGTAGCTTTATAACTTTTACGCTTTTCTCATTCTTGTTTAGTTAAAGCTCTTCAAAAGCTTTAGAAAGCTGCCCTTCCGGTGAAAACCGTCGTTACTGGCTGTTTGTTTGATATGATTGACGGAGGCTTTTAATGCGATGACATAATTATTAAACCGCGATCTAGATAGCACTGAAGAGTTAGTAATAGGCGTGTTAGTATCAGGTCAGGTTTTGGTAGTTTTCTCATCAAACTCGCATCCACTCACGTAGACAAATTGCCCATTACCGGGCATATTAAGCGGTGTTAATTTATTATTGTAGTCCCTTTTTATTAGCTAGATATGATTGTCCGTTTGAGGGTGTTCCTTATTTTCCTTAAGTAGTTGCAAAGGAAATGGCACAGCGAAAAGAAGAAAACCTAAATCTGACATATCAATTCAACTCAATGGATTAGATTATCGAGCATAAAACCCTTTATGCAGAAGAGTTTATTTTTATACGATTTACGTCAATTAGACTAGAGGCGGTTTTTTGATTTTTCGATTAAAAATAATAATATGGAACGAGATTTTTACTAAATTATTTAGACAGGACAACTTTAGATATCGTATCAAGGAGATATTGATTGTGAGATAAAATATTTAATTGTATTGTATGGCTAGAAGTGGCTGGCATAATGCCAAGATCTATCAAAATACTGCAACTTATTATTTTCATATCAGAAACTCATACTGCGATTAACTCTCCCCCTGGGCGCACATTTATCCGTCTTTATAGAATACTTGACTATCTAGACATGTGCCGCTTGTGGTATAAAGGAGCCCAGTCCCCTGAAGACAAGCAACTAGAAGCTCCACGTTATTTCCACGGGAATCAGTAAGCCCCAGAATTTCCGCTAATTGTCTTTTTAGCCTTTTAGCTGTTTTTCTGACTGATTATTGAGGTTGGCCCTTCGGGAGTATCGTGGTGGTTGTGGTTTTGCGGCTCCAGCATGAATTGATTTATGGTAGTCAGGATCATCTCGCCTTTAATCACACCTACTGGTGAATGATCTGGATCCAGTGAGCATGCTAGTCATGTGTTCTGAACCAGGAGTTGAATAGTCTTCAGCTCTTCAGCAAAGAGTAATGGTTTGCAACCCTGATTTGGAACCGCTGAAATTACAACTAGGAAAGACCTGTTGCTAGAATTAGTCTTCGGCTTCGTAGGACGTGAATGACTTTGCTTTTCAGTCACAGTGGTTTGACCACCATCTGATTAAGGCCCACGGCCAGCTGCAGATGTAAATCTTATCACAAATTACTGTAGTTAATCAATTTTAACAAGGACAACTTGAAGTTTTTTCAAAGTTAAGTTCGACATACTAAATTTTCCATTTATGGATTTTTGTAATTGTTTTAATGTAAACTTTAATCAAACTGCTTTACAAACATTTTATTTACTTTCATTTAATTTCTTTCAGTTGTATAACAATATAATGCAATAAATTAAACAAATAATTATGTAATTAAATTAGTCGCATTTAATTTTTATTTCGGAAAAATTTTATTAAAAATTTCTTTTCTTCTGTAAATCAGCAATAAAAACGATTTAGGCGATAACAATAATAAATTAATAAAATTGTTATTAAAATATATAAATTTAAAGATGCAATAGCGTAAAGAATAAATATTTAAATTATCGTATGCTGATAACCTTGAAAAAGTAAACTCAAAATTATTTGAATTAAACCTTTAATTTGTAACAGTTGCAATAAAATTATATCAGCCAAGTCAATAAAACTTGATTAACAATCAATAATAAGATACATTATCTTTAGAAGTTAAGTAAGATCAATATTTTGTTGTTGTTGTTGCATTCTAAATATTTTTTTTTTTGTGTTAGGTAACTCATTTGCTTTTTCATAATAATCAACAAAAAAAATTGGGATGGGCAAATTTGAGGTTAGGAAGTAAATTGGCTTCAAGCACACACTTTTTTTGACAATTTCAGTTTTCTTGATGCCAGTTTAAAGCAGAAGTATGGGATATAATAACGATATATAGTGTCAGACAAATGCCCATCTTAAGCATTTCTGCAGACGTCTGCTCTTTTCACAAAATTTTCATCAGTGCAGAGCCTAATTTTATCTTTCAGTGCTTCGATTGTTTGTGGATAGTAAAATCGGTTTTTTAAATAGCCCCAGAGTAAATAATGTAGCGGCATTAATCTCAAGAAGGAAGAGGCCAACTGGCATCGCAATGGGATAATTACTCATGCATTAATTGTTGAATTGTTTGTGTGGCTTGTGGTGCTGTCTTGCGTAAACCAAAGGTCACTGATATCAACATTTGGCCACAAAAAATTGGTTATCATGGTTTGATACTGCATAGAATTTACCGTGACGGTGTTTATTTGCTCATTTTCGAACAACTACGGGCCGATGATGACGCATGAGCACAAACCACACCACATACGCTCACTTTCTTTAAATATAATCGTTTTTCGAGGACTGTTTGTGGATTATATGAGAACCATAAGCGTGAATTTTGTTCGTTTTCATAACCGCCTATATGAAAATGAGCCTCATCGCTAAAACGAAAACCAAGTACAACAACATGTACAACAAACATTACAATACCTAAACCATAACTATTAGAGAAAATACCAAATCTTTATTTTTAGTGAAAATGAAAGTTTCAAGGAATCGACTGTGTATAACTCTTTTAAAATATAATAAAAATCCTATAACTTAAACCAAATGTCTGTCGCGCAAAAACATAAAGTCATTCCGAACTGATTTGGTTTGAAGTTCTTATTTAATTATTTCAAGTGTTTTTAAATAATTTATGAGAGTTAAATATTAAATTTATTAGTCTGAAAGAAAATTATGCATCCACTACTACATTAAAGAAATAAAAATAACTTAAATTTGAAAAAGATAAGTTTGTTTAATAAGGAGTATGATAAGATTTAAATTAAGTACGTTATTTGTGTTGGCCTTTCAAATGAGCTATAAAAGACATATTAGAATGCTACGTGATATTAGTATTCTCACTTTAGCATTACACAGCAAAGAAGCAACATGAGAATTAGTTTTCGTCTTTTACTCACAGTGGCATTTTGTGCCGTTTCCCGTAGTAAGGATTCAGCTGGTAAGATTTTCCACAAAAATCCATTTTTTTTGCACAATAAGGCACTTTCTTCTACAAAAGGCACTTTGTTTTTTTTTAAAGTCACTTTTTCGCATAATAAGTCACTTTTTTTATAAAAAGTCACTTTTTTTATAAAAAGTCACTTTTTTTATAAAAAGTCACTTTTTCCGCAAAAAGTCACTTTTTTTTATAAAAGGTCATTTTTTTTTAAAAGTCCCTTTTTCTACATAAATTCACTTTTTTTATAATGAGTCATTTTTTTATAAAAAGTCACTTTTTTTATAAAAAGTCACTTTTTTTAATAAAAAGTCAATTTTTTTTATAAAAAGTCACTTTTTTTATAAAAAGTCACTTTTTTTTTAAAAAGTCACTTTTTTATAAAAAGTCACTTTTTTATAAAGATTCACTTTTTTTTCATAAAAAGTCACTTTTTCCACAAAAAGTCACTTTTTTGCATAAATAGTCACTTCTTGACAAAAAGTCACTTTTTTGCATAAATAGCCACTTCTTGACAAAAAGTCACTTTTTTGCATAAATAGTCACTTTTTCGCACATATAGTCACTTTTACGCACAAAAAGTAATTTTTTCGCAGAAAGTCACTTTTTTCCACAAAAAGTTATTTTTTCCTTAAAAAAATCACTTTTTCACATAAAAAGTCTTTTCGCATAAAAAGTCACTTTTTCCGTATAAAAAGTTACTTTTTGCACAAAAGGTCACTTTTTCCACAAAAGGATACTTTTTCGCATAATTAGTCACTTTTTTCCACATAAAGCCAGTTTTTGCACACAAACTCACTTCTTCGCACTTTTTAGCACAAGAAGTCACTTTTTCGCACAAAGTAATTCTTTCTCACAAAAAATCACATTTTTCCCATAAAAAGTCACTTTTTCCACAAACCGTCACTTGAGTTTTTTTTTAAAAAGTCACTTTTCCAATAAAAGTCAATTTTTTCACAAAGGGCAATTTTTTCTAAAAAAAAAAATTCTTTACGAAAAAAATTATTACACTTTTTCTTTAAAATTTTGTGTTGTGTTACTGTTGTTGTTTTATTTGCAGACTTTTACTCGCTTTCCACTAGAGCTGAAGGAGTGGTTATAAAACTACGTGACCAATTACCCTGTGGCTTTCCTCAGGCTGGAATTCCCCCACTAGTTCCACTTTTTATTGAGCACAAAGAAGTGAAAATCGATTCTCCAACTCTCTATGTGAATGGTTATTTAGACAAGTTTTACCTGAATGGTATAAATGACTTTGAAATTATTGGAATAAATGTCAGCGTCATAAGAAGCAAAGTTACTTACCGTTTAATGTTCAATAACATCAATGTGGATACCTGGTACGATATTCAATCTAATGCACAAAAAGCTGGTTTTACTATCGATTTGAATGGTGCTGGTCATGCTAAATTCGCTATAAAAGATTTGGAGGTGTGGGGAAGCTTTAAATATTTTTATCGATTCTTCTCTAAAAAAATAACATTAAAGACTTTAGAAGTTCGTGCTCATATTGGTAGTGTTGAGTCCGATATTAAGGGCATTTTGGGTAATGGATCTATAAATAATAAAATGAACACGTTGCTAGAACAAATTGTTGAAGGACTGGTTAACAATAATGAAGAAGTCATTACAAAAAATATTGAAAAAAAATTCCTACCCATTGTGAATGGTTTTTTAAAAAATCAGACATTACCCAGAGTGACTAATTATGCAGAAAGTGAATGCAATTTATTAAAGCAAAATGAGGAATAAGAAAATGTAAAGAAAAAAAATATTTGTTTTTGTGAAAGAAGTTAATAAATTAACAATTTTATATATTTTTAAAATTCCCTTTATCCGGTTACATTTTTTTAGAAAATAATGGAATTTTCCAAATTTATAATTCTTAAGCTTGAATTTTACATCTTATTACACAATTCCATCAAACATACTTCCGCTAAAATATTCTTATTTAAATATTTAGGAATCCACAACTTTGGCATGATTTAGGAATTATCCAATTAATATTTGTTTAAACTAGAATGACCAAAGAAACTTAGCCCGAAAATATGTATTTAAATATTTGGGATTTTGATGCAAGAGTTGGGAATTTCGACATTTCTTTTTTTTAGTTTGAATTTTGGACCTGCTTAACCTTAAATATATTAAATATTCCCAAACTTGAATTTTACACTACAGTACAAAGAGAACACTGAAGATGGCAAACAGCCGAAACCGGTTTGTACACAAACCAAATTTGACGTGGGTCGACGGAAAACCGCACCCAAATAAAAACAAATTAAACCCCGTCGGAAAATTATGATATGTGCGTATATCTTAATTTTACACCTTTTTAATCAATCACAAAAAATTTCATTTAAATAGTTAAAAAAAAATTCAATGTTGGGATTTTGATGAAAAATTTCGGAATTTCAATTTGGCGATTCGATTTTTTAAACTTAAAAAATTTAGAAGTATGTAAACTAGTCGGACATATAAACTAAATCCAAAGAGTTTAGTAAAAAAAAATAAAAAAATAATAATATTGGGATTTTTTTACATAATCTGGGAATTTCGTATTGAATACATATAAGCAAAAATTTCATTTAAAATTTTTTTAATAATTTTTTATGTACTATTTGAGAAGTTCGGAATTCGTTTTTTAACATATTATTTATATGATGCATACAATTTAGGGATTTTTGATGTATACCTTGGGAATTTCGGGATTCGGTGTTTTACACTGAAATTTTCGCCTTTTTTTAAGTGCAGTTAAACAAGAACTTTATTTAATTTTTAGTTTAATTTCACACTTAGTATATTGTGGCATGTGATTATTTTCAATTAAATTTAAAAATAATTTTTGAGTAGAATATCTCTGCCCCTCTTTAATCGAACTTAAGCTTTTTGGGATAGTTGCGCTGCTGTCCTCTCTATTGAAAGAAGTTAATTTATAACAATTGATAACTATAAAATTTATGATTTTTGTATGCGTTTGAAAACAGATTAGATTGAATTGAATTGTTAGGAACGATTAACGATAACGCATTTTGCGTGAATGGTAGAAATGCTCGTTAGTATAAATAGTTGTGCAATTGTTTATTTTAATTGTTATAATCGTTGAGTTAAGTTGAATTATAAAAAGCATGAAGGTATTGATTTTATTATTTGCTTTAGTGACTTTAGTTTGGGGAGCTGAATTTCAATCGATTGCTGAATGTAAGTAAAAATTTATTGAGTTAAGAAATAATTTGTTAAAATAATTAATTATGCGCGCTAATAAATAAGGAATTTGTTTTGTTCTTGCAGATAATCAACGTTCTGTTTCCAGCCAAGTAGAAAATGCTATTGTAGATGCAAGGGATCAAATGCCTTGCGGATATCCTGCATTTGGTATACCACCATTAGCTCCACTTCAAACGGCTCAAAAGGATATTAGTATTGACTTTGACGGCATTCAAGCTTTTGGAGAAGTCAGTGACTTTAGTTTATTTGGCTTAGACGATTTTGACATTATAAAACTAAAAATCAATATCCTTTTAAGTCGGGCTAACTTTAAATTTAATTGGAATCATGTCTACCTTTCAACCAACTATAATGTTAGCACGGCTAAAAATGATAAGGGCATAAAGAGATCGGGACCTGCTCAATTTGCCATTAAAGACTTAACCGCATGGGGTGTTTTTAAATATCACTATGGCCTCATTAGTCAAAAGCTGACTGTAAAAGAATTAAGTGTCTACTTTTCATTGGGTGAGGTGAAATCGGACATTGGTGGTCTAAGTGAAATAAATTATATAAATGAGAAATTGAATCGTATTATTGAAGAATGGCTAATGATGACTGTTAACGAGAGTGGCGACAAAATTGCTAAGTTAACCAATAGTTTAGTGGTGCCCCGTCTCAATGATATATTGAGCAATAAAACTTTATCGGATGTATTGGTGATGATGAATAATCGTGGTAACATAAATTTACCTAATGAAAAGCAGACCTGCGTGCCTCCACAGCAGAATTCGGAATAAATGTAATAAATAAAAAAACATAATAAATGTTTTTTTGATTATAAAAAAAATTGTGAAAAATGTTATTCCTTTAATCTGTTAAATAATAAAGAATTTTTTTATAAGAAAAAATATTACCAAGAAGTTTTGAAAGGAAAAAAGTAAAATAATAATAGGAAAAATATTTACTATTGCTATCTCAACGGCCCAATGTTAACTTAACTTTTGTTTTCAATATACAAAAATATTATTTTCAAAATCTTCTTCTTCTATATATATAAAAATGAAATGGTCCGCGTATGTAATGTAATGGCGCACACTGGGGATTTCGCGGAAAAAAGTCAAATTGTCAGCATACTCTTCATGCATTATGCAATGATATTTTGAAATTTTAGACTAAATGGTGCAATCAAATAAAAAAGCATTACTCCGATTTGACTGCTAGTTTTTTTTTTATTTATAGCCGTCTCAAGCTCAGTACTTGTAATAATATTCAAAACGACTATTATTTTATGATGTGAGCTAACGTTTTTCTTTTTATTTTTTATTTAAAGTAGAACATTTCAGTATACTAAAATTGAAAAAATAAACTCTGCAGAGACTTAAGTTTTTTTTTGTTTGTTTGTTTATTTTTATGAACATATAAAAAAAATCCTCTTTTTCTCCAAACATTTTGACCTGCAATTTTAGTTTTACTTTCCTGCAGTTGGAAATCACTACCAATACATTGTCTCATATCTCTTTTTACATTCTTAATCAATTTCAAGTGCCACCAGGTGCCACCTCTCAATTTGTTGCGTTACACAGTACAACATTTTTCAGCTGATTGATTCGCAACTTAATTCTGATAAGGCCCTTTTGTTTAACATAACTCAAGAACCACTAGTCGGCTTTTACTTTAAAAAATTTAGAAAAATCAAGAATTACAAGTACTTTCATCTGTTTATATAACGTTTCGCTACATAAGCAACAGTTTCGAAGTTATAAATAAATAAATGAAGAACAAAAAATATTTTTTGCCTAAAAAGTTATTTTTTTTTTAATTCCAAAAAAATCCAAAACGGTAGAAAAAGAGTCAAGTCCTATTACTTTCACGTAAAGTCGTATAACCTATGAGCAAAATGAGGCATAACTCATGAAAATCGATGAACGCGCTTCGCTTTTATGCACAATTAAGTAAAGTTTTAAATTTAAAAAATTTGCTCAAAACAAACATTGATTATTGTTTTTATGTTTCTCAGAATTAAAAAAAGAATTAATAAACAAAAGATTATTCGAATAATATGATTGCAGTAGCAAAGTAATAAGGAAAGTGCACTTTTATAATTATTTGGGTTTTTCCGTTAATTACCGCGTGGTTTTTTTTACAGAAATTGCACCCAGATTTATGAGTGCTCATACTTTGGAACGTTTAGAAATAAGCGCCCGTTTTTAAGTACCTGGCAGTAAAATATTGAAAAATACGTAGTATTAATAGGTGCTCATTGATCGTTTTTTGGCATTCAACAAGTGCTGACGAACGCGAAAAGTTGAAGGGATTTTTCTCCGGTTTTTTAATTATAACTGAAACTAAGGCCCAAGAGTTTCACGACAATGGAAATTTTTTCTATTTCACATGGGGTTTTATGCTCGACGCTTCTGGAGTATGACAAAGACAGAACAAAATTCAAACAGTTTTTGCAACAAACGCGAAAGAAAAAACTAACAGTTATTCGCTAGGAATTTCTATTACTGAATATTCAGGCAGTGTACCTCTGCAAAATCTGTTGGATCATACTGTTAAAAGAATCCTAGAGACCAAGAAGTCAGCAAAGGAAATTGAATAAAATTGAAAGCGAAAATCTAATAATGTTCTATAAATGGGGATGTGATGGAGAATCTAGTCAAAGCGAATACCAACAGAGGTTTTCAGATTTCAAACAAATTTCTGACTCTCATTTGTATATGACATCAGTTGTACCCCACTTAAATTATCATTAAGTGATGACATAAATAAATTAGTATGGAACAACAATAAACCTCCTTCCACACAGTATTGTAGAACACTACAGTTTGCATACGTTAAAGAGACGACACTTCAAGTTATACGAGAAGAAAAGAGAAGAGTCGATGAGGAGATATCTCAACTAAAAGAATTTGAGTTAACAGTAAATAATCGTAACTTTGAAGTAAAACACGAATTATATTTTACAATGATTAACGTTAGGACAGCACAATCAGTAACAGAAACACCAGCAGTATCTGCTTGTTTTATTTGTGGAGCCACAACATCCAAGATGAATAAAATCGATGAAGTTCAAGCTGTGCCCCTAAATGAACAAGCACTGCAATTTGGTATGTCACCACTTCATGTGCTCATGGAGTGTCTTTTGCATGTAGGTTATTATATTGAATTTAAATGTGGGAGAGTCGACTCAAATACTCGTCCGATAAAACAGGCCCGAAAATGTTTGACAAAGCGTGAACTTAAAGAGAAAATAGGAATACAGGTTGATGCTGTTAAGAAAGGCTCTGGTATGACAAATTCAGTTAACACGTCACGAAGATTCTTTGCTAATCCTGTTTTAATTTCCGAAAAAACGGGTCTAGATGAAAACATAATCAAGAGGTTTTCAATAATTTTCGAAGCTATAACAATCACCGAGGTATTAGATCCAAAAAAATTCGGTGATTTTTGTTTGGAGACGGCAAAAGAGTTCGTTGCACTGTACGAATGGTACAATATACCACCTACACTTCACAAAATTCTGAGTCATGGAAAAGATATAATTGAAAAGTGTATTTTTCTTGTAGGCCTGCTATCCGAAGAGGCTCCGGAATGTCGTAACAAAGACTATAAAAAGTATCGCCTTAGACACTTCAGAAAATGCAGTCGAATTGCTACGAACGAAGTTATTATGCACCGAATGATGGTAACATCAGATCCCATGATTTCACATTTGCTGCCTTGATTTAGCCAGAAAAAGCATAGTGTTGTAGGAGACAAAGTGAAGGCTCTTTTAGAATAATAAATTAAAAATAAATTTAAAATAAATAATAAATTAAAAATTAAAAAAATTATTTAAATTTTTTTGTTAGTTATGACTTTATACATTGCAGGTAGCGATCGACATTTCTCTAACTTTCTGTCGTTTGACTACTTTTGTGTATTACTGTATAAATGAAACTAAATTTGTGATGAAATCACTATATTTTTTGACAATTATATTTTTTTCCTCACCTCCATACAAAATTCCCCAGTGTGTGGCGTGAGAACGGCTGGAGCGATTTAGCTGATTTTTGTTTTATTCGATTCGAAATTTTCAGGAGAATGTTTTGTATGAAAACAAAAAAAAAATTATAAAATTATCCGGAAAACTAAGAAAATTCATTTATTCATTTTCTTCTTGCTTTCTGTTGTTGTAAACCCAAATAAGTTATTTACGACTCGACATGTTTGATCGAACTGGTTTGATGAAGCTATGCGGTTGTTTGTATGCTAATGAGTTTGCATACGTGCAAACACACTTATGCATTCTTAGCATACGCTAAAGCAACGCGTAGATAAAAAAAAAAAAAAAAGTAAATAAAAGACTAAATAAAGAGAGGCAACATCTTCAACTTCGGCCAAACCGAAAATTGTTCTGACATGAATGTATTTTTTTGTTTGAAGTTTTTTTTCTAATTCATTATTATACATAGCTGCCAGATTTTTTGCAGATAATAGCGTCACAATTTTGGGAAAAAATCTTACTTCAATTAAAATTCACAATGAAATCACATGTACACAGGTAAGTAAATAGATTACATGTTTTTCAATACTTTGAAATACAGTGCACTCGCGGTTACGTGAACACCGTATAACGTGAACAAGCTTTTGTTTTTCTTTTCTGAAAATTTCTGCAGGTGAGGCAATTGAAATTTTTAACAAGGCAGGAGTGTACTCAGACGCTTAAGGGAGAAAGCAGTATTTCAGCTATTAGAGAAAAAAAAGCAGCAGAAAATGATAACCGATTTCTTTAATGCATAAATGTAATGAGTAACTTTATTTGCTATGTAATTTTATTTCAATGGATATTTTTTGTCGTGATCTCGTTTCGTAATGAATTTTAATTAATAATTTTATTTTTTATAGTTTTTAATGCAAATAAAATAAAAGAATTTCACGTTCAAGCTCGAAAAACACATAAATATTTTCATGAAATATTACAATCGCTAACGTGAACAATTTCGCTAACATGAACTCCGTTAGTTTTAATTAGTTCACGTTACGGCGAGTGCACACACACAGTGTACTGTATGGAAAAAATAAAAAGTTCAAATCCTTTGGTGAATTTGTTTTTAATTTAGTAAAATATGCATTTTAAGTTATAAAGAAGCCGTCGAGAGATATCGGATATGGAAAAATACCGACTGACTCTACAACAGGCCAGAGATCCAAAAAGGGCTTTTGCCAATTCACAACGTCTAAAGACGAACTAATTGCAAAACTGTTCACACACATTGCTCAACAAAATTACAGTGATTAATATTGGTTAAGTGACAGAGCCATTTTGGCTGCAAAACACAAACAAGTTGATTAAATAAATTAAAAAATCCAAAGTTTAATTAATGGCGAATGGTATTCGTATAAATCGATTGATTCCTTTAACGATCCTGCTAATATTGTTAACTATCCCGTAGAGTTGGTCTGAATTCATTGGACTTACCGGGAATGCCACCACATAACTTGAAGCTTAAGATTGCAGCGGTAATAGTCATTTTACGTAACCTGAATCAGCCAATACTATGAGATGGTACTAGATTGGTTATTAAAACGCTGTTGGCGAACGCGATGAAAGCAATCATAATTTTAGAAAAATTTGTATGTGAAGAGCTGCTTATTCCAAGGATACCTATCATACCAAGTGATTTACCATTTAAGTTTAAACGTCTCCAATTTCTCGTTCGCCTTGCATTCGCAATGACGATTAATAAATCCCAAAGACAATCGCTAAAAGTGTGTGGGTTAAACCTAGAATCCCAATGTTTTTCCTACGGGCAATTGTATGTTGCATGCTCGAGAGTTGGTCAGCACCATCAGCCAACAGAAAAACAAAAAAATATTGTCTACTTTTTGTTTGTTTGTTTATTTTTTAATGAATTTACCTTTAGAACTATTTAAACAATAAATTGAGAAATATTTGTGTCGTTTCTTCTTTGTACTGACATATTTTTTTTCTAACTCCATATGAAATATTAATCATTAGCAAATAGATTCCGAGCGAAGCCGGGTCGTACAGCTAGTCTTTAATAAATTCCAAAACGAACGTTTACAGAAAATAAGAAGAAAAAACAATTCTACCTTAATCTTTTGCGCATTCCAGTCATGTGCTTTAAGTTGTCGCATTAATAAATTTAATTTAATTTAAGTGATTTAATCTTATCTTCAGATAAGTCAACTAAAACCAAATTTATGCATTTCTACTATTCCTAAGCAAAAAACAACTAACAAAAATAAAGTCATAAACGACTTAAAGGCATAACTCAGCAAAAAAGCTAAAAATAAATAAATAAAATGATGAAAAATAAAAAAATAGGAAGACAGTGTCTTAATTGAGTCTATATACAACTCATAAGTTCTTATTTCTTTCAGTGTAAACCATCATTGAACTATTATAGTCCATAACATGGCCTCACAATGATGTCAAATAGCCAGCAATAATGGTTTACACTGAAGAAAATAGCAACCGTAAAATTTCATAACACTAACTTCAGGCAAGCTGCCTTCTTAACTGCCTCATACGCCAAAGAAATTAACAGGAATAAATATAAAGGGTTTTTCAACAAAAAGTTTGGTTTTCCAAAATAAAATAAAATAAAGAAATTTAGTTTAAGATGATTCAAGTTTTAATTGTTTTGCGAAGAGAAAAGTTCCCCCACGACTACGCTGACACGATTTCTTTCTTTCGATCAACGTTTTTAACCACTTTTTGACCCCTGCAAAGGGGGTTGTGGGTTCGATTCCCAACAAAGACCTTGGTTTTTTCTCACTACTGTCGGTGGGGCTGCTCAGTGATGAAGGCATGATCACTGGTCGCTGTGCTGTCTTATACGGCAGTTAATTGCCGGCTATCCTTCTACTTTCACCACCTGTTTCATCTCTTCTCCATCCCTTTCCTAAAGAATATAGCACGGTACTTGACTAAATAGGCATTGTTGCCTGAAGTGCTACTTCTCTCAAAAAAAAAAAAAAAAAAAAATGGCGGTCCTTGTTCATTAACTACATAAAGAATTTTAAGTTTTAAGCTTGAAATCGATTCAATTGGCTTTGACTAGACTCTGTCCTTTGGTGTTAAATCACACGATCTGGCTGTCATGAAATTATGCGATCGGGAAATTTGGTTTGCAATAAATTGATCATTTCATTAGCTCCGTGACATGCGGCAATGTTCTGTTGAATCCTATTCTGTCCTGTCAATGATATTCTTTTCGTCACTAAAAGGCCAAAATTGAGTTGTTATCATTTCGCTATAGCGTGATCCTTTGCCCCATTTTCAGTCTCATCTTCGAAAAACAATAAAACCGCCCAATCACGCATCCAGACCAACTAGCGCACCAAACAGTGACACGTTGAGCATGCAAAGGCTTCTCAATAATTTCTCTAGGATTTTTGGAAGCCCAAAAGCGGCAATTTGACTTGTTGACATACTCTGACAAGTGAAAATGGGTTTCAGATTTTTTTAGAAGAACCAGCCCGTTGTTGCTGAATGAATTGAATGGTGAATGATGTAAATGGGCGGTCGACTTCAATGCCTGCAGCAGTTGAACCTTGTAAGGCTTCACAGTCAAATCCTTCCGCTAAATTCGCCATGTGGTGATTTTGGATAACCTCTATTACTGAGAACGTCGAGGAATTGACAAATTTGGGTTAATGATGAATAATGTGAATGGTCCGTCGGCTTCAATGCCTGCAGGAGTTGAACCTTGTAAGGCTTCAATTGGATAAACCCAATTGTTGAGAACGTCGAGGCATTGACAAATTTGGGTCTGCTTCACATTGCGGCTCATGACTGCGATGTTTTCAGTTGAACGACTCGGTCGAACGCGTGTTGTATCGATCCTGTCTATTCAAATTTAACGACCAAATTCTTAATAGTGGTCTCAGAAATGTAACTTTAACAGAACCACCATTTTCAGAGTGGATTTTAATTATTAATGCGATTTTTGTGCGTAATTGAATTGCCAATGCCTCTATTACGAATACGTCAAAACACTAAAAGTCTAAACTATCATGTTATTAGTGTTGCCACATTAAAATAACAGACTTCTTACTGAAAAACCCGATACCTTCGCCCTTCGAAAATTTCTTATATTTTAAATCTTGAATTCAAGAAATAATTTAACTGGCACCACTTCAACCTCTTCGGTCGTTCGGCTACTCGGTCGAAGACATAATGGATATTACACGAACATGGACTTCAAACAATTATGTATTCGGATTTTATCTTTTCAAGCGTTAGCACACCTACGCCATCTATTGAATGTATTAGAAGGCTAAACATGCCGCCATCTAACAAACACTGTAGAACACAAGCTGTTATCTAAGACACAAACCGTGGAGAAAATAAACAGGCGTCTGTGATAACAGGGCAATTCAGTTAATAATTCAAGTTCACTAATTCAGTTTTCGTTTGTAGTATCACACGTTTTATATGGAAAAACATCCCCTCTCCATTAAAAAAAAAACTAACAAACCAATTAAATCCGTCACAGATGTTTGAAAAATTCTTATGGTCTGTGAACACAAGGAAGAAATCACAAGTAAGAAACTTATTGTCCTGTTTAATATTCAAATCCGTTGTCATGTTAAAAAGGAAAAAAAATAGCACAAATACAAATACAAGAAATCATAAAAAGTCTTCATAATACCGATTAGCACTCAGCCAGATATAAAGAGGGCAACAAAAAAAGGAAACACGGTGTAACTAAAAGAAAAATTAGCCAGCTGTGAAAATTTAATGATGACAAAAAGGCGCCAAAAATTAAACGAACAAAAATGAAATGAAATTAAATCAAAAGGATAATGAAATTAAATTTAAGAACGAAGAAAAGTTTAAACAATATAAAAAAATGTATTGAAAGTTATTCCTTCCAAGATTTATCGCTATTGAAACGAAATAACTCTCTTGGTACTTTGTCAAAGAGCAACATAAGACTAGCAGATGGCACTTACATTTAAAATGGTTTTGGCTATGGCCACCAAGTCTGTTTTTGAGGTATCACATTCTTGGTATATAATTTTGGGTCGCTTATTTGATCACTGCTGGCCGTATATAACGTATAGCACAAACAATGTTAACTTGCAAGGGATCAGCTGTTGCTGCTTTATCAACCTAAACTAGTGAAACTTGCAGCAAATAATCGAGAGGTGTTACATTACGCCACAATCCTGGAGGCCAACTGCCAGTTCGATTTTTCGAAATGGTCTTATCGTTAAGTTTTTTTTGAAATGGCAGCGCCTACCATATGGCACGTAGCAGCACCATCCTCTGTAAAACACATCTCATCCGGATCCATGTCATCTGTATTTTCAAATAAAACAATATCAGTGGGCTTATGCTACATGTGTAGCAGTAAAGTCCAATAATAACACTAGCATGTGTTAACCGCACAAAGCGCTGTATTTTTCTGTATAAATTGGCGTCTGTTGGATCCATTTTCTTAATAAACTCTCATCGTTGAATACAGCATTTCATTGTAATATGCTTCCAAAACCTCTTGAGCGCCTAATCGCTAAAAGAACGATGGATGTGATAGAATCGTGACTTTAACTACTGCACCAGCTAGATAAGGCTCATGAAAAATCTCCCACGTAGTAGACGGACCTGGTCTCGAGCACCTAAACGATAAAAGAACGATGGGTATGATAGTATCGTGACTTTAACTCCTGCACCGGCTGGAGGAGGCTCGTGAAAAATCTTCCACGTAGTAGACGGGCTGGCTCTTGAGAGCATAATCGCTAAAAGAACGATGGATATGGTAGTATTCTGACTTACCCCCCGAGGGCACATATATGGTTTTAATAAAGAGCTACTATGTAGACCTGTGCAACTGGCGGAAAAAGGGAACCCAGTCCCCTGAAGTCAGCAGGGGTAAAACTGGAAACTCCACTTTATTGCCACGGGAATCAGTGACCCGCAGAGTTCGTTATTTGTCTCTTTAGACAATTAACTGTTCTCTGACTGATTATTGAGGTTGGCCCCTATATGGGAGTATCGTGGTGGTTGCGGTTTCTTGGCCCCATAACAGTTTATGGTTCTATGGTGGCCGGGATCATTTCACCTTTCATAACACCTAACTGGTGAAATGTTCCCAGATCCAGTGAGCATGCTAGACATGCGTTCTGGACAGGAGTTGGAAAGTCTCCAACTCTTAAGCAAGGAGTATTGATTTGCAGCCCTGCTCTGGAATCATCGAAGTTGCAACTAGAAAGTTCTGTTGCATAGAATTATAGCTTCGGCTTCCTAGGACGAGCATGACGTTCCAAATTATGCAGTGGTTTGATCCACCATCTGATTAAGGCTTCATGGCCAGGCGCGGATGTAAGTCTAATCACACGTTACCCCCCGGGGGCACATATATATGGCCTTTGGAGAAAGCAACAACTTAGACCTGTGCAATTGGGGGAAAAAGGGAGCCCAGTCCCCTGAAGTAAGCAGGGGTACAACTGGAAACTCCACTTTATTTTCACGGGAATCAGTAAGCCGCAGAGTTCGTTATTTGTCCCTTTAGACATTTAACTGTTCTCTGACTGATTATTGAGGTTGGCCCCTATATAGGAGTATTGTGGTGGTTGTGGTTTCGCGGCCCCATAACAGTTTATGGTTCTATGGTGGCCGGGTTCATTTCACCTTTAATAACACCTAACTGGCGAAATGTTCCCAGATCCAGTGAGCATGCTAGATATGTGTTCTGGACAGGAGTTGGATAGTCTCCAACTCTTTGCAGCCCTGCTCTGGAATCATTAAAGTTGCGACTAGGAAAAACCTGTTGTTAGAATTAGTCTTCGGCTTCCTAGGACGAGCATGACATCCCAAATTATGCAGTGGTTTGACCACCATCTGATTAAGACTACATAGTCAGGCGCAGAAGTAAATCTAATCACACACAGTATCCTGACTTTAACGCCGGCATCAGCTGGAGTAGGCTCATGAAAAATCTCCCACGTAGTAGACGGACCTGCTCTTGAGCGCCTAATCGCTAAAAGAACGATAGATATGATAGTAGCTTGCTCAGATTAACTCCTGCACCGACTGAAGTAAGCTTGTGAAAAATTTTCCACGTAGTAGACAGACTTGCTCTTAAGCACCTAAACGCTAAAAGAACGACGGATATTGTAGTATCGTGACTTTAACTCCTGCACCAGCTGTAGGAGGCTCGTGAAAAATCTTCTCAATTCCAGCGACCGACTAGTGAAACTGTAAATGTATATCTTCTTCCAACTATGTGGTGGGGAGGTCACGAGGTTTTGATGGAAGGCGGCATCAGTTTATTGAGCCAGTAGGAGCATTAAACTGAAAGAGACATATGACTCTCGGAGTCCGACCAGTAATTTTATAAAGACACACTGGTACTGGTACGGAAATCAGTTGGCTGCATACCTGCTCTATTTATTGGTGTGGCTCCTCGGGGAGTTACGTAATGGCTGCTGGTTTAGATCGGTTGCTTTTAAAAAGTTTCTGAAGAGATGTTATTGCAGTTTTAACATCCAATGTCCTAGTTTCCAACTTTTCAGCAAGAAGTGGAGGCAAGGCCCAGCTACCGAGCACTCGAAAATTGCTACTAAGGCGTTTATGCGTCTTAGGGTGCGGGTGGGCATTCTTCTTACACCCAGTAGTAAGAGCACCATCAGATTAGTGCCAAACGGCCAGGCGCTGAAGTAAAACTTATTACATACATATTCTTCCACATTTCGTTTGCAGCGACGATTACATTTCTTCGACATGTTATATTTTTGCACCATTTAGAAGTCATCAAATCTATCTATAGTTCTTGCTGTCGGCTATTTAGCTTGCTCAGATTGACGATTATATGCTCAAGTGATGGTCTTTTATAAAGGGCGCAAATTAATTTTGACTGATTTTAATTAATTAAAGCGCCAATCAGATAATTTGGCAGAGTGTATTGATTATAAAAGGGATTTTAATATGACAGTTCGTTGGACAGTTCAGCTCTTCATTAGTTTTATAGGATTTAACAAACACCCACTACATCAGCGTTGACTCTGCGATTGGATGTTGTGGAAAACGAGCGTCTTCAAATGCAAGTATCAGTTGGTTGCAACAAACTCAGGTAAAGAATTCATTGGCACTGTGTAGCATTTAATTGATAGATGCCTTTGCCAAAAGGATAATACCTAAAACAGCTTTAACTAAGTTTGGGAATGGAATGGCTGAAACTAAGATGCCGCAGTATGATTATATTCGCTAATTCTGGCGGAGTCAAATAGTGCTCAAAAAGCTTTATACTATGTTCACTCGTAGCGTGTTTAGGCAGTAAACACGTCGGTTTTGAGATGTTTTACCATACAATGACGTCTTTTGTTAAAGTTGTTTTCGATTTAAACACATCGTTAAACACGTAAATGGCAAATGCAACTCTGAACTGCATTTAATTTTGGGATGTGCTAAGTGCGTTTTTGCCCCTGTAGGGTAGTAGGTGGTGTAATTAGCTAATTTGTCTGGGATTCGGGTTTGATTCTCAACTAAAATGGCTGTTTTCACTACAACAAATAATTTTTAAGCTAAAAAAAGTAGATAAAACGTCAGCCTTAAGTGAACTGTTGTGCTTAAATATTAAAACATTTTGCTTAGACGCGTTCAAAAAACAAAAGTGAACTTAGTATTAGGAACGATTTAGGAATATGTAGGAAATAAATAGCGAAGAAGAGTGATATATAGAAAGCTTCAAGTGGGTTATAATTAATTTTAGGCCAGCGGTGCAGTGTCTCTCTTGTTTAGAAAGAATATCAAATGTTTTAAGCTTCAAAACCAATTTTATTTAATTTTTACCTCGTCCATTTCTTACGAGAGAGTAATGGTAGCAAAGGGGGAGCTGAGAGAAATACAATTATTAAAACCTTTGGCAGAGGCTGAGTTACAAATAAAGACGATCAAAATAATTATAGACGATTGGTCAACATGCTAAGTATCTTATTTTATCTTACTTTATTTTATTATTCTAAGGTTATCATATTATTGTTATACATAACAATACAATGTTTACTTTTAATGTTTACCCTTCATAAATTGTATTTAACTAAACCATCTTTATCATTACGTATCTGTAATAAAGCGATATTTTCCTTTGTGGCATGCTTGTAGGCTAGTAGGTAGTGTACTAGCTTGTCAGTCTGGGGGTTGTGGGTTCGATTCCCAACGAAGACCTTGGTTTTTTTCACTACAAAAATAAAAATTGACTGTCGGTGGGGCTGCTCAGTGATGAAGGCATAGTCACTGGTCGCTGTGCTGTCTTAAACGACAGTTAATTTTCGACTATTCATCTACTTTCACCACCTGTCTCACCTCTTCTGTATCCCTTTCCTAAAGAATGTAGTACGGTAATTGACTTAATAGGGATTGTTGCCTGAAGTGCTATTTCTCTTTAAAAAAAATAATTACTTTTTTAACTGAGTAATACTGTCTGAAAGGATATACTTTCAATTTCAATTTAATTGGCCAAAAGAGCAACATTAAATAAAACTTAACAAAAGTATTGCATAACTTAAGGCTACGAAAGGTCTTTGACAAGGAAATCTTTCTGATATAAATAAATACAAACTCAAGAAATGAGCAAAAAAAAAATTAACAGGAAGTGCGTGAACAGGAAAACGGAAATGAGTAAAAAAAACAGAATTAAAACAATAAAAATAAAAATTTTATTTAAAAGCTAATAAAAATTTTAAAAACAAATTTATTTTAAAAATTACTCTTATTTTGTGATGTAATAAACTTTCCTAAATATAAAAAATAAATAAATTATTCCCATTTGTCTTGAAGTAAAACAAATGAATTCCAATTCATTTATACATTTATATCCGGAGAGTGACCTTCTTTTTTCTTTTTCACGTTTTTTTTTTTTTGAAGCGTAAAAAAGCATAATCTTCAGTATAAAAATAGAATCAGATATTTGATGCAGCATTGAAACATAAGCAGTAGCAGCAATTTTCTTTTTCTGTGTAAAAAAATTACTTTTTCCTAAAAATCCTTTATTTATTTCATTTCTTTACTTTGCTATTTGAAATTAAAGAAAGAGTGAAAGAATGTTTTTTTTCTCCTGCATACAACTGTTGTAAGAACAAATTGTTTGTATATGAGTCAGACAGATTTCCGGCGCTTAAAATTGTCTACTTCACAGAATTCACAAGATGCAGCAGAAGTATTAAAGAAATGAAATTGAAATGAAATGATGATGAAAAGACAAAATCCTTAAAATCATTAAAGAAAAAATAGTAACGGTTTCAGCGAAATATATTTAAAATGAATATTCATAAGAAAATATATAAAAAAAGAGAAAATAAAAAACAAAAATGAAAAACTGAAAGATCATATATTTCCTGGTTAACTGCTTCGCAAAGAAAACAAGTACTAAACATTTGGCTCAGTTGAATGGAAAATAATGGTGCCAACATTGAACTTTGTACTGTTTACAAAGAATCACAGCAGCGAAAACAAGCATCGAAATGTTTTTGCTTTTAAAAAAAGATAGCAAAGCTAAAAAAGGTTAAAGTATTTCTTTAAGAGTTTGTTAGAATATTTTTTTTTATTAAATAAAACAAACGATTGGCAGTCGTTGAAGGCTTTCAAATCATCATATGAAAGCTTGCATCAAATTTAATTCAAAACTTCTTAAAATTGCCTATACAAAGCAACTATAAAATTAATTATATTTAAAGGATATTTTTTATAGAGGTATAGAACTTTGAAATGGTATAAAACAAATATGAATTTTTTAAATTTATCTTTGTACTCTTTGTAATGCCCATATCTATCCAAACATGGAATACAACTCTCTTGTATGGACCGGCGCACACTGGGGATTTCGCGGAAAAAAGTCAAATTGTCAACATACTCTTCATGCATTATGCAATGATATTTTGAAATTTTAGACTAAATGGTGCAACCAAATCAAAAAGAATTACTCCGATCTGACAGCTTGTTTTTTTTTATAGCCGTCTCAAGCTCAGCACTTGTATGTTTTACTGAACCAACTTAATTTAATTCTAAGAATTTCAAAACAAATATTTTATTATATGAGCTAAAATTTTTCTTTTTATTTTTTATTTAAAGTAGAAAATTTCAGTATACTAAAATTGAAAAAATAAACTCTGCAGAGATTTAAGTTTTTGTTTGTTTGTTTATTTTTATGAACATATAAAAAAAAATCCCCTTTTTCTCCAAACATTTGGACCTGCTTTAGTTTCCTACAGTTGGAAATCACTACCAATACATTGTCTCATATCTGTTTTGATATTTTTAATCAATTTCAAGTGCCACCCATTAATTTGTTGCATTACATAGTACAACATTTTTCAGCTGATTGATTCGCGACTCTATTCTGATAAGGCCCTTTTGTTTAACATAACTCAAGAACCACTAGTCGGATTTTACTTAAACAAATTTAGAAAAATCAAGAACTACAAGTACTTTCATCTGTTTATATAACGTTTCGCTACAGAAGCAACAGTTTTGAAGTTATAAAATGAAGGAAAAACAAAATATTTTTTGCCTAAAAAGTTAATTTTTTTTTTATAATTCATAAAAAATCCTAAAACGTTAAAAAAAAGAGTCAAGTCCTATTACTTTCACGTAAAGTCGTATAAACTATGAACAGAATGAGACATAACTCATGAAAATCGATGAACGCGCTTCGCTTTTATGCACAAATAAGTACAGATTTGAATTTAAAAAATTTGCTCGAGATATGCACAAATTTCTGACTCTCGTTTATATACGATATGAGTTGTACCACTTAAATTATCATTAAGTGATGACATAAATAAATTAGTATGGCACAACAAATAATCCTCTTTCATACAGTATTGTAGAACACTACAGTTTGCATATGTTAAAGAGATGGCACCTCAAGTTATACGAGAAGAAAAGAGAAGTGTCAATAACAGTCGATATCTCAACTAAAAGAATTTGAGTTAACAGTGAATAATCGCAACTTTAGAGTAACACATGAATAATTATAGACAGCACAATCACTAACAGAAACACCAGCTGCATCTTCTTGTCTTATTTGTAGAGCCACAACATCCAAGATGAATAAAATCGAAATAGCTCATACAAAGCAATTTGGTATGTTACCACTTTGTGCGCATATTAAGCTGATGGAGTGTCTTTTGCATTTGGCTTATAACATTGAATTTAAACGTGGGACAGTCCACTCAAAAGAAGCCCAAAAATGTTGGAAAAAGAGTAAACTTAGAGAGAAAATTGATATACAGGTTATCAACCTGTTAAGTAAGGCTCTGGTACGACATATTCAGGAAATACGTAAATACGTCACGAAGATTCTTTACGATCTTGCATTGATTTCCGAAATCACGGGTCTAGATGAAAACATATTCAAGAGGTTTTCAATAATTCTCGAAGCTATAATAATCACCGAGGTAGTAGATCCAAAAAAATTTGGTGATTTTTGTTTGGAGACGGCAAAAGAGTTTGTTGCACTGTACGAGCGGTACAATATGCCTACACTTACACTTCACAATATTCTGATTCATGGAAAAGATATAATTGAAAAGTGTATTTTTCTTGTAGGCCTACTATCCGAAGAGGCTCAGGAAAGCCGTAACATTCATTTAGCCAGAAAAAGCATAGTGTTATAAGCGACAAAGTGAAGGCTCTTTTAGAATAATAAATGAAAAATAAAAAAAAATCATTTAAATTTTTTTGTTGGTTATGGCTTTTTACATTGCAGGTAACGATCGACATTTCTCTAACTTTCTTTAATTTGATTACTTTTGTGTATTACTATATAAATAAAACCAAATTTGTGATGAAATCACTACATTTGTTGACAAATATACTTCTTTCCTCACCTCCATACAAAAATCCCCAGTGTGCGGCGCCTCAAAGTCTGTTTTGAAGTTGCTCGACCTAAAATAAGAGAGGGCCAAGAGGCTCATTGGAGACAGTAGGGTATCCAAATCTATTGATTCTCTAGAGCATCGACGCAATGTGGATTGTATTTCACTGTTTTATCGTTAATATAATGGTAAGTGCTCTAGAGAAATCAGGAAACTTTCTCCCGTTAATCGCACGGTTTTGTGCGTATGTGAAATGAACACCTTCCAGAAGTCTTTCCTATCACTTTCAATGTAGGAAAATTCAAATCGAATATCTGCAAATACTACTTTCATAACCTATTTCTTAGTTCTGGTATAACGCATTGTGTGAGCAGGCGTTATCCATTAAGTACTAGTCCAAGCAAACAAAATATTACTTCTGGCATATGACCGCCGTGGCTGGTTCAGAGGTAGACTAATCCAACAGTCGAATTTTCCTGGACCTTTTCCAACATTTGTAACATTTTGATGTGGCCAGTAATTCCCCGTGCAACGCTTACAGATGAACTGAACTTTCCTTAAGGCATCACCTTCCGATATACCCGATTCTTTTGTGTCCTTGAGTGGATACAATCTCTGTAGAGTTGACAGGATGGATGGTTATGGTGGCGTTGCAATTTACTTGAGGAAGAGTATTGCTTTTAAGGTTGTACGAACATCGAAAGAGAACTTTGACATTGAGAATATGGAAAATACTGATCGTACTAATTTGGTTGAGTACTTGTTAATTGAGGTTAGTTGCGAAGTCAGGAAAATTTTAATAGGCGCTGTTTATAGACCCAATAGGAATATTGACACTCGGCAGTTTCTGAGTAGTTTGGAGACCTACACAGTTATGTATGATGATGTCATACTAGCTGGTGACTTTAATTCTAATTTACTTGAGGACTACTCCATTTTAAATGATTTTTCTTCTCTTGGTCTTTTTCCCGCTAACACTACTGTTCCAACACATTTTACATCTACAAGTAGCACATTGCTGGATAGTTTTTGGGTGGGCAACAGATCTGATATTCTCCTCTACGATCAACTTTCTGCTTCCTGCTTTTCAAGGCACGATCTTATATTTATGACATATAATTTTCAGCTAATTACATCACCACTCACCTTCACGTATAGGGATTTTAGAAATTTGGATACGGAGCTATTACAACGTGAATTTTTTGGACTGGCATGGGATGATATATATAATATACGTGCGGTGAATGATCAGCTTACGTATCTTGAACAAAATGTTAATTACTTATATGATCTAGTAGTTCCTCTTAAAACCAGGACAATGACAAGTGGTCTCAAACCATGGTTTTCGACAGAGATAAAGGAGAGTATGCGTCAGAGGGATTTTGCATATAGTAGATGGAAAAGGTTTAGGACAGATGAATTGAAGGATAATTACCGCAATGCCAAGAAAAGGGTTAATAGATTAATTAGGAGAGCAAAGGCTGATTTTTATGCCGAGAAATTCTCAACGGCCCTTGACTCCAGAAGAAGATGGCAGACAATTCGGGAAATGGGTATTGGTAAAACGGAAACATGTGTAACCAGCGCAATTAATGTTGATGTTCTTAACGATAATTTTTTGGATATTCCATTGTTGAATGCTGATCTGCAATATTATGGCAATCGTATCTATAATCATTCTTTTTCTTCTTTCTCCTTTGGGGTTATTGACGAGTGCGATGTACTTGCCAGCCTATTATCGATTAAGTCTAATTCTGTAGGTGCTGATGGCATGAATCCAAAGTTTTTGAAGATTCTCCTACCACTGCTATTGCCCTTAATTACTTTCATTTTCAATGGAATACTGGCTCACAGCTACTTTCCCACCAATTGGAAAGTTGCTAGGATTATTCCGATACCAAAGTCTGGTTCTGAATATAGACCAATTGCCATACTGCCATATCTTTCTAAGGTCTTTGAGAGAATTATACATAACCAAATTACTCGGTTTCTCGATAGGAATAATTTGATAACGGACAGGCAGTCTGGATTTAGAAGGAATCACGGGTGTGTTTCTGCATTACTGGATGTCTCCGAGGATATCCGGATGGAAATTGATAAGGGTAATATTGCGTTTTTGGTTCTTTTAGATCACTCTAAAGCTTTTGACACCGTCGAGCATAACCTTCTCTGCTACAAACTCCATAACTTCTTCCATTTCTCATCCTCCGCTATTAGGCTAATATCAACTTATCTGTCCAACAGATTCCAATATACGCAAATACTTGATAAAAAATCAAGCCTTAAGCCTTTGTCCAGAGGCGTTCCGCAGGGGTCAATTGTTGGACCGTTACTGTTCTCTATGTATTCTAATGATCTTCCCGGCATATTGACGGATTGTAAAATCAGGATGTACGCTGATGATGTCCAACTATATACATGCTGTGATATTGATATGGTGGAGCAATGCATAACTTCGCTGAATCGACAATTACATGGTATTAATACATGGGCTTCTGCGAACGGCTTGACTATAAATCCTTTCAAGTCTAGATGCGTCGTTATGCAGAAGAGACTTTCACGATTCATAATTAGACCTGACATTTATATAGGCAATCAGAGAATTGAGATAGTTCCATACGCTAAGAATCTGGGTGTTTTCTTTAATAGTACTCTCACTTGGTCTGATCATATTAATTACGTATGTGGTCGTTCAACGTCCATGCTGAGGTGTAGCGAAGATCTGGCAGGATCGCCATGTAGCGAAGATAAATCAAAAAATCAAAAGAATTGTTTATTTGTCTTTATAAGTTTATTCCTGAGCTCCTCAATTAGAGCTCGAAGAAATGTTTATTGTTTATTAACAATTTTGATTATGATTGCTTTATTCTTAATTTCTACAGCTTATATACTAACAATGAAAATATTCTAGATTTTAGGTTTTCATAAAATACTGTACAATGACATGAATGTATTTAGTGTAACCATTAACAAAACTGACCTACAATTATAGAGAAACTCAGCGTCATCAAAAATACTTCCGCATGAAGTGTCCCCATTAATGCCCATGCATAATATAGTAACAACAATACAGTATAATTAAATTATGCTGATGATCAATAAATTGGTTACTATAAGTTATTCGATAATATTTATTAATACAAATGTATTGGCAATTAAGGTCTCTTTGTTTCTCTACTTATGTGTCAATTATGTCAATTGGTTAATCACACTACACCTCCACTTTTTATAAGAATGTTCATATAACGTGAGTTCTATGGACATTCTTTTACAATTATGTTAAATATTTATTTATATGATATAATTCTTTAAATGTTACTATAATTTTAATTGTGAATAATTTATTTATGATATATCTTAAGTCTATTTTTATGAACTATTTGTTCTTTGTTATTTTTCTTATCAACTATTGTTACATTATTTCTTAAATCTATTTTCTTAATTTTAAATGGACCCTTATATTGATTATCTAACTTATGACCTGAATTATTCTTAAGTAAAACTAAATCTCCTAATTCAAAATTATTATCTGATATACTCCTATCGTAATTTTGTTTTTGCTTTAACTTATTTCTATCTAACAGTAATCGAGCTCTCTTAAAAGCTATTTCTAATCTATACTTTGCTTCTTTGGCATAGTCATCTATATTGTATAGTGGAGAAATTGTATCCACTTCTGTGAATTCTGAGAATTTATTTGGATTTCCTGAAAAAACTAATTCATAAGGACAATAGTTATGTGCGGTTGATGGTGTTGTATTAAAACAATAAGTGAAATATTTCAACCACTCATCCCAATCTGTCCTATCTATTGAAATATGTGAACGTACATATTCATTGAAAGTTCTATGACTTCTTTCTATTGTACCTAACGTCTGGTGATGATGAGCTGTTGAAGTTAGTTTTTCAATTTTAAGCAATTCACATAACTCTGTCAGTATTGAATTCTTATATTCTGTCCCCATGTCAGAAATGAATGTCCTCATTGGACCATAGGTCAGTATAAAGTTCTCAAAAATCGCCTTTGCTACCGTTTTGGCATTTTTGTCGGCAATAGGAATAGTTACCAAATATTTTGTCAAATCACATATTATGGTGATTGCAAATTCATTTCCCCGAATGGATCTTGGGAATGGTCCTATTGTATCCACGTATACCGTATCGAATGCCTTTATAGGTGTTGGCGTGACAGTCATGGGACATTTTAAGTGTCTGGTTGCCTTTGTCGTCTGACATTTGTGACATGTTTTAACATATTTAGTTATATCTTTTGTCATGTTCTTCCAGTAGTAGTATCGTTTTATTTTACCTATAGTTCTATAAACTCCACAATGTCCACCTTCAATAGGATCATTGTGATATTTCAGCATAATATCAAGAATTGCCTTAGCATTCTTATTATCAATTAGAGTCACCTCATTTAATAGTGCTATTCTCACTTTCTTTAAATATCTATTGCCCATAATCTTAAACTCATTTGTTGAGATAAATTCGAAAATTTTCTCACTGGGTGCCACTTGTAATTTTTCAATATTTAGTTTACCGGCCACTTTCTCAAGCCTAAAGAAAAATTGTCCTAAGTCAATTTTCTTATTAGTAAACAAATCATTAATTTGCATATATGCTATAACTGATTTTCCACGCTTAAAATAACATTTTACGGGTGTAATCCTTAATTTAATATATTTTCTGACGTCAGTATTATTCAAAGGTATATATATATTGGGCTTTTCATCTTTTGTGACCTTATGCTGATTATTAATTTTACTACTGTTTTTCCTTTCCTTATTTGTCATCGATCGAGTCGTGACCTGAAGAACATTATCTAATTTCCTATTTATATCCTTTAATTCAGTAATCGTAATTCGCGACAACGCGTCCGCGATGTAATTGTCTTTTCCCCTAAGATATTCTATAGTAAAGTCGTGTTATTCTAACGTTTCCTTTAATTGATTTGCAAACGATTTTTATTTTTATCTCCATATTAATTACTTTTGTGTTTCCATATTTATTTCCATGACTGTTTTTGTTAATTACTGTTAGCTTTTGTTAACGTTATAGTTAGACAATTTAATAAAGAATTTACAGAAATGAATATAGTTTTAGCAGTACATACTAGTGATTTTTACAAATGATTTCAGGCTTGATACTTTAAAAGCATTTCATTTTCTCTTAGACTTATATTTCTATGATTATATATATATAACTATTATAGATTTTTATTATTAAAAATAATTTTATAATTATTTGTTTATTATTTCAAAATAATAATTCATAATTTTTGTTTTTTATTTGTTTTGTAAAATTTAATTTAACAATTTATAATTTTGCTTTATATATGGCGAAAATTATTTAGAGTAGAACGCAAAAAATCTTCATTTATTTATTTTATTTTGGGTGTCTCAAAAATTTGTTGCAGTTTAAATAAAATTTTTGTTTATATATAAATATCCATAACTAATCAGAAATTAAGCACGTGCATCACGGCTGCAGCCCGTCGGTTGAAGGTCCCTAGGCATAATAACAACACGCTTGGCATGGATGGTGCACAAGCTGCTATCCTCGACCATTCTTGAAGAAGTTTCACAGAGCTCCATTAAAACGCCAACAGCAGCAGATTGTAAACGTAATTTCGTTTCCAAATCGCGCGCAATTTCACGCGCTAAACGTTCCAAGGGTAATTTGCGGTAACGGTGAGGTTTTTTAACACCACCGGTGCAACGTACCGATTTACGGGAAGCTGTGGTGGCTAATTGCTCGCGAGAGGTTTTACCACCAGTTGACTAATGAACCATATCCATAGTATGATCCATTTCTTTTAATTTATAATTTGTTTCAATTGCCCCGTTTTAATATTTAAAATTAGAAAGGACATTTTGCCTCGAGCGGTTAACGCTTACAGGCCCTAAGCGTGCAAACAAGTCGCACTGCTAAAATTTATTTATTATTGTTGTTTTTTTTTTGTTGTTTTCCCGAGGCGGATCCTTCTTCATTATATGTCCGCTTATACCTGCTATTGCCTTTTGGCCAGGCGGATCTTCCTTCGGTGGTATTAGCTTATCCACCTTACAACACCGCTGCCTTAGGTGCTTATTTTTGAGCACTCCAAGGAACTGGCAGGATCGCCATGTAGCGAAGATCTGGCAGGATCGCCATGTAGCGAGGATAAATCAAAAAATCAAAAGAATTGTTTATTTGTCTTTATAAGTTTATTCCTGAGCTCCTCAATTAGAGCTCGAAGAAATGTTTATTGTTTATTAACAATTTTGATTATGATTGCTTTATTCTTAATTTCTACAGCTTATATACTAACAATGAAAATATTCTAGATTTTAGGTTTTCATAAAATACTGTACAATGACATGAATGTATTTAGTGTAACCATTAACAAAACTGACCTACAATTATAGAGAAACTCAGCGTCATCAAAAATACTTCCGCATGAAGTGTCCCCATTAATGCCCATGCATAATATAGTAACAACAATACAGTATAATTAAATTATGCTGATGATCAATAAATTGGTTACTATAAGTTATTCGATAATATTTATTAATACAAATGTATTGGCAATTAAGGTCTCTTTGTTTCTCTACTTATGTGTCAATTATGTCAATTGGTTAATCACACTACAGAGGATAATATGGTCAACACGAGATTATACCCCGTTGAGAATTAGAACACTAATTGCGAAAACGTATTTGATCCCAGTATTGTTATACGGATGTGAACTCTTCGCCAGCTGCGACTTAGTCAGTAAAAGGAAGCTAATGGTCACCTTTAACAACGTTGTTCGATATGTGTATTGTTTGGATAGACGTTCTAGAATTTCAATGTTTTCGAGAGAATTGTATGGCGTCTCCTTTTGCAATTTGCTTAATGTTAGGGTATTAGTTTTTTTGCATAAAATGATATACACACACCAGCCGGATTATCTTTATAGAAGATTAACTTTTGCAGAAGGTTGTAGAGGTAGGAGAATAAGGACACTTGGGTACAGGAGCTTAGTGTCAAAGTGGCATTTCTATATATTTGCAATATCTCTCTGGAATTCGATTCCTCATAGGTTACAAATATTAGGTAACTCACAAAAATTTAAAAATGATATTTTGAAATTCTTTTCTCGGCGTTGATAGTATTTATTGTTTTGTTTATATAGAATTGTTTGGTGTTGTTCGTATTGAATTATTATATTTACTCGAATTATCTTCCATTATGTTCGATTTTAACACATTTTATTTTAATTTTAATAATTTTAACATTAGTAATTTTGTAATTTAATTCAGTTCCACACTGAAATATAAGACTAAAGGTCTTGTGTGTGGGATGATACTTATGGATAAATAAATAAATAAATAAATAAATAAATATAAGAAAATAGTTTTTCTATTTTGCATATATAATTTGCTAAAAAAAATTATTGATAAATTATCCACAATCAATTCTACATTATTTGAAAATTTTTCAAGAGCTTCATTTAGTTTTGCTTTTTATTTTTGTTAAACATCTTGAGTTTTTCATCTAGCCAATACGTATTTATTATACTTTACAGTTGAAGATGACTTTTTAAAGGACTCTAAATAAAAAGTCAAGTGCAAGTTCAATGCAAAAAGAAAAAAGGAAACATAAAAAATATTTGCCGTTTGTTTAAAGGACAATACATTTCATTTTTAAAGTAAAGCATTTCAAAAGGAAACATTTTCACAATTTATGTTCGTTTTTGGATTTGTTTGTTTGTTTGTAAAATGGAATCTTTGTCTCTAAAGTTTTCAAGTTTGTCCTTAGAAAAAAACCAAATTTATTTTATGTACGTTTCGATTTGTAACATTATTTTTTAGCAAAAGTAAGCGCTCAATGAGTCAAGATTCTGCGAAAAATTATTTCAAGAGTGGGGACACTTTAGGAAAAAAGGAAATCTTTATCGATAACCGAAAAAAATTATAGTAAAAGTTAAGTTTCACAAATGTGACGACACTCGAATTATAAATTAAATTTCTGTTAATATAAATTTCCTATTAAATTGTTTGGATTTTTCCCGCCAGTAATTTAAATACTGTTGTCATTATTTCCTGTCTATTCTGGCTGTTTTTTCGATATTAATGGCGAAAATGATGCCAGAAAAGATAGGAAATAATGACAACAGTAAATTTCCTATTTTAATGTAGATATATTATAATTTGAAGAAATTAATATAACTCATACCCTACATAATCGTAAGTCAATTTTCCATTTAAAATCTTTCTACTCATGAAGTATAAACAAGTATAAAATTCACTATCCACGCTATTCACTTTAGCGGAACAAAAATATATAGATATTCTCTGTACAATTGTGGTCGAGGTGTAATATAGGGATTTCTCAAAGATCTTTCTAAAGATCCCCATTACTCATAGTCTGGGATTTTTTCAGAAAATTTAAGGCACATGCACAATAAAAGAACAAAAAGTAGTTTAAAGATTTTTAATATGATGCTCTTAGTCAAAATCCTGCAATCATTTTTGGTTTAGATGAAGTGAGAATTGTTGAGAAGCTTGGTAACATTCGTATTTCCAAAGGATAACCCAAAAGTAACTTAAAGTTGATTGAATTTCCGAAAAATTATTATAGTATTTAAAAAACATATTGTTTGAAAGTCACTAATGAAATTTTTTCTAAACTATCGTGGAAAAGCTTGTTCTATTCCCAACGAAGACCTTGGTTTTTTTCACTACAAAAATAAAAATTGACTGTCGGTGCGGCTGTTCAGCGATAGTCACTGGTCGCTGTGCTGTCTTCTACGACAGTTAAGTTCCGTAACTATCCTTCTACTTTCACCACCTGTTCATCTCTTCTCTATCCCTTTCCTAAAGAATGTAGCACAGTTAGAGTTGGGTTTCGGGAATTTCCCGACGGGAATTTTCGAGAAATTCTCGATATTTTTCCATCCCGAATCTCGAGAATTGAAATTTTTAGCATTTCGGGAAATCCCGAATCTCGAGAATGTTTTAAGATTTCTCGAGAAATCCATTTTTTTTTAAATTGGTTTGGTTATGAAGTACTGCACGAAAATAAAAAGCGATTTGAAGATCAAAATTGAAAATTTTAAATCTGCACAGCGTAAGTTCAGCTTGAGCATCGACGAGTGGACAAGCTTGCGAAACCGACATTACATGAACATCCATATATATTATGACGATGGACAATCTGACAACCTTGGCCTGGTTCGCATTCAGGAATCATGTACCGCTGAAAAAGTATATGAGCTCGTAAATGCAAAGCTTTCAGACTTCAATATAAAACTACAGTCTGACATCGTGGCTATTACAAGTGATGGTGCCAGTGTCATGATCAAATATGGGAGACTATCACACAATCACGGCATACATTTGGCGGTCATGGAGGTAATGTACCAGAAACAAAAAGTCGCAAACAGGATATACGATAGTGACGTAAGCGATGGAGACGATTCGAATGATAGAGGCTCCAATAAAAATGAAAACAATGCAGCCAGTACTTCATTTTCCGACATTAATGCGGAAAACGCTTCCGATGACAAGGACGACAATATCGTATTTGTTGCTGACAAGACGGTCACTATAAAACCTGCATTTGAAATCGTAAAAAAGGTTCGCAAGATAGTTTTGATATTCAAGAACTCGCCTGTACGGAATGCCATCTTGCAGAATTATGTTAAAGAGGTCGAGAAGAAAGAGCTTTTCTTGCTCTTGGATTGAAAAACACGTTGGAATAGCCTGGAAACTATGCTGGCCAGATACATTCGCATCAGCAAGCATGTTCGTAAGGCGCTCGACACTCTTAATTTAAATTTTATGGCCACTACTGACGCAGAAGAAAAGTATTGCGAGGATATCATAAATGCTCTTAAACCTGTTGCTGTAGAAGCACTTAGTCGCAAAAATGTGAACTTAATTGCTGCGGATTCTATTCTCAAATTTTTGTTCACAAAATTGGAGAATCAGCACACCGAATTGGGCAATGAATTCTTATCCAGCCTAAAAAAAAAACTTAACAGCTCGTAGATTTAGCCGTTTGTTATTGGCCTTTAAATATTTACACGATCCAGTTAACAGCTCTAGTGACAAATCTGAATTTTTCCACACCTTTACTAAAACAGAATTGATAAAAGAAGCCGAAAACTACTTGGTTCGTCTATTTTCTACGAGCATTCAAGAAGACCAAGCAGTGTCTAGTTCTGACGATGATGACGTATTTGCAATCAACAACGTCGATGAAGAAGATATGGCGAAACAGCTTGAAAATTACGTTCAGCAAAGCAGACATTGCGCAACATGCGGCGAACCAGATGTTTTCGTCGCTTAGAAACGAGTTAAAACTATATGAAAAACCTGGAGAGAAAACACAAAATGTTGAAAGACTGATCGGGGCTTTTAACACTGTTAAGCCAACATCGACTCAAAATGAGAGGAATTTTTCTACAGCGGGTAATTTTGTGTCCAAAAAGCGTACGCGATTGTCAGACGACGCCATTGACAGTCTGTGTTTTTTAAAACACCATAATCTTGAATTATTTTTGTTTTGAATTTTTTTTAATTATTTTTGTTTCACTGGTTTTAGATTTTTTTTTTAAATTTTTTGGAATTCTTCCCAAATTTTCGAGAATTCTCAAGAAATCTCAAAAATTATTTTCGAGAAATCCCGCATCTCGAGAATTGAAATTTTCGTTATTTCGGGAAATCCCGATTCTCGAGATTGGGATTTTCTCGGGAAATACCCAACTCTAAGCACAGTACTTTACTAAATAGGCATTGTTGCCTGAAGTGCTACTTCTCTTTAAAAAAAAGCTGTATTTAAAACAATGAAGGAAAGGGTTTTTATAAGATATTGAACGGCCAAAAATAGCATAAGTTTTTAATGGAATAAAAGTTTAATTTAAATTAATATTAATTAAATATCTTCCATTTTTTTGTGCCATTTCTTCTACTCCTAATTTTATGTATTTATTTTTACTATATATTGTTATTGTTATTTATTTAATATTCCAACTGCTTGAGGCGGTCAATCAATTAAATACATTGTGGCCATACTCTAGTTATATGAAAGCACCTTTTGGCTTTAAATTGATTAAATAAGTTTTGCATTGACTAATATTTCTTTCGGGTCAGCAAAAAATAGAAAAGGAGAAAGTTTAATTTTCTATTCAATTTAATCGAATACATATCTATAAATTTTAATCGTGTTTCGTTGAACGTTTAACAAAGTTTTAAAAGAGTCCACTGAGGCGTATGAGTGTTTTAAATTTTCATAAATATTAATTTTTGAGGTTATAATTTTTTATTTTTTCTTTTAACGGAAGGAAATTAAAAAATAAAATTAGAAAATATAAAATGTATGAATATTAATTAAGCAGGAAACTGTAGAAATAAGTGAAGAGTTTTAATTAACTGAAGTTCTTATTTTTAGATTGACTTTTAACTATTTTTTATTAAAAAATTTTAGATTTAATAAAAAATTCCTTTTAACTAAATTCATGATTTTAATCACGTGTACTTTAATTTCTAAATTTATTTAAAAAATACAGGGTGTCCACCGGAAAGGTATACTCCTTTGTTTGTTTATAATTTTTAAATAAATGAAAGAGAATGAGTGTTATATTGATAAATGTTTCATTTAATGTCGCCAATTATGTATGCAATACAAAATCAGATAAATCTTCGCCTCTGTAAGCCTAACAAATGCAAGCCCTTGCCCTTTTGGGCACATTTGTTAATATATTTTCACACATTTCACACGATTTTTTAGTAATTTTATCACGAATATTTGGTTTGAGTTGCTCAAGCGTTTCTAGTTGGTTTGCATAAACCTTGTTTCTCAGATATCCTTACAATAGAAGTTTGAAGCAGTCAAATCATGCGCGACCATGGAGCCCAAGCAACGTCACTATTTCTTTAAATAATTTCTTATGGAAAGAGGTCTCACAGTAGTTTCATTATAATTCTGGCTGTATGCGATGTGGCACCAAGCTCAAAGCATGCAATTGTGGCGTTAAGAACTTTTCAATTACATCATCGCTCCCCATTCACAGTTACCGTTACGCCGCTTTCATTTTCAAAGATGTAATTTCCAATAATTTCTTCTGACCAAATTGCACACCAGACTGTCACTTTAAATAGATGCAAGGTGACTGTTAAATAACTTGAGGGTTTTCCATTCCCTAGAACCGAATATTTTGTTTATTCACTTAGCTATTCAAATGAAAATGTGCATCGTCATTATGATAATTTTAAGAAAATCGGGGTTGTCATGGGCGAATAGTAACATCCTATTGGCATATGTACGGCAGCCTAAATAGTCTTGTGAAAGAAGCTCTTGTGTCAACTGAATCTTATATGGAAACAAATGCAAATCCTTGTAAAAAATTGTAGCCAAAGTTGCATTTGAAGAGCAAGCTCCTGAGAACGACGTCAAATCGAGGTTGATGGGTTATTTTAAACATTTTCTTGAGCAAAAGTAATGTTTTCAGCTAATCTGGCTGTACATTGTAGTCCATGCTTCTTCTTATTATCAACAGACCCTCTTTCTTCGAAAATATTTACTCCATGATAAATAGTGCGTTTTGTTTGCACGTTGTTTCTTCCAAAAATTTCACGTAACTTTCTCATCGTCACAGTAATCGATGATTGATTTGAATAAAATGTCTTAACGAAAGAAAACCACGTTGGTTTATCGAATACTTTTCCATAATAAATTTGCCGCGTGTCTACATCACCACTGCCAAATATGAACAATTAGGACTAATTTTTACCAAAATAGTGGAAAAACATAGTAGTATACCTTCCCGGCGGACACCCTGTATGTGAGAAATTGAAATTACTTTTTTAAAGTAAAAAGTAGTCTTTAGTTTCTTGTTCAATATTATAAAAATGGACTTTCTTAATATTTATAAAATAAATGCCACTACTACAGTGATAGACATTCGTTTGAAAGCACCATGTTTTTTTCTATTTTAAAAGAAACGAAAAGGAATTTAATTATTTTTTTAGCAAAACGATTAAGTGATCTATTAGCTTTAAATAGTAAAAAATTAAACATATTTCATAGTTGTAATAAGTAATCGAAATAAAATTAAAAAATTAAGATAGATTCCTTTGAACGCAGTTTCCTTTAAATTAAAAAAAGAATTAAAATTATTTACAAAATATTAAAAGTTATTATGCACTAATATTTAGTAGAACCACCTTTACTTCGAATGACCGAAAATATTCTATTTGGCATTGAGTTAACAACGCTTCGAAGAGTTTTAATTTCAATAGCTAACCAACATTCTTTGAGTTTTTCTTTCAGCTCATTAACAGTCGAAAACTGCCTTCCCTTTTCGTATACCTTAACTGCAAGGATTTGCCATAAGTTTTTGATTGGGTTACAATCGGGACTGTATACCGGCCATGGAAGTAAATCAATATTATTGGTTGAAAACCATTCCTTACATTTTTTCGATACATGTATTGCGACGTTGTCCTATTGGAAAATATAGTCATTCTCAGCATTTTATAATAAGGACATCTTCCAGAAGTTCCAGGTACCTTTCTGAATTCATTCTGGTGGTTGGAAAATAAATACAAAGCTTAAACTTATAAGAGAATACTCCCCACACCATAACGCTTCCGCCACCAAATTTCGCTTTGATCGTACTACGTTCGATTGGCTCAGATCATGCCAATAACAACTGTAGCAACCTGGACCATCCAAGTTAATTTTTTTTTATCTGAAAAAATAACTTCTTTCCATTCATCAGTCAATGACATGTGTGCTTGGGCAAAGCTAAGACGTCTCTCCTTGTGTACTTTAGTTAGTCGTGGTTTAGACTTCACTTTTTTTGCATTATATCGATGGGATCGTGGACTATGCTTCGCGTAGTAACTGGAAGATCAAGTTTGTCCTTTATTTCCCGACGGGATAAGCGACTTCGGGTTGCTTCTTGGCGAATCTGTCCTTTTTGACGGGTCGTAATTGTGGATGATTCCGCCGTTGGAGCCTTAATACTATACTTTTTGCCAAGTTTTAAATAATTTCTTATTACTCTTTTAGAAAGCATTATTATTCCAGCAAATTTTCGATTTGATAACGCTTTTTTCTTTAAGTTATCGATTATATCTTTTTCGGTATCATTCAACCGCCTTCCTGAGCCCATATCTAATAGGTTTATAAAAATTCTGCAATTTGTTATTTATTTTCTTTATTTGAATTAAAAATTTTATTAAATTAGTATGAAAATTCACAAATTAAATAACATTTTCTCTTAATGCGTTCAAACGATTGTCTCACGAAAAACAGCAACAATTTTACAAAAGAACGCATATTTCCTATAAAATAACCGTTAAATTAATAATTGTTATTATTTTGTAAACTGCGCTTAATAATGTAAATAAAAAAACAGAAAAAGAAATAACTGTTCTCATAAAGAGTTTAAAAAAAAAAACTTAAAAATATAAAAATAAGTGCGACTAAACGAATGTCTATCACTGTATAGCTTCCAGGCGGACACCCTGTATTACAAAAAATAACAATAATAATAATTTCGGAATTTAAACACAGTGAACTTTGAGAATTTTATTTTGCGGACAACAAAACATATTTAAATTATTTTTTCACCTCCTTAACATGATAAAGTCAATTTCAAATAATTAATACTATAATGCGGGTGTTAAATTTGAGCATATCAGTTATATGTTTCTGTCATGTCTACCAAACAAAGAACATTTTAACACATTTTGCGTTGCCGTAAAGTAATAACATGAACAATGCTGTCATGTTAAATATAAGAAAACTAAATAGAAATTCAAGTAAAATTTATTAGTCAAGCCCGGTTTCTTATTTTATGACTCCTTAGCTGACGCTCGTATACAATTTTACATTCACTCAAAGTAGTTTATAATATTAAATATTTTATATTCAGCTTCACTATAAAGAAAAACATTAACTCCTTTTTAATGAGTTTCAGAGGCATAACAAATATCAGTGGAATAATCTTAAGCGAAGGAAGTCAGCCATAAAAATTTTTAAGACTTTCACAGAACACATTTCTTTTTTTTTGTAAGATCTTAAGTAAAGGCAACAGGAAATACGAGTGCTAAAGATTAAATACAAGAAATAAAAAACCTCTTCCTCTTTGTTTGACTAAAAATTTCAGCGTACGTACAAAGTATACGTTCAAATTTTTATAACATTTTTTGATTTTTTTAATTTCGTTTTTTTTTCTTTTATTTGTATTATACTTGATTAAACTTTGAAATCAAATTATTTTTGTCGCTTTACATTTTATTTTATATTAAAAAAAAATCTTGCTTAAAATGGAATTTGTATTTAGTTTCTTTTTTCGTTTTGATAGTTTTGTATTCCAAGATAAACAGTCATACAATGAAAACTAAAAACAGTTTGATTAAGAAAGAAATAATATTAGAAAAACTCCAATAGAGCAGAAAAAAATAATGCAAAGTTCTCAATTACTTTAAAGACGCAAAAAACTGTTGAGTAAAGAAAACCGAAAAAATAGAAAAAACGAGGGTTATCAAAGAAATATAAGAGCTCGAAAAGTCAAGCAAATTATTACACGAAAAATTTTACAGCAGAACAAGAATCTACGCGAAATTAATGTTAATCATACGTCTTCATATTATACATTTTTTAGTTGGGCTTAAGTTTATTTTAAGTTATTAATCAGCTATAATTTCTTAAGGAAAGAAAAATTAAGTGTTAAATTTTTTTAAGTAAACCAGCAACCCTGTAATTACGTTTTATTGCTTAATGGAAAATGTATCTGTGTTATTTGGTTAACCGAAATATTGGAGAATAAAATGAAATAAATAGTTTTATTATTATTGTTTTCCATTTTTAACAATTGAAAAGACCTTAAGCCGGACTTAAGATCTTAACTAATAAACTGGCAACATTAAATGCATTATTAGCTGAATCAATGAGTCCTTCAACACAATTCTTGGCATCTGTATCTCCTGCACATTGTAAACAGAGTCTTTTTAAGCAATAAATTTAAGAAAATGGAATACGAGAACAGTCTCATTATAATTTACTATGAATTAAGTTTGGTAGGCAACACTTAATGTCATTCTTTGGGCTTTGCTCTCATACTATTATTTTTATTTCAGCTAAAAATTTTATATCAGAAGAGATACTGTTATATAGCTGTTATATATTATAATATACCTGAAATTAAAATTGATTGTTGAAAATCCAGATCAAGAAAGAGTTTTTATTAAACCGTTTTAAATAACGTTTATTAACTACAACGAATAATAATAATTAATTTACAGATAATATTATAAAAAAAAATGTCTTACATTTGATTTTTTTCTTTCGGTAGAAATTTTAATAATAAAAAATTAAAACATTAAAACCAATTGATATTCCTTGTCACAAAAAAAATAAATAAATATTTAAAACAAGTAAAATTAAACAGGTAAAAATTAACATTAATCATACCCGTCTCTGTAAATGCAAGTTCTTAGTGGTTATGTTAAAAAAACTATTGTCAAATATGAAATATTCGTGAACTATTATTATTCTATTATAAAAGAAATCGATTTCAATACAAAAAACTGTTGTTGCTAAGCAAAGATTTGTTAAGACCATGCCTGCTGCCGCTCCAAAATCTGTTAAATATTTTTTTTAAATAAATATTCGTTATTCTTTTTAACGGTCTTTTTTAATTAATTTAACAATTAATATTTTTTTTCAATATTTCGCTTTTGAATGCTTCTTCAGGAAAACTAATTTTAATAACAACAATTATTTACAAATTGAAATCTTTTTTTTGTTTTTTGAAAACATTTGACAAAAAAAATTTCAATTTGTTAATAATTGTTGTTATTAAAATTAATTTTCCTGACAAAGCATTCCATAGGAAAGCGAAATATTGAAAAAAAGACCGTTAAAAAGATTAACAGATATTTATTTAAGATATAAAAAGGTCGATTAAAAAAATAAAAAAATAATCAAATAATAATATAAGAAAATATTTTTTTTTTTATTTTAATTCTCGTTACCAAATGAAATATTGATTAACTTTTATTTTATTACAAAAGAATTCAATTTTTTTTAATATAAAAACTAGACTAAACATTTTTTTCTAACAGAAACAGCTTTCAAAAATCTTTTGATTAAAATTTATTTGATAAATAAAATTTTAAAGTAAAAAATTATAAAATAGAAACATCAATACAAAAAAGTTTGTTGTCTAAAATAAAACCAAAAATTTCGATTCAGATGAAACAAATTTTTATTGTATTACGAAGAGAAAGGTTCGGTAATAATGAATGAAAAATGATATCTGGCAAATGTCCACCATTCTTTCCTCAAAGTTTTTTAACCACTTTTTCGTTAATCACATCACAGATTTTCAGGTTTAAGACCCAAATTGATTCGACTGGCTCCGTATAGACTCTGTCGTTATTATAGTCTCACAAAAAATAATTTGGTGGTGTTAAATCACACGATGTGGTCGGCTACTTAACTGCTGATTGTTGTGAAATTATGCTGTGCGATATGTTGCACCATCGTGTTGAAACGACGTCAGTGCTATCCACCTTGTAAATAATAGGCCAAAATTGAGTTCTTAACATCTCACGATAGCGTGATTTATTGGCCGTTACTACATTTCCAGCCTCATTTTCAAAAAAACAACGGCCCAAGTCCGACTCGAGACCACATAGCGCACCATACAGTGACACGTTGAGCATGCAAAGGCTTATCAATAATCGTTCACGGATTTTCAGAAGCCCAAATGTGGCAATTTTGCTTGTTGACATACCCTGACTAATTAAAATGGGCTTCGTCTGAAAAAATGAATTTTTTCAAAAACCAGCCGCTTGTTCATTAATTAATTGAGCGAATCTGCAGCGATGTGAATGGTTGGTCGGCTTTAATTCCTGCACCAGTTGAACCTTGTAAGACTTAAAGTCAATGTCATGTGATGGTTTTGGATAACCCAAGTTGTTGCGCCCCCGGGGGCACATTTATGGTCTTTATAGAACGCTCGACTATCTAGACCTGTGCAACTGGGGGACAAGGGAGTCCAGTCCCCTGAAGGCAGTAGGGGTCAACCGGGAACTCTACATTATTTCCGCGGGAATCAGTAGCCTGCAGAGTTTCCGCTATTTGTCTCTTTAGGCATTTAGCTGTTTCTCTGACTGATTATTGAGGTTGGCCCTTCGGGAGTATCGTGGTGGTTGTGGTTTCGCGGCCCCATAACAGACAGGTCAGTTTTCTATGGTGGCCAGGTTCATTTCACCTTTAATAACACCTACCTGGTGGAATGTTCCTAGATCCAGTGAGCATGCTAATCATGTGTTCTGGACAGGAGTTGGAAAGTTTCCAGCTCTTCAGCAAGGAGTGGTGGTTTGCAGCCCTGCTCTAGAATCACTAAAGTTGCAACTAGGAAAGACCTGTTGCTAGAATTAGTCTTCGGCTTCCTGGGGCGCGAATGACGTTTGTTTTAAAATCATTCAAAGTGGTTTGACCACCATCTGATTAAGGCTCCATAGCCAGGCGCAGATGTAAATCTTATCACGTAACCCCAGTTGTTGAGAACGTTGAACAACTGACAAATTTAAATGTGCTTCAACACTGTGGCTCGCAGCTGCGATATTTGCAGTTGAACAAACCGGTTGAACATGCGTTGGTGTTTGCACATTTTGTATCGATCCTGTCGACTCAAATTTAACTACCAGAAGAAGGATTAGTTGTACGATAATATCACGAATTTTACAAAATATAACTTTAACAGAACCACCAATTTTCATAGTGGATTTTAATTATTTCAATGCGATTGTCATGGGAAATTGAATTCATTGTAACAATAGTGAATGCTACTACGAAAAAAACTAAATGTCAAAACTATTATGTTGTTGCTGTTGTCACAATTGAAAAACAAATTTCTTTTTGGAAAACGCATTATAAACAGCCACGAAAATTATAAAAAATAATTAGAAGAAAGTTTTAGAAGTGAGTGATAAATTTCCATAATTCCAAGACAATGACAATGGTACACAGTATGTGGAATTGCCTGGCCTTTCTACTGCAGGATAGTAAAAATATTGGCCTTGGGTTCTGTTATTTTAATTAAATTTAATATGTAATTTTATATAACATAGAAGATAATCCACCCAAAAAGGCAGCTCTAGATGAAGAAAAAAAATATTTGCAACAAAGTTTAGTTAAAAGTTGTTAAAATTATAATTAAAAAAATATCTAAAATTGAGTTATTGATTCTATGCAGACAAATATGGAAGAAAATAATAAAAGAATTGAAAGAAGACTCTTTTGATATTTCAAAAGTATAAAAAAAAATTAATTTAAAAACATGTTTTTAAAATCAGATTTATTGTCACGTTAAAGTAGCATCAACTCATAATTTAAATCATTGATAACCAAATGAACAGTTGTAATAAATGGATTCTGAATTATCACCATTAAAGATAATGTAAATCCAACTGCCGTAATATTCGTTATGGATATATCATTTATCTTCATGAAAAAATTAAATTTATAAAAATTATTAGATTATAAACATTAAAATATTAAGAAAATGTGATCCAAATTCATGATCAAAATATGGAATCTTCTACGCTTAAATTTATTAAAGATAAACATCTTTTATTTCTCACCCCGACTGCGTATTACAAATAACTTCTTAAATAAAACTTTTCTCTTCTTACAATCGTATGAAAAAAAAATTGCTTTTTCATTACTTTTATTTCTTTTTTCTACTTAAATAAACTTTGAAACATTTGAAATGTTTTAATTAAATAGAGTTAACTACTATTTAATTGATTGTTATAGTTTTGGGCTAAGAAAAGTTGAAAAATTAACTTTCATCCTTGAACTTGTTAAATCTATTTCGCATGACGTATGATTGATATTAAATCAAATTTAATTTTCTTTAACCTTTTGAAACTAAATTTTTATTCAAATGAATTTATGCTTTCTTAAAGCTTCTAGCCGCGTGAAATGTAAAATATCCAATTGCAAATTTCCTTAATATTTGAAATAACGAGTCATTTTTATACCTTTTAAAATACTTTTCGTTTTTCCTTTTGGTAAAACATATTTTCGTATTAGAAAATTGCTTGCCTTGCTTATGAAAAAAATCGTAGACATACTTAGTCATAAATCTTGAGCTCATTTTTTTTAAACAAGATTTATTGGCCTGATAAAAATATTAAAAAAAAATATCTATTAAAAACACTCATACGTCTGGCTGGTCTGCTAATATAAAATGTATTTCAGCAAAATTGTGCTTAAAAAAAATCTGCTGTAGATATGACTTTATTTAAGATATAAATAATAGAAAAGGGATATAATCTGCTATTAAAAATGCTGTTAAGTAAATAAAATTAAAAGATAGCTTTAGTGAATGAAATGATAAGTGTGTGTTTAAGAAGCCATGCCAATAGCAGATCTCAAGAACAACAAATCTCTTAAGCAGTGTAGGATGCCAGCACTGGTCTTATGAAAAATCTGTACGACGAGCGCTTTCATGCAAAAGTTCTTGCTACTCCTCGGGATAGCAAGAGCTTTTGGTCATTTGTTAAAAGAGTAAGGTATAATTATAGTTCGTCAATTCCAAATCTTTTAAAGAATGACCAAATATTCACTGAGCCGGTTGATAAAGCTAACCTTTTAGTTGGTATATTTGCAAATAATTCCTATTTGCCGGAAAGCACCAACGCTCGAGTTCAGCAGAATATGCCGAAGATATTCTTTCGTGCTTGAGAGGTTACAAAGATTTTAGCAGATCTCAAAATCAACAAGTCTCCTGGGACGGATGGGATACCAGCACTGGTCTTGAAACAGTGCTCTATGACGCTAGCGCATCCGTTAGCAACCCTTTTCAGTCGGTAAATTTCAAAAGTGTTGGAAGGTTGCTAATGTAACGCCAATCTCTAACAAAATTACCGCCCAATTGAAATTAGTTCTGCACTTTCTAAAGTGATGGAAAAATATGATTTATTTTCTTGAGGTACCTAGAGTCCAACAGCTTACTTCGCAACCGACAGTATGGTTTCCGTAGGGGGCGCTCTACGAGCGACTTAATGGCCATCCTATCGGAACAATGGTGCAACTCCATACATCGTTTCGGAGAGAGTAATATGGTGGCTCTAGATATTTCCAAGGCATTTGATAGAATGTGGCATGACGCACATCTGTCAAAACTTGCCGCTATTAGTGCCAGTGATAATTTCTCCAGATTTATATTGCGTTTTCTCAGAAATCGTACTATACGAGTTGTTATAGATAGGATTTCATCAGCCGAGTTCAAGATTAATTCAGGGGTACCGCAAGGCTCTGTTCTTTCTCCTACCCTATAACTTATTACTCTAAATGACCTTTCAATCCTATATACTCTTTAACTGATGACAGCACCACTTCTCATTCGTATTCATTTGATAACAAACCGAACCAGTTGGAGGTGAGCTCCAAAAGGCAATGCTTAATCACGATCTCGCGGCGATCTCCGAATCGGATTGTGCAAATAGAGTAGATTTTAATGCCCATAAGAAGCAATCTTCATGTTTACGCATATATCTGTGTTCGGCAGTGGTGCTGCACCTGTTACTGTTACCTGTTACTATGGCTGATACAGGTATTACGGAATCGGAAGCTCTTGATGTTCCGAGAATGCAAATTCAGTACAATCTTCAATGGATTTAATACATTTCTAAAAAAGCTTTCGAGTGCCTGGGTTTTTTAAAACGGTATAAGCGATACTTTATTCCATTTGATCTTCGTACTATTTATATCACCTACATCTGTCCAAAGATAGAATACAACTCTCATGCATGGGCCGGCGCCCCAAAATATATTTTGGAGTTGCTCGACCGCGTACAGGAGAGAGCCAAGATGCTCTTTGGGGAGAGTAGGGTATCCAACTCTATTGATTCTCTAGAGCATCAACAAAATATGAGTTGTATTTTACTGTCTAGGAAAATTAGGCAACTGGTTTTTTTTTTGTTTGTTTTGTTTTTTGTAAAGAGAAGTAGCACTTCAGGCAACAATGCCTATTTAGCCAAGTACCGTGCTACGTTCTTTAGGAAAGGGATAGAGAATAGATGAAACAGGTGGTGGAAGTAGAAGGATAGTCGGAAATTAACTGCCGTATAAAAGACAGCACAGCGACCAAAGACTATGCCTTCATCGCTGAGCAGCCCCACAGACAGTCAACTTTTATTTTTGTAGTGAAAAAAACCAAGGTCTTTGTTGGGAATCAAACCCACAACCCTCATGCTTACAAGCTAGTACACTACCGACTAGCCTACAGTCTTCCCTTTACTCGAAGGTTTTTGCGTTTAACTCGATTACCGTTGAGAGCGCATTAATTTTTAGTTTATTGGCCAGTGAATCGCACTACTTATTAAAAGGAAAATTTGTGTTTTTTAGCAGAAAGATCTGTATATGGAATGAACTCCCTCCAGAGGTCTTTCCTGTCATTTTCAATGTAGGAAAATTCATATCGAATGTCCACAACAACTAGTCCCTCATTCGTCCTCCCGATAACATAACTTCCTAGTTCTAATGCAATGCGTAGGGGTCATCCTCTGAGTGCTGGACCGAGCAAAAAATATACATTTTTTCGTTTGAAGCCATAAGTTATAAAATACAAATAAGTTTTTTATAAAAAATATTAATAATATGTTAATAATATAACAATTTAAAGCAAAGATTTTAATTATTTTTAAAGTAAGTAATAATTATTAATAATCATACGCTATAGTAGACGTTTAAGTAAAGCGAAATTAAAAGCATTAAATATTCAAGTTTAAAAACAAGCGTGAAACCTACTTTAAATTTTCTCAGAGATTTAGTTAAGAGAACGCTTAAGGTAGCAAATAATAATGCTAAAATACGCAGCAATTTGATTAAGGGAGCGCTAAAATTGGCAGATATTAATGCTAAAATTAAAAGCATTTAGCATAAAGAAATTCTTAAAGAAAATGTATGCTTTTGAATACATCGTATGGCCTTCTTTTTAATGCTTCTTTCTTTCTGCTTACTCAACGCTTTTTTAATAACCTTCCAATAGCAAATACAAAATCATTTAACTATAAAACTTCCGTTTTGGTTAGTTAAGCTTATTAAAAAAAATAATAATGAGCAGTAATTTTATTGAGCTTTCCATTCGCCCTAAAAGCCCTAGAGAATAGGTTAAAATTGTTTTGTCCTTTTTCAAAAATCAATAAAACCCTCTTCCAGCAGTAATAGGAAAATCTAATTGAATTTGTTTTTTGTTTAATGTTATATTTTGTCATTAATATAACGATCACCAAAAGGAAGTAATTAAGGCTTAATATAGTACATTTGTTACAACAACTTCCACTCATTTCTAGCAGCTGGACAGTCATAATCATAAAACAAATTACAGAAAGAAATTTACGTCTTGATTAAGAAATTTGGTTTCTTATTAGAATATATTAAAAAAGGGAAAGGAAAGGCAAGAAAAAAAGAGATTCAATTAAAAATTGTAGCTTAAGTTTCCTTGTACCAAAACAAACTTTGCTTGCAGCATCTGTAATTTGTCAACAATGGGGGTTGTACATAAATAACTCTACAATAATTAATTTATGCTATTTTTATATTAATTTATGGACTTTATCTGCAATTTTACTTTTTCCTTTATAATTGCAAAGTAAAATGGAAAAAAATAAAGTATTAAAAATCTATTAAACAAAGAACTAAAAAATCTGCATTTGCTTATTTTTTCTTGGTGAAGGGGAGCGTATGAGTATTATTAATTATGGGTAAAAGAAAAAAATGGCCATTTAACAGTCACTTTATTATGAAAACTCTGCTAGTTTCCGGTAACTAAGAACTTTCGTCATAAATTAAGCTGGTAATTATTTAATATTTTTTAGGAATTTGTTTCAATTTGTGCTGTAGAAAATTAAAATGTTTTTATTTTCGTGTTAAGGAAAAGTATTATTCGAAAAAATTTTAAATTCTTAAAGCAACGTTTTTTAGGAATAAGGATAATATTAGATAAATCAGTAAATTAATTGTTTCAGGACGAAATATTTTTCTCCGTTTGCTGCTGTCTAAATAACAGCTGTCTTTAGATATACGCCAATAGAGACTGCACCACTTTAATCGCCTGCAATGGTGACCGCGACTTTTGACAACTATAAGAAATACCTCAATTATATACAAAATTCGTTTTACAGAAACAGTGTCCAACTTGGTACTAGAAGCTACGTTTGACCACAGCTACTATGATCTAAGGACGAAGATTTTTGTTGTCACTGTTACAAAAAGGGAATATTTTTAAATAAGATCTTTCGTTATCGAGAATCTATCTCACATCGCTCAGCTCGTAGGGTTCTGCAGTGGATAAATAAAGAGCTCCGTAGTTCCACAATAGTTTTATATATCGGAATGTTGCAGTTATAAATAAATAGTTATAAAAAAATTAAAAAAAAAACTCTTGTATTGCCGCAAATATAAAAAAGATTTTTTTCGATAACGATTAATTTGCTCACAGCTTTAAAATAGCTTAAACATTTCTTAGAAAATGCAAAGTAAATTTTAATAAAAAACATTGAACTTTTAAAAACTTTATTGTCTGTGTTATTTGTTATGAAACTATTCTATTGATTTCCTGTTACAACCTTTCCAAAGAGATTAAAATTATCTTATATATTAAAGAGGTTCTTGTTTAACAGCATTCAATTAGTTTTAGCAAGTATTTTATTAAAAGTTTTCTTTGCTATAAACTAAGAAAGGATAAGTGTCCTTATATGCACACATTCACTCCATAACCTAAAAACGATTTTATCAAATTAATTGAAAATTTGATACACATTCTGTAGCATTTATTTGCTAAATTTAAATAGAAAGATATTTATTATTTTATAAGTGCTGGTTGAGAATTAATTATAAATTATTGATGCCAGGTAATAAATTTGCAAATAAATCAAAATATTTAATTGATAACAAATGAAATGGAAAGAGAACAATGGCGTATGAGTGTTATTAATTAAAAAGATATTAAAAATGTAAGATATGAAGTAATGTACGAATGAGGGCAATAGCAATTTAATTATTTAAAAGGTGCGTGGAAAGAACTTTAAGTTTAATAATAATATACTGAGATAAAGGTCTTTAAAAAAAGGCAAAAGTTTTAAGTCGAAGACGTTGTTAACACAAGCACTTTGCATTTGTTAATTGTAAAACTAGAAGGGGAACTTTGGTAACACCATAAGACAATAAGTCAGCTTTTTAAGTGAAAGTTTTAAAAAGATTAAACAAATTAGATAGTGTAATCGTTTGTCGCATGTTATCGCTTCTAATAACCACTTTCTTGTAACGTGTCAATATCCTTGTGCGCTCTCAGACTTCGACTGATAAGTGGAGGTTCACTATTGCTGACTATACAGCTAAAATTATAGTTTCTGCTGAGCCATAGTTGAGACAATATAAATTGTATATTATTTTTCATTATTGGCTGAGTCGAGTTTTAGAAATACAAAATAAAGGTTCAAGTTTGTAAAAGTTATACTATTATAATATTTTAAATAGTACGAAGAAAAAATATAAATATAAATTAAGTTTTTCTGGTAGGATAAAACAACTGCGAGCCAAGAAAAGGACAAAGAAGTAAACGTCAATCTAAAGTTATAAACTGACATGTCCTTCTCTTGGAACAATCCGAATTTTTTATAATTTTATTCATATTTCAGAGATTTTTTAAAAAGGACTTTAATACGTTTAGCAAGGTTTCAAGGAAAAATTATTAATTTATAAAAATTTTCCCTAATATAGATCGCATAGATGATTTGATAAATGAGTTAACTGATGCAATTATGTCAGCTGTAGAATACAGTGTCCCAAAAAAAGCGATAAATCCCGCCTAGCAAATGCTTCCCCGCCATATTAAAGTCTTGATACAACAAAGGAGAAATTGGATAAGATATAGAGATACTTTAGATCACTCACGTACAAATGAGTATAATCACAAAATTAGGAAAGCGATTAAGGATTTTAAAAATATTACATGGAAGCTGGCAGTCCCGGATAAGGGCTCTTCTACTTTTTGAAACATTTCAAAAAATTTTATGAAGACACCTACAATTATGCAGGTTTTAAAGCACAACGACGAAAAATATCATACACAGCAGAAGAAGTGTGAAATACTGGCACAGTGTTTTGGTTTAAATCACTCAATTTCTATAAATCTCGGCGATACTTCCACCATAACTGAAGTTAATAGCACGATAGATCATTTTAACGCCACAAATGCAAGTGAAGATAACTGCCTGTGTGTTTCAACAAATAAAAATTTCGTCATTATAAAAAATCTTAAACTGAGAATAAGTCCAGATGGAATAACGAGCAGATGTTTAAAATTTTTGCAAAAAAAGGAGTCAGTTTTATTACAGAAGTTATAAACTCGTGTCTTCGGCTGCATTATTATCCTAAAATTTGGAAGTATTCGAAAGTGGTGCCAATAAGGAAACCAAATAAACCTGCTGAAATTCCGCTTTCCTATAGGCCAATTAGTCTCCTCTCCTCTTTAAGTAAAATGCTAGAAAAAATTATTAAGGAAATAATTATCGAATTTACCGAAACGCACAACATTTTACCAAAATACCAGTTCGGGTTACGCAGGGAACATAATACTATTCAGCCACTTATTAGAGTACGTAAAGCTATAAGCACAAATTTCTCACAAAAAAGGTTTACTGGAATGATCGTATTGGACATAAAGGCTGCTTTTAACTGTGTTTGGCATAACGGCCTTCTTTACAAAATTATAAGACATCAGTATCCGCCATTATTAATTAAAATGGTTACAAGCTTTCTTTCTGATCGAACTTTTAGTATTTTTATTGGTTTACGGCATTCGAGAGAAACGGTATTATTAGCTGGCTGTCCTCAGGGATCATGTCTGTCACCAATATTATATAATATATATACAGCTGATTTTCCATTGCTTGACGGCTGCATAACTTCTATCTTTGCGAATGACACTGCTATACTCAGCTCTGGAATATATTCGGTCGACGTGTTAGCTAAATTTCTTAAAATGAAAAATTCTCATTAATCCACAAAAAAAAGCGGGATATATGTTTCTCAAGAAGAAGAAAAGCATGTTACTCACCTCAGCATAATATAACCTTCAACAATACTGAAATTCCTTAGATGGATAATGTGAAATATTTAGGAGTTTTTTTGTATCCTAAACTCAAATTTAAATGCCACATACCACGCACTATCGATAAGATCGACAACTTAATAAGGCTCCTTTATCCCTTGATAAATAGAAATTCCAAACTCAACATCCATAATAAAAATTTAATATTTAAAACAACGTTTCAGTCGATAAAGTTTTACGCTACACCTGTGTGGTCTACATCGGCAGATTATCAAATCAAAAAACTACAAATTGCTCAGAATAAGCTGCTTAAAATGATGTACAAATTTCCTTGGCATTGTTCCACTCAACGTTTACATACACTAGCAAACGTTGACCTTGTTAAAAATAGAATTTCAAAACTTACCACGAATTTCAACTTAAGATGAATCAACTCAGAATTTACACATATTAATGAACTCGCTTCATCATACTTTTTACGTTCCCTGTTCTTTAGTTTAAGTTCTACCCTAACCCTCAAAAATTTTAATAAAGGTTTTTGAAAATTTTTCCTTAATCATCAAATATAGTAAATCCACACTTACAAGTTATAAAAACATTGTATATTTAAGTAGAAAAGGATCTAATCGTAACCTCTTTGCGAATTTATCTAATACAAATTTTTTGTAATTAATAATTTTGTGAAATAAATTGACTTGAAAAAGAAAATAAATAAATAAAAATTTTCCAGCCGTGCGTATGAGTGTTATTAATTTATAACAATCAGTTATAACTTTGTTATAAAAACCCATATTTTAAATTGCAAAACTTTAAATGGAAAGCCCACAATTAAGATACTTAGAGAACATTTATACTCCCATATAATAAAAAAAATATATTTAAATTTTCCAAATTTTTATATTACAATTTTTCTATTTTATATGTATACGATTCATCAATTTATTCACCCTTAAAAATATAACTAAGCTTCATTCAATTGCGTCACATTTGATTAATACTTCTTACTAAAACATAACACCAAAAACCATCAGCGATATCCTGGCAAGCTTACTTATACCAACACAACAACAGAAGCAACCACAAAAAACACCAAACATAGATCAAATACAACAAAATTCCTCGATGATATAATACAGACTATAAAAAAGCTTATCATGAATAATAAGTATTATAATATATTTATATGTTTGTGAATATTTTAGCATTAACGTGATTTAACATGTTCGCAAAAATAAACTAAATTGAAATGCCAACTCCAATTTACAGCCATAACTACACGTACACTTATATAATCAATTTTATTCATTTATTCATCTATTCATTCACTCATTCATTCATTCATTCAATGGCAGCCATAAAGCAATCAATGAACGATTGTCTTAAATTCATTTTCACGTGTGAGTCTGGCATACAAACAATTGTTGCTTGCTGTCTGTCTGCTGTGGATGAGATTTTAGTGTAGAATAATTAAATATGGGATCAATGCTTTAAAAAAGGGAAGTTAGGAAAGTCGTTTGCTCCTTCTACCACAGTAAAAGTAACTGCAAAATGTTTAAGATGTTAATAGAAATTTGTAGGAATACTTAATATGTATAAAATGTTTATACATTTTATTGCTAGTTTTATGGTGCCTTAATAGCTACTAAGATGACTAAAGAGTTAACTATGAAAAAGGCTGCAAAGAAAGAAAGCCTAAACTAAGGGTTAGGAGTTATGCATTATGATAATGATGGTAGAAACATTGCAATCAAATTAAGCAAATAAACGACCTGGAAATACGCAGCATAGAATGTAATAAAATATGTATACGACTATATTAGCGCAATGAAAAATTTCTATAGAAAATTAATTTATCGATAAATAAATAAAAAAATAAAAAATAAGAAAATTTTCTAAAGAACAGATATGGATTTTAAATAGAATTTCTAAGGAAAATTTATCCATAATAATAAAATATATTTTGAAATGTATCAAAAACGGGATGATTCAATTACATTTTAATTACAATTACATGTAATTAGTAATTGAAAATTTCTAATTACCAATTACAAGTAATTGTAATTAATAATTACATGTAATTGTAATTGAAATGTAATTGAATCATCCCATTATAATTACAATTACATGTAATTAGTAATTGAAAATTTCCAATTACTAATTACAAGTAATTATAATTAAAATCAGGGACAAAAACCAATGAAACTTATTTATAATTTGTAATTGAAAAAACTCAATTAAAATTGCACAATGTAAATGTAATTGAAATTGAACATTTTCAATTACAATTACATATAATTGAGTAATTGAAAGTGTAACTAATTACAAACTGTAATTGATATTCCTCAAATATAACATGTACAGGGCTTTTTAAAAGTAAGGCGTTTAAGCGTTTTGACGTGTTAATAGTAGATGTATTGGCAATTGTTACAATTAATTCAATTTCGCACAAAAATCGTCCTAAAATAATTAAAATCCATTATGAAAATGGTGGTTCTGTTAAAGTTACATTTCGTAAAATTCGTAATATTTTCAGATAATCGTCCTTCTGAGACCGCTATTAAGAATTAGGTTTTTAAATTTGAGTCGACAGGCTCGATATAAAATATGCGAACACCAATGCGTGTTCGACCGGGCCGTTTAACTGAAAACATCGCAGCTGTAAACCACAGTGTTGAAGCAGAACCAAATTTGTCAAATTCCTGACATTCTGAACAATTGGATTTATGCAAAACCACAACTTGGCGAATTTTGGCTAAGGATTGGTCTTTAAAGACTTACGAAGTTTAACTGGTACAGGAATCGAAATGGACCGACCATTCACATCGCCGTAACGTAACGCCGTTTTTCTGAAAAAATCAGTTTTTCGGACAAAGCCCATTTTCACTTGTCATGGAATGTCAACAAGTAAAATTGCCGCACTTTAGCTTATGAAAAACCTAGAGCTATTATTGAGAAACGTTTGCATGCTCAACGTGTTGCTGTATCATGCCGTTTTTTTCGAAGATGGCTTTTGCGAGAAACCAACAACTTAATTTTGGCCTATTATTGACGACGTGGATATCATTGACATGGGGTATCAACAGGGCAATGTTACATATCACACAACAATGAAACGATTAATTTATTGCAAACCAAATTTCCCGAAAATATTTTCTATAGAAAATTTTGCCCGATTACCGAAAATATTTTCTATAGAAAATTTTGCCCGATTACCGAAAATATTTTCTATAGAAAATTTTTCCCGATTACCGAAAATATTTTCTATAGAAAATTTTTCCCGATTACCGAAAATATTTTCTATAGAAAATTTTTCCCGATTACCGAAAATATTTTCTATAGAAAATTTTTCCCGATTACCGAAAATATTTTGTATAGAAAATTTTTCCCGATTACCGAAAATATTTTGTATAGAAAATTTTTCCCGATTACCGAAAATATTTTGTATAGATAATTTTTCCCGATTACCGAAAATATTTTGTATAGAAAATTTCGCCCGATTACCGAAAATATTTTCTATAGAAAATTTTTAATGATAACGAAGACATTTTCGATGAAGAATTTTCTATGAAAAATTCAATAACGAATAAGTTTTCTAAAGAACATTTACCGATAATGGACGATTACATTTTATTTAAAATATTTAGCGGTAACAAAAAAATTTTCATTTTGTTAATAATTTATCGAAACATGATCTTTCTATAAAAAGTTTTAAATATAATTTAAAGGAATTTACTAAAAATTTAGTTACTAAAAATTTCAATGGATCTAAAAGTTTTCAATAAATTTATCAATGAGATGAAACGTATTCGCAAAGAATTTCTGTTTCTGGTTTTAAAGTGTTCACTGTAGTTAATCGAATGTGTTATTTATGCATTTAGTTATACAGAATGTGATTTTATAACTGATTTTCTTAATGATTTGAATCAGATTGCCTTCTATTACTCATTATATTAAGTGTATATTAATTTAAATCATCCTAAAAGTAGGCAACAGTTTTAAGAAAGTGAAGAAATAATTTATGTATGTATTGGGAAATAAATTAAAAATTTCATTTATTTTAATCAAGTTATTAAAAATTTCTTTACTAAAATTTATGGAAATTAAAAATAAATATTAAAATCATTTAAATAGTTGGAAAACATCTCTACTTACATTAACTTTTTATATATTTGTGTATACAACTTTATCCAACATACCTGCAAAGAATCCAATAAAAGAAAAATTAGTTTCAAATTGAACTGTCAAAAAAAGTAATTTTCAATTTTCAGAAAACACTAAGGAACTTTAAACAAAAAGGTTTTTTATTTTCTAGGGCTTTATTGAAACAAATTTATTACTGAGTTGTGATTGAATTTTGAAAACCGTAAAACAACAAATAAATTCTCTACACACGATTTATTACTATCACCGGAAGTTTTTCTTTTTTTTTGTACTTTTAAAGTGACAAAAACTTTTATTTAAAAAAGGAAACTTTATCTAATGGCTATTAGGAATAACTTCAACCTGTCATTTTCATAAAAAAACTGTCATAACCTGTCGACATAATGGAAAACCACAATTAAATTAGAACAACGATAATGACAATAGCTAAAAGACAGGGCGAAGCTAAACTAACAAGACAGGCTAAAAAGTTTGAAGAGAAAGCGTAAAAACATTTTTAAAGAAAGTTTTATGAAATGTAACTTTAAATTTTAAAACTTTTTTAAATTCTATTAAATAAATTCTAAATAATAATTTAAAATACTTAAGAAATTTTTAAATGCAGAAAGATATTCTATGAAGAATGCAAATTGTTGTTATGCAAAATTTTAATGTTCGAAATATGTATCATGTTTTATTTCAGAAAAATTAATCTAAAAAGTTCAAACTGCTCGAAAATTATTCTTTAAAGAAGCTTGACGTTTTAAAAGTTTTCTGCTAAATAACTTTTTAATAACTATAAATATTCTTTTCTAAAAAGAAAATTTTTCTTTGAAAAACTATTATATTTATAAAACCCTTTGAGCTTTCAAGAGCTTTTTTTACGAGACAAACTTTTAATGTTTAATGGTCATTTGTTAAAAGAGTAAAAAATAATTCTAGCTCGTCAATTCCGACTCTTTTAAAGAATAACCAAATATTCAAGGACCCGTTTGATAAAGCTAACCTTTTGGCTAGCATATTTATAAATAATTCTTCTTTGCCGGAAAGCATTTAATTACCGCTCGAGCTCAGCAGAGTATCCCTAAGTATGCCGAAGATATTCTTTCGAGCTCGAGCAGTTAAAAGGGTATTAGCAGATCTCAACATCAACATGTCTTCTGGGCCACATGAGATTGCAGCACTGGTCTTGAAACAGTGCTCTATGACGCTAGCGCATCCGTTAGCAACCCTTTTCAGTCAGTGAATTTCCACAGTGTTGGAAGATTGCTAAAGTAATGCCAATCTCAAAAAAGGGTGAGGCTAATAACCCTGAAAATTACTGTCCAATTGCAATTAGCTCTGCACTTTCTATGGTGATGAAAAGAATGATTAATTTTCATCTTGTGAGGTACCTAGAGTCCAACAGCTTACTTGGCGACCGACAGTATGGTTTCCGTAGAGCGCACTCAACGGGCGACTTGCTGCCTTTCCTATCGGTGCCAACCATAGGGGGTGTCACCATCCATCTAGACTTGTGTTTTCGGGGGTAGAAGGAAGCCCAGTCCCCTTTAAGGCTAGCAAGGAGCCAACTAGACAATCCACTAATTTCAACGGGAATCAGTAAAGCCCTAGTGTACCGCTATTTGTCTTTTTTAGCCATTTAGCTATTCTCTGACGGATTATTGAGTTGGCCTTTCGGGAGTATCGTGGTGGCTGAGTGTTTTGAGACCCTCGTTTGAGTTTGTGGGTCGGATCATTCACAATGAACACAATAAATGGTTCAGGTTCAGTGACCATGAATGCTGCTGTGTTCTTAATTATAATAAGCTTTATACGTTCTGGTCCAGGAGTTGGATGGTCTCCAACTCTTCAGCAAGGAGTAGTGGTTTGCAATCCTGCTTTGGAACCGCTGAAATTGCAACTAGGAGTGACCTGCTGCTAGAACTAGTGGGCTTCCTAGGACGTGAATGATGTTGCTTTTCATTCCCAGTAGTTTGACCACCATCTGATTAAGGCTTATGGTCTGGTGAAAATTTAAATCTTATTACGAAAGGTAGTGGATCTAGACATTTCCAAGGCGTTTGAGAGAGCGTGACATGATGCAAAACTTGTTGCTTTTCGTGTCGGCAATAAATTCTCTAGATTTATATTGAGTTTTCTCAGGAATCGCACTATACGAGTTCTTATAGATGGGATTTCATCAAATGAGTTCAAGATTAACTCAAGGGTCCGCAAGGCCTTGTTCTTTCTCCTACCCTATTACTTATTATTTTAAATGACCTTCTTTGTCAAACTTTCAGTCGTATATACTCTGTAGCAGATGACAGCACCATTTGTCATTTGTATTTATTTGTTAATAAACCGAACCAGTTGGGAGGTGAGTTCCAAAAGGCAGAACATGAATGATGCGCTTAATCACTATCTTGCAGTGATCTCCGAATGGGATTGTCCGAATAGAATAGATTTGAATGTCGGTAAAACGCAATCTGCATGTTTACGCATATATCTGTGTTCGGCAGTGGTGCTCCACCTGTAAATATGGCTGATATAGGTATTACGAAATCGGAAGCTTTTGATGTTCCCAGAATGCTAATTCATTGCAATCTTCAATGGACTAAGCACATTTTTGTAATGTTACTATGGCTGATATAGGTATTACGGTATCGGAAGCTCTTAATGGCATGAAAATTCAGTGTGATGTTCGATGGACTACATACGTTTTTGAAGTTTCTAAAGAAGCTTTAAAGTGTCTGGGTTTTTTAAAACAGTGTAAGAGATACTTCACTCCATTCGATCTTCGTACTATTTATACCACCTTTATCCGTGCAAAGATGGAATACAACTCTCATGTTTGGCTCAGGGCCCCAAAGTATATTTCGGAGTTACTTGACCGCGTACAGGAGAGCGTCTCATTGGGGACGGTAGGATATCCAACTCTATTGATTCTCTAGCGCATGGACGCAATGTAGTTTGTATTTCACTGTTTTATCGTTACTATAATAGTAAGTGCTCTAACGAAATTAGGGAACTTGTTTTCGAAACTCGCACGTTTTTACGTTTGAACTGATTTTCGTTGAGAGCTTATCCATTTGTAGTCGAATGGCCAATGAATCGCACTACGCATTACTGGAAAAATTCGTTTTTTAGCAGAACAGTTCGTGTAGAATAAATTTCCTCCAGAGGTATTTCATGTGGGAAAATTCAAATCGAATGTCCACAAATACTACTCCCGAAAGAAAGAAAAAATAAAGTCATATTTAAATTATAATCTCAGAAGATTATCTTTCCAATAAAGTACATTCCATGGTAATTCCATGGTAATGGGTGCCCCTGTAGGCTAGTAGGTAGTGTACTAGCTTTTCAGTGTGGGGATGGTGGGTTCGATTCCCAACGAAGACCTTGGTATTTTTCACTACAAAAGTAAAAATTGACTGTCTGTGGGTCTACTCAGCGATGAAGGCATGGTCACTGGTCGCTGTGCTGTCTTTCATACGGAAGTTGATTTCCAACTATCCTTCTACTTCCACCACCTGTTTCATGTCTTCTCTATCCCTTTCCTAAAGAATGTAGCACGATACTTGACTAAATAGGTATTGCTGCCTGAAGTGCTACTTCTCTTTAAAAAAAAAATTTTTTAATTCATCTTTGTTTTATTTTACTTCAAAATTCTATACCTCCATAAAAATCACCTAACATATGTATTTTTTTAGATATTTACTTTTTCTATGATAGTAAAATGGTTTCTTGACTAGAGTGTATATTTATTTAGATTCTTCCACAAATATCACATAACTTTCTCATCGTCAACGATTACTAGATGATTGAATTTGATGAACTGTTTTAAATACGAAGTATACCTTCCCGGCGGGGCACCCTATATGCACGAATTTTAGGGAATTTTTATTTTTTAAAGTGAAAAAAGAGTTCTTTAATGGCGTGTTAAATTTTATTAAAATGGACTTTTAATATTTATAAAATAAATGACACTACTTCAATTGAATTTAAAGGAGAAATAATCTTAAAGAAGCCAATGAAATAATGGCGAGCATTTCTTAAGCTGAACCACGAAGACTTAAACATATTAAATAAAAGGAAAATCTGCAACAAGAAATGCAACTGAATAAAGAATTTAAGAGGATTTCATGGCTGGCTAGTGCTTTATGTCAATGACAGAAAAGTATAGAAAATTATTTTTATTGTTACTTTTCCTTTACTAGAGCTCTTCAAAGCGTATAACAAAGCCAAGAAAAGGCTCTTGGAAATTGTTTTCTGTTAATTGCTGCAATTATTTTTTTTTGTTTTTTAGGAACGAGAGACAACTAAACTGACTAGAACATAAGTATTATAATATTTGTACTTGAAATAAATGCAGATGACAAAGGAAATCTGCTGTGAACTCTAGCCAGCAAATATACAGTTGTGGCTAAAGTATTATTAGAAAAATATAGAAAAAAGAGAAGAAAAATCTCTAACGAAATAATGAAATAAAAGGCAAAAAGAATAAAAAGCTTAAAAACATTATTAATCTCAAAAGTTAACAATACCATTCAAAGAAAAGTGAATAAAATTAATTTTATATTTAATTAAAAGTGTATTCTAATATGTGGGTGTATGTTTGATGAGTTGAACAGTCTACAAAAAAAGTAGTGCTATTGAATCTAAAGCGTAATAAAATTAAAACAAATAAAGCAAGATGACATCATCATCATCCGTATTTTATTACTTATTAAAATAAACATCAGTTGATTGTTATTAAATAAACAAAAAATCATTGCTAAAATATCTGATAAACAAAGCTATCTTGCTAATTACTAAATTTCCATTACATTTTTGGTTTTTCGAATTTTAAATATGCCACTTCAAATATTTTTTTAAATATCAATAATTTAAAAAAAATTTTTTTTTTTTCGAAACTTAAAATACTTTCACAAATTTCACAAATACTTTCACCACCTGTCGCATCTTTTCTCTATGCCTTTCCTAAAGAATGTAGCACGGTATTTGACTAAACAAGCATTGTTGCCTGAAGTACTACTTCTCTTTAATCAAAAAAAAATTGTCGTTCAGTGCATAAATCGATTAACTCCAATTTTTTTTAAAACCCTAATTTATATGTCAAAGTACTTACGATAGTCATACCATTTAATATTTATAATAACTTTCCCGAATAATAATTATTAATACCATTAAACGACAATTTTTTTGTTGGTCACTGAATAATATCGAATTTATTTCAGATATCATTTTGATTAACTCCATGCATTCATGTAAATTGTTTCAATAACGCCATTTTAGACTTAAAACTAAAACAAATCAGTCAGCTACAGTCTAATTGGTGTAGCATCAAGCACTTGTGAAGTCAAATTAGCAGTTTTTTTTTTCAAATAAATTATAATTATTTAAATTTTGCAGTTATTTAAAAAAATTAAATATTATTCCGTTATAATCAACCTGATTAAGACTAATAACAATACGGATGTGGAACACTGTGAATTAAGTGATGGGTCCTTAATACGATTTATCAGGAAAAAAGTGACTCGAGAAGACGCTTAGGATTTTCCTCGCATTCATCTGATTGTAGCATTACAAATATCCCAACGAACACATCGACTGGAAGAAAAAGAAGTCGTAGTCCTGATAATTGGACACGGAATTTGCAAAAGCAGAATATAATAAGAAGTTTCGCATACAGGAATAGAGGAGGAAATTTAATATTTGCGAAAACATTTGTCGACATTAATTGCAGATGCCACCAGAAGTGCAACTATTAAATTACTTCGGAGGAGAGAGAGAGAGGCTGCCATGAAGGCATTAAATAATTTATAGAGTCGATTTGTCCAAAATATTTTCTGAAGAGTTTGTATTGGCTTAAAATGAGCTGGATAAATTTAGAAAGATCCAGAACAAATATGATTATAATGAAGACTCTGAATTTAATGCCATTGACACAAGGAAACATGTGGCAGGTAGATTACAAAGCTTGAAAAAATTTACATCATCCATTATTATATCCTAAAGATAGAACTGTGACAAAGGCAAAAAGCAGAAACATGATGGACCTGCTAAAATTCATTCCTACTCTTAGACATGCTTATTATAAAAACTAGAGAACCAATGACGAAATGGCGAGTCCTCACATGCAGTTGATGAAGAAGATATTATATTACTGATAATTAATCACAAATTATAAAATATTCGGTATTCAAAATTGAAACACTGAATTTAACTTTATTACTTTTTTCAGTTGCCAAATCGATTAACTCCACCAATCACATAAAAACTGTAACATTACTGACAATTATTTTTTGGCTATTCTTTCTTATTAATTTTATATACCGTAAGATGAATTAATGCATTCTCCAATATATATTTGACCTTATATTATACATGGAATTTTAAACTGTTTTATGGACTTAATCGATTTGTGCACTGAACGGCTCAAATAAAAGTTCACTTAATTTGAATGTAAAAAGTTCTTCGAGTATTACAATTTCATTTTACAAACTGCTTCGCCAGCAAGCGACAACAGATTGTCAAACAACGTCAAATCACATCGACCCACCACTCAGAGGCAAAAGCTAGATCCCACAACCGATAGCTCTACAATCTGCATTTCCACTATAGAAATAAAGATGGAAAGAAACGAGTTCTCACCATAAACACAGGTGCATCCCAGTTTGTAATAAAACCCGATTTAGGGGTAGTAGAACCGTTAAGTAATGTACGACTGCGCACCGCTACTGGGGAATCAGCCGCCGCTAATAAAAGAGGCGATGATGTTTTCAATAGCTGACTAGCGCAGATCAACATGGGGCAACAGTATTAATCTGGTGCAATGTCAAGCTACCCCTGAATGTTGAACACAAAGGCAGAAACACAGTAAAGAAAATAGTTCGTTGAAAGCCAGAAGTTACGACCTCAGGAGAAAACTAGTATTGAGCACAGGAAAGGCGGAAATACTGATGCACTTTCAAGATGGCCATGCAATGTATAGAGTGAGCGCCGCACAAAAATGGAGAAAAAGGAATCCATCATAAATGTGCGGCATTGAAAATTTGGCTTAGGCGAAGACTGGACTAAAGCTCAGCATAAGGAGCCTATTTTGGCAAAAATTATATGACTAAGATGGAGAACAAAAGAACGAACCCTAATGAAATAGTGGCAGAAAGTCCACTTGCAAACGTGTGCTGGACTTTGTGACAAAACCTAACAGTCGTAGATGGCAGCTTATATCGAGCTTGGCAAAGTACATGTCGTGATAAGATTTACATTTGCGCCTGGCAACATCATTCACGCCCTAGCAAGCCGAGGACTAATTCTAGCAACAGGTCATTCCTAGTTGCAATTTTAGCGGTTTCAAAGCAGGGTTGCAAACCACTACTCCTTGCTGAAGAGTTGGAGACTATCCAACTTCTGGTCCAGAACACATGACTAGCATGCTCACTGGATGCCGATCATTCACCCGTTGGTGTTATTAAAGGCGAGATGATGCTGGCCTAAAGAGACAATTAGCGGAACTCTGGGGCTTACTGATTCCCGTGGAAATAACGTGCAGCAGTTGGCACCCTGCTTGCCTTCAGGGGACTGAGCTCCCTTATACACCCTGAACAGCACAAGTCTAGATAGTTGAGTAATCCATAAAAACTGATAAATGTGGGGGGGTTTTGGGAAACTACAGACGGTAAAAAATTAAGTGTTGTGCCAGCTTTCAAGACAAGTAAGGTAATACGCATTTTCATTATGATTCTAATGGCGGTAATCTAGGTGTTCACAAAAATCCTGGGCTGCCAGCAATTTGTAGCTGATTGGATAGCTAATTGCAAACAGAGCATTACGGCCAAGGGTCCCACAAGAACACCTGCACAAGTTTCATGAGTTTGTCCGCAATCGCATTAAAATCTCAAGCCAGGTATGCTTGAGCAGCAAACACGAAGGGATTTTTAGAAGGACAAATGGTTCTAATATTTAAGCCACAATGCAAAAAAGGAGGGACCATACAAGGTGATCAACAAATTGAATGATATGGTTTACCGGGTACAGAAATATAATAGTCCGAGTTCCAAAATGAAGGTGGTTCACCTGGACCGGCTAGCCAGATATGGCCGATGTGATATTTAGCCTGTTTTGGGGCGAAAAGGCTTAAGTGGATGGTATGTTACGAAGATGATTTATTGTTTTAAAAGAAAATAATTGTCAGTAAAAAAAGTAAACGAAACGACTTACTGTGCATCTTACAAACTCTAGTAGTTTTCTAGGAAATCTGATGCATACAAGACAACAACATGTTGTTGAACGAAATGATCGACATTTTGCCAAAAAGTGATTAAAAACTTTAATAAAAGAATCGACAACTATCAGGGTGGTTGTGGCGGACATTTTCATTCATAATTGCCAAACATTTCTCTTCGTAATACAATAAAAATTTGAATTATCTTAATTTAAATTATTTGTTTTATTTGTTTTTAGTAAACGAACTTCTTGTTGAAAAACCCTTTATTAAAAAATGTATGTATCTTTTGGCGGCTATATATATATTTTTTTTGAAAATTTCTTAAAAATATAAAATTTTATTTCTATGAAATCTTTCTTAAAAAAGAAAAATAAATTTTGGGCGTCGAAAAATCAAAGTTTTCCAAATGAATATTTTTCCTCATAAAGTTATAAGCTGCAGTAGGGCATAAAATAAGCGATAACATATAATGTTTTGTTAAAATGTTTGTTAAATAAACGGTGTTAGTGTTGTTGTAGTCAAGTATAGTTTAATAAACAAAAGCACAATGTTTACGCTTGATTAAGCAAAATGTGATAATTGAAAACTTAAATAAATAAACAAATCTAACTGACAAGAAACAAAATTAAACAAGTTGTTGAGTTTATTGTTTATTGTGTTCATATACACATTTGTCTAATATTACCAAATAGGAATAAGTTAAAAAGCAACACTTTTTGGCAAAAAGCCACTTCTAAGAAAATTCGCACAGTGGGGCCGGACCGACAATAATATTTATACTGCTGCGCAGAAAGTTCTCGGAAAATATTAAATTAATTTAATATAAACAATTTCTGTCTCTCTAATTTTAAGTTTGATTAGTTCGCCACGTTTACCACCGGATGGCTTCGTTTTTTGTAACACTTCGTTTGGGGATTAAAAGATGAAGAAAAATTATTTTTTTCTTTTTATATTTGAAAATGAAAAATTTTATTTCATTGCACAACAGCAATGAATTCATTTCGATTACAAAAATGAAGTGGAATTTAGTTGAACTTCTCTAAGTAAAAAGTGAAAGTGAATCCAAAGTAAATACTGAATCGAAGGGTTATACGTGTCCGCACATTTTCTGTTTCATTGAAGTGCTTTTTGGTAAACCACATTTTTTGTTTTTTGGTCTGACGTTAACACAACCAAATGGATGGTTTCCCAACTCGTGAACACGCAACGTATAGCGTCATTGCGAACGCAAGGCGAACCGGAAATAGCAATCGTTTGAAGTCAAACGGAAGATCAGTCGGAATCATTGGTATTCGAGGAATACATACATTTTCACCTGCGTACTTTCAGTTAATAATGGTTGCCTTAATCAAATTCGGCATAAGTCTTTTTTCACTGCAAGTCGAGTATCGTTGCAAAGTCGCGGTGGATTCAAATCACGCAATATCATAATTACTGAAGCAACTTTGAGTTGCAAGTTATGTGATGGAAATCCTGGTAACTCCAGAAAGTTCAAAAACTCCGTTGGATAATTTACTGCATCATTGGGATTTGTTGTGGAATCAACGCATTTGTATGTCACCAAATCGCCATTGATTTTTGATTGAATGGTGTAATTCAATGCGTTTACATCATTATTCTTTGGCGCGGAAATTGTTTGTTGAATTAACCAAGCATAATTCTAATAATTCTCACTTATTCTCGCTAATTGAGAGTCTACAAATCGGCAAAAGTTGTTGGTAAGAGTAATTAATCCAGCTGTCGCATTATCTGGGACTTTTCCATTTCCAACAGCTAACAGTTGTTTGGAAAATTGTGCAGCACTTTGATCATTTTGACGTTGAACTCTCATATTAGTGGTTAAGCGATAATGTTTTTACGTTATTCCATAAAGGTGATGTCTGAAGACAAGCATTCATTTCATCTGCAGGCGTTGCATGGGGAAATACTGGCAACGTCTGCCTGAAATCACCTGCCAACAATATCATCAAGCCTGTAAAGATGTTGTTATTTTGCCGAAGATCCTTCAGTGTGAAGTTAAGTGCTTCAAACGTCATTGTGGACTCATTCCAAACAATGAGCTTGCAATGCATCAACAACTTTTCCATTGTACTGGATCGGGAAATAATGCATGTTGGAGTATCAATTGTGTTTAAATTGAGTGGCAACTTAAGCGGAGAATGTGCAGTACGACCGCCGTCTAGAAGAGTCGCCGCAATTCCAGATGATGCTACCGCCAAAGCTATGTCACATCTTGATCGAATAGTGTCTAAAATGAATGAAATGAGAAATGTTTTCCCTGTTTCTACAGGTGCGTCCAGAAAGAATAGACCACCAGTATTATTGTCCACCGATTGCATAAATGTTTCGTATACTTGTTTTTGCTGTTAATTCAGCAACGGAACATTATTTCGAACGAATTCCTGCAATGTATCAACATTGTATTGCAGCTCTCGATTTAATTCTTGGTTGAATGCATCGTGCATCGATCGATTTAGCGCAATCATTCCTACTTCAATCAGTAGCTTGTTTGCAATAGTCAGGCATGGATCCTCAATCAAAATCAATTCTTCATTGTATAATTCATCGGTTATTTGCATGTCGGGATTATTCGTTCGAATGCGCAAGCGATGCAAGATATCTTCACATATGTCGTCTTTGCATTTGTTCCATAACTGAATTGGTTGTGAAGGGAAACATGTGGTGATGATAATTGCGAACAGCGTTCGTATTTGGTACGCATGTGATGAAACAACTGAACCCGCAAGTGTTAAATCCCAATGAGAATCGTTCACCAGCAAACCCATGCTTCTCGATATGTTTGGCATTGGTGGCCATTCACAGTTTTCAAATGCGCAATTGATTTTGGTCCAACAGCAGTGGCAAATAAAACCATTCATCATTCATCATTTCTAGGATGAACAGTATACATACTTAAAATGAAACATACTTATTTTCGTGAGGGATACTCACACACCACGTACTGGTGCCGTTGTAGTACATGCTATGTATCAGAGATGGCGCTGTATGTGAAAAATTGGTTTCCCTGTTTTCCTGCTTTTCTCTTGAAATTTTTTCTGAATTTCTTCTTTGCTATAAACCTCACGGAGCCCGAGACCTTTCCTTTCTAAAGTTATAGGGTCGACTTATTTTTATATATATATATATACTTAGATTTATTTAAGCATTGATCCCACTGTTCTTTTGCCGTTAACTGCGTTGCTTTTTAAAGTATTTTTATCATGACTGTTGTCTGTTAAATGTGAAATAGTATTGAAGCCGTCTTTTTAATTATATTTAACTGAACTTGACAACATTTTTTCGGCTTGTTTTTGTACATTAATTATTTATTTAAAAAAAATGTGTAAATGAAAATAAAAATATTTCATAAGACAACATAAAAAAATTAATAGCGACCACGGCTGAATGAAACTATGACTACATCTTCTCTCAAGCGTTGAAGTCAACAAAATTTTTAATGAACTTGACTTTGCCAACCAAGAGCCTTGATTAGAGGCCACTCCTCCCCCCGCCAAATAAAACAAAAGAATTCCTTTGAAATCATTAACATGTTAATCAATAACGCTTTTTGTTTAATATGACCGCTTTCAACATCATTTTGAAAACATCACCAAAATATATAAAATTTAATTTTATTCTTCATCTCGTTAGCATTTCGAAGATAACGTACGACAACAAACGTTTTGCGAGTTTATAAGCATTTATAAATTTTATTTATTTGCAGTATCGTAATAGCAATTAAAACTTATTCATTTTTTAACTGATCCGAAACTTACACTGATCGATTAGAAGCATAAAAGGAATTTGTATGAAAATTAATTACACATTGTTGCCAAATTTACAGTTAAAAGAAAAACAAAATTATAGCTGTAAAAAAATTAAGAAAATCGTAGAGTAAAACCATTTGTTTGTTTGAAGAAAAATAAAAGAAAATTTTCGATATTCGGAAAATGAAGAAAAAAATACTGGAGAGGTGGTGTTAGGTTTGTGAGTATAACTCGACAATATTTATACTAACAGCTTCATAATGATGTCAACGCATCGAAAGCGCTCGAAAATCGTACCAAACTAGCAGCCAATAACAACGGTTACTGACGGAACAAATACCATAAATTTAAGGCTGAAAATTATTTATCTTTTTTTTTATTAAGTCAATTATGATATTTTCCGATTTAATATAAATTTCTAATTTGCTTATTACTTTTAATTGCTCTGTCACATTTGTAAATAGCGCGTTCTTAATATTTATTAATTTCATTACCCCCCTTTAAAAGAGCCATTTTTTTAACATTTTAATAACTTGTCATATGCGTCTTTGCTCACTTAATTAAAAATGCAAAATTTGCGCTTTAGCTGAATACCAATTAAGGTTGAAAAAATAAACGATAACAACAACAACAAAAATAACAAAAAACGAATAAAAATTTGTTTTAATTAAAGTTAAACAATTATACCATTTAAAAAAGTCAATGACTGAAAAACGGTGAGTAAGACATATTAAAAATGTAAAAGTATCTTATTGTGCCTACTGTGTCTTTAAAAGAAAAGGCATGACAACACTTAAATAAATAAAATAAAAAAAGCAAGCAATTAGTCTAAAAAATAATATGTAATTATTTTAATACATAATAATAATAAAATAACTTTATAAAATAAAAATTTTAATTATTATAAATATAATTAAAAAAAAGAAAAAAAATTTTTGTCAGAAGTGGGATTCGAACCCACGCCCTCAGAGAGGACCAGAACGCTCATACACACTCTGTTGAAACAAAGCAAGTTATTACACTTGAGTCTGGCGCCTTAGACCGCTCGGCCATCCTGACATATTTATCAAATATCTAAAACCGTTATTTATTATTAGCATAAAAACTTTAAAAATCAAACTAAAGTAAAAATTATAATTATTTAAAAATTATATATTCTAATATTATTTAATTCAACCCACTGAAAATGTGTGAAAAATTATTTTAAATCATTTGTTGCCTACAATTTATTTACACGCAGAAAATTTATTAATTGCTCAAAAAAATAATATTTTCAAGATATTGTAAAAGCTCCGCCAAATAACTTTTTTTTGTTTTAAATGCTTTAAAAAACCTCACTAAATATTGTCTTAAATTTCTTTTTTTATTTGAAAGCACAATCCTTCCGGTTAATAAGGGAAAATAATTTCATTCAAATGACTGCCTCGGCTGGCCATGCAGTAGACGATCGGTCCAATTCTTAAGCACATTATCGATTGTGTATAGCTGTATTTCACCAATGGCTTCACGAATATTATCCTTTAAAGCGTCAATTGTCTCTGGCTTATCGGAGTAACATTTATCTTTGACTGCACACCACAAATAATAGTTCAACAGTGACAAATGACAGCTTTGGGGTGGCCAAACGACATCATCTCTGCGACTGATAATGCGATCTTCAAAAATAGGGCGCCGTCCGTTTAAACCAAATGTTGCCAATACCCTCCTCTTTAACTTTTGTGAACAAAAATTCGTTCAACATGGCCTGATAACGGTCGCCATTGACTGTAACGGCCACTCCTTGCATATTTTCAAAAAAATGGCCCAATTATGCTTCTGGACAAAAATCCGCACCAAACAGTGACTCGTTTTGGGTGCGTTAGGTTTTCAATGTATGCGTGCGGGTTTTCTGTGCCCCAAATGCGACAATGGTTTACACACCCGCCAAGATCAAAATGAGCTTCATCTGAAAAGATGATTTTTTTTGCAAAATCGGCATCTTCTGTAAGTCGAACGCAGCCACACTTAGTGAAGCGAAACCGCACTGGATGGTTACGTGGCTTCAACTTCTGAACCAATTCGACTTTTTATGGCGTCATACCCAAGGTCTTTATGCAAAATTCGTCTCAGTGATGTCTCTGAAATGTTCAATTGTTGAGAACGAAGGTGAATTAATGTTGATGGCGCTTCACGCACACTTTCTGCCACAGCAGCAATATTCTCGGGTGTAGGCACTGTTTTTGGCTTTTCACGCTTTGGTTTATCAATGAGGATGCCAGTTTCTTTCACTTTTTTCACAAGATAACGAACATACGGAGCTGACGGTGCTTCTCTTCTTTCAAAATTCGTACCCAATTTTCGTACACATTCTGCAACAACATTACCATGTTTTTCAAAGTAATGTCACAATATTTACCCGCGTTGTTAAAGCGTATACACAACCATATACGTTCAGAGGAAGGATAAAACTAATTATCTCTCAAATCAAACATGAGCTAAGTGTTACCATTTACGAAATAAGCACTAGTTGAAAAAACAAAACGTTAGATGGCGGACCCTTTATAAAAAGTGCACTTGTCGAAAGCGGTGTGCATCGGCATCGACATAATGACATAGCAAATTTAAAGCACTTTCAACTGCTTAAACTTTTTTTTTATAAAGAGAGGTAGCACTTTAGGTAACATAGCCTATTTAGTCAAGTACCGCGCTACATTCTTTAGGAAAGGGATAGAGAAGACATGAAACAGGGAGTGAACGTAGAAGGATAGTCGGAAATTAACTGCCGTATATAAGACAGCACAGCGACCAGTGACTATGCCCCACCGACAGTCAATTTTTATTTTAGTAGTGAATAAAAACCAAGGTTTTTCTTGGGAATCGAACCCAAAACCCCAATGTTTACAAGCTAGTAGACTACCTACTACCCTACAGGGGCACAAGTTAAACTTGTTGTCTTGGCCTTGCTCAAGGTTTGCAATTATGGCATGCCACAGTGGTTTGAAAATACTTTTTTTTTGGAAATAATTCGGACCCTTTTGACGTCCTAATGAAATTTCACAGAGGCCAAGCAGAGGTATTTCTGAGAAAAGCTACGAATGGTAACTAGAATAAAGGGTGACTTTCTGGGTATGCCCCAAAGTTGGGTATCTGAGGATTAAAGGTTTTGGAAATGTTAAGAGTTTTTGAACTTAAGTAGATCTCTACAAAAAGTATATTAGTTTATGAGAAAATCGGTCTATAAAATGTTTATTTAATTTTTAGCCGACGTTATCTCAGTATTTTTGATGTGGTGCACTGATTTATGTTCAGATTGTCATTCTAGTTCTGATGGTATTTTGCGTTAAAAAGTTACAGGCCTCTAAATTGGAACAATGTAAAAACTGCCGTTTTTTTAGGATTTTCCCCATAAAGGATATTTTGCTTATATAATTGAAACTTCCTTCGGTACTAATAATTTTATTTTGAACTATTTTAAACGCAAGCTATAAATGCGAATAAAAGTAAAAAGAGAACACTGAAGATGGCAACTAGGCGAAACCGGTTTGTTCTTAAATCAAATTTGACGAGGGTCGACGTAAAACCATACCCAAATAAAAAAAGCGAATAAAAGCAATATTGCGGTAAAAATTGTAACGGTTCACTTTCCAGCCCTATTCAAACATAGCCAAATTAGACACAAAAATTACGAATTACATCAAAATTTTTTGGAGTTTAAAGCACCGAAAAATTAAAATATTATTAAAGCTCCATATCTTGGCTACTCCAAAAAAGATTTGACAGACTCGCAGTTACTAAAGCCAGGGTGCTGAGTTTTGCGACAACAAAAATAATTTTTGGAGCATTTTTTCCCCGTTTAAGGAATTTATGCGCTCAAAAACAATTTAAAACTTTATTTTAAGATTTCTTTAAAGGCTCTTTTATATTATATTGCTTCAAAATTTTGTAAGAATATCTGCATCCGTTTAGATTTTGCGGCAATTCAAATTCTATAATTAATTTTTCAATCAACCACTTTAATGTGAAATTTACAGTTTTGAAGTTAAATGACATCTAAAAAATGCGACGCTAAACAATTATAACAAATTGTTAATCTAAAAGTCATAAGCTTTCCACTGCCATCTACTATCTTCTTCTTGAAGAAGCTTCGCAAACTTCGCCTTCCTAATAAAATTTTTTTCTTTTTTCTATATAAAAGTCGCAAATGTGTGTTAAGGCATTTTTCATGGAATGCCTGGTTTTTCAGTTTTATATTAGGAGATCTTAAGTAGTACATTATTAAAAAAAAATTTTCAAGGAATACCCGCACTTAAATTAGTGAAATAAAATACGAGAATTATAATCGATCGCCCTTTTGTATTATTAAATACGGTAAAAAAATATTAAGGGCAATACAAACCTTTGTTTAATATTCAAAGCAAGCATGGCTTGCATTAACTACAAAAACAAAACAAGCAAATGTGCTTAAATACAATTTTGCTCTAAGGAGGAGGATGTTTTTTTTAATCCAATGATTTTTATTTAATTTATTTTTTGTTAAACTCTCTTAACACAGAAAATTTGCAAAATCACAAATTAAGCAAAAACAAAACAAATAATATATTTAAAAAAAAAACAGAAAAATAAACAAAAAAAAATTTTGTCAGAAGTGGGATTCGAACCCACGCCCTCAGAGAGGACCAGAACGCTCGAAACACTTTGTTAACACAAAGCAAGTTATTACACTTGAGTCTGGCGCCTTAGACCGCTCGGCCATCCTGACTTGTATTTGGCAAAATGCAAATTAGAAAGACGGTGTACAAGAGAAAAACAAACAAACAAACAACAACAAAAAAAATGTAATTCTTTAAATTGTTTGCAAAGATCCCCAATGTTTTTATTTTCTTCTTGCATACTGGCTTTCAAGTCTTTGAACAAATATGTATTTTGTTTTTATTTGGACTGATTGCACTTGTGCAAACCCAGCTTTTTCTTTTGTTTTTTTTTACTTTTGCTTATCAGGCATGGAACATTGAGTTTTTCAAAGAAAAGTAACAATATGAAACAAATATATGTATGTATATATAACTAGCGTGCCCGTGAGTGCTTTGCAAGTCATTTGTGATGTGTTTTTATTCTGCAGCGTTCTTTTTTATGTGCGTCAAAAAATTCAGTCATTCAAAAAAATTTATCAGAAAAAACACAATTTCTTTTTTTTCCATTTTTTTTTAATAATTTTATCTTTTTCACAATTCAATATAATACGTCTTATCCTATTGCAAAGCTTTTACATACATTACATTCTTCGATCGATTTTGATCCGCGGTATAGACAAACAAAGCAGTTGGTTTATTAACACGTGAACATGATCGTACGAAAAACAGGGATGATTGTAAAAGCAACACGTGTGGAGAACTGAAACCGTTTAAAATAAAACGGAGGAATCATAGAAATGCGTGATATGAAAACATGCTCGCCCTTATAGATTCCTTTTAAAATTTTTGCTTCAATCACATTTATCGTGACTAATTTTACTACTAAACGTGTACCTATTGCAAAGTCGTGGCAGGCAGATATTTCTAAGCAAAATAATTTGTACACCAACTTTCACTTGTAGGCGCTGAGGCGGCATTACAGATAATTCAAGCGACTTTTAAAATTCGGGTGGATACTTTACAACATCGTCTTGATTGGTAACAGAGTCAACCGATTTATAGGTAAAAATTTCCCCGGGAATGTCATTCAAAATTGTCTCATTGATATCCGAAACATCCAAAAAAGGCTTTAAGCCGAACTAAAATTAAAGAAACACATTTGAAAAGAAATCACATTTCACATTTTTATCTGCTGTTTTTTCCTTTTCAATACTTGGAGGTGAGCTTTCTCTCGTAAACGTTTTCATACATTTAGATCATTTTGCTCAACATTATCGCAGTGAGCCCAATCCAAAGCCCGGTTAAATATTTCGACAGCTTCATTTTGTTTTATTGCCTGCACATTTGTACTCGTATCTAAATCTATAAAGTAACTGATCGTGTCGTTAAACAAATTTTAAAAAGCGACAAATCTGAGGGGGGTTTGTTTAATAAAGCAGATCAACTACGAGCTCGCTCCATTTGTTGTTCGAGTTCTGAGTTAATTTTCTCTTTCAATATGCCTAATGGAATATCTTCCTCCACATCTGTCTCATTTTCCGAGAAACGCAAAACAGTTTGCTAGCATTTTGCCATCGTGCCTTTGCTAACTTTATTCCATGTGACTTTTAAAAGCATAACAGAATCTCTTAATGTAACAGCTTTCATTGAATCTACTAGATCTGATTTTTTTTTGCTGCTATCATAGCTAGAAGAATGTTTCTATAATACAGCTTCGTTATTTTAATTGCATTTGATCCATTGTTGGATAAGTGGTGTTACATTATCTTCTGCTTTAAGCTCTAATTCACTCGGAGGACATGTCTTGTATTGTCTATCAGAAGGAGCGCTTTAACTGACAAGTTCTTATTTAAAATAAAATCTGTTATCTAAAATTAGAAAATCTTAGCTATTTAAAGCGATACCTATTCTGCAGCAGAACAGATATTAACCTGTGGCACAAAGGATTTGTAAACCCAGTTGCAGAAAATAGCTGATGCCCTTCAGGACTTGGAACTCTTGTACTTAGTTGGGCAGTTAAAATTTACAAAAAAAAATTAAAGGGATGTTCAGGTAAACTAGTGTTAACATATTCCCGAGTGCACTGTCATAGTATATCCATATTTTATGACCATGAAATACTAGATATTAGCTTTTCGTTTACAAAATATCGTTTATTTAAGAGTATGAAAGTCCTTTTTAAGCTTAAGTATGAGAATGTTATTGTTATCATAAAGGCGATATATAACTGAGCTGCGTTAATTAAAAATAAAATCAGACTTTTACAATACTCATAATTACAATTTTCTATGTAATTTAGTTAATTATAGTAAACAATTTTTAATTATATGAATTATATCCTAAATCATGCATTAAAAATCCCAAAATGCAATTTTTTTAGACTTTTTCCTACGAAATTCTCATTTGGCTTTAGGACCATCAAATATTTTGAGAACAAAAAAAATTTTAAAACCGGTTTCAAGAGCAGATTTTATGAATTGTCTTTCATATCAAGTAGCAGAAAGTGATGGGTTCATCAAGAAATTCTTTATAGGGGAAGGATTGAGGGCATTTTTTTTAACATTTTCCTATAAAATTCTCATTTGTCTTTACCATCATGATATATTTATAGAAAAGCAAAAGGCACAAAGAGCTTCCTAAAACCGACTTCGGTAACAGATTTTATGAATTATCCTTCGAAAATAGTAACAAAAAGTGATGGGCTAATCAAGAAAAATTTCCTTCTAAGAGAGAAGGGTTGATGGCACCTAATTTTAAAACTAGACTTAACGTGAATTCGTAAAAAGCTTCATAACTATAGGTGACAATTTAGTGGTTTTTCTGAAAGATTCCTTAAGGAGCTCTATCCCGTAAAAAACTGAAAAATCTAGAAGCTTCAAAATCGTCAAAGCTTTTCTTCAATCGGTAGGTAGCACTGTTTATTGTAAGTTAAAAAAAATTAAGCCTCTCAAAATACCAAATTTATATTAAAGGCTCCACTATTTTACTTAAATAATGCAGTGATAATATTACCATGGCGTTATATTATCCATCTCTGATTTAATGGTAATTTTATTATATATTTGGTTTTTGAAATTTTTTATACAACACAGACAAGCAGTTTTATTGCAGTTAATTTTAGAATGCTGAAAATTTTAATGCGTTTTTAATTTATTGAATAAAAAAGAAATTTATTGCCTAAAACTTAACGATCTTAGAGTCACGTAAAAGTAAGAAGAATTTTAATGACTTTAAAATAGAAGTTTTTAAAATTATTTTTATAATGCCAAGGACAAGGACTTTAGTTAGTTCACATAAAAAAATTAATGTTCGTTAATTCAAAGAAGCGTCCATGTACGACTCAAAGAATCCTTTTCTGATGCCAACTTTTGATAAAATTTACTAAGCTTAAGACAGCAAAAAAGAATTTGCTGTAAATCACAAATCTTGTGAATTTTTTTAAGTTAAAATTACGAAATATATTTTTCTTTAATTTTAAAATATTTCCTCGTTTACATTAAAACTTCAAAAGCCATAAGATTTATTGCTTAATTAGGTTTTATTTATTATAAATTGTTTAAATATTTTCTTCGTTCGCAGTCACGCAAATCACGAATGTATTAAATTAAGTTTCTTTTAGCGCAATTGTGGATTTTGTAATCTAAAATTGTTTATAAAATGATTTAACGATTTGGCTTATTAACGCCATGAAATGTTAAGCCATAAAATTGTATAAAACTAAGTTTCCAAGGCAGTAAATAAAACAAACCGTAAAATATCGAATGAAAAATTGCTTTAATATAATTGTTAAATGTATAAATAAATTATAATTAAAGAAAGAAAATAAAAAATAAAAATAAAAAAAACGAAAAAGAGAAAAAAATTGTTCTTTACAAAATCAGAAAATAAACAAGAGTTTTTTATTTAAATCAGAATAGTGACCTGTAGCCCAAAAAATAGAAGATAGAAAAATTTAGATTCTCAAAAAGGTCGAAAAAAAATAAGAATGAAACATAATTAAAGATAAAAAAAGCAAACAATTGTTAAAAATAAAATTTGTAAAGCAAAAGGGCTTAAATTAAAATTTGAGCCAATTAGTTTCAAAACACTTAACAGCGGAGTCGTTATAAAGGAAAGGGGAGTTTTTTTAAAGGTTTAACGATTGCTACGACTGCGTTTAATGAAGACAATCGATCGGCCTAAGGCGCTATACTTAATTATAACAGCTTGATTAACTTCAACACCACGGTTCGAGAGGTTTGACGCGATCTGAAAGCGTGATTTTTGAATCCCACTTTTAAGAAAATATTTTTTATTTACTAGTTTGTTTAAACAATTTTTTTTAATAAATTTTATTAAGTTTTTATATTTATCATTCCGTTAAGAATAGCAAACAACCTACTCAGCGCAGAATTGTATCTTAGCACAATGGCCTAAATCTTAATCCCAGTTTCTTCTTGTTTATTTTATCTCGAATGGAAATGTGAGGGCTTAATTTCGAATTGCACATCTGACGAAACCAAAGCCTTATTAGATTATTATGGAAAGGGGGAGGCTGTATTTACAAAAGAGAAAAAATTCCTTAGCATTCCTTGTGTGCCTTAAGCCGTTTTTGTGTTTTTATTATTTCAATTAATTTGACGCTAATTTGATTAATGTTAATTTTTTTTTAATATCAAGCGAAAACATTTAATCAGAAATTTACTTGGCTGCTAGGATCCTTTAGCGGCTTAACGCTGTGCTTATAGAAAAGAAAAAATTCCTTAGCATTCCTTGTGCGCCTCAGGACATTTCTGTGCTTCTTTTTATTTTAATTAATTTTACGTTATTTATATTAATGTTGTTTTTTTTTAAATTAAGCGAATATATTTAACCAGAGATTAACTTGGCTACTAGGACGGCTCAAGGGTTTAGCACTGTGTTTACAAAATAGAAAAAAAAATCCTTAGCATTATACCTTGTGTGCCTTAAGACATTTTTGTGTTTTTTATTAAATCAATTAATTTTACGTTAATTCGATTAATTTTATTTTTTTTTTTCAAGGGAAAATATTTGATCAGAGATTTACTTGGCTACTAGGATCGCTTAGCGGTTTAACGATGTGTTTACAAAAAATCGAAAAAAATTCGTTAGAATTCCTTAACATTCCTTATGTACCTTAAGACATTTTTGTTTTAAAAGTGTGTTTTATTATTTCAATTAATTTTACGTTAATTTAATTAATGCAAGTATTATTTTTAAATATCAAGCGAAAATATTTAACTACAGATTAACCTGGCCACTATACGCTAAGCGGTTTATCGCTGTGTACAAAGAAGAAAAAATCCTTAGCATTCCTTGTGTGCCTTAGGACATTTCTTTGCTTTTTTTATTTCAATTAATTTTACGTTAATACGATTAATGTATTTAACCCGAGATTTACTTAGCTATTAAGACGGCTTAGGAATTTAACGCTGTGTTTACAAAATAGAAAAAATCCTTAGCATTATTCTTTCTATTAAGACACTTTTGTGTTTTTTATTATTTCAATTAACATTACGTTAATTTGATTAATTTTAGTTTTTTTTTTAAATATCAAAATATTTAAATAAAGATTACTTGGCAACTAGGACGGCTCAGGAGTTTAACTCTATGTTTACAAAATAGAAAAGAATTCCTTATCATTCCTTGTGTGCCTTAAGACATTTTTGTGTTTTTTTATTATTTCAAATTATTTTACGTTAATTTGATTAATGCAATTATTATTTTTTAATATCAAGCAAATATATTTAACCAGAGATTAACTTGGCTACTATGATCGCTCAGTGATTTAAGGCTCATGCCTCTAATATAAAAAAGTTAGTAAAGTCTATAAAGTATTCCTGTCATCCGTAAGAGCTTGGAATTCGATTTTACCTCTGACAAGCGTTTTATTCCCCTGTAGGCTAGTAGGTAGTGTACTAGCTTGTCAGTATGGGGGTTGTGGGTTCGATTCCCAACGAAGCCCTTGGTTTTTTTTTTCACTACAAAAATAAAAAATTTACTGTCGGTGGGGCTGCTCAGTGATGAAGGCATGATCATTGGTCGCTGTGCTGTCTTTATACGGCAGTTAATTTCCGACTATCCTTCCACTGTCACCACCTCTTTCATCTCTTCTCTATCCCTTTCCTAAAGAATGTAGCACGGTACTTGACTAAATAGGCATTGTTGCCTGAAGTGCTACTTCTCTTTAAAAAAAAACACACAAAAATTAAAAAAATTGGTTTTTAATATTTTTTTATATTAAAATTTAGATGAGATATAATTTTTATAGATGATTCAGATATTTAAGTAACACAATCCTATTGTTATTTTAAATAAATTTTTCTTCAATTCTAGCAATTAAACTATTTATTTTAAAGTGGAGATAGTTCCTTTGCTGAAGATTGTATATATCAAGATGGCCGATGGGAAAAGGCTTACAAATTTAATCTGTCTGGCAATTGCTCAACATTAAAATTATAATACGGATGTGGGTGCCATTAAATGAGCAGTAAAAATATTTGTCTTGTAAAATTTATTTCTTGTATTAAATGTCCTATTATAATTTTATTTGTTTTTTTTTTAATTTCGTTAATAAACCCAGCCGCCTGGAGTATAAACAAAATTTTAGCAATACTAGTTTCAAATTAATGCTTCTGCAAAAATATTGTATTACAGATATTTGCCAACTTTTTATAGTTAAAAATTTATTATGAGTTATAAAAAGTGTCACTACAAATATTTTGATTTAAAATATCTTATAAATCTATTTTGCTTATGGAAAAATACTATTTATTTAAAATTTTATCTTGGCAACAACATAAAAAACGACATTTAACTTTTGTAATCCCCCTTTTGTAATGTAAATAGAAAGTGTCAATGAACGTTTATAGCAAAATGAAACGTTAAACCACAGCTAATGACTTTAAATACTATTATTACCATTTAATATATAAAAAAAATAACAGAAAACAAGAAAATCCTCTTATGACCACTTAAAGAAACTAAACACTGGCAAAATAAAAAGAAGACATTAAAAAATTACTATTACTAAGGCCATAGCAAATATAATGTGATAGATAACATCTTTTTGTTAATCACAGAAAGACGCAGTAAAAAAAATTATTTGTATTTCAAATTTGATTATGAAAAGTTATTTATTTATTAATATAACATAAATAACCCTTTTTTACAATTGAGTTGAGTGTCACTTGTCTTTAATGTGTCACTGTTCACATGCAGAAAGATTTTCTTCACAACTACATCTAGAAAAATAGTGCAGCAGCTTTACAGGAAAAAAAGAGAAAAACACCAGAGAGCAAAAAATTTTTTTTAGAAAAGTTTAATTATTAAATCGAAATTGAAAAACAGTAATGTGGCAACACTTTATATTATAACCTGTCTAGTATTATGGATTTTGTTTGGCACACAGCTAATAAAAGGGCTGGTCAATAAGTCGGTGACTTTTTTAAATTTTCCGCTGCTTAATTGAAATGGCAACCCCCGTTAACTGGCCAGTTGACTCTTCCCTAAATTTAAATAAACTGTGTTATTTAATAAATTTTACTAAACTTTGATGTGCCACTGTACGCACGCAGGTAGATTTTCTTTACAACTATTTCTAGAAAACAAAAATACAGTGCAGCCGCCTTAAGAAGAAAGCAGAAAAAATCTCTAGAAAAGTTTAATTATTAAACCGAAATAGTAATAAAAAAGGGTGGCAACGCTTTATAGCATTACATGTTTAGTATCGGCTTTTTCAACAAGAAGTTAGTTTTTCAATTATGGCAACACCGACAACATAATAGTTTTGATATTTAGATTGGCAATTGTTACAATGAATTCAACTTCGCACGAAAATCGCATTAAAATAATTAAAATCCGCCGTGAAAATAGTGGTTCTGTCAAAGTTAAATTTCGTAAAATTCTGTTAGGAATTTTTGCGTTAAATTTGAGTCAACAGTCACGATATAAAATATGCGAACAACAACGAAAATTCTACCGAGTTATTCAATTGCAACAATTGCAGCTGTGAGACACAGTGTTGAAGCAGGTCAAAATTTGTCCATTTCTCGACGCTCTCAACATTTGGGGTTCGCCATATGGCAAATTTTGGGTAAAATTTTTTTTTCGTTTTTTTTTAAAGAGGCAACAATGACTTATTTAGTCAAGTACCGTGCTACATTCTTTAGGAAAGGGATACAGAAGAGATGAGACAGGTGGTAAAAGTAGAAGGATAGTTACGGAAATTAAATGTCGTATAAAGACAGCACAGTGACCAGTGGCCATGCCTTCATCACTAAGCAGCCCCACCGACAGTCAATTTTTATTTGTAGTGAAAACACCAAAGTCTTTGTTGGGAATCGAACCCACAACCCACAGTCTTATAAGCTATTACACTACCTACTAGCCTACAGGGGCACCTAAAGTAAGGATTTGACTTTAAAGCATCGCAAGGTTCAACTGGTGTAGGAATTGAAGCCGACAGATCATTCACATCGCCGTAGATTCATGGATTTTCTGCAGAAATCATTTGAGTATGTCATCAAGCAAAATTGCCGCATTTTGGCTTCTGAAAATCCTAGAGCGATTATTGAATTACCTTTGCATGCTCAACGTGTTACTGTATGGTGCGCTATGTTGTCTGGAGGGGTGATTAAACTGGTTTGTTTTCGTAGATGAGGCTGGAAATGCGGTAGCTGCCAATAGATCAAGTTATCGCGAGATTGCGTGATAAGGTTTACATCTGCACCGGCAGTGAGCCATAATCAGATGGTGGCCATTACCACTATGAATGGTATGTAGCGCCATTCTCGCCCTAGAAGGCCTTCGAATCCGTGCATTCTCCGGTCACTCCTAGTTGCAATTTCAAAAGCTCAAATTGGTCACAGCCTTTACTCCTTGCTTAAGAGTTGGAGACTTTCCAACTCCTGGCCCAGAACGCATGAAGCTTAATATAATTAAGAACATGACGGCATTCATACTCACTGGACCTGAACCATTCATTGTGTTCATTGTGAATGATCCGACCCACAAACTCTCACGAGGGCCTCGAAACCACAACCACCAGATACTCCCATATAGGTGCCAACCTTAATAATCAGCCAGAGAACAGCTAAATGTCTAAGGAGACAAATGGCGGAACTCTGGGGCTCACTGATTCCCGTGGAAATATAGTGGATTGTCCAGGTGGCTCCTACTAGCCTTGATGGGGTCTGGGCTCCCTTCTACCCCGCAAGACACCAGTCTAGATAGAAGAAGTAGGATCCATAAAGACTATCATGTGCCCGCGGGGGGACGTTTTCGCGAGATGCTAGCAACTCAAGTTTGGCCTATTATTGACGATACTACTACTGATATTTGATTTCAACAGGACGGTACCACATGTGACGCAACCAATGAAACGATCAATTTATTGCAAACTAAATTTTCCGATAGCATAATTTAACGTCAATCAGCAGTTACGTGGCCAGCCAAATCGTGTGATTAACACCACTGGGCTATTTTTTGTGGGACTATGTTAAGGACAGGGCCTATACGGAGTCGATTTCAGCTTTAAAACTCGAAAATCCGTGATGTGATTAACAAATAGGACCACCGTTTTGCCAAAAAGTGATTAAAAACTTTCATGAAAGAAACGACATCTATCAGCGTGGTCATGGTGGACCTTTGTAAGATATCATTTTTCATTCATAAAACCGTTTATTATTGGTTTGGTCTGGTACACAGTTACATCGAGAGTGGATCAACAAGTCCGTGACTTTTTAAAGTTCCCACCTCTAATTAGAAATGGCAACACTGTTCTTGTCAACTGTCAGTTGATTGCTGTACAAATTTGAACAAATTGCATTATTTAATAAATACCGGTTTGATGTGTCACCGTTTTTATAAGTTCGTCTTAAATAGTGACTTTCACGTGAAAAAGATGAGTTAGAGGATGGAATTTTTGGTAAAAAAAGTGTGAGAATGTGAGTGATACTGTTAGAAAACACTATTTTTTTGAAGACTAAAATCGCAAGAAATTATTCTTTTAGGTAAAAATGAAGTTATATGATGTGACAAAAGTGATTTAAATAAAAATTATGCAGTTCAAAAATTAATGTAGATTCCTTTAAAGAAAAAAGATAAAATAAAGATTATTAAAACAAAAATAACTTTTAAATATTTTAAGCAAAAAAAAAATGTTGCAAAAATTTATTGATTTTTAACAAGAACAAGGCAGCATTTTGAAATGAAGGCAAAGTACAGGGGCAAAAAAGAAGGGAAAAGTACAATGTAAATGAGATAAATAATGTAGAAACATGCTCTAGATTTTTTCAATTTGTTGTTGTTTGAACATTGACTTTTAAAGCTGAGCAACATACAATAGTTTTTGCTGTTTTGTGTTCATTTTATTGTAGACAACTGCAAATACACCTTGCAATAAACAACTACATCTTTATCGGTATATAAACCTCAAATTTATAAATCTGTTAATGCGATAGAAGGAAAAGACAGTAATTCAAAGTAATGAAAACTTTTTTTCATTATTTAACTTTTTGACGAAATCACTTTGCTTAAAATTATATAACTATTGCTAGGAATTCTTTTACTTGAAAGCGCTCGCCGTTCATACCGAACAAACAGCCAGTAAAGATGGAAGAATGACAATAGGATTTCATTTACTTGCGAAACAAATCCACGGCATTCTTTCTATTCGACGAAAACTTGTTTCAACAAAAATCTAATTTTTCCTAAAATGTCCTAAAAATACTTTTTTCTTTATAAATAATTTCTTCTTCCCTAAAGAAAGTGTTCAGTAAAAATTATTTCCGAAAAAAATCACCTCTTCACGGCATATACACAGACTAAACATATTTAGAGAAAAATTAGCAATAAAACTAGCTATAAATTAATTATATATATATATTGTACTATACAAGTACAGGGTGCGCACCGAGAAAGTATACTACTTTGTTTCGCCGCCATTTTGGTAGACATTAGTCTCGCCAGTTTATATTCGATAAGCCGACGTGTTGGCTTATTTTATCCAATTCAAATTAATATGCCAATAGGATGTTACTACTCGCTCAAATTATTCAACAGTCACCTTTGCATCCATTAAAAATGATAGTCTGGTGTGCAATTTGGTCAGGAGGAATCATTGGACCTTACTTCTTTTAAAATGAAAACGGTGTAACCATAACTGTGAATGGGGAGCTTTATCGTCGTATGCCTGAAACTTTTAACGCCAAAACTGCATGTTTTGGGCTTGATTAACATGTACAAGACGGTGCCACATCGCATACAGCCAGGATTATAATGGAATTACTGCGAGACCTCTTTTCACAACAAGTTGTTAAAAGAAATCATGACGTCGATTGGCCTCCACGGTCGCCTGATTTAATAGCTCCGGACTTTCTGAAAAGCAAGGTTTACGCAACCAGAAGGCTTGAGCATTTCAAACAAAATAATTGTGATGAAATTAATGAAATACTACGTGAAATGTGTGAGAATGTAATGCAAAATGTGCTCGTGAGGGTAACAGAGGCGGTCATTTTTTTGATATTGTATTCCATGCATAACTGCCGACAGTAAATAAAACATTTAGCAATATCAGATCCAATCTCTTTTATTTAATCAAAAATTATAAACAAACAAAGTAGTGTACATACCTTATAGTTCATTATTGAAGATAAAAACTAAATAAAAACTGCTTTTGGAAGGACATTCCTGAGACGCGATGCCTCTATCAAAAACTGCCATTCAGATACAAGAGAACGGCGTAAAGGAATTATAAGTTTCTCCCCTGATCTGGCAAAGCTGATTTTATCAATAGAATATTCTAGCATTTATGAAAAAATGATTTTGTGAAAAAATAATGAATAAAACACCGTACATCTTCGAAGAAAATTTGGAAACATGATCATATCTTCTCAATCCGTAAACATATCTAATGTTATTGTTGCTTAAGACATTTAGCTTTTTTAACTAGTAGAGTCACTACTTGCAAAATGTTCACAGGCGTAGTATAATCCAGGAACAAGATAAGATTTTGCAAAAAGTTGCTTGTAAGTACGACCCATAAGTGAGTTCAAATGGCTTGTCCAAGTTAGACTGTTGTTGATTACTATTCCGAGGTTCTTGGCAGCATTCATAATAGTTATTTTTTTCGCCATTTATTAAAACATCAGCATCGGTAATATAAAACTTCCTTACGAATTATAATACACTTTGACTTATGAAAGTTTAAACAAAATCTATTAGCAACTGCCCAGCAATAAATTTTATTCAATTCTTGAAATATTTTCAGCAATGGAGATGACTAGACTGCTCAAATACAGCTGCACATTATCCGCGTACACATGGATCTTGCAGTGCAAAAGGTGCTTAGGTTAATCATTAGCATAAATAGAAAAAAGGAGTATTCCAAGGATTGATCCTTGAGGTACTTCCCTAGATAAAAGTATCACCGAAGATTCTAGATTGTCTGACAATACAAACTGCGAACGTCTATAGAGATATGAAAATAGCAGTCGTGTAGAAGTAAAAGAAAAGTTAAAAAAGTGTCAAAGATGAAACTTCGACAGACAGACTCAATTAACTCGTAAACTAAGCGTCCTAGAGCTTAAATAACAAAATTCTGTGATCACTTAAAAAAGTTAAAAATGTATTTTTTAGGCTCAAAAATAATATTTTTTTAATGAAATCCTTTAACCTCAATTTTGAACTGTGTCAAGGTCAGAAACCAGAAAGTTTATTTTTCCATTAAGTTTTCATCAAATGTTCTCAGTTACATCCAACTGATCATAAATAAAGCCGTAATTTCGACGAAATCCTGACTGCCTGCTAAAGAATAAAGCATTATTTATGACAAAACATGACATTTAATTGTGAAGCTGGCAGTTGGTCTCAATTCTTAGCTGTTTTTTAGGAATTGGCACAATTTTTGCACACATCTTTTTCGACGGCAAAGTTTTACTCATTTTAATAAGTGTTAAATAAATGTGTTGTTTATGGCAGGATTACAGACAACAATATCTTTACAAATTTAAGGTGTAATTTATCAGAGCCCACTGTATTCGACTGGAAAAGCTATAAGAAGTAGGATCTATTGGTTGTTGAGATATACTTGTGAAAGTTCGATTCAACTTTTCAACATTAATTTGGCAACTACTTGAGTTCCCTTTTCTCCCAACCCCAATCACGCGAATGCATCTCCAACTATTCTATAAAAACTATTGCAGAGTCGAAGCATCTAGAAAACCACCGATATTCTTTTGAATTGTACTGGAATCGTTTCATCAAATAGACGTTGAATGTTATCCTCGAAAAACACTACCTGCTAATCAACTGTTAACATGCTGAGACCAATCAAACACAAGAAATGCTTTCACGCAGCAGGTTGGCCATCAAACTTTTGAAATCGCGATAAAAAAACTGTATGTTCTGTCAAAGAAGAAGTTCTTCTTCTTCTGAAATGGTTATATACAACCCTGGTGAGTTTTGGGCTGAAGAGAGGATAGCATTCCATGCGTTTCGGTTTTCTGCGCTTTCTAGCATTTACGTCTGAGAGATATCGTTGGAAGTGATCTTTCCTTCGGAGTTTTGATCGTCCTCTCCTGCGGACGCCTTCGGTATCATATTCAAAAATGCTCCTTATCGGAGATTCTTTACTCAGTTATAAGTTACAAATGGTACATCACGCTTTGAAAAACAAGAGGATAACTCTTGTTCACTCAATAAAGGGTCCGCCAAAAAACTTTGTTTTTTGTTTTAAAGGGTCCGCCAAATAACTTTTTTTTTGTTTTAAATGCTACAAACAAAACTACTGAATATTTTCCCATTTTTTTTTTTCTTTGTAAGCACAATCCTTCCGGTTAATAATGCAAAATAGTTTCATTCAAATGGCTTCCTCGGCTGTCCATGCAGTAGCCTACACGATCGGTCGATACTGTCCTTGAAAGCGTCAATTGCCTCTGGCTTGTCGGCGTAACACTTATAATTGACGGCACCCTACAAATCGCAGCTCCGAGTTGGCCAAACGACACCAACTCTGCGACTGATAATGCGATCTTCAAAAATAGGGCGCAAAACATCGAGTGTGGCTTCGGCTGTGTGGCACGTAGCGCCGTCCTGTTAAAACCAAATGTTGTCAATTTTTGTGAACAAAAATTCGTTCAACATGGCCCGATAACGATCGCCATTGACTGTAGCGGCCACTCTTTGCTCATTTTCGAAGAAAAATGGCCCAGTTATGCCTCTGGACGAAAATCCGCACCAAACAGTGACTAGTTTTGGGTGCGTCGGCTTTTCAATGTTTGCATGCGAGTTTTCTGTGCCCCAAATGCGACAATTTTTTTTGTTTACATACCCGCCAAGATCGAAATGAACTTCATCTGAAAAAATGATTTTTTTTGCAAAATCGACATCTTCTGTATGTCGATCGCAACCGCACTTAGCGCAGTGAAAACTCATTGGATGGTCACTTGACTTCAACTCCTGAATCAATTGGCCTTTGTATGGCGTCATATCAAGCTCGTTATGCAAAATTCGTCTCAATGATGTCTCTGAAATGTTCAATTGTTGAGAATACTACGGTGAATTGGTGTTGATGGCGCTTTGCGCACACTTTCTGCCACAGCAGCAATATTCGCGGATGTACGCACTGTTTTTGGCTTTTCACGATTTGGTTTATCGATGACAATGCCAGTTTCTTTCATACGGAGTTGACGTTGTTTCTCTTCTTTCAAAATCCGTACGCAATTTTCGCACACATTCTGCAACAACATTACCATGATTTTCAAAGTAATCTCGCAATATTTCCCCGCGTTGTTCAAGCATATACACAACCATATTCGTTCAGCGAAAGTATAAAATTAATTATCAAACATGAGTGTTACAATTCACGAAATAAGCACTAGTTCAAAAAAAAAATATATTTAGCGGATTTGAAACAAAAATTATGTCAAGCAAAGAAGTGTTATTTGTTGTACGATGGATTGAATTAACTGTGTTTATAGGATTAAGCTCAAAAGAAAGCCGGCAAGTTCCGATTTCACAACAAAAAAATAACAATATTTTATGTAAAAGTAATTTTTTTCCACTACAAAACGACTGTGTTATCAAATGAATTTTAGAAAAATTTTATTATTTCAATAATACAATACTCTGTCATATTAACAACATTGTTATTTATTCGCTGAATTCTTATTTTGAAGTAAAAACTATTAAGAACATTTCATTTTTTACATGCTATTTTTTAATTTATTTGCCGTTGATTTTACATTTTACATTTTCTATGACAATGTCATATTTGAAATAAAATAAAATAAAATAACGACAACAAAAACCTTTTTTTAAAACAAGAGCCATCACAAAATATTTCTGCAGCCATCTATTAGCAAATGTATTTCCCCGCGGTTTAGTGGTCGATATTTTAAACAAATGATAACACAATAGAATAGAATAGAGAGCAAAGGAAACAAAAATAAAATTTTTTAGATTTATTTGTTGTTTTGCTTTATATCACATTAATATTGCAACAAAAAATCTTTTGTATGCTGATTAAAACAACAATTTGATTGCATGTTTTTATTTGATTTTAAATTTCATTCATTAGTTCTATTGTATGAGCGTTACGAGATGGATGATGGCAAAAAATAAAAAAAAAATATGATCTTCTATGTAACGAATAGTAAAAATAATTGATGCGAAATGCATCATTTTGATTTGAAAACAATTTAAAACTGACAGGGTCATTCCTAAAAGACATGGTTTTTCAATAAATAAAACAAAAGATTTTTCGAAAATAATTATAAATTTGAAAGCGGCTAAAAAATTAGGTTTAAGTATTTTTACTTTAAATTCAAAACATATTTTTTAATCTATCATCTCTGTTAAAATATTTTAACAATCGGATAAGTAGGGCGATGGTACATATTTTCAATAGGATTTTTTTTCAAAACTATATTTTTAAATATTTGTTTGACGTGTGATTAACTTTTTAAAAAATCCATACACTATTTGGAACACTGCCCTTTAACACTTTATAATGTAATGTAATTTTAATATGTAATTGTTTGTTTTACATGTCATGCTTATAAGTTATTTTAATATATTTTTTTCAGATTAATAATGAGTTTTTCATGTTGAAATAGCTTGTGTGACTGAAAACTATAACTTGTTTTATGAAATTAATAATAATATTGGCTTTAATGCTTGTGTCATTATTTTTTGCAGAAATATTTAATTAATTAAAGAAATAAATTAAAAAAATATTATTTCATCAGTTAAGTTAACGTTCATATATTCGAGAAGATAAACAATGTTTTCTTATATTAGAGCAGAGATGGGCGAACTTTTTGGGTGGCGGGCCAATAAATTAAAAAAAATCTTGCGGCGGGCCATTAAATTAAAAAAAACATAGAGGGTCATTCATTAAAATATTATGGGGTTGCTGTTCAATTAAAAGTTCGGTTTAAGCTATATATTTATTAGTTATATTACGTAATATTTGAAAACAACATAAACATTTTATAAGATACGGTTTATTAGGATTTTAAGATTTTCCAGATGTATGGGAAGCACGGATCTATTTCTGACTTGACATAATTTCCTCAAAATTTGGTTTCAGCTGGGAGGATGCAACTTTTAATAAATTAAATAGACTCTCGTCTGACTGCATTTCATCACTTAAAAGGCCTGTTCACATAAATATGAGGAAGTAAACATTGCCATAATTTTCTGCGCATGATTAATTAGCTTTGGAAATTCATCTTTTGATAAGGATTTATAGAAATTAAGCTTATCTGTATTTAAAAATAGCTGTTTTAAATTATTATTACATTACAATGCTATAATTTCCAATTGTAGATCAGATGGAACATTCTCAGGATTAACATTAAAAGGCATTGAAAAAATATCTAAACATGGTTGGATTTTCTTAAAGTCAGCAAATCTGGCCTCAAATTCTGAATACAGTTTTAATAAAGATTGTGAAAAGACTTTTAACTTCTCGTCACTCACAGGCCTCAAAGAATTACGTCTTGGAAAATGAGTCAAATCATTTTTTCCCAAACATTTAAAAAATATAAACAATTGAGTTCTATAAGACTTCAAACTGCCCCAAGTTTCATCTATAAATTGATTTCTTCCCTGTAACTTCTTATTCAGTTTATTATAGTGCTCGAGTAAATCCGTGAAAAAAGCAAACTCGATGCACCAATTCTTATCCTCCAATATTTCCCACTCATCCCAAATTTCAGTTTTGGTTTTTAGAAAAACTTTAATTTCTTCGAGAAGACTCCAAACTCTCGAGAAGGCATGCCCACAATTCAGCCACCTGATCTTTGTGTAATAAAGTACATCTGAAAATTCTGCATCAACTTCCGATAAAAACTCTTGAAATTGTCGATGTAACAAACCACGGGCTCGAATGGTATTAATTAATTTTAAAATAAAAAAATTGTTTCGCTTTCAGGATTCTGACTTTTATAAACTCCTGCAAACCCCGTATTTTTTCCCACCATGTTAGGTGCTCTATCATTTGTTAAATTAATTAATTTGGAAATAGGGGCATTAAGAACTTCAATCCCCTATCTAAATTCATCATAAATTATTTTTCCTGTCGTCTTTCCTTTCAAAGATCTCAAAAAAGCAAGTTCTTTGGTTATTACAAAGTTTTCATCGACTCCTCTGATACAAATTAAAAGTTGGGCTGTATCACTCCTGTCAACACTCTCGTCCATAGTGGCTGAAAAATACTTAAACTTTTTAAGTTATCCATCGACCGTTCTACGTGATAGCCCTATAGATTCGAAATCTTTCACCTTTTCTGGGCATAATACTTTTTCAATGCTAATAATTAACACTTCCTTAATAAATTCTCCTTCAGAAAACGTTTTGTTACTTTTTGCTATTTTATAGGCAACAATGTGACCAGCTAACGTGGAGGATCGCTGGACACTTCTTTGATTTTTAAAAAACATTTGCTGACTAGATATTTTTCTTTTCAATTCCTCTGAATGAACTTTCTTGTCTTCATCTGTCATTTTATAGTACTTCGACCGAAGATGTTTTGAATTAAAGTGCCTAGCGAGATTAATTAAAGTACAGCTACCGGTTCTTGGCAGATAAGACAAATAGGTTTTTGAGTATATTCCATTAAGAAGTACATCCATGTCCACTCTTCTTGAAATACTCGACATTCCGAATCAATTTTTCTCTCTCTGTTTTCGAATGACATTTATGGGGGTAAAAAACTTAGACTATTTTACTATTGCACTTATATTTACAATACACTTTATTATTTTAATTACACGAATAAAACTGTACGTTGGCAACTTTATAATTTTACTTCACAATTTATTCTTTACGTCACGAGATTTACACTTTTACTGATTGCTGATTAATCCATCGCTGGCCCTTTTTATTTGTTGCGCATGTTGTCTATAATTTTCAAGAATCTTCTAGATCTCACATATAATAGTTGTTGTTATGTTATACGTTCAGTTTTCTATATTAGTTGTTAGTGTTTTATGATGTTTATGTTTCTTCTTGGAATATTGCATCAGAAAGTTGTTGTTTTCTTGTGTGTACTATATTTCCCAGTAAACTACGCAGTTTGTACACAATATAATATGAAAACATCGCATTTTATTGCTAAAATTGTCAATTTATATCTTTTTTAAAACATAATGCAAATTTATTTTTTGGGCATAATTTTTTAATAGGTGATTAATTTTTTTTTTTTTGAAAAACGCTCGGCGGGCCGGATGTGGCCCGCGGGCAGTATTTCGCCTATCACTGTATTAGAGTAATACAATGTTCTCTTATATAAGAGGAGAGAGAGAGAGAGACAGATTTTTCTTATACTAAAGTAAATCAGGAATTTTCTTTAATAATTAGGTATATAAACAACCTTTTTTTATATAGGGTGTTTTGTATAGAGGTATAGATATCTGAAATGAAATAAAGTAAAGATGAATTTTATAACTTGATATAAAATTAAATTATTCGCAAGATAATCGTCTGGCATCATAATTTTAATACAACTTCTGACCGCCGTAGTCTAATCTAAAAATCCAATTTCCGATGACATTTGCGGCCGTATATCAGCAAAAATCTGACAGAAGCCAATTCACGGATCCGAGAACTAACTATGCGGTTCACTAAAGCAATTGTAGCGCGATCTGCATGAAATGTCTTGCTTTTAAAGAAGTGCAGAGCAGTGATTCCAACAGTCCATAGAGCTCAGCAGACATTCATATTTTTTTCAGTTGTAAGAGTATCTCAACATATACTTGAGGATTATCATTATTTTTAATACGGAGTTTTGATTATTGAAAACGGGTCTTGAGACTTATTTGCGCAGTTTAGAAGCAAAGTCAGGCTTTAGTCTATTTATGTTGCAACCAAACTATATATAAATTACTTGACTAAATATAAATCACCGCCAGTTAAAGAATTTTTCAATTTAAGGCCCAACTATAATATGCATATGCATTCAAGACTTTTAGGTGGCTATATTGTACTTACATGAATATAGAAATTACAATATTATACACAGTTGCATATTTCTTTTATTCGTAATTTTGCAAAAAATAAATTATTTCTAAATAAATGAAATTTATTAACAAAAAAGTCTTTAATTTGCCCATTCCTCAATATAGCCCATTCCCCTGCCTGATAGAGCTTCCATCCTCTTAACTTCCTTGCAGAAACGCTCCCGTAGTAATTTCCATCTGTGTTTGCACTCCGCGACGTTAACTAATTCGTATCAGTATGAAAATGAAAAAGGCAAACAGAATTCTTCAAGGTATTACCTTGTAAAAGTAAAAGTTACTTAATTTTTCTGCTACTTCTGTCCATGCTTGTTCTTTTGAATTGCCGTTATAATAAAACGCGTCTCTTTTGTCATATGCTTATATGACAAATTTTTTCTTTGTACGTTTTCTATTAAATTTCCTCCATTGAAATTTGTTTACTATTATACAATGCATAATCAGCTGTTTCCGTACGGAATGTGCGATCAGTTTCGTACTTTGCTTAAGCAAATGACATTTGACGAAACTTGACGAAAAGTTTTGTTAAGTACATTATACTTTACCACATATGATTATTAGGTATTTTCACAGTTGCTTAAGTTGGATCAAGCTAACAAATGCATAATATTATTGGGCTTTTAAAGCTCTATACCTCTATAAAACACACTCAAAACTAATGAATTTGGCAGAGAGTATCGTAATATAATAGGGTAGATGAACGTAATTCTCTTCTACTAGAAGTAATAGACAGTATACTCTTATATAAGAGTATATTCTTATATTGAAGAAGAACAGTATTCTTTTAACTAGAGTATATACACAGTGCTCTCTTACCAGAACCTAGTATCTAGGCAGTTATATCTTATAGTTTTTCATTAATGACGAGTGAGTAGCCAAGATTCTGTCGTACTAGTGCATACAGATAGTCGCATCTTGTACTATAATAAACATACCATCTATTCTTCTATAGTATACAGAAGTTCCCTTGTATCCTTGCATTACAGTAAATAGTTTTATGTTATACTTTAGAGGACACTTTCCTCTTATGCTAGAGTTGTGTTTCCTTTTATACTAAAGTAGACAATTGTGCTCTCATATTAGAGTATACATTTTTTCAGGTATACTAAAGAGGACAGTGATTTATTGTACTAAGATAAATTACTTCTTATTATACATTAGAATAAACAGTTTTATGTTATACCTTAGAAGACACTTTTCTCTTACAATAGAGTGAGTAGTGTTTCCTTTTATGCCAGATCAGACAGTGCACTGTCATAGCAGGGTAGACAGTATTCCATGTATACTAAAGTGAACAGTGATTTGTTGTACTAAAGTACATTATTTCTTATTATACTACAGAGTAGACAGTGGCTACGTTTACTAGGGTCACTAGTGTTGACAGTGTCCTCTTATACTATCGTAGATAGTCTCTTCTTATACCAAGGCGGACTGTCTACCTTTATACTACAGTATGCTATCTGCTCTTATACTGCCGTAGATAATGCCCTCTTATAGTCTTAAAGTTTACAGTATCTGCTAACACAACCTATAGAGTATAGTATGATATTTTTAGTGAAATAATAATAATAATAATAAGGTTTAAAATCTTAACCAAATCACTTAACAAAACTGAAACTCAGCAACATGTATGTCATATTATTCTCAAATAAATAAATTAAAATTATAATTGACCTGAAAATTCTCACTTTAACCTGTTTAAAACAATATTTGTTTTAAAAGACACTCATTTTAACAATTCATTTGCTAGATTTTATAATTTGTTTAATGATTTTTTTTACTCTTCCTTGCCGTTTTGTTCAAACTGCTATTAAGTATTTTATATAAAATCTGTTTATTATGTGACAATAACAATAGCATTAACCTAAAGCTGCTTTTTATATTATGCTTCAGCAAATATAAAAACATCCTGTTTAAAGACGAAGCACGAAAAAAGCACAGTGTGCCCTTCGAACTGCAACACAATAAAGAAGATGTTGTTGCCAAAAAGAAAATTACAGTTTATGAAAACAAAATGTATTGTGTGTCCTTGTTTAGTTTCAACATCATGCTGGTAGTTTTCATGTCAACACATAAAACTTAAATAGTGATAACATGATTTGAGAAATGTGCTACCTACAAGACACCGGTAATATGCATAAAGAAAAAGTGGTTATCTGCTAGAGACGAAAAATAGGTGTTTGGGTATGATTTTAGGTCAACCAGCGTCATATTTGGTTTGTGAACAAAGCGGTTTCGACTAGTTACCATCTTCAGAGTATAGAAAGAACACTGAAGATGGCAAATAGCCAAAACCGGTTTGTTCACAAACCAAATTCGACGCGGGTTGACGTAAAATCATACCCAAATAAAGTAAACCCCGTCGGAGAATATACGTCTTATATAACAGGGTTCTCTCACACAAAGTAATATATTTTGAAAGGATACCTACTCGTATGCTCCTACAACAATATGTTTTTTTCACTTGTGGCAACACCAACAACATGATAGTTTTGATACTTAGTTTTGTTTTTTTTAAGAGAAGTAGCACTTCAGGCAATAATGCCTATTTAGTCAAGTACCGTGCTACATTCTTTAAGAAAGGGATAGAGAAGAGATGAAACAGGTGGTGAAAGCAGAAGGATAGTCGGAAATTAACTACCGTATAAAGACAGCAACAGCGACCAGTGAATATGCCTTCATCGCTGAGCAGCTCCACCGGCAGTCAATTTTTATTTTTGTAGTGAAAAACAACCAAGGTCTTCATTGGGAATCGAACCCACAACCCCCATACTGACAAGCTAGTACACTACCTGCTAGCCTACAGGGTTGTTCGACGTATTCGTACTAAATGCCTTACAATGAATTTCGCATGAAAATCGCATTAAAATAATGAAAATCCACTATGAAAATGCTGGTTCTGTTAAAATTACATTTCGTAAAATTCGTTATATTTTCGGACAATATAATCTGAGACCGCAACTTAGAATATGGTCGCTGAATTTGAGTCGTCAGGTTCGATACAAAATGTATGAACACGAAGGCCTGTTTGACTGGGTTATTCAACGGCCATGAACCACAGTGTTGAAACAGATAAAAATTTGTCAATTCCACGACAGTCTCAACAATTGGGGTTATCCAATATTACCACATGGTGAATTTTGGGTAAGGATTTGATTTTGAAGCCTTACAAGTTTCAACTGGTGCAGGAATATAAGCCTACCGATCATTCACATCGTCGTAAATTCGCTCAATTCATTAAGTAACAATCGGCCGGTTAGGTTTAAGTAAGATTTCGTAACATTCCTGATATTTTCGGACAACATAATGTGACGTCTGAATCGACAAGTTGCGAACACAAACGCTCGTTCGACCGGGTTGTTCAACTGAAAGCATTGCAGGCGTGAGCTGTAGTGTTAAAGCAAATTTATCAATTCCTCAACGTTCTCAGCAGTTGGGGTTATCCACAATAACCACAGGCCCCTGTGCCCCTGTAGGCTTGTAGGAAGTGTACTAGCTTGTCAGTGTGGGGGTTGTGGGTTCGATTCCCAACGAAAACCTTGGTTTTTTTCACTACAAAAATAAAAATTGACTGTCGGTGGGGCTGCTCAGCGATGAAGGCATAGTCACTGGTAGCTGTGCTGTCTTTATACGGCAGTTAATTTCCGACCGTCCTTCTACTTTCACCACCTGTTTCATCTATTCTTTATCCCTTTCCTATAGAATGTAGCACGGTACTTGACTAAATAGGCATTGTTGCCTGAGGTGCTACTTCTCTTTAAAAAAAAAAATAATAATCACCACAGGCGATTTTTGCGTTCGGTTTTGACTTTGAAGCCTTACAAGATTCAACTGGTGCAGGAATTGAACCGCACTTCTGAAAATCCTAGAACAATTATAAGGAAGCCTTTGCATGCTCAACGTATCATTGTATGGTGCTCTATGTGGTCTAGAGTAGTGATTTTTTCGAAAATGAGGTTGAAATTGCAGTAACGGTCAATGGATAACGCTATCGCGAGATGCTGTCAACTTAATTTTAGCTCATTATTGACGACGTGGATATCACTGACATGTGGTGTCAACAGGACGATGCAACATGTCACACAGCTAATGAAGCGATCAATTTATTGCAAACCAAATTTTTCGATCGCATAATTTCACGATAATCGTGAGTTAAGTGGCCAGCCAGATCGTGTGATTTAACACCACGTGGATTATTTTTAGTGGGACTAAGTTAAAGACAGTGTCTACACGGAGACAATCGAATCGATTTCAGCCTTAAACCTTAAAAAAAACCTTAATGTGATTAACGAAATAGGATTGCCATTGTACTAAAAAGTGATTTAAACTTGAATGAAAGGATCGACATCTGTTTGCGAGGTCGTAGTGGACATTTATCAGATACGATTTTTCATTTATAATAGCCGAACTTTTCTTTTGATAATAAAATAAAAATTTTAATCTTTTTAAGCTAAATATTTTGTTTTAGAAAGCAAACTTCTTGTTGAAAAACCCTTAATAAAGGAAGGACCATACACTCATTTATTCGTATGCTCTTATACTTGAGCATATCTAACTCTTATACAACAATAAAAAAATCACTCTTTTACAAGAAAGCAAAAATAAATATTTCCTACAACCCCCTAAAAGTATGTGACAAGTCTTTTACTAAACTTAACATATACTATGTTGCTACAATGTCTAAGTACAGCAGCAACCTAATTTTTTTTTAGTGTGCACTCGTATGTCTTGCTGTGCTCTTAATTTACTTATTTATTTTTGTTCGGTGTTCTAAGTAGGTACATTTTATTTTAAACAATAAACTAGTTTGCTGGCTTTTTACAAATTTGATGTTAGAAAGTTCTGTACACAACTTGTTGTATGTACTAAACAGAAATTCAATATGCTGCTGCTGCTGCTAAAAAAGAAAAGAAAATAATAAAAAAAAGAAAAGGATAATGAAACTGAATACAAGCTGCTGCTGTTGCTGGTATATGAGGTACTTGTTTGTCATAATTTTAGTTTTTTTTTTTGTTCCCTTTTTCTTTATGTAAAAAACTTTAAGCGTTCAACAAAAAATAAAAAAAAGGAAACAGAATACTAAGGGGGATAATCACTTGCTAACATGGCAAATTTAACAAATTGGAAACATTAAAATTGCCAACAATAAAAAGCAAATGCACATTTTTGTTACTTTGAATAACAAAAACAAGAAATGACAGCTTTAAAGGAGGCCAAGGATTTTTATACAATAAAAATGTTGGGGTAAAATAAAACTACAAGAGAAGGAGAAGCGTAAAAGCTAAAAAAGAAAAGAAATCGATATTTTAACTTAACGGGTGGTTTAATATAAATTACGAAACATTTTTTTTGGTAATTTTAGATGAAAGGATTTATTAATATTAATTATTTTTAATGAAAATAGTTTCAAAATTGTCAAAAAAGACGATAAAAATCTTTTAAAAAATTAATCAAAAATTAAAGCCTACTTTTGGGGCTAGAAAATATAACCTATTTTTAGGGATTAAATTTTAAATTAATATTATATTTCTATCTTTAAACTCCTTAAAAAAATGTCTACTTTTTTTAAAAAACATTTTTGAACGACAGGAATCTGTCTGCCTTAATTTTTAAAATATATTTAATTAAATTTAACCCTTTTGAAAAATTTTAATGTTCGCATCTTTGTTATCTTTGCACTTTTATTATATAATATGACATTTTAATTTGTTTTATTAAACGCCAGACAATCAAAATAAAGAAAAAAAAACTAACAAGAAAAAGTTAAAATAAAGTGAAAGCAAAACGATTTAAATTCTTTGGCGACAGACAATTCCTTTTTTGTTTGTGTTTCATTCAGCACACTGCTAAAGCAAAAGTGAATGTAATTTTAATAATTACTAAATATAAAGCAAAACCTAAGTCTTAAACTTATAACTCACATCAATGGAAGGGAAAACAAAAACGGTTAAAATTTATTTTGACTCTTCATACAGATTGTGATAAAAAAAATAATGCAATGCTGTACCATGTGATCCAGCAATGGGCCGGCTGAAAAGTAACGTTAACCAATGGGTCCATGATTATTGGTAATTTGCTTTCTTAATTGTTAATTATTTTTTAATTAATAAAGATGATCCGAACTTTTATTGTCTTACGAAGAAAAAAGTTCAACAATTATAAATGAAAATGTCAATACCTTCATCAAAGTCTTTAATCATTTTTTTGGCAAAATAGTGGTCCTATTTCTTTAATCATATTACGGATTTTAAATTTTAAAACTGATATCGATTCGATTGGATCCTTATAGACCCTGTCTTTAACAAAGCCCCACAAAAAAAAATTTTTTTTAAAGAGAAATAGCACTTCAGGCAACAATGCCTATTTAGTCAAGTACCGTGCTACATTCTTTAGGAAAGGGATAGAGAATAGATGAAATAGGTGGTGAAAATAGAAGAATAGTCGGAAATTAACTGCCGTATAAAGACAGCACAGCGACCAGTGACTATACCTTCATCGCTGAGCAGCCCCACCGACAGTCAATTTTTATTTTTGTAGTGAAAAAAAAAACCAAGGTCTTCGTTGGGAATCGAACCCTCAACCCACATACTTGTACACTACCTACTAGCATACAGGGGCACTTAACTGCTTATTGTAGTGAAATTATGCGATCAGAAAATTTAGCTTGCAATAAATCGATCGTTTCATTGGCTGTTTCAGTGATATCCACGTCGTCAATAATAGGTCAAAAGTGAGTTGTTAGCATCTCGCGATAGCGTGATCAATGGATCTTTACCCCATTACCAGCCTCAACTTCGAAAAAAAACATTCCAATCGCGCCTGCAGGCCACATAGCATATTGAGCTTGCAAAGGCTTTTCAATAATCGCTTTAGGATTTTCAGAAGCCCATATGCGGCAATTTTGCTTGTTCACAATCCCCGACAAGAGAAAATGGGCTTCGTTTGAAAAAACTATACTTTTCATGAATAAATTAAGCCGATTTTACAGCGATGTGAGTGGTCGGTCTAAACCTTGTAAGGCTTCAAAGTCAAATCTCGTTATGCAAAATTCGGCATGTGGACATTCGATATGAATTTTCCTACATTGAAAGGGACAGGAAAGACCTCGGGAGGGAGTGTGTTCCACATACAAACTGTTCTGCTAAAAAACTGTTTGCGTAGTGTGATTTACTGGCCAATACACCACAAATAGATGCGCTCTCAACGAAAATCGAGTCAAACACAAAAACGTGCGAGTTTCGAAAACAAGTTTCCTAATTTCGTTAGAGCACTTACCATTATAGTAACGATACAATAGTGAAATACAACCAACATGGCGTAGATGCTCTAGGGAATTAATAGACTTGGATACCTTACTGTCTATAGTTAGCCTCTTGGCCCTCCCCTTTAATCCGTTGAGCAACTCCAAAATAGACTTTGGGGCGCCGGCCCATACATAAGAACTGTAATCCATCTTTGGACGGATGAAGGTGGTATACATAGTACTACGAATCTGCTACGAATATGTCAAAAAAACTAAATGTCAAAACTATTATACTGTTGGTGTTGTCCCAATTGAAAAACAAACTTCTTGTTAAAAGACCCGATATAATTAAAGGTAAAAAAAAAAAAATTGTAAGCAAACAACAAAAAGCAGCTTGAGGAATTAACCCACTGTTTATTTCAAATATTATAAAATTAACTAAAGAATGTTGATTGCGATAAGCATCAAATAACCGTGTTAAAGTTCTTTTATTTTTTTATTTTAATATTGTTAGCAGATTAAAATCAAATTTTTTTTAAGCTGTTAACATACTTTACCCACATACTATCTTTAACTCTTGTATGTTTATCTTACTTAACATATAATTTTAGCTAAATAACATTTTCAACTCTCTATTGTTTAAAGGAAAATCCACACACCCCACTTTCAAATCAACCAAACACACACACACACACACCTAAGTCACATGAAAAAAATACATTAAAAATCTTGGATAATTTAAAAGCAAATCTTCAACATACCCAGATAGTGATGATGACATGGTTGTTTGCTTTGAAAATGGAACCACTAACAAATAATTCTGATTTTTATTTTTGTTTTGCAACATATCAAGTTGCAAATATTTTTGAAATTTATGTTTCTTTTTTATTTAAAATTTTACATTTTTGTTGGCGAAGTTTGCTAATGTTTATTGTACACCAGAGTATAGTGTAGATGGTTATTATTAGTCATTATAGAAATTGGTATGCAGCTAGAAGACAAATATCAGTTCGCTGCCGAATATAAAATTGCTAAGAAGGAAATAAAAACAGGAAAGAGTAAGCTCGTATAGACGAAAGAAAATTATAACTTTAGAAACTTTTTCCAAATTGTGTTTTAAATTTAGCTTTAGGTTTTCCACACAGAGAGCATATAAGTTTTTAAAAACTAATGTTTTGATCGGGTATTGTGACGAAATATTTATTAATGAAACTTTTTGTACAAATTCAAATAAAGGGTCCGCCAAATAACTTTTTTGTTTTGTTTTAAATGCTACAAACAAAACTGGTGAATATTTTCCCAAATTTCTTTTTTTATTTGAAAGTACAATCCTTCCGGTTAATAAACGAAAATAATTTCATTCCAATGGCTGCCTCGGCTGGCCATGCAGTAGCCTACACGATCGCTCCTATTTTTAAGCACATTATCGATTGTGTGCAGCTTTATTTCACCAATGACTTCACGAATACTGTCCTTTAAAGCGTTAATTGTCTCTGGCTTGTAGGCGTAACACTTATCTTTGACGGCAACCCACAAATAATAGTCCAACGGTGTCAAATCACAGCTCCGAGGTGGATAAACAACATCAGATCTGTGGCTGATAACGCGATCTTCAAAAATAGGGCGCAAAACATCGAGTTTAGCTTCGGCTGTATGGCACGTAGCGCTGTCCTGTTGAAATCAAATGTTGCCAATATCCTCCTCTTCATTTTTTGTGAACAAAAATTCGTTTAACATGGCCCGATAGCGATCGCCACTGACTGTAACCGCCACTCCTTGCTCATTTTCGAAGAAAAATGGCCCAATTATGCCTCTGGACCAAAACTCGCACCAAATAGTGACTCGTTTTGGGTGCGTGGGCTTTTCAATGTTTGCATGCGGGTTTTCTGTGTCCCAAATGTGATAATTTTGCTTGTTCACATATCCGCCAAGATCAAAATGAGCTTCATCTGAGAGGATGATTTTTTTTTTTGTTGCAAAATCGGCATCTTCTGTAAGTCGATCGTAGGCCCACTTAACAAAGCGAACACGCATTGGATGGTCACTTGTCTTCAACTCCTGAATCGATTGGAATTTGTACCGTCCTACCAAGGTCTTTATGCAAAATTCGACTCAATGATGTCTCTGAAATGTTTAAATGTTGAGAACACGACGTTGAATTGATGTTGATGGCGCTTCATACGCACTTTCAGCCACAGCAGCAATATTCTCGGGTGCACCCACTGTTGTACGCACTGTTTTTAGCTTTTCACGCTTTAGTTTAGTTTATCGATGATTTTGCCAGTTTCTTTCACTTTTTTCACAAGATAACGAACATACAGAGCTGACGGTGCTTCTCTTCTTCCAAAATTCGTACGCAATTTTAGCAAGCACATTCTGCAACAACATTACCATGATTTTCAAAGTAATGCCACAATATTTCCCAGCATTGTTCAAGCGTATACACAACCATATTCGTTCAGCGGATGGATAAAAATAATTATCTATTAAATCAAACATGAGCTTAGTGTTACCATTCACGAAAGTAAATAATTGTAAAGAAGGATGCCAGATTTTTCCATATATACACCTAATTCTCTTTTTACACAATTTTTTTCCCCGAATTTGATTTAGCACGAGTTATATTACACAAATTATTTTGTTTAACACGATTTTCAAAATTTTATTTATTAGGATCTCAATATATCAGCGTGTTATAGCATCTATAAAGGATGAGCGGCTTTGGACTGTTATCGTGTACAGCTGTTGCTATAAAAATATGTGTATATTAGCTGACCCATTGAGAACGAATTTGTGAGATCGCAAAGAAACGCAAGCAAATAAGCTCGATGCCCACCGCGACTGTTTTAACAGCGGCAGTAATCGAGTCCATGTAACTTTGTGCCTTTCACCAATGCACATTGGAGGCAGTTGGCGGTTGGCGACGAATTTATGGCGTGTGAGTATTTTTAAAGTAAACAAACACAGTGCACAAAAAAATTAAATGCATTGAATGAATTTTTTGGAAGAACTAGCTGTAATAAGAATTTAGGCGTTTTAAGTCGCCTACAAATTAAAAAGGACTATATCAAACGGGATGGCAGTTTTACGCAAGTAAATTGAATGAGTTGAGTAAGTAAGGTAGTTTCAAAAAGAAAGGAATATGTCACATAAAACCATTCAGAAAACAAAGTAGACAGTCTCACTCTATAAAGTATAGTATACAATTTGTAGTAAAGATTTACTAAATATTTTATTTCTTAGTTTCATAAATTTAAAAAATGTTTTAGTGTAAATGTATGAGGTTAACTTTGAAACATAAAACATTTTCCAACCCTGGTACGAAAAATTAATTTATACTTCCATATGTAACATTTCCTTTACTTCTCTGTTAACCTCTGCCTATTTTATTTTCTATACATAAAAAGTCTCTAATATTTATAATTGTAGGCTGCAATTTGCTTAATTAAATGTGGGCTGTTATTAGAGTTTTCTCTTCAGCTCACGATACTTTTTCTTTGCTGTTGTCATTGTTAGTTTGCAAAGATTTTAAATCATTCCATTGGATAGCAGCAAATTGTAACAACGATGAATAGAACTATAATAATTGCATGTTATTTGTAGTAAATTTTAAGTGCTTAATCTTTTAATGGAATTTAATTTATCTAATTGCTTATTTAGAATCAAAGAAAGTTTGCTTAAAAAGTAATAATTAAGTCTAGACAAAGAGATATGAAAACCCTTTCGGTATTGAAAAACTTGGACGATGAGATCAAAGACAGCATTAAAGAATATATTTTAAAGTATAAAGTTAATTATGTTTGAGGGAAAGTTCCGTAAAGAAAAAAGAAAAAACGTATTACTTTAAAAACAAATTTCATTGAATAAATTAAAGTTTTAATTCCTGCATATTTTCCTAGTTTCCTAGTTCTGTTACAATGCACTGCATGACTAGGGGTGATGCATCCGCTGAGTACTGGTCCGAGCGAAAGAAAAATAGTAAGAAATAATGACTATGTTTGATAAACTGTTTTCAAAAAAGTATTATGCTGGTTCCAAGATTGCATACACAATAAGATTGCCCTTTTAAAAATAATACAAAAACTTTGCATACTTTTAGTAGCTTCATAATGATTTCTCTTCAATCGACAGCTGTTCTTACTATAACATTCCGTATATATGTTTTCAAATCGGATAACTAAAAGAAATGGTGATTACTTTTAATTGCCTTAAAATTTGATCAAAGCATTAAATGCTATAAAATAACTTGTTTAATATTATGCAGCATACTTTAAGGCTTTTACAACAAATTTGCTTAAATCAAGGAATGCTTCTTTTCTGTTTGCTTTTAATCATTCGAAGTAGGTTTCCTTATATAAAATTGTTTTTGGTTACGTTAATAAAATCTTATTAATTTATTCTACTAAACTATAGCATTTTTAAAAACTACTGCATACTTTAAGGTTTTTCTTAAATGTTTTAAACATTACCTTAGAAGCAGTACAATTTTTAAGTGTATACATTTAGGTGCTAAAAAAATACTTTTTCGTCTTCAGTTTACCTACCTGTGTTCTATTCCTTTTCTCCTTAAAATTGTTTGACTGACTAAAATGCTATAACATCGATAAAATAAATAATTTATTAAATATTATATACAATGCAGCATACTTTGAGGTTATCACAGCATATTTACTTAAATCAAGGAATGCTTGTTTTCTGTAAGATTGTTTTTTGGTTACGTTAATAAAATCTTATTAATTTAATCTACTACACTATAGTGCATACTTTAAGGTACTTTTAAATTCTTTTCAACATTATTTTAGAAGCAGTACAATTTTAAAGTATATAATTTTAGGTGCAAAAATACTTTTTCGTCTTCAGTTCACCTACTTGTCTTCTATTCCTTCTCTCCTTAAAATTTGTTGGCTGATATCGATAAAATAAATAATTTATTTAATATTATATACAATGCAGCATACTTTGAGGTTCTTACAACAAATTTACTTAAATCAAGGAATGCCTGTTTTCTGTTTACTCTTATAGCATTCCAATTAGTTTTCCTTATATAAGATTGTTTTTGCTTACGTTAATAAAATCTTATTCATTTGGTTCTACTAAACTAAAACATTTTAATAAACTAGTGCATACTTTAAGGTACTTGTTAAATATTTTCAGCATTAAAATTTTTTAGTGTTTACTTTTAGGAGCTGAAATATTTTATCGTCTTTAGTTCAGCAATTTTTTTTCTATTGCTTTTCTCTTTTATTATATTAGGTGACAATATTTAGGTTACAACACAAGGATCAACCAATGCGGCCGGTATTAAATTATAAACAACATTGCGCTTTTTTTATGTTATCGAAACAAGTTGATGTTGTAAATGCCTTTGCATACTGTTAGGTGCTTTCGAACTGTATATATATTGAGTGTTGCATTTATTTAACAAAACTTCAGTTTACTATGGGAATTTATAAGCATTGCATACTATAAGGGACTCAAGATATTTTTTAAACATCTTAATTAGAGCGAATTTAGTGTAATTTAAAGTAGAACCAAGTCCATTTCTTTAATAAAACTTTGAATACTTTTAGGAGCTTAAAAATAATTCCATTGCATTCAGCGATGAACGATATCGCACGATGTTTTATTATGCATCCTTTAAGTCTAGATTTTTTTTTTACTTTCCTTCTGGCGTTTTTATAATTTAAGCTTTATTTCTAACAACTTTTTTCATCTTTACAAATTTTCAGCTGTTTATTTGGTTGGTTGTTTTATAAATTCATTTTGTGATTATTGCGCTTTAAAAACTAATTGAGACACAATATTTTCTCTAGAGTTCAAAACGAGCAAAAAATCAGATAAGGAAAAAATTTCATAAATGTTGCCAAGATAAAGCCAAAAAGAAAGTTATTTACTCCACCACCCAAACAAAAAAAAATATTTTTCTTGTTTGTTTTTTAGCGACAGAAACTTTAGTTGTTTTTACACAATAATTTTCTCGTTATTTAGCTACAAGCAAATATAAACAAAGTTTTTTCTTCTTTTCATACTTTCCATTAAGAGTCTATCTCTCGTATAATATTTTTTTCTTTTCATTCACAAAATAAAATTTTTATAATAAAGTTTTCTTTTCATTGCGGTTGGCTAAAAAAATAGCAGGTATTAAACTGATTTTATTATAACACACGAAGAATTTTGGGCACTAAAAATAGAGATAAAGTTTCGCTTTCATAACTTTTAAGTTTTAACAAAAAAATAAAAATTTAATAACTCACTTTATTTATTATTTTAAAGTAAAATAAAATTAAAACTGTTAATATGCAGAACACTTTCTTACACAAATGAAACAAATTGTCTTAAACAAGATAAACATAAACTATTTTAATAACAAAGAAACAAAATAGAAATAAAAATTTCTCCTTAAGGCTTTTATGAAATGTTCACAAAGACGATGAAGTTTCACAAGTAAAAACACTTAAACGCATCAGGATAATATTAATTTTCTACACTATTAAACTTGTAGTCAATTTAAATTAAATGCTATGTTTATACAATAAATAGTATAGCCTATTTTACGGATTCGTTATAAAATCCAAAACCCCTAATTCACTTTAACTTTACAAACTTTGTAAAAGTTATGTTGTTAATGATACTAATTAAAACAGCAATTATTTGAGGAATTGTAATTACAAGAAAGTCTTATCAAAATTAAAGCATACCTTTGGGGGTGTCATTTAACAATGACAATATATTTATGTTTTGTTAGCTTATTAGGTGTTTGAGTAATATATATCGAAGCTGTTTTTAATGAACCCAAATTAAAAGCTATTAAATTCAAGTACAAACACGTGTTTAAATAAAATAAAAAAAAATTAAAGCCTATTTTAAGGCATCAAGAGCAGTAAATTCAGAATTAAAGTAGATAAACAAAATGTTAGGGGTTTTGTTAACATATAGAAATATATTCAAAACAAAAGACAATTCAGCAACCAAGATTTAATAAGGGAGAAAAACGGGCTAAGAATAATAATATATATTTTCCCTTGTGGCAATGTAATGTTAAAGGATGTTATTTCTGTTTTACCTTCAGGACTAACAGTCAATTATATCATTTAAATGTGGAGTACTACACTCTGACTTTTTAAAATGACATAAAATATCTCAGCACTTAATATGTTTGAGAAAAAAATCTACCACCATGAAAGCTGCTTCAAGGCGTAAAGGTGTGGGAGTTTCTATACAAAGTATTTAAGGTTAAGTCTGCTGTGTGATAGGTACAATTTTTCTCTTTCGTCTTTTTGATGTGGGTTTTATTCTATCTTCAATACATGGCTGAGTAAGTGTTATCAGATTGCTGTTTGTTAATACACAAAGACTATTATTAGCTAAGTGTTTTATAAAAAAAAAATATATCCTATTCAATAAGCTATTTTATAAAGAAAACCACAGCATATGTTTATCACAGTAAAAAAATAGCGAATATTTTTAATACAAAATCACATTAAACGCTTTAAATTTTACTCATTTAAAAACCACAAATTTTCAATAAATATAGCGTAAGATATGTTTAAAGAGTCACATTTTTCGCTGTCTCTCTATAAAATACAGCAATTTGCAAAATATAGGAAAGCATATCTTTCAAATTTATTCCCACAAAATATATTTTTCGCAACAAAAAACAGAAAAATCGCATTAAAACAAATATAAAGTAAGAAAAAGTTGAACTAAGAAATAAATATATTGTGCTAAAAATATATTTTACTAAAAGCAAAAAGTTTTTGATATTATAAAAACTGCATATTGCAGAAAGAAATATAATTATTGCATCTTTGTTCTAATAACAGCTAACAGCTTTATTCCCTATAACTAAGGAATTTCATGTTTTGTTTAAAGAGTTAAAGAAAAACATATTTTTGCTATGTTAAAAGTAACCCACTTATCCTATAATCTAAACATGATACAGTGTAAATATTAGCTCTTATATATGTATTTTGCTATAGCATATTTAGCAAAATATAAATTTTTTAAAAAAAATATTTGCTATAAAAATATTTCTACTGTCATTACTAAAAATTATAATAACAACATGGCTTTCCTTATATAGAAAAATCATATTTTTCATTTTAGTAGAACTAACATATTTTTTAATATCAAAATACCATATGTTTGCTTTAACAAAAATTTCATATTTTTGCTTTAACAAAAATTTCATATTTTTGCTTTAACAAAAATTTCATATTTTTGCTTTAACAAAAATTTCATATTTTTGCTTTAACAAAAATTTCATATTTTTGCTTTAACAAAAATTCATATTTTTGCTATGATAATAATAGCAAATATCTACTGTAGCTATAAAGCATGGCGTGATGAGAAGCAAAAAGTAAAAAAAACTGTCTGACTGTCCAAGAAGCCCTGTTTTGAAATTTGAATGATTTATTTGAGAGTCTTGATCGGTCTAATAAATAATAAATTTCGACCAATAAATCTAGAAAGTATTGAAATAGAGTTAAAATCTAATATAATGATATCGATGGTTCAAAATGGAGTTAAACGAACAGCAGCAGTAGCCCCATCGAAAGGCAAATTTTATTTTTGTAGTGAAAAAAACCAAGGTCTTCGTTGGAAATCGAACCCACAATCACCATACTGCCAAGCTAGTACACTACCTACTAGCCTACAGGGGCACCTTTACATTATTGTACATTCGCAAACAAAATTTTGGCGAAAGTCGAACTTGTGTTTTGTTATTTCTAAAAAACAGGTTGTCAATTTATTTATAAAATACTTCTAAAATAAGAAAATTGGTAGGATCGCCTAATCTCTTAAGTTTTTGTATTATTCATAGTAAAACTCTATAATAAAAATTAGTTTTTTTTTAATATAATTTATATATTTTGCAGTACCAATTGTGATATATTAAAATATCATATTTTTGCTATAGAAATATGCATTACAAAAATTATATAAATTATTTATTTATTAACAATTTCAAACTTAAAAATAGCATATTTTTACGGCATTAAGCACACACATTTTTAAGTTATATGTTATAAGAAATATGCTATAAAAAATAATGCTTTGCGGTAAAAGTTATAGTCTTTTTCCTATTAAAGAGAAATCAAACATCTTTTTAGGCAAAAATTTGGTAAAAAAATTTATATTTTTTTTCTTTATACTTGTAATATTTTTGCTAAAATACAAAGGCGTAAACCTCTATATTAAACACAATTAAAAATAATAAATATTTTTCTTTATTAAAATAACACATTATCTACAGCATATATTCTATAGAAAAATATATTTAGATAAAGTTTTTTGTTTGAATGTTATAATTTCTTTTTAACAACATCACTTTTGCCTTTGCATATGCTACAAGTTATAAATTATTTTTATATTTTAATATTTAGCTATCATTTTAACAATATGCTTTCTTATTTGTGTCTGTGTCAAAAATTCTGAAACAAAAGGCTGTCAAGGATGTTTAAATTTTTTTTTTGTTTTTTGCTTATTAAAAGAGGTTTTCAAAAAAAAGAAAATGAACAACAACAGCATATTATTCTGAAGAAATCTTAAATATATTTAAATTCATTTTGAAACAAATGTCAGTAAAGCAAACACACATGAATGAATTTAATACTTAAGCAGGAAAGGAGTGTATGTTTTTGAAAGGGTTGAAAGATGTGAATAATAAAGACATCAAGTAGAGTTGAAAAGAATTTATTTAAGTAGAATCCCTGTGCTATTTATATGCTTTAAAGTGGTTTTATTATAAACAGGCAACATTGTTATACAAGTGCTTAATGAAAATGGGAGAAATACTGCAAAAATAAGGTTTCAAATGAAGTACTTACTCAAGTGTGTGTGTGTGTGTTTGTGTATAAATCTTTTATATTTGAAACACGCGCATTCTATATATAAAATAAAGTAAAATAATAAACAAAACATAACAAAATACTTTTGATTGCCCTCTTAAGATATGCTTCAAACGTTTACTTAAGGTGTCGGCAGTTGCTTTCGTTTTCTGTTTAACAATGAATGCGATTTTCTTGATGATGGTAAATTAATGGATATATATATATATATTGTAATGTTAATATAAAAAACCCTTGGTTAAATAATAATAAAATTAATATTTTTATTTATCAAGAAAACAGTTTGGTTAAATATTCTTAAATTGTTAAGTATAAAAAGACTGGTGTCCTTAAGTTATTACCAGTACATGACAGCAAAAATTAAGGATAAATTTAAAGCAAAGATTTAAAAATATTAAATTAAAGTATTATGTTAGAATTTAAAATTTATATTGCATACTTTTAGGATAAATCTTAAATCAGCTTTACCAGTGTGTATTTAGGAGAATATTTTTTGATAAGGATAATACAACATTTAGTGTAATTTATATAGAGTTAATTTTTTAAATACATAATATGCTTAAGTAAACGCCAATATATTCTCTTATCTCTAAAGTATAAATAAATAAGCAACGAACAAGGAATTTTTATAATGAAATATATAATAATGTAAAATATTTGCCAAGTAGAGTAAGAGTTTGCCAGACCGTTTTAATTATTATAACAGTTTATTTAACCTGCTTTTATAGAAAACACAGCCTTTTCTAAATAATTAACTATCAAAAAAAAATATCTTTATTTAACATACAGCGAAAAGAGAAGGACCCTTTTGAATAACACTTTACAAGGGTTCTAAGCTAAAAATAATAATTATTAATATTTGGATTTTAAAAAGTTGAAACAAACTAAAGCCAGTGTAGCTCCATTGCATTGGCTTCCAAAGTGCATGTGTATTAGCAAAATTATTGTTGTGTTATATTTGTTTTTATTATTAAAAATATATACCTTAAACTCCAAAATCATTTATATTTATCGTTATACCACTTGCATACCTTAAGGCGTGACACAAATTTAAGCAAGAAAATTATGGCAGAAGCAATAATTAATAAATAAGAACAGATAAATGAAAGGCAAATAAATCTACTAATTTGAGTTCTACAGCATTCAAAGGTAATTAAATAGATCTCACAACAATATTTATTTAAGTGTAGGTTTTTATTTTAAATCTTCTGTTAAAATAATGTCTTAAAATAATTCTTTAAAATACTACATTAAAATAATACTAAATTTAAAATAAAGCCGATTTAATTACTAAGAAATTAAATAAGCCTTCACAACTACAGCACTAGCTTAAGCCTTAATAATAAAAATAAAATTTTCCATAGCATATATTTAGGATGAAACATTTCAAGGCATAAAAACAGGCATAATATGAAAAGTGTGATTCATGAGACGGTGTGAAATATTTTTATCATATTTTTCATATAAATTCTAGTTTGTAAATTTTAAATTAAGGAAATTTATAGCTTCACATTTAATTATGACATTTTGCCAAAATCTACTAAATGGTGCGCCATCTAACGTTTTTTTTTTCAACTAGAGCTTATATCGTGAATAGTACACTTAGCTCATGTTTGATTTGACAGATAATTAGTTTTATCCTTCCGTTGAACGAATATGGTCCAACATTACTTTGAAAATCATGGTGATGTTGCAGAATGTGTGCGAAAATTGCGTGCTGAGAACCAGCGTCAGCTCCGTATGTTCGTTATCTTGTGAAAAAAAGTGAAAGAAACTGGCATCCTCATCGATAAACCAAAGCGTGAAAAGCCTAAAACAGTGCAGAATATTGCTGCTCTGGCAGAAAGTGTGTGTGAAGCACCATCAACTTCAATTCACCGTCGTTCTCAACAATTGAACATTTCAGAGACATCATTGAGACGAATTTTGCATAACGAGCTTGGTATAACGCCATACAAAGTCCAATTGGTTCAGGAGTTGAAGCCAAGTGACCATCCAATGCGTTTTCGCTTCAGTAAGTGGGCCTAAGATCGACTTACAGAAGATGCCGATTTTGCAAAAAAAAATCATCTTTTCAGATGAAGCTCATTTTGATCTTGGCGGGTATGTAGACAAGCAAAATTGGCGCATTTGGGGCACAGAAAACCCGCACGAGTCACTGTTTGGTGCGGATTTTGCTCCAAAGACATAATTGGGCCATTTTTCTTCGAAAAAGAGCAAGGAGTGGCCGTTACAGTCAATGGCGATCGTTATCGGGCCGTGTTGAACGAATTTTTGTTCACAAAAATTGAAGAGGAGGATATTTGTAACATTTGGATTCAACAGGACGGCGCTACGTGCCACACAGCCGAAGCAGCACTCGATGTTTTGCGCCCTATTTTTAAGGATCTCATTATCAGCCGCAGAGCTAATGTCGTTTGGCCACCTCGGAGTTGCGATTTGACACCGTTGGACTATTATTTGTGGGGCATCCCACAAGATAAGTGTTACGCCGACAAGCCAGAGACAATTGACGCTTTAAAGGACAATACTCGTGAAGCCATTGGTGAAATACAGCTGCACACAATCGATAATGTGCTTAAAAATTGAACCGATCGTGTAGCCTACTGCATGGCCAGCTGAGGCAGTTATTTGAATGAAATTATTTTCAATTATTAGCCGGAAGGATTGTACTTTCAAATAAAAAAAGAAATTTGAGAAAATATTCAGCAGTTTTGTTTATAACATTTGAAATAAAACAAAAGTTATTTGGCGGACCCTTTAAATATTTTCAAAGAAAATTTTAAGTCAATTTAAGCCATGAAATAAATTATTTTTTAGTAAATAGATTTTGACTACGAAGACAACACATCTTGCTGGCTGAAAGCAGCATAAAATAATATTTTTTTATTTTCGGCAATAGTTTTATAATCAACACATTTTGCTACAGCTATAACAGAATACTTCAACAGCATAAAAATAGCATATGGTCTGAATAATATATTTTTATAATAGTAGTAATAGTATAGTATTTCTTTATAATAAAAAATAAAAGTAATCAAGTAAAATTAGCATATAGTGCTATATTATATAAAAATAATATTGTGGTCTAAAAACTGAATCTTCACCAAAGTCAATATAGTATTTCACTAATACAAACATAATACAAAAATTAAAAAATATTTTAATATAGTCAAAAAGCATATTTTTTTCAACATTAATAATGTAGTATAAATATACACATATATTAAAAAATATTTACTGCCATAAAAAAAGCATATTTTTACTATTATCAAAACATGATTTTTTTTCTATTGTCGTCACAGTCTGCTTATAGTTAAATGTTATTTTTGTGAATGCAAAACAATTAGCCAGGCATATTTTTACTGCAGCAAAGAAAGCATATTCCTAAAATAAATATATTTAAAAACATTGCTAAAATCAAATTGCAAATATTTATTGGGTAAAATATTATACAATTACTACAAAAAAGAATAGTTTCTATATAAAATACTTCTACTAAAACAGTTGAAGCATGCTAAAATTAAAATAGCATGGTTTATTTTCTAAAAAAAATTTCTATTTCTAGAAGCAAAATTTACTATATATTATTGTAAAGTATATTTTTGCTACAGCCAAAGTGCTATAATTATGCTATGACTTAAATATAAAACCATTTGTTAAAATACTTATCCAAAATGGGATAAAAACGACACACTATTATTATTAAAAAATATATTAGAGTGTCAAAAGTATATTGCAAAGAAATTTTAATAATATAATAGTATGTTGTGGAAAATATATTATATTTTAAAATCAATAAAATAAATAAAAGAAGTAAACCATATATGATTAAAAATATCATATTTCTATAATAATTTTGCTATAGAAACAAATTCCTCCTTTAGCTATTTATAATATATTTTTAAAGTTTGTTACTATAGATATACTATTTTACTATTTCTTACTGCATATAGCACCTATATTTTTATAGACAAAATTTTATATTTATTCTAAGTAAAAAGCAATAAAAAAGAAGTTATTGGAATTGAATTCCCATTTACCTAGCTGCACTTGACTTGTATTATTTGCAAAAGACCAATAGGGAAGTAATGAATACTGAATGAATATATATGTAACAAATAGTGTAAAGACACCAAATGCTATTTGAAAATGCCCTATAACAGTAAAACAAATATTTAAAGGAAATAAAGACAGCAAATATTTTAAAAATATAAATAAATAGAAAATCAAAATATAAATAAATAAATAAAGACAGCAAATAAAAATAAAAGACATTGTCATCTAAGCAATAGAAACATAGAATATCCCTGTATTGTAATTGTGTCTGGTGGCACACCAGTATAAAAGTACTCTTTAAATGAAAATGTTAGTTTATATGAAATATTATAAAAAGGCATTCGTTCTCACCTTAGACGTATAACAGAGGTCTTCTGTAAGGCTGCAGTGTAGTCTGGCAAATACAATACACAGTTCCTGTGTTATTTAGATGACAAAATTGATGGGGTGGTGGTGGATATAATTGGTAACTATACACTTATTGTGCCAGTGAATATTAGTCAGTGTCTATACAATGATGAAGTACGTAAACATTCAAGCGAATATTCATTGAATTATAAGCATACTAAGGATAACCTGAGTGAGACTTATTTCTGATATATATATATAAGAATTAAGTTTTGCTGTATATAAATTATGATTTGTTTAGCTTTTGAAAAATATATGTGTCCCTTTTTATTTATATTAAACTGCATCAAAGGTAAATTGAAACTATTGATTTCTATATGTAAAAATATTTATTTTGCTTGCTGAAGCAATACTGGCATATTTCAATACAGCAAAGATGCAATTTTTATGCTGTATTATACTTTGACTAAAGAAAAAGTGTTACAATACTACTGTAGCAAAATATAATGGCATATTTTAAGCATAGCAAAAAAAGCATATATTTGCTAGTGCAAAAACAATATAGCAAAAATAGCAAAGAATATTTTGATTGTAGTAAAAATAACAGCATATTTTAACTAAACAAAAAATAGGACAGCAAAGCAAAACTTTTCATCCTTACTGTAGCGAAAATAACAAATATTTATTTGCTAGAGCAAAACAGCCATACAAAATTTTGTAGTACAGCAAAAATAGCTTAGTAAAATTTTACAAATTTGTTTGTACAGTGTATACACACTACAGTAAGAATGGCGTACTTAGCTAGAGCAAAAATGGATCTTTTATACTGTATCATACTTTTAGTATTACAATACTATTGCAGAAAAATATGATAATATATTTCAAGAATAGCAAAAAAAGCATATATTTAATATTTATTTATAGCAAAAAGAACAATGCTTTTTCTACTATGGCAAAAATTGCAAAGAATATTTTTATTATAGCAAAAGTATCAGATTTTATCCTTACTGTAGCGAAAATAGAAAATATTTATTTACTAGAGCAAAACACCCATAACAAATTGTGTAGTACAGCAAAAATAGCTTAATAAAATTTTACCGATTAGTAACAACAGCGTACTTAACTACAGCAAAAATTGAACTGTTATGCTGTATAATGCTTTAAGTGTTACAATACTATTGTAGCAAAATATCATAATATATTTTAAGCATACCAAAAAAAGCAAAAATAATAAAGCAAGAATAATAATAGCAAACTTAACAGTGCTTTTTCTACTATAGCAAAAATAGCAAACAATATTTTTAATATAGCAAAACTAACAACATATTTTAACTATGCAACAAATAGGACAGCATATTTTTACCAAAGCTAAAATATTACATTTTATACTTTCTATAGCGAAAATAGCAAATATTTATTTACTTTTATGCTGTATCATACTTTTAGTGTTATAAAACTGTTGTAGCCAAATATCATAATATATTTTAAAATATCATATATTTATTATTCCAAAAACACAATAACAAAAATAGCTGAGAATATTTTTTTATACCAAAAATAGTACAGGATATTTTTACCATAGCAAAAATACATATTTTAGCCTTACTATAGCAAAAATAGCATTTATTTCTTAACTAAAGCAAAAAACCCATAACAAGTTTTGTAGTACAGCAAAAATAGAGCTGAGTAAAATTTTACCTAGCTAGAGGGAGAAGCTGAGCATATTCTTACTTTAGCTAAAAAACCCAAGCATATTGTTACATTACCAAAAATAGCAAAGCATTTTTACAGTATGGCAAAAACAGCATATCATTTAGAATGTAGTAGTTACCAAAACTAAAATATGTACCTTAGGATATTTGTTACTACAGCAAAAATAGCATGGCATCTTTTTAGTATGGCAGGAACACCATAACATATTTTTACTATAATCAAAATAGTTAAGCATATGTTTATGAAAACAAAAAAAAATAGCATAGCATTGTGTTGCTATGGCGACACAGGATAACATATTCTTCTTTTTATTATAACGAAAGAAGTTGCCCACAGTTTATATTTTAGCATTTTTTCACAAAAATCGCATAGTATATTTGTGCTATATTTAAGCAATATTAAGACATTTTTACTGTAGCAAATCAATCATGGCATATTTCGATAAAACCAAGATAGAATTGGCATTGCGTAATTATGTCACAATAATATTACAATATCATAACATAATTTTACCACAGCCAAAACACTATTATATTTTAGTGCACCAAATATAGCATAGCATATTTTTACTGCAACATTAAAAGTATGTTTTGGCTAAAGCGAATACAGAATATTTACACGAAAGAAAAATATAATTTTTTTCATGACAGCTATACTTATGCTGCAACTACACATGCAATAAAAGCCTAAACTAATATAAAGGGTCTGCCAAATAACATTTTTTTTTTGTTTTTGTTTTATATGCTAAATATAAGTAAAACTACTGAATATTTTCTTAAATTTCTTTTTTTATTTGAAAGTACAATTCTTCCGGTTAATAATGGAAAAAAATTTAATTCCAATGGCTGCCTCGGCAGGCAATGCAGTAGCCTATACGATCGTTCCAATTTTTAAGCACATTATCGATTGTGTGCAGCTCTATTTCACCAGTGGCTTCACGAATATTGTCCTTTAAAGCGTCAATTATCTCTGGCTTGTCGGCGTAACACCTATGTTTGTTTCCAAACGACATGAGCTCTGCGGCTGATAATGCGATCTTTAAAACTAGGGCGCAAAACATAGGGTGTAGATTCGGCTGTGGCACGTAGCGCCGTCCTGTTGAAACCAAATGTTGCCTATATCCTCCTCTTCAATTTTTTGTAAACAAAAATTCGTTCAACACGGTCCGATAATGATCGCCATTGACTGTAACGGCCACTCCTTGCTCTTTTTCGAAGAAAAATGGCCCAATTATGCCTCTGGAGCAAAATCCGTACCAAACAGTGACTCGTTAATCGGCTTTTCAACATATGCGTGCGGGTTTTCTGCCCCCCAAATGCGACAATTTTACTTGTTTATATATTCGCCCAGATCAAAACGAGCTTCATCTGAATAGATGATTTTTTTTTTGCAGAATCGGCATCTTCTGTAAGTCGATCGCAGGCCCACTTAGCGAAGCGAAAACGCATTGGATGGTCACTTGGCTTCAACGCCTGAACCAATTGGTATGGCGTCATACCAAGGTCTTTATGCAAAATTCGTTTCGATGATGTCTCTGATATGTTCAATTGTTGAGAACGTCGATGAATTGATGTTGATGGCGCTACACGCACCCTTTCTGCCACAGCAGCACTGTTTCTGGCTTTTCACGCTTTGGTTTATCGATGAGGATGCCAGTTTCTTTCACTTTTTTCACAAGATAACGAATATACGGAGCTGACGGTGCTTCTCTTCTTCCAAAATCCGTACGCAATTTTAACACACATTCTGCAACATTACCATGATTTTCAAAGTAATGTCGCAATATTTCCCAGCGTTGTTCAAGCATATACACAACCATATTCGTTAAGTGGAAGGCTAAAACTAATTATCTGTCAAGTAAAACATGAGCTAAGTGTTACCATTCACCAAATAAGCAATAGTTAAAAAAAACCTTAGATGGCGGCCCTTATAATAAACATTATGCCTTTTTACTCAGGCACAAACGGCTTTATTTTGCTAAAGATTTTTTGATTTTTATTATAACAACCATATAATACATAGACTAACAAAAGCGTTAGGCATTCACTAGAGAAAAGAAGGTGTGTTATCCTAGAGCAAAGGCTTCTTTTATCTAAACTTTATTTTTACTTTATTCAAACTCCTCTGAGCATAATGAACACTAAGTTGCGGTCAAAAACAAAGAGACAAAGTGTAAATTTACCATATAATAAGCATTATTTGTTCAAAAAAACTTTCACAGTTGGCGGATGCAATAGTGTAGTGTACACAATATAAAATATTGTGTAAAACATTTCTGTAAATGTTCACGTTATTTCAATGGCATATTTCAATGTTTCTACTGCTGCTGCTACTGCTACTGCTACCACCAATGATGGCGATGGCCAAGCTCGTAAACAAGGCTTATGAACAAATGCAAATAAACATTTATGAAAAGAGTAGTAAATCAAGTGGTTTGGTAAAATAGTTGGTCAACAACATGTACAGAAATAAATTTTTTTTTTAAAAACCAGAAACGACCAAACAAAAATAAAATACTCGTAAATATAAAATAAATATTCTATTCTGTATCGTAAAAATAAAGGCAAATTTATAATACAAACTTTAAAAAGGAAGAGAAAAATTACAGGAAATAGAGGGCAGATCTAGTATGAGTTAACCAGTAACATGGTGTCCATGTTAGAGGTTCCTTTAAACACAATTGATTTTTATTGAAATATTAGCAGGAGTGGAAATATATTCAGGCACATATAGATAAGTGGATAGTAAAAGTGCCTGTGTCGGGGGTAATTTGTAAAATGAAAAGGTTTTTTTTTGTGTTATTTTCAATAGCCTGTCATACATTTAAAACATTTTAAAGAGTGGAAGTGGCTATTAAATAATATATTTAGTTTTAAAATTATGATGACATTATTAGACAGGCATTCAAAAAATAATTCAAGAGCATTTATTTAATTTATAAAAAAACTTACGTTTGCGAAAGTGCATTAGAGTTAAAGATTTTCTTACCTGAAAATAAAAGAAAAATAAAATATTAAAACGGGAATGTAATCAAAAAGTGCAAAAAATATCTTCAAAAATTAAAAAAAAATCCAAATAAATTATTAAAAATTATTTTTTTTTTTTACCAAAATCTTTAATTGTTTGTTTTTAGCTAAAGTAATAAATATGTAAACCAACATATTATGAAAGATGTGAACTTAAGCCTGACTATAATTATTAATTTTGTCATGATACTTGATTTAAAAGTAATTTTAGCAATCTAATATATTTAGTTAATATAGTTTAAAAAAAAATATAAATATTTTCAATTCAATTATTATAGAAAAAAATCTATGAACATTTTAAAAAAATTCTTTTAATTTTTAATAAAAAATACAAAATAATAAATTTAAGAAAAATAAATATTTAAATGTTTCATTTTTAATTTTTTCGACCTTTTTGAGAATCTAAATTTTCTATCTTCTATTTTTTGGTCTACAGGTCACTGATACAGGTTCTGATTTTAATAAGAGAAAAAAATTTTTTTTCTCTTTGTCGTCTTTTTTTTTCGTTTTTTTCAATATTTCGAACAACCATCGGTGTTCTTTATCAGGAAACTAAAAATACACACAGTAAAATATTAAATATTAAAAAAAATGATTAATTTTAAGATATTTCTTTCTCAGAAAATTTTATTTTGAAACGAACTTTGTAAGATTAAAATTAATGGCCTTAATTATGATACTGAACCCTTTTTTATTTTCGTTTCTTAGCATCCTTCCCGGCTGAATCTTTTTTTTTTACAAAAAATCCTATTACACAAAAATATTTTTTTTAGGGAAATATTTTTATGGCTTTTTTCAATTATGGCAACACCAACAACATGCTAGTTTTGACATTTAGTTTTTTGACGTATTCGTTGTAGATGCATTGGCAATTTTTACTATGAATTTAGTTGCGCACGAAAATCGCATTAAAATATTTAAAATCCACTACGAAAATAGTGGTACTGCTGATGTTACATTTCTTAAAATTAGTGAGACCGCTATTAAGAATTTGGTCATTAAATTTACGGCGACAGACTAAATAGAAATTTTGCGAGCACCAATGCGTGTTTGGCCGGGTTGTTCAACTGAAAACAATGCAGCCGTGAGCCACAGTGTCGAAGCAGATACAAAATTGTCAATTCCTCAGGGTTCTCAACAATTGGGGTTATCCAAAACCACCACGTGGGGAAATTTTGCTTAAGGATTTGACTTTGAAGCCTTACAAGGTTCAACTGATGCAGGAATTAAAGCCGAACGACCATTCACATCGCCGTAAATTCTCTCAATTATTTCAAGGACAACTGGCTGGTTTTTCTGAAAAAAATATTTTCTCAGATGAAGCCTATTTTCACTTGCCAGTGTATTCCAACAAGCAAAATTGCTGCATTTGGGCTTCTGAAAATTCTACAGCGATTATTAAAAATCCTTTACGTGCTCAACATGTCGCTGTATGCGCGCTACGTCCTCTGGAGGCGTGATAGGGGTGTTTTTATGTTCGAAGATAACGCTGGAACTGCGGTACTGTTAATGGAGTACGAAGAGAACACTGAAGGTGGCAAGCGGCCGAAACCGGTTTGTCCACAAACCAAATTTAACGAGGGTCGACGGAAAACCGTAACCAAAAAAAGTTAATGGGTCACGCTATCACAAGATGCTTTCAACTCAATTTTTGTCTATTATTGACGACGTGGATATCACTGTGTCACATGTAACACAACCAATGAAACTTTCAATTTATTGCAAACCAAACTTTTCAATAGCATAATTTTTAGACAATCAGTAGTTAAGTGACCACCGGATTATTTTTTGTGGGACTATGTTAAGGACAGAGTCTACACAGAGCCAATCGAATCGATTCCAGCCTGCAAACTAAAAATCCGTATTGTGATTAACGTAATAGGACCGCCATTTTACCAAAAAGTGATTAAAAACTTTGATGAAAGAATCGACATCTGTCAGCGTGGCCATGGTGGACATTCGCCAGATTCATTCATAATTGCCGAACTTTTCTTTTTGTAATACAATAAAAATTTGTATCATCTTGATCTGAATTTTTTGTTTTATTTTGTTTTAGAAAATTAAACTTCTTGTTGAAAACCCCTTTAAATTTCTGCAGTTAGTTACTTAAAAGACATGATTTAAAATCATATAATTTTAGTCATATTCATGTCTTAAAACTGATCAAAACCCATTTCACTATTTCGCGACGATCTCTGAATGGGGTCATGCGAATATCGATTTTAATGCTCGTAAGACGCAATGTTGCATGCTTACGCATAGATCTGCGTTCGGCAGTGGTGCTGCGTCTGTAATATAGGAATCGGAAGCTCTTGATGTTATTGGCATGAAAATTCAGTGTGATGTTCGATAGACTAAACACATTTTTCAGGTTTCAAGTGCCTGGGTTTTCTAAAACGGTATAAAAGATACTTCACTCCATCCGATCTCTGTACTAACTATACCATCCATATCCCTCCAAAAATGGAATACAACTCTCATGTATGGGCCGGCGCTCTAAAGACTATTTTGGAGTTACTCGACCGCGTACAGGAGAGGGACAAGAGGCTCACTGGGGACGGTAGGGTATCCAACTCTATAGATTCTCTAAAGCATCGACGCAAAGTGCGATGTATTTCACTGTTCTATCGTTACTACAATGGTAAGTGCTCTGATGAAATTAGGGAACTTGTTCCCGATATTCGCACGTTTAACACGATTTTCGTTGAGAGCGCATCCATTTGTGGTTGATTGACCAGGGAATCGCACTACGCATTACAGGGAAAATTCGTTTTTTAACAGAACAGCTCGTGTGTGGAATAAGATCCCTCCGGAGGTCTTTTCTGTCACTTTCAATCTGGGAAAATTCAAACTGAATGTCCGCAGACACTACTCCCTCTTTCCTTGTTCCCGTAGCCTAATTTCCTAGTTCTGGCACAATGCATTGCTTGTGTAGGGGTCATCCCCTGAGTGCTGGTCTGAAAAATAATCCCTGACTTCTTCTTCAGAAATTTATTAAAATTAGTTTATCGAATTTTCGTCGAGTCACTTTCTTCTATGGATTTTTAAGTGTGCTAATAATACTAATAACTGAAAATTTTATTCCATTTTAAGGCAATTGAAAAATTTCTTCTTAGGACTCCTTTGAGACATAAAAAATATTTTTGGCTTTTCGTATATCGCAAGGGCTTTTGATTTCTTAATACCATAATCGCTTATAACTAATATTAAAGGGGGCTTGTATGTGTGCTCCTCGCCTTCTAAAGAGCTGGACCGTCGCTAATGAAATTATAAGATAATGAAATTTAAGAACAAATCGTGTTTCAATTTGGAATTCGTTTGATGTCGGTAGCATTTCGTAAAGCTTGTTAACCTTTTTTGATTTAAGCCAGGGTTTATGAGAGGCTAGGCAGCCATTAGAAATATAAACACGGCTTTCAAATAAATTTCTAAGCTTCAGAAATTTCAGTATATTGATTTTAATCAGCCTTTAGTTTGAAAAAGGCACGCTAGTGTCGAAGAAAAATAACTTGAAAAAATTTAAGTTTGCCTTTGGAAAATAAAATGTTATTTTTTTTTCAATTTAAAATGTGTTTTTCTCTTTTTTGTTTAAACTTCCATTTAAATTGTCTTCTTTTTTTTGTTTTTATCAGATCAATAACGTATCATTTACATGTATAATGTTGTCCATTAATATTTAAGTTTGCAATTAAATTGTTCGCTTTTAACCTGACCCCTAAAAGTATGCAAACGGTCATGATTTAATTATTTATAAACATATGAAATAAAAGGATAATGGTGTTGGTATTGCATTAGCGGAATGGTTCTTATGGACATCATCGTCAGCATGGTTGTTGGAAGTATACAAACGTTGGGCCTTAAAATTCGTCTCTCTTGCCCCTTTGGGATATGCAAAGTAATATAATCACCACTCGAAAATTGCATTGCATAGTTATGTGGCACATTAAATTGTCTCTCAGAGTCAGCTATATGTATTTGTGTTTGCATCTGTGTGTTAAAGCTTATTTTCATCGTATTTGATGGCTACAATATAAAAGGATTTTGTGATTATCACATAAAACCCGAACGGAATGTTAAGTTTCCTTTTTTTATTTGTGCAGTTGTCCATGAGGACTTAATATTTTGTGTATTTAAAGGAAAATATATTTGTTGTTGTTAAGTTTTGTGGTAAAGTTGTATCAGGTTATTGTCTTTTAAATACAAATGAAATTTTATTGCAAAGAAAATTAAACTTTTTAAATGTACGGAATAGGATACTCAAATTTTTTAGGTTATTTTCTGCATATCTAAGAAAGAAAAGCTTCGATTTCCCTTTATGAACAAAAACTAATCCCTAACCTTTCTGCCATAATTAAAGAAGCCTGATGTTTGTTATAGCTAGAATGGCTTAAACTGCCCTTCAATACTTAAGTGTTTTGGCTTAGATTAAGCTGACTTTGTTACTAAAAATTTTACATATTTTTTACCTCCGTATCTGCTTAGAAAAAAATATTAACAAGTTGTTGACTTAACTTTAGCAAAATGACGTAAAACTTCATTATTTCCTCTTTTTTTCGCTTAAAGTGTCATTAAATAACGCCGCAAATGACTAGCGGCGGTTAGTTAAGTTTTTAATGTCTCTTGCAACTGCTGTTTGCATGCCACGACTTCCTTTCTGCAAACAAGTAAATGTTGTGTTTTCTTGTTTGTTGACTGTTTGGTTAAATTTAACTGGAGGGGGTGCAAGCTAAGGCTGCGTAAAGTTAAATTTACATTTAATGTTTTTTTTTATTTTCAAGAGATAGCACAAAAACACATTATACAACATATGGTCACTTAAGCGTTATAATGGTATTTAACAAAACAGAAAACACCAGTATACTTTTAGGCGCTTTGATATGTTAAGCATACTTTTTAGGATAACAATTACTGGCACGCACGCACATTGCATTTGAGGGTGGCAGTTTTATTATTCTCTGTGTTATATCCATAATAAATGTTTAACAATTTCGCCAACCCTTTAAACAATGTTGCGGTCTTGTAAATGTAAAGGAGTTAAGTCTGAACCTTGGAATAGAAATTTGTTGTGGCAGATAAAAGTAAATTTTAAAATTTGTTGTTTAAACATTATTTTAAATTTTCAAGGGCTTAACCTATTTGTCTATACAAAACCATACAAAAAGAGAGAAGAGTTTTAATGGAATAGCCAAGGTGAAAATTTTATTAAATACTTCAGAGAGTTCAGAATATGTTGAAAAATATTTATTTTTTATTAAATGTTAATAAGCCTCTGTTATTTACCACTCTCTATTTACAAGTAAAACTTCCTGATGAAGACCATAGCACAGATAGTACGCATACAAATCGCCTTATTTAACTTCGTTGATCTCTTTAAAGTGATGCTTGTTACTGAAACTATCGCACAGATATCTTAGTAACAATTCCAACTCCAAACTACAGCGAGTTAGTGTGTCTATCAAAAAATAACTTCTTGCCATTGCGAAATTTTTTTTCTATGTCCGGTACTGTACTCTCGTTAATATGCTATCTGTTATAGAACAACTTTTTTGTCGTCGGTGGCGCATAACGTGATCAGCAGCGAGATATAAGCAATTTCTGAGCAGGGTTTTGAAGAAGTTTTCACCAAAATGCGGGCCTTCTGAAGATTTCAAACGATTTTTACACTTCAACCACAAATGGATGCGCTCTCAACGAAAATCGTGTTAAACGCGAAAACGTGCGAGTTTCGAGAACAAATTCCCTAATTTCATTAAAGCACTTACCATTGTAGTAACGATAGAACAATGAAGTACATCCCACATTGAGTCGATGCTCTAGAGAATCAATAGAGTTGGATACCCTACTGTCAGCAATGAGCCCTCTCCTGTACGCGGTCGAGTAACCCCAAAATAGACTTTGCAGCGCCGGCTCATACATGAGAGTTGTATTCAATTTTTGGACGGATATAGATGGTTTAGATAGTACAGAGATCGGATTGAGTGAAGTATCTTTTACACCGCTTTAGAAAACCGAGGCATTTGAAAGCTTCTTTAGAAACCTGAAAAATGTGTTTAGTCTATCGAACATCACACTGCATTTTCATGCCAAGAACATCAAGAGCTACCGATTCCGTAATACCTACATATATCAGCCATATTAACAGATGCAGATCTATGTGTAAGCATACAACAAAACGTTGAGGAAAACCGGGTACACAAAGTATAGGAGGAGTAATCGTATAACGAAGCGAGATATCTCGGCAAAAGGAAGATCATACAGAATAAACTAAAAAAAACTCAGTATTTAATATAATAGAAATTTATATTATTTTATTAAGAGTCTGTCAAATTTGAGGTTCACAAATCTCTGTTTTTAATTTTTAACGCTTTCAGCTTTTCAAAAGATAAATCTTCAAAAACTAATGAATAGCCGGACTAGCGTTCGTTCGCTGTTTTGCTTAATATTCCCATGCCGCTAGCAGTGGTTGTATCTAGTTTTAGGCGAGTTAAAACGTTTTGATTATTTTAATAATCAAAAATCTGGCAACTTTTCTTCGGTTTTATTATATTTTTGTACAAAAAGGTATGAGCCAATGAAATAATTACTTTGCTCGTCTTCTTGTATAGATATCGCATAGAATTCAAGCAGAATTTTTGTGCTGGTGTGATAATTTAGAAAATTTATTTTGAAAAATATAAACTCAGGGATGAGAAGAAGGAAAACTTGAAATGTATGTAAAATAAAATTTGATGGTGTTCAGTATTCGGAAACTGGGTAACCGAGTTTAATTTATCGTTTCTATTAATTTATCAATCTAAAAAAATTTATACTTCTGCGCTTGGAGTACAACCAGGGGGCCGTGCAAGGGCAAGAAAGCGAGAAAGGCTTACTAATTACACCAGTGGAAAGAAAGGCCCTAGTAGCAGTCCTAGGCAATGCCGCATAAAATAAGCTTCTATATAAAAATGTATTAGTTCACTTTGTAACGACCAAAAGTCCGGAGTCGTTTTTGGTCACACATAGAGCTGTCTGACAACAGTCCCGACCTTTTATTTTAAACGTATTTACTAGAATAATGAATTTATGTCTAAATCTCTATATTTCCTCTAATGTATTTATTTAGTTATAGAATCATTTACTTAAAATATGAATTCATGTATTTACTTATATACGCATAAGTATTTATGTTGACGTAAGATTTAGTTCTAGTATTATTGTAATTAGCCACGAAGGCATAATAATTAATTAAAACTAAGTAAAACTGGCTGCAGCTCGGTGGTGAAAACAGCCGTCGGCTGTGGTGTACTTACTGCCGAAGTAATGTAAGTGTGTTTGTGCATTGGTGTGTGGTAGGAAAAAGAGTATAAAAGCGCAAACATCAATCAAATCTTGAGAATTGGTGTGCGACCGGCAACAGGAGCAAAGGTAAATATCTTCCTCTACTTTTTTATTTATTTTTTTGGACTGGTAGTCAAGGGTATAAATAAGGCCGTGGTAATACCCAGCCGAAGCTATACCCTGAGACAGGACAGAACTGCGACGTAGCGACCACCAACAGAGCCGTGGTAATACCCAGCCGAGTTTGTGTCCACAGTCGCCACCGACAGTGAACGGTTGCGCCGTGGTAATACCCAGCCCAGCCTACAGTGCCCTGTCGCTTGCGGCGTACCGACCTATTTCGACGGAGCGATCACAAACAGAGCCGTGGTAATACCCAGCCGAGTTTGTGCCCGCAGTCGACTTAGACAGTAACGTTCGCCGAATACGGACCGCATGAAGTAGAAGATGTTTACTGAAGCTGCCTGCATACACACCAGTTCACAAGATTTGAGCCCGAGCTGCAGTCAAGTTGCGAACTAGGAATAGGGCAACCCCTTTCCTGAATAAAGAGCAACATTGTGAGTAAGGCTTTGTCTTTTTTTGGAATCGACACAACACGACCCTGGACGCCGCTGAGCATACCTCAGCTACCAGGAAAACGTGTCGTTACAACTTTTTAGCGTGCTAATAACCCAAATTTGTTTTTAACATCACTAAAATGATTATTGGTGTTTAAGCAAGTTCCTATGGCCATTTTATTTATTCATCAACTCAAATCGGGAGGAAACCTTTAATCATATTTTAGAAAAGCTAAAGCTGCAAAATGTATATAAATAAATATCTAATTTTCTGTCCAGCTTTTAATGGCTTTAAATTTATGCGCTTCGCTCTTAATATTTTTTTTTTTAATTTTTGTCTTTTAAGCGAATGCTTTTTACTTAAAGAAGATTATGCTTATAAATTATTGCTTAAGCATTAAAATATCTTAGAAAATAGTCACGCTATGAAATGCAAAATTCAGCAATTTAAAAATACTTAAATAGTATCTTTTCGAACACGTGCATAGATTCCCATTAAAAACCATTAGAAACAAGTAGGCAGACGCGCATATTCTCGTCTGCACTACAAATAAATTTACGTTTAATGTGTCTATTTTATATTCTAGTTTTTATTATTATTTTTTTTTTAATAATAGAAAAACATATTTACTTAACTCAGACTCAGGCCAATAAATAATTATAAAGTAAAAATAAAATAAAAAAAATCCCACAACGCAAATTATGGGGGGTGGAGATTGTACAGTTTAGGCATAATTGAAAATTATGTTATACAAATAAGCAAAAAAAAATATAATAATAATTGTTTTATTTAATTATTTGATAGAAAAGACAAAAATAAAATAAAAAAAAATTATTATCAATATAAAAAAGTTCAATTGTACTTTATTTTTCATTAAGCAACAGCGACTACAAAATCATAATAAAATTGACCTTCAAGTGATAACGTGAAAAAAATTAAATATAGTTGAAACAATTACGAGAGACTAGATGACAGACAATACGAGGGTGTACCTTAAATCAATCGAATGGATGTATGAAATAAAATAAATAAGCTTGAAATAAATCAAATCGGAAATATAGACCCAGAACTCTATGAAACTGAACCACTAGAAACGTGGAACTGGAACTCAGTAAAGGTTGGCTTAAACCAAAGCATAATTAAACTAGTCCTGAGCTGAAAATTAGCTCGAAGAGCTAAATAGGTTAGAACTTAGTTAGAACTAGATGGAAGCGAAGACTTTTTTTGAAAACTGGTGAATGTAAAAGTATTCTCGGCGTTTAAAACAGAATTGGTGATGGGATTTCCAGCTCAAATTGGAATGAAGACTTCAGTATTTTAAAATGCTTTATTTTATAAAGAAATTATTCATATTTTTTAATTAAAAATAATTGTTAATATAAAATTAGGCATTCCTGACTTCTCAAATTGCCACAAAAGGCATATAGATCTCAATCAGGGCTATAGTAAAAAATTAAGAGATTTTTTCTATAATTGTTGGCCACGCATAATTTGTAAACAGGCCTCGCATTAAGACAAGATAGGAATTTTAGTAAAAAGAAAGACTTGGGCTTTCTTATCTTAAATAGATTAGTCTAGTGCAGACAGTTAAACAAGAAGGACTTAAAGAAAGATTTAAAAACAACAAAAAAAAGCTTTAAATAAAACAAAATGTTGAATAAAAGTTTGTTAAAAATATTGACAGTAATTTCTTTAATTCAAGTGAGTTAGAAAAAGTGTTTTAAAATTAACAAAAAATCTGTAAAAACAAACCCTTTTTTAACAGCTTTCGCTAGCAGCTGTTATACGACCACCGTCTCCCCTAATCAGCGATGAAGCCAAAGATGAATTTGAAAAACAAGCGCGTTTAGAGACAGAAGAGTTCCTTAACAACATATTTAAAAATCAAATAGGATTCTTTAATAAAGTGAAGAATTCCTTGAACCCAGAGAGCCAGCGTTATAAGGATATAGAAATTTTTGTGGAAAAATTAGCATTGGCTAAACAGGAATCTAATTTAAATAAAAAAGATGAAATCTACTATGATTCCTTGAGAAAGGTATTCATTCATTCTGTAAACAAATGAAAATAATTTAATGAAAGGAAATCTTTTTTAAAAAAATCTTTAACTCAAGATCGATAAATCGTCTTTGTTTTTAAACGATCATGAAGAAACTGGCCTTGAGGATGATGAATATCAAAAGTTATTGGATGATAATGGTCTTAAGGATTTAATGAAGAATTTCTTAGCCGATGTGGCGGTATATTTTTGGAAAATGGCAAAACATAGCGGTAAAGTGGTGGAGACCACAGTAGATCGCTTTATCGATAATATGCAACGAGAAAAAGCTGTATTTTAGGTTTAAAGGACAATAATATGTAAAATTGACCAAAAAACAAAACAAAACAAAAAATATTATATTAAAAATTCAGAATACAACTTGGAGTGAACAAAATAATATTATTTTAATTTGCTAATTATACTTTTAGGCAGATAAAGGGTAACCTGTTCCATCTATGAATCACTACCACTAGGGTCAAGTAATTAAATTTAATCTTCAACGTCATTTAACAGCAGCAACAAATAATGCAAAAGTCATTACCTGGACAGGAGCCTTAATCAAATGGTGGCCATTACCACTGTGGATGGTATGTAGCGCCATCCTCGCCCTAGAAGGCCTTCGGATGCGTATATCCTCCGGTCACCCCTAGTTCCAAATTCGAAAGCCCGAAGCAGGCCGCAACCTTCACTCCTTGCTAAAGAGTCGGAAACTATCCAACCCCTTGGTCCAGAACGTATCAAGCTTAATATAATTAGGAACACGACGGCATTCATACTCACTGAACCTGGACTATTTATTGTGTTCATTGTGAATGATCCGACCAACAAACTCAAACGAGGGCCTCGACACATACAGCGACCACAATACTTCCGAACAGGCCTACCTCAATAATCAGCCAGAGAACAGCTAAATGCCTAAAGAGACAAATACCGGAACTCAGCGGGCTACTGATTCCCGTGGAAATATAGTGGATTGTCCAGATGACTCCTACTAGCCTTAAAGGGGTCTGGGCTCCATTCTACCCCACAAAACACCAGTCTAGATGGAATTAGTAGGAGCCATAAAGACTACTATGTGCCCCCGGGGGGACATGGTTGTCCCCCCGTCTTTGTTGAAAGAATGAACATCTGTTAGCGTCGTCGTGGTGGACATTTGCCAGCGATCATTTTTCATTCATAATTGCCGAACTATTCCTCTCGAAATATAATTCAAAATTTTAATCATTTTAATTTAAATGTTTTATTTTAGAAAACAAACTTTTTGTTGAAAAACCCAGAGTCTAATTATTACAACAACTACTCAACAATGTTTAGATTATGCTATAAAATCACAAATAACTTTTTATTCATTCAGTGATGTAAGAGCTACTAACCCCACTTTTAATAACTTGTCTATTTGATGGTCATTTACACAAATTTACCTACACGAGTAAAGAGTGAATGAATTACATCAAAAAAAGTTAAAAAGTCCCGACCAAACATGAATTTTTGTTTAACAAAAAATCTAAAAAAAATATTAAAAAAATGTTTATGGCTTTTTACTATTATTATTCGTATACAAAGAACAACTACATAACCTGACAGCATGAATAATACTTCATAGAATATTATGCTGAAAGTTTAGAAAAAGGCATGCATGCTTTTAGGAGTTTATTTTAGTTTTATAACACACAAAAAAATTCATTTCAATAGTAAGCCAGTTGTAATGAAAATACTGAAAATACTGAAAATAACACTGCCACCACCACATTTCATTTACAATATTTTTATATTTTTATATTTTTGAAATGAAATTTCTTTTTTTTTTGCTGTCAGTATTTGAGGTTAAAATGTATTTGTGCTGCGCTGCATGGAAAGCAATTAATATAATTGAAACTGAATATTTATTTATACAAATTTTCATATTTACAGCATTTGATTTTGGATTTTAAATTGGAAATAAATTTATATATAAAAATCTACAAATTAAATTTGTAAATAAACAAACAGGTTGTTTTAGTGGTCAAAACATAATTTTTAAAATTCACAAATAAACCAAAAAAAAACAACAAACAATTGCAATATTTTAATAGGATTTTTTTTATAAAGGACTTAAGAGCATTAATTTATATGGTAAATTAAGTTTTATTTGAAAAAAAAATATGTGGTCAATTGAAAATGATAATTTATAAAAGGAAAAATACAATAAATAAAAATTTAACAAATGACTGCAATATTGTGATTTTAATTAAGCCTAGAAAGCCACAAAGTATTTTTCAACAGCACAGAGGTATGCAACAAAATTTATGAATATTAAGTGTGATTTTTTTGTTGTTGGATTTATATTTTCCTATTTTATGATGTTTTAAAAATAATTAAGCTCAATTATAATTTAATCAACATTGTGCCTAAACATTCTGTAGAGAGGTATAACCAGCTTAGGACAAGGAGTTAAAACAGGTAGGTAGTGTACTAGCTTGAGGGTATGGGGGTTGTGGGTTCGATTCCCAACAAAGACCTTGGTTTTTTTTTCAATACAAAAATAAAAATTGGCTGTCGGTAGGGCTGCTCAGGGATGAAGCCATAGTCACTGTTTCATCTCTTCTCTATCCCTTTTCTAAAGAATGTAGCACGGTACTTGACTAAATAGGCATTGTTGCCTGAAGTGCTACTTCTGCTTACGAAAAAAATAATAATCTCTGCCGATATGTACAGGGTGTCCGCTGATATAGAATGAATCTTATATTAATCAATATTATTTAATGTCGGCAATTATGTATGGAACACAATATCAGATAAATCTCCGTATCTGTTAACGTCGCAGATGTGAGCCATTTTCAACACATTTTTCATTATATTCTCACACATTTCATGCGGTATTTTATTAATTTTATCACGAATATTTTGATTGAGTTATTCAAGCGTTCCTAGCTTTTCAGATATCCCCACAAAAAGAAATCCGGAGCAGTCAAATCAGGCGAAATAACTTGTTGTGAAAAGAGATCTCGCAGTAATTCCATTATAATCCTGGCTGTATGCGATGTGGCACCGTCTTCTTGATACCACATGTTAATCAAGCCCAAAGCTTGCAGTTGTTAAAAAGGTTTCAATCATATCACGATATCGCTAACAATTCACAGTATTACCGTTACGCCTTTTTCATTTTTAAAGAAGTAAGGTCCAATGATTCCTTCTGACTAAATTGTATACCAGCGTGGCACTTTTAATAGATGCAAGGTGACTGTTGAATAATTTGAGGGTTTCCCATTCCCTAGAACCGACTATTCTATTCTATTTATTCACATATGCATTCAATCGAAAATGCGGAGTTAGCATGGGCGAATAGTAACATCCTATTGGCATATATACGGCGGCGTAAATGGTCTTGTGGAAGAAACTTTTGTGTCATCTGAATCTTATATGTAGACAAATGCAAATCCTTGTGCAAGATTGTGGCCAAAGTTGTACTTTGAGGACCAAGCTCCCGAGATTGCATATTTCTTACCACTCCCAAAAACTCGCTTTATATTTTTCTTAGCTTTCTAAGCCACTTTTTACTTCATAGCTTCTTGCGAATTACGCATATTTGAATAAAAACCTGACAACTTTCTAAATAAAAGTAATAAAAGCGTGATACAAGCTTGCTTACACGGTACGGTGTTAGATATTCCAGATGTCATGAAGACCAAGCACCTGAGCACGGTGTCGATCTGAGATTGATGGATTGTTTTGTAACACTTTCCTTTTTTTTTTAAGAGAAGTAGCACTTCAGACAACAATGCCTATTTAGTCAAGTACCGTGCTACATTCGTTAGGAAAGGGATAGAGAAGAGATGAAACAGGTGGTGAAAGTAGAAGGATAGTCGGCAATTAACTGCCATATAAGACAGCACAGCGACCAGTGACTATGCCTTCATCGCTGAGCAGCCCCACCGACAGTCAATTTTAATTTTTGTAGTGAAAAAAAACCAAGGTCTTCGTTAGGAATCGAACCCACAACCCCCATACTGACAAGCTAGTACACTACCTACTAGCCTATAGGGGCACCTATGAGCAGCAGCCTATCACCTACAGACCCTCTTTCTTCCAAATCATTCACTACAGGATAAATAGTGCGTTTTGTTGGCACGTTGTTTCTCCCAAAAATATCACGTAACCAGTAATCGATGATTGACACGTTGGCTTATTGAATATTTTTCCATAATAAATTTGCCACGTGTCTAGTTCACGACTGCTAAACATGTCAAGACTAATGTTTACCAAATTGGCGGCAAAACAATGTAGTATACCTTCCCGGTGGACACCCTGTATATGTTGAGATACTGTTACATCCAGAAAACCCGACTGTTTGATGTGCTTATGGGCTGCTAAAGTCATTGTTCTGTACTTCATTAAAAACGATGCTGGTCAGAACGTTAAAGTCAATGTTGACCGATTTTAATGGATCCAAAGGTGACTGTAAAATAATTTGAGGGTTTTCCATTCCCCAGAACCGACTACTCTGTTTATTTACATATCCATTCGTCAATCATTATGATTTTTTCATGAAAAATATAAACTGTTAAGACTAATGTTCCCGGCGGACATTCTGTATATCATCTCTTCGCCATTTCAACGTATTTTAGCTTAAATTCGAAAAAGGATTTATAAACGGTCACGTTACGATATACAAAATAAGCTTCCCCCGGGGGCAAATGATAGTCCTTATGGATCCTACAACTGCCATCTAGACTGGTGTCTTGCGGGGCTAGTAGGAGTCAGCTGGACAATCCACTATATTTCCACGGGAATCAGTGGCCCGCAGAGTTCCGCTATTTGTCTCTTTAGGCATTTAGCTTTGACTGGTTATTGAGGTTGGTCCTTCGGGAGTATCGTAGTGACTGTGTGTTTCGAGGCCCTCGTTTGAGTTTGTGGGTCGGATCAATTACAATGAACACAATGAATGGTCGAGGTCCAGTGAATATGAATGCCGTCGTGTTCTTAATTATATTAAGATTCATACGTTCTGGACCAAGGTTGGATAGTCCCCGACTCTTCAGCAAGGAGTGAAGGCTGCGGCCTACTTCGGGCTTTCGAAATTGCTACTAGGGGTGACCGGAGGATATACGTATTCGAGGGCCTACTAGGGCGTGAATGGCGTTGCTTTTCATTCACAGTGGGAATGATTCACCATTTGATTAGGTGCAGATGTAAATCTTATCACGTCATATAAAATAAGCACTGAGTTCGTGATACGACTGAAATGGCGACAAAATTTAATACAATTAACAGCTGAAACATAATTTTGACAATACTCTTTTTCGATTAATCAATAATTGATTCACGAAATTCCTTCTAATTGTTTTAATACGATAACCGTGCTATCATTAAACATCTGATTTAAAGAGAAAATATTTAAAAAAAGCATTTAAAAAAATATCAAATAGCATATTTTATTGCGAAAATTTTTAAATTTAAAAACCTACCGCTTAAACAAATTCCCTTTAGAAAACGTAATGTGTTTTTAAGCATTGAAATATAATGAACCAATTTATAATAACTTTTAATCCTATTAAAACAATGTATTACATTTATAACAATTTTTAATGCGCCTTAAAGTATGCTTCATTTTTTATTTATACAAGATATTAACCATATGAGTTATATTTTTTTATAAACTATCTGTTTTTGATTATTTCTGCGATACAAAAAACTTTAAAAATTTTCTTAAGCTAAAAGAAAGAGCTGTCTTTCAGCTAGACCAAAGCTTAAGGCAACATAAGATTTAATTTTATTTTTCTTGCTTACAATATTCACTTATACGGTGTGGATTTAGTTTCATTTAAAAATGTATATTTAAAAATACACACACATAAAAACATGGGCACAGAGTGTAGAAAAGTTAACGCAAAAACTAAATATAGAAAGCAGTTTTATTATTTTATAGCTGTCAAGCGCTTGCAAGCAACTTTGTGCTTAGTTTGCGGCAAATATTCTTTGCGAATGGTGCACCACTCTTTTTTATACAAATACGTACATACATACATTGTTTCATTGTGGTATTCTTTATATCTTAAGAGGATTTACAATAGAAAATGTTGCAAACTAGAGCTGTGTGTATGGAAGAGCAAGGCAAGCAAAGTAGTCTTACTGTGCTTGCTGTAAAATTTGATTTTGTGTTTTCTTATTGCATCATGGAAACCTTAAGGTTATGCTAAGAAAAATCTATAGGAAAACTAAATTTCAAAATTATAAAAAAAGAAAGAACGAACGTCTTAAGAAAAATGAAAAGAAGAAAGAAGATTATTAAAGCGTTAACAAAGCTTTAAATGAAAAAAGTGTAGTTGCTAAATTAAAGAATATAAAATGAAGTATATCTTAGGGAATTATAACAAACTCCATTATAAAGCATATTTTTAAGCTGTTGAAATTATTATTAAGAAGTATTTATTTTTTAAAAGATCTTTTCCTATCTCACATTTTCTATTACAATCCTATAAAAATTCTAATAAACAATTTATTTAGATTTATTCTATTAGTTTGTTAGTTTTTCCTACATAGAGTTGTTGTTTAGCCTTAACTCCCTAAAGTATGCTGCAGATTTTTGTTAATGGTTCCCTTGCAGAGAAATAGCAATTTTTATTTCTTAAATATTTATTATTCTAAAATAGGTAAGGCCACAACTTAAGGGATTCAATCAGTTTTATATTTATTTTTGTATTTTCTTTTAACATGTTGTCACACACATTGAGAGAATTCTCCAGGTGGCAATAATTTAAACATGAACATGAAGTAAAATAAAACTTTAAGATGTACAGGAGAACGTTTTATGTATATCCTTAAGGATATATATACATGCATATGTTACTTATAAAATAGAACTACAGGTAAGAAATCAAGTAAAAATAAAATGAATTTGCAAACAAAACTTAAGTAGCATGCTATAATTTGTTTAGCTTAAACAACAAATTTTGAAATAAAAATGTATTAACGATAAAAAAAAATGATATTATGCTGTTAATATTTTTTCCGCCATTAAATGAAATACTGTTGTTATTTCCCTCCATATGATATATGAAAATTTTTCTTTTTATAGCATGCGGTATATATTTTTTTATAAATTACGATATATCACAAAATATGTTGCTAGAAAATTTTAAAAAAATTTGTAATCTACCAAACTTTTTTCAGAAATTATTTTCTAGCATGCAATTAAAGTGTTCTAGAATGAAGAAAATCACGTAAAGGCAACACAAACAATTTTAAATATACAAATGAAAAAGGACTTCAAAAGCTGTATTATAAGAATTTAAATAAAGACACAGTTTCACAACTTTACATAAGAGAACAAACACATAGAATCATGTTGCCATGACGCTAGAGGGCATAAGAAGGAAACCATTTTTCACATATCACAGAAAATAATATTTTCTATAGAAATGTTTGCCATAATATTTTTTATAGCAAGCAAAATATTTCTTCTGGCCAAAAAAAAATCTGCAAATATTAAAAGTTTGTTAAAAACTTTTTTATTGTATGCAATAAACTTTCCGAAAAATGTTTAATAATTTTAAGCTCAAACTAAAGTCGACGTTCTTCTATAAACTAAACTTTTCTATTTTTATTTTATGCAAAATCCAATTTGCATTGAAAATCAATGAAGTCAAATACAAAAGCAACTAAAACACAAATACATCAAAAGGGTGTATTCAATATAGTTGACCAAATCCAAGGAGGATTTTCACTGTCTATTTTTATTTATGGCGACAACATACATAAATATCAGGTTTTTCAACTAAAAGTTTGTTTTTTAATTCGTAGATTAATATATTCAGCAACAACCGGCTGGTATTTATGAAAAATAATTTCTTTGGACAAAGACCAATTTCACTATTCAGGGTACGTCAACAAGCAAAATTTTCAAATTTGGGCACCTGAAAATCCTAGAGCGATTATTGAGAAGCCTTTGCATGCTTCAAGGTGTCACTGTATGGTACGTTATATGGTCTGGAGTCGTGAATGGGCCTTGTTTTTCGAAAATGAAGCTAGAAATGCGGTAACAATCAATGGATCACCCTATCGCGAGCTGCTAACAACTAAATTTTATCCTATTATTAACGACTAGGATATCGCTGACAAGTGGTTTTAACAGGACGATACCACATGTCGTAATTCAAAAAAATTTTGAATGTCGTTACTCTAAATTTTTTGTTTTATTTTATTTTAGAAAACAAACTTCTTGTTGAAAAACTCTGTACAAAGCACAGGTACTGCAAAACTAAATAAAAACAGCATATTTGATAAAAGTAAATGACTGCAAATGACAAAAAAATAAATTTATGGAGTAATAAAACAAAAACCTGATAACTTGGTTATAAGTTAAGAATAGCAAACAAAAAGTTTTCCATATTTAAAAATAAAATTTAGTCATCATGAAATCCTTTTGGAACAAGCTTAAAAATTAAAGTATACTTTAAGGTTTTTTGAACACAAAATTCGGCATATTTTTTTTCGGTCATTTCATTTTAGTCACTGATTGATGGCTTGCTTTTATAGAAAAATTATGACGAATAAAAATTTCCTACAGAAAAATGTTAACTACTGAATAATTTTTTAGAAAATTTAGCCTAATGCAGTTTTTTATAAAGAAATTGTGACATTAACTTTTTTGTTAAGAAATTTTGACATGAAATTTTTTGGAGAAAAAATATGGCATCAATTTTTTTTATAGAAAAATTATGGCATGAAATTTTGTTTTATAGAAAAATTATGGCATGAATTTTTTTTTAAAGGAAAATTATGGCATTTAATTTTTTTTAAAGAAAAATTATGGCATGAAATTTCTTTTTTAAATAAAAATTATGGCATGAAATTTTTTTTTTAAATAAAAATTATGGCATAAAATTTTTTTAAAGAACAATTATGGCATGAAATTTTTTTGTTAAAGAAAAATTATGGCATGAAATTTTTATTTCAGAAAAATTATGGCATGAATTTTTGTTTTTAAGAAACATTATGACATGAAATTTTTTTGTAGAAAAATTATGGCATGAAAATTTTTTAACGAAAAAGTATGGCATGAAATTTTTTTTAAAGAAAAATTATGGCATATATTTTTTTTTATAGAAAAATTATGGCATGAAATTTTGTTCAGAAAATTTTTGATCTCATGACATATTTTTATATTTTATTTAATTTATTTTAATTATTGACTTAGTTTTTTTTATAGAAAAAATATGGCATGAAATTTTTTTTTAAAGAAAAATTATGGCATGAAATTTTTTTATAGAAAAATTATGGCATTAAAAATTTTTTTTTTAAAAAAAATTATGGCACGAAATTTTTTTTAAAGAAAAATTATGGCATGAATTTTTTTTTTTGTAATGAAAAATTATGACATGAAAATTTGTTCAGAAAATTTTCTAAACTAATGATATAAATTTTTATAAAAACCTTATCTCATAAAATAATTTTATATTTTATTTTAATTATTGACAGTCTATAGTATTGTATTTCTTAAAACTAGTCGTTTAAATAAACAATCACATTACGCTTTACAACATGTAATGATAAAGAATAATCAATAAATCTATATACAAACTATTCAAATTGAATTCGAATTTGAATAATTATTTCTGAAGGACTGTAAGCACAGTGACTGATAACATCGAATGGAACGAAACGGAACACTGAAACAGATATTAGAAATGAGAAATTCGGCTGCAATTTTTCCATTAATTAAACTGATTGCTAAACATATATTAATCATTGTTCTGCTACTTTTCAGATTAATCTTAGCCTACAACGTTAAGATAGAAGATGAACTCCAGACTGCTATGTTAAACCTCGTAATTAGAAAATTAACAATTGGTTCTGAACTAATTCAACATGTTTGCTATGCATATTATATTATGGGTCCTATATTATCGAACTATATTCTAAAATTGGTCTCACAAATGATGTGTATAACTGTACGGATCAGTATACTCTTTAGTCCACATTTTAATGAAAGCAAGTACACCTCTAGCTTTATTAACGGACACATAAATATGAGATGTAAAAGGTGTCCATCAAAATTCCCAAATCCAAAATATTATCCGCCATTTACAACTGATGTGTCATTAAAAAGCAGTGAGTATCATACAGCTGTTTTCTCGACAAACAAATACACTTTCATTTCAGTAGGATTTAATTTCATAAAGTTTATATCGCACCAAGTTTGAAGGCTATTCAAGTCAGATTGAAACAATGACTAATAGCTGAAGAAAATATTGACATCATCTGCGTACATCAGAATGTTGGAGAACTTTTTAACACTTGGGAGATCATTAATAAAATGGGAAAATAAAATTGGCCCAAGATGACTTGTGGTACGCCAGATAAAACTGAGATACCTCTCGAGCTATTTTTAAATAGGACTCGTTGTTTCCGATCACACAGATATGATGAAATCCATTTAAGGGCATTCGTAGTAAAACCCAGCAAGCTTAAATTATGCAAAAGAAGTTTATGCTTAACTTGATCGAATCCTTTAAGGAAAAGTCCGTGTTGCTCACCTTTTCCAACCCTGATTAATTATTGTAGTAAACTGCAATAAGTTGGTAATAGTGAACAGTTTTTACGGAAACCATGTTGCTAAGGCGACAAAACTGAGGATGTGTGCTGGCAGAAATAATCTAGTAAAAGTTTTTCAAAGTGCTTTGGTATTATGCTAAGCTTGCTGCCAGATTTAAAAAGTCGACTAATTTACGATTCTCTCCAAAAATTAAAAAAATATCTATGTTTTAGGGAAATATTGTACAACGCTGCTAATGGAGTTGATAAGTTTTCAGCGCAATTTATTAATACATGTCTGTGCACCCCATCAGGTCCATGATTTACGGAAGATTTTAGTCTTTTTAAGCTACCTTAAATCTAATCGGCACAAATAGGCGGAATCGAAATTGATTGATTGTTAAACAGTGAATATGGATATCCATGAGTGTTGCGGTACTTAGCTTTAGAATATGTTGAGGGAAACTAACGGCAGCACTAATCCCCCATTTAGGTGGAATCAAAAGTTAAGTTTATTACATTCAGCGCGGCAATTTTATAGAAAAACTAGCAAACTCCGTCCGTGGCGAACTTCGTTTCGCCACCAGATGGCTTCGTTGTTTGTAACATTTCTTTTGGGGATTAAAAGATGAAGAAAAATTACTTTTTTTTTGTTTTATATTTGAAAAGGAAAAATTTTATTTCATTGAAGTGCTCTTTGGTAAACCACATTTCTTGTTTTTTGGTCTGACGTTAACACAAAAAAAGCGAATGGATTCCCAACTCGTGAACACGCAACGTATAGCTGCCCATGTGAAAGACAATTGAGTGGCAACTTAAGCGCAGAAAGTGCAGTACGACCGCGATCTAGAAGAGTCGCCGCAATCCCGGATGATGCTAACGCCAAAGCTATGTCACATCTTGATCGAAAAGTTACGAAAATCAATGAAATGACAAATATTTTCCCTGTTCCTCCAGGTGCGTCCAGGAAGAATAGACCACCAGTATTATTGTTAAGCATGAATTCTCAATCACAATCAATCCTTTATTGTATATTTCATCGGTTATTTGCATGTCGGGATTATTCGTTCGAATGCGCAAGCGTTGCAAGATATCTTCACACATGCTATCTTTGTATTTGTTCTATAACTGAATTGGTTGTGAAGGGAAACATGTGGTGATGATAATTGCGAACAGCGTTCGTATTTGGTACGCATTTGATGAAACAACTGAACCCGCAAGTGTTAAATCCCAATGAGAATCGTTCTCCAGCAAACACAATAGTTGACATGCTTATCGATATGTTTGGCATTGCTGGCCATTCACAGTTTTCAAATGCGAAAATGATTTTGGTAAAACAGCAGTCGCAAATAAAAGCATTCATCATTTCTAGGATGAACTGTTTACATGCGACCTAGCGTACGGCCCTCTCTACCTAAATTGAGACGTACTTATTTTCGTAAGGGATACTCACACATTACGTACTGGTGCCGTTGTAGTACATGCTATGTATCAGAGATGGCGCTGTATGTGAAAAATGATTTTCCCTGTTTTCCAGCTTTTCTCTTGAAATTTTTTCTGAATTTTCTTTGCTATAGACCTTTCCAACTAATGCAAAACCATGGAAATAGGTTCGTGCGTTCTGGATTTATAGCGTGAGGAAGGAAAACCCGACTTATTTATATATATATATGGATTATGGGTGCTGTATATTTTTTATACAAACATTTATGACGATGTTTCTTAATAGAAAATTTGTGATTGATAACATTTTTTTTAAGAAAAAATTTCGACTGAATCGCATTTTTCTATAGAAAAATTATGTCTAAAGATTTTTTATGGCTAAATTATGACTACAGAAAAATTATTACATAAAATTATGATTCAATTTTTCTATAGAAATATATTATGAGTGATAAATAAGAATAAAGTTAAGTTAGGAAAAAGGTCTCCTAATTTTATATTTCAAAAACAACATAGATAAAAATCGACAACCAAAGAGGTAGTATATCTTAAGGCGTTTTCAATATGCTAAATACTCTAAATTGTTGTCTAATTTTAGGCAGTTAAAATTTATATTATTGCATATTAATGTTATATTATGGCTTCCTTAAACTTTTATCCTTATAATCCTTTGCAAACTATAGTAAAATATTTTGCTACAATTACGGCTAACTACCCAAAACTTTTATAAATAACTTTATTAACTTATTATAATATTTGCGCGCTAGAACGTAAAGCTGTTGTCTACAATTTAAAATAAACCACAGATAGTACTAAACTAAAGTACCAAAGTGAATGAAACCTTAAAATGGATGATTTCAAAAAAAAAAAACAAACTTTAAACTTTAACGAAGAAAATAATATAACTTAAGACAGCCACTTGTAGAAAAACAAACTTTGTTTATTCAAGCAGCAGCAGGCAAATATAAATGAAATCACTATAAAAAAAATATAGTGGGGGGTGGAATAAAAATATAATTTTATACATTTCATTTATTAACTCAAGTATTTGTTATTTTAGTTTCCGTTCTAACAACACTAAAACGATTTTCTTGCTTCTTATGTGGAGAAAAAAAGAAAGAAAGAAAGAAACTTTATATATTTCAGCATTACGAAATATTTGTTTTTACCAAAATCTTATAGCACAAAGGATCAACGATATAAAACTAACCACAAAAATGAAGAGAAATTAAATAAATAAGGTTTCCTTTAATGGTGAAGGGTTGAATTGCAAGTGGAATAAAACAAGACTGGCTAGCATAAAGTAAAGTTTAGTTATACTTGACAATAACAAATATGTTGTGGTCTTTTATGTCTGCCTTAAATGCACTTAGATTTCAAGTCGTCTAAAAGTCGTCGTTAATGTTTATTTACTTTTGAACGAACAAAAATCTCAAAAACCTTAAAATAATGCAAGCAATTAAAGGTGGCTGTATTTAGATAATTTGTTTGAACGATTTCAATAAAAAATTTGTAGCATGCGAGTACTCAATAAATTTTCAAGTTAGATTTTTACAGAAAAATTATTTAAAATATTTAATTTAATGTTGACAGAAAATTCTTATATTCAATTATTTTCTTTTAAAACTTATATATGTCATGCGATAGATTTTCTTTAAAACAATTATGTAAAGCATGCTATAAATTTTATTTTAAAGTATAGCATACATTCTACTTTCATTTTAATATCGCAGATTTTCTATTGAAAACTTATTCTAACAAAACGTAATATTGTTCTTGCAGAATATGCCTTAAGCATGCGATTAATTTCCTATTGATTTTTTTTATTTAGGTATGCCAAAACGTTTTTAAATAGTACGCTAAAAATTATTTTCTAAAGAATGTAAAAAATTGTCTATGTTATTTTTTTATAGCAAGCTATAAATTTTAAAATATAAACATTATTGCAAAAAAATATTTTTAAATTATCTTGCTTTGGAAAATTTTTTCGAATTTTTTTTTTAGAAAATTTTATAGCATGATATTTATTATAAAGAAACATTTAAGCTTGCGATATTTTTTTCCTATAAATTTAAATAATAAAAAATTTATGCACAGAAAATTTTTTAGCATATTTAACATATTTTTTTTGCTGATACGCTAGACAGTTTGCTTTCTAACATGCAATATTTTTTTTTTTAACAATTTAGTAGCAAATAACAAGCTTTTAAAGAAATGTATGGCGGATTTCCTATTGTATTGCTTTAGATAAAATTTTATGCATGAGTTTAGAACAATAGCAACAAATTTTCTTCAAAACTTATATTTTTAACATGCGAGAAAGATCCTTTAATTTTTTGGTACTTGCAAGAAATTTTTAAAATGCCCTTTTATAACAGTGAAGTTTTGTATAGCATGTGATAACTTTAATATCGTAGCATAATATCAATATTATCAGGTAAGCTGAGCATTTTTCTAAAAATAAAATTGTTACATGCGATAGATTTTCTGAAAATAATCTAATAAATTGTTGGCAGGCAATTAAAATCTGGCATGCGATGTATTTAGGAGCAGAAACAAGGATGAAATGCATTTTCTATTAAGAAAAATATTACTGCTTTCTGGCAAAATTTAAAAAGATCCGCAGGCAGCAGATAATTTTTTGTCGTACGACAATTGTTTTACAAATATTATTTTGTTTTTTGAAAATTTTTTTCTAACATGATATAAACTTTTTTAATCCTGATGAAAATAGAATATTTAAGTTCTCTTTTAAAAGCCTTGGACAACATTTTTAGTTTACAACATTTTTCTAGCATGAAATGTTTTTATTACAATTTGAATAATTTATACAAAGACTTAAAGAAATTAATTGTTTCTCAACTAAACACAGAGTTTTTTATAGAGGTATAAAACTTTCAAATATCCCAAATATTTCAGATTAATTTAGTAAATTGGAATGAAATTCGAGCGATAATCTCCTGGCATTATAATTTAAATATGAGTTGTAACATATGGCCACCATGGCTGTTAGCCAGTCGCGACTGGCTTGAGAACTTTTTCAAACATTTGTCGACGTATATATGTAGAATGTTCCCCCTCATATGGTCTATCGTAGTCTACCAACTTCACATATTCCCACATAAAACCGTCTAGCGGCGTTAAATCGCACAACCTAGGAAGCCAATTTATGGGTCCGAAACTTAAACAATATTATTACCAAAACTTTGCTTCAATGAACCAATTGTGTCACAAGCAGAGTGACATGTTATGCCGTTGTGTTAAAAGCACGGCTCTTTTACATCATAGTTGCTCTATTGATCAAACGAAAAAGTCAGTAACCATGGCTCTATAACGGTCACGATTGACCGGTGGCCAGTATCGTTTTTAAAAAAAGTAGAGATTAAAAGAGTAGAGATTGCACCAGCCAATAAAACACATCAAATATTAAGTTTTTCTGGATGTAACAGTGCCTTAACATACACTTAAGGATTATCATCACCCCACAATGGTCACCATAGATTGTAACGTTCTGGATTAAATAAGGACCACACCAAACGTTCAGTTTTCCTAGAAGCTGTCTCAACATGCACTTAAGGGCTATCAACGCTCCAAGTACGGCAGTTTTGTGTATTAGCGTAACCATCGCCATTTGCTTATGAAAAATAAATTTGCGCAATTTGGAAGCGTTATACAGGCATCAGTCTATTCCTGCTGCAATCTTAAGCCAAAATAAATATAAACCACTTGGCAGCTGCCAAATGGATGTCACCTAAACGAGGGTCGCCATTTTAAATGTTAAACCTCTATAAAAAACACCCTTTACAATAATCCATTTAATGTCAGCTTCTTTCCACACCTAAAAAAGGACACAAACTTTTTGCAATCAAAAATATGCAAATTTTATTATCGTCTATTAGTTTTGTGCTTAAATATGAGCACCAGACTATTTATGAGAGACTACTTGTCATTATCAAATGCAGAGGTTATAAACAATCAATTTAAAAGCATATTTTGTGTGCTTTAGGCAACGTGTTTTGTTTGGGGCCAACAAAAAATTAAATAAAAAAAATTTCTAAATTTTTTGGGTATCTTTGCTGCGTGACAGGCAAATTTAAAATTGCTCAACATAAAAACAGAGTATTTGGCATTTTCAAATGTATTTCTTCAAACAAATCATTTTATTTAGATGTTAAGAGAATCTCAATAATAATAATAATAGTATTTTTGTCTTTGCTATCAGCCTCACCTGTTTTTAAAATGCGTTTAGTTTATTGAACTGAAGCTCCGGTTTGCTTTATGCACGTTGTATTCGTATATCACGTGACTCAATTATATTTAAATTTATACCAAGACATGAAAACATTTTTCCGACAAATTGAAATTCTATTTATGCAAATAATAGCAAAAATAGAAAACAGTGCCGATAAAAAGTAAAAGTACACTGAAAAAAATTTTTATTTTTCAATCATTTATAATTGATTTACTTACCGCCAACTTTTTTAAGAGTCAGTGTATTTTACTATCGAGTTTTTCAACTAGAAGTTTATTTTTCAATTATGGCAACACCAACAACATGATAGTTTTGAAAACAATGCAGCCGTAAGCCACAGTATTGAAGCAGATTAAAATTTATTAATTCTTCGACCTTCTCTACAATTGGTGTTATCCAAAACCAGCACAAACGTGATAAGATTTACATCGGCACCGGCAGTGAGCCATAATGAGATGGTGGCCATTACCACTGTGAATTGTAGGTAGCGCCATTCCCGCCCTAGACGGCCTTCGTATCCGTGCATTCTCCGGTCACTCCTAGTTGCAATTTCAAAAGCACGCAGAAGGTCGCAGCCTTTACTCCTTGCTTAAGAGTTAGAAACTTTGCAATTCCTGGTCCAGAACGCATGAAGCTTAATATACCTAAGAACACGACGGCATTCATACTCTTTGGACCTGAACCATTCACTGTGTTCATTGTGAATGATCCGACGCACCTCAACCAACACGATACTCCCATATAGGGGCCAACCTCAATATTCAGCCAGAGAACAGCTAAATGTCTTAAGAGACAAATAGTGAACTCTACGAGCCTACTGATTCCCGTGGAAATATACTGGATTGTCCAGGTGGCTCCTACTAGCCTTTAAGGGACTTGGGCTCCCGTTTACCCCGCAAGACACCAGTTTAGATGGAACAGTAGGCCCCAAAAAGACTATCATGTGCCCCCAGGGGGAACTATCGCGAGATGCTAAGAACTCAATTTTGGCCTATTATTAACGACGTGGATATTACTGACATGTTGTTTCAACAGGACGGCGCAACGTTCAATTTATTGCAAACTAAATTTTCCTATCGCATAATTTCACGGCAAACAGCAGTTAAGTGGCCAGCCAGATCGTGTGATTTAACACCTTTAGATTATTTTTTGTGGAGTTAAGTTAAGGACAAAGAGTCTATATGGAGCCAATCGAATCGATATCAGCCTTAAAACTCAAAATCCGTGATAGGAACGCCATTTTGCCAAAAAGTGATTAAAAACTTTGATAAAAGAATCGACACCTGTCAGCGTGGTCGTGATGGACATTTGCCAGATATTATTCTTCATTCATAATTGCTGAAGTTTTCTCTTCGTAATACAATAAAAATTTTAAATCATCTTAATATTAATTTTTTGTTTTATTTTGTTTTAGAAATTAATAAAATTTATTATTTCTTTTTGTAAATATTCACTTCACAGTCAAGCATCAAAGAAAGTGAGTCTAAAAATGTTGTACAGAAAAACACTTAAATTAACATTCGAAAAGGAAATTATAGTTTTTTTTTTCTATTTTTAAAACATGAACACATATTTTCGATTGGGCCTCGTTTAAAATACGACAATGTTGCAGAACCGTTGTATGCTTTGCAAAAGTGCGTAAAAATAGAAATAAACAAATAAAACAAATAACACAGACAATCGAAACGAATGGGTAAATAGATAGACATGCCCAAGATGTTTTACACTTCACTATGCATGAATCAAATAAACAACACACAAGCAAATAAAAAATAAAATTACTTCCACATAATTTTTGTAGTTTTACTATTTTGTATGTTATGCGCTACCAGCAGCAACAATGCAATGTGCCAATGACATTTTACAGATTGCGAAATTTGTTCATTTATTATTTAAATTTTTAAAAATTTTTGTTTCTAAAGCATTTGGAATTTTGAATATTTTTCGACTAAAATTCAGTGGTTAAATTTTTAAATGCTAAAATAATATTTATACCGGAAATGGCCTTTCAGGCAGCGTAATAAACAAATTAATTATTTACAAAACATGTTGCTTTTAAATAGTGTGTAACATGTAATTTAATTTTGCTATGAAATTTATTTCTTAATGAAATTTTACAACGGGTGGGCAAATTAGAGGTTAGGAAGTAAATTAGCTTGATCTACACAGTTTTTTGTGAACTTCAGTTGTATTGTTACCCACGTAAAGTAATAAAAAATATAAGAGTTAATAATTATATATGATGTGTCATGCAGAAGCCTACTTAAGCAAGTACCGTGCTACATTCTTTAGGAGAGGAATAGAGAAGAGATGAAACAGGTGGTGAGAGTAGAAGGATAGTGGGATATTAACTGTCGCATAAGACAGCATAGCGGCCAGTGACCATGCCTTCATCACTGACCAGCCCCATCGACAGTGAATTTTTATTTTTGTTGTAAAAAAACCAAGGTCTTCGTTGGGAATCAAACCTACAACCCCCAGACTGACAAGCTAGTACACTTCTTACTAGCCTACAGGGGCACCTAAGAAACTTTCGATTATCTCGTCAATGCATCGCCGAGCCTCATCTTTCCGAGCGTCATTTGTTTGTGGGTAGTTTACGTAAAGCCGGTATTACAAATGGGCCCAGAGGAAATAAATTGGTTGGGTTAACTCAAAGAGGTGGCCACTTAACATCGCCAAATCAAGAATTTACGCAACCGGGATATTCGTCATGCAATAACTGAATTTTTAGGTTGACTGTGTAGATTGTGGCACCGTCTAAATCAGTTATGTTAACATTAGCCTATTGGGACCACAAACAATTTATTATCATGGTTTGGTGGCACAGAGAACTCACGGTGATGGCGTTTCCTTGCTCATTTTCGAAAAATATGGGCCAGTGATGTTTCCTAACCACAAACCCCACCATACGGTTTCTTTCTTTGGACGGTTTTTCGAGGACGTTTTGTGGATTTTCTGAAATCGATATTCCACAATTTTGTTTATTTACATAACCGTCTAATTAAAAACGGGTCTCATCACTAAAAATGATTTTGTTGTTATCTTTCGGCTTATCAAATAGCCAATTCATAATCGTTCGATGCAATCAATAGTCAGTCAACTTTAATTCTTGACGATTTGAACTTTATCAGTGTACCCGTAGTAAGGGACCACATTGATATGTCTTGTGTTACCGGGGGTAAAAGGGACTCCTGTCCCCTAAAGGCTAGCAGGAGCCAACTGAGCAACTCCAATTTATTTTTTCACAGGAATCAGTAAGCCCCCAGAGTTCAGCTTTTAGCTGCTCTCTGACTGATCATTGAGGTTGGCCCTTGAAAAGGCTTATGATATCACGGCCCTCATGAAATGATTAAGGGGTCATGATCATCTCACTATTGACCAAGAACACAGCGTGAATGATGCGGATCCAGTGAGCATGCTTGTTATGTGTTCTGGGCAGGGTGGTTGGATAGTCTCCAACTCTTCATCAAGGAGTGGGGGTGGTGGCCTGCTCCAAGCTCTCGAAGTTGCAACTAGTATTAACTAGAGGATTGACATATTCGACAGCTTCCTAGGGCGAGGGTCACGGTACATATCACCTAAGTGGTACTCTCCCCGGGGGCCCATTTGTGGTCTTTATAGAACGCACGACTGTCTAGACCTGTGCAACTGGGGGTATAAGGGAGCCCAGTCTCCTGAAGTCAGTAGGGGTGCAACTGGACGCTCCACGTTATTTTCACGGGAATCAGTAACCCGCAGAGTTTCCGCTATTTGCCTCTTTAGGCATTTAGCTGTTTCTCTGACTGATTATTGAGGCCCTTCGGAAGTATCGTGGTGGTTGTGGTTTCGCGGCCCCAGAACAGGTCAGTTTTTAATAGGGCCAAGATCATTTTAGTTTTAATAACACCTACCTGGTGGAATGATCCTAGATCCAGTTAGCATGCTAGTCATGTGTTCTGGACAGGACAGTCTCGAGCTATTCAGCAAGGAGTAGTGGTTTGCAGCCTTGCTCTGGAATCATTGAAATTGCTACTAGGAAGGACCCGTTGCTAGAATTAGACTTCGGCCTCCTAGGGCCTCTGCCAGGTGCAGATGTAAATCTTATCACGTAATATCTTCGGGGGTAAAAGGGACCCCAGTCCCCTTCAAGACTAGCAGGAGCCAACTGGACAATCCACTATATTTCCACGGGAATCAGTAAAGCCCCAGAAATCAGCTATTTGTCTTTTTAGACTTTTAGCTGTTCTCTGACTGGTTATAGAGGGCCAAGCCTTCGGAAGTATAGTGGTGGTTGTGGTTTTAAGGCCCTCGTTTGAGTTTGTGAGTTGGATAATTCACAATGAACACAATGAATGGTCCAGGTCCAGTGAGTATGAATGTCGTCGTGTTCTTAATTATATTAAGCTTCATGCGTTCTGGACCAGGATTTGGAGTTGGATAATCTCCAAGTCTTCAGCAAGTAGTGAGTGCGTTGGTCTACTCCGGGCTTTTGAAGCTGCAACTAGGAGTGACCGGAATATATACGTATCCGAAAGCCTTCTAGGGCGAGGATGACGCTACATTTCATCCACAGTGGTAATGATCCACCCTCTGATTAAGGCTTACGGCCAGGTGCAGATATAAATCTTATCACGTCATCACCCAAGTGGTTTGATCCAGCATCAGATTATGGCTTACACAGCTAGGTAAATGATGTAAATCTTATCACGCCCGTTGTTGCAAACGTCAATGACTTGATGTTCCAGACTCATTCTGAACACTTTTCTGTACAGCGCCTATGTTTGCATTACTATGGCCACTAGCAACGTATTGTGTTAGGCGTTGTTTTTGTTCAGTTTATCAAACAGCCAATTCACAGACGTTCGAGTTGGCTTTAATTCTTGAAAGAGTTGTATTTTATAAGTGTGGAGATGGAGACTTTTATGCAAAATATTGCCTAAAGTACCTTTAGTGACGCGTATTTGTTGCAAACGTCAATGATTTGATGTTTCAGGCTCATTCTCAGCACGTTGCTGTACCGCGCCTACAACGGCGACTACAAACGTATTGTTTTGTCCGTTGTTTTCGTTCAGTTTATCAAACAGCCAATTTATAGTCGTTCAAGTCGGCTTTAATTCATTCAATTCGTACAGCGCCTGTGTATGTATTACTACGACCACTACGAACGTATTGTTTTCAGGTATTGGCAGCAACAATATTGTGGGACTCAAATAAAGCGATTAAGTTGCGCACCACAGCGGTCTAAAAAGGAGCCTAAATACGACACTGACATATTTCACCATTTTGATAGTGTAGCGTGCCATGCAGAAAATTTACTTTTTACTGAATAAAGGATCAAAGGATGAAAGCTTAATTCTTAAATTTATTTATTCACCTTTAACCTTAAAAAATTATTATCTGTTAAAAATTATTTTTTTTTAAATTTTATAAAAAGTGTCTATAAAAAGATCATTTAAACAAAAATTTTCTCTTAAAAGATTCTAAGCAGAAGATTCTGTATCGAAAGAATTACAAACGAAAAAATTTTATTAAAATTGTTAACAATATTTAACATAATAATAACACAAAACATTCCATATAAATAATGAAATTGATCACATTCATTCATTATTTATTATCGCATGTCATAATATTTTTTTCACTTTTATATCTTTTCTACTTATCGTACAGTTGTAATGATTTAATGTGATGCCATAAATAAATTACAATCTAAACATGTCATAACTACAAATGCCAAAACAATGACACCAACTTACCAACAATAGCAATAACAACAAATATAAACACTCATAATAATTGTTAATTTAATAGAATAATAATTGCACACTTGAGTGAATGTAAGAAAAAAATAATAATAAAATAAATTTAAGAAAAAGAGATTTTTGGGACAAAAAGGAAGAATAGAAAAGGCTATGCAGACAGATATATTGAGAATTTCAAATAATAACAGAGACATAAATGTGACAAAAAATGTTCCAATAAAAAATTCTTATTAAAGAAAAATAAACATTTTGTGCTTTTTTAAAAGTGATTAAGAGAGATTCACTGCAAAGAAAGTAATAGCGAATATTTTCAGGATTAAAACGGTAAAAAATAAAAATATTTAACGCAAACAAGAAAAATAAAAAAATCAAATTTTCTCTATAACACATATTTTAAAAAGATTTTTCCAAAGATATAAGAATTTTCTAAATTTTATAGCATGGTATAAAAATGTATACTTATGATGTTACAATAATCTAAAATCATTTTCTAAACATTATAAAGATGGTTAAAATTTTGTGTAAAATGATTATCGAATTTTAAAAATAATTTTTAAAGCCGTATGCTTCAAAAAGATTGCTACGGAAAATTTATTGCATGCTGCAAAAAATTATTCGGCAAACGGTTTCTCACATGCTACAAAAAATGTTCTATAAAAATTTTTCGCTTACGGTAAAAAAATGTATATCCACAATTGTCGCATGCTAGAATAAATTTTATTTCATTATATGAAAATGCTTCTAAATACAATTAATCAGGAGAATTCAAAACTTTCGGCTGGTTAAGCATATTTTAAGAAAAGTATGTGTTATGTGAAACATTAGGTGTAATTAAAGAATGCATCGAACTTACTGCATGCTATAAAATGGTTTTTATGGAAAATAACACATTAAAAAATTTTTCTGTAAAAAAATGTATCGCCTGCGACAGTATAGTTTTTATAAACAAAATTACTTATTTGGGCATAATTTTACGTCATCCCGCGTCAAATTTGTTTTGTAAACATACCAGTTTCGGCTATGTGCCATCTTAAGTGTTCTCTTTTCTCTATACTAGTATCAGCTGTGTCTATATAGTTCGTCTTGTTCGTGGGTCTCTTCGTGTTTGTGTTATTCTTATTGCCTTCGTCTCTTTATTTCTTTTTGTCTGTATCTCTCTCTCTCTTTTCGTTTGTTTATTTCTAACTAATTAGTCTCTCCCTCTCTGTCTGTGTCTCTCTCTCCTTCTCTGCCTGTGTCCCTCTCTCCCTTTTCATTCGTCTCTCTTTCTACCTAAATCGTTTCCCGCTCATGCTTGTTATTCGTTCGTCTTTATATGTGAGTCGATTGAGTTTTTTCTCTAATTGTACATTTTTAAGGTTCTTAATAGCCTTGGTCTTGTGCACCTGCGCAACGTGCCATATCAAAATTACTGATTGCAACTTGCAAAAAACATCCTGTTGGAAAAATAATTCATTTAAACAATACTTGTCGCATGCTACAAAAATTATCTGTGAAACAATTTTTGGTTTCTGCTAAAAAAAAATATAAAATAAAAAAAATGTTATAGCAAATAACAAAATAATATAGAAAATATAAACCCTTTGCGGGCTTATATCTACAAAGAATTCTGTATAAAATTGCAGCAACATTTTATTAAAACTTAAAACAATATACAAAAAAAAATAGAGAAAAATGTTTGGGGATTTGCAATAAAATTTTTCGGAGATTAGAAACCAAAACCAACTTTCTTGTCACATGCAAAAAAAATTTGTTACATTTTTTCATGCCTATAAAAAATATTCTTTGCAATAATGATTGCATGATAAAAAAAATACCTACAGAAGAATACCACATGCTACAAAATTAAAAAATAAAGAATTTACAAATGCCAACCTTTTGTACAGTAATTTACTAATTTGCTATGGAAAAATTTATGTCATGCAAAAATAAATTCAAACAATTAAACTTTTGCTCCTAAAACCTTTCAAAGAAACGCTGTAACATATTGCAAACAAATTGTGAGTAAAAAAATTTTTTACATTACATAAAAAATTGAAACCCCAATTAATTTGTTGCATGCTACAAAATTGTTTAAAAAGCATTTAAGGGTTTTCTATTCTATCTTTCGATCAAAACCACTTGTTTATTAGAGATAATAAAAAAAATTCTGTAAAAATACTTTTTATAGCATGCTATAAAATTTCTGTTTAAAGGTTCTTTGAAACACTTTATTTATCAAGTTGTCATTTTTTTTTATAAACTTGACCTATTTAATAGTTTAAATGTTTGCTTAGCTGTGTGAACACCTCTTATATGTTACATTTCTCTTTTAATTTTCATTATTTTGTGTGTTGTAGCTGTTTGAAATATTTGACATATGACACTTGTCTGTGTATTTGTCTGAACTTAAATGCACAGAGAAAAGTATTTAATTTTATGAGTCGACAGGCATCTTTCTTCTATATGACATTGACAATTGAAACAAGTGTATACATACATATACATACATACGTACATACATACATAAATACTGACTTGAATAAAGAATTCATTGGAAAAAATAGTTGTATTCATTTTTCAAGAGGCTCTATTCAATAAAATGTCAATGTCATTTTTGGGGAAATATGTAGAGATGAGTTAATAAGTGGATAGATATGCGATGTTTATTTTCTCCACACTAGAAAGAGAGATAACAAAATTTGTGGGATAGCGCATTACTTTCCATTTTATTATTATTTTTTATAGAGTTATTAATATTTCTTTTATTTGTTTTTGCAAAGTATGGTTATTATGTATTTCGGGTTATTAGTTTTGCCAGCAAAAATCGTGTGTTTTAGTAATAAATCACTGTTTTACTCGTAAAAACAATTTCTGAATAGGAAAATTTTTTGATTATAAAAAATTATTAATGCTATCGATATGAATAATTTTAGAAAAACTTGCAATTTTATTATAATAACTAAAATTATAAATCAAATAAAGCTGAAAATATCTTTTGTTAATAATTCAATATCTATTTCTCTAATAGGGTGAAACAATTTTTGGAAAAAAAAATTCAAAGTTCATTAAAATCCATTTTGACTTACAGAATGTCGCAAAAGTCTTTAGCTTTCAAAAATAAATTTTAAAAATCTGATTTACGTTACATATTTTATTATAACTATATTATGTTATATATATTATATTATATTATATTATACTGTATTATATTATATTATATTATATTATATTATATTATATTATAAAGGATTTACCAACAAAAAGTTTGTTTTCTAAAACAAAATAAACAAAAAAATTTAAATTAGAAAGATTCAACTTTTTATTGCATTACGAAGAGAAACGTTCGGCAATTATGAATGAAAAATAATATCTGAAAAATGTCCATCACGACCATGCTGGCTTTTGAGCTTTCAGGTTGAAATCGATTCAACTGGCTCCGTATAGAGCCTGTCCTTAACATAGCCCCACGAAAAGTAATACAGTGGTTTTAAATCACACGATCTGGCTGCCACTTAACTGCTGATTGTTGTGAAATTATGCGATCGGGAAATATTGCTTTTAATAAATTGGTCGTTTCATCATTCGTTTTACGCTGACAGATATTAATTCATTGATGAACGTTTTTAATCAGTTTTTGACAAAATGGCGGTCCTATTTCGTTAACCATGAGTTTTGAGTTTTAAGACTGCAATCTATTCAATTGGCTCCGTATAAACTCTGTCCTTAACATAGCCCCGCAAAAAGTAATCCAGTGGTGTTGAATCGCACTATCTGGCAGGCCAGTTAAATGCGATCGCGAAATTTGGTTTGCAATAAATTGATCGTTTCATTGGCTGTGTCACATGTGGCACCGTCCTGTTGAAATCACATGTATGTGATATCCACGCCGTCAAGTTGCTAGTATCTAGCGATAGCGTTATCCATTGACCGTTACGGCATTTACAGCTTCATCTTCAACAAAAAACGGCGCAATCACGCCTCCAGACTACATATCACACCATACAGTGCCGCGTAGAGCATGTAAAGGCATTACAATTATCGCTCTAGGATTTTCAGAAGTCCAAATGCGGCAATTTTGCTTGTTGACATACTTTAACAAATGAAAATGGGCTTCCTCTGAAAAAATGTTTTTTTCAAAACAAAAACCAGCCAGTTGTCCCTGAAAGAATTGAGCGAATCTACGACGATGTGAATGCTAGATCGGCTTCAATTCCTGCACTAGTTGAATCTTGTAAGGCTTCAAAGTCAAATCCTTACGCAAAACTCGGTAGATGGTGGTTTTGGATAACTCCAATATTTGAAAACCATTGTGGATCTGCTTCAAAACAGTGGCTCACGGCTGCGATATTTTTGGTTGAACGACCCGATCGAATACTCGTTGGTGTTCGCACATTTTGTATCGAGTCTGTCGACTCAAATTTAACCACCAAATTATAAATAGCGGTCTCAGAAAGAGCATTATGTTATCCGAAAAAATAACGAATTTTAGGAAATACAACTTTAACAGAACCATCATTTTGATAGTGGATTTTAATTATTTATATCAAAACTATCATGTTGTTGGTGTTGCCACAGTTGAAAATCAACTTCTTGCTGAAGCGATAATGTTTTTATTTGACTAGAATGTCTTTTGCCAAAACCATTTACAAAGATTTCTTGGTACTTTGAGCATGCAAAAGTGGAAAAAAGTGATGACCCAGTAATTTAAAATTTAATTCAAAGATTGCCAAAGTATTCATCTCAACACAATTCCACTGGAAATTAATATTTTCTATTATATTTCCCTTATTTAAGCTTTCTCTTTTGCTTATTGATAAGAATATTTTACTCCGCTTCAAGGTTTTTGCAGTTGAATTATCTTATGTTCATGGTCATAAATTTACCAGCTTAGTTCCATTGTGTTGCCTTTCGATTGAATACGGCTGGTAAAAATTAATTCACCATTGGGGTGGAAAAGCTTAAATTCTGCTATTTTATTTATTTATAATTATTAGTAAACGAGTCACTTATTTGTCCATCACGACCATGCTGGCAAATATCGATATTTTCACCAAAGTTTTTAATTACCTTTTGGCAAAATGGCGATCCTATTTGGTTCACCACGGATTATTTTATTTATTTACAATTCTTAGCAAACGAGTCTTTTATTTTCTCGAGGGGTTTTATTCTTATCGCAAGTTTAACGTAACTTTTAAATCACGAAACTAAGCAAGCTAAACTTGCTCACACACTTTCCAGTCGAACTTGACTTCATTATAAAAAGAATATAGAAGTTTTAAACGGTTTACTTCATCCTAGATTGTCCTTAACGCTGGCGTAATTGTGTCATGGGCCTAATCTAGACGTGAAATGCTTTTTAGTTGAGATGGAAATATGGGGTGACAGCAGCAATTTCATTTCTTTCGCTCTATTCAAAAATATTTAGCACAAGTTTTCTTATCTAAGCGATTATGAAAAGGGAGCTTAAATCCTTAAATTTAAATTCAATACTTTGTGTTTCTTACAACATTTTTTTTTCTAAAGTAACATAGACCTTCTTAAAAAGGAACAGAAATTTGAAAAGCAAAACTTCAACCTTGATATAACACAGATTTAACATTTTCTTCTTTGACATTTGTTTCCGTAATAAAGCACATTTGTGATGGTATAAGGGCTGGGATTTGTTTTTATTTTTTACACATAAAATGCTGACCATTGACAGGTTTACGACAGCTGGGTAATCAAACAATAGAAACAGATAGACGTATATGTGCAAGAAGTGAGTGACAAGCATTAAACACTAAGGGAGGAGATGAGGAGATTGTAAATATACAAGAGAAGTCTGTTTCTGACTGTGACATTACAATGTAATGTGTAAAGTAAAGAATTGCTCTTGTAATGCTATAAATGCCAGTGTATTGTGATTAAATAAGTGTCACATTGAAATGTAGAAATTTAACCTAAAGGTATTTGGTGTTTAACTAATAAATAAAGTGTTCTTAGTTAAAAATGGGGGAATGGAAAATAATTGGTGCTTTTGAAAATTGAGTTATTCTCTTCGCAAAATTAAAAAGCCAAAAAGTGTAGGTTTTGCAATGTTATAAAGTAACTGCATGGCAATATGACCTATATCTTTCGTTCTAAGATGTTATTCCCTTGGAGGTTGCTTTCAGCTTTGTATATTCCTTAGTCACTGGTCGGACTACAAACGTCCCTTTCCATCACTGTTATGCCTCGCACAAACTCCAGCTAACTTCCATACTACCCGCATCCTTACACAGCGAAATTGTAGAAAGACATTTTTTTTATGGATTGAGAGTGATGACTTGTTTTGCAATTGCCAGGGATCACCAATAAGAATGACGATGAATATAATTATTGTCTCAAGTTGCAAATATTGACTGACTCTCTCACTCTCTGTCATTTCCTTTGTCTAGAAAACAATTTTAATGTCACTTTTTATTGCTGTATAGGAAATGAAATAAAAATCTCTGCCATGGCCTTTAGCACCACTGACATATGATTTAAATACATTTTCCTTGTACAAAATCAACCACAAACTGGCTGCTTTTTTAACATGAGTCAACAAATAGACTTGTATTTTTTTAGGATTTACTAAAAAAAAACGGTAAAAGAGCATATATCGGGTTTTTCAATTAGAAGTTTGTTTTTCAATTGTGGCAACACAAACATTTATTTTTTTGACGTATTTTTATTGGAGGCCTTGGCAATTATTACAATGATTTCAATTTCGCGCGAAAATCACATTGAAATAATTAAAATCCGCTATGAAAATGGTGGTTCTGTTAAAGTTACATTTCGTAAAATTCGTGATATTTTCACAACATAATCATCCCTTTAAGACCGCTACTAAGAATTTGGTCATTAAATTTGAGCCGACAGGCTCGATACAAAATGTGCGAACACCAACGCGTGTGTTCGACCGGGTCGTTCAATTGAAAACATCGCAGCCGGGAGCCACAAGATACAAATTTGTCAATTCCTCGAAGGTCTCAACAATTAGGGTTATCCAAAACCACCACATGGCGAATTTCGAGTAAGGATTTGACTTTGAAGTCTTACAAGGTTCAACTGGTGCAGGAATTAAAGTCGATAGATTCGCTCAATTCATTCAGGAACAAAAGACTGGTTCTTCTGAAAAAATCATTTTTTCAGGCGAAACATATTGTCACTTGTCAGGTTAAGTCAACAAAGCAAAATTGCCGCATTTGGACTTCGGAACATCCTAAAGCGATTATTGATAAGCCTTTGCATGCTCAATATGTCACTGGATCACGCTATAGCTAGATGCTTACAACTCAATTATTGACGACGTGGATATCACCGACATGAAACCACATGTCGAAAGTGACACATGTCACACAGCGATCAATTTATTGCAAACTAAATTTTTCGATCGCATAATTTCACGACAATCAGCAGTTCGCCAGCCTGATCGTGTGATTTAACACCACTGAATTATTTTTTGTGGGGTTAAGTTAAGGACAGAGTCTATATGGAGCCAATCGAATCGATTTCAGCCTTAAAACTTAAAATCCATGATGGGATTAACGTAATAGCACCGCCAATTTGCCCAAAAAAATTATTAAAAACTTTGATGAAAGAAATGTGGATTCGTTCTGACTGGTGGACATTTGCCAGATATCGTTTTTCATTCACAATTGCCAACCTTTTCTCTTCGTAATATAATAAAAATTTAAAACATCTTAATAATTTTTTTTTTTTATTTTAGAAAACAAATTTCTTGTTGAAAAACCCTTTAGAAAACGAACATACAGGAAAGGATGATTCAAATGTCAGGCGTATAGACAGCATTTATAAAAATGTTAAAAAAAAATTTGTTTGTTTTTCTTGCATGGAATGGCCATCCATGTAAATCCCTGTTTACCCGTTTCATAACACAGCCAGTCAGCAGGAGGGACAAGCAAGCAGTGAAAAAAAATAGACACCCTAGTGGCAATATGTTTTATAAAAATAAAGAAAATCTCTGACTTAATATGATGTTTCGTGTTGCCAAAAAATAAGAAAAATGTTGAATAAAATCCTTTTTTTGTTAAATCATGTTATCCTTTTATAAACTTTTTTTCCCCCTATAAAGCTATATTTTCATAGCTTTTACTACAACTTTCTTTTTCAAAAGTAAAAATAAGAATTTTTTTAACCTTGTGTTTTCGTTTATGCTATTTTCTTTGCTTAAGGTAAGTTAAGTTGTAGTCAGAAATAAAAATAATATTTATTTTATTACAGAAATAACCATCTGTAAATTCACATATTATTTTTTTTTTCTTACTTTTCATTTTGTTGGAAAATTTTCCAACGAGTTTGTGCCAGGTCTGTTAAAAAAGAATAACATGGCCATAAAATTTACACTGTCATATTTCACTTGAGTTGTTTTTTTTTTGCAAATATTTTTTCCAAGTTTTTTTCTTTATTTTAAAACTTGTTGTTGTTGTTGTTGTAAATTTTCACGACCAGACAATGTTGATTTTTAATTTTATGATATCATCATCAAATACTCATGCTACTTAACTTAGAAGAGCTTTAAGAAAATTACCCAAAAGGCTTGAGCGCTAAAATAGAAAGGTGTATGGAAATATTAAGGATTTATTTGTATTAGCAAGGAGATCCATCAGGGATATTTTGAATGGAATAAGAAATAATTTTCACCTTCAAAACAATAGACTGCAATCAATGCCATTTATTACAATATTAAACATAACAAATATAGATTGTCCGCCAATGGTAAAATGGTACGGATGATGGTTGCTGATCTTCTATCCGTTTCTCATCTTCTCCGACATATGAAGACTAGAAGTGATGGTTGTAGTGAATAGTTTTGTAATCATTGCTGGATTTTTTCATCATAAATTTATGTTTTCTTAGCAATTTGTTGTTAAAAAGTTGTTGTCATAAAAAACGTTGCTCCTTTTTTTATAGTCACACTTTAAAGCAGTGAAAGGTTATAAGCAATATTTGAAGGCTTATAAAAAATTGTCCTCTTTTCAAACGCGTCACATATTTTGTCAAGAACCCCTTATCGGAATTTTAACATAACTTTTAAATCACGAAACTACGCGAGCTAAACTTGCTCACGCGGTTTTAAGTAATCTATGGTTAAGTTTTTAAAACTTGGCTGGCCTAATTATGCCATGAACTTACTCTTGGCGTGAGTTGCTTTTTAGTTGATTACGATAGATAGATTACGAAGGTATTCATCTCAGCACAATTCCACCGGAAATTAATATTTTCTTTTATATTTTCCTTATTTAAGCTTTGTCTTTTGCTTATTGATAATAATGTTTTACTCTCTGGTTAAAGGTTTTTGCAAGTGGATTATCTTATGTTCATGGTCATAAATTCACCAACTTAGTTCCATTATGTTGCCTTTCGATTGAATACGGCTGATAAAAATTAATTCACTATTGCGGTAGAAAACCTTAAATTCAGCTATTTTATTTATTTATAATTATTCGCAAACGAGTCACTTATTTGTCCATCACGACCATGCTGGCAGATATCGACATTTTCACCAAAGTTTTTATTTATATTTTCGCAAAATGACGGTCCTATTTGGTTCACCACGGATTATTTTATTTATTTACAATTATTAGTAAACGAGTCTTTTATTTTCTTGAGGAGTTTTATTCTTACCGCAAGTTTAACGTAACTTTTAAATCACGAAACTACGCGAGCTAAGCTTGCTCACACACTTTCGAGTCGAAACTGTTTTAGCTACTTGACTTCATTATAAAAAGAATATAGAAGCTTTAAACGCTTTACTTCATTCTAGATTGTCCTTAACGCTGGCGTAATCTAGACGTGAAATGCTTTTTAGTTAAGATGGAAATATGGGGTGACAGCAGCAATTTCATTTCTTTCGCTCTATTCAAAAATATTTAGCACAAGTTTCCTAGTATCTAGGCGATTGTTAAAAGGGAACTTAAATTTCAATTTAATGCTTCGTATTCGTTATAACATTTTTGAAATTAACGTGGACCTTCTTAAAAAGGAACAGAAACTTTAAAAGCAAAAATTCAATCTTGATATAACACAGATTTAACATTTTCTTCTTTCACACTTGTTTCCAAAATAAAGTACTTTTGTGAGGGTATAAGGGCTGGGATTTGTTTTTTTTACACAGAAAATGCTGACCATTGACAGGTTTAAGACAGCTGGGTAATCAAGCAATAAAAACAGATAGACATATGTGTGCAAAAAGTGAGTGACAAGTATTAAACGCTAAGGGAGGAGATTGTAAATATACAAGAGAATTAGTTTTTTCCATTTTCCTTCCCTTACAATCTGCTGGATTTTATTCATCTTAAATTTTTGTTTTCTTAACATTTTTCTTTTAAAAAGTTGTTCCTATAAAAAAGTGACTTTTTAGTGCAGCACTTTTACAAACATTTTTAAATCTTATTTTGGTTAAAGTAAAAGATTTTCAAGTTTTTTAAAGTTACACTTTTTAACAAAAATTTACTATTTCGCAAAAGTAGCTGCACATTTTAAAAATTGTTTGCCTCTTTTACACAATGCTGCACTTTTGCCCTCATATTTATACTTAAGACGATAGGCTCGATACAAAATGTGCGAACACCAACACGTAATCGACCAGGTCATTCAACTGAAAACATCGCAGCCGTGAGCCTCAGTCATTTCCTCGACGTTCTCGTCAATTGAGGTTATCCAAACGACAGTTTCATGGTGAACTTGAATTTAAAGCCTTACAAGTCTCAGCTGGTGCAGGAATTGAAGCCAACCCACCATTGATATTGCGGATTCGTTCAATTCATTCAGGAACAACCGGCTGGTTTTTCAGAAAAAAAAATTATTCAGACGAAGACCATTTCCACTTGTCAGGGCATGTCAACAAGCAAAATTGCCTCATTTAGGCTTCTGAAAACCTAAGTTTATTGACAAGCCTTTGCATGCTCAATGGGTCTCTATATGATGCGCTATATGGTGTGGATAATGATTGCGATATTTTTTTTTTTCGAAAATGACGCTCACAACATAGCGAGACGCTAGCATCTCAATTTTGGAGTTTATTGACGACGTGGATATCACTGACATGTGGTTTCAACAGAACGGTGCCACATGTTACAATGTCAATGAAACGATCAATTTATTGCAAACCAAATTTCCCGATCGTATAATTTCGCGACACTTCGCAGTTAAGTGGCCAGCCAGAGCATGTGATTTAGCACCACTGGATTTTTTTTGTGAAGTTAAGTGCGGGAGCCAATCGAATCAATTTCAGCCTTAAAACTCAAAATCCGTGATGAGATAACCAAAATAGGACCGCCATTTTGCCATTTTAGTTCAGGTGATAAGAAGGACTTTTAAAGAGAAGAAGTATTGTTCAGCTATTTTAATTGATGTTTCTCAAGCTGTTGACAAAGAGTGGCATGAAGATATATTTCCGAAACTGACCGCTCACTTGCCTTGTAATATAAGCCACCTATAGAAAAGCTACGTAATTGGGCGACAATTTTCTGTTCTTAAAGGTGATTTCGTTATTTTATCCAAACCAATTTCCTGAGGCGTACCACAAGGTAGCATTCTTGGACCAGTTTTATATTTGATATATACCTGCGATATGCCTGTAAGTGGAACTGTCCACACTTTTACGTTTGCTGATGATACAGCGTGTCTAAGTTCGCACGAAAACTCCCATCAAGCATCCATAAATCTTTAGCAATCTATAACTCACTTAGAGTTGTGATTAAAATAATGGAGAATTAAAGCGAACGTTCAAAAGTGCATTCACTCAGGAACAACCGGCTGGTTTTTCATAAAAAAAAAACGCCATTTGTGCGCAAAACAAAACTTTTTTTTTAATTGCTGTGGTTTCTAGGGATGGGGCGGGACGGTTACCCCCGATGGCATACGTCAACCCCCGATGTTGGAAAATCCAGAGCATTAAACTCCTGGCAGGTGACCTTCACCCTGCGAAGAGATAATTGTTCACCCGTTCGAATCAATAATCACATTGTTCCTCACCATACTTATGTGAGATATCTTGGTATACATCTTGACCGTCGCCTTACATGGAAACATCATATTGACTCAAAGCTAACGCAATTACATTGGCTTATTGGCAGGAACTGGAAACTTAGCCTAGATTGTTAACTTCCAATTTACAAAACTATTTTAAAACCAATATGGTCTTACGGAATCCAACTTTGTGCCACTGCCTCAGCTTCAAATGTGGATAGAATCCAACGTAGACAAAATAAAATTTTACGGGTTATAACTTACGCTCCATGGTACATCAGAAATTCAAACATACATTGTGATTTAGACATACCGCTGGTGGCTACAGAAATCATCAAATACGCAGGCAAATACGCAGGCAAATACTTGATGAAGCTTGAAAACCATTCTAATTTCCTTGCTCGCAGTATCTTGGATTATAGAGGATATAGTCGATTAAAAAAGAGGGATACCGCAGCTCTAATCCTCAATGCTACAGATGTTACATCTTAGAAATATTTGTTTCGTTGTTTTTTTATGTATTTTTTTTTTTTACCCAAAACGTTAGCTTTGACATGGCCGGGACTAATGTAACTTTTTTTTAAGAATTAAAGATTTTAAAACTTATTGTTAGTTAATTTTTTGAAGATACAATAAATAATTATTGAGAGTTGAAAAAAAAACAAAATTTGGCAAAAAGTGATGAAAAACTTGGATGAAAAAATCGACATCTGTCAGCGTGGCCGTGGTGGACATTTGTCAGATATTATTTTTCATCGAACATTTCTCTTCGTAATACAATAAAAAATTTAATTAGCTTAATTCAAAATTTCATTTTATTTTATTTTAGAAAACAAACTCCTTGTTAAAAAACCCTTTGCTATTAAAAAATATGTTATAAACATATTTCTTTTTTTTCAAATATTTCCCTCCAAATTCATTAAATAGTTTCACAAATAAAATATTCACTAAACCATGACCAGAGTGGTTTGTTTGTTTGTTTCACAACTGCTTCAGCTATTAAATACCAAGAGGCAAATAATGTTGTTCTAAATAAAATTATCTACATATAAGGAACTTATGAAAAGAAAAATAGTTGTCAACAACAGCATTAGCTAAGCTCTAATAAACAATAAGAATTTAGAGAATTTCCTTAGTTTTTCATACCCTGGCAAATTCTATAGATAAAAACACAGAAGCTTTTACGTACGGAAATAAACAAACATAATGACGATCTGATAATTAAATTAACAGTTTGCTTTAATATATTTAAATGATAGCAATATCTGTAATAGCTGCCTTTAAAAACTGTGAAGATTTTTTATTTCAAAAAGCTACAAAATAAAAATAAAAAAAACACTTGTTTTACTAAATTTAAAAAATATTCCAAACATGTTGTAACAATAATTGTCATTAGCAAAAAGGGTTTTACCAATAAATTTATTCACTAAAGCAGCAGCAGCAAAAGGCCATAAATTTTACAGGAAATACACACCTTGTACAGGGGGGTGGGGGGGGGGGGGGGGGGAGGAAAGAAATTTATTACAGCACCTTTGCTCTAGCTTTCTAAAATTGTGAAAAGAATATAAAAGTTTTGTTTACAAAATTTATTGTTAGTAAAATGTGGGTGGTGATTTACGTGTGAATTTATGGGATTTTCTTAAATTTAAAATTAATTTGAATTTTTTTAACAAATTGCGCGCTACTGTTTTAATTTGTTAAATGTTAAATTGCTATGGCGCGATGAAAACAGGTGGGTTCAAGTTGATTTTGCATTTTAAAGAAACCCCGTAGTTTACTTATGTTCGAACACCAAGCATTTCTGGAGGACTTGGTACATTACATTAAAGCAATAAAAGCAGAATTGATCTGCTTCACACATATACCCTAGGCATCTGTAAATTTAAAAATTAATGTTTATTTGTATGTCTGTCCGCTAAATGGATAGAATTATCATGTTAAAATTTTGAAACCGACTAATAAATACCCCAAGACTTAAATGGGTTAATTTATTTCGTTAACTTGAAAGACGAAGAGGTACCCCAATAGTTACTATCATTTATCTAACATATGCACAGCAAATTTAGTGAGTTTCTTTGAACTTCACCCAGGTCACCAGGCTCTGTTCCTTTTCCTACCCTATTTCTTTTTCTTAATAACCTTCTTGGTCTAACTTTCAACTCTATATATTCTTTTGCAGATGACTGCACCATTTGTCATTCGTATTCATTCAGTAATAAACCCAACCAGTTTGAAGTGGGTTCGATAAGGCAAAACATGAATGCTACGCTCAATCACGATTTAATAACAATCTCCGAATGAGGTCGTGTGAATAGATTCGCATAGCTGTGTATTGGGAAATGATACTGTATCTGTTATTATAAGTAAAGGGTCCACCAAATAACTTTTTTTTTGTTTTAAATGCTGTAAACAAAACTGCTAAATATTTTCTCAAATTTCTTTTTTTTATTTGAAAGTACAATCCTTCCGATTAATAATGGAAAATAATTTCATTCGAATCGTTCCCTCGGCTGGTCATGCAGTAGCCTACACGATCGCTTCAATTTGTTAAGCACATTATCGATTGTGTTTAGCTGTATTTCACCAATGGTTTCACGAATATTGCCCTTTACAGCGTCAATAGTCGCTGGCTTATCAGCGTAACATTTATCTTTGACGGCACTCCACAAATAATAGTCCAACTGTGTCAAATCACAGCTTTGAGCGGGCCAAACGACATCAGCTCTGCGGCTGATAATGCGATCTTCAAAAATAGGGCGCAAAACATCGAGTATAGCTTCGGCTGTGTGACACATAGCGCCGTCCGGTTGAAACCAAATGTTGCCAATATCCTCCTCTTCAATTTTTGTTAATAAAAATTCGTTAAACATGGCCCAATAACGATCGCCATTGACTGTAACGGCCACTTCTGAAAAATGGCCCAATTATGCCTCTGGACCAAAATCCGCACCAAACAGTGACTAGTTTTGGGTCCGTCGGCTTTTCAATGTATGCGTAAGGGTTTTCTGTGCCCCAAATGCGACAATTTTGCTTGCTTTCATACCCGCCAAGATCAAAATTAGTTTCACCTGAAAAGATGACTTTTTTTTGCAAAATCTGCATTTTCTATAAGTCGATCGCAGGCCCACTTAGCTTAGCGAAAACGCATTGGGTGGTCACTTGGCTTTAACTCCTGAACCAAATGGACTTTGTATGGCGTCACTTGCAAAATTCATCCCAATGATGTCTCTGAAATGTTCAATTGTTGAGAACGACAGCGAATTTATGTAGATGGCGCTTCACGCACACTTTCTGCCACAGCAGCAATATTCTCGGGTGTATGCAACCTTTTTGGTTTTTCACGCTTTGGTTTACCGATGAGGATGCCAGTTTCTTTCACTTTTTTCACAAGATAACGGCGAACATACGAAGCTGACGGTGCTTCTCTTCTTCCAAAATCCGTACGCACTTCTCGCACACATTCTGCAACAACATTACCATGATTTACAAATTAATATCGCAATATTTCCCAGCGTTGTTGACAATTTTGCAACAAACAAAAAATATCTTTTCAGATGAAGCTCATTGATCTTGGCGGGTATGTAAAGAAGCAAAATTGTCGCATGTGGGCGCACAGAAAACCCGCACGCATACAAAACGAGTCATTCTTTGGTGCAGATTTTGGTCCAGAGGCATAATTGGGCCATTTCACAGGAGTAGTCGTTACAGTCCATGGCGATCGTTATTGGGCCATGTTGAACAAATTTTTGTTTACAAAAATTGAAAAGGAGGATATTGGCAACATTTGGTTTCAAGAGGACATTTTGTTTGTAGCATTTAAAACAAAATAAAAAGTTATTTGGCGGACTCTATATATTTTTTGGGAAAAGAGACAATTTTTGTAAAATAATTACAGCTTTCTTGCAAAAAGTGAAGTTTTATGCAAAAAAATAGAATTTTTTGTAGAAAGTGCAGTCTCTGTAAAAAGAGTGCAGTGTTATGCGAAACATGCAACTTTGTGTAAATGAATTTTTTACACGCAGTACAGTTTTACGCATAATCATTAATGCTTTTTAAAATAAAACGTATGATCTGGGGTACCAAAGTTTAGTTGAGGGCAAAATGTTCAATTTTATGCTAAAAATGCAATTATATGCTTAAAGCGCACCTGCAAAAATTGCCTTTTTTACAAAATGTGCAATTTTATGCAAATAAGTATTTTAAGTTTTATGCATCTTAATCTAATTTGGGACAAAAATTAAAGTTTTATACAGTTAGGTGCAAAAAAAGGTACAATTTTATGCAAAGCAGTGCAGTTTTGGGTCCAGTTAGGTTCCGATATAAAAATGTTCCGCAACACTGTTTTAAGAATGCGAATCCTTTCCGCTACAAAATCTTCTTTGCAAAGAACTAAAAAAAGTTAAAATGCAGCAAAATCGACAAATTATTTTTATTGGTTTTTCTAACATAAAAAATTGAGGTTAGAAAAGTAATAAAAATCCGTTTATTAACTTTTTGCTTGCCCCCAGGCAAGCAAGCAAAATTTATTTTAGTTCAAGTTTAGTAATTTTTACTTTCATATAATTAGATGACTCAACTGCCAAATAGACTAACTCTACTTTCTCTTAAATTATTTTCTATTTTGAATCTTTATAATTAACTCATAATTGAAATATCTTTTGTTTACATAAGAAGCTTTTTCTAACTAATTTGTAACAGAGATTATCGATTTGGTGAATGCAGCTTTTAGATGAAAAACCTTTTAAGTTGCAAATAAAACATTTTTTCTCTTTGCTTTATTGGATTAACTTTTTCCATTATATTTTACGAGGGCTGCTATTTATATTTCTGGCCTGGTAACACTGACTGTTGCTAGGCACCAGCTGATGTTTCCAGTGCAACCTTCACATTGTTAAACATAACGTCAACCAAAACATTTTGTCATTTTATTGTTGTTATTGTTAGTGTTAGTGACAGCAGGTTGAAAAAGTGATCTTAGGAGAAAATGGAATTAACTCGTGAACATTTTCGTGCAATAATTTTTCATAACGTGGCCTGACACGCCAACAGTGCACAGATGAACTTATTTCCTTATATGGTAATGAAGCACCTTCTTATAGCACCATTAAAAACTGGTATAACGAATTCAATCGTAGCCGACAATCACTCCAGAACGAATCCCGTGAAGGTCGTCCAACAACGGTTGTTGTACCAGAAAACATCACAGCTGTGCATGAGCTGATAAAGCATGATCGTCATGTAACATATCGCGAGATTGAAGCATCTGTAGGGATGAGTATGACAAGCATTAGTAAGATCTTGCATGAACATTTGCATGTGAAAAAGGTTTGTTCACGTTGGATACCGCATAACCTGACAAACGCACAAAAGGCTGCTCGTGTTGATTGGTGCAAGAAAATGTTGCAGAAATTCGCTCAAGGTGCATCAAAAGTAGTTTATAATATCTGCACAGGTGACGAATCGTGGATATACTCATATGATCCTGAAACAAAACAGCAATCCACCGTATGGGTCTTTCAAGACGAGCGAAATTCCACCAAAGTTGTTCGTGGAAGAAGCACATCAAAGCAAATGGTTGCCTGTTTCTTCGGGCATTACCAGTCATGTGGCGACTGTGCCATTAGAGCAACGTAAGACGGTTAATTCGGCATGGTACACCACTATTTATTTGCCAGAAGTCTTTGAGAAACTTCGGGAAAAGTCAAAGAAAAGACGCATCATTCTGCATCAGGACAATGCGAGCTGTCACCGATCGGCTGAAACCTTGAATTGATGGGTCATCCACCGTACAGCCCTGACTTGGCATCTAATGGCTTTTTTTTTGTTTCCGAACATCAAGAAAAAACTACGTGAACAACGGTTTCCTACACCTGAAGAAGCAGTTTCTGCATTCAAAACCCCTTGTTTTAGAAGTACCTAAATCGAAGTGGAAAAAGTGCTTTGAAAATTGGTTCCAACGCATGCAAAAGTGTATAAATCTTGATGGAGAATATTTTGAAAAATAATAAAATAGATTTTGTCTGTAAATGCTTGTGTTTTCATCCTTAGGCCACAAATATACAAAATAGCAGCCCTCGTATAACAAACTTTTTTTGCAGCCAGTTTTTTTATTTGCCTTTGCACCACTTGTTAAATACTTGAACATTTTTAATTAAAATTTCTCACAATTTGTTCAGCAAAAGTTCTGAAATATTTGCACGCTACGGTTTTAGTTTCATTACAAACTTATATCACATTATTTTACAAATTAACTTGATCTTTGGGTAACAATTTACAAGACAATTAAAGGTAAAACTCAAGCAGTCTATTGTTTAACAGCAGCAGCATTGCAATGAGGGAGGCACTTGATAAATTTCATTAAATATTTGAAAAAGAAAACAAAAACTAAGAGCAGACAAATGAAACCCTAGAAGGTAATGAAAAGCAATAAACGAGGCTGCTATAATTTATAAATTACTTGAGAAAAACTTATAGAAATTTTCAGCAAAACCATAAAATCGAAAAAGGGGTTGTTGAGTTTGTCAAACAACACAGCAAACTCATTCCCCGCCAATTTCACTTTTACGATGCCATTAACACAATGCACACGATACTCTTTTTGGCAAAACAAAAAAAAAACTGCTTCTCTAGCAGCAAAGTCTTAAAAATTTAATTCTATTCTTCTTCCTCTTCTTCCTCTTCTTCTTCTTATTATTCTTCTTCTTTATATTCTAAATAAGTAAGTCCTCTATTATTTTTACAACCGGAAAAACATTAAAATCACTTACTGCAACAGAAACTCCTTCTTCTATCTACTGTTCCTTAAGAGGCTTAAGAAAATAATTTAACAAAACTTTAGTCCAAACAATATTTTAAGAAAATCTATTACATTTTAAGGAAATGTATTTTTATTTCATGTTTAAATAACATATGTTTAAGCACATTGTTACATGTTCTTAATTTTGTTAACTAAAAAATTTTTCGAATTAAAGATGATTTGTAAGGAAATTCAGAGAAGCGTATTTATTTTCAACACATTTAAAAGCGACTTATGCCTTAAAAAGCAAAGGACCAAAATACCAACATAGCACAAACATAGAGAACATATTAAAGGCAGGTCTGCTGCTAGAAATTAATGTTTCCGTTACAAAATTATATGAAAATATTCATCATTTACATGTTCCTAAACAAATTCTAAGAAATTTAAAAAAAAATGTATTAAAAAAAATTTATTAGAAGTATAGGAACTGAGGTTATAGACCTGGGCCATCCTAACATATCATTATTTTGTGCGCTAGCCTTTAGTGGGAGAAATTGGGATTGGTTAAATTAGCATTCATAATGTTTTTTTTAATGCTATAAACTCCTAAACCAATTGGACTTCGTATGGCTTCATATATCAAGGTCTTTATGCAAAATTCATATCAATGATGTCTATAATATGTTCATTGTTGAGAACGACGGTGAATTGATGCTGATGGCGCTTTACGCACACTTTCTGCTACAGCAGCAATATTCTCGGGTGTGCGCACTATTTTCGGCTTTTCACGCTTTGGTTTATCGATGAGGATGACAGTTTCTTTAACTTTTTTTACAAGATAACGACGAACATACAGAGCTGACGGTGCTTCTCTTCTTCCAAAATCCGCACGCAATTTTCGCACACATTCTGCAACAACATTACCATGATTTTCAAAGTAATGTCGCAATATTTCCCAGCGTTGTTCAAGCGTATACACAACCATATTCGTTCAGCGGAAGGATAAAACTAATTATCTGTCAAATCAAACATGATCTAAGTGTTACCATTCACGAAATAAGCACTAATTGTAAAAAAAACGTAAAATGGCGGACCCTATATAAATATATTTTTTTTATTTGTGTGTCCAAGCAAATTGATAACGTTTTTTTTTTTAAACTACATATCTTTCAGTAGCTGGTCTTACATATCAAAAGATCATTTCAATAATATATTTTACTAAATAACAACAACGTGTAGTTAAAATTTTTTTTAATTACACTGCACAACAAAAAAATATTTTTTGAATATTTTCTACACTAAGTTAGTGAATTTCTACTAATTTTGGGGCGATAAAAATGAAAATAACAATGAAAAATTTTCATTAGCCCTGGTTTTTGACCAATGCTGTGAAGTTATCATATCTTTTCTTACTTAAAAACCCATGTACAACTCCCTTAAAGGCTTCCTAGGCTTTTTTTTCATTTGCTGTTAAAATCATGTCAAAAATAGGATCATTTACGATTTCACGGATTTGAGGCCCAATAAAGATGCCTTCCTTGACTTCTGCATCACTTACCCTGAGAAACTTTGCTTTCAAGTACCCTAAAAGCTTGTCCTTCCTGGTCTATGGCCTTGACAAAGTTTTTCATTAGTCCCAACCTAATATGTAGTGGGGGAAGGAGAACATCCTTAGGATCCACAAGAGGCTCATCAACTACACTTTTCTCATTAGGGTTTTAGTCCAAAAGAAATTTTTTTAACGAAAAGTCATTTAATTCACTTTTTGCATTGTCACTTTATCATTAAAATCTTCCTTTTTCCTACTATGACGTTATTTTGCTATCCGAAAAACAAAACATAACAACCGCACTTTTTTTAACAAGTGAGTTTTTGTGCCACTAAAATTATCTTTGTCGCAATTTTAGTGAAAAGTGACATTGTAATGGAAAAGTGAGAATTAGATGAAAAATATAACTTTTTTTAATGAAGAAATTAGTTGTTCATTAAAAATGAAAATGAAGAAATTAGTTCTTCATTAAAAAAAGTTATATTTTTCATTCAAGTCTTGTTTCACTAAAAAGTGACGTTCACCGCAAACTCATTTTCTTATCTAATTCTCACTTTTCTACTATAATGTCACTTTTCTATCCAAAAAAATATTGTATTTTCCAACAACCATTTAACTCAAAATAGTGAGTTGTTCATTGAAAAGTGATAACAATTTTGTGATTATGGAAAAAAGCACAGTCACTTTCTCAGCCAAGTCTCTCTTCTCTAATTTAATTTCACTACAACAAAATAATTCCTTAATTCTAAAACTCACTTTTTACCAAAATGTTACTTGGCATCAGAAAGTAACGTTTCCTCTAGAAAGTTTCATTTTCACCAGAAAGCCGGTTTCTTCCCAAAAAAAAAAAAGTTTTTTAACGAAAAGGAATTTAATTCACTTTTTGTTGTCACTTTATCATTCAAATCTTTTTTTTATATCAAATTAAGTCTTTATCAAAAAAAAAAAAAAACAACACTTTTTTAATACGTGAGATTTTCAGCAAAAAGAAATATCTTTTCGCACAAGTCATCCGATACTCATTTTTTTTTCATTCACAAAAGCAGGAAAAACATAAGTTGTTTTACCAAGAAGCCACTTTTGCCCTAAAGTCACTTTCTCCTTTAAAGCTCACTTTTCTGAAGGGGTCTTCAACAGGGAGTTTATTTTCTAAAACAGAACAAAAAATTTTGGATGGAGATGATTCCAATTTTTAATAAATTACGAAGAGAAAAGTGCGGCAATTGTGAATAAAAAATGATATCTGGCTATCCACCACGACCACACTGACAGATGTCGATTCTTACATCAAAGTTTTTATTAGTTTTTGGCAAAATGGCGGACCTATTTCGTTAATTACATTACGGATTTTAAGTTTTAAGGCTGAAATCGATTCGATTGTTTCCGTATAGTATCTGTCCTTACCATAGCCCCACCAAAAAATAATCCAGTAGTGTTAAATCACACGATCTGGCTGGTCACTTAACTGCTGAGTGTCGTGAAATTATACGATCGGGAAATTTAGTTTGCAATAAATTGATCGCTTTATTGGCATCATGCTATTAAAACCACATATCAGTGATATCTACGTCATCAAAACTGGTGCAATCACACCTCCAGACCACATAGCGCACCATACAGTGATACGTTGAGCATGCACAGGCTTCTCAATAATCGCTCTAAAATTTTCGGAAGCCCAAATGTATCAATTTTGCTTGTTTACATACCCTGACAAGTGAAAATGGGCTTTGCCTGAAAAATATTTTTTTTTTTCATAAAACCCAATTGGTTGCTTCTGAATAATTTAAGCAAATCTACGGCGATATATATGTTCGGTCGGCTTCAATTCCTGCACCAGCTAAATCTTGTAAGGCTTCAAATTCTAACATAAAATTCGCCATGTGGTGGTTTTGGATAGCTCCAATTGTTGAGAACATCGAGAAATTGACATATTTTCATCTGCTTCAACACTGTGGCTCACGGTTGCGATATTTTCAGTTGAACGACTTAGTCGAACACGCGTTGGTGTTAGCACAAATTGTATCGAGCCTATCGATTCAAATTGAAGGATCAAGTTCTAAATAGCGATCTCATAAGGACGATAATGTTGCCCGAAAATGTCATGAACTATACGAAATGTAGCTTTTACAGAACCACCATTTTTATAGTGGATTTTAATTATTTTGATGCGATTTTCATGCGAATACGTCAAAAACTAAGTATCAAAACTATCATGTTGTTTTTTGCCACAATTAAAAAGTAAACTTCTTATTGAAAAGTCCGTTATAACGTCACTTTTGTATTTAAAATAGGTGCCCTGTAGGTAGTGTACTAGCTTGTCAGTATGGGGGTTGTGGGTTCGATTCCCAGCGAAGACCTTGGTTTTTTTTTCACTACAAAAATAAAAATTGACTGTCGGTAGAGCTGCTCAGTTATGTAGGCATGGTCACTGGTCACTAAACTATCTTATACGACAGTTAATTTCCGTAAATATCCTTCTACTTGCACCACCTGTCGCATCTCTTCTCTATCCCTTTCCTAAAGAATGTGGCATGGTACTTGACTAAATAGGCATTGTTGCCTGAAGTGCTACTTCTTTAAAAAAAAAAAAAAACAAATTTTATTTTCCATTTAACTCAAAAGAGTGAGTTATCCATTAAAAATATAAAAATTTTTCACCAAAAAGTCACTTCCGCCAAAAAAAAAAAAAAAAAAAAAACCCCTTTAACCCAAATACAAGTATCTCTTCGAAATCTTAGCATCATTTTTCCATCCAAAAAAAAACCAGCACTTTTTCGCCGAAAAAAATTTAACATTTTCATGAAAAAGTCACTTTTGTTTCCAAAAGCAACTCGCTTTTCACCAGAAAGACACTTTTGCATTTAAAAATTTTCAGTAAAAATTTATTCTTTTTCATCCAAAAGTAATTTCGTTTCACCAATATTCACTTGCACAATAATGTCAATGAATTTCACCCCAATGTTTATTTCTCACTGTATTATGAAAACACACATGTCTTATGCAAGAGGCGAGTTGTTTATTAAAAAATTAAATTCTTCTCTAAATGTCACATTGAATTTGTCAATAGTCCGTTGATGGACGCTTCTTATAAAAACCTTTTTCCAAAATTTCCTAGTGTATGTTGATACTTTAGAATTATTTTTCTTTCTAAGTTATCTGTTAACAACAATTTTATATTTTTTCCCAATTAACATTTTTTTTCATTATGAATAACTCTATTTATTTATTTATTATTGTTATCAAAATAATAGCCATTATCTTCTTTATTATGTTTTCGTTATACACTTTCAGAAAAATCATGGTTCATATTTTTTTTGTCATATGCTGACAAGAGAATGACACATAGATATTTATTATATTGTGGAGGAGGTTGGGTTGTGTAGTATATAGCAGGTAGTATAACACAGGTACATTACTACTGTGTGTTCTGGTTTATAACATATATTTTGAATGTGATATTTAATGACAAAAGTATCACATAACTTTTTTTATGTGACTTTTTTCAGAACTAATTAATATATAGGAAAATCACATTCCTTGGCAGTTTCAGGACACCATGTAAGCTTTTACATTTTATGTTATGTATGTCTTTATAGCAAAATGTGTTTAGTTAATTCTACTTAATCCTGTGGAAACATATTAAGATCCTAAATGTTTGATTGCAGTAAATTAACAAAAATTTCAGGCTTGGCTTCTGGGTAAAGTGAATAATCTGGTTGAAAATGTTAATTATTATTCTTTAAATGTTTTCTACAATTTACTTAAAAGTGTTGCCGTGGTAATTAGTGAAACGTGGGTCGGTTGCCTGCAGAATTTCATTTCATTTATAGCGACAAACTGTTTAATGCACAAAATATTTTACGACAAATTGCCTACAACTAAACTGAAATATATAAAAATTTACTATCGTATATTGAACATATACACACAGCCTAACACAGGCTCCAGATAATGAAACAATAACCACAAGTGCAAAAATTACATGCCACCATCATCACTATTATTTTCATCACATGGCCCACCAGTTGTTGTAACGACGTACATGTAGTCAACCATCACATTTTCAAAAACCACAATAAAAAGCACAAGACAATAAAAAAAAAAACTTAAAATTATCATATGACCTACAGAAAAAAAAGTTAACATCAACAAAAACAACAACAATAATGTATAAAAAGCTACAAAACATATATGACAGCTAAATTAACTGTTAAACTGTCAAAAACAGTAAAACTTTAACAAAACTGGGAAGAAACCATAAGAAAAGGAAAGAAAAAAACATAAAACTGCAAAAATTTTGCAATATGAAAACAAAATTGTTACTGCCCACTAAGTCATGTGGTGAAATTTTTAAAAGAAACTTGTTTAGCCAGTGACCCAAGCTCATCATCCTTCAAATGCAAAAGATTCATTGTAAATTGTAATCAAAGATCATATTAGCTGTGTTATAGTAAAGATAAATCAAGCAAGATAAACTCACAAGCTAAGAGGTATTATGTATGGACCACCCTTTAAATATTTTATATTATATTATAATCAAAAGAGATACCCTGTAAATATGCTGAACAATAAAATTATAAAAAAGAAAAACTCCACCAAGATTAAGTTGGGCTTGGCCTACCCTTTACATATATATATTTTTTTATTATTTAATTATTTTTGAAATTTTAACTGTCTGCCTCTTACGAAAGCTAGGACAATACAAAACAAAATAAGGTCTTCTATGGGGACACCTTTTAAGTTTTAATATTGTTCACAATACGTTTGGTTGAAAAATGTATTGTCTCTGTAACGCGTTGTGTGATTTATTGGCATTAATAATAAATATGGCTTTCGAGAAAGAATTCACAAATTTAATTAGATCACATTTTATTGTAGAAACGATAAAACAGAGCAGCACAACCTACAGTACAGTCACTACACTTGCCTACCGTATGAATGCCGAAATATATAAAATGTGTAAATAAAGAACCCGACACTGCATAGCAATGCTCTTATTGAGACCCAAACTGTATCTATCATTCCTACATTAGCTGAACTTTGAAGACTTAATAGTGCAAGAGTTAAGTGACTTTTGATAACGATAAAAATATTTTCGCCAAGTTTCGCGAATAGCAAATATTTTAGCTTGAAATATTTTGCAGCAGAGAGGACAACAAAGATAATACCATACAGCTCATTTAGAATCCTCTGTTTCTATTTTAAGGCAGCGGTATCGATTACGATCAGAATGTACATTTAATTCTTTTGAACTTTTGATAGATATTGAGTGCTGTTATTTTCACACTCTCATCACAGTATTAATGGGGACTAAACTTTAAGCTTTAAACTATTAACTGCGGGAACATTTTTTTGTGAAGGGATATGGAAAATGTACTCAAAATGGTAGGAGTCGCATGTCTATAATAAAAATAGGGACAATTTTTTATGCAGAAATGTATGGTTTACATTTGTATTAAGCAATGGCAACATTTTGTTAAAAGTATCGAAAATATTTCCAAGACGTTTGATAGAGTATGGCATGATGCACTTCTGTCAAAACTAGTTGCTGATAATTTTTTCAGATCTTTATCGAGTTTTCTCAGGAATCGCACTATACGAGTTGTTACCCCCCGTGGGCACATGTATGGTCTTAATGGAGAGCTACTATGTAGATCTGTGCAACTGGGGGAAAAAGGGAGCCCAGTCCCCTCAAGTCAGCAGGGGTACAACTGGAAACTCCACTTTATTTCCACGGTAATCAGTGACCCGCAGAGTTCCGTTATTTGTCTCTTTAGACACTTAACTATTCTCTGGCTGATTATTGAGGCTGGCCCTTTATGGGAGTATCGTGGTGATTGTGGTTTCGCGGCCCCATATCAGTCTATGGTTCTATGGTGGCCGGATTCATTTCACCTTTAATAACACCTACCTGGTGAAATGTTCCCAGATCCAGTGAGCATGCTAGACATGTGTTCTGGACAGGTGTTGGAAAGTCTCCAACTCTTAAGCAAGGAGTGATGATTTGCAGCCCTGCTCTGGAATCATCGAAGTTGCAACTAGGAAGTTCTGTTGCATAGAATTATAGCTTCGGCTTCCTAGGACGAGCATGACGTTCCAAATTATGCAGTGGTTTGGTCCACCATCTGAAATAGGCATCATGGCCAGGCGCGGATGTAAATCTAATTACGCAGTATACGAGTTGTTATAGATGGGATTTCATCCGATGATTTCAAGATTAATTCAGAGGTACTGCAAAGGTCCGTCCTTTCTCCTATCCTATTTCTTATTTTTTTAAATGATTTTCTTTGTCAAACTTTCAACTCTGTATACTCTTTAGCAAATGACAGCACGATTTGTCATTCATCTTCAGTTGGTAATAGACCGAACCAGTTGGACATGTATTTAAAAAGGCGGAACATGAATGATTTGAGCTTCAAAATCATGATCTCGCGGCAATCTCCGAATGGAATCGATTTTATTGCCCGTAAGACGCAATGTTCCATGCTTACGCATAGATCTGTGTTCGAAAACGGTACTTCACCTGTAACTATGGACCGCGTACAGAAGAGAGTTAAGAGGCTCATTGGAGACGGTAGGGTATTAACTTTATTGATTCTCTAGAGCATCAACGCACTGTAGGTTGTATTTCACTATTTTATCGTTACTACAATGGTAAGTGCTCTAACGAAATTAAAGAACTTGTTCCCGAAACTTGTACATTTTTGCGTATGACTCGATTTTCGTCGAGAGCGCATCCATTTTTGGTCGATTGAGCAGCGAATCGCACTACAAGGAAAATACGCCTTTTAGCAAAACAGTTCGTGTGTGAAATAAATTCTCTCCAAAGGTCTATCCTGTCACTTTCAATGTAGGAAAATTCAAATCAAATGTCCACAAACACTACTCCCTCTGTCCTCCTCCCCATAACCTAAATTCCTAGTTTTGGTACAGTGCATTGCATGAGTAGGATGCATCCCCTAAATAAACTTCCTTCAGAGGTTTTTCCTGTCACTTTAAATGTAGGAAAATTCAAATCGAATGTCCACAAACACTACTCCCTCTTTCCTCCTCCCTATAACCTAAATTCCTAGTTTTGGTGCAATGCATAGCATGAGTAGGGTCATACTGATCCGAAAAAAAAACAAAAAAAAAAAGGTTTTTATATAAAATATGTAATGTGTTCTCACTAAAGTTTAATTTTAATTTAAAGCGAAACATGCTTTGAATCCAGAGTTAGATACCACAAACTCGGTTTTTTATAAATGACTGGACAATTACTGTGTTCATCCATTTAATCATGTTGGGATGAAATGTTTGTTTTGCATTGAATATCTTGAGACAGTTCTAAGATTAGATTAGATTAGATTAGAGATTGCGTTCTTAATTTTCTGTTGGGTTTTTAGTCTGCATAAATTAAAAACTATATGACCAGTATCATCATTATCACCCCTTCCAGTCACTTTGCCAACAACGGTAAAATAGTTATACTATTTTGGCTGTTAGTTGTTGGAACTTCTTTGGGGATGTCTAATCGACTGTTGGTGGCAACTAACTTGATATTGAAACTATTTTTGTTAGTCGATTCAGTTGCACATAAGAGGCTCAATATTTTCCTCTGTCTAGTTGAATTTATTCAATGGCATTGCTTTATTGTGACTAGTTTTCATAATTATAAATTTATTATTTATTAACATTTAACGAATTATAAGTTTGCATGGCAAACAATTTTCTAACTTTCTGACCCACAAAGAAAATTACATTGAGTCTGAATTGAACTGAACTGAACTGAACTGGTTCTCTATTGATTTCTTGATATTTCTTTTGAAAATATTTTATTAAAAAAGAAAGAAAGAAGCATAACAAATTATTAAAAGTTGTTTAAAGGCATAAAATACAATTCTACATAATGAACAAAAAAAAAACAAAACAGTCGATTGGTTTTAGCCAAGTAACCTTGTTTTTTTGCTCTATTCTTTATAAAACTCTTCTACCTATCAAATCATATTTACCACATCTTACCATCTATTGATCACGATAATGATGATGATGATGATTTATTCAACTTTAAAGCATAAAATATATATGAGTATACCACAGGCGGACGGACAATGACTAGGAAAGTTTTCGTCATCAATTTAATGACCATCAACTCTATTTAGCATTCAACTAGTTGTGTTTCTATTTTATTACAATTCTTCTTGCACCGCCAGCAGCACCAGCCACATAGATGACTGTGCCCAGCCAGACAGTGGAGAGTTGTGGAAAAACCACAGGAGTAAAACTATTGTAAAAGTTATTAGTTGAAAAAAATAATTTTGTAATTTATTTATGGTTAATTACTTTATGGATTTTCTAAGCAAGACGGCTATAATCAGTTTTAAAATGCGTATTTCATTTATTTCTTTGTTAACAAGATGAACACAATGCGTTCTTTGGATTAATGCAATGTCTAGCAGCAAAAAAACTTAGAATAGTTTTATTTTGTAGTTTAAGAAGGCATGAGCTTTAAATGCATAGGAAGTCAGTTACTGTATATCGGGTTTTTCAACAGGTAGTTGGTTTTCCAATTCTGGCAACACCAACAAAATGATAGTTTTGACATTTAGTGATTTTTTGACGTATTCGTAGAAGATGCAATGAATTTAATTTCGAGACGATCAGTTTATTGAAAACCAAATCTTACGATCCTCAAGCAGATCATGTGATTTAACACCACTGGATCATTTTTTGTGGGTCTAAGTTAATGACAGAGTCTCTACGGAGTCAATTGAATCGATTTCAGCCTTAAAACTCAAAATCTGTGATGTGATTATCGAAATAGGATAGCCATTTTGCCAAGAAGTGATTAAAAGCTTTGAAAAAGGAAACGACAACTGTCAGCGTGGCCGAGGTGGACATTTGCCAGATATCATTTCTCACTCATAATTGCCGAACTTTTCGCTTTCATATTGTTACGGATGCGTGTTGCTTAAGTTTTTAATAGAAAATAATTAAATAATAAAGTAAACAACTGGGTATGCTGCTTATTACGAGGGCTGCTATTTATATTTGTGGCCTGAGGATGAAAACACAAGCATTTAAATACAAAATCTATTTTATTGTTTTTCACAATATTCTCCATGAAGTTTTATACACTTTTGCATGCGTTGGAACCAACTTTCAAAGCACTTTTTTCACTCCGATTTAGGTACTTCTAAAACATGGGTTTTAAATGCAGAAACTACGTCTTCAGGTGTAGAAAATCGTTGTCCACGTAGTTTTTTCTTGATGTTCGGAAACAAACAGAAGTCATTAGGTGTCAAGTCAGGGCTGTGCGTCGGATGACCCATCAAATCAATGTTTTTCACTGCCAAAAACTCCATTGTTTCAGCCAATCGGTGGCAGCTCGCATTGTTGTGATGCAGAATGATACGTCTTTTCTTTGACTTTTCCCGAAGTTTCTCAAAGAAGTTTCTGCAAACAAATAGTGGTGCACCATGCCGAATTAACCGTCTTACGTTGCTCTAATGGCACAGTCGCCATATGACCGGTAATGCCGAAGAAACAGGCAACCATTTGCATTGATGTGCTTCTTCCACGAACAACTTTGGTGGAATTTCGCTCGTCTTGAAAGACCCATACGGTTAATTGCTGTTTTGTTTCAGGATCATATGAGTATATCAATGATTCTTCAGATCATGCAGATATTATGAACTGCTTTTGATGCACCTTGAGCGAATTTCTGCAACATTTTCTTGCACCAATCAACACGAGCATCCTTTTGTGCGTTTGTCAGGTTACGCAGTATCCAACATGAACAGACCTTTTTCACATGCAAATGTTCATGCAAGATCTTATTGATTGTTGTCATACTAATCCCTACAGATGGCTCAATCTAGCGATATGTTCCATGACGATCATGCTTTATCAGCTCATGCACAGCTGCGATGTTTTCTAGCACAACAACCGTTGTTGGATAACCTTCACAGGATTCCTCCTGGAGTGATTGTCGGCCACGATTGAATTCGTTATACCAGTTTTTAATGGTGCTGTAAGAAGTTACTTCACTACCATATGAGGAATTAAGTTCATCTGTGCAGTGTTGTGGCCACGTCGAAAGTTATGAAAAATTATTGCACGAAAATGTTCACGAGTTAATTCCATTTTATCCTAAGATCACTTTTTCAACCTGCTACCACTAACACCAACAACAATAATATAAAAAAAGGTTTTGGTTTAAGTTATGTTTAACAATGTGAAGGTTGCACTGGAAACATCAGCTGGTGCCTAGTAACAGTCAGTGTTACCAGGCCAGAAATATAAATAGCAGCCCTCGTATTAACTGTGTGGTTTGTTAAGAAAACTTAGAAATTTTATACGCGCTAAGCAACAACAATTAGGTACGCTGTTTACTAACTACGTCGTTTTCTAAGAAAACTTATGTATACAAGACAACAACAACTATTTTAAAATAAATTCCAAGAAGAAACTTTATCAGTTTGAAAACAAAAACAAAAATACACACAGACCTATACATTGAATGAATAGCATAACAATAAAAAAATGTGATACAAAGGGAGTAGAAGATTCTTAATTTTTCTAGACCTCTAGTGTACAAATATAAAAGGCAGCATCTGAGTTGATAGTTAGTTAGTTAAAAAATAAATCTTGTGAAGTAAAGATGTGCATCTTAAGTATCAATTTTGTGTGTAGTTAAAGTAAATGAACTTGTAATGAAGTTAAAAACTCTAAAATCTGGAGTTATTTATTTTGCAATAAGGAACTCACAACAAAACGTTTGTGAAAGGTATAAACATAACAATATTAATCTAAATTTCTGAATTTAGACAACAAACTTCCGGTTGAAAAACCTTCTCGATGAAACTATGCACTTTTTGAAATTTACTAAAAAAATTTTTGCCAAATAAATTTAAGAAAAATTGTATTTACTTTTCGAAAAAAAAGCATTTTAAATAAAATTAAAAAACCATGTTTTTTTTTAAATTAAAAGGAAAATTTATCATAATAGTTACTACACATTTATCTCGTTTTTTGTATATTATTTACGATATTATTACTTATTTTATTGTAGGACGATTCAACACAATTGCATTCCCACTGGAATTCATAAAAGTTCAAATAGAAAGAAATCACTCCTATATCACTTGTCGATATGCATTGTGATTTATTCATGCATAAATTTGCAACAAACAAAAAAAAACAAAAAAAACCCAATAATCAACCTTCCCCTACCTATCTGTACCTGTTTCTAGTTGCAAATATTTGCTCTTTGCTTAATTCAATATATATTTTTTTTTGAGTTGAAAAAAATAAATAATTTATTCCATGCACATCCTTGTAAAAGAAATATAAGTAAAAATGTGAATAAAATTAAAATTTATTCTAGCATATAAATTGTTAAACATCGTTACAATAATGTGACGTAAAGAAATGATTTGAATAATTCAATATCTCTTAATGAATTGACAAAAAAAAAGGTACTCGCAATTCACACATGGCAACAAGCATAAATTTATGCAACTTTTATTGAAAAATAAGCATTTCTTTGTATAGAGTAATTTGGTACATCAATAGAAAATCGCATAATTCTTTAAAAAAAGCGTTTTAGAAAAATTAGAATGCCCAAGTGTTCCACGACATTAGACGTTGGGGTAATAAGTTGTTTTGTGTCAATATTCAGGGTTGTATTCGAGCTTTTGTTCCTCTTTTTTTATAAACAAATATTAACCACAATATCTTTTATTTAAAAATTGTAAACTTTGAAGTATTAAATTATACTATTATTATTCGAAATATCCAATCCTGATTTATAAGCGAATTGTTTTTAGCGATGCAGCTACACTTTTTTTTTGCACGGTTACATCAATAAACAAAACAGCCGTGATGATAATCTGCAGAGATGATAATCCTCAAGTATACCTTGAGCCACTTTTATATCCAGAATAAATGACTTTTTAGTGTGCTTTTTAGGCTTGCGAAATCGTTTATTTAAAAGGATGCTGGTTCAGAACCTTATAGTCAATGGTGATCGCTATACAGCCATGATTACTGCCTGTTTCATTCAACAGTTAAACAACCATGATCTGCAGGAGTTATGTTTTCAATAAGCTGGTGCAATATGTTGCACAGCTACTGTCTCAATTGCTTTATTAAAGGACTGCATAGATTTACGTTTCGGACCCGTGAACTAATCCACCAGGTCGTGTAATTTAACGCCGCTACACTTTTTTCTATAAAGATATGTAAAGACGCTAGTCTACGCTGATAAGTTCAAAACGAACACTTGAAGGTCAATATATTGCGGGAAATGTTGGGAAAAGTTATTCAAAGGTACCCCTGTAGGCTAGTAGGTATTGTAATAGCTTATAAGAATGGGGGTTGTGGGTTTGATTCCCAACAAAGACCTTGGTTTTTTTCACTACAAATAAAAACCGACTGCCGGTGGAACTGATTAGTGATGAAGGCATAGTCACTGGTCACTGAGCTGTCTTATACAACAGTTAATTTCCGTAACTATCCTTCTACTGTCACCACCTGTCGCATCTCTTCTCTATCCCTTTCCTAAAGAATGTAGCACGGTACTTGACTAAATAGTCATTGTTGCCTGAAGTGCTACTTCTCTTAAAAAAAAAAAAAAAACAAAAAAAAAATTGACCTTCAGATTAGACTATGTTCGATCAAGCCGTGGCGGGCATATACCAGAAGTCGACTTGTGAGATACTTCAAGTCCAACTTACTTAGCAACCGACAGTATGGTTTTCGTAGGGAGCGCTATACGGATGATTTGCTGGCTTTCCTCTCGGAAAAATGGTGTAACTCCATACATCATTTCGGAGAAAGTAAGGTGGTAAGTCTAGATATTTCCAAGACGTTTGATAGAGTATGACATGATGCACTTCTATCAAAACTAGTTGCTTTTGGTCTACCAGTGATAATTTCTCGAGATCTTTATCGAGTTTTCTCAGGAATCGCACTATACATGTTGTTATAGATGGAAATTCATCCGACGAGTTTAAGATTCATTCAGGGATACCACAAGGTTCCGTTCTTTCTCCAACCCTTTTTCTTACTTTTCTAATTCTTTTTTTTTACCAAACTTTCAACCCTAATATATTCTTTCGCAGATGTCAGCAACATTTGTCATTCGTATTTATTAAGTAATAGGCTGAACCAAACGACAAAACATGAATAATAAGCTTAATCATGATCTCGCTACAATCTCCGAATGAGGACATAATACCCGCAGTACTCGCTGTTGCATACTTACGCAAAAATATGTGTGTTGGAAATGGGGCTGCTATGGATGATATAAATATTAAGGAAGCGGAAGCTCTTGATGTTCTTGGCATGAAAATTCAGTGTGATGCTCGATGGACTAAGCACATTTTTCAGGTTTCTAAAGAAGCTTTTAAATGCCTCAGTTTTCTTAAACGGTGTACGAGATACTTCAGTCCATCCGATCTTTCTACTATTTACACTATCTATATCCACAAAGTCTATTTTCGAGTTACTCAACCACCTTCAGGAGAGGGCCAAGAGGTTCATTGTGGTCGGTAGGGTATCCAACTCTATTGATACTCTAGAGCACCGGCGCAGTGTAGGTTGTATATCATTGTTTTATTGAAATTAAGGAATATGTTCCCGATACAATGGAATACAACTCTGATGTATGGGCCGACGCCGCAAAGTCTCTTTTGAAGTTACTCGACCGCATTCAGGAGAGGTCAAGAGGTTCATTATGGACGGTAGGGTACCCAGCTCTATTGATTCTCTAGAGCACTGGCGCAGTGTAGGAACTTGTTTCCGATACTCGCACGTTTTTGCGTTTGACGCAATTTTCGTTGAGATCACATCCATTTGTGTTCGATTGTCCAATGAATCGCATCAAATACTACAAGAAGAATTCGTTTTTTAGCAGAACGGTTCGCATATGAAATAAACTCCCTCTAGAGGTCTTTCCTGTCACTTTTCAATGTAGAAATGTAACGAAAGTAGAGAACTTGTTCCCGAAACTCGTACGTTTTTGCGTTTGACTCTATTTTCGTGGAGAGCGCATCCATTTGTGGTCGATTGGGCAACGAATCGCACTACAGGGAAAATAGGTCTTTTAACAGAACAGTTCGTGTGTGAAATAAACTCCCTCCAGAGGTCTTTCCTGTCACTTTCAATGTAGGAAAATTCAAATCAAATGTCCACAAACACTACTCCCTCTTTCCTCCTTCCCATAACCTAATTTCCTGGTTCTGGTACACAATGCATGAGTAGGGGTCATCCCCTAAGCGCTGGCCCGAACGTTTAAAGTAAATTTCAAGTCAATTTAAAAAATTCATTTAATTTCAAGCACATAAAAGAGTCTTGTAGCTATGCGATCTCGGAAAATCACAATAGTCAGACTCTAGTCGTTTGATGTACACAGGTCTTTCAAGAACAAAATGTACTTTCAATCAAAATTATGGATAATTATCAGAACAGTGTCAGTTAAAACGAAAGTAATACAAAATTTCACAGATAAACTTAAAGGTAGCAGTGTTGGCATCGTATTATCTGTGACAAAAGTTTAAAGAGTCACTGGGTTATTAATAAATTTTTATAATCCAAACTCTCTGGATATTTTTAAAAACGAATATACATCACAAAAGCAAACAGCTTAAGATGTTGGGTAATTGCACGAATTTAAAATAGTTTGTAAATGTACTTAAGTAACGGCAAATAACGGTATTATTTTTATAAATGTATTTTTAATTCAAAAATCTGAAAATCATTATTTTAAAATGTTTTTTTTAACAAAAAAGAAAAAAAAAGAAAAAACCATTATTTTAAATCATGGCAACAGATAATTTACTTTTAATGACCCTTTTTGGTTTATGATAACACAGTCGTAATTTCAGTAAGTGTGTAATAAATGGTGAATGTAACTCTGTATTTTACGTTTTAGTGTCACTTCAACTACGGAAGCAATATAACGTTTAATTGCACATACATACATATATGTCTTTGTCTTTCAAATTATGTTATTACGTTAATAATTGTTAAATAAAGTATAATTTTTCTATATAAAAACGAAGGAACAGCTTCAAGATATCATAATTGCCATTCAAATTCGTTTTAAGAAAAATTATAAAAAAAATATAAATTTTGCTACGGCTGGCTTTATTAATATTTTGTTTCTTCTTAAACCAACACTACAAAAAATTATTAATTGACATTACATTTATATAGACAGACAATTAGACAACACATATGTATGTACATACATTAGCACAGAGAGTACATGCAATTGTTCTGTCAAGCTAAATAAAGAAGTAACACAGTCTCAAAATTTATTTATTTAGGAGCGGTACTTTTATGTTGTTGTTTTACTAAAGTTTATTTTGCTTTTGTTTTCGTCATACTTCTTTTCAGTTTTCTTTACAGTTCTTGAATTTTACCACAAGAAAGTCATGTGTGTGATTATATTTCCTAGCTAAGGAAGGCTGGCAGCTTAATCATTTGCAGTGTTGTCAATTTTCATATGAACTAGAAAAAATGGCAAGAGTAAATTGAAACCTTCTGCTTGATAATTATTATAAATTTACAAAAAAAAATTCTGCATTTAAATCTAAATATTCACCTGATAACCTGAGGATTAAAAGTTTTAAAAACTTATTAAAAAAAAATATTCTCTACTATTCTGTATCGAGGAGAAAAAATACATTAAATTTGCCTAAGAAGTTAATAAACAAAATTAGAATTTTCTTAGAAAAAACTACAATGGTTTCTACCGAATTTATCACACTTGATTTAGGCGCCTTAGAGATTGATGCAAATTGAAATAAAGAAGAGTTTAATAATAAAATATTTACAGCCGTATGCATAAAAACTTAAAGTAGGTTTAACTGCCGTTGTTAGGCACAATTTCCTAAAGCTGTATTCAAAAAATGTTTTTACCTTAAAATACCTTTGTTAACTTTAAAGTAGGAAAAACCTACGTTAAACCTACAATAAATTGACAGTTCAATTTTGTTATTGAAAGTTCAAAAACAAAACAAATTGTGTTTACAATAAACTGAGCCGTTTATATTAAAAGTGGCATAAGTTACTTTGTTATTGTCATCTTTTTTACTTTAAATTAGTTTATATAACATTTTAATTTTTAGCCTTTTCAACTAGTCTGTATTTAGTTTTCTTTCTGAAACGGATTTTTCCAATGATTGTGTTGAAATAAAATCTTTTTTCTCCATGTTGTGTACTGTGAAGGATTTTTTCGACAGGGAGCTATTACTACTATTACTATTTCGTCCTTTACATAAGTCACTATGTGCAATAATATGCTTTTGAGTTGTGACATTCTTAGATATTTTATACAACACGAAGCAACCGCCTGAAAATAAAAAAATAACAAAATAATGCTAATTATGTGTAGTATATTAGATATCACTATAATATAGTTCAATAATTCTAATAAAATGAAGTTCAATAATCACAACAATATTTCAAACACTCTCATTACATGTTTCCATTTCTTTCACACTAAGCTCCGTAATTAAATTCCTGAGTACAGCGACTAACGCCATTGGGAAAATAAGCATTTTTGTTACACCGTTAATTACCAACACTCCTCTCAAACAAATCTCAATACTTCTTAACTTATTAATTTCAAATTTATTAAAAATGAAAAAAAAAACTGTTCAGTTGTGACTTATGCCACTTTCAATGTAAACGGCTCAATTGACAATTATACTTTGTTATTCCAAAAATGTTTAAAAATGTTTATTAAAACAAATTGTAGTATACAAATAATAATAAAAACTAAAATATAACATGCCATTCAATATAAAACATTTTTACATCTTTATTTTATATTTTACAAAAATAAATTTATAATTAATTATTTTAAACAAAAGTTTTATTGATGTACATATAATCAAAACAAAGCTCGAATAATTATTTTTTTAATATGAACAAATTCAATATGGCAAATTAACTTTTTTTGTGTACTTTGCTTTTTATTAAAAAGATTAATAAAAAACAAAAAAAAAATAATATGTTGATTTTGCTGAAAACAATAAAAACATTTTTTATGGATCTAAATACCCGGATAAATATATTCATTTTTATACATCGTTAACTACAACGTGACAACTAAAAATAGTGGCATTGCCAGAATCAAAATACTAATTTTACTAAAGCATACATTAGCTAAAGTACTGTTTATGAATACCATTTTTTAACAAACGTCTGTTAGCCTTAAAGTGTTTGTTAACTAACGTGTACTTTAAAGCTCAAGTAAGCGTTTTTTATGCATACAGCCGTTATACTTTAAAATAAAATATTTATTTATACTTTAAAGCCAAAAATTAGGCACTAGCGAGATGTATTATTTAAACGCTACATCCATCATCAACATTCTTTTAACAAAAAGTTTGTTTTCTAAAGCAAAATAAAACAATTATGAATGAAACTTGATATCGGACAAATGTCCTCCATTACAGATATTGATTTTTTCATCAACGTTTTTAATCATTTTTGGGAAAAATACCGGTGCTATTTCGATAATCCCATTACGGATTTTGGGTCTTAAGGCTGAAACCGATTTGATTGGCTCCGTATCTGTCCTTAAAAAAAATAATCCAATCTTGTTAAAGCACGCGATTTGGCTGGCCACCTAACGGCTGATTGTCGTGCAATTTGGTTTGCAATAAATTGAACGTTTCATTGACTGTGTAACATGTGGCACCATCATGCTGAAACCACATGTCTCCACGCCATCAATAATAAGTCAAAATTGATTTCACGATAGTGTGATCCATTAACCGTTACCGCATTTCCAGTCTAATCATCGAAAAAAAAAACGATCCAATCACGTCTCCATATTACATAGCGCATCATACAGTGATGCGTTGATACGTTGAGCATGCAAAGGCTTCTCAATAATCGCTCTAGGATTTTCAAAAGCCCAAATGCGGCAATTTTGCTTGTTGGCATACCTTGACAAGTAAAAATGGGCTTCGTCTAAAACAAAGATTTTTTTAGAAAAACCAGCCAGCTGTTCCTGAATGAATTAAGCGAATCTACGCCGATGTGAATGGTCGGTCTGCTTCAATTCCTGCACCAGTTGAACTTTGTAAGGCTTCAAAGTCACAATTCGCCATTTGGTGGTTTTGGATAATTCCAACTGTTGACAGTGTCGAGAAGTTAACAAATTTGGATATTCTTCAATGCTGTGGCTCACGGCTGCGATGTTTTCGGTTGAACGACCCGGTCGAACGAGAATCCAGCTTTGCATTACACCTTGACACTCATGGACATCCACGGAAAGAAATAAATGAATGTACGACAAGGAGAAGACTAGACATTGTTGAAAACGTGGGAATCTAAAAAAACATACACTTTTAACAGTGACATTATAAATGAACAGATAAACACAACCTTAAACACAATTTTCACATAACAAACGAAAAACTATCTCAGACGTAGAAACCTACCAGTATAATAATAAAAGACTGAAATATTCTACCTAAATCAACAGATATGAGCCCAATGCATGGTAAGATTTACGTCGGTACCTAGCGTGTGTATGCCATAACTCGACGGTGGTCAAACCACTGGGGCGATATGATGCATGCGCCCGCGTCCTAGGAAGTCGAAAACTAATTTTAGCAACAGGTCGTTTCTAATTGCAATTTCGGACATTTTTAAGTAGGGCCGACAACCCCCACTCCTTGCTGAAGAATTGGAGACTCTCCAACTGCTGGTTTAGAACACATGACAAGCATGCTCACTGGATCCGGATCATTCACTCAATGTTCTCCCCCTTAATCAAATTTATGAGGGCCGCGAAACCACAACCACCACGATACCTCCGCAGGACTAACCTCAATTATCAGACAGAGAACAGCTAAAAGGCTAAAAAGCCAACTCTAAGGCTTACTGATTTCCGTGGAAATAACGTGGAGCTTCCAGTTGACTTCCTGATAGCATTCAGGGGACAGGGGGGAGCCCCGGCGACACATGTAATGACAGTGAAATTAGGTCAAGACATACAAATGTGCCCAGGGCGGGAGATATGACTCTAAAACGTGATAAGATTTACACCTGCACCTAGCCGTGTGGACCAATATCAGATGGTGGATCATTACCACTGTTGATGAAATGTAGCGTCAACCTCGCCCTAGAAGGCCTTCGGATACGTATATCCTCCGGTCACTTTTAGTTGCAACTTCAAAAGGCCGAAGCAGGCTGCAACCTTCAATTCCTGCTGAAGAGTTGGAGACTATTCAATTCCTGGTCCAGAAAACATAAAGCTTACTATACTTAAGAACACGACGGTATTCATACTCGCTGGACCTGGACCATTCATTGTTTTCATTGTGAATGATCCGACCCCAAACTCAAACGAGGTCTTCGAAACACACAGAAACCACGATACTCCCGAAGGGGCTACCTCAATAATCAGTCAGAGAACAGCTAAATGCCTAAAGAGACAAATAGCGGAACTCTGGGGCTTTACTGATTCCCGTGTAAATAAAGTGGATTGTTTAGTTGGCTCCTTCTAGCGTTAGGAGACTGGGCTCCCTTTTACCCCCGCAAGACACAAGTCTAGATGGTTGTGTGATCCATAAAGACTTAGAAATGTGCCCCCGGGGGGCAACACTGACCAATACTAAACCAATACAGTTTAGAACAAGGCTTGAGAATGATGTTATCAATCGAAAGCGCTCGCCGCTCATAGCGAACAAATAGCCAGTAAAGACGGAAAGGAATGACAACAGTTAGTATAAAAATTTTGTTATTCGCTTAAAAATGAATTTGGCCACTCTAATTTATAATTAATCTACACATATCTAAGAAACAAAATGTGGGATGTGGATTTAATTTTTACTTAAAAATTTTAATTAATTTAAAGCAAAATCTAAATTGAAAAAGTATTTATGTTTGTCATGGGATTCAGGAAAAAACTTTAAATGTCGCACATCATGTCATATACAAATCAGCATGTGTTTTCATACATAAGTATCTATTCAATGTGAAAAGCTTTTATTTAACATTTTAGAACAAAAACTTATTTTTATAATTAACTTATTTAAATAAATAAAAAAAATATATAAAACTAAATCTATATTTAAAAAAAAAGTTTGTCAGAAGTGGGATTCGAACCCACGCCCTCAGAGAGGACCAGAACGCTCGAGAAACACTTTGAAGGAAACAAAGTAAGTTGTTACACTTGAGTCTGGCGCCTTAGACCGCTCGGCCATCCTGACGTTATGCCGTTACTTTATTAACAACTATTAACTTTAAATTCATATAATATAAAAATAAACTATTTAAATATCTCTGATAACATTGATTTAATCGGTTTATTAGTATTATCTTTATGATTGATGTACAAGATAAGATAAGAAAATTACAAAATATATAATTGAAATCGTGGGAAATTTTGGTATTTTAGACATTAATTTAACTATTTTTTTTTTTTTTGATTTGCTTATCAAATGTTTTCACAATAGTTTTTTCAAGTTTTTAAAATAACATCAATGGTTATTAAACAAGTGAGATAAAACTATCTTGAGTATTCGTAATTAAAAAATAATTTTATACATATTATTACGACGACAACTTGAAATGGAAGGAAAAGTATATAAAGAAATATAATTAAATAAATGAACTTTTTCGTCTTGTTCCAAATTAATTATGAGCTTTTAAGGATATTTTCTAAAAATTTTCTAATCATTGCCTTAGCATTTTAAAAATCAGAAATTTTTGAGGTTTTATATCTACCAAATTAATGCGATTATTTCACTTATACGCTAGGCATGTGTAAACAAATCTACCAAATCCAAATATTCTACCAAATTTATGATATTTCGTAAAAGGTGAAAGAATATTATTCTACTAAAATATTCTAGACGCCAGAAAAATATTCTGTATTAAGATAATTTGCTTAAAAAATTTGCAGATTTTTCATATATTGTGGGATCTTATTTGTCAGGAAAGAAAGTAAATCAAAATTCACTTGCTACTAGATTCTGTGTATTAGGTAAAACCTGTTGATATCTACCACATTTATGGCATTTCGGGGAGTCTTATAAAGAAGTTAAAATAAGTTAACCTACTTTATTCACGACCCCTGCTATTTTTCAGAACGAATTAAGGGTTGGATGAGCAGTGAATGCAAGCTTTGCAGCAGTTTTATACAGCTATCGAATTTGTCTTCTTTGATAAGGCCCGTTCTCTTAGGAGAAACTAAAAAAAACCACCTACCATATTCTGGGGGCCTGGTATTTTTTATTACGAAGGAATGCATAATTTGATAAAACCTTTGCTGCAGATCTACCAAATTTGTGTCATATGGTTCGTTCTCTTACCAGAATTAAAAAGAAGTCCACCTACCAGAATATGGTACCATATTCTGGTAGGTGGACAAAACGAACTATGCCCACTCTATCTATGAATGAAATTAAAAAAACTACCTGCAATATTCTGGACGCCTGGTATTTTGCAGCATGGAGTGTCGTGCCCACATTTTTAAAATTTGTGAAAAGCTTTGTGGTCGTTTCACTTTTATATGAAATTTTTATCTTTTCGTAGGGCGTATTCTGTTACTAAGAATTATAAAAAGTCTACCTACTAAAAACTAAACGCCTGGTATTTTTCAGTACGAAGGAAACGGGTAGTGGATAAAGGTTTTGCCGGAGTTTCACACATCTATTAAATTTGTGTCTCTTCGCAAAGCTAAAAAAATCCACCTACCATAGTCTTGACGCCTGGTATTATTTAGTGTGAAGGGCTGCACGAATTAAAAAAAATCTACCTACTAAATTGTGGACGCCTGGTATTTTTCAGTACGAGGAGCGGCATGGATTTGTCGCTCCCACATTTATCAAATTTGTGTCTTCTTTGTCCTACTTGGAATTAAAAAAAATCCACCGTCTATATTCTGGGGTAGTGATTAAAAGATAAAAAAAGCTTTCTGGGCGGTTTCATTTTTCTATGTATTTGTACTTTTCGTAGGGCGTGTTCTGTTACCAAGAATTAGATAAAGTCTGCCTACTATATTCTGGACGCCTGGTATTTCTTAATACGAGGAGCTGTATGGAGTATTGTCACTCCCACATTTATCAAATATGTGAAAAGCTTTGTGAGCGTTCACTTTTCTATGAAATTTTTATCTTTTGGCAGGGCGTATTCTGTTACAAAGAATTATAAAAAGCAGATAAAAGCTTTGCCGGAACTTCTTTCACACATCTATCTATTTGGTGTCTTTTCGTAAGGCTGGTTCTCCTACCAGGAACTTTAAAAAGTTCAACTACCATATTCTTGGCGCCTGGTAGGTTACAGTACGAAGGAAATGGGGTGGTGGATAAAATTTGTGTCTTCGTTCTCCTACTCGGAGGCCTGGTATTGTTAGTGCGAAGTGATGACTGGGGCACTTTTCTATGAAATTTGTATCTTTTCGTAGGGCGTGTTCTGTTACCAAGAATTAGAAAAATTCTACCTATTATATTCTGAACGCCTGGCATTTTTCAGTACGAAGGAAATGGAGCAGTGGATAAAAGCTTTGCCGGTGTTTTTTTCACACATCTATTAAATTTGTGTCTTTTCGTAAGGCTGGTCCTTCTACCAGGAACTCAAAAAAATCCACCCACCATATTCTTGGTATTTTTCAGTAGGAAGTATCTCTCCCATATTTACAAAATTGTGTCTTCTTTCTCCTACTCGGATTAAAAAAAAATTCACCTTCTATATTCTCTGGTATTGTTAGCGCGAAGAGATGGCTGGGGTAGTGATTAAAAAATATAAGCTTTGTGGGCGTTTCACTTTTCTAAGAAATTTGTTTCTTTTCGGAGGGTGTGTTCCATTACCAAGAAGGTATTTTTCAGTACGATGGGATGCATAGGAAAGTAGATAAAAAAAGCTTTGCTAGAGTTTCACAAATCTGTCAATTTTGTGTCTTTTCGTAAGCATTATTCTCCTACCAGCAATTACAAGGAAATCCACCTATTCTGGACGCCAGGTGTTTTTCAGTACGATGGGATGCATAGAATAAAAAAAATCCATCTAATAGGAATTAAAAAAAGGTGTATTCCTTTACCAGGAATTAGAGAAAATTTATCTAGTATATTCTAGACGCCTGGTACATTTTGTCAGGCTTGCTCTCCTACCAGGAATTAAAAAAATCCGCCTACTATATTTTGGCGCCTGTTGTTTTTCTATTCACTATTGAATAAAAACAGCGAGCGACAAATATAATAGAATGGGTGTATATTCTGGATGCCTGGTATTTTTTCGCATGATAAAGAGGATTCTTCGATTCCAGCGTATTGGATAAGTTACGATCGTAAGATACAAACAAAAACTAGAATTTGATGGAGAGCAATGCTAAATTATCACGCAACAAATATTAAAAACGAAATTTGTTTTGATTGAAAACGATTTTGTTTATTGAGAAATGGGAAAAAATTTAGCTTATTATTTGAGAAGCGAATTAAGAATTTTCAAAAACAAAATCCTTTTATTTTCTTTTATTCTTATGCCCCGCAGTAGTAAACATTAACATTAGCTACACAGTTTATATTTGTGTACAGCCTCTATCTGAAAGGTACATAGATGACGATAAACCATATTATTATTTATATTTATAAAAAATCAAATAAACCAGTTTCATTGTAGTTTCCTCAAAAATAAATACGAAAACTGCTGAAACTCCAAATCAAAATTCAATGTTGATTGTGCGGCTGACTGGCTAGCAGCTTCTAGCGCTGCTGTTTTTTGAAAAAAAAAAAGAACGAAAACAACAAAAATAACAGACACAAGCTCATATAAAATTTCGCTAAAATACTATGTTAAAAATAACAATAAAAGAACTACAACAACATTTTTCTTTTTTGATGATTTTTAAAAAACAAGTTTTCGTCATATGAATTTAGTTTTTGTGCCAAATGTCGTTTTTATTAAGTCCATTGTTATGCAAATTATTCTATTTAATTTATATAGAATATGCACGGTAATATTTTTAAAAGTTATATGTTTTGTAAGTCATAAGCATCTAGTAGTTGTACTCAACAGTTTACTAATCCTTTCGATTCGTATATAAGATCAATATCGTGATGGTTTTTGTTGAAAAACTCAGATATCCGAAATGCTGTAAAGGCAGTGAAAGAGTAATAATGTAATAGGACAATACTGCCATTAGGGATCAAAAGTCTGAAAAGGTTCGTTCCGATTCGTATATAAAACCAATAGTGTGAGAGTTTTTCTTGAAAAAATCAAATATCCGAAATTCTGTAAAGGCGAGGAGAGAGTAATAATACAATATGGCAACGCTGCCATCAGCGATGAGAAAGATTTAGTCTGAAAAGGTTCTTTTCGATTCGTATATAAAACCAATAGTGTGAGAGTTTTTCTTGAAAAATTCAGATATCCGAAATTCTGTAAAGGCGAGGAGAGAGTAATAATACAATATGGCAACACTGCTATCAGGGATCAGAAAGATTTAGTGTGAAAAGGTGCTTTTCATTCGTATTTAAGATCAATATCGTCATGGTTTCTCTTGAAAAATTCAGATATCCGAAATTTTGTGAAGGCGGTAAGAGAGTAATAATACAATATGGCAACGCTGTCATCAGGGATCAGAAATATTTAGTCGAAAAAGGTCCTTTTGTTTCCTATTTAAGATTAATATCGTGATGGTTTTTCTTGAAAAAATCAGATATCTGAAATTTTGTGAAGGCTGGGAGAGAGTAAAAATACAATATGGCAATACTGCCTATGCATTAAATTTGTTTTAGGGATTAGAACGATTTAGTCTGAAAATGTGACCAGAATAACACCTTAATCGAATTCTCTGCACGATAAGTAAAAGAACATTTTAATAACGGCGAGCTATCGTTGGTAAGCCAACGCTGTAGATCCCTCCGTTAGCAATTAGCGACAGTTTTGTCATCTCTCCTAATCAAAAACGTTGAGATGACAGAAAAACATTGATGCTGTTTGAATAAAAGTCATAGTGGTATTTGAAAACTCCTTTAAGTGATCGGTACTCCAGAAAAGATATTGTTATGAAAATGACATTTTGTAGTTTCCAGATAAATATTATTCGTTTAACAATGTTGGATTTTGTCTTTGATAGGAATGGCGTGTGAACAGAATAAAAAGAAAACTAAGCGATTAAAGACTTCAAGAAGAGTCCTGTTAATTGATTATCAGAATGTGTCTACTGGTTGTAAAAACACGAGCCACGTGTTCGAATCCTATCAGCATCATAAATATAAGGAAAAATAATTGATGTTGAGTAGCAGCGACAGAGTTGTTGTTTAAAAGATAAAAAAAGGTGATATAACCACAGTGTGAGGCATTCGTCGATGATTTTAATTAGTCTTGTCGAAGCCACATCGTAGTGCGGTCTTTATATCTGAGCGGGTTAGGGGTGTAAGGTTACTCAAAGAAACATCGAGTAGCTTGACTTCCACTAAAATCGCTTAAAAATATTTCAAATCGACTTTGAAAATGGTGGTCCTGCAGCCTGGATGGCTGTGTAAACTTATATGTTAATGTTTAGAAAGCAAGACACCCTGAGAATAAGCCAAGCCACAAGTCAACAGAGTAAAAAATAAAAGAAATAGAAGTTTATAAAAGTGATACAGAGAAGTAAAATAGACAATTGCCAGCGAAAAACATTTTATGTAAGTTTCAAGCGCTGTCTTTACATTAAGGTTCGGCTACCTTTGAGCCCATAGAAATTTAACATTGGTCACCAACAAGTTTAACATTTAAAGTTTGTGGTAAAATATGTCGAATGACATGATATTTTTCCTTGTCCTAAATAACCAATTGTTACCAGGAATTTGTTTTTTTTTTTTGCTTATCTCTGACAATTTTTCTCCGTGCACACACTTTAATTAAAACATTGTTGTCATAATAATGATTTTTCGTACGCAACCTCAACCGCTAAACATAAAAATGTTCTTGCAGACAGCAGACAGCGTTAAAAAGGTTTTTCCATTCAAATTATATTTTTGTTTTGTTTTTTTTTAAATCTTATTTAATTTCCTTATAAGACCCGTGTTTTCTCTTTTCATATCTGCTCACCCAAAAACTAATAATAGTCATAAAGCTACAAAGAAAACCTGAAAGCAGAGGTGATGAAGTCTTTGAAATTTTCAAATGTTTTGTTTGTGATAGAACAATAGTGACTGGATCTTGAAACAGTTACTAGTTGAAGTAATTTTTTCTTTGTTTAGAGAGTTGCTTGCTTCCTTTCTTCTTGTGTCCTTAATGTAATCCTTAAGTTTTTTATTAAGGTGACATAGATATTTACTTAATATTTAAAACAAAAAATATATTCAGAATGATCTCGTTTAAAAGGGTTCAGAATTGTATCCTTTTGCTTGTTTTCGTTTTGCAAAGCCACCAAAATATGTCACAATTTTTAAGAGTATATTATATCCCTTTTCTATGTGAAACAATAGAGAATTTTGTGGTTAGGGTGAAAAGAGAAGCTAAACAATTTCACAACAACTAAATTAACATTTTCATTAAAAACTCTTTAAAAAGTTAAGATTTTGAAAATAATCTGGCAGGCACACAATTATAATATAATTAATTGTGGGAAAGACTGTTAGACGAATTTATAACTTACAAGGTCGCAAAGTAAGCAGATATAAAATTAGGTGCCCCTGTAGGCTAGTAGGTAGTGTACTAGCTTTTTAGTGTGGAGGTTGTGGGTTGGATTCCCAACAAAGACCTTGGTTTTTTTTCACTACAAAAATAAAAATTAACTGTCGGAGGGGCTGCTCAGCGATGAAGGCATAGTCACTGGTCACTGTGCTGTCTTTTATACGGCAGTTAATTTCCGACTATCCTTCTACTTTCACCACCTGTCTCTTCTCCATCCCTTTTCTTGCTACAGGTACTTGACTAAATAGGCATTGTTGCCTGCAGTACTACTTCTCTTTAAAAAAAAATATATAAAATATATATCAGCAAGACCTAAATCGTTAGCAACGTTTTGATGCTAATATTGTGACTGTAACTCGAAAATACGTAGAAGATCGCGTAGTCTCCACTAAACGGCGCGTCACTTAATTTTTTTTTTTACGGACCAGCATTTAGGGGAGGACCCATACACATGCAATGCATCGTGCCAGAACCAGGAAATTAGGTTACGGGAAGGAGGAAAGAGGGAGTAGTGTCTGTGGACATTCGATTTGAATTTTCCCAGATTGAAAGTGACAGGAAAGACCTCCAGAGGGATTTTATTCCACATACGGACTGTTCTCCTAAAAAACGAATTTTCCCTGTAACGCGTAGGACGATTCACTGACCAATCAACCATAAATAGATGCGTTTTCAACGAAAATCGATTTAAACGCGAAAACGTAACGATAGAAAAGTGAAATGCATCCCACATTGCGTCGATGCTCTAGGGAATCAATAGAGTTGGATAACCTACCGTCCCCAATAAGCGTCCTGGCCCTCTACTGTACTTTCTAGAGTAATTCCGAAATAGACTTTGGGGCACCGGCCTATACATGAGAGTTGTATTCCATCTTTGGACGGATGTAGGTGGTATAAATAGTACGAAGATCGGATGGAGTAAAGTATCTTTTACGCCGTTTTAGAAAACTGAGGCACTTGTAGGCTTCTTTAGAAACTTGAAAAATGTGTTTAGTCCATCGAACATCACACTAAATTTTCATGCCAAGAACATCAAGAGCCGATTCCGTAATACCTATACCACCCTTAGTAACAGGTGCAGCATTATTTCCGAACACTGATCTATGTGTAAGCATGCAACATTGCGTCTTACGGCCAATAAAATCAACTCTATTCGCACGACTCTACTCGGAGATTGCCGCGATATCGTGATTGGGCATATCATTCATGTTTCCCCGTTTGGTAGTCACCTCCAACTGGTTCGGTGTATTACTAAATGAATACGAATAATGAATTGTACGGTCATTTGCAATCAATTGAATCTAGAAAACATGTAGGCCAAAGAGAAAGAAAAAAAAGAATTGAAATTCCTAAACCTAATTTCAGTGTCTCTTTATCCTTGTTATGGCAACTTTCACTGGTCAGCAAAATTATTCGACTACTAAAGTTTTTACTAAAATTTTTTACTTTTTTATTACAAATTTAATAAACGTTTGTGTGGTTTAAGATTAAATTTATTTTTTAAAGAAACATAATTTTTAAATCCTGAAAATTAAAAAAAAAACGGGAACGAATTTCAGATGTAAAGAATTTACATGCATATAATTTGTTTTGTCCCAAATTTTGCAAAAACTTTGCGACACCCTATGCCAGTCATGATTTGAAATTTTGCCAACATCCAAGGTATTCTCCTGAGACACTTACTATTCCAAATTTTAACTGTCATTAAAGGCCGTTTGTTTATTTTTGTTATGGAACACAAAAAACCTTACGTTTTCTTCTATTGGTAACAATATTTTTTGTGACAAAACTGTTTTTGCTTTTAATAATTGTTAAAAAAAATTTAAGGGTGGTTAGACGATACATTAAACTAGGATTATGGGCGGATAAATATAAATTAAAGGAATGTTTTAAAACAAATTTAACCACCCTGTGCAAAGCTTTGGGAAATTTTTCTGCTATTAATATTGATTTTTTAAAGGAGAAATCAGCACAAATGCCTGAAAACTCAATTTTTACAGAATTTAAGAATTTCATTTCCTTAAGAAAATATTTTTTGTTTTACTCCAGGACTGAAAGATGGAAAAAATTATAGACCAAACAGCAATTAACACTTTAAAAAAAAATGCTGCAGTAAAAAAATCAACAAAGAAAAATTCCATTGAAAAATTAAACCAATCGCCAATAATAAATACTTCACGGGAGAAATCTGAGTCTGAAAAAAAATGCAATCATCATCTTCATTACAATTCAAAATCATTTTTGATCATTGAAGCAACAAACCAATCGTTTGTTGCAAAACTGAAAAAAAAGATTGTGAATTCTACTCCTGAAATCAAGAAAATTCGTATGCAATTTTAACGCGTTTGTTTTTAATGCCTTCCATTCGATTGAAATCCATCAAGCCACCACTACCAACAACAAGCCCCATCACATCAATTAATCCTACCAAACAACCCTTGATGCACCCAACTTGATTAAATGAAATTCAGTTCAACTTTCATTTCTGTCGTTTTTTTTTAATTCATTCTCTGAACGGTCGTTACAATGGTCATAGTTTTGTTATGTGGATGATGAACAGAATTTCGTGCTACAAAATAACAAAAACAACTACTACATCTTGAAACAAAAATACTGCAGAGATTTCACGTGTTATGAGGAAAAAAATATTGTGAACAAAAAAAATCTGGCTGAATTGATAGAAAGCAATAATCATTAGATTTGTATGTAGAAATGTCTAGAAATGTGAACAAAAACAAAATCTGTAGCTGTGGGATTTTTAAGGTGTTGCCGGAAAAAGCCGTACGTGCTCGATGGAGTCAATTAGTTTTACAAATTTTTGCTTAAAAACAGAGTGATAAAAGAGAAGTGCCTACAATCTTTTTCGTTTGTTTTTAATTAAAGATGTTGATAGATAGATTATTAATTAATTTTCTCTTAATAAAAATAATCAGTTGTTTGACTTCTTCACAGAAATATTATCGAAAAATATCGTAATATTGAACACATCATTAAGTCCTATAAAGACTACCTAAAACCCAAACATTTACTCACCAGTACAGTTTAGAACAAGGTTTGAGAATGATATCATCATATCGCAAGCGCTCGCCGTTCATACCGAACAAAGAGCCACTAAAGACATAAAGAAACGACAACAGCCTCTAAATTTTCTATAACTTTATAAGTTGTTTACCTTCTTCATACAAAAATTATCGAAAAATGTCGACAACATCATCATTAACACCTCTAAATAAAAAATTTATGTATAAATCTTAAAAATCAAGTCAGAAAATTTATTTCTGAAATCACTATTCTATTCAAAAAGTATATAGATAAGAGTTTATTCGCTATAGAGAAAATTCACAGATAAGTTAGCCTTGTTTTACTGTTAAAGTAACGTTAAATTTAATTTCTACCCAAAACAACGTTTGTCAGAAAAGTTATTGATAAATTTTATTTTCTACAGAGAAAAGTTATCGACAAGTTTACTTAAAAAAAAACAATTTACCGATAAATACTTTTGACTGTAGTCAATTTCTCGATAACTATACATTTTTATGAGAAACAACAAATAAATTTATCGATAAAATTATTTTCCTGTATAGAAAATATATCCATAAGTTTTCTTTTCTGTATAGAAAACGTATCAATGATTTTACTTCTCTGTTTAGAAAACTATTTGGTTTCTTCACAGAGAATAAGTTTGTGAGAAAAGTTATCGATAAGTTAACTTTTGTAAAAAAACCAGCAATAAATACTTTCGAATGCAGACAATATCGACAGTTTTCTTTTCTATATAGTAAACTTATCGATAATTCTATTTTCTGTATAGAAAACTAAGCAATAACTTTACTTAAGTCTACTTTTGTAAAAAACCCAACTTAGCGATAAATTCCTTTGAATGTGAAAGTTTAGCGATAACTTTACATTTTTACAAAGAAAATGTATCGAAAAAGTAAATTTATCTATAAATGTACTTTCCTGTATAGAAAATATATCAAAAGTTTTCCTTTCTATAGGAGACATTATTCGATAATTGTCTTCTTTTTATAGAAAACTTATCGATAAGTTTACATTTTTGTGTAGAAAACTTATCGATAAGTTTATATTTTTGTGTAGAAAACTTATCGATAGGTTTACATTTTTGTGTAGAAAACTTATCGATAAGTTTACCTTTTTTGTATAGAAAACTTATCGATAATTTTACATTTTTGTTTAGAAAACTTATCGATAAGTTTACATTTTTGTGTAGAAAACTTATCGATTAGTATACATTTTTGTGTAGAAAAACTTATCGATAAGTTTACAATTTTGTATAGTAAACTAATCGATAAGTTTACATTTTTGTATAGAAAACTTATCGTTAAGTTTACAACTTTGTATAGAAAACTTATCGATAAGTTTACATTTCTAAGTAAAAAATTTATCGAGAAGTTTACATTTTTGTTTAGAAAACTTATCGATAAGCTTACAATTTTGTATAGAAAACTTATCGATAAGTTTACATTTTCGTGTAGAAAACTTATCGATAAGTTTATATTTTTGTCTAGAAAATTTATATTTTTTTGTAGAAAACTTATCGATATGATTACATTTTCGTGTAGAAAACTTATCGATAAGTTTACAATTTTGTATAGAAAACTTATCGATAAGTTTATGTTTTTAAGTAGAAAATTTATCGATAAGTTTACTTTTTTGAAAAGAAAACTTATCGATAGGTTTAAATTTTTGCGTAGATAACTTTTCGATAAGTTTATATTTTTGTGTAGAAAACTTATCGATAAATTAAAATTTTTTTTATCCATAATTTTACTTTTCTGTATAGAAGACTTAAGTTAACTTTCACATGAAGAAAATTTTACTCTTAGATTACATTTTTATCAAGAAAATTTATCGATACGTTTTTCTGTTGGTCTATGTTTTTTTTTTTTTTTTTTTGATAAAAAAGTTATCGGTCAGTATACTTTTCTGTATAGAAGCTCTCTTTGCTGTAAAGAAATATCATAGCTCTCTGTACTTTTTGATATTGAAAATGTATACGTTTTGCTGTCTACATTAATTAATTATCAATAAGTTTTTTCTTTTCTAGTTTACCGATAAACTTTATTTTGTGTATAGAAATTTATCGATAAAAATTGAAAATATTATTGAAATAAATTTTACTGCTGGTGTAATTAGTTGGCTTGAAATATTTTAACTTCATTTCTAAAGTTAAAGAAATTCTATCCGTAACATTATAACAATCTTAGAAGTATGTGCTAAATTAGTACAAAACACTTTTAAGTACCCACACTGTAGGGCGCTAAAATCATTGCTTGACTCATAAGGAGACCCTCTTGTCTGCTGTTTCATAAAAAATAAAAAAAAGTAAGAAAATCTTTAAGTAGAAAATGTACCATCAGCATAAAACAATCCCAAACCCCCTTTGGTGTGTGTAGGACATGCCCATCATGTATGGCATCGTTAACATCACTTGTAACATTAGCACTTGATCTGAGGGAAAAGCAACAGAAAAATCCCATAATCAGAAAAATATAAATAAAAGTAAAAAAAAAAAACAAAACAAAAAGAAAAACTCTAAAGCAGGGCACTGTTGTAATGGTGCATTTATATCCTTTGCAGTATTCCAACATAACATTGCGTTTTATTCGGGTTGTTTTTAACAAAATTTTGGTAGCATTTTAGCATGGAGTTTACATCAATGTATTTCGGTTTAATTCTATCCGATTTATATTGTCTTGTGGCTGCATTGTTTGCTTAAAGAGCTGAACTGGTGTTGGATATTTGGTGCTTTCCATGTGAGCTCAATTATCCTTGTTCCCTTCACGCAGCCAAAGTAACTCTACCGTCACTCTTTCTACCTTCAAAAAGTTTCTGCGTAATCAAACGGGTATTTACGAAATATTCATTCATAGTAGAGTATCTTCTTCTTCTTCGTTATACTCGTATACAATCATACCAGCAGTTGCAAATATAGACATTGCTGCAATATTTCTATACTGGTGTCATTCTCATCACTATATCAATCCGAAAAACAAGAAATGGAAGAAAAAAACTGTCCAGACTAAATAGGTACAATGTAAATAAGTTCATTTCACTGTTACTCTCCCTAAAGTTCAAATTGAATTGAATGAAATTGTTGTGATTGTGTGTGTGTTAAAATTAATACGTGTTTGATGCTATTTGCGCCACACACCAGCAACAACAATCGTCACAGTTTCTCACCCTTCTGCTGCTCAGCTGCCGTACAATATCTCATTTCCTTTACAACACTGCAGTGGCAATTGCAATTTATATTTGTCAGCAAATATTTTTTTTTTTGGTTTTTATTTATATTTATTTAGAGCTGCATCAGTACCGAGACATAGCCGTGTTTACAAAGAGTAGTTATGGTCATTAGCTATTTTTTTTATTTGTTTTTTGTTATCGACAAAGAAATTTGATGCCAGGACAAAATGTGGTAGAGTGCGAGAGAGAAAAAAATGAAATGGATTTTAATATCTGAAATTTGACAAAAGAGTTGTTAGCGGCTTTTATTGAGTTGCAACATAAATAATGTGAGATAGAGTGTTTAATCAGATACAGAAAATATAATGTCAGTCAATTAATAAACAAATGTTAAAAGCTAATTTGCTAAATAAAAACAATTTACAGCTGACAAATTATCAAAGATAGAAGTTAATGAAATTTTAGACCGGTTTTAGGGTTTTACACAGACACTCACACTTTCTTTTTGCAAACAAAGCGTTAAAATCTTTTAATATTTAAGTAGATAAATAACTTTATTTTTAATAGAAAAATAATACTGTTTTCATTTCTTTAAGTGAACACTGTCGTTACGACGATATTAAATTTATTGGCGGAACAAATCCAAATAATCTAATATAGGGTGTCCGCCGGAAAGGTATGCTACTTTGTTTTGCCGCCATTTTAGTACACATTAGTCTTGACAGATTATATTTGGCAGTCGTGAGGTAGTTACGTGGCAAATTTATTATGGAAAAATATTCAATAAACCAACGTGTTTTAATCGTTAAAATATTTTATCAAAATCAATCATCGATTACTGTGACGATAAGAAAGTTACGTGAAATTTTTGAGAGAAACAATGTGCCAACAAAACGCGTGTTGTTAATGATTTCGAAGAAAAAGGGTCGGTAGTTGATAGTCCCAAGCATGGACCACAACGTACTGCAAGATCGGCTGGAAAGATTACTACTGCTTAAAAAGGTTTCCAAAACAATCCATCAACCTTAATTAATGCCATGCTTGGTGCTCAAAGAATTTGTTTCCATATAAGATTCAGTTGACACAAGATTTTCTTCCACAAGAGCATTTACGCCGGCGTTCATATGCCAATAGGATGTTACAGCTCGTCCATGACAACCACGATTTTCATGAAATAATCGTAATGAGTGAGGAGGCATATTTTTATTTGAATTGATAATAGGAATAAACAGAATAGTCAGTTCTGTTAATTGAGAAACCCTAAAATTGTTCAACAATCACCTTTGCATCTTCTAAAAGTACCAGTCAAATGTGCAATTTGGTCAGGAGGAATCATTGGATCTTGCTTCTTTGAAAGTTAAAACAAAACGGCGTAACGGTAACTGTGAATGGGGAACGATATCGTGTTATGATTTAAAACTTTTTAACGCCACAAATGCATGCATTGGGCTTGAATAAAAATGTGGTATCAACAAAACCGTGTCACATCGCATACAGCCAGAATTACAATGAAACTACTGTGAAACCTCTTTCCACAACCAATTATTTCAAGAAATAATGTTGATTGGCCTCCATTGTCGCCTGATTTGACTGCTTCGTTTTCTGGGGATATCTCAAAAAGCAAGGTTTATGCAAAACTTTTTTGAAGTCTTTACTATCTATGGGTGCATATTTTTTCTCCTATTAACTTTTCTTTCTTTTATCACCGTAAAAATGTTTCCGATAACTAGTTCTATGTAAAATGCATCCATTATATTTATTTTGTACACGAAAATGTAATCAATAAATAAATTTTGCAAAATTCTAATGCTGTTTATTTCCAATAAACCAACTTTTTATACGCTTTACAAAGCATATCGATTATTTTTGGATTCGATAAAACAGTTATCATTTATAAAAGTTATCAATAAATATTTTTTAGGTTGCAAAAAGAAGAAAATTCGTTATTCGGAAATATTCTAGATATTGTACTTTAATTTTTATACAAGAAAACTGTTATCGATAGTTTTTTTTCGGCTTTATAACCCTTTAAAAATCTATCGATAAAAATTAATTTACAAACATAATTTTTTATGCTCTAACTTTTATTCTAAAAAACGGCATCTAATTAATTTATTATTGCATATAATATCGATAAATTTTTACTTTATAATAAGTTTTGATAATATATATATTATATATATATATTCAATTTTTTTAACGCATAAAAATTTTTAAAAAGTTATTTTAAAAAGTTTTTCCAAACAATAAAGAATCCATAAATTTTTTAGTGGCATTTTTTTATTTTACGCCAAATGTATTAACTATTGATAACTTTATTATGTCTAATACATTATTTTTAATATAAAATAATGCAATCAAAATTTTTTCTAAAGAAATGATATCGACTGATACTTTATCGATAACTTCAATTCTATAAAAAATTTGGTATATTTTTTTTTGTTTTGTTAAAAAATTAATTGATATTTTTTTCCGAAAACAGAAAATTTTATGACTTTTATTGCGCAAAATGTAGTCGATATATTTTTGCTATAAAAAAGTTATATATTAATCGAAATTATGCTTTTTATCGATATTTCTGTAAACGTTTATGATATAGAAATTTCATTAATAAGCTTTCATTGCTATGAAATTTTTAGCGATAACTCTTTTCTTTATCGATAACTTTTTTATTTTATATTAGTTTTTTCTATATGTTAAAATAAACAGTATGTAACAACAGCAAAAAAATAATCATTTCCTCTTTTATTATTAAGTAATTGATAATTATCGATAACTGTTTTGTTGTAATTGAAATGTTTTAATACTTAAAAAAAACTACAAAATTTTTTGGTTTATAAAAGTTATTGATAATTTGTTTGCGAAAATTTATCGATGGCTGCTTCATTTTTTTTTTCTAAAATGAATTTTTTGTAAAATGATTTCGATAATTTTTGTTTGGTCTCAGAAAAGCTTTTTAAAATTATTGCTCAAGAAAGTTATCAATAACTTTTATATAGAAAAAAGTTATCGATAATTTGTTTGCGACAATTTATCCATGATTGCTTAATTTTGTTGTAAAATTTCGATCATTTGTTCTATAATTTTTTTGCAAAATGATTTCGATAATCTTTTGTTTGGCCTTAGAAAAGGTATTGCAAACTAGTACTCAAGAAAGTTATCGATAACTTTTTTGTTATAATTTAAATGTTTCAATATTTAAAAAAACTACAAAACTGTTTCTATATATATACATATGAGTTATCGATAATTTCTTTGCGAAAGTTTATCGATGGTTGCTTCATATTTTTTGTAAAATGATTTCGGTAACGTTTTTGCCAACTGATTTCGATAAGTTTTTTTTGGTCTTAGGAAATCTATTTGAAAGGTCTCAACATCTACTCTATTTAATTATTTATTTTTTAAATTAGTTTCTCTTCTATTCCATCTAATGATTACTAACAGAAGTAGCTTCTTTTTGTTTTTTATATTTATTTTTTAGGTAAAAAGAAAACAACCCACAAAAACCATAAGTTGCCCCTTTTATCCAACCCCCACAGAGGCTTAAATACAACCACTTAAGCACATAGACAACATATACTTCGAGTCATTGACATCAATAATGCATAAAATTGCAATAGGCCTCAAAGGTATTTAAAACAAATACGCACAAACGGACTAACTAACAGCCAACATGCCCATAAAAAGTCATGAAACATTAAAATAAAAGAAACTTCATGTAAAAAAGAAAAGAGCAAAAAATAAAAAAAAAGTAGACAAAGCGAAACAGAAGTGACAATAAAACACTTTGCTGGTGGCTCTTAAAACAAAAACGGTACAACAACAACAATAAACGTTTAGACAATCAGTCAGGTGTTGCACATCAACCATATGACAATTTTGAGTATGAGGTGTAATAAGCAAAGGGAGACCTTAACTAATACGATTTATAGGCACAAATAAGAATAAAGAAACTTGTGCATTTTCTTTGGTTTATTTGTTTTATTGATAAGAGATTAAATACTCTGAAATGCTTATTTCAACCAGCTAATCTGAGGCGACTGAAGGCCGGCTTAGCTGCACCGCCGATGATTTGTAATAAACAACGCCGGGAAAAAACTGTGGGTTTAGTCAACTAAAATTCAGAAGCCGATTATTTTCGCTGACAGTTACAAAGTAAAGGGTTTTTCAACAAAAAGTTTGTTTTCTAAAACAAAAAATTTAGATTGAGGTGATCCAAATTTTTATTGTATAGGGTCCGCCAAATAACTTTTTTTTTTAAATGCTATAAACTCCTGAACCAATTGGACTTTGTATGGCATCAAACCAAGGTCTTTATGCAAAATTCGTCTCAATGATGTCTCTGAAATGTTGAATTGTTGAGAACGACAGTAAATTGATGTTGATGACGCTTCACGCACACTTTCTGCCACAGCAACAATATTCTCGGGTGTACGCACTGTTTTTGGCTTTTAACGCGTTGGTTTATCGATGAGGATGCCAGTTTCTTTCACTTTTTCTTTCTTTTTTGCTTGATGTACAATTTCGTTATTGTTTTCACAAATTAGAGGTGAAGAATATGTGATATCTTATGAAATAGCAGCTGTTATGTATATCGCAGTAAAATGTCGTTTATAAACAAACGTTTTTTCTTTTATCTTACGCGATTCGTGTTATTCAATTTCAATATCTTCCCGCTATCCCCATTAGAAAACCCTTTATAACAGCATTAACTGTCGTATAGAGTATTAAATCATGATAAATTGTCTGGTACTTTTTTTTGTAGCAAAAGAAAAAACTACACCCAAACATGACATTGATCAATATTGAATAATTTGTTAAAATTCTAGTATTTTTGGTGTAAAACAATTTTCGATTTATGATTGTGTTCACCCACCAAATTATTCTTTAAAACGATCATTCAACGAGTTGTAAACATTGTTGTTTAAAAATCAAAAACAAATTTAACGAACAACCAGCCATTTATAAAGGATAATTTTTATAGAGGTATAGATTTTTATAGAGGCATAAAACCAAGATGAATTTATTAAATTGTTATGAAATTTACTTAAATCAAAACATCATCTTCTGGCTTTGTAATTTAAATGTGTCTTAGGACCACCGCGGCTGGCTCGGAAATAGTCTAATCTGGAGGTTATATTTTCGGTGACTTGTTCCAGCATTAGTGGCCGTATTATGTCTTCCAAGTGTTTAATCGTTTCGGACTTATCGGTTTAGACTAGCGACTTCACATATTTCCACAGAAAAAAAGTCTAACGTCGTTAAATAGCTAATTCATGGGTTCGAAACGTAAAACGATGCGGTTACCATACGTTTCTTTCAGTGAAATATTTGAGGCACTATCTGTGCGACATATTGCGCCGTCTCGTTGCAAAATCGGCATCTTCTGTAAGTCGATCGCAGGCCCACTTAACGAAGTGAAAACGCATTGGATGGTCACTTGCAGAGTAGCGAAGTATTCACTCACTGTTCATACATGTATGAATATGTATATGTCATAATGCGCAATTGTCGGCGTATGCAGGAAAAAAAATGTTTTTTTTTTTGTTTCTTTTAGAATATATTGCAATATTGTATTTTGAGTTAATATGTACCCATGTGTTTTTACTACATTTTACGGTAAACTGCGATCGTAGGTAGAAAATTTTTTCACGTTCATTTATGAGAAATTTTATAAAATTTCAACATTCATAAATGAACATGTACATTTATGAAAAATAACATTAATGAGAAGTAGCTGATTTATCATTTATCACATATGAATAAGACTAATAATTCTTGTTGTTCACATTCATGTATGAAAATAACCAGAACATTTTTTGTTGTTCATTTATGTGTGTGAAAAATAAATATAAAATTTTAGATTTCTCATTTATGAAAAATATCATGAATGTTGATTTTTGAATGTTCATAAATGAAAAATTCTGAACTCTGGTCACTTGGCTTCAACTCCTGAACCAATTGGACTTTGGTATGTCATACCAAGGTCTTTCTGCAAAATTCGTCTCAATGATGTCTCCTAAATGTTCAATTGTTGAGAACGACGGTGAATTGATGTTGATGGCACTCCACGCACACTTTCTGCCACAGCAGCAATATTCTCGGTGTACGGACTGTTTTTGGTTTTTCACGCTTTGGTTTATAGATGAGAATGCCAGTTTCTTTCACTTTTTTCACAAGATTACGAACATACGGAGCTGACGGTGCTTCTCTTTTTCCAAAATCCGTACGCAAATTTCGCACACATTCTGCAACATTACCATGATTTTCAAAGTAGTGTCGCAATATTTCCCAGCGGAAGGATAAAACTAATTATCTGTCAAATTAAACATGAGCTAAGTGTTACCATTCACGAAATAGGCACCAGTTGAAAAAAAAAAAACTTTAGATGGCGGACCCTTTATTATTTTGCAACAAATGTCTCAAAAACTAAACGCATCCGGTATCGGGTATTTCAAAATAAATTTGCTCAATTGGGAAGTTTCGATCAGGCGTCAGTCTATTCATGTTGAAAGGCCAAACCAAACTAAACATAAATCGCTTGTTAATTAGTGTTGCCAACTTAAAATTGTATACCTCTACAAATAAACACCCTTTATAACACATCAACATCATCATCATCTTCGTTTTGTTCTTAGTTAGAACAATAAATAAACAACATTCTAACACAACACATCAATTTTCTTCTCCTCTACCCTTTGTTGGTTCACAACGTGTAAACAAAATCTTAAATTCATAAAAGCCTCTTTAAAAACTGTTAAAAGAATAAAAAAATAGACGTTCATGATGAAGAAGCAACAAAAACAAAATTATCTCAATATTAGAAAAACAGATAAAATTGTAAATGAAAGAAGATGGAAGAAATAAGCAGAAACAGAAAACAAAAAAACGGAATGGAATGGAGAACAAAATTAACCACAACTCGAGATGAATTCGACAGCTTAACATTTTTCAATTTATTTTTAATTTCGTTATAGTTTTTTGAAAACATTTTAATATAAAAAAATTGTTTTGCACATGTTTGTTGTTGTTGTTGTTGTTGTTGCTGCTGCTGTAGTTATTGTGTATGGAGTGTGTATGCCTGTGTATATCCAACTGTCAATACTCGCCTGTGTCTGTTGTTTTTACTTTCAAGTTGCTCAGCTCCCTGTCAATTAGTTAAAATATTTGAATGAATGAGAATGTCTTCTTGTCTGCTACGCCTCTAACGATGAATCTATTTATAATTTTTTCATGACTTTTAGTGCAATTATTTAAGTTAATAGTTTTGCTCATTAATTAATTGTTTGATTGATTGATTGATCGATAACTCTTCTATAATTTAAAATGTTTCAACAAATGATCACAACTATTCAAAATTGATAACACAGTAAACATTCAAATAAATTAAATTTTAAATATAAGGAAAACAAATGAACAATTAATATGACCTATTAAAAATAACAACAGCAACAACAACAACAAATTATCAGTGCACGCAATATAATTTTGAATTAACTTTAAGCAACAGCTTCTTTTTCATACAATTTGCTAAAGCTAAACGCTTGAATGAAATATTAATCATTAAAAAAAATGCAATATTAAGTGGCGCTGTCTGTCCGTCTGTCTGTCAATATATACTCGTATTTCTCAACAACTTATGATCTGCCATTCAATTTGATTTATCAGCATGTGCCAGTATAATGAAAGCAAAAATTATACTTTAAATGATGTTTAAAACGAATATTTATTTTTAAATTCCAGCAAAAAAATTTTAAAAATTAATCGCAATTTATAAAAAGGAATGTGTAAAAGAACACTAAAAAAAAAGCGAGGCGTACAGCGTAATCGGAATAAACTTAAATTTTTTCTTCAATGGATTCAAATCTTTCATAAGAAAAATAAATCTTATTTACTTTAGAAAACTGAAACCTTTAATGATAAATTTTTAGGAAAGTTTCCGCCATATTAAAATTATAAATTTTAATAATTTATTCATTTCTGGGGAGTATAAGGAAATATTTTTTATTTAAAATTAATTTCCTAAAATTGTAAAACCCTCTAATCAAATTAAATGAAGTTTTCTTAGACTTAAAAATTAGCTAATTGTGTGATATTAAATTCCGAAGGCTTAAGAATAAATATTTTGTTATATAATAATTTATATCAATGGTTTTGGGACAAATTAGGACAAAGTTTTTTCTTAGAAAGTTAAGCTCTAATGATTTTTGAAAATGATTTACTGTAGAAAATCACTTAAAGAAAAAAATTTTAATAAAATTTATTATAAAACAGCTTTTAATTTAGTTAAAGATGTTGTGACAAATGTTTTATATACAAATTTATATTTATTTATTTTAAAGTATTACGTTTTTAATAAATAGTGTTTGCTAAAATATTATGGTTCAAGAAATTCAGTCTCTAATATAACATATTAAAAAAAATATTCTCCCAAAAATTTTGAGACAAAATATTTTATTGATATTTTATTATAAATTTTGGCGCAAAATATTTTATATACAAATAGCGGCAATTTGGGACACAATTTTCAACAAAAAAATCTAGCAGAGGCTTTTGTGTTTTTAAGAAAATTTTGTCTGCACAACCAAATCAAATAATTCCAGGAATTTAGTTCAAAAGAATTTCCAACAAATCTAAGAAATGTCCCAAAGATTTTGGGACAAAATATTTTATTAATATTTGATTATCACAAATATTGGCACAAAATATTTTACATAAGAATGACTGCAATTTATGGCAAATTAACAAAAAAATCTAGTAAAAGCTTTTGTGTTTTTTAGGAAATTTTGTTTGCGGTTAAAATCAAATAATTCTAAAAATTTAGTTCAAAGTTTTCCAATATTATACAAAAATATTAAGTCGTTTAAAAAAGAGTACCCAACAAAATGAATATATAGAAAATTGAATAAGAATTTCTAATAAATCGGAGAAATGCATAATTATAAATAAAATATATGGAAATTTAATAAAAAAAAGTTAAAGATTATATTTTTCTAAATACAAAAATTAATACGAAATTATTTTAGTTATTTTGAAGCAATGTTTTTAATAAATAGTGTTTCCAAAAATATATGGAAAAGTTATGGTTATAGAAATCTAGTTTCTAATATAACATAATAGAAAATATTGTCCCAAAAATGTTGGTACAAAATATTTAATTGATATTTGATTGGAAATATTGGGACAAAATATTTTATATAAAAATGGCTGCAATTTTAGACATATTTAACAAAAAAAATCTAGTAAAGTAGTTCAACATATTTCAATTATTATACAGAAATATAAGGTAGTTTAAAAAGAGGATCTAAAATAATATTAATTTATAGAAAATTAAATAAGAATTTCCAATAAATCTGAGAATTATAAATAAAATTTATGGAAATTTCAATTGTTTCCAAAAAAATTTTTTCAAATTGTTAATAATTTTTATATATTCTAAAATGAATTTCCTGAGGAAGCTTTCCAAAGGAAAACGAAATATTGATAAAATATATTGTTAAATTTAATTAAAAAGACCGTTAAAAAGAATAATACATATTTATTTGAAATTTAAAAAAAAAAAGTTAAAAACATGTTTTTTAAAAATACAAAAATTAATACGAAAATCGAAAAAAAATGTCTACGAGCAGTTCGAAAATAAAAATTTCGCAATGGGCCGTAAATGTCATTTAGAAGATTTAATATTGGTATTGAAAAAAATTCGAAATTCACAAAAAATAAAATGTATAAAATATTTAGTTCGAATTTCAAAAACAGAGAAAACGCCAAGCCCACAATAATAAACAAAAGCTTATAGCTTTCAAATTCAATCCTAATAAATAAAATTCTATGGAAAACATAATTGAAAATAATTTTAAAACTCAAAAAATAATAATTTAATAATAATTTGATTTAAATTAAAATAAAATTTTTTATGCAATTTGAAAGAAAAACTTGTGAGAATTTTCTTTAAAAAAAAATGTTGTCCCTCAAGCGGACAACAAAAACTCTAAATTCTGTTAATATTTGTAATGTTGTATTATGACATTGGCATTGTGTTGCATTGCTGTTTTGTTCAAAAATGCAAGGTCATTAAAAGAAAGACAATAAAAAAAATTTATGATTTGTTAAAAACAAAAACAAAAAAATGTAAAGAAAACTTTCACTTGATCGCAACGATTTAAAGAAAAATAATATTAAAAAAATTTTTTTTAAATTTTCATAATGACACAAAAATGTGAAATTCGATAGGCAAATAATACAAGATGTAGTGGAAAAAATCACGTATTAAAATTGTTTATGTTGAAGAAAATTAAGCAAGCAAATATGCAAATGAGAAAAGTTAAAGTTACCTTCAATGCAGACAACATGATCTCGTATTTGTTGAGCTATTTGAGCATCCGTTATGGGTAGTAAATCAATTAAATCATAGATGGCATAAATCGATGGATGAACACTTTCGAAACGTTGTATTTCTTGGCGTATGGCCAACGAATTGCTGATTAGAGGTTGCGGTTGTTGTTGCTGTTGTTGTTGAGGTGTTGCTAGATTTGTTTTTGTTGACGTTGACGATGATGATAATGTGGTTGCTGTCGCTGAGGCTACAGCCACAGCAGCTGCAGCCAAACATTGCGGTGTTGGTGGTAATGGTGGCAATGAAGCAGCAGGTGTTGTAAAGTGATGTTGATGATGTTGCAGCATCATTCCATGATTTGGCTGTAAATGATGATGAATTTGATGCAAAGGTGTCAATTGTATTGTTGATGGCACTGCTGCTATGGCAGCTGATGTTGAGAAATGATGATTGTTGTGATGCAACTGCTGTTGTTGTTGTTGTTGTTGCTGCTGCTGATGTTGATGATGATTTCTCAACACCGGTGGTGGTGTTTGATTTTGATAATTATTCATGATAACAGCTCCAAATAATTTCTTTCAATACTTTTCTTACTATTTAAACTTTATATTAAATAAAGTTTCTTTAATTTTTTTTATTAATTAAAAAACACTTTAAAAATTGAATTTTGTGGTTGTTGTTTAATTATTAACCTTTATAACAAATTTGTATCACTCTTTTTCCTTAATAAATTTTTAAAACTTTTTATGACACTCAAACTGTGATATAAACGATGACAATACATAATTACTTAAAGCATTTAAAATCACATACAATTTACACATAAAATACCTGAAAAAAAAGAAGTAAAACAAAATATTTTTAAAAACTGAATTCAGATAAAAAATTTATAAAAAATAGTAAAAATATTTTTGTACGTTTTTGGGACAAAATTTAAAAAAATATAAAAAAAGATATCGAATGACAGCGAAATATTTTAAAATAAAATCAAATAACTGAATTTGGTCAATATTTTTAGGAACATTTATGATTGAATTAGGGACAAAACAAAACTTGTTGTATAAAACATCGAAACATTAAAAAAAAAAATAACTTTATGAAGAGTAGTTAATTACGTATTCCTTCTCATTGTTAAGGCTGGTGATAGGGATATTAAAAAAAATCGTTTTTCGATATCCGATATAAGGGGTTTATTATTAGCATAGGAAACTCTATCTGAAATGTAAAACTCACATTTTAGACTAAATGTCTGCACTCGCTCTACGAAATTTCAGAAATATCTACAAATTTTTTTTTATATGTGCTTTGATTTTCCGACGGGACTAGATTCACTCTTATTTAGATACGGTTTTCCGTCGACCCTCGTCAAATTTGTTTTGTGAACAAACCGGTTTCTTCACAAACCAAATTTGAAGAGGGTCGACAGAAAACCGTACCCAAATAAGAATTATTTTTTTGTTGTTTTTTTAACCATTTTTTTTTATGTATCTTTAATAAATATCTTTTTTCTTTTCCAAGATCTTTTTTATATATTTTTTCTTCACAAGAAAAGATCTTAGAAAAGAAAAAAGATATTTATTAATTATTTTTTATTTTTTTATATAAAATTTGTGTACCAAAAAATTGCCATGTGCCAAAGCTAAACCTCTGTCGAGTACAAAATCAAGAATATGTGTTGTATTAAGTGACACTTCATTTTGTTTATAAAATAAATATTCATTTCCAATAGTTTGATTGGATCGATATTGATGATATCAACAAGAAGTTTGTTTTTTAAATTGCGGCAGCACTGACAACATGACAGTGTTGACATTTGGTTTTTCGACGTAATCGTGGTAGATGCATTAGCAATTGTTACAATGAATTCAATTTCGCACGAAAAACACATTCAAATAATTAAAATCCTGTATGAAAGTAGTGGTTGTGTAAAAGTTACATTTCCAAAAATTCGTGATATTTTCGAACAACATAATCGCCCTTCTGAGATCGCTATTAAAAATTTAGTCATTAAATCGACAAGCTCGTTACAAAATGTGCGAACACTAACGCGTGTTCGACCGGTCGTGCAATTGAAAACATCGCAGCCGTGAGCCACAGTGTTGAAGCAGATCCAAATTTGTCAATTCCTCGACATTCTCAACAGTTGGGATTATCCAAAACCACCACAGAGCGAATTTTGCTCAAGATTCAACTAGTGCAGGAATTGAAGCTAACCGATTATTGGGAAGCCACTACGTGCTCAACGTGTTACTGTATGGTGCACTATATGATCTGGAGGCGTGATAGGGCCGTTCTTTTTCGAAGATGAGGCTGGAAATGCAGTAACGGTCAATGGATCACGTAATCGCGAGACGCGTGATAAGATTTACATCTGCACCTAGCCGTGTGAGCCAATATCAGATGGTGGATCATGATACAGATGACATTTATCCTAATGGTGAGATTCCATCAAGACATATCAATGTGCCCCCGGGGGAGACTCTAATGCATATGACGTGATAAGATTTACATCTGCGCCTAGCAGTAAGCTGTAATCAGATGGTGGATCATTACCACTGTGGATGAAATGTAGCGTCATCCTCGCCCTAGTAGGCTTTCGGATACGTATATCCTCCAATCACTCCTAGTTACAACTTCAAAAGCCCGGAGCATGCCGCAGCCCTCACTCCTTGCTGAAGAGTTGGAGACTGTCCAACTCCTGGTCCTAAAAGCATGAAGCTTAATATAATTAAGAATACGACGGCATTTATACTTACTGGACCGGGACCATTCATTGTGTTCATTGTGAATGATCCGACCCACAAACTCAAACGAGGGCCTCGAAACACACAGCCACCACGATACTCCCGAAGGGCCAACCTCAATAATCAAACAGAGAACAGCTAAATGCCTAAAAAAGCAAAGAGCGGAACTCTGGGGCTTTACTGATTCCCGTGGAAATATATCGGATTATCCAGTTGCCTCCTGCTAGCCTGTTAGAGGACTGGCCTCCTTGTTACTCCCATAAGACACATGTCTAGATGGTTGTGTGATATATAAGGACTTATAATGTGCCTCCGCGAGGGAGGGGGCTATCGCAAGATGCTAACAACTCAATTTCGGCCTATTATTGACCACGTGGATATTACTGACATGTGGTTTCAACAGAATGACGCCACTGGTAACACAGCCAATAAAACGATCAATATATTGCAAACCCTATCGCATAATTTCACGACAATCAGCACTTAAGTGGTCAGCTAGATCATGTGATTTAACACCACTGGATTATTTTTTGTGGGGCTACGGAGGCAATAGAATCGATTGCAGTCTTGAAACTCAAAATCCACGATGTGATTAACGAAATAGGATCGTAATATTGCCAAAAAATGATAAAAAAAACTTTGATGAAAAAATCGGATATCAGATATCATTTTTATTCATAATTGCCCAACTTTTCTCTTCGTAATACAATAAAAATTTTAATCATCTTAATCTAAATGTTTGTTTTATTTTGTTTTATAAAACAAACTTCTTGTTGCAAAACCCGTTTATAAACACGCAATGCCACTTTCATAAAATTACACAAAAGTCCATGACTCTTAATATATGGTAAAGCGAGCTTTTTATTGATTTATTTATCTTTAAATCCAGCACAACAAGAATTTATCTTTTATATTGAGTAAAGAGGAAAGTGGTATTAATAAATTAAGTTGAAATAGAAAATACACAGAATATACATATTTAGACAAAATTAACAATAAATTAGTTATAATGATACGAGTATTCATGATTTATTATTTTAAATACAAATTAAATTAAAACTGTTAAAGCTTTTTGCATTGCTATTAAGTTGTGTTTGAGGAAAAACATTCCAGAAATGAAAAACTGCCATTCAGGTATAGGAAAATGACGTAAAGGAATTAAATTCTAACTGATCTGGCAAACCTGATTTTATCAAAAAGATATTGTAGAATTTCTGAAAAAATAATTTTACGAAGAAGAAGGTTTTTCAATGAAACTCTATATAGCTTCGAGAAACATTGGAAGGCATAATCATATTTTTTTAATCCCTAAACATAACTAATGATATTGTTGTAGACGACGTTTAGCTTTCTTTTACTAGTAGAATCACATCCTGCAAAAATTTCATAACGATAGATTGGCCCAGGGGTAAGATAAAATTTTAAAGAAGTTACCTAATGAACTCGTATATTAAAGAGTGTATAGTGATGCGACGACCAAAAACACTTCAGCTTTGTGTAAGTTAGACCTACAAGTGAGCTAACCTGGTTTGTCCAAGTAATACTTATTTATTTTTATAATTTCAAGGGTTTTGGCCAAAGTGACTTTTCCCCATTTACTATCATCAACATAGGTAATATAATTAATAGTTTTCTTTCATTTTGTCATCTAAGTGTTTAAACAAACTCCATTTTCAGTTGCACCGCAATAAATTTTATTCAGATCCTCGTTTAGTCTTGAATCTCAGCAACGGAGATGACTGAAGTGCTTAAATACACTTGCACATCGTCTACGTACTTATGGATTTTACAGTGCAAAAGCTGTTTAAATAAATCATTTGCATAAATAGAAAAAAGGAGAGATCCAAAGGTTAATCCTGGAGGTACTCCTCTAGATAAATGTAACACCGAAGATTGAAGATTGTGTGACGATAAAAACTGCCAAAGACTACAGAGGTTTTAAAACAGCAGTCGCTTGTCCAAGTTGCTATAATCACCGTTTCGAAGACCTTGAGTGATCAGGAAATTAATATTTCCTTCATTAATTTTACGTCATGTGTTATTAGTTACTTCCAATAGAGCAGAAACACAGCCTTAATTTTGGCGAAAGCTTCACTGCCTGTCAAATAACAAAGAGTTATTTTCAATAAAACGCGACATTTGATTGTGAACACAAGCCGGCAATTGGCTGGAATCTTGAATCAAATTAAGGTTGTACGTTATCAGATCCCACTACATTCGACTTGATCCAATTTAAGCTTGAATAGACTTCATATTGGCTCACACAAGCGACTTAAAATACATTCTATACATTCGCTGAGATTAATGCATGAATGGTTATCCTTAAATACTTGTGATCTATTAATTGCAGAGGTACATATTTTTGTGAAGGTTCTATTAACCTCTTCAACATCAACTTGACAACCGCTTGCGCTCTAACGTTTCTTATTGATGTTTTAAATTCAGCATTCAAGACTTAAGTTGCGAATCGCTTCCACCTTGAATAAGCACAGTCTCTTATAGCAATTAAAATTAAAACCAAGCTGTTTAAATATAATAGCTTTCTCCCCACTGTACCGCTCTCACAATAAGGTAAACTGTTTTGTGTAATGCAAGTATAAATGAGCATCAGCCAAACGAGCAAAAAATTGAACTAGAAAACGACAACTTGACCATTAAACTAAAACTAACATTTTGAAAAGTTATTTTAAAATTAATTAAACTTATTAAACGGTATAATTACATTTAATTTTGCTTTTATAATTAAATGGGATGAATAATTGTTGTTGCAATAAATAAATATTGTTATTGCTTCCATAAGAGAATGAGTGACGTAGCAATTTGATCAGTGTTACATGAGAAAACAATACAATTAACAACAACAATACCGAAATAATAACACTTTCGCGAAAACAAAAATATACACTCACACACACACTCTCATACTCATATACTCTGAGCAGAAATTTATTTTATACTTTTTTCAAAAGATTTTTTTTTGTTTATTTTTGTTTTGGAAATATATGTTTTTGTTGTTTACACTTTACTTGCATACAAGCAGAGGAGATACGAACCGACCGACCGACACACGCATGCTACTATACCACAAAAACTATTTTCAGTTTTATTTTTTTTTTTCAATTTTTCCTTCTCTGGCTTAAACAAGTAAACTTCATGTTAATTTTATGTTGGCCTCCAGTTGCCAGTTATTTTTTTTTGGTAACACTTAGAACTGTAATTTTATAATATAATAGTTTAAAACACTTAAATACTTCTGTATAAACATAAAAATTCTACACTATTATTAAATTTAAAAGCATTTACACACAAAATTAAAATTCTACGCGCAATTTTTGTAAAATCTGTCCGAACAAATTACTTTAAACTCTATTTTTACATTCCACGACAAATTGTCAAAACGTACTAAATGGAATTTTCATTAAATTGGGATATTTTTTTATTCTCTCATTATCTAGTAGTTTATTGTTTTCTTTATATTGTTTTATTAATTCGTGTTGTTTTTTAATCGGCAATTATATTTCATGCTGACATTTTACAGTTAATAAAAGTTAATAAAGCGATATGGCAGTTCCCAGAGCTACATCATGAGATAATGCCGTTTTGACAACAGTGTTTCATAAAAATGTTAAACTTCTTTTTCAAACTGTAATACCGTGATTTAAAAGGCTGTTACGTGTTTGTTTATAATATTAGTCTTAAATTAAAACAACAAAAGGATTAAGCTTAATTATTTTTTAAATAACAGAAAAATAATTACAAAATTATAAAAATAAGTTCCAAAACTTTTTTCCAAGATTATCATATATATTATTGCTTACTGGTTAATTCAATATTTGCTCCTGTTTTGCAAACAAAATCCGAGTAATTCTGAATTTTTAAACGAATAAGAATATCTTGGTGTTTGTTAAACCGAAATTGTGCAATTTTACTCGATTCAGGCGATTCCAGGTGTGTTTAATAACAATGTAAAATTTTTTTTGGAAAGCAAAACTATGATTGAAATTCGCCTACAGCAGTAAACAGCTGATATTTATTTCAATTTGAGGTTTAAATGCCGAATATGACTTCATGTAATCTAGATCATACAATTCACAGAATACCAATTGCTAAAAAAACATACTTTTGTTATTCGACTCGGTTTGCTGAAGAGAGGGGATTATCATAAATCGGATTTAAGTATGTTACTTGCATTTAAGAACTTACTCTTTACTACTTTTATAACAATCAAGAAATTATAGTTAATTATTCAAATAAGAATGAATTGATTATAAGCAATATTACAAGGAGTTATTTATAATTCTACTTGGTAAACAATGAAATATTACATTTATTCTTTATAGCTTTTTTATGTAGTAAAACTAATATTGAATATTGTCTTATCATACAATATTTATTGTTTTATTTTTGCATTCCAAGTTGTTCACTTCTAATGAGCTTTATTATTTGAACTGTTATCAATTATACAAATAAAAATTAAATTAATTTTAAATCGATTTACTTCAAATAATCAGGACATACATTTTACTCAAATTAACTTTAGCTTTCAATCGAAAGCTAAAATTATTAAAAATTATTAATCTCAAATCTGACAAAAATTTGAAAATGAATGAAATGCGTTAATATTAAGTGGAAAAATTTGAGAAATTTTTACAAAACAAGTTTTATTCAGAAAATAAAAAGAGAACAATCGTAGAAAATGAATCGTTTTTTGTAGAGACATTTACTTTAAAATATTAATGCTTTGTCGTGTTGCTTAGAGATCCTAGTGCCTTTTTTTCAAAATTTATTTTGTAATGTAATTGTGGATTTACTCTTATCACTTTAAATATTTGAAATATTGTATCCAATTAACGGCCCAATAATTCTTCGTAATAATAAGCATCTGGCAACTTTATATAACAAAAAACTGCATTGTCTTTAAAACACTGCAGTATCTATTTATGTATTATTTTTACTTTCTAAATTAATAAGTTGTTGTGCTAAAAAATCTGCTGTTATTAATAAAACTTAAAATATTTTCCATAACATTTTTGAGTGGACTACAATACGATTATAATTTCCAGTAAAGCAAACTTAATTTATATACATACATATATATCAGAAGTGTCAAAAGTGCACTTACTATCTGCATTGTTCGACACACACACACACACATATTGACGCCACCGGCAATTTATTACAATTTCTGCTAGCAAAGAACGAAAATCACATCGGCCAGATAACGAAACCATCTGAAATATACCTATTTTTAATTAAATATTTTTCAAGAAACCAGTTCTCTAACAAACTTTTAGCCGTCTGGAAGTGCCTAAGTAAAATGAAGCTTAAATTAAAACTATGGCCAGGAATTATGATGGTTATCTGTTTACAGGTAAGTTCAAAGTTATCAGTGGGATGTGAATTTTTAAAAAAGTTCCTTTTTCTTCAGGTGAGCCTAATAACTGAAGCTGCTGACACTTGTTCTGCCGGCAATGTTGAAGCCCAAAAATTTTTCGAAAGACAAAATGAGTTGCTTAGGATACGAAAGAGAGCCGAATACTTAGCTGCTTATGAGTATAACACAAATGTTACGGAAGCTAATCGTGTTAATATGATTGCAGTTTCGACACAAAACGCAGCCGAACATAAAAAATTATCGGAAGCAATACGTGCTTTACGTTACGATCATCTTGAAGATCCCTGTATACAGAGGCAAGCAAAAATTTTGTCTGATCCTGGTTTTGATATATTAAATTCTGAAGATTTCCGTAATCTGCAGAATGCCATTAGTAGCATGCAAACCAATTATGCCAGCACTAAAGTTTGTTCGTACAAAAATGCCACAGATTGTTCGTTGGCTTTGGAGCCTCACATCCAAGAGCGATTGTCGAATAGTCGTGATCCTAAGGAATTGGCTCATTATTGGCAACAGTGGCATGATAAGGCAGGTACTCCCATGAAGAATAATTTTGCCAAATATGTTGAACTTAGTCGTAAGGCAGCACAACTGAACAGTAAGTATGAAAATAAGCCACTAACAGCATTATTCTATTGATATTAAAAAGAGTTAAGAATTTTTAAACTAACTCATTTAATATTTTTGAATGTTGAATTTTTTAATTAATTTTTAAAATTTCTTTGCGAACGCAAAGAGTTATCAGTGAAGTCATTTCCTTATGAGTTTTTCGAATTTATTCAATACAAAATTTTTTAAGCATTTATTTTTTTTATTTCGAAAGAACAAATGACTTTCGGATTTTTAAATAATTTTCATACTTCCAAACAAAATATTTCAGTGTTTCGTCGTTAAAAATTTTCATTATTGGAACAAACCTTCGAAAGCATTTTCAAATAATTTTCAAAAATTATTAGAAGAGACAATTCTCTATATTAATTTAAATCTTATTCGATTAATTTTTATTCGACTAATTTTTAATCGATTAACTTCGATTCGATAACTTTTTTCTACTGTTTAACATAAATCCCTAATATTACCATTCAATTCAGATTATACCTCCTATGCCGATTATTGGATTCATTTTTATGAAGATCCTGCCTTTGAAAAACATCTAGATGAAGTCTTCGAAACTATATCACCTCTTTATCGTGAAATTCATGGCTATGTACGCCACCGTTTATCTCAGCACTATGGAACTGATATTGTTCCTGCAAAAGGCAACATACCCATGCATTTGCTGGGAAATATGTGGGCTCAAAGTTGGGATGAAATTATTGAGCTGCTGAAACCTTATCCAAACATATCATTTGTTGATGTCACAAATGAAATGAGAAAACAAGATTTTACCGTTAAAAAAATGTTTGCATTGGGCGATGAATTTTTTAAATCATTGGGTATGCGCCCTCTACCAACTTCATTTTGGAACTTAAGTGTTTTAGAAAAGCCAGAAGATCGAACTATTGTATGTCATGCCTCTGCCTGGGATCTTTATGAAAATAGTGATGTACGTATAAAAATGTGCACTGAAGTTGATACCCACTATTTGTATGTAGTGCATCATGAGCTGGGTCATATACAATATTATTTGCAATATGAGGATCAGCCAACACCTTTTAGAGGAGCACCAAATCCTGGTTTTCATGAGGCTGTGGGAGATGTCATTGCGTTATCGGTATCCTCCATAAAACATTTAAATGCGATTGGCTTATCTGCGGTGGCCGAATTGGATGGTCAAAGTCGTATTAATGAATTATTTAAAATGGTAAGAATGTTGATTTATTGTTGTTTAGTAATTTAAGGATTTTAAATTGTTTTTGCTTTTTTAAGGCTTTAAAGAAAATTGTTTTCCTGCCTTTTGCCTACACTTTGGACAAATATCGTTATGCCATTTTCAGAAATGAAGTTGATCCAACAGCCTGGAATTGCGCTTTCTGGCAGATGAGATCTAAATATTCGGGTGTTGAGCCTCCGGTATTTAGATCAGATAATGATTTCGATCCACCAGCCAAATATCATATAGATGCTGATGTTGAATATTTGAGATATTTTGCTGCTCATATATTCCAATTTCAATTCCATAAGGCCATGTGCGCTAAGGCAGGACAATATGTTAAAAATGAGCCTCATAAAACTTTGGATAATTGTGATATTTATAAGAGCAAAGAGGCCGGAGAAGCATTTAGGTAAATATTGTTGAAATCCATATTCAGAAAATATCAATTGTTTGTGTGCTTTTTTTATAGCCGTTTTCTTGCGGTCGGTGCCAGCCGCCACTGGACAGAAGTTCTTAATGAATTTACCGGCGATAAGAAAATGGATCCTGCAGCTTTATTAGAATATTTTGAACCATTAAATAAATGGCTGAAAGAAGAAAATCGCAAATTAAATATATACATTGGTTGGGGAAATACGGAAAGTAAGTGCTTTTTTAAAATTAAATCTGTGTTGATTTTAAAATGTTAAATTTCTTTAACAGAAGTTCAACAGCCTTGTGGGGTTCCATTAAGTACCTGAAACAGCTGAAACAAAAATTCATTGTTTTTTTTATACAAAACGTGCTTAAATTCTGAATTATAATTATTAACAAAAAAAAAAAATTCAAGAACCAGTTGTTCTGTTATGTAAAAAATACAAATATTTAAAAGAAATCTTTATTAAATTAATCCCTTATGAATGTTAATTATCTTCACTTCATTTATTATCTGGCTGGATGCTTAACTTTCTCTTTCTATTGTTTATTTTAACTTCTTTTTTTTTCTATTTAAAAATGATTTTTATTCATTTGTTTCGATTGTCGTCATAATAATCATCTGTCGTTGCAGATTTATTAAAATTAATCGTCACATTTTATTTGTTTACTTTCATTACTTTGTTCATTAATTACAAATTTAAATGCGAGTGCTCATATTAATGATGTTTTTTTGTCAGTTCATTTGCTTTCGCTGAAACATTTGACATACAGGCAGTCAATCAGGCGAAAAGAAACAGGAATTAGTTTCATATCAACTTGAATATTGTGATAAGAACTGAAGCTTATTTTGAATAAACATCCATACGCAAGCGCTGAGTAGACATAAAGAAGAAAGTTTCTGTTTACATATATTAGGAACAATGATGTGTGCAGAAGAGTGAATTAAAACATTAGGGTGGTTCACGTTTTCTGCATGAACATTTTTTTTAATAAACAAATTTTGTGAAATGTAGTTCTATCTGTATTTAGCGCCATATTCTATAAAATGTATGTAGAGGGTGGTTAGGAAGCAAATTAACTTAAAACGCTCCCTTTTGTTTGACACCTTTAGTTTTATTAACAATAATGTAAAGTAGAAATATGGAAATTCGGGCAAATGTTAATCTTTAGCACGTCGGCAGACGTCTGCTCTTTGCACAAAAATCTTAAAGCAAATTTTGCAATAAAGATTTGCTTATCTCGTCAAAGGAGTGCTGGATTTCATATTTCAGGCACATTGACCATCATTACATGTGAAAGCTCCATATTATTTCCACGGGAATGAGTAAGTTCAGCTTTTTTGGAGTTTTAACTGTTCTCTGACTGATTATTGAGGTTGGCCCTTTGGGAACATCGTAATGGTTATGGTTTCGCAGGCCCTCATGAATTTTAAGTAGGGGGCCCAGGATCATCGCACCTCTACTGGGAACAAAGGGTTAATGATCAGGATCCAGTTGTTGGATAGTCTCCAACTCTTCAGCAAAGAGTGGAGGTTGGCGGCCCTGCTCCGAGGCTTTTGAAATTGCAACAAAAAATTACCTGTTATATAGAATTATGATTCGCCTTCCTAGGGCGGTTTCTTTGAATGTAATGTTCGTGCAAAGACTGCTTGTGGACTCCACATGCAAGTTTTTTTTACATAACCGCTTACTTGCAAATGAGCCTCATCACCAACAATGAGTTTGTTGAAAAATGCGTTGCTTTCTTTCAGTTTTTCAAACAGCTAGTAATCCGCAAACGTTCAATGTAGATAATAGCCGATCGGCTTTAATTCTTGAATTAGTTGAACTTTATAAGCGCGCCAAAAAAGTCTTTATGCAAAATGCTTGAAACGTCAACGATTTGATGTTCCAGGCACATTCTCAATACTTCACTGTACAGAAGCTATATTTGCATCATTACGGCTACTGCAAGCGCATTAGTTTGGTCTATTGTCAGCAACAATATCATGAGTCTCGAATTTAGTAATTTAAATTATGCACAGCGGATTTAGAAAGAGTCTGATTACGAGGAAAACTTGCTAGATTAGGAAGTGATACAAAGAAATTTTTACCATTTTGATAGTTCATTTTCACAATTAAAATTCTTTGCTCAAGAATGTAACGTTACAGGCTTAAAATCTCCCAACTTTTTACTAAATAAATGCTGACGGACGACAACTTGATTCTAGACATTTATTTAGTTGGCAAACAATTTACTTTCTAACCTCAAATTTTCTCACCCTTTATATTGTTTTATCGATAATCATTTAAAATGGTTAAAGAAGTAAAAATATGTAGATACTTGCAAAGCATTCCTTAAAGCCTCGAATCTATATTTCATGCTCTACAGGCACATGATATCTGCAATTCAATAAAAACTCTTATTTTACTTTATTTTCGGTTTGTATCTTCAAAAAAAATCACTTTTCTCACCTTTCCGTTCCTGCATCTTAATTTTGTTATAAGTGAACACCCTATATTTCATAGCTTTAAAAGGATTAAATATTTATGACTTTTACCTGTTTAGAATCAAGCATAAATAATTGTCTATACTGTTTTGTTTTATATTTTCATAATAAAGGAAAAGAGAAAACAGAACAAAATAATGGTACCAAGTGACGAAGAGAGATAAATCTCATAGTCATGGTTGCCACATAAAATTTAGGAAAACTGATAATTTTTTGCAATAAAAGTTATAAATTTAACTGAAAAATGTTTAGTTGAAAATAAAATTATAGTAAAAATCATTTTCAATTTGGATCTTGCTTGTAACTTTTAGGGGAGGAACAAGGTGGAAACGGATTCTATCGGAAAATTGGCACATCTCTTCATGGTGTAGCAAGAAGAAATATATGACATATGCACCAAGTAAATAGATTATGGGGAATTTAACTTTTCAAAAATAGAGTTTAGAATATCATATGCAATAGGGTGCATGGATTAGGGCTGGGGATTGGGGATATCAATTGCTCTTCTTAAAGGTGTAAGAGATACTTCACTCCATCCGATCTTCGTACTATTTTTACCAACTATTTTCGTCCAAAGATGGAATACAGCTCTCATGTATGGACCGGCGCCCCAAAGTTTATTTTGGAGTTGCTCGACCGCGTACAGGAGAGAGCCAAAATGTTCATTGGGGACAGTTGGGTATCCAACTCTATTGATTGATTCCCTAGAGCATCAACGCAATCTAGGTTGTATTTTACTATTTTATCGTTACTGCAATGGTAAATCCTCTAACGAAATTAGGGAACTTGTTCCCCAAACTCGTATATTTTTCCGTCTGACTCGATTTTCGTTGAGAGCGCATCCATTTGTGGTCGATTGGCCACTGAATCACACTATCCATTACAGGGAAATTCTTTTTTTTTAGCAGAACAGTTCGTATGTGGAATAAATTTCCTCCAGACGTCTTTCCTTTCATGGGGGAAAATTCAAATCGAATGTCCACAAGCACTGCTCCCTTTTTCCTCCTCCCTATAACCGATTTTCCTAGTTCTGGTACAATGCATTGCATGAGTAGGGGTCACCCCCTGAGTACTGGTCTGAGCGAAATAAAAGTAAGTCTGGGAAATAGCAGAAATGGCAGAATGGATTAATCTTACCAAAAAGTTTTAACTAATTTTGCGAAAAAAGCCTGATAGGAAAAAACGATTTCGAAAAGGGAAGAGTCGAAACAGAGAGTGCAACAATTTCAAAGTCTTTTGCTATTGGTTTGGATTAAACTGTTTGGGGACGCTAGTTAGCATTCAGAATTTAATTCCTTCTCCACTCTACCACACAATGATTTCTTATGAAACTTTTAGCTCGTTAGTTCGCTACAGAAAAATTCGTAGCTTCAAAATAACAATTGTGTAAAAGGATGGAATTCCCTAAAATTGGACTTTTAAGACTTATAAAATTTGCTCAGGAAATTATTAAGCATGAATGTGAAAAAGCTACTTACACACGTAACTCTCTTGATATATTAACTCCTTGTATCATTACAAACAAATGAATAAAGAGACGGCAAATATGAAATAGGTGCAGATGATATGTTGCATCTCCGGTGCCGCGTTTTTAAGGAAAAGAGAGGACGCAAATTATTATTCGGTATCAGAAAATCCCTGAAGCCGAAAGCTTATTATAATAATGGAGCTAAATTTATATAAGAGTATGAAGACTAACAGCTGCTAGGCAACAGGCTGGTTGCATATGGCTTTACACCAAACGAATTTTGATTCAGTTATCCCCTACATAGTTATTATTATTTCTATACAACCTTTCTTTCTTTGCAGCATGTAGAAAATTCTTATTTAGTTTCAGTGTAGCAATATAAAAGTTTTACTAAACTTTACAAGACGCAAAACACAAAAGAAAATAAGAAAATATAAATTTTATGGACGAGTGGCTTTAAAGAAACCATGTGTCAATGCTAACAATAGAGCTCATTTCCAAAGATTTCTCGCTTTACAGGAAGAATGGAGCCAAATAACGTCTGACATATGCAAAAACATTCACAATATGAATCGTACACTCAATTACGATCTCGCAACAATTTTGGAATGGGATCATGTACACAGAGCAGATTTTAATGCTCGTAAGACTCAATGTTGCATGCTTACGTATAGATCTGTGTTCGGAAATGGTGCTGCATCTATTATTAGTGATATTAGGTATTACGGAATCGGAAGCTCTTGATGTTTTCGGCATGAAAGTTCAGTCTGATGTTCGATGTTTTCAAGTTTTTAAAAAAGCTTTCAAGTGCCTCGGTTTTCTGAAACGGTTTAAGAGATACTTCACTCTATCCGGTTTTCGTACTATTTATACCGTCCAAAAATGGAATACAACTCTCATGTATGGGCCGGCGCCCCAAAGTCTATTTTGGAGTTGGTCGACCGCTTACAGGAGAGGGCCAAGAGGCTCATTGGAAGCAGTAGGTTATCCAATTCCATTGATTTTCTGGAGTATCGACGCAATGTGAGTTGTATGTGGATTTTTTATCGCTACTAGAATAGTAAGTGCTCTAACGAAATTACGGAACTTGTTCCCGAAACTCCTACGTTTTCGCGTTTGACTCGACACTCGTTGAGAACGTATCCATTTGTACTCGATTGGCCAGTAAATCGCACTACACTACGTATAACAGGGAAAATTCGTTTTTTTGCAGAACAGTTTGTATGTGGACACTTTAATGTAGGAAAATGCAAATTGAATGTTTACAAACAATACTTCCCCTTTCCTCCTCCCCATAACCTAATTTCCTAGTTTTGACACAATGCATTGATTGTGTAAGGCTTATCGCCTGAGTGCTGGTCTGAAAGAAAATAAGAAAATTGGTGGAATCTATTTCAAGAAGATTGAAAGCTGTAGGAAATCAAAAAGGGTGAACTGCAACCAAATATTAATTAATTTTAATTGAATTTAAAGATTTCCCGTTTTGTTTTTATTATTTCTATTGTTATAAGGCCGCATTACTCTAAATATTATTTGCTTTAAAACTGCTTTACTTTTCTGTAGTTAGTTGCCCGACTTTCTACGTAAGCCACTGGATGTCTGTAAAATCTTCAATATTATGATACATTCACACATCTGGCAACTACTTTCACAATGAAAATATACTGCATTAAAGACGCAAACAAACAATTACTCTTACCATTTGCTTGGGCAATTTTATATTCTCTTAATTAATACTTAATAATTTACAAGAGAATTGCAAAGACAAGTGAAAACGCAAAAGCAAATGATTTGAGACAACTCTCCTAGTGATATTCAAACCTGAATTAGTGTGATTATGTGTGTTTGTTCAGACATTTGTATTTCTATATAAATAATCCATTAATTGTTTGGAAAAAATCAGTTTTTGTATGGCAGTCGAAGAAATCACTCTAACTCAAGTAAATAGTAATTTGGTGTAAACGGATCGTGTAATTAACGAGTGTATGTGTTAATTTAAAAAAACAAACAATTTTTCACAAAAATAATAACAAGACATCTACGTATGTTAAAGTTGTTTAAGTAAAATAATACAATTAGATTTCTTTGATATTTCAAATTAATTGAAGGTGATAAATTTTGGTCTACTACTGTGAAAAAAATACCGGCTTGCTTGGAGTAAAGAAATGAATAGATGTTGCTATATTTTGGCTGTTATTAGTGGTATATTTTTATATCACCAACAATTAAGCTGTTACACCATATCAGCGAAAAACTAGAACTTTGACCCCTTTTTTTTAACCCCTTGAGTATTTAATAATAATAAAATGCACCCAAAATCATTCAAGAATTTTCTCTTAAGAGAACAAAAAGTTTAACTGTTGTTGTCATTCTTTTCTGGCTGTTTGTTCGGCATGAACGGCGATCGTTTTCGACGTGAAGACATCATTCTTAAGCCGTGTTCTAATCTGCACTGGTGAGTCTGTGTTCGGGTTTAGGTAATTCTGTTGTAAAGGTCGATGACCACCCGGGGGCATATATATGGTCTTAATGGAGAGCTACTATGTAGATCTGTGCAACTGGGGGAAAAAAGGAAGCCCAGTCCCCTGAAGTCAGCAGGGGTACAACTGGAAACTCCACTTTATTTCCACGGGAATCAGTGACCCGCAGAGTTCCGTTATTTGTCTCTTTAGGGACTTAACTGTTCTCTGGCTGATTATTGAGGTTGGCCCTTTATGAGAGTATCGTGGTGGTTGTGATTTCGCGGCCCCATATCAGTCTATGGTTCTATGGTGGCCGGGTTCCATTCACCTTTAATAACACCTACCTAGTGAAATGTTCCCAGATCCAGTGATCATGCTAGACATGTATTTTGGACAGGAGTTGGAAAGTCTCCAACTCTTAAGCAAGGAGTGATGATTTGCAGCCCTGCTCTGGAATCAACGAAGTTGCTTCAAGAAAGTTCTGTTGCATAGAGTTATAGCTTCCTAGGACGAGCATGACGTTCCAAATTATGCAGTGGTTTGGTCCACCATCTGATTAGGGCTTCATGGCCAGGCGCAGATGTAAATCTAATCACACAGTTGTAAAGGTCGATTCCCCACCGAGGGCATATTTATCAGTCTTTATGGATTACTCAACCATCTAGACTTGTGCTGCCGGGGGTATAAGGGAGCCCAGTCCCCTGCAGGCCAGCAGGGTGACAACTGAAAACTTCACGTTATTTCCACGGGAATCAGTAAGCCCCAGAGTTCCGAGTCTCTTTAGCTTTTTAGCTGTTTCTCTGACTGATTATTAGGTCGGCCCTTCGGGAGTATCGTGGTGGTTGTGGTTTCGCGTCCCCCGCATGAATTAATTATGGGGGTCAGAATCATATCGCCTTTAATAACACTAACGGGTGAATGATACGGATCCAGTGAGCATGCTAGTCATGTGTTCTGGACCAGCAGTTGGATATTCTCCAGCTCTTCAGCAAGAAGTAGTGGTTTGCAACCCTGCTTTGGAATCGCAGAAATTGCAACTAGGAATTACCTGTTGCTAGAAATAATCCTCGGCTTCCTAGGGCGTTAATGACGTTGTTTATCATTCCCAGTTGTTTGACCACCATCTGATCAGGGCTTACAGCCAGGTGCAGATGGTTAAGTTAGATGGTTAAATAATCCATAAAGACTGATAAATGTGCCCCCTGGGGGGATAGTAGTGGAGAGTATTAGGTCTGTTAATAAAAATAGTATTGGGTTTAGGTCGTTCTCTCATTAGGGTCGTATCTATTTATGTAGGTAAATTGTCCCACCACCTGGCATTTTATGCGGGGCTAATTTAATATATCCGTCGTTTAGTATTTTTTAGGTAAATGTGGCCGCCTGTCGGTGTTGAGGGGAGGGAAGCGACAACGGTTATTTATTATTATACGTAAGTTCAGACTTTAAGCACAGTTTTCAGAATAAAACCTAATGTATCGGATTTTTTCAACAAGAAGTTTGTTTTTCAATTGTGGCGATGTAGTTTTGACATTCAGTTTTTTGATTTATTCGCAGTAGATGCATTGGCAATTGTTGCAATCAATTCAATTTCGCAAGAAAATCGCATTAATATAATTCAAATCCACTAAGGAGATTGTGATTCTGTTAAAGTTATAATTCGTGAAATTCGTAATATTTTCGGACAACATAATTCTTCTTCGGAGACCGCTATTAAGAATTTAGTCGTTAAATTTAAGTCGACAGGCTCGTTACAAAATATGCGTACACGAACGCGTCTGCGATCGGGACGTTCAACTGAATACGTCGCAGCCGTGAGCCACGGTATTAAAGCAGATTCAAATTTGTCAATTCCTCGACGTTTTCAACAATTGGGGTTATCCAAAATCACCACATAGATGATGCCAATTGCTCTAGGATTTTCAGAAGCCCAAATGCGGCAATTTTGCTTCTTGACATACTCTGACAAGTGAAAATGGGTTTCGTCTGAAATAATATTTTTTTCAGAAAAACTAATTGATTGCTCCTGAATGAATTGAGCGAATTTACGGCGGTTTGAAAGGTCGGTCGGCTGCAATTCCTGCACCAATTGAACCTTGTAAGTAGTTGACGAATTTGGATCTTCTTCAAAACTGTGGCTCACGGCTGCAATGTATTCAGTTGAACGACGAACACGAGTTGAAGAACGATTTTTTCGAAAACAGAACAAATTAAATACTAAAGGTTACAATATTCGGACCAAGCAACTGGAAATTTTTATATATGATTTGCTCGGGTCAGATAAAGTATAAAAGTACAACTTCTCAAAAAAAACCAAATTTTATTATTTACAACACTTCAACACAAGTTTTATTAATTTTTAACGATTGATAAGATTTAAAGATTTTAGTATGAATTGAGTGACTTGACTAAAGAGCAGCACTTGATCGTAAATAATTAAGAAATGATTTTTATCTTTTGATTTAGAAATATTATTAAAACAAACTATAACAAGTGGCGAGAATCTTATCAATGTTAAGACAAATAAATTATACAGAAATCTAAATTAATAAAAATTTTCAAAACTGTGATTAATAAATAAATCAAAAGAAAGTTACGAAATAAAATTATATTTGAAATACAATATTTAACTGTTTGTTATTTTGTTATTATTTATTTATATTTAATCTATTAAATAAATATTGTTGTTGGGGAATTAAAACCTTTAAAAATTTATATAATCTTTGAACTATTATATGATTTCACTTTCAGTATTTGTTTTTATGAATGTTCGATATTGAAAAGATTTATTTATAGGGTGATTCTTCTAGCTTCTCTAATAAAAATAAACTTTACGAGAAATTTTAAGAATTTTTTTTTTAAATACACTAAAAACCGAGGTAAACGAGTACTTTGAAGGGTGGGCAAATTTGAAGTTGGGCAAGACACTTTTTTGACAACTTCAGTTTTACTGACACCAATGCATAACAGAAATATGGGAATTATTAATAGAAAATGATGTTGGACAAATGCTTCCTTCTAGCACGTCGAAAAACGTCTGCTCATTTAAAAGTTCAATTTACAACAACGTTTCGCTGTAGCGCGAGTTTCATCTTTCAGAACTTTACGTAAACTCCGTCTTTCAAAAGGCCCCACACAAAAAATAATCCCGCGGGGTTAAATAGCAGACTGAGATCGCTATTAAGAATTTGTTCAATAAATTTGAGTCGTCAGGCTCATGTGCGAACGCTAATGCGTGTACGACCGGGTCGTTCAACTGAAAACAGCGCAGCCGTGACCCACAGTGTTGAAGCAGATCCAAATTTGTCAATTCCTCGACGTCTTTAACAATTGATTATTTGACTTTGTAGTCTTACAAGGTTCAACTGGCGTAGGAATTGGAAGCCGACCGACCCCATTCACATCGCCGTAGATTCACTCAATTCATTCAGGAACAACCAGTTGGCGTTTTTGAAAGAATTATTTTTTCAATCGAAGCCCATTTACACTTGTGACGGTATGTCAACAAGTAAAAGTGCCGCATTTCGGTTTCTGAAAATCCTACAGCGATTATTGAGAAGCCTTTGCATGCTCAACGTGTCACTGTATGGTGCGCTATGAGGTCTCGAGTTATGATTGGGTCGTTTTCTTTCGAAGGTGAGGCTGGAAATGTGGTAAAGGTCAATGAATCACGCTATTGCGAGATGATGGAAACCCAATTTTGGCCTAATATTAACGACGTGCATAACACTGACATGTGGCTTCAACAGGACGGTGTCACATGCCACAAATTTCAAATTTTCCGATTGCATAATTTTTTTTCTGTTTTCATTCGGACCATGACTGAGGGGATGATCCCTGCTCAGGCAATACATTGTACCAGAACTAGGAAATTAGGTTATGGAGAGCATAAAAAAAGGAGTAGTATTTGTGGACATGCAATTTGAATTTTCCTACATTAAAGTGACAGCAAAAACCTCTGGAGAAAGTTTATTTTACATACGGACTGTTCTGCTAAACAACGAATTTCCCCTGCAATGCGTAATGCAATTTACTGGCCAATCGACCACAAATGTATGCACTCTCAAGGAAAATCGAGGTAAACGCAAAAACGTGCGAGTTTCGGGAACAAGTTCACTAATTTCTTTAAAGAACTCACTATTGTAGTAACGATAAAACAGTGAAATGCATCCCACATTGCGTCGATTCTCTAGAGAATCAATAGAGTTGTATACTCTACCGTCTCCAATGAGCTCCTTGGCCCTCTTCTGAACGCTGTCAAGCAACTTTAAAATAGACTTTGGGGCGCCGGCTCATATATGAGAGTTGTATTCCATCTTTGGATGGATATAAATGGTATAAATAGTACGAAGATCGGCTGGAGTGAAGTATCTCTTACACCATTTTACAAAACGGAGACACTTGAAAGCTTCTTTAGAAACCTAAAAATTTCACGAAAATCAGCAGTTAAGTGGCCAGCCAGATCAAGTGATTTAGTAACACTGGATTGTTTTTTATGGAGCTATCTTAAGGACAAAGTCTATGCGAAGCTCTCCGAAGCGATTTCATCCTTAAAAAATCATAATATGTGATATGATTAATGAAATAGGATCGCCATTTTTTTTTAATTAAAAACTTTGATGAAAGAATTGACATCTGTCAGCTTGGTTGTGGTGGACATTTGCCACATATCATTTTTCATTCATAATTTTCGAACTCTTCTCTTCGCATTACAATAAAAATTTGAATTATCTTAATCTAATTAATTAATTTTGGTTTTATTTTGTTTTCGAAAATAAACTTCTTGTTGAAAAACCCTTTACAATACAGGAAGCATATTAAATATGTTGTTATCCTCTGCTGCTCTTTATCACGAGAGTTGTATAAATCAATGTGAGCTAGATTTATGCTATGACGTGATAAGATTTACATCTGCACCTGGTGGTGGGCCTTAATCAGATGGTGGATCATTACCACTGTGAATGAAAAGCAACGCCATTCACGCCCTAAAAGGCCTTCGGATACGTATATCCTCCGGTCACTCCTAGTAGCAATTTCGAAAGCCCGAAGTAGGCTGCAGCCTTTACTCCTTGCTGAAGAGTTGGAGACTATTCAACTCCTGGTCCAGAACAAATGAAGCTTAATATAATTAAGAACAACTGCGCTTGACTATGTAGTCTTAATCAGATGGTGGTCAAACCACTGCATAATTTGAGACGTCTTGCTCGTCCTAGGAAGCCGAAGCTATAATTCTATGCAACAGGTCTTTCCTAGTTGCAACTTTAATGATTCCAGAGCAGGGCTGCAAATCATCACTCCTTGCTTAAGAGTTGGAGACTTTCCAACTTCTGTCCAGAACACATGTCTAGCATGCCCACTGGATCTGGAAGCATTTCACCAGGTAGGTGTTATTAAAGGTGAAATGAACCCGGCCAGCATAGAACCATAGACTGATATGGGGCTGCGAAAACACAACCAACACGATACTCCCATAAAGGGCCAACCTAAATAATCAGCCAGAGAACAGTTAAGTGTCTAAAGAGACAAATAACGGAACTCTGCGGGTCACTGATTCCCGTGGAAATAAAGTGGAGTTTTCAGTTGTACCCCTGCTGAATTCAGGGGACTGGGCTCCCTTTTTCCCCCAGTTGCACAGGTCTAACTTGTTGCTAGCTCCAAAGATCATATATATGTGCCCCCGGGGGGTATAATTAAGAACACGACGGCATTCATACTGGACTTGAACCATTCATTATGAATAATCCGAGCCACAAACTCAAACGAGGGCGCCGAAACACACAGCCACCACGATACCCCACATAACCACCATGATACTCCCATATAGGGGCCAACCTCAATAATCAGCCAGAGAACAGCTAAATGCCTAAAAGACAAATAGCGGAACTCTGCGAGCTACTGAATTCTGTGGAAATATAGTGGATTGTCCAGTTGACTCCTACTAGCCTTGAAGGGGACTGGGCTGCCTTTTACCCCGCAGGACACCAGTCTAGATGGCTGTTGTAGGATCCAAAAAAACTATGATGTGCCCCCGGGGGACAAGATGCTATGCTATTTGCAGTTGATGCCCTTTTGTTTTACTTCCGCTGTAGCTGTGGTTAGCTCATCTTGATTGACGAACCGGTCGAATCATTACTTCCGCTAGCCTGAATTAAATAGAAACAATATGATTGATAGTTTGTTGGAAGGTGAAAAACTGAATGACGTATTAATAGACGATATAATGAAAGGTATCGCTTGTCTTGGTATCCAAACATAATGTTATGAAGACCAATTCTTATCTTGGTATTCTTCTATTAAATTATTTCACTCCAGTAAAACTGGTAGGCTTCTCTCTATATTATTAAGAATGTCTGGTATAAATAGGTTACCCATCTGCTATTAAGTTACATTGTCTTAGGCTCATTAACGCCAAATACTTATTTACGTACTACTGTTTACATTTCTCACTGTTTGAGCTAAAACATCAACTATGTTGCCTTGTGAGATCATCGCTTACTGGGTCTTTGGCTTAATGTGCTGAGTGTTATTTAGAATTTCTTGTTTTCTAAATTTAATCAGCTGAAAATAACTTCTTGAGATCACAATTTATAAGAGAATTTTTCTTTTCTCTTTCGCCGACAGCTTGTTGTTGCTGTTATAATCAAATTAAAAGAGGCAGCTTGTGATAGAGGCAGATTGACAAGTAGTGTTTACACCATACAAGAACCATGGGAGCACAGAATAGTTTTTTATGAGCACTAAAAGTTATAGAGCATGAAATTTTAAATTAAGCATGTTTATAACCTTAACCCTGTTATGGACTACAATGAACTGTCAAAAGTTGGATACAATTTTTAATAACACGAATATAATAATTTAATTAAATATAATTAAAAATACTTTTTTTAGTGATTGAATTATAGTGATTGAATTATTAGCTTTCGGATTTGTGTTTAGAATTTCATTTAGAATTGCTTTACGACTCAAGCCTGACCGAACACTATTCTTGTGTTATTCATTTAATTTAAAAAAAAAAACATCCACGTGCTTTAAATTTTAAAATAGTTATTTTCTGTTTTAACTTTTTTTGTTGCTGAGTAAAACAATAAAAACACAAATAAATCAAATGCAACACAAAATAAACAAAAACTTGAGAAATAATTAAATTCAGGTATAAAATAACATTGGCATTCTGTGCAGCGGTTGGTTTTAATATCGTTTAATAAACTTTGATTTATTGTTTTTGACTTCATTCTTAACTAAAAAAAAAGGAAATAAGCCATCAAATCAATAAAAAATCAAATAATTAACTAAAGTGCTTAAAGTTAATACTCGGCTCGTTGGAAGCTCACTTCATTGCTATTAACCTTCTCATTTAAATTTTTAGCTTTGAAAGATATTGTGTATAAAACGCGCCTTTGACAAGGTCAATCATAAGCTTTTATTACACAACTTAATTGCATGGAATTCACACTTGACTCTTTAAGATGGATTTCCTCTTATTTGCTGAACAGAATACAGAAAGTTTCCTTCAGGAATCTGACATCTAAGCCGATTTCGTACGTTTTTGCGTTTTACGCGATTTTCGTGGAGAGCGCATATATTTGTAGTTGATTGGCCAGTGAATCGCATTACGGATTATAGGAAAAATTCGTTGTTTAGCAGAACAGTCCTTTGTCCAACAAACTTCCTCCGGAAGTCTTTCCTGTCACTTTCAATCTGGGAAAGTTCAAATTGAATGTCCACCGACACTACTCCCAGTTTCCTGCTTCCCGTAACCTAATTTCCTAGTTCTGGCACAATGCGTTGCATATGTAGGGGTCATCCCCTGAGTGCTGGTCCGAAAAAAAAATCTAGTGTACCACAAGGTAACCATCTCGTACCGTTGTTCTTTTCTTTGTTCATCAATGATTGATCAACATTAATAAAGTTCAATGTATGCCGATGATATCAAAATTTTTTTAACTTATAATTATTATACGGATCATCCAACCCCCCGGGCCGCATTGATATGTTTCGACTGAATTTCACCCTCATTACATATGTCACCGAGGGTAAAAGGAAGCTCAGTCCCCTTAAAAGCTAGCAGGAGCCAAGTGAACGATTCCACTTTATTTCTACGGGAATCAGTAAGCACCAGAGTTCAGTTTTTTGGCTTTTTAGCCTTGTAGCTGTTCTCTGACTGATTATTGAGGTTAGCATTTCGGGAGCATCGTGGTGGTGGTGGTTTCGCGGCCCTCGTTTAACTTGTGTGGGTCGGATCATTCACAATGAACACAATGAATCGTACTGGTTCAGTGAGCATGAAATTTTATTAAGCTTGCATGTGTTCTGGACCGGGAGTTGGATAGTCTCCAACTCTTCAGCAAGGAGTAAGGGCAGCGGCATGGTCCGAGCTCTCGGAGTTGTGACTAGGAGTGACTGGAGGATAGAAATATCCGAAGGCTTCCTGGAGCGTGGCTGACGCCAAAATCATCCAAAGTAGTATGATCCACCGTCAGGTCATGGCTTACGCAGCTAGGTACAGACGTAAATCTTATTACGCATTATCCGGATAGATGCCCCTGTAGGCAAGTAGGTAGTGTACTTACTTGTCAGTATGGGGATTGTGGGTTCGATTCCCAACGACCACCTTGGTTTTTTTTACTACAAAATTAAAAATTGACTGTCGGTGGAGCTGCTCAGCGATGAAGGCATAGTCACTGGACGCTGTGCTGTCTTTATACGGCAGTTAATTTCCGACTATCCATCTACTTTCACCACCTGTTTCATCTCTTCTCTATTCCTTTCCTAAAGAATGTAGCACCGTATTTGACTAAATAGGCATTGTTGCCTATAGTGCTACTTCTCTTTAAAAAAAAATATCTTGCAACATGATTTAGATGCAATTAGTTCCGGGTGCAAAAATAATCTTATGCAGCTTAATTATAAAAAAGTGTAGCAGTATGTGTTTCTTTTGTCGAACACATTTTAACATTGAATATGTCTTAAACGATGGAATATTGAACAAAGTTGAAGCAATTTTGGGTGTCTTACTTGATCCTAACCGAAATTTTATATGTCAACTACCAATTACGGTGAATAAAGCCCGATCTGTCTTGGGATTTAGAAAACGCTGGGCTAAGTAATTTACTGATCCTTGTATAAAAAAGCAATTGTATACACCTTTAATTAGATCTATTATGGAATATGGCTCTATAGTTTGGGACCCAACCTACAATGTCCATATTAATACTGTCGAATCTGCTCAGAGACAATTTTTGCTCTTTTGGCTTGAATTGGAATATGCAAAATTTACTCTTTAATAGACTCGCTTTAATTAAACTTCTGACGCTTAAAAGTCGTAGAACAATGCTGAATGTTAGTCTCGTTCTTAATCTTATAAAAGGATATGTGTCCTATCAATTTTTATTAAGTAATATGCGTTTTTTTTTGTCCTACACGTTATTTTATTCCGCTATCGGTACAAGTACTCTTTCTCAATTTAATTTTTTAAATAACTATACGACTTACTAACTTAACTTTCTCCTTCAGAGTTCAATCTGAGGGCAGAAATATGGTTGAACCGTCATAAAATTCATGGCTATGTAGGTTATCGCTTGGGTCAATATTATAGCGATAATAAGGTTTTAAAAGCCGACTCCATTTCTATGTATTTGCTAGGTAACATGTGGGTTCAGCTATGGTCAAATATTGCTGATATTGTTTCACCCTTTCTCAAACTATAAAATTATACTGCTTTGAAATAGGTGGAACTGAATGAAACAAAACTGTCCCTCTAATTCTTTACTTCCTAATATACACTTATCTCTCAAGTTTTTGGTCTCACACATGCTTCTAGTTTTGGATCACCTGAAATATCTGACCCAAATAATCAAAGAAAAATGAACTTATTACGAAAATTGTCCGCTATTCATTTCTGTTCGAAATATTTGCTTAAAAACGGCATTTAGTGTTTGAAAAGATGTTCGAAGTTTTTCTGGTATAAAACAATCTCTTTAGACAACAGCCTTAGCAACATGTTTTATCGACAACTATTTAGTGTTTCTACAAAGTCGAAAGCATAAATTAGTGATATAAATGTACGCCAGTATATTATTTTGTAGGCTCATAGCTGACAGAACTTGTAGCTGAAGAAGAGAAAGCCATCATCAAATTACTTATACGCATTTCTACTCTTTCAATTTCTTCAAACAGCGGCGCTTTTTTTGCGCTACAATCATTCGTTGTAACTTTTTGATGGGCTTTAAAAATAACTGGGCAAGGATTTGGGCATTTGCCAGTACTTCTGCTAGTGACAAAGAAAAATTAAACATTTTGAAGGATAATATTTTTTAGTTAAAGGTTTCGAACAAGCCTTATGTACTCCAAATAGCAATTCTTCAAGGAATAGGGATATTAATCTTGCCATATGCTGCGTAGCATATTAAAGTACAAGTCAGTTTGGAACTCCTAATTTCTAAAGGAGACATTATTTCATTAAGGAATATCTCTAATTTATTTCCACTTTCACCTTAAAACTGTGAACAGTGCTCTAGGGTATAAAAGAGTGTTCAAATTTCTTGAAAAGCAGTTTCTTTGGAACTCCCGAAAGAAAACTTTTTGCCAAAAACCTTAGGACAATTTGACCACCTTAAATCCTTTGAATTTCTTCAAAATTCCTTCTTTCCTTTCTTCCTTTTGAATTCCTTCTTTGAGGAACTATGCAGATTACTGTTGGTCAGTTCACAATGCCGTTCGTTAAACTTACGTTCTTTTGTAGAAACTTTGTTTTAATTATGTTTCTTTGTGAACTTTTGATTTCTAAAGGAGACATTATTTCATTAAGGAATATTTCTAAAAGTGCTTTAGGATATAAAAAGAGTGTTCAGATGTCTTTTTAAGAAAAACTTTAAAAGTAGTTTTTTCGAAACTGCCGAAAGAAAACTTTATTAGCTTTAGGTCAATTTTAGAAAAATCTGGCCACTAACAATTCTTGCGAAAACTCCTACAGAATTTCTTTTAAGGAATTGTGCGGAATTCTATAACACAATTAGCTACGCCTTTCGCTAGAACTTAAGTTCTTTTAAGGAAATTTTATTTCAATTATTTTCGTTTTTATTGTTGAAATTATTTCTTATATTTTCTTGTTTGGTTTACGGAGTTTAAAAACAGACCATAACAGCTTTGCATAAGGAAGCTGGTCACTTTGTTTTTTCTAGCAAAACATTTATGGTGCATTTTTAGAAACTCTTTAAAGCTTTGCTGTTTAAACATTACTTTCGTAATGCGTGATAATATTTACTTCAGTATCTAACTATATAAACCATAACCTGACGGTGGATCATACCACTATGAATACAAAGTAGCGTCATCCTTGCCCTAGGAAGCCTTCAGATACGAATATCCTCCAGTCACTCCTAGTTGCAATTTCGAGAGCTCGAAGCAGGCTGACACTTCAGCTCCTTGCTGAAAAGTTGAAGACTAACCAACTTCTGGTACAGTACGCATGAAGCTTAATAAAATTTAAGAACACATGTCCACTTGGCTCCTGCTAGCTTTTAAGGAGATCCCCCCGTTGACCCATGTAATGACAGTGAGATTTCGTCAAAACATATTAATGTGTCTCCGGGGGCGACCCTAAAGTAATTTGGAGCTTGTCCTGTACAAAAGATGCGTGAGATCATGCAACTCCCCTTTTTCTTGTATGAGCGCTCATATTCTCTAAAGCTCCGCTAGCCAACATTTTGAAATAATACCTTATCTGTGCTTGCTGGCTCTACATTTAGAATGCCATTTTTCTCCAAGCCAAGTCGTGCATGTACGTCGTCCACTTTATTGCTCTTAACATTGCATTAGATCGGAATGCAAAACATTGTCTACCTTTAGCTATCCTTCAATACACTGGGAGTCCTTGAAAATGCGTTTGCTTTCTTTGATTTTAAACCAAGCAGAGTGTTCTCCCTTTTTCCTATTTCATATTTTACGATCCTTAGGACCGCTAAAATGATACGCTTATGTCTTTGTGACTTTTAGAAATCATTTACCTAATTTTCACTTTGATTTATTATACTTCATATACTTTTAATAATACTCTGCACTGTAAACATTTGAAGTGTCACAAAATTATAATTCAAATTCTTTCTCTATTTCTCTATTTCACAGTCCCTTTTTGACAAACACTATGAAATTGTTAGTGATCACATTATTGGCAAACTTGGCGGTAAGTTGCATTATTTACTCTACAATTAATGTCCTTTCATTTTTAATAATCACTTTTCTTCATAAATCTCTAGTTCGGCCATAGTGCCGCAACAGAGGAATCATCTGCTACAGACTATTTGCAAAATCTTAATGCTGAAATTTCCAAGCGTAATAATTTAGAGACTGAAGCTTCCTGGGCTTATGCCTCCAATATTACCGATGAAAATGAGCGCAAGAAAAATGAAGTTGCAGCTGAAGTTGCCAAGTTTATGAAACAAGTTGCACAGGATATAAAAAAGTTTGATTGGCGCAGCTACCAATCTGAGGATTTAAAACGTCAATTTAAAATGATGTCTAAGCTGGGTTATGCTGCCCTATCTGAAAAAGATTATGCGGCACTATTAGATATTTTGTCTTCCATGGAGTCCAATTTTGCCAAAGTACGTGTCTGCGACTATGAGACGAAGAAAAACTGTGATTTATCTTTGGATCCTGAAATCGAAGAAATCATTTCCAAGAGCCGTGATCCTGAAAAATTGAAATATTATTGGCGTGAGTTCTATGATAAGGCTGGCACGCCAACTCGACCTAATTTTGAGAAATATGTTGAGTTAAATACCAAGGCCGCTGAATTAAATGGTGAGTAGGATTATAGACAAAAAAACTTTGAGGAAAGATAGAGACTGAGGCAAATCTTTAAAAGTGAAAAGAGGAATTGAATCATATTTCCAAAAGTCTTTTTTTGCAAATAGTTAAATTTTCGTGCTAAAGATGAAATTTTATCGAAAGTTTGAGATCACTTCACGTGACTGTCATTCGAATAATAAACTTTATTAAAAAATTATAATTTATCTTTAATTTTGGAGTTTGTCGTTTCGAGCCAAGGGGAAGGTAAAAAATAAAAAAATAAATAAAATAAATGAATAAAATTCACAGTGGGAGAAGGAGGGAAGGAGAGGATTAATTATCTGGATCTAGCAATCAAGGGGAACATAATCCTGAACAGAGTCGAATATGAAATATACAGGCAACCAACAGCAACGGACACAATAATACACAACTCATCAAATCATCCCCAGCAAACGCAGCAATCGGGCAGTTAATAACAAGACTCGAGAGAACACCACTAACACGGGAAATGTATATGAAGGAAATGGAAACAATATACACCATAGCGGAAAACAACGGATACAGAAAACGCCTGGTAGATAACATCAAGGAACAAATTTAGAACGAACAAAGAACAGGGGAATGAAAGGGAAAAATGGGCTACATTAACATATATGGGAAAATCAACATACAAACTGGCAGAATTCTTTGGGAAACACAACATCAATACGGCATTCAGAACAAGAAACAACCTGGGCAGAATACTACAGAATAAAACAATCGGAACAAATATACTGGAGAAATAAGGAGTGTACAAACTAACTTGTATATGCCATTATGGTTATATGGGGCAAACAGGACGAAAAATTAAGACCAGATTTAGGGAACACCTTAGAGGCTATAACAGAAAACTACGAGAATCTAAATTAGCTCCAGAATCAAATTTTGCGAACCATATATTCAACAAGAAATAAAGGATATATAAAAACAACGGTTAAACTACTTCATACACAGCACAAAGGAAGGAGACTAAATGTATTGGAAAACATGGAAATATACAAACGGAAATGATTTGACGGACGAATAATAAATGGACAAGTGTGTGATTAGATTTACATCCGCGCCTGGCCATGAAGCCTTAATCAGATGGTGGACCAAACTACTGCATAATTTGGAACGTCATGCTCGTCCTAGGAAGCCGAAGCTATAATTCTATGCAACAGAACTTCCTAGTTGCAACTTCGATGATTCCAGAGCAGGGCTGCAAATCATCACTCCTTGCTTAAGAGTTGGAGACTTTCCAACTCCTGTCTAGAACACATGTCTAGCATGCTCACTGGATCTGGGAACATTTCACCAGGTAGGTGTTACTAAAGGTGAAATGAACCCGGCCACAATAGAACCATAGACTGATATGGGGCCGCGAAACCACAACCACCACGATACCCCCATAAAGGGCCAACCTCAATAATCAGCCAGAGAACAGTTAAGTGTATAAAGAGACAAATAACGGAACTCTGCGGGTCACTGATTCCCGTGGAAATAAAGTGGAGTTTCCAGTTGTACCCCTGCTGACTTCAGGGGACTGGGCTCCCTTTTTCCCCCAGTTGCACAGGTCTATATAGTAGCTCTCCATTAAGACCATATATGTGCCCCTGGGAGGTTAATAAATGGACAAATAAACACTGCTTCGGATACAATATTTGAACCATTGGAACATTTTTGCAGGAAAACAAACATTACACCGACACGAACACGTTACGCAAGTGCACAAGACCAAGGCAGTAAAGGATATCATAAACGTACAATTACAGATTATTATGTCATGGAAAAAACCCAATAGATTCACCCATAAACACAAACGGACAACAGGCATGATCGTAAGGGGATTCAGTTGGGAAGAGAGACGAATAAAAAGGGAGAGACAAATTAGGTAAAAACAGACAAGCGAAAAAAAAAGGAGAGAGAGATGCAGACATAAAGGAGAGAAAGTGATGAATGCAATAACACGAAGAGAAACACGAACAAGACGAACAATATAAACACAGCTGACAATAGAACGCAACTAGTACGAAGAGAACACTGAAGATGACAAACGGCCACAACCGGTTCACAGTTCACTGTTCACAAACCAAACTTGACGAGGGTTGACGGAAAACCGTACCCAAATAAAAGTAAAAAATTAATTCAAATGTTCGCCTCTGTTAGCCTCACAGATGTGAGCCCTTTTCAGCATATTTTCCACTGCCTTCTCACACATTTCATGCGGTAATTCAATAATTTCATCACGAATATTTTGCTTGAGTTGCTGCTCAAGCGTTTTTAGTTTGTTTGCATAAAACTTCCTTTTTAAATATCTTCACAAAAAGAAGTCCAGAGCAGTCAAATCAGGCAACCGTAAAGGCCAATCAACATCACCATATCTTGAAATAACTTGTTGTGGAAATCCTTGTGTATTCCTAGCTGCGTACGATATGGCAACGTCTTATTGATACCACATGTTAATAAAACTACAAAGCGTGCCGTTGTGGCGTTAAAAAGTTTTCAATTATATCACGCTATCGCTCTCCATTCACAGTTACCCTTACGCCATTATCAAGTTCATTCGTTCACCTATGTATGTCCTCTTGCAAAATCCTTTTTAAATTAAAGTAAATGTGAAGAGTGACTTACCTTAAGGAAGCTTCTGACCTTAAAATCTTTCAATTAAGATAAAATTTTTCAATAGTTTCCAAGTTATTTGGAATAGGGAATTTGACTTTAGTTATAACAAGCTTGAAGTAGAGAAGAAAATATCAAGCTTTCTTTCCCGGCTTAATTTTTCAAATAACTATACGACTTATTAACTTAACTTTCTCTTACAGAGTTCAAATCGGGTGCAGAAATGTGGTTGGATGAATATGAAGATTCCACTATTGAGACGCAATTGCAAAACATTTTCGATGATATTAAACCGTTGTACCATCAAATTCATGGCTATGTACGTCATCGTTTGCATCAATATTATGGCGATGATGTGGTTTCGAAAACCGGTCCCATACCCATGCATTTGCTGGGTAACATGTGGGCTCAGCAGTGGTCAGAAATTGCTGATATTGTTTCACCCTTTCCCAATAAGCCACTGATTGATGTTACCAATGAAATGGTTAAGCAAAACTATACGGCTTTGAAAATGTTCGAAATGGGTGATGATTTCTTTACTTCAATGGGTTTAATAAAGTTGCCACAGTAAGTTATTTAGAAAATTTATCTCTTAATGAAGTTTGTAAAATTTTTAAAAAATTTTTGCAGAGATTTCTGGGATAAGAGTATCTTGGAGAAACCCAAAGATGGACGTAATTTGATTTGTCATGCTTCCGCTTGGGATTTCTATTTGATCGATGATGTTCGCATTAAACAGTGTACCCGTGTTACTCAAGACCAATTCTTTACAGTCCATCATGAACTGGGTCATATTCAATATTTTCTACAATATCAACATCAACCTTTTATTTATCGCACTGGTGCTAATCCTGGTTTCCATGAAGCTGTGGGCGATGTTTTATCTTTGTCAGTGTCTACTCCTAAACATTTAGAACGTGTGGGCTTGTTAAAAAATTATGTGCGTGATGATGAGGCTCGCATTAATCAATTGTTTTTGACTGTAAGTTTTCCTAAATTGCTTTCGTAAAATCCTTTCCTTTAATTTAGTTTACTTTTCTTTAATATAAAAGGCTTTGGATAAAATTGTTTTCCTGCCCTTTGCCTTTACAATGGATAAATATCGTTGGGCCTTGTTCCGTGGCGAAATTGATAAGTCTAAGTGGAATTGTGCTTTCTGGGAATTACGTGAAGAATACTCTGGCATTGAGCCGCCAGTGGTGCGTAGTGAGAAAGATTTTGATGCTCCTGCCAAATATCATGTCTCGGCTGATGTGGAATACTTGAGATATTTAGTTTCCTTCATAATTCAATTTCAATTCTACAAATCTGCCTGTATTAAGGCCGGTCAATATGATCCCAGTAATCCCCAATTGCCTTTGGATAATTGTGATATCTATGGCAGCTTGGCTGCTGGTGAATCCTTTGCGTAAGTTTAAAATTATTATTATTATTTCAATATTAAATTTCATAAAAACAATTTCTTCGTTTTATAGAAAAATGTTGTCTCTGGGTGCCTCAAAACCCTGGCCTGATGCTTTGGAAGCTTTCAACGGCGAACGTACTATGAGTGGCAAGCCTATTGCTGAATATTTCGAGCCATTGCGTGTTTGGTTGGAAGCTGAAAATAAAAAGAATAATGTTACTATCGGTTGGACTAAATCGGATAGTGAGTTTAAATTTGTTACTTTTGTTTTTTTTTTGTAAAGAATTTTCAAATAAAATTAATTTTTCTTTTTTATTTGCAGAATGTGTTTCAGCGTGAATCCTTTAATTTTAAAAAAAACTTATTCCTTCTACAGATTTTTTTAATCATTCAAATAGTATATGTTAATTAAACAATAACAACAACAAAAAAAAAAAATAACAGTATTTAAATAAACTTTCAGAATCATGAGGCATTACATTTTTTCGGAAAAAGAAAGCTGCCAGTTTTTTCCCGTGTTTTGTTGGTTCAAAACAAACCTCCATTCTTCTGCGATTTTTTATTTAACAAAACAATTTTGAAATTAGACACCAATAAATACTATGAAATCACACCAATTGGTACTTTTTTATTAATGTGGTGCTTTTTTATTACAGTGATACTTTTTTATTACAGTGCTACTTTTTTATTGCAGTGGTACTTTTTATTATAGTGCTACTTTTTTTATTGCAGTGGTACTTTATTATTACAGTGGTACTTTATTATTGCAGTGGTACTTTTTTAACAATAACGATAATTATGGTATTAGACAATAAGAAATTATATATTTCCCTGTTTATTTAAGATTTTTTAAATTAGCAATTAAAAAAGCATTTGACGAATTGAGACACAAACGATCTTTGGTGAGAAATAATGTACGAAATGATGTGGTTGGTGTTTGGACATTTAAATTTCATGTTTGTCAGGATCTAATTATTAAGTAACAGATTTTATATTTTTTGGTTTCGAGGTATGTCATCACTTGGAAATAAAATTTTGTTTTTTTTCGGACCAGCATTCAGGGGATGATCCGCACACATGCAATGCATTGTGCCAGAACTAGGAAATTAGGTTACATGAAGGCGGAAGAAGGGTGTAGTGCCCGTGGACATTCGATTTAAACTTTCCCAGATTGAAAGTGACAGGAAAGACCTGCGGAGGGATTTTATTTCATATACGGACTGTTCTGCTGAAAAACGAATTTTCCTTCTAATGCGTAGTCCGATTCACTGGGCAATCAATCACAAATGGATGCGCTCTTAACGAAAATCGAGTTAAACGCAAAAAAGCGCGGGTATCGGGAACAAGTTCCCTAATTTCATTGGAGCACTAACCATTGCAGTAACGTGAAATACAACCTTCAATGCGTCGATGCTTTAGGGAATCAATAGAGTTGGATACCCTACTTGTTTGTTTTCTAAAATAAAATAAAAAATTTATATCGAGACGATTTAAGTTTTTATTGTATTACGAAGAGTTCGGCAATTGTGAATGAGAAATGATACCTGGCCAATGTCCAGGACGTCCACGCTGACAGGTGTCGATTCTTTCATTACGGATTTTGAGTTTTAAGGCTGAAATCGATTCAATTGACTCCATATAGACTCTGTCCTTAACAAAGCCCTCTAAAAAATAATGGTGGTGTTAAATCATAAGATCTTAACTGCTGATTGTCGTGAAATAATGCAAACGGAAATTTGGTTTGCAATAAATTGATCGTATCATCAACTGTGTGACATATAGTTCCGTCCTGTTAAAACCACATGTCAGTGACATCCACGTCGTCAATTGGCCAAAATTGAGCTGTTAGCATTTAACGATAGCATGACCCATTGACCGTTTCCAGTCTCATCTTCGAAAAAAAGGGCCAATCACGCCTCCAGACTACATAGCGCACATTTAAGTGATACGTTGAGCATGCAAATGCTTCTCAATAATCGCTTTAGGATTTTCAGAATTCCAAATGCGGCAGTTTTGCTTGTTGATATACGCTGACATGTGAACATCTACTTCGTCTGAAAAATTATGTTTAAAAAAAAACAGCTGGTTGTTCCTAAATGAGCGATGATATATGAAATTACTAGCGTGCCCGTGACTGCTTTGCAAGTCATTTATGATGTGTTTTTATTCTGCAGCGTTCTTTTTTGTGTGCGCCAAAAAATTCAATCATTCAAGAAAATTGATTATAAAGAACACAATTTCTTTTTTTTTCGTATTTATTTTTTTTAATCTTTAATAAATATCGTTTTTCTTTTTTAAGATCTTTTTTATATTTTTTTTTATTTTTTTTCTTCACGATATTTCGCTTTCCTTTGGAAAGCTTCTTCAGAAAAATTTTTTTTTTATATTTTTGAAAACAAAAAATTATTAACAAATTGAAAAAAATGTTTCAAAACATTTGACAAAAACATATTCTCCTTCCCACTCTCAAAATTATTTATTGTATCTTCTATAAAAGAACTAACAATAAGTATTAAAAACTTAAATTCTAAAAAAAGTTACATTAGTTCCGACCATGTCAGGCCTAACCTTTTGGGTAAAAAAAAAAAATTGTCATAAAAGAAACAAAGCAAATATTCCTAAGATGTATCGTCTATAGCATTGAGGATTAAAGCTGCGGTATCCCTCTTTTTTAATCGGCTATGTCCACTATAATCCAAGATATTGCGAGCAAGGGGATTAGGATGGTCTTCGAGCTTCATCAAGTATTTGCCTGCGTATTTGATGATTTCTGTAGTCACCAGCGGTATGTCTAAATCACAATGTATGTTTGAATTTCTGATGTACCATGGGGCGGAAGTTATCAACCGTAAAATTTTATTTTGCATACGTTGGATTCTATCTACGTTTGAAGCTGAGGCAGTGCCCCAAAGTTGGATTCCATAAGACCATATTGGTTTCAGAATACTCTTGTAAATTAGAAGTTTGCAATCTAGGCCAAGTCTCGAGTTCCTGCCAATGAGCCAGTGTAATTGTGTTAGCTTAAGTTTCATTTGTGTTAGCTTTGAGTCAATATGATGTTTCCATGTAAGGCGACGATCAAGATATATAACAAAAACATATAAAATATTTTTTCATACCTACATACCAAAAAATAAAATTTTCAAATATTCAAACATACAAAAACAAGGAAACGGAAATAACAAATAAATAACAAATAACAAATTCTCTCTTATTAAGTACCTATAATTCTGAGCTAAATTGTCTGTGTCTGTCTTGAAATTTATTCTCCTTACATTTGGTACATTTACAATTTCTAACATTTCCAACACATAACGTCTCTTGTAGTTTTTTTCTATATCTAATACTGAAGTTTCATCAAACTTTGGATAATGATTATATTTCTTACAATGTGAAGATAAGGATGTCTTCTGTGTTGAAATATTCCTATATTTTTGGTCACACCTGTGACCAGCTAATCTTGTTTTAAGTTTATTTTTTGTTGTCCCAATATAAACTTTGTCACAGTCCACCTGGTCATTTCCTCCACATGGTATCCTGTATACTACATCAGATATATCCATTTTTCCTATTTTATCCTTTATACTGCAAAATAATTTATTTAATGTGTTATGTGTTTTGTGTGCAATTATATATTTATCTGTGTCATATATTTTAGACTTTCTTAATCTTTCTGATATTCCAGGAACATAAGTAAATGATTTATAATTTCTTGGCTCTGCCGTAGAATTTCCTAAACTATGCCTATAACTACCATATTGTCTAATTAATCTGTTAGTTAATTCTAATAATAATTTTAATTCTTTTAATAATTTTATCTTTTTCACAATTCAATTTTTTTTTTTACATTCTTCGATCGATTTTGGTTCGCGGTATAGACAAACAAAACAGTTGGTTTATTAACACGTGAACATGATACATTTAATTGACCGTGCGAAAAACAGTGATATTCCAAATCAATACCGCACAATGCTAATGATTGACCCCCTTTGTTTTATTTATTGATGGTCATTACAAAAGCAACACGTATAGGGAACTGAAGCCGTTTAAAATCAAACGGCAAATCTTGAATAGGAATGCGTGGTATCAACACTTCCTCGCCCTTATATTTTCCTTTTAAAATTTTTGCTTCAATCATATTTTTTGTGACTTTTTTGACTACTAAACGTGTCCCATTGCAAAGTCGTGGCTGGCAGATATTTCTAAGCAAAATAATTGGTACACCAACTTTCACTTGTAAACTCGACTGGATAATTTGCAACATCGTCTTAATTGGTAACAGAGTCAACCGATTTGTAGGTAAAAATTTCCCCGGGAATGTCATTTTGTCACATTGATATGCGAAACATCTGCATTTTTCGCAGCTAAGATGGCTCTTTCCCCCAACCAATCATGGTTTCTAAAATTTTGTGCAATACCGGGAAATACGTTTTTGACCATTTCTTGTTTTGATTGTGCAAAGTAGCAAAAATTATGTGGAAGCGTAATCATTTTTGTGGTGGGGTCAATTGGAATTGCGCCATTCCCAATATCTAACAATGGCTTTGAAAAACGTTCGGCTGATGGATCATTTTGCAAGTGAACACGCAAATTATACACACGCACACATAATGCAACAGAGTATTGAAAACAAATTTCTCTATTTGTTTGCACATCCACTTGCTATGAACATGAGCACATTTCGATTTGTATTGCCATCGCATTCAGTGCAAGCACACACACATAACAACGTACAAACGAAACACACATTTCATTTGATACAAAACATTGAGTCGAAGTATGCAATGGAAAACGAATTTAGATTTTTTTGTAAAATTTGTCATGTTTTAATGAAACATGAAACAAAGGTACAAACCAGCGAACGACCATTATGAAAGTACTGTGAAAATTTGGTGGAAATTCGACGGCGCATCTCGTCAAACACTGGCAACCAACGGACATTTTTTGGCTTAATTTTTTTATATACCTACAGATATATGTATATATTATACATATATATTAATGAAATTATATATGTTGTGAAATGTGTAGATGTAAATATGTAGACAATATTTGTGTTATTTCACCAATTTTTATTAATAACTATTATAACGTTTTAATAAAGAAACAATTTTTTATCGCCATCGTTAACAAAACCGCTTTTTTGCAGTTATAAAATATAGTTATACAATTTTTTATGGTACAAATTTTATATTTTAATATAATTATTATTGCATCATTATAAATTTTTAAAAAATATTTGGAAAAAAACAATAAAAAATAAATTAAATAATTTTTAAATAAAAGCACGTGCGTACACCTCTTAATATAGTTATAGATCTAAAACTGTATAGTTTAGAAAAATACAATTTTAAAATATCATGAACAAAATTTCTGAAAAACTTGTGGGGCAGTGTATTCTCAATATAAATTTAATAATTTTTATATATTAATTAATTTTTTTATTTTTTTAATCGACCTTTTTATATCTTAAATAAATAGCTGTTATTCTTTTTAATGGTCTTTTTTAATTAATTTAACAATATATATATTTTTTTCTCCGATATTTCTTCTTCAGGAAAAATTAATTTGAATAACAAGAATTATTAACAAATTAAAAAAAAAATTAATTTATTTAAAAAAAAAAAAGTAAAATGTTTATTAAGGTACCGAAATTTAAGTTGCCAACACTTTTTTTAACTGACGGCCATTTTGTCAGGTGCCAAGTGATAGTTTGATTTGGCATTTAAATATGAAGAGAGTGGATTACTGGATCCCGATGAAGCTCACTTTAGTTTGAATGGATACGCCAAACAAACAGAGCTGCCATCTGTAGTGCCATCTGTGTAGTGATAATCAAGGGTTTTTGAATAAGAAAATTGTTTTCTAACATGAAATAAAGCAACAAATTTAAATTAAGATAATTAAAATTTTTATTGCATTACAAAGAGAAAAGTTCAGCAATTATGAATGAAAAATGATATCTGGCAAATGTCCACCACGACTACGCTGACAGATAACAATCATTCATCAAAGTTTTTATTCACCATTTGACAAAATGGCGGTCCTTCTTCGTTAATCACATCATGGATTTTGAATTTTTAGGCTGAAATTGATTCGATTGAAATCCGTATAGACTGTGTCCTTAACAGTGTCTCACATAAAATAATCCAGTGGTCTTAAATCTCACGATCTGGCTGGAGACTTAACTGCTGATTGTCGTGAAATTATGCGATCGGTAAATTTGGTTTGCAATAAATTGATCGTTTCATTAGCTGTATGACATGTGGTGCCATCCTGTTCCAACCACATGTCAGTGATATCCATGTCGTTAATAGTAAGCCAAAAATTGAGTTGTTAGCATCTCGCGATAGCGTGATCCATTGACCATTACCGCATTTCCAGCCTCAATTTCGAAAAAAAACCCAGCAATCATACCACTTAGCCCACCATACAGTGACACACTGACGATGCAAAGGTTTCTCAACAATCGCTCTAGGATTTTCAGAAGCCCAAATGCGCCAATTTTGCTTGTTGACAAACCCGAAAAAGTGAAAATGAATTTCGTCTGAATAAATGATTTTCAGAAAAACCATCCGGTTGTTAGTGTATGAACTGAGCGAATCTACGAATGAACGGCCTGCTTCAATTACTGCATTATTTGAACCTTGTAAAGTTTCAAAGTCAAATCCTTACGCAAAATTCGCCGTATTGTGGTTTTGGATAATCCCAATTGTTGAGAACGTCGATGAATTGACAAAATTGAATCTGCTTCAACATTGTGGCTCACGGCTGCCAATTTTTTCAGTTAAAAGAAGTAAAATTTTTGGTGACATTGCTCTCTCTCTTTTTCTCTCTTTGCAGATATTGCAGACGATCATAAAATGATTTTTGAAGTTTTTTGCTTTTTAATTATGATAAAACCTGCAAATAACGTTTAACAAGGCAATATAGTTATAGTTTTAGTTTTTAACAGTTGATAAGATTAGGTTTTAAATAAGTACAATTCAAATTTTTCTTGAAATTTCATTTAATAAACAGTTTATTACTTCCACGTCTCATAAAAATGCCGCAATTAGTTTAAGAGTGACATAAAACTATAAAAAAATGTGACTTTTTCGCAAAATTTCATATTGCCACCTTCTCACTTTAAATGCCACATTTCAGAGGAATATCATCATTAAAGGCTAATTCTTAATTCTTAATGTCATGGCCTAGTGCGCCCACTACAACTAATTGGGTCAGAGTACTATTTTCATAATTTTCATAATTCACACTGTTGCTCAGACAGTGTTGTCTTCTTACGGTTTAACAGTCTTATTTTGACGTATTTTTTTTTATTGATTTTATTGTTTTAGCGATTTTTCTCTTTTTCTTAAGACTTTAGCAATTTTAGGCTTTTTTCTTCTCAGCAATTACTTTCTGTGAGTTTTGCCATTTTCTACAGTTTAATTTATTAAAAATTTAAAAAGGCGCGATTTTGGACGGCACGGAAATTCTGTTACGTGTCACAAAGTCACTAAAAATAGTTATAGAACAGACTGAAATTCTAGTTTATACTTTGAGCGAATCTTTAATATCGAGTTTGTCTATAAGAAGCTTGTTTTTCACTTGTGAAACGCCACAAATTACATTTCTTAAAATTCGTAATATTTTCGGACAACATAATCGTCCTTCTGATATCGCTTTTAAGAATCTGGTCGATAAATTAGAGTCGACAGGCTCGATACAACATGTGCGAAGAACACTAAGGCGTGTTCCATCGGGATGTTCAACTGAAAACATCGTAGCCTTGCGCCACAGTATTGAAGCAGATCTAAATTTGACAATTTCTAGACAGCTGGGGTTATCCAAAACTACCACATGGCGAATTTCACGTAAGGATTTGACTTTGAAGCCTTACTAGGTGCCCTTGTAGGCTAGTAGGTAGTGTGCTAACTTGCATGACTGGGGGTTGTGGGTTCGATGTCCAACAAAGACCTTGGTTTTTTTTCACTACAAATAACAATTGACTGTAAAGCTGCTTAGTGATGAAAGCATGGTCACTGGTCATTGAGCTGTCTTATACGAGAGTTAATAATTTCCGTAACTATCCTTCACCTTTCACCATCGGTCTCATCTCTTCTCTACCCCTTTCCTAAAGAATGTACAACAGTACTTGACTAAATAGGCATTGTTGCCTGAACTTTTCTTTAACAAAAAAAAAAAAAATAATAATAAAAATAAAATTGGTGCAGGAATTGCAGCCAACCGACCATTCACATCGCCGTAGACTTGATCAATTTATTCAGGAAATAACCGGCTGGTTTTTCTGAAAAAATCATTTTTCACTTGTCAGAGTATGTCAACAAGCAAAACTGCCTCATTTGGGCTTCTGAAAATCCTAGAGCGATTATTGAGAAGACTTTGCATCCTCAACGTGTCACTGTTGATTGGAGCGTGATTGGGGCGTTTTTATCGAAGATGAGCAGGGAAATAATAGTCGTCAGTGGATCATGCTATCGCGAGATGCTAACATTTCAATTGTGGTATATTATTGACGACATGGATATCACTGAGATGTGGTTGCAACAGAACGGTTTCACATATCACACAGCCAACGAAATGATCAATTTATTCCAAACCAAATTTCCCGAACGCATAATTTCACGATAATTGATAATGACTTGACACGGCTGTTTTATGTGGGGCTATTTTATGTGGGGCTATGTTAAAGGCAGAGTCTATGCGGAGTTAATCGAATCGATTTTAGTCTTAAAACTCAAAATCCATGATGTGGTTAACGAAATAGCACAGCCATTTTGCCAAAAAGTGATTAAAAATTTTAATGAAAGAATTGACATCTGTCAGCGTGTACATTTTATTTATAATTGTCGAACATTTCTTTTCGTAATACAATAAAAATTTGAATCATTCATTCATTCTATTTGAATCATTTATCAATCATTCTATTCTTAATTGTTTATTTTGTTTTAGAAAACAAACTTCTTGTTGAAAACCGCTTAAAACAGCAATGTAAGCACCTGGGGCAAATGAGTTAATTCATTTGAGCTGAGAGAAGACAACAAAATAATAAAGCATCTTTTAAGGCGTTACAGTGGTAAAGTTACCATCGTGTTTATTTTGTGTGTATTGAAGGTGAACAAATCGTCTAATTTAATTTAAAACTCTCAATATAACAAAACGTTTATTAAAAGAAATAGAATAATACTAAGTTCACACTTGTGTTTTTGAACGCGTTTAAGCAAAATGTTTAAAAATTTATACACAGCCGTTCACACTATAATTGAGATGTTTAAGGCTGACGTTTTATTTACTTTTTTTACCTTAAAAATGATTTTTTATTTTTGTAATGAAAACAGCCGTTTCTGCCAGACTGATTACCTAAGTACACTACCTATTAGCCTACAGGGGCAAAAACGCACTTAGCACATCCCAAAATTAAATGCAATTCAGAGTTGCATTTGCCATATACGTGTTTAACGACGTGTTTAAATCTAAAACAACTCATTTGAGATGTTTAACAAAACACGTCAATGTATGGTAAAACATCTCAAAATCTACGAGTTTAATGCTTAAACACAATTGAGATGTTAAACACGCTAGGTGTGAACATAGTATAATAAAAATATGTTCTTAAATCTGGCAACTATTTGCTATACCAACGAATATAAGCAATATACTTTATCATTAAAATTTTGAAATTTATGATCTGCCTATAAATTTTTTATTTGTTCTTAATTTGTATTCGTACCTTATTTGAAGTGTGCCAAAAGTATAATTAATTCATTAAGATAATTTTAACTCAAATATTAAACCAATTTCGGTAAATTGTATAAATAATACATAAGTCTCTTTGAAAGAGTTCAGTTTCGATTCGTGTTTAGTTTTGTGTATTGTGATTCTAAGGACTGTTAGTGTTTAATAAAAATATATAGTGTATAATTTTCTACTCCTTTGATTTTACTGGGTCACGAATGTAAATTAATTAATGTAAATTAATTATACTTTTTTAATTTTTTTTAAAATTAATTATACTACTTTCTTCAGGTTATCTTTCACAGAAATTATGAATTTATTAGTCGTGCTAATTTTGGCAAGCTTGGCGGTAAGTTATATTGTGTACTCCTCAATTATAGTTTCTCTCTCACTCTCTCCCATACTCTCTTTTTAATTTACATAACCTTTGACAAACTTATAGCTCTCTCATTGCGCGATAAATGAGGAAATTTTAGCCGAAGAATATTTAAAAAATCTTAATCCTAAAATGACCAAATTGAGAAACTTGGTAATTGAAGCTGACTGGGCTTATTCCACGAATATAACGGATACAAATGAACGCAAGAGAAATGAAATTTCTCTTGAATTTGTAAAGCTTATGAAGCAAGTGTCACAAGATATTAAAATGTTTCAATGGCAAAATTTTCAATCCGATGATTTGAAACGTCAGTTCAAATTATTGTCGAAGAAGGACTATACTGTTTTATCCGAAGAAGAATGTACTGAACTTTTGAAAATATTGTCCACAATGGAATCCAATTTTGCCAAGGTACGTGTCTGCGATTATGAGACGAAGCAAAATTGTAATTTATCTTTGGAACCCCAAATCGAAGAAGTGTTTTCCAAAAGTCGTGATCCTGAGAAATTAAAATATTATTGGCGTGAATTTTACAACAAGGCTGGCGCACCAGTTCGCAGTGTTTTTGAGAAATATGTTAAGTTTAATGTGAAGGCTGCCAAATTGAATGGTGAGTAACAGTGCAAAGGACTAGAAAGGATGTAGTGAAGAAGTCTAAGAATTTTAAAAGTATTTAAAGAGTTTTACTTTATAAATTTCTGTTTTAATTTTTGCCCTCAGTTAAATTAAGCTCTTGCGCAAGATGGAGAGAGTGGTGACTTAAATACAACCAAAGGGTTTTTTAACAAGTTGTTTCTTTTCTAAAATAAAAGAAAACAAAAATTTTTGATTAAGATGATTAAAATTTTTATTGTTTTTCAAAGAGAAAAGTTCGGCAATTATGAATGAAAAATGATATCTGGCAAATATCTACCACGGCCACGCTGACAGATGTCGATTCTTTCATCCAAGTTTTTAATCACGTTTTGACAAATTGGCGCTCCGAAATAGGGGTTGAAATCGATTCGATTAGCTCCGTATCGTGGTGGTTGTGGTTTCGAGGCCCTCGTGAGAGTTTGTGGGCCGGATCATTCAAAATGAACACAACGAATGGTTCAGGTCCAGTGAGTATCAATGCCGTCGTGTTCTTAATTATATTAAGCTTCATATGTTCTGGACCAGGAGTTGGATAGTCTCCAACTCTTTAGCAAGGAGTAAAGGCTGCGACCTACTTCGAGCTTTTGAAATTGCTACTAGGAGTGACCGGGGGATCCATGGATTCGAAGGCCTTCTGATTATGGCTCACTACCGGTGCAGATGTAAACCTTATCACATCATACCCTGACAAGTTTCCCCCGGGGGGCACATCTAAATGTCTTGACGGCATCTCACCGTCATTACATGTGTCACCGGTGGGTAAAAAGGAGCCCAGTCCTCTAAATGCTAGCAGCAGCCAGCTGGACAACTCCACGTTATTTCCACGGGAATTAGTAAGCTCCAGCATTCAGCTTTTTGGTTTTTTAGCTGTTCTCTGACTGATGATTGAGGTTGGCCCATCGGGAGCATCGTGGTGGTTGGTGTTTTGCAGAACTATCCAATTTTGACGTTAACACAGAGTGAATAATCTAGGTCCAGTGAGCATGCCAGGCATGTGTTCTAGGCAAGGAGTTGGATAGTCTTTGGCTCTTAAACAAGGAATGGGTATGGCGGCCTGCTCCAAGCTCTTGAAGTTGCAAGTAGGAGTGATCTGTTGAATACAATTACGCTTCGGTTTCCTAGTGCGAGAGTGACACTACATATCACCCACACTGGTCCCCCCCGGGGGCACATTTATCGGTCTTTATGGAATACTTGACCATCTAGACCTGTGCTGCTGGGGGTATAAGGGACCCCAGTCCCCTGAAGACAAGCAGGCTGTCAACTGGAAGCTCCACGTTATTTCTACGGAAATCAGTAAGCCCCAGAGTTCCGCTAATTGTCTCTTTAGACTTTTAGCTGTTCTCTGACTGATTATTGAGGTTGGCCCTTCGGGACTAAAGTGGTGGTTGTGGTTTTCGGCCCTCGCATGAATTTGATTATGAGGGCCAGGATCATCACCAACGGGTGAATGATTTGGATGCAGTGAGCATGCTAGTCATGTGTTTTGGACCAGGAGTTGGATAGTCTCCAGCTCTTCAGCAAGGAGTAGTGGTTTGCAACCCTGCTTTTGAACCGCTGAAATTGCAACTAAGAAAGACCTGTTACTAGAATTACTCCTCGGCTTTCTAGGGCGTGAATGACGTTGCTTTTCATTCCTAGCAGTTTGACCACCATCTGATTAAGGATTACAGCCAGGTGCAGATGCAAATCTTATCACGAAATATCACCCACAGTGGTTTGATCCACAGTCGGGTTATGGCTTTACAGCTAGCTACTGATGTATATATTATCACGCATACCCTGACATGTGAAAATGGGCTTCGTCTGAAAAAATGATTTTTTCCGAAAAACCAGCCGTTTGTTTCTAAATAAATTGAGAGGATCTGTGGCGATATAATTGGTCGGTTGGCTTCAGTTCATGTGCCAGTTGAATCTTGTATGGCTTCAAAGTAAAATCCTTATGAAAAATTCGCCGTGTGGTGGCGGTTTTGAATAATCCCACTGTTGCACTGTGGCTCACGGCTGCCAGTCGACCCAGTCGAACACGCGTTGGTGTTCACATATTTTGTTTCGAGCCTGTCGAATTTAATGTCCAAATTCTTAATAGTGGTCTCAGAAATACGATTATGTTGTTCGAAAATATCACGAATTTTATGAAATATAACTTTAACAGAACCACCATTTTCATAGTGGATTTTAAATATTTTATTACGATTTTCGTGCAAAATTGAATTCATTATAACAATTGTCAATGCATCTACTACGAATACGTCAAAAAATAAACGTCAAAACTATCTTGTTGTTGGTGTTGCCACAAGTGAAAAACGAACTTCTTGTTGAAAAATTCGATATATTTAAATAATTTCAAAGCTTTTTCCATAGAACTAAGACGAAATTCATGATGAAATCTATTTTAACTCAAAGGATATTATCTTAAATTAGTAGCAGTATTATTTTCTGCTTTTTATAACCAAAAAAAAAAGAAATAAATTTGCCTTGAGGCAAAAAAATCATATTGGAAAAGTCAGAAATGAAATTTTAACTTCCGATTTGGTTACCGATTATTTTCGCTTATTTCTAAATTCAGGAATATTTTATTTAATTAGGTTTCAAATCTGCTGTTGAAATGTGGTTGGATGAATATGAAGATTCCACAATAGAGAAACAATTGACAGATATTTTGGAAGACATAAAACCATTGTATCTTCAAATTCATGGTTACGTACGTCATCGTTTGCGTCAGTATTATGGCAATAATGTGGTTACAGCAACTGGTCCCATTCCTATGCATTTATTGGGTAACATGTGGGCTGAGCAATGGGATAATATTGCTGATATTGTTTTACCCTTTCCCAATAAGACGCTGTTTGATGTCAGCAATGAAATGGTAGAGCAAAATTATACTGCCTTAAAAATGTTTCAAATGGCTGATAACTTCTTTATTTCGATGGGTTTAAAAAAGGCGCCACAGTAAGTTTTTCTCTGAGTGTAATTAAACATAATTAAGGTATGGGAAATCGGTTTTATTTTCATTCCTACAGAATTTTCTGGAATAAAAGTATTTTGGAGAAGCCTACAGATGGTCGTGACTTGATTTGTCATGCCTCCGCCTGGGATTTTTATTTTATCGGTGATGTTCGTATCAAGCAATGTACGCGTATTACACAGGAACACCTGTTTAGTGTCCATCATGAATTGGGTCACATTCAGTATTTCCTGCAATATCAGCATCAACCTTATATCTATCGTAATGGTGCCAATCCTGGTTTTCATGAAGCTATCGGTGATGTTCTATCTTTGTCAGTGTCTACTCCCAAATATTTAGAACGTGTGGGCTTGTTAAAAAATTATGTACGTGATGATGAAGCTCGCATTAATCAATTGTTCTTGGCTGTAAGCATGAATGAATTAAATGTTAAAAATCTATTTTAATCGCCGTTTGTATTATTAGGCCCTGAAAAAAATTGTCTTCTTACCATTTGCTTTTACCGTGGACAAATATCGTTGGTCTTTGTTTCGTGGCGAAGTCGATAAGAGCGAATGGAATTGTGCTTTTTGGAAATTGCGTGAAAAATATTCTGGCATTGAGCCTCCAGTTAAACGAACTGAAAAAGATTTTGATGCTCCTGCTAAATATCATATCTCTGCTGATGTTGATTATTTGAAATATTTAGTTGCCTTCATCATGCAATTTCAATTCTATAAATCTGCCTGCATTAAGGCTGGCCAATACAATACCAGCAATCCTAATTTACCTTTAGATAATTGTGATATCTATGGCAGCTTAGCTGCTGGTGAATCATTTGCGTAGGTTTAAAATGTTTAGGCTAAAAGAAGAGTGGAATTAAAACAAAAATTTGTCTACTCTAGAAAAATGTTATCTATGGGAGCCTCGAAGCCGTGGCCTGATGCTCTAGAAGCTTTTACCGGTGAACGTACTATGAGTGGCCATGCTATTGCTGAATATTTTGAGCCATTAAGAGTTTGGTTGGAAGCTGAAAATAAAAAGAATAATGTTACCATTGGCTGGACTCCATCAGATAGTGAGTTTTTACTATTTTTTTTTTTTTGTTTTTGGAATAAGAGTCGCATAATAAATTTTTATTTCTTATCTACAGAATGTGTTGCGGCATAAGTTCCATAAACTTGATCAATTATTTCATTCCAACTTTTATAAAGTTTTTAATTAATTTATAACAATGTTATATGTTATATTGTTATTAATAAAATGAAGTGTTTAGATAATAAACCTTTGAAAATATGAGAATAAACTAAAGTAAATAATTAACCGATAATGTACATGACGTTCAGAAAGGAAGACGTCAAATTCTGGGTATTACATATTAAATTCTAAGGAAGTACGCAGGAATAACTTTTGTCTAAGGAACTTCATTACGAGGTAGTCCTCGTCATCTATAGAAGAAGATTAATCGCTATTTTAAATCACGATTTGATACCTTTCTTTTAAATCATAAACATCGCAACTCTTTGTTAATCGGTTTTTCCGAATAACTCATCGTTTCCTTATACTTTTGAAGGGAAATTTATGACTGATGAAATTTTATGACAGAAAAATTCTATAGAAAAATTATGGCTGATGTAATTTTTTACAGAAAAAATATGACATATTTTTGAACAGAAAAATTATGACTGATGAAATTTTATGACAGAAAAATTCTATTGAAAATATTATGGCTGATGTAATTTTTTACAGAAAAAATAGGACATACTTTTGAACATAAAAATGATGATCTGATATTTTTGGGCAGAAAGCTTATTCAAAATTAAGACTGATAAAATAATTTTCTATTGGAAAATTATGACTGAAGATATCGTTGAAAATTTTGCAACACTGATCCAAGCCAAGAATTACATGCAGTCACATAGTTTTGTTGAACGACCGTGTGTTATTCGCCACAACAAAACGGCGTGTCAGAAAGGGCGCATCGTACGTTAGTCGAGATGGCGAGGTGTTTGTTGGAATCTTCTAGGTTGTCACAAATGTTATGGGGAGAAGCAGTTACTACTGCAACGTACTTAAGAAATCGAGCGCCTATAAAAGTTTTAAACAACATGACCCTATAAAAATTGGACGGGTAAAAAACCATCAGTCTTTCATCTCAAACCATTTGGATGTGATGGAATCATGTTAAATATGGGTCCAAGACCAAAAGGAGGTAAATTTTTGCCCAAAGGTAATAAAATAAAATTTGTTGGTTATGATTCGACAATCAAAGGTTATCGCTTATACAATTCAACTACGAGACGAATAGTTATTTCTAGAGATGTTATATTTTTTGAAGAAACGTTTGCAAAAAGTCCTATTGCAAGTAATGAAGAAGAAGAAAATAAATTATTTTTTTGATTTTTATAAAACAAACGAACCTGTAACTGAAATTAATCCTGAGGTAGAAGACATGCAACATGTGTCATCTGACGATGAAGATACCAATAGTGTGGAAGAAACCGATAGAGACGATACAATTGTAATAGAAAATAAAAGAAAATGGGGTTGACCAAAATTAATTAAGACTGGTGGAAAGGGCAGACCAAGAAAGGTATATTGTAGTTATGCTAAATTCTATTATTGAAAATCCTGAAACGGTGGCAAAAGCTTTACAATCAGATAATTCCTCAAGGTGGAAAGAGGCTATGAAATCGAAGTTCGACTCGTTGTTAAAAAATAAAACGTGGTGTCTTATGGAAAAACCCATAGCCAAAAATATAATCGGCTATAAGTGGGTATTTGCCTTAAAGCGATGGCCCAATGGGTCCGTTAAGAAATGTAAGGCAAGGCTTGTAGCTCAGAGTTGTTCCCAAAAACAGTACGTAGATTATAGAGAAACTTTTGCACCCGTTGTTCGTCATTCTACGATAAGGTTGTTGGTCGGCTTAGCAGCTACATTCAAGCTTTTTCTAAATCACGTGGATATTGTAGCAGCTTACTTAAATGAAAATATTGAAGACGATGTTTATATATTACAACCTCCACTATTTGAGGACAAAAATAGTCCAAACAAAGTTTGTAAACTCAATAAAGCTTTATACGGCTTAAAGCAAGCAGGACGTGAGTGGAACAAGAAAATTAATGATATCGGGTTTTACCCGATATCAATCGGATACTTGCGTTTACATTAGAAATAATGTCTCGTGACGAAGTATTATTGCAATTGATGTGGATGACATATTTCTTGCTTGTTCAAATAAAATTGGAATGAAAAATATTATTTTGGACCTCAATAAATATGTAGAAGCTGTCGACCGAGGACCAATATCATTCAATTCAGGAATGGAAGTGGAGAGAGAATATTTGCAAGGGGATATTACAATTCATTAAAACAGATATACCCAAGAATTTTTAGAGCAATGGGGTATCGCGAATTGTAAACCTGCGTCTACACAATGGCCGAGTGCAACAGTGTTAGAAAAATGTACGAAAAGCTGTGAAGATCTTGACATTAAGAACTATCAGTGCTTGATAGATGTTGTATCAAAGTTAAAGCCGCAAAACATGTTTTGAGTACCTTCAATATTATCCAGCTGGTAAAATTACTTGTTCATCTATTAGTAATGTATTTGAAAGTTTCACAGATGCTGATTGAGGATGTGATTATACCGATTGGAAATCTTATTCTGGTCATGTCGTATTTATGAGTGGTGCACCTATTGCGTGGGAGTATCGCATGCAGTCAATGGTAGCCCTGAGTACAATGGAGGCCGAATATATTGCCTTGTGTCAGGGAACGAATGATATAATTTTCAATCGGACTCTACTGCGTGAATTATATTTTGACAACGTAATTGCAACACCAACGACAATATTTTGTGACAACCAAAGCGCTAGTTTCTACATAAGAGAAATACATTACGTCCGTGAACAATGTGAAGTAAAAAATATCAATGTGGAATATATATACCATCTGATGAAAACTCAGCAAATATACTTACTAAAGTTTTACCCAAAACTAAACATTTAATTGGTTGTAAACTTTTGAAATTAACTTTGTAAATTTGCACAATTTGGCATGCATGTACCCCTGATGTTGGAGAATCCAACGCACCAAACCCCCCGACGGTCACCCCTTTTCGCACGCATGTACCCCTGATGTTGGAGAATCCAACGCACTACACCCTCCGTAGGTAGAGCCTCTGTAGCGCCATTTATGCGCTGTTTAAATTGTGGTACTTTATCGGGGTCCTTTTCGGTGGTCCAGGGGGAGGGACGGTCACCCCCTTTGGCATGCACGTACCCCTGATATTGGAGAATCCGACGCACCAAACACCCAGCAGGTAGCGTCTCTGTAACCCCATTTATGCACTCTTTAAGATCTGGGACTTTATCGTAGTCCTGTTCGGCGGTCCGGAGGGGACGGTCACCCCTTTGGCATGCATGTACTCCTTATGTTGGAGAATCCAACGCACCAAACCCCTCGGAGGTTGCGCCTCTGGAACGTCATTTATGCGCTGTTTAAATTGTGGTTCGGTGGTCCGGGGGGGGACGGTCACCCCCTTTGACATTCATGTAGCCCTGATGTTGGAGAATCCAACGCACCAAAACCCCAGCAGGTAGAGCCTCTGTAACGCCATTTATGCACTCTTTAAGGTGTGGGACTTTATCGTGGTCCTGTTCGGCGGTCCGGGTAGGACGGTCACCCCCGTTGGGGGAGTTTGTTGAAAACTTTGCAACACTGATCCAATACTTATACTGTTATACTGTCAAATTATTTTAAACCTTGATATACATTTTATTTTTTAAATAATCTTAGTTGCCTAAGTGAAGGCAAAAACTGAATTTAATTAATCGCATCAAAAAAATGGTAAAAATTTCTATATTGCAAACTCGAGTCTTTTAATTGGTTTTAGTGGTTCCAAAAAAGGTTCGATAAATTTATCTAACAGATATTCTATAACTGATGAACTATTTTATTTTTGGAAAAATTATGGCTGTTGAAATTTTTTATATAGAAGTTATGATTTCTGATATTTTTGAATAACAAATATTCAAAATAATGAAGGCCTTCCACGAAATCGAGAGTAAAAATAAATAAAATATAATTTTAAATTCTATTTAAAAAAAAATACTCATTTGCAATTTTTTTTTCATAGCTTCACTAAACTGTGTATGAATGTGTGTGTATGTATGCATATATTTTTGTATGTATTTGTCATTTTTTTCTGGTCGCGTCAAGGGTGTAGTAATCTTCTTAAGATACTGCCACACAGCTAAACTGCATGCACGACTGGCACCCGAAAGCTCGATTTGGGGAAGTTAAAGGCACGCCCTGCACACGTTAACCATTCTCCTTGCGGGGCTGCCACTAGGTACTACTTTTCGGTGTCATAATTATGCTATATTAAATAGGCGGCCTCATTGGCCGTTCTGTATGCTTCTGCTCTTCGTAGTTGCATCTGAACAACTATCAAAAATGAGATGATCTCATTCCATTTTCTGTACATAAAGCCTTTTGACCTTGGCATATTTACCGACCGTCTTTCTTCTGAGAAGCTTCCACGGTGAACAATTGCGTCTTTCTCATCTTCTGGACATGCTGGGCATAAGAACTATAGCCTCCATGACCGGATAGGTGCCCCTGTAGGCTAGTAAGTATTGCACTAGCTTATAAGAATGGGATTTGTGGGTTCGATTCCCAACAAAGATCTTGGTTTTTTCACTACAAAAATAAAAATCAACTGTCGGTGGGGTTGCTCAGTGATTAAGGCCACTGGTCACTGGTCACTATACTGTCTTATACGATAGTTAATTTCTATAACTATCCTTCTACTTTCATCACCTCTCTCATGTGTTCTCTATTCCTTTCTTAAAGAATGTAGCACGGTACTTGTCTAAATAGGCATTCTTGCCTGAAGTAGCACTTCTATTTTTTAAAAAGAAAAAGAAAGAACTGCTTAATGTGGTAACTACAGTTAACCATCTACCGCGATATCCATCAGAGGATGTCAGGGATTATGTCGTATGTCCATCTAACTTTCGTGGAATTGTTCCACCTTCTTTGCCATGGACCTATTGATGTAATTTTTTTTTTTCTCCTTTTCAACTTTTCATTTGCTCCCTATCCATAGTTCGCGTAAGAAACACCCTTTTGAGCTCGCCGACCAAATGTGAATGTATGTGTATGTGTGTGTATGAATGTAGTCTAGACTAACAAGCAACTCTTACAGAACGAACATGTTCAATTTCGGGTGATTGTTGAAACCCTAGTTGTTCGAACAGCTTATCCAAATCGACTTTTGACTACAGTTTTCGTGATTCTTTTGTTGAGGATCACGAAAGTTTGCTAAAAATGTCGGATGTGAGGCAATAAAGTTCTTTATTCAAAGAACATTTTTTCCTGAAAGTTTCAAAGTAGTAACAGTTTTCAAAAAAATTTTTTTAGAAACATTTTTAGAGGCGAGCGGATATCCGGCTTATCTAGTTATTCAGCTCTATATATGTACTATATTCCAAAATCAAAAACTAATAAACTTTCCAAATTCTTAAAGGTTTTTTGGTTAAAAATTTGTTCAAAATTTTACAAACCCTGTGTTATTTCAATAACTAACACTTTATTTAATTTATTTATTTGCGGACAAGCACATTTCAACTGAATGAGGGGTGTTCGATTGCATGCAGAAGACTGTGACGTTATTACCATATAACGTCACAGTCAAACACACACTACACCAGACCAACGAAATCAACACCTGTGTTAATTTTCTATTATTCCAATTTATAATTTACTGTAGATAGACAATTTTCTCTTTATGCCAACTGCTATCATATACGTAACCATTTTTGGTGTTGCTAAAAGAATACAGGTATTATCTTGTTCTACAACCAAGTTAGTACATATGATAACTTGGTATAGCCACCGGCTAGTAGATGGCACCATACTCCATTTATTTTGTATAGAAAAACAAAAAAGGTAGATGAACATTTTTTAATACCTAGCATTTTTGTGTTCTTTCCTAGCAAGACGATAAAGATAATAACCGACTGTTGAAAATCCAGATCTAGAAAGAGTCTTTGTTAAACCGTTTCAAATAACGCTTATTAACTATAATTAATAATAATATTTAATTTACAGATAATCTAAGTAATTTTAATATTTGTGCTTGATTCCTTTAAATAAATATTTAATGATATTCTCACGAAATATTTATTACAAAAATTTTTTATTAAGGAATCAAGCACAAATAATAAAATTACTTAGATTGAAAATGATTCCGATGAATAAATTACTTATTTACAGATAATATTATAAAAAAATATGTCTTACATTTGATTTCTTTGTTTCAAAAAAAAAAAAATAAATAAATAAATATTTAAAACAAGTGAAATTAAACAAGTAAAATTTAACACCGACCATTAAGTTTTCTCTTTGGTTGGATTATGACATTAAAATATTGTACGGGAAATCCTGCGCTGTTTGCCTTTATTATATTTTTACGAAGACGATTTGCTTAAGTTTTCAAAGAAAATAATTATCAGTCAAAAAGTAAACGAAATGACCTACTGTGAGTTTTACAAACTACGTGATTTTCTAAGAAGTCTTATACACACAAGACTTCAAGATCATGCTTTTATGAAATTTCATGAAATAAGCTAAACAACAGAAAACATTTAACACAGAATAACAACAAAACGCACAGCCAAGCAGGTGTCTACACTGAATGATAATAACATCAACAATATGGAGTGATATTGAAGTAGAATATTGTTGTTTATGCGAGAAACGCTTAAAACAGCTATATAAGCACTACTTGCTGGTCAAGTGAGCTGAATTCAAATTGAGTCATTAGTGAATAAAGACAACAAAGTTACCATCGTGTTTATTTTGTGTGTATTGCAAATAGATAAATCGTTTAATTTAATTTAAAACTCCAAAGTGCTGTGCCATTATTTTGCAATAATAGAACTCAATATAACAAAATGTTTATTAAAAGAAATAAACGTAACAATATTTAAAATTTTTGATTTAAGAATATTTTTTAATTTTATTTGGGTACGGTTTTCCGTCTATAACTATAGAACCTTGTGAACCTTGTCCTTATAAATTTAAGATTGCCAGATACTATAGTTTTTTTTTTGTTTTGCTTTCCCCCTCAAAACGTGAAAAGGTTACCCTGGTAATATCGTTATGATATCTGTTTATTTCTCACAGTTTTTATCTCTGGGCATGAATAGCTGGATACTTGATCGCTAGGTGGTCGCTACAATAAGAAATAATAAAATGAATAAATTAAAGGTTGTTAAATTTACAGTTAACAGTTAAGATACGTACAATTGACACATATTTGAAACTTAAATTCAATTTTATAGTTAAGAAAGCAATTAACTCATTATTATTGTTGTTATTATTATTATTATTATGGCCACAATTTTAATGAAAAATATAATTGGTCTAATAACACAAACATAAAATTTTATTGTTGATACATACTCGTATCAATAACCAAAAAGTTAACCCACCTATACAAAACCAAATTTTTATTTGTGCAATTTCGTTATATTATCTTTTAGCCAAAATATCGTTTCACAAAATAAAAAAGAATGACAAGTTCTAGGCACCACTTTTTATTCGTCTCTTTCCATTTTTCTTACCAACAAAGTGACTCTAGAATTATGTGACTTAAGTTGCAAAGTATTGACGGTGACTGCAAAGTGTAAATGTAAATATGCATGAATGAAGCTTTAGTAGTTTGTATGAGTTTTAAAAAATATATATAGAAAATATATATAGATAACAGCTTAACCTTCACTAATAAAATAAACTACGATTGTGCTATAATACTGTAACGAAAATAAGATTTAAATTTTGAACGTTATGGATATGGTGGTCTCGCCATATTAGTAAAACAACAAATTGTGGATAAGAGAGCAAACCTTAAAGCTATGGCGGAATTGGCTTGGCTGGCTTTTTGTTGAACAAGATCGGCGCACCAATGCTATCTTAGCTGCAACTGTATATTTGCTAAACAGGAAAAATTGTTGGTTTCACTTTCGCTGGAATGTTGTTATTTTAAGGCTCAGATCGTCAGCATAAATCTAGACAGAGAAACAGAGTAAAAGCACTGCAGGGTTTGAGAAATAAAAGCTTGACAATATTTGGGAACATGGAATTGAAATTTTAATGGGTATTTAACACCACAGCAAAAATTATAAATTTTCAGTTAGTTTAAGTTTGTCAATTTATGCGACTGATTATAAAGAGAACATAAAATTTAAATAAAGGGGTTTTCAACACGAAGTTTGTTTTCTAAAACAAAATAAAATTTATATTAAGTAGATTCACATTTTGATTGCATTACGTAGCGAAAAGTTCGAATGAAAAATAATATCTGGCTGCCAGATGTCGATTCTTTCATCAAAATTTTTAATCACTTTTCGGCATAGCGGCGGTCCTATTTTGTTAATCACATCACGGATTTTGAATTTTAAGGTTGAAATCAAATCCACAAAAAATAATCCAGCGGTGTTAAATCACACGATTTAGCTGGCCACTTAACAGCTGATTATCGTGAAATTATGCGATTGGGAAATTTTGTTTGCAATAAATTGATCGTTTCATTGACTCCATCCTGTCGAAACCACATATCAATGATATCGGTGTCATCAACAATACACCAAAATTGAGTTGTTGGCATTTCACAATAGTCCCCTCCAGGTGCAGAATGATATGTCTTAATGGAATATCGAAAATTAGCACTGTGTCGTCCGAGGGTCCATTCCTCTAAAGGCTAGCAGGAGCCAACTGGAAAACTTCCAATTTATTTCCACGGGAATCAGTAAGCCCCAGCTTTTGCTGTTCTCTATCTGATTATTGAGGTTGTTCCTTCGGGTAGTATCGTGATGGTTGTGGTTTCGCAAGCCCTCATGAAATAATTAAGGGCTCAGGATCATCTCACTTTTCACCAAGAATACAGGGTGAATGATCCGGCTTCAGTCAGCATTCTATGTCATGTGTTCTGGATAAGGAGTTGTATAGTCTTCAACTCTTAAGCAAGGAGTGGGAGTGCTGGCCCACCTGCGCGCTCAGCAGCTATCGGATAGAGTTATCCTTTGGCTACCTAGGGCACGGGTGCAAGCTACATATCAGTAAAGTGGTTTGATCCAACATCGTGTTATGGCCACATGGCTTGGTAACGAGGTAAATCTTATCACGTTATCTCGCTATAGCGTGATCCATTGATCGTTACTGCATTTCCAGCCTCATGTTTGGAAAAAAAAACGGTCCAATCACGCCTTCAGACCACATAGCGCACCATACAGTGACACGTTGGGCCTGCAAAGGCTTCTCAAGAGAGAAGAAGAGAAGCCTAAATACGTTAATTTTGCTTTTAGGCCTACCCTGACAACCGAATGGGCTTCGTCTGAAAAAATGATTTTTTCAGAAAACGCAGCCGGTTGTCCCTGAATGAATTAAGCGAATCTGCGGCGATGTGAATGGTGGGTCGGCTTTAATTTCTATACCACTTGAGCCTTGTACGGCTTCAAACTTAATTTTGGATCTGCTTCAAGACTGTGGCTCAGGGTTGCGACGTTTTCAGTTGAACGACCCTGTCAAACACACGTTGGTGTTCGCACATTTGGTATCGAGCCTGCAAATTCAAATTTAACGACCAAATTCTTATTAGTGGTGTCAGAAGGACGATTATGTTGTCCGAAAATATCACTAATCTTACGAAATGTAACTTTAACAGAATCATAATTTTTTAATTGGATTTTAATTATTTTAATGCGATTTTCAGGCGAAATTGAATGCACTTAAACAATTGCCAATGCCTCTTCTAAAAATACGACAAAAAAACTAAATATCAAAACTCTAATGTTGTTGGTGTTGCCACATTTGAAAAACAGTATTTACGGGACCCGAAAGTGTTTTTTGTTTACCGACAGTTTGACTTAATATTTATCGCAAAATAAAAAAATAAATTTTCGCAAACTACAATAATTCGTATAGCTGGAATAGCTAGATTTCAAATAACTAAATTTCTCTTTTATAAAAAATATTATTATAAAACCCTGAACTTTAAACGTTGCCAGTTATATATCATCGTGTGGGGCTGTAAAATTTTATTGCGTTTCTATAAAAACTTGTTTAATTGCTTCACAAAGTTTAATAATAATATTTTCAAACGATTGATAAAATTTCGACATTTTAATATGTCTCCAGCAAATAACGCAATAAATTACTTTAATAATCGCTAACCTTAATTAAAATATTAATAACAAAAAAAAAATTATTTTTGTGATGTCTGGCTTTGGTCTAGAAACTGTAAAAGTAAATTGTAAAGTAAAGTTATATTTTGGATTTCGATAACGTTTTTATTACGCAGATTATAACATTTTTATTTCAAGAAGAATAAAGATCATGAATTTCTGATCAGCATAGATTGGGATCTCGAATTTAGCCCTTTAAGTAAGATAAATTCCTGATTCATGTTGCATACTGTGTGCCTTAATATCTTGTAAATCCATACGTAACATAATATTTGGATTATTAGCAAGAAAAACTAAAAACAAAATCGCCAAATTTTATAAATCCGCCAAAAAATTATGATAAAATTAAAGTATAATTAACCAAAACTTAAAAAATAAAGCAAAAATTCGTTTTGGGAAAAATTTTGATTACCCAAAAAAATACAAAACCCTTGAAATTACATCAATCAAGATTTTATCACAAATTTAAAATGTTATTCCGAAATGGCGACAACTCATGATTTCGCCAAAAACTCAAACATTTTACTACCAAATTTAGATCTCATAAAATTTTACCTTTAAACTTTTATTATCTGGTTTCACATGATCTCACTAGTAAATATTCGGCAAATATTTAGCTGTATTTCTATAACTTAAGTGACATATTTCTCACTTTCAAATATTATACTTGTCTTATTGCTTTAGGCAGCAATTTAGAGTTAATTATAATTTTTATTATATTTTTATACTCAAAAACTACAGCCATTCGTCTAAAACAAGATGACTGTGAAATTTTAATATTTCAAATTTCTCATTAAAGTTATAGAAACGAGAAATAGGTTTTTCCAAAGTAATATAGTTTTTTTTGTCGCAAAAAGTTTTATTCGAAAACATACTATATAAAGGGCACATGATAGTCTTTTTGGAACCTACTATTTCATTTAGACTGGTGTCTTGTGGGGTAAAAGGGAGCCCAGGCCGCTCAAAGGCTAGTAGGAGTCACCTGGACAATCCACTATATTTCCACGGGAATCAGTGACCCGCAGAGTTCCGTTATTTTTCTCTTTAGACATTTAACTGTTCTCTGGCTGATTATGGAGGTTGGCCCCTATATGGGAGTATCGTGGTGGTTGTGGTTTCGAGGCCCACGTAAGAGTTTGTGGGTCGGGTCATTCAAAATGAACACAATGAATGGTTCAGGTCCAGTGAGTATGAATGCCGTCGTGTTCTTAATTATATTAAGCTTCATGTGTTCTGGACCAGGAGTTGGATAATCTCCAACTCTTTAGCAAGGAGTAAAGGCTGCGACCTACTTCGAGCTTTTGAAATTGCTACTAGGAGTGACCGGAGGATCCACGGATTCGAAGGCATTCTAGGGCGTGAATGGCGTTGCTTTTCATTCACAGTGGCAATGGCCACCATCTGATTATGGCTCACTGCCGGTGCAGATGTAAACCTTATCACATCATACCCTGACAAGTTTCCCCCGGGGGGCACATCTAAATGTCATGAAGGAATCTCACCGTCATTACATGTGTCAACGGTGGTAAAAGGGAGCCCAGTCCATTAAATGCTAGCAGCAGCCAGCTGGACAACTCCATGTTATTTCCACGGAAATCAGTAAGGCCCAGAGTTCAGATTTTTGGCTTTTTAGCAGTTCTCTGACTGATGATTGAGGTTGGCCCATCGGGAGCATCGTGATTGTTGTGGTTTCACAGAACTATTCAATTTTGACGTTAACACAAAGTGAATGATCTAGCTGTAGTGAGCATGCCAGTCATGTGTTTTAGACAAGGAGTTGGAAAGTCTTTGACTCTTAAACAAGGAATGGGGGTGGCGGCCTGCTCCAAGCTCTTGAAGTTGCAACTAGGAGTGATCTGTTGAATACAGTTATGCTTCGTTTTCCTAGTGCGAGAGTGACACTACATATCACCCACAGTGGTCTCTGGAGGCCAATTCACGTTTCGAAACTGAGAAACTAAACGTCTGCTAAGCGTTTCCTTCAATTAATCAATTATGACACGACCTGTAGACATATTGCGAGATCGTGATGAAACCACATTTCCTGCACATCAAGGTTGTTCAATTGATGAGGGCACGATCTTGAAGGCTAGTTCACGTTTCGAAACTGTGAGACTAAGCACTGGCAACGCGTTTCCTTCAATTAATCAATTATGAGACGAGCTGTAGCCACATTGCGACATCTTGTTGAAACCACGGCTCCTGCACATCATGGTTGTTCAATTGATGAGCGCAAAAGTCAGTAATCATTGACTGTTAAAGTTGTTTCGGTATGATTTTACGCCAACCCGCGTCTTATATGGTTTGTAAACAAAACGATTTCGGCTATTTGTCATGTTGTTGTGACCAACATCGTTTTTAAAGCAATACGGACCAGTGATTCCACCAGCCCATAAATCAAACCAGACAGTTAGTTTTTCTGGGTGTAACGTTGTCACAACATACAGTTGCGTGTAATCATCGCTCCAAATATGACAGTTTTCTGAGCTTCATTGCCAAACAAAATTCGCTTCTAAAAGCGGAATCAGGTACTTCGAACAGAAACTTGGTTTTCAAAATAAATATGCGTCAGTCCTATTGAAATGCCAAAGCAAAATCACTTGACAGCTAAAAAGAAATGACCGTCAATTAAAAAAGTGTTGTGAAATTATAGTTCTATACCTCTATAAAAAACCCTGTCTATAATTTAAATTTCAATGATTAACAAAATTTTTGCACAGTCTGCAAATTAGCGATAATTTCTCATTATTTCTTATCGTTATAATTTATTAAATTATATTTTATAGTCTCTATATTTATTATAATTGCTTTCAATTTGATGTTGTATCGTGATTAGAGTGTGCCAAAAATCGTAATTGATTATTATAGGGAAATTAGTGTGATAAGAGGTATAGAATCATTCGTTTGGGTTTTTTTAAATAGTCGTTCATTTGCTTGCAAAAATTAAGTTTTCTTTTGCAGCCTGGTGAATTCATATCGTGGAACTGTAAGTGTTAATTAAAACGGAGGATAAAATAATATTATTTTTTTTACGAAAACTTAGTGAGAGGAAGAAAGAAAGCTTTTAATGCTATTTTGATTAACAAGTAGAAAATGGAGTGATATCGTTTGTGGCTCGATATATCTTTGAGCGATGGTTTGGTTTGAGCTAAGATTTCTAAGAGAGATGGATTCCATATATTTAAGAAAAAGTCAAGAGAGACAGGAATGGTTTTCAAAATGGCCATGGCTAAGGAGTCGACAATTAGTGGAAGTATTTTCAGCTGTCTTATTGCTTTAGTTAACTTCAGATATAATTTGGCTGAGAAATAAACATTGTCCGGAATGGTCAGAAATCTCTGCTTATATCGTAAGTGAATTTTTAGTTTTTGCTGGAAATATAATGAGGATTAAAATGTGAATACCCTAGAAAGCCTCAGTCCAAGTCAAATCCAACTACCTAGCGACAGGTGAACGGCACCTGAATTACTGACATGCAGGAAGTCTCTCAGTCTTGTGTAATACTATGTTCACACTTAGCCTGTTTAATATCTCAATCGAGTTTAATACTATGTTCACACCTAGCGTGTTTTACATCTCAATTGTGTTTTAGCATTAAACTCGTCGATTTTGAGATGTTAAACATCTCAAATGAGTTGTTTTAGATTTAAACACGTCGTTAAACACGTAAAAGGCAAATGCAACTCTGAATTGCATTTAATTTTGGGATGTGCTAAGTGCGTTTTTACACCTGTAGGCTAATAGGTAGTGTACTTAACTAATCAGTCTGGGGTTTGGGTTTGATAGCCAACTAAAGTCTTAGCTGTTCTCACTACAAAAAATTAATAACCATTTTTAAGGTAAAAAACGATGATAAAACGTCAGCCTTAAACATCTCAAATATAGTGTGAACGGCTATGTTTAGTTATTAAAACACTATGCTTAAACGCGTTCAAAAACACAAGTGTGAACCTGCTATAAGTTGCAAATTCGTTTAAAAACTTTTTCAAACTTAAGATCAAATAAGGTTAAGACATTTTAGTCCCATGCTTTTCTCGTAGCATAGATAAGAGAGATGATGCTTTAGCCTCGTATTTCGTTGGGTATTCAAAAGCTTACGCCACGATACTAGCTTCCAGGATACCAACTTCCATGTCAATTTCTCCTTTGGAATGCTTAGAAATCCAAACCTCTACATTAGAATGTCTGTCTAACCAGATGGCCAGTTGAATATGATCAATACAAGATTTGGAATTTCTCAACTAAAAAATTCCTTAATTCCTTAAGGAATTTGAATTTTTTAACTAAAGAATTCCTTTATTCCTGAGTTAAGAAATTCAAAATCATATTCAACGGGCCATCTTGTTAGACAGAAATTCTAACGTAGAGGTTTGGATTTCTAAGGGTTGCAAAGGAGAAATTGGTGACATGGAAGTTGGTATTTTGAAAGCCGGTATCGTGGAAGCTAGTATTGTGGCGTAAAATTTTTAATACCCAACGAAATTCCAGGCTGAAGTATGTCTTTTATCTGTGCTACGAGAGAAGCATGGGGCTAAGAGGCCTTAATTTTATTTTATCTTAAATTTGGAAAAGTTTTTAAACGAATTTAGAACCTACAAAAGAATGAGGTTGTGTTAAGTAAGGAGACCATGCAGCTTATAAAGAAGCTAGACGCTGATTTATGGTACATCTCTGCTATGCGTTAGAAAAAACTAGTTTCTTGATGGAATCGTTTTTGGAAAGCTCTGACTTAGCTGGGATAGACGAAACATTTTGCTAGGCTATCTTGGGTTATGAAATAAAAGTGAATGAGATAACATTTAATAGTATGGCATAAGTATTTAATTCATCTTTCAATGATCATGCTGCGTACATCAAATAGATTTTTAACGGTAGACTAAAAAGATGCTAAAGATTTGTGAGCAGTTTTAATCGATATACAAGTGAAGAATATGCATGTATTTATTTTAGGTTATCTTTTTTCTTCCAAGCTTTAAATTTGCTGTTTCCAACAATTTTAAAAAATGTCGGAAATATATTTAAGGACATAAACAAATTAAAACAATAAAGTTTAGAAATAGTTTACGTTCCAATGATAAATGATATACAAGTCTTTTGATCTCGTTTTCTATTTCAGAATCCTTCTGACAAACGCTATGAATATTTTAGTTACTATATACATGGCCACCTTGGCGGTAAGTGGCAATACTTCTGCTTAAATCTTAATATCTGATTCAATACTTTTTTCCCCTTCTCCTCAACTATTAGGTCTGCCAATGCGTCACAAATGAGGAAATTTCAGCTGCCCAATATTTAGAAAATCTAAATCCTCAACTTATCCAACACAAAAACTTAGAACATGAAGCCTATTGGGCATTTGCCTCAAATATTACAAAATATAATGAGCGTAGGAAAAATGAAGCTTCCACTGAATTTGGCATATTTATGAAACAAGTGTCGGAGGATATAAAAAAGTTTAACTGGCAAACATTTCAATCGAATGATTTGAAGCGTCAACTCAAAAAGTTGTCTAAACAAAATTATGCTGCATTAAGCGAACAAGATCATGCTGAGTTTTTGCAAACTCTCTCCTCGATGGAATCAAATTTTGCCAAGCTACGTTTCTGTGAATATGAGAACAAGGAAAGGTGTGATGTCCAGTTTGATCCTGAAGTTCTGAATATAACAGTTAAAAATCGTGATCCTGAAAAATTAAAATACTATTGGCGTGAATTCTACGATAAGGTTGGTACACCCGCTCGCATTCCGTTTGAAAAATATGTGGAATTGAATGCCAAGGCAGCAAAATTGAATGGTGAGTAGCAATTAGAAAAACAACTTGGGGGTTGTCTAAACAGCTGTTGTTGATGTCTAACTAGCGAGCATTTCGGAAGTTTTATTTCTGGCAGAATTTCCAATATTTCTGGGTTTAAAAAAAATGGATTCAATTTTTTTCAGATACAATTGTTTTTTTGACAAGTTTAAAACAATTTTAACACTACTGGCAATTAGTTTAAAAATCATACAGACCTCGTATCTGTTAATTCAGTAATGAGACTGATTATTTAAATTCTTTTTATTCATATAAAATGACAAAATAACTTCCTTTTGAAGCCACACAGCGATGGAGATGGTTGTTCCTTTTCTAATAGCAGTGCTGGAACTTCGATGGTAGAATAGCCTTTAGTTGGTCGGTTATAGCCACTTGAATGTTTTCGATTGTCCTAAAATGGGTTCCCTTAAAATGATTTTCCAACTTCGGAAAGAGGAAAAAAATTACATTGGCTTAAGTCAAGCGAATATGGTGGCTGAGGAGCCACAGGAATATTTTTACTGGTCAAAAACTCATTAATTAATTTGCTTAGTGACAAGGAGTATTATCGTAAAGCAACACTGAGTTCTTCTTTATCTTTGGTATCACACATTTGACCGTTTTTCGAAATCTTTCAAGAATTTACCAGTAAAAGTATTAAGTGACTGTTTTTCCTTGAGATATATATTCTTTATGAACGATTCCGTGGAAATTAAAAAAAAACAAATCAGCATTCATTTGATCTTTGACTATGCCATCCTTGCTTTTTTGGACCTTAAAGAGGTTGCAGTAGGCCATTCTATATTCTGGCTTTTGGTTTCTGGATCGTAGTCATTACTGGTGACGAGTCTTCAGTGGAAGACTCGTCACCAGTAATGACACACATATTTCATAAAAATATAGGGGTTCTTTTTAATCGAATGAAAAAAAATCCTGTTGTCCTTTTGGTCTTGCGAAAGGTTTTTTGGAACTGTTTTTGCGCAGTTTTTTCCCATTCCCTATTCATTGAGCAAAATCTGATGAACGGTTAGCCAAATTGAATACCTTCTTGATCATTCTGACTGTCAACTGCCGATCGGAAGGCATAAGGCCTCAGATTCTGTCGATATTTTCGTGGGTTCTTGAAGATGAAGACCTTCCGTTTTGTGGTTCATTTTCAATCAATTCTCTTCATTCTGAAAATGCTTTAAACCACCGAAAAACCTGGGCTCTTAACAAAACACTATCTTCGTAGGCCTGCTGAAGTTAAGCAGGCTCAAGCCTGAAGCCAAACCTGATGGCACACTGCTGTTCGAAACTGATGTCACTCATTTTTAGAACACCAAAGAAAAAACTGTTTCACAAAAACAGTGACTCGAGCGATGTAAAACCCGCACTGAAGGTAAATTATATGTTCAGCTGCCGCCGCTACAAGCACAGTGCCTTCAGTGTTGCCAGATCGAACGTAATGCTGCCGATTAATAGATCTCGTCAATGAGTTACAATTTTAAAAATCGCTAGCAAATTATAATGTTGATCAAGTTAAGGTATAATTATAAAAAAATGATTATAAAGTATAAAATACCTTAACAATGTGGATGCGAAACAATAAAAAATGTTTATAAGTGCTTAACTGATTTTCAGGTTTCAAATCTACAGCTGAAATGTGGTTAGACGAATACGAGGATCCCACAATCGAAAAACAATTGGAAGATATTTTAGAAACTATTAAACCATTTTACCTTCAAATTCATGGTTATGTACGCCATCGTCTACGGCAATACTATGGCAAGGATGTGGTTTCCGAAACTGGTCCCATTCCTATGCATTTGTTGGGTAACTTGTGGGCTGAGGATTGGTCTAATATTGCCGATATTGTTTTACCATTTCCAAATCAGCCGTTGATTGATATCGGCAATGAAATGGTGAGACAAAATTATACTCCCATAAAAATGTTTCAAATGGCTGATGAGTTCTTTGGGCTTAAAGAAAGCATCACAGTAAGTTTTCTAAGCACAAATGAATATAGTTTAAGGGTAATAAATAAGTTTTTTGTTTAATTTTCAATAGACTCTTCTGGGATAGGAGTATTTTGGAAAAGCCTACAGATGGTCGTGACTTGATTTGTCATGCCTCCGCCTGGGATTTCTATTTTATCAATGATGTTCGTATCAAGCAATGTACTCAGGTTTCTCAAGCCAATTTAGTATATGTTTACCATGGAATGGGCAGCATACAGTATTATTTGCAATATCAACATCAACCATTTATCTATCGCACTGCTGCCAATCCCGGCTTCTATACAGCTGTTGGTGAAAGTGTATTTTTATCAGCGTCTACAGCCAAACATTTGAGACGTATCGGTTTAATGACAAACTCTATCTATGATGAAGCAGCACGAATTCAGAGACTGTTCTTGATTGTAAAATCATGTGAAATTAATTTTACAAAGATTTCAGTATTAACTCTTTTTTTGTTATAGGCCCTTAAAAGAATTATCTTTTTACCTTATGCCTTTACCGTCGACAAATATCGTTGGTCTTTGTTTCGTGGAGAAATTGATGAGTCCCAGTGGAATTGTGCTTTTTGGAAAATGCGCGAAGAATACTCTGGCATTGAACCGCCAGTAGTGCGTACAGAAAATGATTTTGATGTTACCGCCAAATTTCATGTCTCTGCTGGTATTGAATATTTAGGTTACTTTGTTGCCACCATCATTCAGTTTCAAATTTATGAATCTGCCTGTATTAAGGCTGGTGAATATGATCCCAAAAAGCCCGAATTGCCTTTGGATAATTGTGATCTCTATGGCAGCCTGGCTGCTGGTAACTCTTTCGCGTAAGTTTTAAATGTTCTGTAGAAAATAATTTTAGTGGATAATATAATTACTTAAAACTTGATTGTACTTTAGAAAAATGTTATCTATGGGTGCTTCGAAACCCTGGCCTGATGCTTTGGAAGCTTTTAATGGTGAGCGCAATATGACTGCCAAGGCAATTATTGATTATTTTGAGCCACTGCGTGTATGGTTGGAAGCTGAGAACAAAAAGAACAATGTCCCTCTTGGTTGGACTAAATCAGATAGTGAGTTTTACTTGTGTTTATTTTTTGTTAACAAGAACACAATGAATTTTTGTTTCTCATTTGCAGAATGCATTAAAATGTAAATCCTATCATTTGAGGAAGTGTTCTATCCAAAATTTTGTTTGTTGATGTTTAAAATTTTAATAAGCATTTAAATAGTAAGACATCTATGTTATTTTAATAAATAACTATTCAATATCTAGTTTGATTATATAAAATGTTTAACTTTTTGATAAGTCGTAAACGAGTTCATTTGTAAATATAATTGTTTTTAATATAAAATAATAAAATAAGATAAAAGTAAATAAAAACAAGTATGATTATATAATCATACTAGCTGACCCATTAAGAACGAATTTGTAAGATCGCAAAGAAGAAACGCAAACAAATAAGCTCGATGCCCACCGCGACTGTTTTAACGGCGCACAGTGGGGATTTTGGTATGCAGGTGAGAAAAAAATATATTTGTCAAAAAATGTAGTGATTTTATCACAAATTTAGTTTTATTTTTATATAGTAATACACAAAAGTAATCAAAATAAAGAAAGTTAGAGAAATGTGTATCGTTACTTACAAGGCTTTTTACATAACTAACAAACAAATTTAAATGATTTTTTGAAATTTTTAATTTGTTATTTATTTTATATTTATTTTTAATTTATTATTCTAAAAGAGCCTTAACTTCGTCGCTTATAACACAATGCTTTTTATGGCTAAATGAAGGCGTCAAAGGTGAAATCATGGGATCTGATGTTACCATCGTTCTGTGCATAATATCTTCGTTTTTTTATATTCTTTGTTACAACTTTCCTAAGCCTCTGCGTTTAGTAGGCCTACAGGAAATATACACTTTTCAATTCTATCTTTTCCATGACTCAGAATTTTGTGAGGTGTAGGTGGCATATTGTACCACTCGTACAGTGCAACAAACTTTTTTGCCGTCTCCAAACAAAAATCAACAAATTTTTTTTGGTTCTACTACCTGGGTGATTGTTATAGCTTTGAGAATTATTAAAAAACCTCTTGATTATGTTTTCATCTAGACCCGTGATTTCGGAAATCAAAACAGGATTAGTAAAGAATCTTCGTGACGTATTTCCTGAATTTGTCGTACCAGAGCCTTTCTTAACAGTATAAACGTGTATTCCAATTTTCTCTTTAAGTTCACGCTTTATCAAACATTTTGGGGCTTCTTTTATCGGACGAGTATTTAGAAGCTACATGCGAAAGACACTCCAAGTAGTGACATACTAAATTGCAGTGCTTGTTCATTTACGGGCACAGCTTGAACCTCTTCGATTTTATTCATCTTGGATGTTGTGGCTCCACAAATAAAACATTAAGATGCTGCTTGTGTTTCTGTTACTGATTGTGCTGTCTTAACGTCAATCATTGCCAAATATAATTCATGTTTTACTTTAAAGTTACGATTATTTACTGTTAACTCAGTAAATAATCGTAACTTAGTTGAGATATCTCCTCATCGACTCTTCTCTTTTTCTTCTCGTATAACTTGAGGTGTCATCTCTTTAACATATGCAAACTTTAGTGTTCTACAACACTTGTGTGGAAGAAGGTTTATTGTTGTTCCATACTAATTTATTTATGTCATCATTTAACGATAATTTAAGTGGGGTACAACTGATGTCATGTATAAATGAGAGTCAGAAATTTGATCATTTGAAAATCTCTGTTGATATTCGCTTTGTATATATGCCCCATCATATCGCCATTTATAGAACAATATCAGATTTTCGCTTTTAATTTTATTTATTTCCTTCGCTGACTTCTCTGTCTTTAGGATTCTTTTAGCAGTATAATCCGACAGATTTTGCAGAGTTACACTGCGTGAACTTTCAGTAATAGAAATTCCTTGCGGATAACTGTTAGTTTTTTCTTTCGTGAGTTCTATGTATGGTACGAGTATTTTGTACCCTTCATTTCCTAACTAATACGTTAGATACTCCGTATTTTCCTTTTGTAAGTTCAAGCTTTGTAAACATCCCCAAAGTTTTTAATGTACAAATTGTGTGGTTGGTTTTTCAAATACTGAAACTAAAATCAATTACTTCTTGAGGATACATAGCACATACTTCATCGCTTTTGTATCGTTTGGCATGATCACAGCCCTCCTCAAACGATTTAAGTGGCCGACCAAGTGCAGAACTGGTGGAACATTCAACCTCAGTAAACTTAATTGTAAATGTGCGTTCAAGTCAATTTGCATTCTTTTTTTTAAATCGCGACTTCGTACGATTAGAGTCCTGCCATCTTTGTTTGAAGTTAGAATAAAAGCCTTTATATATTATATATCCAAAATTTTACATGCTCTAGTTTCGTTTAAGCCAACGTGCGCTTGTTGCAAAAACTGTTTTAATTTTTTTCTGTCTTTGTCAAACTCCAGAAGCGTCGAGCATAAAACGTCGTAAAACTCTTGGGCCTTAGTTTCAGTTATAATAAAAAAACGGAGAAAAATCCCTTCAACTTTTCGCGTTCGCCAGCACTTGTGGAATGCCAAAACTTGGCTAATGAGCACCTACAAATACTGCGTATTTTTCAATATTTTACTGACAGGTACTTTTGAACGGACGCATATTTCGAAACGTTCCAAAGCATGAGCACTCATATATCTGGGTGCAATTTCTGTGTAAAAAATCATGCAGGTACCTAACGGAAAAACCCAAATAATAAGAAAATGCACTTTCCTTATTACTTTGAAACTGCAATCATATTATTCGAATAACCTTTGGTTTATTAATTTTTTTTTAATTCTGAGAATCATAAAAAAATAATGAATGTTTTTTTCGAGCAAACTTTTTAAATTCATAACTTTAATTAATTGGGCATAAAAGCGAAACGCGTTCAGCGATTTTTATGAGTTATGTCTCATTTTGTTCATAGGTTATACGACTTTACAAGAAAGTAATAGGACTTGACACTTTTTTTTACTTTTTTGGATTTTTTATGAATTAAAAAAAAATTAACTTTTTAGGCAAAAAATATTTTTTTTTCTTCATTTATTTATTTAAAACTTCGAAACTGTTGCTGATGTAGCGAAACGTTATATAAACAGATGAAAGTATATGTAATTCTTGATTTTTCTAAATTTGTTTAAGTAAAATCCGACTAGTGGTTCTTGAGTTATGTTAAACACAAACGGTCTTATCAGAATTGAGTTGCGAATCAATCAGCTGAAAAATGTTGTACTATGTAATGCAACAAATTGAGAGAGGTGGCACCTGGTGGCACTTGAAGCTGATTAAAAATGTAAAAACAGATATAAGACAATGTATATGTGATTTCCAACTGTGGGAAAGTATGGCTAAAATTCCAGGTCCAAATTTTTGGAGAAAAAAGGATTTTTTTTATATGTTTATGAAAATAAGCAAACAAACAAAACTTAAGTCTCTGCAGAGTTTATTATTTCAATTTTAGTATACTGAAATATCCTACTTCAAATAAAAAATAAAAAGAAAAACATTAGCTCCCATAATAAAATAATATTCGTTTTGAAATTCTTAGAATTAAATTAAGTTGATTAAGTTGGTTCAGTAAAACATACAAGTACTGAGCTTGAGACGGCTACAAAAAAATAAGCAGTTAGAGCGGAGTAATTCTTTTTGATTTGATTACACCATTTAGTCTAAAATTTCAAAGTATCATTGCATAATGCATGAAGAGTATGTTGACAATTTTTCTGTTTTCCGCGAAATTCCCAGTTTGCGGCGGCAGTAATCGAGTCCATGTTACTTTGTGCCTTTCACCCTCATCCGCCAATGCACATAGCGCGTGTGTATTTTTAAAGTAAACAACGCTTAATATTTATGTGAATGCGATGCCATATAATATCAAAACACAGTACACAAAAAATACAAAATATGTTCACTCAACCGAAATATCAAATTCTGTTTAAATACCGTTAGTAGGAGCAGAAATATTGTCTACTTAATTCGTAGTTTGTATGGGAGATACCACGCGCCTTTGTAAAATCCCGCACACCAAACCGACGTGCCAAATTTTGTGCAAATACCGTTATCAGGAGCAGAAATAACAGATTTTTATTTTTGTGGTTTGTATGGGAGGTACCACGCCCCTATGTCCAATTGGACCGAATTGGAAATCTAAATCATCCGGGGCGCCATCCAACCGCATACAAAAAAAATTCATGCAAATCAGTCCAGCCGTTTAGGAGGAGTTCAGTCACAACACACGCACAGTAGAATTATAAATATAAAGATAGCAAATATAATTATATTTTGTATATATTTCTAAACTCATAAAACACCCTATAAATCAATCAAAGAATACTGAAAATGCAGATTTTGATGGCGATATTTCAATACATTCTACTCTTCTCTCTCTTTGTGAAATGCATATAATAACGAACTTGAGCTTAAAAGCTTAAAATTTATATTTTATTAAAGCATCTGGCTATATTTTTCAGTAGCTGGAAAAACGCAAAAAAATAATTCCAATTCTAATGGGTGGACAATTTTGAGGTTAGGAAGTAAATTATATTTCAATATCAAAAAAATTTAAATTGTCACAAAAGATATTTGTTTTAAGCCAATTTAGTTCTTAAACTCAATTTATTTTATAATAATATCAATAGACATTAAAAAAAAAATGATGAAGTAAGAAAAATAAGCATACGAGGTATGATAAAAAAATAACAGTTAGTTTCAAATTTCGTGAGTTACGTATGTTCGATATTCGCAATTTTTTTTCTGTTATGTTGGTACACATGTCTGTTATATATGTTGTATGTTGACAATATCGGCCATTTTGAATTGTCAGTTTGTTTTTGACAGATAAAAAGGTTAGTCCTGTTTTGGCGTGCTCTTCGATTTTTTACTATTCAAAAAAATGGATCAAAGAAACTGTATTAAGTTTTGTGTAAAAATGAAATTAAATGTACAAGGACATTTGAAATGTTGACTGTGACGTCTGGCGAGTCTACGATGAGCAGATGACAAATTCAATTGTGGTATAACCAGTTTAAAGAAGGCCGAGAAGATGTCAATGACGATTCTCATCCTGGTCGCCCGAGCACGTCAACAACCTATGAAAACATTGAAGCAGTGAAGAAAATGATTTTGAATAATCATCGAAAAACTATTAGAGAGGTTGCTAATGATGTTGGCATATCGTTTGGCTCATGCCAAGCAATTTTTACGGATGTTTTACGCATGAAACTTACTGCAGCGAAAATTGCGTCAATGTTGCTTAATTTTGAGTAAAAACAAAGTTGCATGGATATCGTTTAGGAGCTGTTGAACGTCGTCAACGTAGATCCAGATTTGCTCAAAAAGTCATAACTGGTGACGAATCATAGGTGTATGGCTATGGCATTGAAACCAAAGCCCAATCATCCCAATGGAAGCCAAGACCGAAAGAAGCACTTGAAAATCGGTCAAATGTGAAGGTTTTGCTCACTGTATTCTTCGATTGCAATGGAGTGGTGGTGCATCATGAGTTTTTGCCGCAAGGCCATACGGTCAATAAGGAATACCATGTTGAAGTTATGTGCCGTTTGTGCGAAGCAATTCGTCAGAAACGCCGAGACTTGTGGAAAAACCAATCATGGATTTTACACCAATATAACGCACCAGGCCATTACGTGATAAGATTTACATCTGCGCCTGGCAGTGTGCCTTAATCAGATGGTGGTCATACCACTGTGAGTGAAAAGCAGCGCCACTCACGCCCTAGGAGGCCGAAATCTAATTCTAGCAACAGGTCCTTCCTAGTAGCAATTTCAATGATTCCAGAGCAGGGCTGCAAACCACTACTCCTTGCTGAAGAGTTGCTCACTGGATCTGGATCATTCACCAGTGGGTGTTCTTAAAGGCGAAATGATCCTGGCCACCATATTAAACAAAACCTGTTATGGAGCCGCGAAACCACAACCACCACGATACTCCCAAAAAAGGCCAACCTCAATAATCAGCCAGAGAACAGCTAAATGCCTAAAGAGACAAATAGCGGAACTCTGCGAGCTTACTGATACCCGTGGAAATAACGTGGAGTTTCCAGTTGTACCCTTGCTGACTTCAGGGGCTCCCTTTTTTTGCCAGTTGCACAGGACTAGATAGTCGAGCGTTCTATAAAGACCGATAAATGTGCTCCCAGGCGAAAACGCACCAGGTTAACTGTGTGATTAGATTTACATCCGCGCTTGGCCATGAAGCCTTAATAAGATGGTGGACCAAACCACTGCATAATTTGGAACGTCATGCTCGTCCTAGGAAGCTGAAGATATAATTCTATGCAACAGAACTTTCTAGTTGCAACTTCGATGATTACAGAGCAGGGCTGCAAATCATCACACCTTGCTAAAGAGTTAGAGACTTTCTAACTCCTGTCCAGAACACATATCAAGCATGCTCACTGGACTGGATCATTCACTTTGCGTGTCATTATCAGTGAGATGATCCTGGCCACTATAATTTTCATTATTCGCTTATGGGGTCGCAAAACCACAACCACCACGATGCTCCCATATAGTGGCCAACCTCAATGATCAGTCAGAGAACTATTAAATGTCTAAAAAGACAAATAATGAACTCTGCCGCTCACTGATCCCCGTGGAAATAAAGTAGAGCTTCCAGTTGTCTCCCTGTCTGACTTCAGGGGACTGGGATCCCTTTTTCCCCAGTTGCACTGTGTCTAGATAGTGGAATATTCTATAAAGACCATATTTATATGCCCCTGGGGGAAAACGCACCAGGTCACACATCAATGTTTGTGCGTGGGTTTTTGACCAAAAACAAAACCGTAATCCTGCCTCAACCACCGTATTCAGCGGTCTTGGGCCCCGCTGACTTTTTCCTCTTCCCAAAACTGAAGACACCGATGAAAGGAAAGCATTTTGCTACGATTGCGGAGATAAAAGAAAAATCGAAAGAATTTCGAGGAAAAAACGCTGGCATAAGTGTATTGTATCTGAGGGGGATTACTTTGAAGGGGACAAGATAGTTATTGATGGATAAATAAATACTTTTTGAAAAAATTGAAAATAGTAGTTAAATTTTTGATCATACTTCGTAGTAGTAATAGGTGAGTATATAGGGAGTCATTTATAATAATTATTAAATTTATCACAATCAAACACTTAACAGTCAGCTGGAGTTTCACTAAATATAGTGAAAGGTGAATTAAACGGTGATAAAATTTAATAAAAAACGATGTAAAAGAAAATCTAATATCGAAAAAAAATACTAAATGAATTAAGGGCTAAATATTTTATGTGGCCCATAGAGGAGAAAAAATATTTCCTTATACGTAATGGAAAAAAAAGTATTGCCCGTTTACGGAATTGAGTAGGTTAGAGTTTTGTATATTAACTATATCATGCACTGAAGGTAATGCCAAAAAGGATTGCTCCCATCATTATGGTACGTTACCGGGTATTTATCTTTTCTTTACCCCAGTCATAGTTTTTATTTGTTTTCGAGATGTATACTTTAAGGCGCAAAAGAAATAAAATAACAGCTACTAGTATAATTCACAATAATATTATATTGCTAAGACTAGGAAATTTATTCCTATTTCTTGTGTTATCAAATTTTGATTTTATTTAATGAATAGAGAATACTTTTAGACAAAAACAATAATTGGGCCTGAACAAAAATAAGAAAAAAAAATAGCACTTTCGTTCATACGGTAGTAAATAGAAGGTGTGTGTGTGTGTGTTTGTGTGTGTGTAGTTTAGTCATTCACTGCACAATCAAAATATATAATGGACATTTTGCATAATTCCCATAATCTCTCGCATACGGTTAAAACACATTTAACGTTAAAAATGTAGCTCTAGATATTTCCAAGGCGTTTGATAGAGTGTGGCATGATGTACTTCTGTCAAAACTTGTTGCATTTGGTGTCGGTGAAAATTTTTCCAGATTTATATCAAGTTTTCTCAGGAATCGCACTATACAAGTTGTTATAAATGAGATTTCATCAGACAAGTCTGTGAATAATTTAGGGGTACCGCAAAGCTTCGTTATTTCTTCTATCTTATTTCTTATTTTTCTGAAATGCCGTTTTTGCAAAATTTTCAACCCTGTTTACGCTTTCGCAGATGACAGCACAATTTGTCATTTGTATTCATCTAATAATAGACCGGAACAGTTGATAGGCTCAATCAAGATCTCGCAACGATCTCGGAGTGGGCTCGTGCGAATAGAGTAGATTTTAATGCCCGTAAGACGCAATGTTGTATGCTTACGCATAGATCTGTGTTCGGTAATGGTGCTGTATGTGTTAATATGGGTTGTATAAGTATCACGGAATCGGAAGCTATTGATGTTCTTGACATGAAAATTCAGTGTGATGTCAAATGGGCATATAATTGCTCATTAACAATAGTACGGTATCCGACTCTACTAATTCTCTAGAGCATTGATGCAATGTGGGTTGTATTTCACTGTTTTATCGTTACTACAATGGTAAGAGATCTGGAACTTGTTCCCGAAACTCGCACGTTTTTGCGTTTAGCTCGATTTTCGGTGAGAGTATATCCATTTGTGGTTGATTGGCCAGTGAATCGCACTACGCATTACACGGAATATTTGTTTTTTAGTAGAACAGAATAAAAACCTATGCCCTAGGAAGCCGATGGATATTTCTATCCACAGCTCATTCCTAGTTGCAATTTCGGAAGCTTGGAACAGGGCCGCCAACCTCCACTCCTTGCTAAAGTGTTGGAAACTTTCTAACTCCTAGTCCAGAACACATCACATAGCATGCTCACTGGATGCGGATCATTCACTCTGTGTTTTTAGTCAAAGGCTTACTGATTCCCGTGGAAGTAAAGTGGAGCTTCCAATTAACCCCTGCTGCCTTCAGGGGACTGGGCTCCCTTATACCCTCGAACACCACAAGTCTAGACGGTTGAGTAATCCATAAAGATCCCCAGAGTAGATCCAAGCTGCACAATTCGTGATAAGATTTACGTCTGCACCTGGCCGTGGGCCTTAATCAGATGGTGGTCAAACCACTGTGAATGAAAAGCAACTTCATTCACGTCCTAGAAAGCCGAAGACTAATTCTAGCAACAGGTCTTTCCTAGTTGCAATTTCAGCGGTTCCAGAGTAGGGCTGTAAATCACTACTCCTTGCTGAAGAGCTGGAGATTATCCAACTCCTGTCGAGAGCACATGACTAGCATGCTCACTGGATCTAGGATCATTCCCCAGGTAGGTGTGATTAAAGGTGAAATAATCCTGGCCACCATAAAACAATACCTGTATGGAGCCGCAAAACCACAGCGACTACGATACTCCCGAAGGGCCAACCTCAATTATCAGTCAGAGAAACAGCTAAAAGTCTAAAGAGACAATTAGCGGAACTCTGCAGGCTACTGATTCCCGTGCAAATAACGTGGAGCTTCGTTGACCCCTGCTGCCTTCAGGGGACTGGGCTTCCTTATACCCCCAGCAGCACAGATCTAGATAGTCAAGTATTCTATAAGGACCGATAAATGTGCCCCCTTGAATCTAAGCTGCACAATTTGGAAGCACTGTTCAGGCGTTAATTTATTCATGTTAAAATGAAAACCAAATGGAGTATAAATGAATGCTGCCAGTTAAATTTCTATACCTCTATAAAAAACATCCAGTATAAATTCTATAGCAGCACAAAAAGTATTTCAACGTTTTCAAATTTTGAATTAAAATTAATTTCATGCGGTTGATAGCATTAGATCCATGAAGAGAAAAAATTTCGATAAGTGAGTATATTATATAGAGAGAATACTGAAGATGGCAAACCGGTTTGTCCATAAACCAAATTTGACGCGCGTTGACGTAAAATCATACCAAAAGAAACAATTTCATTATTTAATTCAAGATGAATGTTTCAGCAAGTTTTTATTCAAAGTAAATGGTGAAAAATATGGATATGAAACGAAGGGAATTAAAATAATACCCCGCAAGTATCAAAATAAGCCTCTGTGTTCCTTTAAGCAACAACAAATTTCTTATTTGTACCTGAAGATCAACTTTGTCTATGTCATGCTTACTTTTAGACAGCGTCCATATTTTGAGGCAGAAGTAAAATATGGAAACCTGTTTCAAACATAGAAAACCAAGCAAGTTTGAGAAGGACCAAATCAAGGGTCTACACATGTGATGATATCTAAGATATTTATCGCAACAAACGTCAAATTAAGACAAGACAAGACAAGATGTCATATTTTTGTTTGACGTTAAAGTTTAAGACAGTTTTCTTACAAGAAAACTTTTCTCTTTTTTTACAAGAAAACTTTTTCTTACAAGAAAACTTTTCTCACCCACAAAATCAGATTTGCTAAATGCTGCCTCATATTTTTCACGCGCAGAACTCTATTTTGGCCTATTATTGATTACGTCGATATCACTGACATATGGTGTGCCACATGTCACACAGCCAATGAAACGATCAATTTATTGCAGACCAAATTTCACGATCGCATAATTTTACGACAATCAGCAGTTAAGTGGCCATTTAAATCGTATGATTTAACACCGCTGGATTATTTTTTGTAGGACTATGTTAAGGACAGAGTCTATATGAAGCCAATTGATGAGATTTAATATATTTATCTCAACAAATGCCAAATTAAGATAATCGATAATCGCAGTGTTGTGAAATCGGGAGACCGCAGAACGTTTTCTTGGTCTTTTTAGTATGCTCAATTGGTGCTTGACATGCACATTTATTGAAGCATTGCAGCAGGATATTACTTAAGCATGTGCCTTAGACTTAAGCTGCTCATGGCGTTTACCTCTAATGTGCCATTGCTTGCGTTCAGGGATAATATCATTATTTTTGGCAAACAAACATCGTCTCCTCAAGCTTTTATATTACTCAGAAGTTATCTGAAGATGTCATATTCTGTCTGCAAATAAGTATTGAGTACTTGAACAACATTTAACCATTGTGAAATTTTTGGTGATAGTTATTTGTTGTAAACGTATTTACTTGCTTTGAAAAGGGCCACGGCCTGGTCATTATATAGGGCTTTAGCTATACATGTACAAACTCTACATTAACATTCCCTTTTGTATGTGACTGATGTTGTAGTTGCCACGCTTTAAAAATTGCTAAAAAGGTTTTTTAAGCCGACTGTGTTATTACTAATCAAAAAGCGATAAATGCAGCCAACTGGAAAATTTACTAAGATCGAACTGAACTATTTACTGAATTAGCTTGAGTTTGTTTTATAATTTTATTGACCCATTTCATATCTCTCACTGATTAAATTTGAATTATTAATTTCACTCTTTTATTAACTCAGTTTAATTGAATTATAAAAAATATATAACAATAAAAAACAATAAAAATAAATAAATAAATTAAGAAACTAAACCATGTTTAATAGCCCCCAATGAATAATTTTGTGTGAATTTGTATGTGACTTTAATAAAAATTAGAAGATTGTGAGATATGAGAATATTATAGAAACTTTAAGTGCAAATGTATAAAATTATAATGAGTTATCATAAACATACTAAAGTGCAAAGGGGCTAGCTTAGCTGTATGATTAAAATGTGAGAAAGAATATTTTTCATTAAAATTTTCTAACAAATTGTACAATTTAACTTTTACCATAACGCAATCTGGAGCAGCTTTGCTGTGGAAAACAATTATGAAAATTTGGGAGTTTCTTTTATACTACTTGCAGTCTTTTAATATGGCAACTCGCGCAATTTCCGCAAATAGGAGCTGCATAAAGCATTTTGTTACTAATAATTAATGCTGAGTTTCAAGTCTGGATAAAGTGTTCTTATGAGCATGTTAACGATATTACGTGATAAGATTTACATCTACGCCTGGCAAACCACCACTCCTTGCTGAAGAGCTGGAGACTATCCAACTCCTGTCCACAACACATGTCTAGCATGCTCACTGGACTGGATCATTCACCTAGCGTGTCATTAACGGCGAAATGATCCTGGCCACCATCTTAAACAACAAACCTGATATGGGGCCGCGAAACCATAACCACAAAGATACTCCCATATAGGGGCCGACCTCAATAATCAGCCAGAGAATAGTTAAATGCCTAAAGAGACAAATAGCGGAACTCTGCGAGCTTACTGATTCCCGTGAAAATAACGTGGAGCTTCCAGTTGTACCCCTGCTGACTTCAGCGTACTGGGCTTCCTTTTTCCCCCAGTTGCACAGGTCTAGATAGCCGAAGTTCTATAAAGACCATATAATGTGCCCCGGGGGGGGGGGGGGGTTGGGTGTGTTAACGATATAAGATATATGGTGCATAATAATACACCAAAATATTTTTGAATTATAATTTTCAGGTTGAATAAATTGAACAGTGTGTCAATTACCGCGACTTCAAACACTTGGACTACGATACCCTGAGGGAACACTCTTTTTCGACTGGCTTAGAGTGATATCTATTTAATTCCTTCCCTTGTTTTGATCTAACAGTGCTTCTTAAACGTCGTAAAATTGTTCCGAACCAAAAACCATGGTTCTCGAATATTGTTAGGGATGCAGGTGGAAGAGGTTTAAAATACCAGAGTTATAGTATCAATTTTGTATAGCCAGGAGAAATGTTAATAAATCTATAAGATGTGCTAAGAGTGAGTATTATGTTGTACGGTTCAGTTCTGCGGTTGATTCTAAACAGACGTGGAATACTATACGTATTTATTTGCTTTGGAAAGGGCATTGGTAATATAAACAACAGTGTGGACTGCAGTGTGAATAGCAATGATTTCAACAGAGCTTTTACCAACATACCGGTTGTCGAATCAGATCCGATTTTTTTTCAATTATTCATCGAGCTCTTCGAGTACCGCTATGCGTTTTAATTTTTCATGTGTATCCCAACATGATGTAGTTTTGGTATGTGCTTCGATTAAATCGAATTCAGTAGGTGTGAATAGTATTCACCCAAAATTTATAAAAATGCTCTTACCAGTGATTCTCGCCTTTGTAACACATTTATTTAATGGCATTATAATGTCATGTGTATTTCCATCAAATTGGAAACATGCAAAAATAGTACCGTTACGGAAAGGAAATGGTGACTATAGGCCGATTGCGATCTTATGTTTTCTTTCAACAGCAATGAAGAAACTTCCATTTAGGCAGATAAATAATTACGTTAATTCCAACGATTTCTTGTCGCCCATGCAATCAGGTTTTCGAGAGAGTCTTGGATGTGTTACGGCACCGGCATATGTTAGTGAGAATTTATGGCAAGGGTTAGATAGAGTGCTCCTTGACCACTCTAAAGCATTTGATACGGTCAATCATGAAATTTTCGTTTTTCGGACCTGTCAGTTAAACTTATCTCCTCATATCTATCGAACCGTATGCAATCGGTGTTGGTGAATAATATTTAGTCAGATAGCTTACCTCTTATTAGAGGAGTGCCATAGGGTTCCATTCTGGGACCGCTGCTATTTTCACTCTATGTGAATGATCTGCCGAAACAACTCTCTAGCTACAGTATAAACTTATATGCAGATGCTGTGCAGCTCTGTTCGGGATATTGACTCCAGCATATCCTCCTTAAACGATGATCTGAATACAATTTACCTTTGGGCAAATGCAAATGGGCTCTACTTAAATCCATCTAAGTCGAAATGCATCGTTATATGTAAAAAAAGTTTGCAGCCTGTCACTGTCACTTGATATCGTATGAAACAATGAGAAAATTGTGATTGTTAAATCTGCTAAAAACCTCGGTATAGTGTTTAATAATAAATTAACATGAACTGGTCAATTGTTTATAAACTTTCGAGCACTGTGGTCAACACAATATTTTACACCTTTAAGGATACGAATCTTGCTTGCTAAAATATATCTTATACATGCTTTAACCTATGGATAAGAATTGTTTGGATGTTGTGACTCAGTCAGTAGGAATAAGCTTGACCTTGTGTTCAATAATATCGTAAGATATGTCTATGGACTTAGAAGATTTGATCATATATCACATGTCTCCAACAAAATTTCTTGGAATCTCTTTTCAGGGACTAATAAAAGTTCGTCCCCTTCTATTTCTACATAAAATAATTGTAACAAGAACGCCCAAATATTTGTTTGAAAAAATACGTTTCTTCCAATCTTCAAGGCACAATAATATTATATTGCCTCGTCATCACTGCCTTGTATCCGAATGGCAATTTTATATTAATGCCGCTCGTCTCTGGAATAGCCTTTCACTAAGTCAGCAAATGAATAGCAATGCTGACAATTTTAGGATTTTTTTTTGGCAATCTTCTTTATGGGCAGTACAAAGCGAGTACATGCAATAAAAGAAACTAAAAAACTAAAGAACTACTTAATTATAGTTGTAAAAAAAATTAAGGAAATGAAAAAATAATTTTGCACTTTGAAAGCAAACATTCAGTCATATATTATTGTCACAGTAGGTGGTAAAGTTTTATAACCTTTTCTCCTCATTTAAAATATTTTCATAAAGTTTTGTTTTTTTATACAGAACTTTATTAGCGGGCTGATAAGTTTCGAAAACTTTTACTCAGTTTTAATTTCTTAAAGAGTTCTTAAATATTATTCATTAACTAATTAGAAACTATAAAATATATTTTTATTATTATTTATTATCAGTTGGGCACTCCAAAATTATTATTTATGACAATGCTGGCTGGCAACAAATGTTAAAAAAGACCGTTGACAGGAACGAGGTGTTTTTTTAGAGGAATAGAAATTTTAAATGGCGGCCATTTTATTAGCTGTCAAGTGATTCATGTTTACTGTTGTCATTCCTACCGATGAATATCGTCGTTAATGGCCGTTTGTTTGGCATGATTGGCGAGCGCTTTCATTGGCCGCTAGAATTAAGTCATTCATCCCAGCAAAAGCGCTCGCCAATTGCATCAAGCAGACAGCCAGTAATGATAGTTTTCACCGAAACGTATGGCAACAGTATTTCAATTACTGGCAAAACAAATCCAAGCAACTTAAAATACCTGATTTATATTTAGGGGTTTAGACTTACGTCTGAACAACGTTGAGCCCGAAACAAGATTGCCGTTTATCCCGATTTACATAAGCGAATTTTGTTTAAAGATGAAGCTCACCTTTGTTGAAATGGATACATCAGGAAATAACATGCCGCATTTGGAGTGATAAAAATCTCAAGAGACACCGTTACATCCGGGAAAACTGACTGTTTAGTGCGCTTGGTGGTCTAGTGGAAACGTTCGTCCGCACTTCTTTAAAAACGATGTTGGTTATAACATTACAGTCAATGGTGACCGCTATAAAGTCATAAAGTGCAGGAGCTATGATTTCAGCAAAGTGGCGCAACATGTCACACAGCTTGCGCCACAATTGATTTATCGAAGGAATCGATTGGTAATCGTATTTCGGACCCATAAATTGGCCTCCAAGATTGTACAGTTTAACGCTGCTGTAAAATATTTTTTTGTGTGGCCATACGTATATGAAATCTTTAGCCTACGCTGATAAGCTCGAATAATTAACCACTTGGAGAACAACATTACTTTCCTTGTAGACAATATATGAAAATATGCAGGTAAACCTCAAGCAATTTGAAAGTTGTTTTAAGTAATGCAGTTCATGGAAAAATAAATAATAGCTGATCATTAGATTGAAAGCCTGCCTTGTCATGGATGTAAATTCAGAAAGGTCCTATCATTGGCTAAGAATGCTAACTAAGGGTGCATAACGATCATCAAATAGCAAATTTTGCTACATCGAAATAGAATGGTTATCTAAGCTCAAATAACACCATTAATAGGGCCTCGAAGGCCCAATAAATCAGTTAAAGAAACGTTGCAGGCTACCAGCTGCCACCGATAAGCACTTAGTTGCTCGGGACATTTCAAAGGTCCTTATTTTGCAGTTTTAAGCCCCTGGACGTCTAAGCTCATAAGCAAAAGAAATATCATCTAGAAGTAGGGTTTCAACTAAAATATGTCTCCGGTTTAAACACTCCGGTAAGTGCAACAAATGACACAAAAAAAAAGAAAGTGGGTGATATGATGTTATACATTATCCATCTCAGAACTCATGGCTGATGGTTATTCATTCGTTTAGTTTTTTATCTATAATTTAGCTGGAGGAAATAAAATTTCAATAAAATATTTTGTGCGAAATTTATAACATAATTGTTAAATTATTAAAATTTGACCCAAATTCAAAAATTCTGGGAATCACAATCGCAACTTTTATTCACTTTTTGCACACCAAATAGCACATAAATATTATCTCTTATCATTTGAATTGTTAAACTTATGTTCGATATATGGATTTTTAATCAAACTTGAATAGCTTTTGTATCGTGTTCGAAGCGTGCCAAAAGCATAACGGATTCTAGATAACACCCCTTACGATATTAACACAAGAATAAGAGTGTTTCAAAACATTTCTAATGACAAAATGTTGCTTTTGTTTTAATAAAGCAACAAATATAAAAGAAGTTCTAGAGCTCATTTTTAAAACAAACGCCATAAAGTTATTAGCTGTAACACTTTTGGCAAAGTTTGTGTTAAGCTAAATTAGTTATTATTTATTGCTGCTTTCTGTTCTTAAGCTTTGCTGTTATTTTGCAATTTTATTTCATGCAAATCTACAGCTCCATCATTGCACCAGCTCTCGATGCTGAACTGATCAAACGCAAGAACTACGAAGATGTAACATAATAGGCTTCTTCTTCGAATATTATTACGATTCATAAATTAACGGTTTTATAGCTTTATAGTTTTGTAGTTAGCTGCCCCTGTAGGCTAGTAGGTAGTGTACTAGCTTGCCAGTATGGGGGTCGTGGGTTCGATTCCCAACAAAGATCTTGTTTTTTTTTCACTACAAAAATAAAAATTGACTGCCGGTGGGGCTGCTCAGCGATGAAGGCGTAGTCACTGGTCGCTGTGCTGTCTGTCTGATACGGCAGTTAATTTCCTACTATCCTTCTACTTTCACCACCTGTTTCATCTCTTCTCCATCCCCTTCCTAAAAAATGTAGCACGGTACTTGAATAAATAGGCATTGTTGTCTGAAGTGCTATTTCTCTTTAAAAAAAAATATTACGGACATAGTTAAACGTAAAAAAATGCAGTTTTTCCTGAATCTGCAAACTTTAAGAAGGTGTTGCACACGACATTTATGAATTCGATGGGCCAGTCTTATCAATCGAAAGACTAGAAACGTCAATTCTTTTAAGTTTCAATCCAAACTTCTGTTTTGATGTTCTATCTAAAAAAGATCATGTTGAATTTTTGACAACCTCATCCGCAATAGAATCCAGTCTATACATTTTCGACTATAAGAATATATGAAAATGGGATATGTTTTGGTCCTAAAGTCATCAAAATTCAAAGTAAGAGTCGTGATACCGAAAAGTTGATATACTATTAGCGCGAGTTTTATAAATCAGCTCTTACTTCCGTTGAAAAATATTTTAAGGCGGCAAAAAAGAGCGGTAAATAATGGGTTTTTCAACTAGAAATTAGTTATTCAATTGCGTCCACACCAACAACATGCTAGTTTTGACATTTAGTTTTTTTAAATATTTATAGCAGATGTATTGGCAATTGTTACAATGAATTCAATTTTGCACGAATATCACATTAAAATAATTAAAATCCACTCTGGAAATGGTGGCTTCGTTAAAGTTACATTTCGTAAAATTCGTGATATTTTCAAACAACATAATCGTGAGCCTACAGGCTAGAACACCAATGCGTGTATGATCAGATCGTTCAACTGAAATCATCGCAACCGTGAACCCCAGTGTTTAAGCAGATCCAAACTGTCAATTCCTCAACGTTGTCAACAATTGGGGTTATCCAAAACCACCATATGGCGAATTTTGCCTAAGGATATGACTTGAAGCCTTACAAAGATCAACTGATGCAATATTCGTTCAAGTCAGTCAAGAACAACCGGCTGGTTTTTCGGAAAACAATCATTTTTTCACACGAAGCCCATTTTCTCTTGTCAGGGTATGAAAACACGCACAATTGCCGCATTTGGGCTTCTGAAAATCCTAGAGCGATCATTGCAAAGCCTTTGTGATATTTTCGATTAACATAATCATACTTTTGAGACCGCTATTCAGAATTTCATCATTAAATTTGAGTCGACAGGTTCGGAGACCAATGCGTGTATGCCCGGGTCGTTCAAATGAAAACATCGCAACCGTGAACCCCAGTGTTGGCAGTTGTTACAAGGAATTCAATGTCCCAGGAAAATTGTATTAAATTAATTAAAATCCACTCTGGAAATGGTGGTTCTGTTAAAGTCACATTTCGTAAAATTCATGATGTTTTCGGACAACATAATCATCCTTCTGAAACCGCTATTACGAATGTGATTGTTAAATTTAAGTCAACAACCTCAATACAAAACGTGCGAATACCAACGCATGTTGGATAGGGTCGTTTGATTCAAAACATCGCAGCTGTAAGTCAGTGTTAAAGGAGATAAAAAAATGTGAATTATTTGCGTAAGGATTTGACTTTGAAACCTTACAAAGTTCAACTGGTGCAGAAATTGAAGCCGACCCACCATTTATATTGTCCTAGATTCGCTCAATTCATTCAGGAACAACCGTCTGGTTTTTCTGAAAAAATCATTTTTTTCAGCCGGTGCCCATTTACACTTGCCAGGGTATGTCAGCAAGCAAAATGAGTGCATATGGCATTTTGGAAATCCTAGAGCGATTATTGAGCAGCCTTTGTATCCTCAACGTGTCACTGTATGGTGGTCTAGAGGCGTGATTGGGCTGATTTTTTTTTTCGAAAATGAGGCTGGAAAAGCGATAACGGTCAACGGTTTACGATATCGACAGATGCTAACAACTCAATTTTGGCATAATATTGACGACATGTGGTTTCAACAGGACGGGTCAACATGTGACACAGCCAATAAAATGATCAATATATTGCAAATCAAATTTCTCCATCGCAGGGTTTCACAACAATCGACAGTTAAGTGGCGAGTCAGATTGTATGATTTAATACCACTCGATTATTTTTTGTGTGTCTTGTTAAGGACAGAGTCTATACGGAGCCAATGATGAAAGAATCGACATCTGTCGACATGGTCGTGGCGAATATTTGTCAGATATCATTTTTCATTTATAAGTGCCGCACTATTCTCCTCCTAATACAATACAAATTTTAATTATCTTAATCAAAATTTTTTGTTTTATTTCGTTTAGAAAATCAACTTCTTTTTGAAAAACCCTTTACAATTAGTACGTAAATTTGAATATAATTTTTTATATATTTTAACATATTTTATTCTGTCTATTATACGTTGTAGATTGGAATGCATATATATTTGAAATATACTTCAAATGGAGTTTTGTTTACAACGGTTCAGCTGTGTAAAAGTTCGAGTTTGTGCTCTCCACCACTCTTAATCTCACCTGTTGCTTGTTTTAAAGCTAAACATAAATCGCCTTAGCCGTGACTTTGCTAATATCGATTCTAGGGTATACAAATACCCACTTCCCCTTTTCTGTCTGCGTGAAAATATAAATAGCCCATAGCAGCTTCTAGAAAAATCTCTATATCCGTTTTGCTATAATTTGAGCCTTGTTGGCGGCTTAAAGAGATTTATAAAATATATTAAATTGCACTTTGAACATTAATAACCATTTTATGATATAGTGTTTGTTTTTACGATTTTAACATGATTTACAACACTTTGATAAATAATATAATTGTACCATTATTTTTATACAATGATAAGATGGTGTTGGCAATTAATCGACAATAAATTAGAAACTAATTATTATTAAATTATTTTTAAATTACAACAACGTTATGGTCTTTATGTCTGGAACAAAAATTATTAGATTAATTTTTAGTCTGGAAATCGAAATTTATTATTGTTGAAAAAATCGCTTTTTTAAATTTCATGTTCTATTTATTGTTACTAACAGACTTTTTGTAGTACGTGGTTGCTACAGCGTAGGCAATTTGCGATCAATAAAATTTTATGGAAAATTTTTTTTTAAGGTTTCATTATTGTTTCGAAAAAAAAAACAAAAAGAAAAACACCAGATAAAACAAATTAAAATTTTCACTTAAAATAATGAAATTTTTTTGGAGGTTCTTTTTAAATATTTAAATTATCACTAAAAAGGAGAAAATTCGCTAAAAAAATATTTTATGAAATAGTGGTAGTTTTAGTAAAAAATCAGACTATAACTAACAAACTGAATCTTTAGCAACGAAATCGAGATGGTACAAAGAGAAGTACGCAAAAATGACACAAAGGCCCTAGTTCACAAAAACTTTAATTTCACCAGAATTTTTAATCCCTAAAGATCGTTAGTTTCCCTTTAAGTTTAAAATAGGATTTAGCATTATATTGAAATTTCACAATTAAAATTTGACTTTGAAGGCCTACACGATTCAACTGGTGCATGGAATTGAAGCCGTTTAACCATTCATATCGCCGTAGCTTCGCTTCAGGAACAACCGACTGGCGTTTCTGCCAAAATCGTTTTTTCAGACGAAGCCCATTTTCACTTGCCAGGGTATGTGAACAAGCCAAATTGCCGCATTTTGATAGCTGAAAATCCTAAAGTGATTATTGAGAAGCCTTTACATTCTCCAAAAGTCAATGTGTGGTGTGCTATGTGGTCTGGAGGCGTGATTGACCCGTTTTTATTTTCAAAGATGAGGCTGGAAATGCGGTAACGGTCAATGGTTTAGGATATCGCGAGATGCCAACAACTCAATTTTGGCCTATAGTTGACGATGTGGATATCACTGATATGTGGTTGCAACAGGATGGTACCACATGTCACACAGCCAAATGAAACGATTAATTTACTGCGATTTCACAACAATCAGCAGTTAATTGGCCAACCAGATTGTGTGATTTAACACCACTGGATTATTGTTTGTGGGGCTATCTTAAGGACAAAATCTATATGGAGCCAATCGAATCGATTTCAGCCTTAAAACTCAAAATTCAGCGTGGTCGTGTTGGAGATTTGCCAGTTATCAATTTTCACTAATAAATGTCGAACTTGCCCCTGTAGGCTAGTAGGTAGTGTACAAGCTTGTCAATATGGGGTTTTGTAGGTTCGATTCCCAACGAAGATCTGGGTTTTTTTCACTACAAAAATAAAAATTGACTGTCGGTGGGGCTGCTTAGCGATTAGAGGCATAGTCACTGGTCGCTGTGCTGTCTGTCTTATACGGCAGTTAATTTCCGACTATCCTTCTACTTTCACCACCTGTTTCATTTCTTTTTTATCCCTTTCCTAAAAGAATGTAGCAAGGTACTTGACTACATAGGCATTGTTGCCTGAAGTGCTACTTCGCTTTAAAAAAAAATAAATAAATAAATGAATGAGTTATTCATCTTAATACACATTTGTTTTTTTTTTTGTTTTAGAAAACAAACAGCTTGCTGAAAAACCCTTTGCTTTCATAAATTGTAACATATTTACCAATTGAAAGTATTACAAGTTGCTTAGCAATTAATGCTCGAAACTGTGATTGATCACCTCAACCAGAGTTAAAAGTCCATAATTTTTTTCTTTTTTGTACTTCAAAACTCCAGACGAATAATGGCTAAAATGTACCCTAAACCTACGACTAACTAGGGAGCAGAAATCAGAGGCTTATGCTGGCTATGGTATAGAACTTTAAGTTGGCACCACTTTAATTGACGGCCATTTCGTCAGCTGTGTCAAGTGATTTCACAAAAACCTTAAAAATTATAAAGTCAAAAAAACAAATATAAAATAGAATGGAACTTTTTTAAAAAAACAAAATATCGATAAAAACAGAAATCTCAAAAAAAAAAAAAAATAAACCATAAATAAATCACTATTTCATTATAAAATAAATTATTTATTAAATAATAAAAAATTCTTTTAAGCATAAAGACCTAAAAGGTAAATAAATTTAATTTTTATTTTTATTTATTTAATTTTTATTAAAAGACTTTCGGCTAAAATAAAAATTTATATATAAAATATAAAAAAAATCTATTAATTAAAAGAGTCCATACAAGAGCGATATTTTAATAAGTTACACTATATTTTGTAAACGCTACAAATTGCTTGAAATCATGGTTAATCAACCCAATCTAAATTAAATGTTCCTCATTTTTCGGTTTTCAGACGAATAACAGCCAAAGGGCACCTTAGACATCTAAGATCCAGCAAGCTAGTGAGGAGAAGTCAAGCTTACGCCCGCCAAATATAGTAATCTTTTTAAGCTTCCCATATACAATAAATGTTCTTTTTATAATTATTGTTGGCCTTCTTCTCATTACTGTTACTGTGGAATATTTTTATTGAATACAGAATTCCTTTAATCCTTTCTATTGAAGAGATGAATGTTTTATTTTGTTTGCTTAATTTTGAGTGAATCCTCGTTAAATTGTTAATAGACTACTTTAGGCTAGCAATGTCTACAACAGAGCAATATAACGTCCATTTATTGCCCTTGAATAACAAACGAACCTTCTTTTATCACTGAAATCGGCAGATTTATATCGGCTATAAAAGTTTTAAATTTCAATTGATTAATTTTTATAGCGAATGGAGTAGCGTGAAAGCATAATTGCTTTGAGATAACATTAGTATTAGTATTGATAAACACTATTTAGTTTCCTATAAATAGTTAGACACTTTCTAGCATAATTTCAGTTTTGAAGTGTTTGTTACTTGGGAATAATATTCTTAACTAGAGTAAGTTTTCGGTAAACTAAAATACATCCTTTTAAACAAAGTTTTTTAAATTTTGTATTTTTTTTTATTTTTTTTTGGTGAAAATTTTATGAAACACAGGTAAATGGAAAAGTGAAAATACTGGGGAAGAGATATATTTTTGTGAAGTTATAAAAAATTGAAAAAAAAATTTAAAATCATTTTTTAATATGAATTTATTTTATTAAATTTGAAAAAAGGACTCATCATAAGGATTGAATTTTCATTAGGCTTATCAACTCCTACAAGTCTGATATAACTACCTATACAGCCTTGGTATCGTGGCTGAAAGAGGACCTTTTTCTGCCCTGGGTAGTGCCCAACAATAAATATTCCTCCACCACATCTTTCTGAAGAAGGAGTCTCAGAGTTCGGTAGATGGCTGCTACCAGCTTTTGCTTTGACGAATATTTTAAAGTATCCTGATATTTTATAAAATAGAGCTCACGATCCTATCGGTTTACTATGGTGCTATATATCATAAATTTATTAATAACAAAACTGTAACGCCGAAGTAAAAAATCATAAATGCATGTTTGGTGCTAAAGGTTCTAATGAAAAAATCGCTCTTTTCCACACTTTCTAAAGGGTTTTTCAACCAGAAATTTGTTTTCTAAAACAAAATAAAACAAATAATTTAGATTAATATGATTCAAAAAGGAAAAAAAAGCTCGGCAATTATGAATGAAAAATAATATGTGGCAAATGTCCACCATGACTACACTGAAAGATGTCGATTTTTTTAATCACTTTTTGACAAAATGGTGGTACTATTTCGTAATTCACATCATGGATTTTGAGTTTTAAGGCTGAAATCGATTCGATTGGCTCCATATGGACTCTGTCCTTAACATAGTCCCACAAACAATAACCCAGTGGTGTTAAATCACACGAGCGCGAAATTATGCGATCGGGAAATTTGCTTTTCTATAAATTGATCATTTCATTGGCTATGTGATACAGGGCACCGTCCTCTTGAAGCCAAATATCAGTGATATGCACGTCATCAATAATACGTCAAAATTGAGTTATTATCATCTCATGATAATAATCCATAACATAATAATCCATTGACCGTTACCGCATTTCCAGCCTCATCTTGGAAAAAAAACGGTCCAATCACGCCTCCAGATCACATAACGCACCATACAATGATACGTTGAGGATACAAAGGCTTCCCAATGATCGCTCTAGGATTTTCAGTATCCCAAATGCGGCAATTGTGTGTGTTGCAATACCCTGACGGTTATTCCTGAATGAATTGAATGAATCTTGCACCAGTTGAACCAGTTGCAAGGCTTCAAGTCGAATCCTTATGCAAAATTCCCCATGTGGTGGTTTTGAATAACCCCAATTGTTGAGAACGTTGAGGAATTGACAAATTGGGCTCTGCTTAAACACCTGGGTTCACGGCTGCGATGTTTTCAGTTGAACGACCCGATCATAAACGCCTGTCGACTCACGATTACGTTGTTCACAAATATCACGAATTTTACGAAATGTAACTAACATATTCATAGTGAATTTTAATTATTTTAATGCGATTTTCGTGCGAAATCGGCAATTACAATTGCCAATGTATCTACTACGAATACTTTAAAAAATTAAATGCCAAAACTATTGAAAATAAAGTATTTTTTGGGGGTATTCGAAATGCAATATTCATCAATCTAGAGAGATTTAAACAAAAATTTAAAGTGCCCGATAAAACATGAAAAAATGTTCTTAATCTTTTTCCAGATTTTTTTGACAGTCACCATGAAATTGTTTATTGCAACACTGTTAGCAAATTTGGCGGTAAGTTGTATTTTTTGATCTTTTTATATTATTTGTTTTTTTCATATTTTTGTAAACTTACAGCTTTACAATTGCGCTTTAATTGAAGAAACTGTAGCTGCCGAATATTTGCGTAATCTCAATTCTGAACTTATCGAACGTAAAAACAGCGAACATGAAGTGTACTGGACCTTTTATACGAATCTTACCGATACCAATGAGCAGAAGAAAAATGAAGCTGCCGCTGACATGGCAAACTTTATGAAAGAGGTGGCACACAACATTAGCAAATTCAATTGGGAATCTTATAAATCGGAAGACTTGAAACGTCAATTTAAAAAGTTGTCAAAGATGGGTTATGATGCCCTACCAGAAATGGAGTATGCTGAGTATGTGCAAAGTTTATCTTCGATGGGTTCCAATATTGCCAAGATTAATTTCTGCAAATATGAGGATAGATTAAAATGTGGTATACATTTTGTTCCTGAAGTTCTCCAAATTACAACTAAGAGCCGGAATCCTGATGAAATGAAATACTACTGGCGTGAATTCTTTGATATGGCGGGCGCACCCTCACGCAAATCTTTTGAAAAATATATTACATTGAGTGACAAGGCTGCGAAATTAAATGGTGAGTAGCTATGATGAACAAGAGTTCATTACCGTTAGTGAAAAACTATGAAAGTATAATATTTTTATGGCTTTAATCTTTTGTAATGGATCAAGTAGTCAAAATTGGGACTTTAAAAACTTCTAACCTCTCTCATTGTGTTTGTTTTGCTTTTGCAGGTTTTAAATCAATTGCTGAAATGTGGTTGGATGAATATGAGGATCCTACAATCGAAAGCCAGGTGGAATATATTTTAGAAACTATTAAACCTTTATACCGTCAGCTCCATGGCTATGTACGCCATCGTCTGCGTCAATACTATGCCAAGGATGTGGTTTCCGAAACTGGTCCCATTCCAATGCATTTGTTAGGTAGTTTGTTTGCTGATCAATGGTCTAGTATTGCCGATATTGTTTTACCCTTTCCTAATAAGCCGCACTTTGATATTGGCAATGAAATGGTGAAACAAAATTATACACCCATTAAAATGTTTCAAATGGGTGATAACTTCTTTAAATCTATGGGCTTAAAGAAATTGCCACAGTAAGTTTTCTGAAAGGATATTTAATTTAAAGTCTAATAATTTTTAATTTTTTATTAGAATGTTTTGGGATAAAAGTATTTTGGAGAAGCCAACTGATGGTCGCAATATAAATTGTCTTGCTTCGTCCTGGGACTTTTACTTCCTCAATGATGTTCGCATTAAGCAGTGTGCATATGTATCACAAAATGAATTTATGATTGCACATCATGAATTAGGTCACATTCAATACTATTTACAATACCAAAAACAACCATTTGTCTATCGTACGGGTGCCAATCCGGGTTTCCATGAAGCTATTGGTGATGTTGTAGCTCTCTCAGTCTCTACACCTAAACATTTACAACGTATTGGCTTATTAAACAACTATATGAATGACAATGAGACTCGCATTAATAATTTGATGTCGATTGTAAGTTTTAATAAAAGTATACTAAAGTATATTTACTTAATTATACTATTATACTAATCCGTTTCAATATTTATTAGGCCCTAGGAAAAGTTGCGATCTTGCCTTATGCTTTTACTGTGGATAAGTATCGTTGGTCCTTGTTTCGTGGCGAAATTGATGAGTCTAAGTGGAATTGTGCTTTTTGGAACATGCGCGAAAAATACTCTGGCATTGAGCCACCAGTAGTGCGTACAGAAAAAGACTTTGATCCTCCAGGAGTCTATCATATCTCTAACGGTGTTGAATATTTAAGATACTTTGTCTCCTTCATAATTCAATTTCAATTCTATAAATCTGCTTGCCTAAAGGCTGGCCAATATATGCCTAACAATCCACAAATGCCTCTCGATAATTGTGATATCTACGGTAGCGTGTCGGCCGGTGAAGCTTTTGCGTAAGTTTTAAAAGTTTCTTCAAACAAAAACATAAATTAATTATTTAAAACTTTTTTTGGTGTGTAGAAAAATGTTATCGATGGGTGCGTCGAAACCTTGGCCTGATGTTATGGAAGCTTTTACTGGTGAACGAGTTATGACGGCCGAGGCTTTAATGGACTATTTTAAGCCATTACATATTTGGCTGGAAGCAGAAAACAAAAAAAATAATATCACTATTGGTTGGACTACCTCAGATAGTGAGTTTTATTTATTTCTTTTATTAAATACAAACTAAACTGCAACTAATTTTGGTTTTCCTATTTTCAGAATGCGCTGCCGACTTAAACGCTCCACATTGAAGTGCTGCTTCTAAAAAATGAAAACACAGATTATATTTGTTGTTATTTAAAAACAGTATTAAAATATAACAACTTAAGAAATTATAAAGAGCGTTTTTATTCCTACAAACAAAATATGGTAGATAAGTTCCTTTTTCAAAGAGCACTTTGAGGGTGTTGCTATTTCACCAATTTTTTCGATTATGGTAAACTTAATGAAAAGCATTCCTACATTTCTAGTGTTCATGTTAATGTAATTGTGTGGCAAAAAGGATTGGGACATCTGGATAAACGATCTTGGTTTTTAGTAGCGGCTCTTTTTAAAGATAAATGACCTTGCAGAGTTCCGCTATTTGTCTTTTTAGGCATTTAGCTGTTCTCTGGATGATTATTGAGGTTGGCCCCTATATGGGAGTATCGTGGTGGTTGTGGCTTCGCGGCCCCATAACAAGTCAGTTTTATATGGTGGCCAGCATCATTTCACTTTTAACAACATCTACCTGATGGAATGATCCTAGATCCAGTGAGCATGCTAGACATGTGTTCTGGACAGGATTTGGAAAGTCTCCAACTCTTAAGCAAGTAGTGGTGGTTTACAGCCCTGCTCTGGAACCATTGAAATTGCTACTAGGAAGGACCTGTTGCTAGAATTAGACTTCGGCCTCCAAGGGCGTGAGTGACGCTGCTTTTCACTCACAGTGGTATGACCACCATTTGATTAAGGCTCACTGCCACGATACAGCAATGGTCAATGGTTTTTGCATTTTTCATTTACTATTTTGTTTTGCCGCCATTTTGGTAGACATTAGTTTTGACTGCTAATATTTAGCAGTCTTGAAGTAGACACGTGGCAAATTTTTTATGGAAAAGTATTCGATAAACCAACGTATTTTAATCGTTAAATCATTTTATCAAAATCAATGATCGTTAACAGTGACGATGAGAAAGTTACGGGAAATTTTTGAGAGAAACAACCAGCCAATAAAACACACTATTTATCATAAAGTGAATGATTTCAAAGAAAGGGAGTCTGTAGGTGATAGGGTCAAGCATGGACGACAACGTATTTCAAGATCGGCTTAAAACTTAACTACTGCTTAAGAAAGTATTTAAAACAGTCCATCAACCTCAATCGTGCTCAGAAGCTTGGTCTTTAAAGAACAACTTTGGCCACAATTGTGCACAATGATTTGCATTTGTTTCCATATAAGATTCAGTTGACACAAGAGCTGCTTCCACAAAACCATTTACTACTTCGCACATATGCCAATAGCATGTTACAGCTCGTCCATGACAAGCCCGATTTTAATGAAAAAATCATAAGGAATTGAATTATTCGAATTGATAATAGGAATAAACAGAATAGTCGGTTCTTAGGAATGGGAAACTCGCAAATTATTCAACAGTCACTTTTGTAAACCTTAAAAGTGACAGTTTGGTGTGCAATTTGTTTAGGAGGAATCATTGGACCTTACTTTTTTTAAATAAAAACGGTATAACGATAACTGTGAATGGGGAAAGATATCGTGATATAATTGAAAACACCACAACAACAAGCTTTGGGCTTGATTAACATGAGGTATCAACAAGACTTTTATGGCTCCTGTGGTGATATTAGCGCCTTTTTCCGTCCCTTTGTCTACTTAGAAATATTATTGCTGCACTGTGAACATTGCATTGACTTTTGTGGAACTACTTGTGATGAAGGCCTAGCACTAGCTACAAAGAAGTTCAAAAAGCTCAAATTAGTGCATTGGTCGGAGTATAGCATGTTGGATGGTCAGTTTTGAATTTCCTTCATTGTCATGACAGCAAAATTCAGAACTGACTTCTGTAACATACGCAGGCTGAGGGCGATTTTTTTTTCTGTATATGCTCACATTTGTCTCCATCGCCCGGACATTTTAGCTTTATGTGAAATTCAGTTGTCTGAGGGTTTTCAGCTACCTGGGTATTTAGTTTTCCTGTCGCTATTTAATTTTCACCGGGGTCTTGCAATTTATATTCGCAATGAAGTTGTGTACCAGTACCAGCAACCATTGGGCACAAATGATCCTAAATTTAGCTGTCTCTGGGTTAAATTCAGGATCAGGTCACATCTCTTGCCTTTCAGGTTTCTCTACAGAAGTCCAAATACCGGAAAGGATAAAACCTTAGCTGGCTTCGATTTTCTTTCCGACTCCATATCGAACAGTGAAATTATTGTTACTGGTGATTTTAATGTTCACAACTGTTCTTGGTATCGCCATTCAGACCATACAACTACAGAGGGCCTGTATGTTGAGCTATTTTCTGCGCACAATCACCTTGCACAATTAGTGAATGAACCAAAACACATTCCTTGTGTTGATGGGCACCATAGTAATACACTCGATCTTTTTCTAACTTCACATCCCCAAAAGTATGAAGTTAATGTTTGTGTACCTCTCGGCAACTCCGATCATTGTTCCATCTCCGCCTCCTTTTCATATTCGAAGTTTCACGACGTTACGAAATCAACTACCAAACATCTAAAATATATTCATGAGAAGGGTCGTTAGGCTGAGCTTAACGAATATTTTTAGGCAATTTAATTGGAAACTATGTTTCTTAGACAATAATGTTAATGCCATGGCGAAAATGGTTGTAAACATAACTTTGTTTGGAATGAAAACCTTTATTCCATTCAAAACAACTTCGATTAAAACCAGATCAAAGTCTTGGTTTAATCAGACGTGTAAAAATGCAGTCAGATCAAGAGAGGAAGCATTCAATATCTGGCGTAGAAACAAAAACTCAGATACTGACTCGCTACGCAAAAGGGAGAGATCTTCGTGTGCCAAAGTACTAAGGCGTGAAAAACATCTATACGAAGAGCGTCTTCGTACTAAGCTTCTTGTTACTTCTAGGGGTAGTAAGAACTTTTGGCCATTTGTTAAAAGAATACGGGATAATGCTAGTTCTTCAATTCCGACTCTTTAAAAGAATGATAAAATATTCACTGAACCAGTTGACAAAGCAAACCTTTTAGCTGGTATATTTGCAAATAATTCTTATTTGCCGGAAAGCAGTCAACCACCGCTAGAGCTCGAAAGAGTATCCGTTACTATGCCAAAGATATTTTTTCGACCTCGAGCAGTTAAAAAGGTTTTAGCTGATCTCAACATCAACACGTCCCCTGGGCCGGATGGGATACCAGCACTGGTCTTGAAACAGTGCTCTTCGACGCTAGCGCGTCCGTTAGCAGCCCTTTTCAGCACATTGTACCAAGTTGGGCAATTTCCGAAGTGCTGGAACGTTGCCAATGTAACGCCGATCCCCAAAAAGGGGGAGGGTACCAACCCTGAAAATTACCGTCCAATTGCAATTTGTATGATCAATTTCCATCTTGTGAGGTACTTAGAGTCCAACAACTTACTTAGCGATCGACAGTATGGTTTCCGTAAGGGGCTCGCTATGGGCGACTTGTTGGCCTTTCTGTTTGAGCAATGGTGTAATTCCATTCATCACGTCGGAGAAAGTAAGGTAGTGGCTCTAGATATTTCCAAAGCATTCGATAGAGTGTGGCATAACGCACTTCTATCAAAACTTGCCGCTTTTGGTGTCGGTGATAATTTCTCTAGATTTATATATAGTTTTCTCAAAAATCGCATTATACGAGTTGTTATATATGGGATTTCATCAGACGAGTTCATGATTAATTCAGGGGTACCACAAGGATCGGTTCTTTCTTCTACTCTATTTCTTATTTTTCTAAACGGCCTTCTTTGTCGAACTTTCAACCCTATAAATTCTTTTGCCGATGACAGCGCCATTTGTCACTCGTATTCATTTTGTAAGAGACCAGGCCATTCGGAGGTTAGTTCCAAAAGGCAGAACATGAATGATACCCTTAATTACGATCTCGCGACAATCTTGGAATGGGGTCGTGTAAATAGAGTAGATTTTAATGCTCGTAAGACGCAATGTTGCATGCTAACGCATAGATCTGAGTTCGGTAGTGGAGCTGCATCTGTTACTATGGGTGATATAGATATTACGGAGTCGGAAGCTCTTGATGTTCTTGGCATGAAAATTCAGTGCGATGTTCGATGGCCTAAACACATTTTCAGGTTTCTAAAGAAGCTTTCAAGTGCCTCGGTTTTCTAAAACGGTGTAAAAGATACTTCAATCGATCCGATCTCCGTAATATCTATACCACCTATATTCGTCCGAAAATGGAATGGCGCTCCAAAGTCTATTTTGGAGTTACTCGACCGCGTACAGGAGAGGGCCAAGAGGCTTATTGGGGATGGTAGGGTATCCAACTCTATTGATTCTCTAGAGCATAGACGCAATGTGGGGTGTATTTCACTGTTCTATTGTTACTAAAATGGAAAGTGCTCTAATGAAGTTAGGGAACTTGTTCCCAATATTCACACGTTTTCGCGTTTAACACGATTTTCGTTGAGAGCACATCCATTTGTGGTTGATTGGCCAGTGAATCGCACTACGCATTACAGGGAAAATTCGTTTTTAGCAGAACAGTCCGTATGTGGAATAAAATCCCTCCGGAGATATTTCCTGTCACTTTCAATCTGGGCAAATTCAAACTGAATGTTCCTCCTTCCTGTAACCTAATTTCCTAGTTCTGGCACAATGCTTTGCCCATGAAAAAAAAGACAGTGCCACATCGCATACAGAGTGTGATTTGTTTTACATCCGCGCCTGACTGTTAGTCTTAATCAGATGGTGGACAAACCACTATTGTATAATTTGGAACGTCATACATGCGTCCTAGATAGCCGAAGCCATAATTCTATGCAACAGAACCACCTAATTGCAACTTCAATGATTTCAGTACAGGTCTGCAAATCATCACACCTTGCTAAAGAGTTGGAGACTTTCCAACTCCTGTCCAGAACACATGTCAAGCATGCTCACTGGACTGGATCATTCACCATGCGTGTCATTATCAGCGAAATGATCCTGGCCACCATAATAAACAAACCTGTTATGGGGCCGCAAAACCACAACCACCACGATGCTCCCATATAGGGGCCAACCTCAATGATCAGCCAGAGAACTATTATAAGTCTAAAGAGACAAATAATGAACTCTGGGGCTCACTGATCCCCGTGGAAATAAAGTGGAGTTTCCAGTTGTTTCCCTGTCTGACTTCAGGGGACTGGGCTCCCTTATACCCCCAGTTGCACAGATCTAGACAGCTGTTACGTACCGTAAAGACCATAAATGTGCCCCCGGGGAGAGCCACATCGCATACAGCCAGTGTTACAATTGAGTTACTGCGAGACTTCTTTCCATAATAAGTTATTTCAAGAAGCGTGATGTTGATTGGCCTCCACGGTCGCCGGACTTCTGTTGTGGAGATATCTGAAAAACAAGGTTTGTGTAAACAAACCAGAAACGTTTGGGCAATTAAAATAAAATATTCGTGATGAAAATAATGAAATACCGCGTGAAATGTGTGAGAATGTAATGAAAAATGTGCTCAAAAGGGCTTGCATTTGTGAGGCTAACAGAGGCGGACATTTATTCGATATTGTATTCCATACATGATTGCCAATATTGGCTTTAATTTGCATTTTAACCCTTAACGGCCGAAAGGCCCCGCTGAGGGGACATAGTACTTATGCCATAGAAAACGAAAGGCCCCGCTACGGGGACATGAAAAGAATTTAATTTTCATTTCATTTATATAATATATAAATAAATATATAAATATATATAATTATATATTATAATTATATATATAATTATATATAAATATATAAATATAAATATATTATAAAAATTAATTTTATTTATAACATTAAAAATCAAGTAAATATATTGAATTCATATCTAAATAAATCATTTTAATCAGTTTAGTTTAAGTTTTCATCCTTATAAACGTTTTAGAATTTCACCTAATTTTCCGTCGTGCTATGGGCGAGTATTACAAAAAAAGCTCTCGGCCGTTAAGGGTTAAAAACGAAGTCATATTCATTATAGCCTAAAATATTTTATACCCACATTTATGTGGTTAACAACAAAAGTTGACATCACTTACTTGCAGAAATAACTACTAAAAAAAAGTGTAGCATACTTACATAAATATGAGTTATATTTTTAACATACTCCAGATCCTTTTACTTAGAATAAAAGGCAAAATTCTTTTCAGCAAAAAATCAGCATATCTCATCTAAATTCATTATACCAGCTGCATTAAATACATAAGTGTCAGCAGGCTAAAACCTTTAATAAAAAAAGCCCACATATATATTGTGAGAGGTCAATAACATAATACGGCTATAGGTTGTTGTCTATGCTACTTTTGCCATGGTATCTTAATCAAACTTATTTTCAATTTTATTAAACCACAACAAGTGCTGACAGTATTACCAAATACGTTAAAGCAGAAAAGTGCTTAACATTATTACTTATCTTTTCTATTAAATTTTAATCTTTTTACTCGGTCCTTTAAATTATAACTATTTCTTTTTCTTTTTTTTTTCTTTCAATATTTCGCTTTCCTTTGGAAAGCTTCTTCAGGAAATTATTTTTTATATTTTCAAAAACAAAAATAATTTCCTGAAGAAGCTTTCCAAAGGAAAGCGAAATATTGAAAGAAAAAAAAAAAGAAAAAGAAATAGTTATAATTTAAAGGACCGAGTAAAAAGATAAAAATTTAATAGAAATTATAAAAAAAGGTCGAATAAAACTGAAAATAATTATTTCTTATCATAACTTAAAGGAAGGTAATCACAAAATTGAAATAAATTTATTAGCTTTATTGTTAGATACATGCATTAATAATAAATAAATTTTATTTTTGTAATCCTCATTGAATTTTCTTTACAAGGATGTAAATATGTACTTTTTTTAACTTTGGTTACGCTTACATGCAGCTCCTCGATCATACTCCTCCAAGTTTTAGCCGAAGGCATTTAAATTACGAGACTATTAAACACAAAAAGAACACTTTAACATATAACAAAACGAATTTAATTTCACCGTCCTTGCCTATAAAGAGTTTTTCAGCAAGAAGTTAGTTTTCTAAAACCAAATAAATCCAAAAACGTAGATTAAGATGATTCAAATTTTAATTGCATTAAGCAGGCAATTGAGAATGAAAAATGATATCTAACAAATATTCACCACGATTACGCTGACAGATGTCGACTCTTTCATTAAAGTTTTTAATCACTTTTTTGGCACAATGGCGGTGCTAATTCGTCGATTCTTTCATTACGGATTTTGAGTTTTAAAACTGACGTCGATTCGATTGGCTCCGAATAGACTCTGTCCTTAACATAGAACCACAAAAAATAATCCAGTGGTGTTAAATGACTCGATCTGGCTGGCTACAGTAGTGCTGATTGTCGTGAAATGATGCGATCGGGAAATTTAGTTTGCAATAAATTGATTATTTCATTGGCTGTGTGACATGTGGCACCATCCTGTTGAAACTACATGTCAGTGACATCCACGTCGTCAATAATAGGTCAAAATTAAGTTGTTAGCATCTCATGATAGCGATATCCATTGACCGTTACCCTATTTCTAGCTTCATTTTCGAAAAAAAACGGCCTAATCAGGCCTTCAGACCCATTAACGCACCATACAGTAACACATTAAGCATGCAAAGGGTTTTCAATAATCGTTTTACGATTTTCAGAAGCCCAAATGCGGCAACTTTGCTAGTTGACATACTCTGACAACTGAAAATGGTTGTTCCTTAATGAAATGAGCCAATTTACGACATTGTGCATGATCGATCGACTTCAATTTCTTCACCAGTTGAATCTTGTAAGGCTACAAAGTCAAATCAATCCTTATCCACATCTATGAATTGATAAATTTGCATTTGCTTCAATACTGTGGCTCACGGCTGCAATGTTTTCAGTTGAACAACCTGGTGGATCCTGTATTAAGCCTGCCGACTAAAATTAAACGACAAAATTTTTAATAGCGATCTTAGTAGGACGACAATGATGTCTGGAAATATCACGAATCTTACGAAATAAAACTTAAACAGAACCACCACTTTTATAGCGGATTTAAATTATTTTAAGGCGATTTTCGTGCGAAATTAAATTCATTGTAACAATTGCCAGTGCATCTACTACGAATATGTCAAAACACCAAACGTCAAAATTATCATGTTGTTGATGTTGCCACAGGTGAAAAACAAACTTCTTCTTGAAAAACCCGTTAGAATATTACAATAAATTTTATATGTAGAATATGATTTTATTAACATTTTAGATAAATAAAACAAAAATCAGATATATAGGGTGTTTTTATAGAGGTTTAGAACTTTTAACTGGAAAAAACAAAGATATATTTTTTTAAAGTTATTTTAATTTAATTTACGTTATTCGAAAAATAATCTTGTGGCATTATAATTTCAATATACAACTTCCGGTATATGACCGCTCGGACATAGCATTAGCTGGAGTTTAACATTTGTGGCCTTATGTCGGCAATACCACGGTGAAGGTTGCCGCAACAGCAGCACGATATTGGAGAATATTTTACGGTTCCGAGAAGAGAAGTTATGCGGATGCCAACAATTTTCTCCAATAAATTAATTGTGACTGTTCACTGTCTTGTTGAAGCCGTAGCTCTAGTTAGTAATTTGGCCAGTATTGATTTTAAGGTTCATAAAGCACATCAGAACAGACAATTTTTCTAAAAGTAATGATGCCTCACCATACAGTTAGGGACCGTCTCGGAGGCACGCAGTCTTGATGGATTTCTTCCCCATCTTGACATGTGATTTTGTGGATAAGAGGCGGTACCAGTCGCTGGCAGGAGCTCCAAACTGTGACTTAACACAGTTGCTCTTTTGGTTATTGGTGAAGAACCTCGAGCAGTTACATGAAAGCTGTTGGTTAAATCGGTTGATTTTAAAAAAAAAAAACCTTTCGAAGAGATGTTAACGCAAGCTTAACATCCAATGTCCTAGCTAGCGCATGCAACAGAATAAGGAGGTGGATAATCTCCAATTCTTCAGTAAGGAATGGGGATAAGGCCCTGCCACTTGCATTTAAAAATTGCGATTTAGGCGTATATGCGTCTAAGGCTGCGAGTGGGCGTTCTTTCTACACTCAGTGGTAAAACCACCGTCAGATTAAGGGTAAACACCCAGACGCTGAGATAAAACTTGCATACAGTTGCATACACTTGCATACAGTTGAGAATTTTCATCACCCCAAATACAGCGGTTTTATTTATTGATGTATCCATTGAAAGAAAAGTGAACCCCATCGCTAAACAAAATGCGCTTATGAAAATCGGAATCAACGGCAATCTCGCTTAAGACCACCCCGTAAGCACATTTATAAGTCTTTATGGATCACACAACCATCTAGACTTGTGTCTTGCGTGGGTAAAAGGGAGCCCAGTCCCCTTCAAGGCTAGTAGGAGCCAACTGGGCAATTCACTTTATTTCCACGGGAATCAGTAAAGCCCCAGAGTTCTGCTATTTGTCTCTTTAGGCATTTAGCTGTTATCTGACTAATTATTGAGGTTGGCCCTTCGGGAGTATCGTGGTGGCTGTGTGTTTCGAGGGCTTCGTTTGAGTTTGTGAGTCGAATCATTCACAATGAACACAATGAATGGTCCAGGTCCAGTGAATATGAATGCTGTTGTGTTCTTAATTTTATTAAGTTTCATGCGTTCTGGACCAGGAGTTGGATAGTCTCCAACTCTTCAGCAAGGAGTGAAGGCTGCGACCTACTTCGGGCTTATGAAGTTGCAAATAGGAGTGACCGGAGGATATACGTATCCGAAGGCCTTCTAGGGCGAGGATGACGCTACATTTCATCCACAGTAGTAATGATCCACCATCTGATATTGGCCCACATGACTAGGTGCAGATATAAATCTTATCACGCATCAAGCTTTAGGTCCAACATGCACAATTTGGAATGAAATGTCAAATCCAAATAAACATAAACCGCTTGGCAGCTGACAAAATGGCTGTCAGTCAAAAAGTGTGGCCAACTTAAAATTCTATAACGTTACTTAAACATCGGGTGTGTTCATCTTATTTAAGCATCAGCGGCGGGTTCAATTGTAACAAATTATACGTCGATCTTAATTAATGGCAATAATATTTAAATGTATTAAAATGGAGTCTTAACGCCATATGCTATGGCTAGGCTAAAGCCAGATTATAGTGTTTTTTTGAAATAAACATTTTGAGTGTTTGAAACTTTAAGAACACTTTGGGAAAGCTTAAAAACATTATAATATTCATTATAATATAATTATAGAACCATACAAAATCTATTTTTATTATTTAAAATACTAAAAATCTATTTTAAAGTTTGACAAGCTGTGCAAAATTTTAATGAGTTTTGTTATATCGACATTTTAAGCAATTAAACGTAAATGAATAATAAACAATTAATTACTTTAAAATAATAATCTTTATTGGTTGTACGTCTGGAGCTGAATATTAAACTGAGTTGCCGTTTTAGATTTTTTTTTTTATAAATTTTAGTTTTGTACTTTTGGTCCTTTTTTGTGACTCAAATAATAAATGTTTTTAATAAAAATTCGAAATTTTGTTAGCGAACTAGCGACAGTAAACAAAGAAAGGAAAAATTAAATTTTCACCAAACTTCATCTTTTTTACATTTTACTTCTTCTACTGCTTGAATCACTTAATGCCAATTTAAGGCTGCTTTTTGTTTTTTTCTAACCATTATTGGGCGATAAGTTTAATTTAAGGGGCCGTAGTTACGAGTTTTTACAAACGTTCTGTCAGCATTCGTGAACTGATGATAAATTTCACTAGTCGATGCTACCCAGAAAGAGCTTTTAGTACCCGATAAGTTTTGTTGAGGCGTTCTAGCAGCAATAGAGCTTAAAAATTGCAGAAATGTGACTTGTATTACTTGCTTAAGTTCTAAAATAAAATAATTCAGCAATAAAGCGAACTACTGTGTATGTTGTTTACGAACTGCGTGGCTTGCTAAGAAAAACTTATGATACAACAACAAAATTTCTAGTTACAAACTGCGTAGAAGTTTTATACACAAACAACAACGATTTGTTATGCTGTTTACTAACTGCATGGCATGTAAGACAAAAACAAATTTGACAATAACTAACTTGCATGCTGTTTACCATATGTGTAGTTTTCTAAGAAACCTTTTCTACAAAAGACAACAACAAATATTTTTAAATAAAGCAGAAATCTTATCAGCATAAAAACAAAAACAATAACACAAACAGACATACAGCCACCTATATATCGAATAAACAACATACAACAACAAAATGGGATACAAAGGGAATAGAAGATTCTTAAATCTTTTAGACTTTAAATGGACAAATATAAATAGGGCAGCGTCTGAGTGGATAGTCGATCAGTATAAAATAAAACCTCATAGTGTAAAGACGTATATTTTAAGTAAATTGTTTTGAAGTGTCAACTTTGTGTAGTTAAAGTAAATAATATTGTTATAAATTTCAAAATTCTTAAAACTGGTGTTATTTATTTTGCAGCAAAGAACTCACAATAAAACGTTTATTAAAGTTATAAACGTAACAATATATACATGGTGAGAGTAAAATTTTAATTCGAATTAAAATCAAGAAAATTTAATTTTTTTTTGATAGAGAAATAAAAATCAAAATTATAAATTTTTGTGCTAAAAAAAGGAAAATTTCCACAATACCAGAACGTAATGCAGCTTTATCTGGATTTGGATTTTGTAAAGATTATGTATTTAAATAACTCATTTTGCATATAAAATTATGAGAAATATTTATACTCAATAAAATTTAATTTGAATACACGAAGTCCACACACAACTGAAAGCTCTTTTTATTCTTCTTTTTATAATTCAGCTATCCATCAGTTTAGCCACGAATGCTATTTTAGGTTTATTCGATCATACTTTTTTTTATAACACAAGAAATGCTGTTTCAATATCACAGTATTCACTTGAAGTAAGCATGAATGCGCGGTGCATTGTGTAGAATTAAATTTTGTAAATTTTATTTTAGTATCACAAAAAAAAAGTAAAAATGTCTTTTACGGTGATATTTAAGAAACCCATTGATCTAAATATAAATGCTTAGTATTAATCGTCATTTGCAGTTAGTTTCTACAACGGAAAACCTCATATAGTTTTAGATAACAGGTTTCAAAAAGCTGTAAAATATTTGAAAACATAAAAGCAAATTAGATCCAATAAACGCATGCATAAATTCGCGAACACCCAAATGTTTTTTAAATTTTTATTACACCTTATAATAACTGATATCTTAATTGAAAAGTGCTAAACTTATTGGATTTGAGTGAGATAACATTGGACGGAATGTTAATAAAGGTGTAAGTCTCCTATAAATAGTCCGACAATTGTTGGCAACAACTCAGTTTGGGCGTGTTTGTCGCCAGAGTTAATAATACAGATTTACTGGGTTGTGGAGGAAGAACTATGAAATTATTTATTGTTTCCCTGTTGGCAATCTTGGCGGTAAGTAATAATTTTTATTTTTTAATATTTTTTTTTTTTTTAATTTCTCCTCTACTCACAGCTCTGCCATTGCGCGTTAAAGGATGAAAGTTTAGCCGAAGACTATCTAAAAAAATTTAATTCTGAAAGTATCAATTATTTGTATTTAGAAACTGAAGCCTACTGGACCCATCAAACGAATATAACCGATTATACTGAACAAAAAAAACTTGAGGCTTCCGCACAGTGGGCAAAGTTTATAAAAAATGTTTTAGAAGATATAAAAAAGTTTAATTGGACTACGTTTCAATCCGAAGATTTGAAGCGTCAATTTAAAATGTTGTCACAAATGGCTACTTTACCGGAAAAAGAATATCTCGAACTTTTGCAATCCATATCATCGATGGAATCCAATTTTGCAAAGGTACGCCTCTGCGAGTATGAGAACAAGAAAAAATGTGATTTATCTTTAGAACCTGAAATCGAAGAACTCATTACTAAGACCCGTGATCCTGAGAAATTGAAATATTACTGGCTAGAATTTTATAATAAAGCTGGTGCCCCCTCTCGTAAGTCTTTTGAGAAATATGTAGAGATGAGCAACAAGGATGCAAGACTAAATGGTGAGTAGTAACAAACCAAAAAAAAAAGGCAGTAACAATTGGGACAATATTGAACAAATTTCGTTTGATCAATCAAAGTTCTATCGGGTTTTTCAATTGTGGCAACACCAACAACATGATTGTTTTGACTTTTAGTTTTTTAACGTATTCGTGGAACGTGTATCGGTAATTGTTACAATGAATTCGCATTAAAATATTTAAAATCCAATAGGAAAATGGCGGATGTGTTAAAGTTACATTTCGTAACATTCGTGATATTTTAGTACACTATATTCATCCTTCTGCGACTGCTATTAAGAATTTGGTCGTTAAATTTAAGTCGACAGGCTCGATATAAAATATACGAACACCAATGCGTGTTCGACCGGGTCGTTTAACTAAAAACATCACAGCCGTGAGCTACAGTGTTGAAGCAGGTCCAAATTTGTCAATTCCTCGACGTTCTCAACAATTGGGGTTATCCAAAGCCACCACAAAGTGTGATTCGTTTTACATCCGCACCTGGCTATGTAGCCTGAATCAGATGGTGGACAAACTATAATTGTATAATTTGGAACGTCATACATGCGTCCTAGGAAGCCGAAGACATAATTCTAAGCAACAGAACCACCTAGTTGCAACTTTAATGATTCCAGGGCAGGGCTGCAAACCATCACACCTTGCTAAAGAGTTGGAGACTTTCAACTCCTGTCCAGAACACATGTCAAGCATGCCCACTGGACTGGATCATTCAATTTGCGTGTCATTATCAGTGAGATGATCCTGGCCGCCATAAAAACCGTTATACTGTTATGGGGCCGCGAACGATTATTGAGAAGCCTTTGCATGCTAAACATGTTACTGTATGGTGCTCTATGTGGTCTGAAGGCGTGATTGGGCCGTGTTTTTTTTGTCAAGATGAGGTTGGAAATGCGGCTGAAATTACGCTATCGCGAGATGCTAACAACTCAATATTAGCCTATTATTAACGACATGGATATCACTGATACGAGGTTTCAATAGGGCATTGCCACATGTCACACAGCCAATAAAACGATTAATTTATTGCAAACCAAATTTCTTTAAAGCATAATTTAACGACAATCACTTGTCAAGTGCCCCTGTAGAAGAGGATAGGTAGTGTACTAGCTTACAAGACTGGGGGTTGTGGGTTTGATTCCCAACAAAGACCTTAGTTTTTTTCACTACAAATAAAAATTGACTGTCGGTGAGACTGCTCAGTGATGAAGGCATGGCCACTGGTCACTGTGCTGTTTTATAGGTCAGTTAATTTCCATAACTATCCTTCTACTTTCACCACCTGTCTCATCTCTTCTGTATGCCTTTCCTAAAGAATGTAGCACGGTACTTGACTAAATAGGCATTGGTGCCTGAAGTGCTACTTCTCTTTAAGAAAAATAAGTGGCCAGCAAGATTGTGTGATTTAACACCACTGGATTATTTTTTTTTGGGGTTATGTAAAGGACAGAGTCTCTACTGAGCCAATCGAATCGATTTCAGCCTTAAAACTCAAAATTCGTTATGTACAGAAATTCAATTTTCTGGCGGTCCAGATAAATTTAAAAAATTCAAAGAAAAGAAAAAAGACAATGATATGAAATTCTATTCACTTTCTGTGGAAAATATATTTTTTTGCTGTCTTTAATAGGTTTTAAATCCGCTGCTGAAATGTGGTTGGATAAATATGAGGATCCAACGATGGAAAAACAAGTGGAGAGTATTTTAGAAACTATAAAACCATTGTATCTGCAAATTCATGCCTATGTACGCCATCGTTTGCGTCAACACTATGGCAATGATTTGGTTACAGAGAATGGTCCCATTCCCATGCATTTGCTAAATAACTTGTGGGCTGAAACTTGGACGAATGTAGCCGATATTGTGTTACCATTTCCTAATAAGCAGCTCGTCAATGTCACCGATGAAATGGAGAAGCAAGGTTATACTCCCTTAAAAATGTTTCATATGGGTGAACAATTTTTTACATCCATGGGCTTGAAGGAATTACCACAGTGAGTTAATCTTGATCGTAGTAATTTTTAATATAAATTTGTACTTTCAAAAATGTTTATAGACTCTTCTGGAATAACAGTATATTTAAAAAGCCTGCTGATGGACGTAATATGATTTGTGTGGCTTCTTCTTGGGATTTCTTTTTGAACAATAACGTTCGTATTAAGCAATGTACTCTGATTAATCAAGAACATTTGTTTATTTTACACCATGAATTGGGCCACGTTCAATATTATTTACAATACCAACATCAGCCCATTCTCTATCGTGGTGGCGCCAATCCGGGTTTTCATGAAGCTATAGGCGATGTCATATCATTGTCTGTAACCACGCCTAAATATTTAGAACGTGTTGGCTTGTTAAAGAACTATGTGTTTGATAATGAAGCTCGCATTAAACAATTGTTTCGGAATGTAAGCTATTGAAATCGATTTATATTTATCATTTCGCTCTCTTTTTTTTTTGTTGATGTAAGGCCCTGGAAAAAATTGCGTTTTTGCCTTTTGCTTTTACTTTGGACAAATATCGTTGGTCGTTGTTTCGTGGAGAAGTTGATAAGTCTCAGTGGAATTGTGCTTTTTGGAAAATGCGCGAAGAATACTCTGGCATTGAACCACCAGTAGTGCGTACAGAAAATGATTTTGATGTTACCGCCAAATTTCATGTCTCTGCTGGCGTTGAATATTTGAGATATTTTGTCTCCTTCATTATTCAATTTCAACTCTATAAATCGGCTTGCATTAAGGCTGGCCAATATGATCCCAGCAATCCTCAACTGCCCTTGGATAATTGTGATATTTATGGTAGCTTGGCTGCTGGTGAATCCTTTGCGTAAGTTTTAAATTTCTTTATTAAAAGTAATAGATAATGGAATTCGGAAATACGATTTTATACTTTAGCAAAATGTTATCAATGGGTGCTTCGAAGCCCTGGCCTGATGCCTTGGAAACTTTTAACAGGGAGCGCAATATGAGTGCGAAAGCTCTTGTTGATTATTTCGAGCCACTGCGTGTTTGGCTGGAAGCTGAAAACAAAAAAAACAACGTCACTATTGGTTGGACTAAATCGAATAGTGAGTTTTATTTGTTTTATTAGTTAAGAGAAGAGCAACTTATTTTTATTTTTTTTAATTTATAGAATGTGTTGCCGCCTGAATTCCTTAATCTTAAATGATCATTATTTTTTAAAATATTTTTCAAAATTTTAAATTGATGTTGTAAAACAGTTTTATGTCTATAACTTGTTGTAAATAAAGGTTAGCCAGCCTATATGGTTTAATATGTTGTAAACGTCTTACTTAAGATTTTATCACTAGAAAGCAACTAAGCTCCTAGTGTAATTTTATTCACAAAAAGCTGCAAGCGAAGCAGTCGCAGCACTTGTTTAGGAAAAGATAAACCGGCAAAGAATTATGTCGGTATTAAGTTGTTTGGAGTTGTTCCGCCAGTAAATGAAATACTGAGTATAGTGTAGAACACGGCTTGAGAATGATGTCTTCAGATCGAAAGCGCTCACCGTTCATACTGAACAAGCAGTCACTAAAGACGAAAAGAAATGACAACATAATTATCTGAGTGTTTTAGTCTGATACGAACATGATAGAAGAATTTTACTCGTCGTTAACTGATACTAATGTAGAGCATACAGTAAACTGAAGAGCAACAATAACTACTGTGAAAACTGGCATAACCTATACCGATGTCAATATTTTTTGCATAAATATTTTAAGTAAATTTCAAAAAAAAAAGAAATTTACAAACTTAAAAAAAAAGTTAACCTTAAAAGATTTAAGTGCCAAAAATCGTAATAATCGAATCGAAATAATGCTATGGCCACGAATAATCCATAAGAGTAATAAGGTGAATAACTCAATAAGAATCTACAATGAGATTTAAAAGTGAAAGTTATGCTCCCATAAAACTTTAATTTTCCTTGTGTGATGTGCACCCTGTGTGGATGATAGGGAAGTGCAATGAAAGATAGGGCATTATGAATAGGGAAAGAAGAGGATAACTAGAGGAGAAACATGCAGCGGCATGTCCGAAAATCGAAAAAACGGTGGATGGAGGATATATTGTGGCCGCTAGGAGGTTTCCTGGACGCAAGATGCCGGAATCGGGTTCTTTTTTTGTTTGAATACTTACGGAGCGAAGTGGTGGCCGCACAAAAAGAAAAAATAAACACAAAAAAACGCTAAGAAAAGGTGACCAAATTTTATTTGTGTGAACAATTTTTTCAAAACGTATAAAATATTTTGAAAAAAAAAGTGAAAAACTTGAAATTATATAAAAAAAGGAAAAGAGTAAAAATTAACAAAATTTAAAGAAAAAAAATTATTACTGAGAAAAAAAGGAAAGAATGAACTAGCAAAAAATAAAAGCTAGAAACTACTAGAATTAACATTATTAAAAGAACGTTTCCAAAGGACACTAAACTGTTATATAGTGAAGAAGAAAAAAAAAAACAAGTTTAAAGTAAATTAATGAAAGTTAAATTAATAAAAATAGAAAAACTGCCATCACTGTCGCTTCCACCGAGGGACTCAAGTTTTCCACCACCAGAGACGCCACCACTCCTAGAGTAACAGGTAACAGCCATTTGACAGAACTTAACGACGAACGACCCACGGACTGTAATTTGAAACGTTGATATATATGTATTTAGCTCTAGCCTGTAAGAATTTAGGGAAAATACTTACCGCTTAAAAATTTCAATCCTCTTGAGACCCTTTAGGACAAGAGTGCGCGTTTAGGATTAAGCTCAAACCTGTTTTTCGCTGCGTGATCGTGGGCATTTTAGTTTCCCACTGTAGTGTTTTCCTTAGCCTAGAAAAGAGATATACATAGATAGGCGAAAGTGAAATATATATATAGGTAATATTGTGTGAATTGCTAACCATACCTTGACCAAGAATCCGGACATAGGACACGTGACGGACGGACGGCAGTTCCTGCACCAAAGTCGCGGCAGGTTTACGATCCAGTAAAGAGGGAAAGAGCCTGGCGAATAGGAATAGCAGAAATTCCGTTTAGTCGGAGGACAAATGTTTATTTTATAATTTATATACTCATTTAACCTGCATTTTTTTGTTATGTAAAATTTATTATTTATTTCCTTTTTTATTTTTGCTGCAATATTGTATGTATAAAATTTAATTAATTTACTTACCTTTTCTGGAATTTTTGTTGCCTTATTGAATCGTGAATTTAACTAATTTTGTTTGGTAAACGTAGGAATTATCAACATTTTGTTTTGAAATTATTTTTTTATAATAATAAAAATGTAAATTGGATATGGAATTCTAATTAGATTTTTCTTCTTAGATACGATGGCCTAAACGTTTCATAAGTGGTAAGTAGGGGTAAAAAGAAGAAGGGAAAAGATAAAGGCAATGACTAGGGACGTCCAACATTTTAGAGATTTTTATACGATGTCACGGTGAGGTCTCGGGACTTCTTGTGGGAGGGCAGAAGCATGGCATAACATCGGACATGGAGTTTTTATGTGTGTTTGCAGGGAGCTGACTAGACTTGCTTCGGGCTCCAAATTTATTCCTTTCCAATATTTTTTTTCAGTTAGCTGGTATGACTTTTGTAGCTGCTGCATAAACCAGACGCGTTGGCAAGAACCACCCCCAAGACGGCGAGCCCTAGCCGGTGCTTACGCCAGCATACCAGCGCGGCCAACGGTCGGGTAACCCAAATTTTACTTTCCTTTATATACATACGGAGGCTGCTACACTTGCCACAAAAAACTGATAACATGACTTTTATAATAAAGTAAGCTGTCAGTCTACAGTGAATGTAATAGAATAAACTTAATCATAATTAAGAAAAATGTTGCATGCGATTTATAATTCTATACACTTTACAGTATGGAATACATAATGAATAATGAATAACGAATAATGAATTCGTGTTGTATCCTTTAAGAGTAACAGGGCATTGCGACAATCTGAATCAACTGAAAATCCTAAGATAAAAGATTTTTAGTAATTACTTTGCATGGGAGAATTTTTTCCATTTTTTCCCAAACCAAATAATTTACAGTTAACGTAAAGTAAATTGAATTATTGATACATAATTCGAAGATTTTTTTTATTCTGTTTTCCAAGACAGCTCACGCTCACTGTTTCATCTTCAAGTCGAAATACAATCGATCTCATAGATAACAACTAGAAATGTGCATTTGAAAGAAGCTACCAGCGTAGATTCAATTATGAACGTATTTTGGTCATTAAATTTGAATTGAAAGGCTCGATAAAAAAAGTGCGAACAACAACGCGTGTTCGATTGAGTAGCTGAACTGAAAACATCGCAGCTATGAAGCAGATCCAAATTTGTCAATTCCTGTACGTTCTCAATAATTGGGCTTATCCAAAACCAGCACATGTCGAATTTGAAGCCTTCCAAGGCTCAACTGGTGTAGGATTTGCTGATTTTTCTGAAAAATTTTGAAAATATCATTTTTTCAGACCAAGCCCTTTTTCACTAGTCAGGGCAAAATTGCCGGATTTGTGTTTCTAAAGATTCGGGAAGCCTTGAAAATTTAGAGCGATAATTGAGAAGCCTTTGCCTCTCACTCACTGTATAGTGTGCCATGTGGTCGGGTTTTTGTTTTGTTTTGAAGATAAGGCTGACAATGCGGAAGCGGTCAATGGATCACGCTTTTTTGAGATGCTAAAAACTTAATGTTGGCCTATTACTGACGACGTGTGTTATCCACTGATATGTGGTGTCAACAGGACGGTACTACATGTTACACAGCCAATGAAACGATCAATTTATTGCAAACCAAATTTTCCGATCGCATCATTTCACGAAAATCAGTGGTTAAGTGGCCAGCCAGATCGTGTGACTTAACACCACTGGATTATAAACTGTAATCAGTATTTCATTTACTGGCGGAACAACTCCAAACAATTCAATAGCCACATAATTCTTTGCCGGTTTATCTTTTCCTAAACAAGTGCTGCGACTGCTTCGATTACTTACGCTCGTATTTTTTTAGATTAAAATTACACTAGAACTCCTAACATAGTGCAAAAATGCTTTCTAGTGATAAAATCTGAAGTAAGACTTTTACAACATATTAAACCATATAGGCTGGCTAACCTTTATTTACAACAAGTAATAGACATAAAACTGTTTTACAACATCAATTTAAAATTTTGAAAAATATTTAAAAAATGAATGAACGATCATTTAAGATTAAGGAATTCAGGCGGCAACACACTCTATAAATTAAAAAAAAAATAAAAATAAGTTGCTCTTCTCTTAACTAATAAAACAAATAAAACTCACTATCTGATTTAGTCCAACCAATAGTGATGTTGTTCTTTTTGTTTTCAGCTTCCAGCCACACACGCAGTGGCTCGAAATAATCAACAAGAGCCTTGGCACTCATATTGCGCTCACCATTAAAAGTTTCCAAAGCATCAGGCCAGGGCTTCGAAGCACCCATTGATAACATTTTGCTAAAGTATAAAATCGTATTTCCGAATTCCATTATCTATTACTTTTAATAAAGAAATTTAAAACTTACGCAAAGGATTCACCAGCAGCCAAGCTACCAGAGATATCACAATTATCCAAGGGCATTTCAGGATTTTTGGGAACATATTGACCGGCCTTAATACAGGCAGATCCATATAGCTGGAATTCAAGAATGAAAGCGACAAAATATCTTAAATAGTCAATATTAGTAGAGACATGAAATTTGGCAGGAGCATCAAAATCATTTTCTGTTCGCTTTACTGGTGGTTCAATGCCAGAGTATTCTTCGCGCATTTTCCAAAAAGCACAATTCCACTGAGACTTTTCAATTTCTCCACGAAACAACGACCAACGATATTTGTCCATAGTAAAAGCAACAGGTAAAACGACAATTTTCTCTAGCGCCTAGTATAAAGAGACTGAATTAGTAAAAATTTGTAATTAAAACCTGTTATAGATATTTAATCTTACGGTCAAAAACAATTGATTAATGCGAGTTTTGTTATCATGGACATAGTTTTTCAACAAACCAACACGCTGTAAATGTTTGGGTGTGGACACTGACAGAGCTAAAACATCTCCAACAGCTTCCTGGAAACCTGGATTAGCAGCAGTACGATAAATTAAAGGCTGATGTTGATATTGCAGATAATATTGAATATGCCCCATTTCATGATGTGCAGCGAAGAGATGTTCCTGATTAACACGGGTACATTGTTTGATACGAACATCGTTGTTCGTATATAAATCCCAAGCGGTGGCATGACAAATCAAATCGCGATTATCCGTAGGCTTCTCTAAGATACTATTATCCCAGAAGAGTCTGTAAAAAGAAAAACATTTTTTAAATTTTAGATAAGGGTATATCCAATCACAAAACTAACTGTGGTGCTTTTTTTAATCCCATCGATATGAAGAAGTCATCAGCCATTTGAAACATTTTTTTGGGAGTATAATTTTGCTTCACCATTTCATTGCTGACATCAATCAGGGGCATATTGGGGAAAGGTAAAACAATATCGGCAATATTTGACCATGTATCAGCCCACATGTTGCCCAACAAATGCATAGGAATGGGGCCAGTTTCTGAAACTACATCATTGCCATAGTGTTGACGTAGACGATGGCGTACATAACCATGAATTTGAAGATAAAATGGTTTTATAGCGCGTAAAATATCTTCCACCTGTTTTTCTATTGTGGGATCCTCATAACTATTTAACCAAATTTCAGCAGAGGATTTTAAGCCTATGTAAGGAAGGGAAACAAGCTTAATAAAAAAAATATAGGGGTTTTTCTACAAGAAGTTTGCTTTCTAAAACAAAAAAATTTCGATTAAGATGATTCAAATTTTTATTGTATTATGAAGCAAAAAGTTCGGCAATTATGCATAAAAAATGATATCTGGCTAAAGTGCAAAAGTCGACAACGACCACGTTGACAGATGTCGATTCTTTTATCAAAATGGCGTTAATCGTTCGATAATCACATCACGGATTTTGAGTTTTAATGCTGAAATCGTTTCAATTGGCTTCGCATAGACTCTCTCCTTGACATAGCCCCACAAAAAATAATCCAATAGTGTTAAATCACACGATCTGGCTGGCCACTTAACTGCTGATTGTCATGAAATTATGTGATTGGGAAATTTGGTTTGCAATAAATTGATCGTTTCATTGGCTGTGTGACATGTGGCACCCTCCTGTTGAAACCTCATACCAGTGTTATCCACGTCTACATAAATATACCAAAATTGAGTTGTTAGCGTTTCACGATAGCGTCACCCCGTATCCAGTCTCATATAGCGCATCAAATAGTCACATGTTGAGTAGAAACCCAAATGCGGCATTTTTGCTTGTTGTCATACCCTGACTAGAAAAAGCAGACGGTTGTTCCGGCTTAAATTCCTGCACCAGTTGAACCGTGTGAGGCTTCAAAGTCAAATCCTTACAAAAATTCGCCATGTGACGGTTTTGGATAGCCCCAAATTTAGATCTACTTCAACACTGCGGTGCTTTTAGTTGAACGACCCGTTAGAACACGCGCACATTTTCTATCAAGCCTGTCGACTCAAATTTATCAACTAAATTTTTAAAAGCGTTCTCAGAAGGACGATTATGTTGTCGGAAAATATCACGAATTTTACGAAATGTTACTTTAGCAGAATCACCATTTTCATAGAGGATTTGAATTATTTTAATGCGATAATTCGATTACTACTTACCATTAAATTTTGCTATTTTGGCATTCAACGCAATATATTTTTCAAAAGAGCTGCGGGAGGGTGTACCAGCCTTATCATAGAACTCACGCCAGTAATATTTCAATTTTTCCGGATCACGACTCTTAGAAATAATATCTTCGATTTCGGGTTCCAATGATATATCACACTTTTCCTTATTTTCATAATCGCAAACACGTACCTTTGCAAAATTAGATTCCATTGAGGAAAGAGATTGCAATAGATCAATAGAATCATTTTTGGATGAATAAGTCTCTTGCGACAATAATTTGAATTGACGTTTTAAATCTGTTGATTCAAAACTTTGCCAATTAAAATTTTTAATATCTTCGGACATTTGTTTCATAAATTTGGCCAATTCAGAGGACGCTGCATTTTTCTTGTCTTCATTATGTTTCGTAATATTGGAGGCAAAGGCCCAGTAGGTTTCAGCTTCTAAGTGTTTATACTTAATATATTCTGGATAAAGATTTGTTAGATATTCGCTAGCTTTCATTTCTTCCTTTGAAGCGCCATAACAGAGCTGTGGGAAGTAGTAAATATGAGAGATTATAATTGTAAATTAATATATAAAATTCAACTTACCGCCAAGTTTGCCAATAGTGTGACAATTATTAATTTCATAGTACGCCTTATAAGGACCAAGAAATATGTATGTTTAGGACAAGATACAAACGCACCTAAACTGACTTTTATTTTAGCAATAGTCGGACTATTTATAGCTACTCCAACCATTTTTAATTAATACACGTTATCAGTTTTACTCATTTATAACTATTGTTGTTATTATCAAATCAATTATTTTTTAGCGAAAACAAAATGCCAATTCTTATGATAATTTTGCGCGTGTGCGTTTCATCGACTTAAATTTTTTTTCTCCAAATGAGAATTATATTTCTCTGCAAATTAACGCGTTTTTTCACCCTCCACAAATGATTGAAAAGTTCTTTGATTCCAATAATAATAATTAAATGTTGGATGACATTTTTGCGCTCAGACGAAGCAATATTTTTTTTTGTTTTTTGGGGAAGGAGGTAAAATACATTTATGCATTCATAGTAGGTCGTCACCCGCTGTGATATGTCGGGCGCTACTGATTGGCATACCGACTAAAAAACCCCCTTACTTGCCCGAGATGTGTTGAACAACTCGGCACCGCCTTTCAATTACTTCGATTACTTCCCGTTCTCAGTGCCTAGGCACAAAAACGCCCATATGCCTGCATCCAGGCAGCCATATCACGCCGTATACTGCAGCCTTAAATATTCTGCCTGTTCGAGGTACCTACCCGAAACTGATCCTGTCCTGCTCCGAGGTTGATTGCTCTCTCGCAGTCTAAGCCGTTGCCCAGTGTCGACAGTTTCCCGCTCCAAAAAATTCTACCATTGCGTCCCGAATTTCCACGTTGCTTATCATCTTATCCACAACACTCTCTGCTGTTACCTTACCAATTTGCGACTCTAGCCGCTCACGAAAGATGGACCAGCGTCGGCACACGAAAAACTTATGGTCCGCATCGTATATGGTTTCCGCCCCCTCGTACAGGCAAAATAGTGTATGCACTTATGCACCTTGTGAAGATAGCTCCTGAAGTAGCCATGTTCAGAAAGTAATTGTGTCAGGTAGTAATTAATATCTCCGTGCTTTCTTTGCATCCATTTCCGTACGTCGAGAATGAGTTTGGCCCTCTATATGCTCCGGCCATTCTCGTCCCACTTAGCTTACCACTTCCTGACCGTTTCGAAACTCAGGCTCCCTTCCTCGTCTGATGGCGAAAGCTTTTGCGCGCTTTTCCAATTGTAAGTCTACCGGTATCATCCCAGCGATCACATAAACAGCAGATGACGATACTGTTTGATAGGCCGATGTTAACCGTAATGCTGTAGTCCTTTGCACTGCAAGTAGCGCGTTTGCCCGCCTCTTGACCTTTAGGGTATCCGCCCATACTTCGCATCCGTTTAGGATGATGCTGCTGCAGGGCTCCATCAGCAGCTTTCGTCTGCTTTCGTCGGGGGATTCCCGATGTTCGACATTAACCTGCTTAACTACAGGGTTATCTTTGTCAATTTCTCAGCGGCGTATTTTTTCTACTGCGAGTAGGTCAGCTTATTCCAAAGTTTTTCACATATGTCTCCGTGGTGAGTGTGGCGTCCATTTGCAGCATCTCGACCACTATGTGGATGTGTCGCCTGGTTGGCAGTAGCACCACCGCTTGGGCATGGCCAGTGTGACCGTGTGAGTTCAACAAAGACCTTGTTCTTATCATCACCTGTTGAAACCTCCCGACAGCGGCAATGTCATCCGCGTAACTGATCAAGAAGGTGCCCTCGGGTATTTCGATCCCGAGGATGCTGTCATAAGTCGCACTCCACAGGTCTGGTCCCAGTATAGACATCTAAACCGCTGCCGAGATAATGGGGAGTCTGCTTGGGTCCATGTCGGTGCGATAGACCAGGAATCTATCGGTAAGATAATCTCTTATCATTCGCATCAAGTACCCGGGCACGGACAATTTATCCCTAAGAGATCTTAGGACATCCGCCTACCTTAGGCTATTGAACGCAATTCTCACATCGAGCGTCGCCGAGAGAATCGGCGGTCATAGCGGATTTGCCAGAGCGGAAGCTATATTGCCATCTATATTGCCTCTGCCAATCGTGTCTTAAACAGCCACTCGAGCAGCTTTTCCGCGGTGTCCAACCTGCAAAGTGGCCTGTGTAAAGACAGCGAGCACAAAGGCCCATTTCCTTTGTTTATAAGCGCCAACCTCTTTTCCTTCCAGCAATATTTAGCTAACGACTAGTAGTTGTTACACTAGTACTCCCATTTGTCATCCCTTGTCCCGCCCAAATTTTATATTGCATATTTGTCAATTTTATTCTACTACTCTTGGAACATATCATAACGTATATTTGATATATCCTGTCATTAGAGCAGTTGTCTCACTTATTGTACATCAGCAGTTTCTTAGCAACGTTTTCGATTCCCCGCCCAAGATCTCATTAAACATTATTTTACCGTGCCTAATAACAGTTGTGTATTTGCATTTTATAAAGTATGTACACTCCCGCAATTCAAACGCTGCTGGCTTTTTTCTCCCTTTTCATCCTAAATTGAAATAAAATTTCCAAAAATTTTAGCATAAAACCTTGTTATCAGTCCTTCTGGTTTATGTGATGAACCCTAAAATCTATTTTACTCCCGGAAATTTTTGATAAAAAAATTGTTTTTCAAAGCTCGATTTTTTAACCCGATTTATATATCTGGATCTATTAAATACAACCATCGTTCAGTCGTCGTTTTAAACCCGTTAAAATATCATCATTATCACTATTTATTATTAGTACATATGGGCTCTCATTTTCTGTTGGTGCAGTTTAACTTTATAAAGTGTACAAAAAATCAAAGGAAAAGTAGAGAGAAAAATTTTAAATATCGCTAAAATAAATCATTACGATGTCCCAGACATGGCAATAAACTTAATTATAACCTAATTATTATTATTAATTTGCGATCAGCAATTAGTCAATACAAAGACATGAAAAACGCTCATTAAAATTTGTTTAAAACTTATCATTTTAGGAAATCGTATAGTTGAAACTTTTATGGTGTTGTTTGCGGAAAATATAATTGACTCTAAAAGAATTTGCTTCTATTGTAAAAAAATAATTTCTTAAAAAGTATAAGTATATGATTTGCTTAAGATAGATAAGTTTTGGAAATTCTTTACTTGTTCTTGTTGTGTTTTTGTGCTGATAATAAATGAATAATTAATATTGAGTTGCATATGTAGGGCAGAATACAAATTTATTTTAGTGATAGTTTTTGCTGATTTCCCAAACTATGGTTTTGGCGGGAATGCCAGAAAGTTGCTAAAAACAGCTGGAGTACAAAGTGTAGAAAAAGCACGCTGATAACTTCAAGTTCAATGGGCATGGATTAAACTAAATAATATCAATACGCGTAGCGTGGAAAGCGTATGATAAATTGTAGTCACTAGCTCCACCAAAATAAGTCACAAATCTGCAGATCTAAATTGGTTGGAATGTATGCCTCCTACAAATAACTACTAATTGGTTGGTGCTGCTACATTTTCTATCATTAGTGCACGATATAAAATAATGTTATTTTGTAGCAAAATATTGTTAAGTTTAAGTCATAAAAATATAATTCTCATTAAAAGAAAGTAAACGAAATGATCTATTATGTCTTTTTAAAAATAAAGAAATTTCTAGGAAATCTTGTGAGACAAGATAACAACAACATGCTACATTAAAATTTCACGAACTAAATTTAACAATCAGAATATAGAAAGAGTCAACACAGAAAAAGAAGGCATACAACCCAATAAACAGCTACACTGAATAATGATAACAACCACATATGATAATGTTGTGGTAGACTTGCGAGTAAATACTAAAACCACTAGAACTGCTGGAGAGCAAGACAGTTGAATTGGGAATACCTTTGAGTGTAGCTTCAACAGTTATTAAGCATTCCTAAGTAAAGATAATAGGCGTTAAAATGTTAAATTAAGCGTTAAGTTAAGACATTTCTAAGTAATATATTGAAAACAAGACAATAATAACATGCTACCTTAAAATTTCACGAACTAAATTTAACAATCAGATAATAAAAACAATTAACACAGAACAAAAAGACATACAACCAAACAAATATCTACAGTGAATAATGATAACAACAATAATATGTGATGATGTTGAAGTAGATCCTTAGAGTAAATACTATAACCACATCAAATAGAATATATTAGTTCCCTCTGCGGGGCAACTATGGGCAACATATTTGAATTGGGAACATCGTCAAGTGATTAAACATTGTCAAGTTAAGATAATAAAGCAGTTTTTAGGCATTAAAGTGTTAAATTAAGCGTTAAATTAAGAAAATTCTAAGAAATCTTATGAATATAAGACAATAACAACATGCTATATTAAAATTTCACGAACTAAATTTAACAATCAGAAAATAAAAACAGCTAACACAAAACAAGAAGACACATAACCAAACAAATACCTACACTGAATAATGATAACAATAACTATGTCTAATGATGTTGAAGTACAACGTTCGAGTGAATTTTATAACCACTTCAAACAGAATATATATAATCCCTCTGCTGGACAACTTTGGGTAATACATTTGAATTGGGAACTTCGTCCAGTGAAGACACAACAGTGATTAAGTATTATCAAGTAAAGATAATATAGCAGTTTTTAGGCGTTAAAGTGCTGAATAAAGCGATAAATTAAGAAATTTCTAACAATACATTAAAATTTCACGAACTAAATTTAACAATCAGAAAACTAAAATAAATAAATAATAATTTAAAACTCTAAAGTATTGTGCATTATAATAAATGCAACGTCATAAACGTAACAATATGTTTAGAAATTATTAGCTAAATATCGCTTAGTCGTTAGCGACTTTAAAACGTTTACCATAGCTACATCTACAAATAAGAGAAAACTCCAGATGGCAGTTTTTATCGGTATTTTATATTTGCTAAATAAAGTTTATTATTTCTTATATCTTAATTGAATAGTAAGTACTTAAAGCAATAAATGAGTTAAACTGATAAAGTCAGTACGATTATCTAAATTGCCATGAATAGTGCCGCAGTTAGCTTTAAAACTTTAGCGTGTTACTTTATAGTCTTTGTGTAGATAAGTACCTGCGATAATAAGACTAAGAAAAAATATGATGTGGAACTTGAACTCTAAGAAAACATTTGTAAGATCCATAATCCTGAAAAAATTTAAATATTACGGGCATAAATTCTATGAGAAATCGGGTACACCACCTCTCTGCTTTTTATAAAATTCATTGGCGAGTTGCAGGAGAAAAGAAAAATGCTCTAAAAAAGTCGAAAAGATTAAAAAAGTTGCGATAAACTAATTATTTTTTTGTTCTAGAGTGTAATAATCTGATATTTGATTTTGGAGAAGTTGAATATAAAAGAATTTAAATAGAGTGTTTTTATAGCGATATAGAACTTCAAGTTGGTAACACCTTTTAAATGGCGGCCATTTTGTCAGCTGTTAAGTTATTTATGCTTAATGGGTTCGGCATACCAACGTGCATGACTGTCACCTGAACAACGCTTCCAGATTATGCAAATTAAGGTCAAAACAGGATTGCCGCTGGGTCTGATTTCCATAAGCGAATTTTGTTTAGCGATGAAGCTCACTATTGTTTGAATGGATACGTTAATATACAAAACATAATATTTAGTGTAACGATAATCCTCAAGTGCATATTGAGACATCGCTACACCCAGAATAAATGACTGTTTTTTGTGATTTATGAACTTGTGGAATCATTGATGCGTACTTTCTTAAAACGGTCTTGGATAAAATGTTACAGCCCACGGTAACGGCTTAAAAGCTGTTACTTTACTTTGAAGGCAACATTTGGTAACTATATAACTTGTCGTGTGCATACATAGTCACTAGCATCGGTACAGTGAGGTGTGAGTTGACTGTTGTGATTGCAAGACTCCGTTCTTTCTCCTACCTTCTTTGTCAAACTTTCAACCATATTTACTCTTTCGCAGATGACAGATGGACTGAACCAGTTGGAATTGAGTTCCCAAAGGCAGAACATGAATGATACGCTCAATCATGATCTCGTGGCTATATCCAAATGGGGTCGTGCGAATAGAGTCGATTTTAATGCCCGTAAGACGCAATATTGCATTCTGACTTATAGATCTGTGTTTGAAAATGGCGCTGCACCTGTTATTATGGCTGTTACAGGTATTACGGAATCGAAAGCTTTTGATGTTTTTGGCATGAAAATTCAGTGTGATGTTCGATAGACTAAACACATTTTTCAAGTTTCGAAAGAAGCTTTCAAGTGTTCTCGGTTTTCTAAAACGGTGTAAGAACAGTTCGTATGGGGAATAAACTTCCTTCAGATGTCTTTCCTGTAACATTTAATGTAGGAAAGTTGAAATTGAATGTCCACAAGTACTACTTCCTCTTTCCTCCTCCCCGTAACCTATTTTCCCAGTTCTGGCACAATGCACTGTATAAGGAGGGGTCCGTTTATTAATCCGAGCGAATAAAAATCAAATAAAGTAAATTACAAAAAAAAATCATCTTTGTTTTAATCCATTTCAAAGTTTTATACCTCTATAAAGAACACCCTTTAGAATAAAATGCAATAATTTTTGCTTAAGTAGATCAATCAAACTTTAAAATGTCTCATCAAAATGACATTTACAAATAATTTGTTTTTTAAAGTCTATGACTTGAAGTGAGTCCAGCGATAGGCACAAGTTCAGTCAGAGAATTCAAAGTCACTTGTGATAATGGTGCCTAGTCTTTGAAATAAGAGTTTCAAGCTTTTGTCATAAACACCATTAGGCAAAAAATAGATAAAAATCCTAAAAGTAATTAAATGATATTTCAACAAAAATAAAAGCAATTCTGAAAAAGCTAGGAAGCAGCAGCCAACTTCACTACTTAAAGCACTGATACAATTATATTTTCCGATTGCCGAAGCGTTGTTGCCGCTTGGGGATTGCTTGTTAACAGATGGATGACGTTTTATGTGCTAATTGAGGTTTATAATTTTAAAGTATTCTCCAACGTTTAGGGCTTTTTATCAAAAAAATTTTGATTAAAATGATTCGAACTATATTATAAAAAGAAAAGTCGGTGATTGTGAATGAAAAATAGCAAATGTCCACCACGACCACGTTAACAGATGTCGTTTCTTTCAATCACTTTTTGACAAAATGGCGGTCCTATTTCATTAATCACATCACGGATTTTGAGTTTTAAGGCTAAAATGTTCTTAACATAGCCCCACAAAAAATAATCCAGTGGGGTATATCACAAGATCTGGCTGGCCAGTTAACTGCTGATTGTCGTAAAATTATTGGAACGGGAAATTTGGTTTTCAATAAATTAATCGTTTCATGGGCTGTGTGACATGTAGCATTGTCCTGTTGAAATCACATGTCAGTGATATCCACGTGTCAATAATAGGCCTAAATTGAGTTGTAAGCATTGCGCGATAGCGTGATCCATTGACCGTTACCGCATTTTCAGCCTCATCTTTGAAAAAAAGGATCAAATAACGCCTCCAGACCTTATAGTCACCATACAGTGACACGTTCAGCATGCAAAGGCCCAAGTGCGGAATTTTTTTTTTGCTTGCTGACATACCCTGACAATGGGCTTTGTCTTAAAATAGATTTTTTTAAGAAAAACCAGCCGGTTGTTCTTGAATGAATTAAGCGAATCTACGGCAATTTTACTTCAATTCCTGTTCTAGTTGAACCTTGTATGGCTTCAAAGTTAAATCTTTACGCAAAATTTACTCTGTGGTATTTTTGGATAACTCCAGTTGTTGAGAACGTCGAAGAATTAACAAATTTGGATATGCTGTAATACTGTGGCTTACGGCTGCGATGTTTTCAGTTAAATGACTTAGTTGAATACCCGTTGGTGTTCGCACAATTTGTATCGAGTCCGTCGAGTTAAATTTAACGACTAAATTCTTAATAGCGGTCATGGAAAAACGATTATGTTGTTCGACAATATCACGAATTTAACGAAATGTAACTTCAACAGAATCGCTATTTTCATAGCGGATTTTAATTATTTGAATGCGATTTTCGTGCGAAATTGAATTGTTTCTAACATTGCATTGGCAACATCTACTATGAATACGTTAAATAACTTAATGTCAAAACTATCATTTTGTTGGTTTTGCCACACTTGTAAAACAAACTTCTTGTTGAAAAACCAGATATTTCTAACTGAATTTGCCTGCTTTTTATTGTTCTTTTTACCATTAGTCACAATTATTAACGAACTTAAGTCTAATTTAAGACTTTTTTCTTTTTTTTTGTAATAAGCAATTCGGACAACGAATCAAGCGATTAATCGAATACAAATTGGTCTACATTTTAATTAAGCGAAACCCAAAGCTTTTTTTTATTGAGGTGAAAGTTACTCTCTTATTTAACTTTGCTTAAAATTTACTGTTAATAAAACAAGTTGAGGAAACTAAATAAGAGAATTAGATTACGTGGAAATGCTCTTAATTTGCGCTTCCAGCTAATGCCGGCTTTAAAAGAGAAAAAGTCTCACTCTCAAACTATGAATTATTTATTGAGACGATTACAAAGCCAAGCAGCTTATGGTTGAATGCATCCAATCGCCATGGTATTCTATGCTTAAAACATCTTTAACAAGCAAATAAAGTGGCTCATATTTTAGTGTTGACTTAGAGACACCTAAGTGAGGTAATTGAATTTTTTTACTCGAAGACGGTTAGAGACAAAACATGTTGCGTGTTGTATTGGCTAGAGAATTTTTCAAATATAATTAACCCAGAAAACTATGTACCTGGACATAGAAGAAGAATAAAATAAAAAAAATAATTACATTTATGGTTGTTAACAATAGTGACGAGTTTCTCACCAAAAATATATTGCGTTATAAGATTTATAAATGAAAGTGAAACTAAAAAGTTTGGAAAATTTGTCTCAATTTTTATATTCAGTTATAAAAATGTGGGTGATAAAAACTATTAAAAGTAATTTGGCGAAAAGAAAACGCTTTCAATAACTCTGTTTTAAAATGAAATTTACGTTAAAGATAATATGGTATTTTTTTGTATACGAGGGTAATGTTTAAATTAAGGAAACAAGCAATAAATAAAAAATAATTGAAAAAATAATTTGAGTCGTCCAAATTTGTTGCTAAATTTACTTGTTATTTATTATAACGCTGAAATGTGGTTATAATGCGAATAATGACGTTTTAACTGGTGATCTTTCTGATTATTTTTTGTGTGTTATCTTTTAATTTTTTTCAGGTAAATAACCTTAATTGCATTGTTACAATTTTACAAAATTTTGGTCCAAAAGGTATAAATTCTAGCACTAGATCAGATTATTAAAAAAACATTTCTCTGTTTTAAAAGACACCATAAACATTTTGCTGACAGGGTGATTCAACATTTTTTTGTAGTATTTCATATTAATATCATATGCTTTTAAATTCCAATGCTATGAACCTGAAAGCTGAAAGTGGCCTTATAAGTTACTAAATATGGATTCTAAGGCAAAATTTATCAGTTTCAAGTTCAAAAAATTTTATGCATGTTTGCTGAAATCGGTTTATGATTAAAATTTTCTAAGTTTGGCAACATTGTTTAGTTAAGTACTTCCATGCTTAAAATTTGTTGAGCTCTTTTATTCTAAAATAATTACACACAACACTTGGGAGTTTTAAAGTAAATTACAGGATTTATTTAGGCGAGCAATTTACTATTCAATACACAAAAAGCAAGCAAGCTGCTGTATAAACTTTTTTTCTTTATTTGACAGCGTTCACACTTAGACAGCGTTGTTGCCCAAAAGAGGGCAGCTTTTATATTCTGTTTAAGTGGTTCTACCGTTTGCTCGAATACTTCTTGTTCTGTGTTTACTGTTTTTATATTCTGATTGTTGAATTTAGTTCGTGAAATTTTATGATTGTCTTGTTTTTAAAAGATTTCTTCAAAATGTCTTAATTGAAAATTTAATTTAACATTTTAACGCCTATTATCTTTGAAGCTGCACTTGAAGATGTTCCCAATTCAACTGTCTTGCTGCCCAGGAGTTCTAGTGGTTCTAGTATTTACTCGCAAGTATACTACAACACACAACTCACATGTCGTTTTTGTTATCATTATTCAGTGTAGCTGTTTGTTAGGTTGTATGCCTTCTTGTTCTATGTTGACTCTTTTTATATTCTGATTGTTAAATGTAGCTCGTGGAATTTTAATGTAGCATGTTATTATTGTCTTTTTTTCATAAGATTTCTTAGAAATATCTTTATTTAACACTTAATTTAACATTTTAACGAACTTACTTAGGAATGCTTAATTACTGTTTAAGCTGCACTTGAAGATGTTTCCAATTCAACTATCTTGCTGCCCAGCAGTTCTAGTGTTTCTAGTATTTACTCGCAAGTCTACTACAACATTATCACATATAGTTGTTGTTATCATTATTCAGTGTAGCTATTTATTGGGTTGTATGCCTTTTTGTTCTGTGTTGACTCTTTTTATATTCTGATTGTTGAATTTAGTTCGTGAAATTTTATTATTGTCTTGTTTTCGAAAGTTTTCTTAGAAATTTCTTTATTTAACGCTTAATCTTAACACTTAAACGCCTAAAAACTGGTTTATTATCTTTACTTGGCAATGTTTAATCCCTGTTGTGTCTGCACTTGACCATGCTCTCAATTCGAATGTGTTGCTTGTAGTTGCCCAGCAGAGGGAATTTATATATTCTGTTTGAAGTGGTTCTAGTATTTATCCGAACCCCTTACTTTAACATTATTACACATGTTATTATAATCATTATCCCGTGTAGGTGTTTGTTGGGTTGCGTGTCTTCTTGTTCTGTGTTAAATGTTTTTATTTTCTAATTTTTTAAATTAGTTCAAGGAATTGTACTAAAACACTTCTTAATTTGCAAAGAGATACAATAGGTCAGTAAAGTAAAGTAAAGTAAGGTAGAGTAAAGTAAAGTACAAGTGTAAAGTTTTTTTTAGTGATAATTAATTTTTTATAACTTAAACTACGCATCAATAGTTTTACCAAGAAGTATGTTTAATATCTATTTATAGTTCTTAGAAAACGGTTAAAATTTTTAGTCCAGCATTTGTTTATATGATGTTTTCTTATATGTCGGAAAGCTTTTAATCTGCCCTCGTATATACTTTGCACGCCTTTGTTTTTTTTTTCAAATAAAAGCTAAAACAAAACAGAGAATATAAAAACAATTATAACATAAAAACGAGCTGTTGGCTAAAAGACTTTAAAATAGTTAAATAAAATATGTGAGATAATATGCTCGGCAAAAAACAGTAGGTTTCAGCTTCTAAGTGTTTATATTTAATATATTCTGGAGAAAGATTTGTTAGATATTCGCTAGCTTTCATTTCTTCCTTTGAAGCGCCATAACAGAGCTGTGGGAAGTAGTAAATATGAGAGATTATAATTGTAAATTAATATATAAAATTCAACTTACCGCCAAGTTTGCCAATAGTGTGACAATTATTAATTTCATAGTACGCCTTATAAGGACCAAGAAATATGTATGTTTAGGACAAGATACAAACGCACCTAAACTGACTTTTATTTTAGCAATAGTCGGACTATTTATAGCTACTCCAACCATTTTTAATTAATACACGTTATCAGTTTTACTCGTTTATAACTATTGTTTCTATTATCAAATCAATTATTTTTTAGTGAAAATAAAATACCAATTCTTATGATAATTTTAGGCGTGTGCGTTTCAACGATTGAAACGTTTTTTTCGCTAAATGTTAGTGATTATATTTCGTTCTCGTTTTTCACCCTCCACAAATGATTGAAAAGGTCGAAGCAGCATTTTTTTTTTTTTTGGGGAAGGAGGTAAAATAAATGTATGCATTCACCGTAGGTCATCACCCGCTGTGATATGTCGGGCTCTACTGATTGGCATACTGACTAATAAACCCCCTGACTTGCTAGGGATGTGTTGACCACCTCGGCACCGCCTTTCAATTACTTCGTGGTGGATCCCGTTCTCAGTGCCTAGACACAAAAACGCCCATATGCCTGCATCCAGACACCCATTCCATGCCGCATACTGCAGCCTTAGGTACTCTGCCTGTTCGGGGTACCTACCCGAAGCCGATCCTGTCCCGCTCCGAGGTGGATCGCTCTCCCGCGCTCTACCTCCGGCCAGGTCTAAGCCGTTGCCCAGTGTCGACAGTTTCCCGCTCCAAAAAATTGTACCACTGCGTCCCGAATTTCCACGTTGCTTATCATCTTATCCACAACACTCTCCGCTGTTACCTCACCAATTTGCGACTCTAGCCGCTCACGACAGACGGACCAGCGTCGGCATGCGAAAAACGTACAGCCCGCATCGTGTATGGTTTCCGCCCCCTCCTACAGGCAAAATAGCGTTATGCACTTGTGCACCTTGTGAAGATAGCTCCTGAAGTAGCCATGTTCAGAAAGCAACTGTGTCAGGTAGTAATTAATATCTCCGTGCTTTCTTTGCATCCATTTCCGTACGTCGAGAATGAGTTTGGCACTCTATATGCTCCGGCCATTCTCGTCCCACTTAGCTTACCACTTCCTGACCGTTTCGAAACTCAGGCTCCCTTTCTCGTCTGGTGGCGAAAGCTTTTGCGCGCTTTTCCAATTGTAAGTCTACCGGTATCATCCCAGCGATCAAATAAACAGCAGATGACGATACTGTTTGGTAGGCCGATGTTAACCGTAATGCTGTAGTCCTTTGCACTGCAAGTAGCGCGTTTGCCCGCCTCTTGACCTTTAGGGTATCCGCCCATACTTCGCATCCGTTTAGGATGATGCTGCTGCAGGGCTCCATCAGCAGCTTTCGTCTGATTTCGTCGGGGGACTCCCGATGTTCGACATTAACCTGCTTAACTACGGCGTATTTTTTCTACTGCGAGTAGGTCAGCTTATTCCAAAGTTTTTCACATATGTCCCCGTGGTGAGTGTGGCGTCCATTTGCAGCATCTCGACCACTATGTGGATGTGTCGCCTGGTTGGCAGTAGCACCACCGCTTGGGCATGGCCAGTGTGACCGTGTGAGTTCAACCAAGACCTTGTCCTTATCATCACCTGTTGAAACCTCCCGACAGCGGCAATGTCATCCGCGTAACTGGTCAAGAAGGTGCCCTCGGGTATTTCGATCACGAGGATGCTGTCATAAGTCGCACTCCACAGGTCTGGTCCCAGTATAGACATCTAAACCGCTGCCGAGATAATGGGGAGTCTGCTTGGGTCCATGTCGGTGCGATAGACCAGGAATCTATCGGTAAGATAATCTCTTATCATTCGCATCAAGTACCCGGGCACGGACAATTTATCCCTAAGAGATCTTAGGACATCCGCCTACCTTAGGCTATTGAACGCAATTCTCACATCGAGCGTCGTCGAGAGAATCGGCGGTCATAGCGGATTTGCCAGAGCGGAAGCTATATTGCCATCTAGACCGGCGCCTCCTCTCTGGATAGCCTCTGCCAATCGTGTCTTAAACATCCACTCGAGCAGTTTTCCCGCGGTGTCCAACATGCAAATTGGCCTGTGTAAAGACAGCGAGCACAAAGGCCCATTTCCTTTGTTTATAAGCGCCAACCTCTTTTCCTTCCAGCAATATTTAGCTAACGACTAGTAGTTGTTACACTAGTACTCCCATTTGTCATCCCTTGTCCCGCCCAAATTTTATATTGCATATTTGTCAATTTTATTCTACTACTCTTGGAACATATCATAACGTATATTTTATATATCCTGTCATTAGAGCAGTTGTCTCACTTATTGCACATCAGCAGTTTCTTAGCAACGTTTTCGATTCCCCGCCCAAGATCTCATTAAACATTATTTTACCGTGCCTAATAACAGTTGTGTATTTGCATTTTATAAAGTATGTACACTCCCGCAATTCAAACGCTGCTGGCTTTTTTCTCCCTTTTCATCCTAAATTGAATTAAAATTTCCAAAAATTTTAGCATAAAACCTTGTTATCAGTCCTTCTGGTTTATGTGATGAACCCTAAAATCTATTTTACTCCCGGGGAATTTTTGATAAAAAAAATTGTTTTTCAAAGCTCGATTTTTTGAACCCGATTTATATATCTGGATCTATTAAATACAACCATCGTTCAGTCGTCGTTTTTAACCCGTTAAAATATCATCATTATCACTATTTATTATTAGTACATATGGGCTCTCATTTTCTGTTGGTGCAGTTTAACTTTATAAAGTGTACAAAAAATCAAAGGAAAAGTAGAGAGAAAAATTTTAAATATCGCTAAAATAAATCATTACGATGTCCCAGACATGGCAATAAACTTAATTATAACCTAATTATTATTATTAATTTGCGATCAGCAATTAGTCAATACAAAGACATGAAAAACGCTCATTAAAATTTGTTTAAAACTTATCATTTTAGGAAATCGTATAGTTGAAACTTTTATGGTGTTGTTTGCGGAAAATATAATTGACTCTAAAAGAATTTGCTTCTATTGTAAAAAAATAATTTCTTAAAAAGTATAAGTATATGATTTGCTTAAGATAGATAAGTTTTGGAAACTCTTTACTTGTTCTTGTTGTGTTTTTGTGCTGATAATAAATGAATAATTAATATTGAGTTGCATATGTAGGGCAGAATACAAATTTATTTTAGTGATAGTTTTTGCTGATTTCCCAAACTATGGTTTTGGCGGGAATGCCAGAAAGTTGCTAAAAACAGCTGGAGTAAAAAGTGTAGAAAAAGCGCGCTGATAACTTCAAGTTCAATGGGCATGGATTAAACTAAATAATATCAATACACGTAGCGTGGAAACCGTATGATAAATTGTAGTCGCTAGCTCCACCAAAAAAGTCAGAAAACCCTGCAGATCTAAATTGGTTGGAATGTATGCCTCCTACAAATAACTACTAATTGGTTGGTGCTGCTACATTTTCTATCATTAGTGCACGATATAAAATAATGTTATTTTGTAGCAAAATATTGTTAAGTTTAAGTCATAAAAATATAATTCTTATTAAAAGAAAGTAAACGAAATGATCTATTATGTCTTTTTAAAAATTAAGAAATTTCTAGGAAAACTTGTGAGACAAGAACATGCTACATTAAAATTTCACGAACTAAATTTAACAATCAGAATATAGAAAAAGTCAACACAGAAAAAGAAGGCATACAACCTAATAAACAGCTACACTGAATAATGATAACAACCACATATGATAATGTTGTGGTAGATTTGCGAGTAAATACTAGAACCACTAGAACTGCTGGAGAGCAACACAGTTGAATTGGGAATATCTTCAAGTATAGCTTCAACAATTATTAAGCATTCCTAAGTAAAGATAATAGGCGTTATATTAAGACATTTCTAAGTAATATTTTGAAAACAAGACAATAATAAAATTTCACGAACTAAATTTTATAATCAGATAATAAAAACAATTAACACAGAACAAAAAGACATACAACCAAACAAATATCTATAGTGAATAATGATAACAACAATAACATGTGATGAATGATGTTGAAGTAGACCTTTAGAGTTAATACTATAACCACTTTAAATAGAATATTAGTTCCCTCTGCGGGGCAACTATGGACAACATGGCTGAATTGAAACACGATAACGATTAAACATTGTCAAGTAAAGATAATAAAGCAGTTTTTAGGCGTTAAAGCGGTTAAATAAGCGTTAAATTAAGAAATTTCTAAGAAATATTATGGAAATAAGACAATAACAACATGCTATATTAAAATTTCACGAACTAAATTTAACAATCAGAAAATAAAAACAGCTAACACAAAACAAGAAGACACACAACCAAACAAACACCTACACTGAATAATGATAGCAATAACTATGTCTAATGATGTTGAAGTACAACGTTCGAGTTAATTTTATAACCACTTTAAACAGAATATATATAGAATCTATCTGCTGGGCAACTTTGGGTAATACATTTGAATTGGGAACATCGTCCAGTGAAGACACAACAGTGATTAAGTATTATCAAGTAAAGATAATATAGCAGTTTTTAGGCGTTAAAGTGCTGAATAAAGCGATAAATTAAGAAATTTCTAACAATACATTAAAATTTCACGAACTAAATCAACTAAATCAGAAAACTAAAATAAATAAATAAATAATAATTTAAAACTCTAAAGTATTGTGCATTATAAAAAACGCAACGTCATAAACGTAACAATATGTTTAGAAATTTTTAGCTAAATATCGCTTAGTCGTTAGCGACTTTAAAACGTTTACCATAGCTACATCTACAAATAAGAGAAAACTCCAGATGGCAGTTTTTATCGGTATTTTATATTTGCTAAATAAAGTTTATTATTTCTTATATCTTAATTGAATAGTAAGTACTTAAAGCAATAAATAAGTTAAACTGATAAAGTCAGTACGATTATCTAAATTGCAATGAATAGTGCCGCAGTTAGCTTTAAAACTTTAGCGTGTTACTTTATAGTCTTTGTGTAGATAAGTACCTGCGATAATAAGACTAAGATCCATAATCCTGAAAATATTTAAATATAACGGGCATAAATTCTATGAGAAATCGGGTACACCACCTCTCTGCTTTTTATAAAATTCATTGGCGAGTTGCAGGAGAAAAGAAAAATGCTCTAAAAAAGTCGAAAAGATTAAAAAAGTTGCGATAAACTAATTATTTTTTTGTTCTAGAGTGTAATAATCTGATACTTGATTTTGGAGAAGTTGAATATAGAAGAATTTAAATAGATTGTTTTTATAGCGATATAGAACTTCAAGTTGGTAACACCTTTTAAATGGCGGCCATTTTGTCAGCTGTTAAGTTATTTATGCTTAATGGGTTCGGCATACCAACGTGCATGACTGTCACCTGAACAACGCTTCCAGATTATGCAAATTAAGGTCAAAACAGGATTGCCGCTGGGTCTGATTTCCATAAGCGAATTTTGTTTAGCGATGAAGCTCACTATTGTTTGAATGGATACGTTAATATACAAAACATAATATTTAGTGTAACGATAATCCTCAAGTGCATATTGAGACATCGCTACACCCAGAATAAATGAGTGTTTTTTGTGATTTATGAACTTGTGGAATCATTGATGCGTACTTTCTTAAAACGGTCTTGGATAACGGCTTAAAAGCTGTTACTTTACTTTGAAGGCAACATTTGGTAACTATATAACTTGTCGTGTGCATACATAGTCACTAGCACCGGTACAGTGAGGTGTGAGTTGACTGTTGTGATTGCAAGACTCCGTTCTTTCTCCTACCTTCTTTGTCAAACTTTCAACCATATTTACTCTTTCGCAGATGACAGATGGACTGAACCAGTTGGAATTGAGTTCCCAAAGGCAGAACATGAATGATACGCTCAATCATGATCTCGTGGCTATATCCAAATGGGGTCGTGCGAATAGAGTCGATTTTAATGCCCGTAAGACGCAATATTGCATTCTGACTTATAGATCTGTGTTTGAAAATGGCGCTGCACCTGTTATTATGGCTGTTACAGGTGTTACGGAATCGAAAGCTTTTGATGTTTTTGGCATGAAAATTCAGTGTGATGTTCGATAGACTAAACACATTTTTCAAGTTTCGAAAGAAGCTTTCAAGTGTTCTCGGTTTTCTAAAACGGTGTAAGAACAGTTCGTATGGGGAATAAACTTCCTTCAGATGTCTTTCCTGTAACATTTAATGTAGGAAAGTTGAAATTGAATGTCTACAAGTACTACTTCCTCTTTCCTCCTCCCCGTAACCTATTTTCCCAGTTCTGGCACAATGCACTGTATAAGGAGGGGTCCGTTTATTAATCCGAGCGAAAAAAAATCAAATAAAGTAAATTACAAAAAAAAATCATCTTTGTTTTAATCCATTTCAAAGTTGTATACCTCTATAAAGAACACCCTTTAGAATAAAATGCAATAATTTTTGTTTAAGTAGATCAATCAAACTTTAAAATGTCTCATCAAAATGACATTTACAAATAATTTGTTTTTTAAAGTCTATGACTTGAAGTGAGTCCAGCGATAGGCACAAGTTCAGTCAGAGAATTCAAAGTCACTTGTGATAATGGTGCCTAGTCTTTGAAATAAGAGTTTCAAGCTTTTGTCATAAACACCATTAGGCAAAAAATAGATCAAAATCCTAAAAGTAATTAAATGATATTTCAACAAAAATAAAAGCAATTCTGAAAAAGCCAGGAAGCAGCAGCCAACTTCACTACTTAAAGCACTGATACAATTTTATTTTCCGATTGCCGAAGCGTTGTTGCCGCTTGGGGATTGCTTGTTAACAGATGGATGACGTTTTATGTGCTAATTGAGGTTTATAATTTTAAAGTATTCTCCAACGTTTAGGGCTTTTTATCAAAAAAATTTTGATTAAAATGATTCGAACTATATTATAAAGAGAAAAGTCGGTGATTGTGAATGAAAAATGGCAAATGTCCACCACGACCACGTTAACAGATGTCGTTTCTTTCAATCACTTTTTGACAAAATGGCGGTCCTATTTCATTATTCACATCACGGATTTTGAGTTTTAAGGCTAAAATGTTCTTAACATAGCCCCACAAAAAATAATCCAGTGGGGTATATCACAAGATCTGGCTGGCCAGTTAACTGCTGATTGTCGTGAAATTATTGGAACGGGAAATTTGGTTTTCAATAAATTAATCGTTTCATGGGCTGTGTGACATGTAGCATTGTCCTGTTGAAATCACATGTCAGTGATATCCACGTGTCAATAATAGGCCTAAATTGAGTTGTTAGCATTGCGCGATAGCGTGATCCATTGACCGTTACCGCATTTTCAGCCTCATCTTTGAAAAAAAGGATCAAATAACGCCTCCAGACCTTATAGTCACCATACAGTGACACGTTCAGCATGCAAAGGCCCAAGTGCGGAATTTTTTTTTGCTTGCTGACATACCCTGACAATGGGCTTTGTCTTAAAATAGATTTTTTTAAGAAAAACCAGCCGGTTGTTCTTGAATGAATTAAGCGAATCTACGGCAATTTTACTTCAATTCCTGTTCTAGTTGAACCTTGTATGGCTTCAAAGTTAAATCTTTACGCAAAATTTACTCTGTGGTATTTTTGGATAACTCCAGTTGTTGAGAACGTCGAAGAATTAACAAATTTGGATATGCTGTAATACTGTGGCTTACGGCTGCGATGTTTTCAGTTAAATGACTTAGTTGAATACCCGTTGGTGTTCGCACAATTTGTATCGAGTCCGTCGAGTTAAATTTAACGACTAAATTCTTAATAGCGGTCATGGAAAAACGATTATGTTGTTCGACAATATCACGAATTTAACGAAATGTAACTTCAACAGAATCGCTATTTTCATAGCGGATTTTAATTATTTGAATGCGATTTTCGTGCGAAATTGAATTGTTTCTAACATTGCATTGGCAACATCTACTATGAATACGTTAAATAACTTAATGTCAAAACTATCATTTTGTTGGTTTTGCCACACTTGTAAAACAAACTTCTTGTTGAAAAACCAGATATTTCTAACTGAATTTGCCTGCTTTTTATTGTTCTTTTTACCATTAGTCACAATTATTAACGAACTTAAGTCTAATTTAAGACTTTTTTCTTTTTTTTTGTAATAAGCAATTCGGACAACGAATCAAGCGATTAATCGAATACAAATTGGTCTACATTTTAATTAAGCGAAACCCAAAGCTTTTTTTTATTGAGGTGAAAGTTACTCTCTTATTTAACTTTGCTTAAAATTTACTGTTAATAAAACAAGTTGAGGAAACTAAATAAGAGAATTAGATTACGTGGAAATGCTCTTAATTTGCGCTTCCAGCTAATGCCGGCTTTAAAAGAGAAAAAGTCTCACTCTCAAACTATGAATTATTTATTGAGACGATTACAAAGCCAAGCAGCTTATGGTTGAATGCATCCAATCGCCATGGTATTCTATGCTTAAAACATCTTTAACAAGCAAATAAAGTGGCTCATATTTTAGTGTTGACTTAGAGACACCTAAGTGAGGTAATTGAATTTTTTTACTCGAAGACGGTTAGAGACAAAACATGTTGCGTGTTGTATTGGCTAGAGAATTTTTCAAATATAATTAACCCAGAAAACTATGTACCTGGACATAGAAGAAGAATAAAATAAAAAAAATAATTACATTTATGGTTGTTAACAATAGTGACGAGTTTCTCACCAAAAATATATTGCGTTATAAGATTTATAAATGAAAGTGAAACTAAAAAGTTTGGAAAATTTGTCTCAATTTTTATATTCAGTTATAAAAATGTGGGTGATAAAAACTATTAAAAGTAATTTGGCGAAAAGAAAACGCTTTCAATAACTCTGTTTTAAAATGAAATTTACGTTAAAGATAATATGGTATTTTTTTGTATACGAGGGTAATGTTTAAATTAAGGAAACAAGCAATAAATAAAAAATAATTGAAAAAATAATTTGAGTCGTCCAAATTTGTTGCTAAATTTACTTGTTATTTATTATAACGCTGAAATGTGGTTATAATGCGAATAATGACGTTTTAACTGGTGATCTTTCTGATTATTTTTTGTGTGTTATCTTTTAATTTTTTTCAGGTAAATAACCTTAATTGCATTGTTACAATTTTACAAAATTTTGGTCCAAAAGGTATAAATTCTAGCACTAGATCAGATTATTAAAAAAACATTTCTCTGTTTTAAAAGACACCATAAACATTTTGCTGACAGGGTGATTCAACATTTTTTTGTAGTATTTCATATTAATATCATATGCTTTTAAATTCCAATGCTATGAACCTGAAAGCTGAAAGTGGCCTTATAAGTTACTAAATATGGATTCTAAGGCAAAATTTATCAGTTTCAAGTTCAAAAAATTTTATGCATGTTTGCTGAAATCGGTTTATGATTAAAATTTTCTAAGTTTGGCAACATTGTTTAGTTAAGTACTTCCATGCTTAAAATTTGTTGAGCTCTTTTATTCTAAAATAATTACACACAACACTTGGGAGTTTTAAAGTAAATTACAGGATTTATTTAGGCGAGCAATTTACTATTCAATACACAAAAAGCAAGCAAGCTGCTGTATAAACTTTTTTTCTTTATTTGACAGCGTTCACACTTAGACAGCGTTGTTGCCCAAAAGAGGGCAGCTTTTATATTCTGTTTAAGTGGTTCTACCGTTTGCTCGAATACTTCTTGTTCTGTGTTTACTGTTTTTATATTCTGATTGTTGAATTTAGTTCGTGAAATTTTATGATTGTCTTGTTTTCAAAAGATTTCTTCAAAATGTCTTAATTGAAAATTTAATTTAACATTTTAACGCCTATTATCTTTGAAGCTGCACTTGAAGATGTTCCCAATTCAACTGTCTTGCTGCCCAGGAGTTCTAGTGGTTCTAGTATTTACTCGCAAGTATACTACAACACACAACTCACATGTCGTTTTTGTTATCATTATTCAGTGTAGCTGTTTGTTAGGTTGTATGCCTTCTTTTTCTATTTGACTCTTTTTATATTCTGATTGTTAAATGTAGCTCGTGAAATTTTAATGCATGTTGTTATTGTTTTGTTTTCATAAGATTTCCCAATTCAACCGTTTTGCAGCCCAGCAGTTCTAGTGGTTCAGTATATACTCGCAAGTATACTACAACACACAACTCACATGTCGTTTTTGTTATCATTATTCAGTGTAGCTGTTTGTTAGGTTGTATGCCTTCTTGTTCTATGTTGACTCTTTTTATATTCTGATTGTTAAATGTAGCTCGTGGAATTTTAATGTAGCATGTTATTATTGTCTTTTTTTCATAAGATTTCTTAGAAATATCTTTATTTAACACTTAATTTAACATTTTAACGAACTTACTTAGGAATGCTTAATTACTGTTTAAGCTGCACTTGAAGATGTTTCCAATTCAACTATCTTGCTGCCCAGCAGTTCTAGTGTTTCTAGTATTTACTCGCAAGTCTACTACAACATTATCACATATAGTTGTTGTTATCATTATTCAGTGTAGCTATTTATTGGGTTGTATGCCTTTTTGTTCTGTGTTGACTCTTTTTATATTCTGATTGTTGAATTTAGTTCGTGAAATTTTATTATTGTCTTGTTTTCGAAAGTTTTCTTAGAAATTTCTTTATTTAACGCTTAATCTTAACACTTAAACGCCTAAAAACTGGTTTATTATCTTTACTTGGCAATGTTTAATCCCTGTTGTGTCTGCACTTGACCATGCTCTCAATTCGAATGTGTTGCTTGTAGTTGCCCAGCAGAGGGAATTTATATATTCTGTTTGAAGTGGTTCTAGTATTTATCCGAACCCCTTACTTTAACATTATTACACATGTTATTATAATCATTATCCCGTGTAGGTGTTTGTTGGGTTGCGTGTCTTCTTGTTCTGTGTTAAATGTTTTTATTTTCTAATTTTTTAAATTAGTTCAAGGAATTGTACTAAAACACTTCTTAATTTGCAAAGAGATACAATAGGTCAGTAAAGTAAAGTAAAGTAAGGTAGAGTAAAGTAAAGTACAAGTGTAAAGTTTTTTTTAGTGATAATTAATTTTTTATAACTTAAACTACGCATCAATAGTTTTACCAAGAAGTATGTTTAATATCTATTTATAGTTCTTAGAAAACGGTTAAAATTTTTAGTCCAGCATTTGTTTATATGATGTTTTCTTATATGTCGGAGGCTTTTAATCTGCCCTCGTATATACTTTGCACGCCTTTGTTTTTTTTTTCAAATAAAAGCTAAAACAAAACAGAGAATATAAAAACAATTATAACATAAAAACGAGCTGTTGGCTAAAAGACTTTAAAATAGTTAAATAAAATATGTGAGATAATATGCTCGGCAAAAAACAATATTTTTTAATTAGTGTTAAGTTGGTTTGCAAATAACAGGTGCATGAGTGTTTAGTTTTTATTGAAATATGTCATTTGTTTATTATTTTAAAAGTTTTGGTTTTTTTTATAACAAAGTTTGTGCCCCGACTTGAATCTGAATATTTAATTATAATTTAAGAAGTCTATAATTTTGGTTATCTATAGTTTAAAAAATGATAATTAAAGGATTTCCGTTAAATGCTGATTCTTATGGGAAAATCTCTAATTTTTTTTAAAATATTTTTGATTTGTTTTTAATAGCGTGAATTTATATTTGGACTCCACTGTACAGGTGGATATATTAAGTTTACAAAAAATTTACAAAATATTTAAAAAAAATTGAAATAATATCTTTGATTGGATAATCATATGGTAGTTAATAACCTGCAGACTATTCTTGTCAAACACTTTTATGTTTTTCATAGACCAAAAACTAGAAAAAATAAGCATTTTAAAAACTCCCTTCATTTGATTAAGTTTAGAATTTTTAGAAAATTATTTCTTAAATTTGGAAGCTTTTTATTCAAAAGCAAAATTTTTAGAAACAAAAATGAGGAATTCGTATATATCAAAAACCTATGAGATATTTTGTATCTCTCACAATCAATATTTCTTTGCAGATTTTAGTTAACTAGCAAAAATGAACCTGTGTTACTTACCATTATGGTCCATTGTTTCTGTCTTTTGCCTTATTCAATGCGCTGAAGTCACACAAATGGAGCAAGAGGTGTCAAACTTTTTAGAATTAGTCAATCATCGTCTAGCCATACTTTATAACAAAGAAGTTTTAGCTAATTGGCAAAATGAGATAAATGGTCCCAATGATCTTATAGCACTGCTACAGTCTGAAATTGCCACCCAACAAATTATGCGCTTTATACGCAGTATCTCTACTAAAGTGGCGAAATATAAAAGAGTGACTTTAAAAAATCCAGATCTGAAGAGGCAACTTACTCTAATACCAGAAGTGGGCTATGAAGTATTACCCATAGAGGATTTGGAACTGCTCTACGCTGTCACCTCTAATATGAGTGATATTTATAAAAATGCTAAATTGTGTTCTTATAAAGTGCAAAATCAGTGTGATTTAAGATTAATACCTGACGTACAAACTATTTTACATACAACAGAGGATGTCAAAGAAATTGAATATTATTGGCTGGAGTGGAGACGCAAGACGGGCATTGCAGCTCGCGGTGATTTCCAGAAGTTTGTGGAATTGTATCGCAAAACGGCTAAAATGAATGGTGAGTGGAAAATAAGTCCATAAGTATTTAAATATAAGACAAAATTAGATCATACAGTCTGGTCAAAAAGCAATTGCTGAAAGAAAATTAATTATTACTCGGGTACTCGACTATAAAGTATATAAACTGCCACTTAATTAAGTGAAATATATTCTTTAACCACAAAAGGAGTTATTTTTTTCGGTTAAATTATTTTAAAATTAATTTTGATTCAAATTTAAATTTTAAATTAAAGCAACCATTAAATTTTGGGATATACGTAACCATATTAATGTGAAAATTAACGGCTTTTTGTTACTTAAAGATCAACAATTTCATAAATCGATTATTTTTAAAGAAAATAATAACTGTTTTTATATTTTTTTACCAAAAAATTCACTTTCTTCAATTTTAAAATCTTTTAAAAATTGTAGTTTTAGTTTATAAGTACCTATTCCGACTACTGGTTACTTAAGTAAAAATTTCTTTGTATTAAATCTTAAGATGTAATTATCACTTTTTAAATATAATTTCTCCAAAAAAAAATTAATGATAATTTTTATCAGTACCCACTAAATATACCGATTACTTGTGTACCCTTCAAGCATTATTAAAAAGTTATGAAATATATATAAAAATAAATTTACTAAATAAATTTTAACTAATTGGATCATACTATGAATAGCTATTAAGTGTTATTAATAAAAATTGAAGCGGTTACTTGCTTAAATAATTTCTTTATTTCGGATTTTTATAGAAAGCTCTAAAACATTCCAAACAAATTAATATTATGTTTAAGTCTTTTTAGTATACATATTCGCTATGTTAGCTAAAAAATTACATAAAGTAGGTCATTAAGAAAATCGATTACTTTAGAAAAGTAAGAAGAAAAAGTCATTAAGAAAATCGGTTACTTTAGCAAATTTTTGCACTAGTTCGATAAATTAATATAAAGAGTTTTTCAACAAGAAGTTTCGTTTCTAAAACAGAATAAAATACAAAATTTTGATTAAGATGATTTAAATGTTTATTGTATGACGAAGAGGAAAGTTCAGCAATTATGAATAAAGAATGATACCTGACAAATGTCCGCCACGACCTTGATGACAGATGTCGCTTCTTTCATCATAGTTTTTAATCACTTTTCGGCAAAATGACGGTCTTACATCATTAATCACATCACCACTTTGAGTTAAGGCTGAAATCGTTTCGATTGACTCCATATAGACTCTGTCCTTAACATATCCCCACAAAAAGTAATCACGTGGTGTTAAATCTCACAGTCTGGCTGACCATTTAACTGCTGATTGTCTTGAAATTATGCGCTCGGGAAATTTGATTTGCAATAAATTGATCGTTTCATTGGCTGCAAACATGTGGCACCATTCTGTTGAAACTAAAAGTCAGTGATAACCACGTCGTCAATAATAGACCAAAATAGAGTTGTTAGCATCTCGCGTTAGCGTGATCCATTGACCGTTACCCTATTTTCAGCCTCATCTTCGAAAAAAATCGTCCCAATAACGTTTGCAGACCATATAGCCCTCCATACAGTAACACGTTGGGCATACAAAGGCTTCGTTCTAGGATTTTCAGCAGCCCAAATGTGGCAATTTTGCTTGTTGACATACCCTGACAAGTGGAAATGGGCTTTGTATGAAAAAATGAACTGTGCCTGAATGAATTAAGCGAATCTACGGCGATGTGAATGGTCGGTTTGGCTTCAATTCCTGCACCAGTTGAATCTTGTAAGGCTTCAAAGTCAAATCCTTACGCAAAATTCGCCAGGTGGTGATTTTGAATAACCCCAATTATTGAGAACGTCAAGGAATTGCCAAATGTGGATCTGCTTCAACACTGTGGCTCACGGAGGCGTGATAAGATTTACGTCTATAGCTAGCTGTGTAAGCCATAACCGGACGGTGGATCATATCACTGTGGATCAAATGTAGCTTGATCTTACCCCAAGAAGACCTTCAGATAGGTATATCCTCCAGTCATTCCTAGTTGCAACTTCAAGAGCTCAAAGCAGGCTAGCGCCCCCACTCCTTGCTGAAGAGTTGGAAACTATACAACGCATGAAGCTTAATAAAATTTAAGAACGCAACCGCAATCATGCTCACTGGACCTAAACCATTCATTGTGTTCATTGTGAAGGATCCCACCTACACAACTCAAGCGAGGGCCTCATAACCACAACCACCACGATACTCCCAAAGGGTCAACCTCAATAATCAGTCAGAGAACAGCTAAACGGCTAAAAAGACAAATATCTGAATTCTGGGGCTGTAGTGATTCCCGTGGAAATATAGTGGAATTGTCCAGTTGGATTCTGATAGCCTTGAAGGGGACTGGGCTCCCTTTTACCTCCATTGACACCTGTAATGACGGTGAGATTCCGTCAAAACATATCAATGTGCTCCCGAGAGGGGGGTGGGTGGGTTGGTGTGGTACACGATGTGACCCGGTTTAACCCACATTTTGTGTCGAGCCTATCGACTCAAATTTAACGACCAAATTCCTAATAGCGGTTTTAGAAGGAAGATTATGTTGTCCGAAAATATCACGAATTTTAGGAAATGTAACGTTAACAGAACCACCATTTTCATAGTGGATTCTAATTATTTTAATGCGATAAATTAAATTCACTGTAACAATTGCTAATGCATCTACTGCGAATACGTCACAAAACTAAATGTGGTGTTGCCACAATTGAAAAATCAAACTTCTTGTTGGAAACCTCGAGAATTTAATACTATCTTTATCTTTTTTATAACTTGGAAGGTATATCAAGAAAATAGGTTAAAGTTGGTAATTTTTGCAATAATCGAATAAATTAATTTATAATGTCTGATTAAATTTTTATTAAGCTAATATAAATAATCGGTTTCTTGCCAATATAATTTTTAGTTAAATCGGTTTTAATGCGGGTACTCCTTAAATTATCGACAACTATTTAATATATTTAACAAGCAATCTTCAAGAGCTGTGTAAATTTATATTTATTAAGAAATATACTGAATTTGAATGTATGACGTTTAAAGTGGTTACTCGCACATTACTCACAAACGATTAAATTGATTTTGAATTCACATTAAATATCGGTATTTCAAAGAACTATTCAGTTAGATATCTTTGTTTTTTTGTATCTTTGTTTATTGTTTTGTATATAAAGAACTATTTCTTACTCAACCTCAAATAATCGGTTACTTGGGTATGATTTTACGTTAACCCGCGTCAAGTTTGACATATAGCCGAAACCGGTATGTTTGACAAATTTGACACGGGTTGACGTCAAATCATACCCCGTCCAACAGTATTAACCGGTTACTTTGTTTAATCTAATTAAAAAAGTTTTTAAATTATTTAATAATAAAATTTTAGTCTCTTTTAAATGTATAAGTGAAAAGGAAAATTTTGAATAGCGCATAGGAGTTACCCGCTTTAAAAACCGATTTTTTTACATTTTATTTCTTATTTTAAATGTTCGTCTTTAAGTGATTATTTTTATTTGCATTTTCAGGCTTTTCCAAGCCTTCAGATTTCTGGTATAAAGATGTTGGTGAAGGCAGTAGCATGATAACCAAATATTTAGAGAAGTTTATGTTGCAGTTAAAACCCTTCTATCAACAATTTCATGCTTATATAAGGGGACAATTGCGCATGAAATATGGTGCCGATTTAATTCAGTACAATAAGCCATATCCCCAACATTTAGCGGAAATTTTTATAGGCAATGCTTTTCATCTGGGAGAACAGGAGTGGTCTATGGATGTACCTTTTAGCACATACAAAATGCCAAACATAACTGAAAATCTATTGAAAAAGGGACTAGTAAATGCCCAGATTAATTTCTGGAATGCTAAGGAATTCTTTAGGTCACTAGGAATGCCACAATTGGAAAAGTTAGTTAAAGGAAGAAAATTTTAAGAAACAATAATTGATTAAATAATAATTTGTAATTGCAGCTCCTTTTGGGAGGAGAGTTGTAAACCGAAAGCCGATTTAGAGGATGATCATTGCTGGCATAAAGCTTGGAAATTTTATGGTTTACATTATGTTAACTTTTCCTATTGTCCCCTCATTAGCGAACCAACATTTTTCAATATGTTTGAGGCCGTTTCGGATATTTATTATTATAGAGCTTACGAAAATTTATCGACATTATATCAGGAAGAACCCATACCGAATTTAAGTGATGCTTTGGGTAAATTTTTCTCTTTAACTGCCTCCTCACCCAAATACTTACAGCGATTGGGATTTGTGAATGTTGACTTTAGCGCCATAGAATCTCGAATAAATCGATTGTATATAAATGTAAGTGAATACAGGGACTTTGCAGAATAATAATATAATTCCAGTTGATATAATTTATAACAGGGTCTTCGCACTATATTCCTAATACCGGTATTTTATATATTAGAACGATATCGTTTGGATGTAATCGATAAAATTGTCGATATTAATGATAATTGTGCTTACTGGCGTTTGACTGAAGATTTTACTGGGGCCGAACCTCCGGTGTCTAGATCAAATGCTGATTTTGATGCTCCCGCTAAATTACTAATGGAGGTCGATGATCAATACACTACACAAATTTACAGTATTATTTTGCAGTATCAGCTTTTAGAACATTTTTGTTCTCTAACTGGGGAATATGTCAAGGATGATCCAGCAAAACCTTTAGATTTGTGTGATTTAACGGGGCATTATATAGTGGGTGAACGAATTAAGTAAGTTTTGTTTGTTAAATTACAAAAAATAATTTTTAGATTTTGTTGTTTTTTCTTAACAAAGCCAAGCCATGTCCTTGGGATCTTCAGTAAGTTTTAAGGAGATTCTTCAAGTTTTATTAAACACCGACGAATTAAATATCAACGGTCTTTTGGAATACTATAGGCCACTTTTTGAATGGCTATCGAAGGAAAATCAACACAAAAACTATGAAATTGGCTGGCAAGGATCAAAGAGTAAGTTTTCTGATTTTTAATTTCCGTTTTTATTGACACATCCTTAATTACTGCAGATACTGCAATTTCAACATTACTTTTTGTTTATTTTTCAGAATGTCAGTCGTGAAGGACTTTGTGAAAAACTCTTGTACATATTTTATTTATTTTTAAGTAGAAAAAGTGTTGCCTACCTTAGGGCACTCCAATAAATTGTTTATTGCATAGGGTGGTTCACATAAACTTGAATATTTGTAAGATTTAAATAATAAAAAAAGGGGTTAATAATAAAAGGATTTTATTTAAAAACTAAAAAAGAAAAAAATTGGAATTTAAAATTTATATCAATAATAGTCAAAAATTGAGGTGTTAGCATCTTGCGATAGCATGCTCCATTGACAGTTACTGCATTTCCAGACTCATCTTCAAAAAAATAGCGCAACCACACCTCAGACCAATTAGCGCAGCATAAAGCGACACAAAGACTATTCAATAATCATTGTAGGATTTCCAGAAGCTGCGTAGCTCAAAAGTTATAAAGTGTCTTGTGAACTTGTCTTTAAAACAAACAGTTGAATGTGGTAAAAATAGTAAAAATCATTTTATTTTATTTTTATAAAAGCGGTAATCAAATAGAACTCAAATAGAACATCGTTATTGATCTTGACAGAAATATAAGGAAGAAACTACAACTATTATTGTAAAAACCAATTTTACAATGAAAATATAACTGCATGAACTATTACTTAATAAGAACCAAATGAGAATTTAATAAACCTTGAAATAATATCGAAATAATAGTGCCTAAAACTCACACTAAACCAGGAAGCAAAACTGATTTTTCAATGAACTATAAGAGCTAAACTTGAACTAATCTAACCTTAATCAGAAATCTTTAAAATTTTTAATAAAATTGAATGAAAACTAGTTTGTACGCGTACACAGAGAAAAAAGATTTGTAATTACAACCGAATCTGTGTTCAAATGTAAATAATTTTGAAAAGTTTGCTAATGGGGTTGGGTGAGTATAAAAAATACGAGTAATTAAAAGAAGTTATATATAGACCATGACAATAGATAAATAACTATTGCTTTTTTCTTTAACGATGTTGTAACGAAGTTATAACACCTTCTCATAGACTTGCGAATTAAGAAATATGCATGCAACTTAAACTAAAGAAACAATGCCTTAAGTGATATACCATATTTGCATTGCAACGCTATAATAATTCATCGCATTTTTAAATTACAAAATAAAATTGGCTGTCGTTATATTCTCTTTAATTATTAGGCTCTATATAATTGTGCTGATATGATAGTTAAAATTATCACTATTTACAAACAGCTTACGTGTGCGATATTTAGCTTTAAACTGCTATACGACTTTTAACTATTATTTTTATTTATACGCGAGTAAAAACGCCTATATGATTATAATATGAAGAGATCTGGCAGCTTACTTAAATTTTCTTTTTTTCTCTTGTGGTAATGAACATGTGAGCTAAACTGAAATATGCTGTGAGAACAACTAAACAAAAGTTTTGCGTTTTTTGTTTAATATGTTTCAAAATGAAGAATATTAAGAGGAGTTTTTTTTTTAAATTTTGAGATCTTGCAAATTATTTATTCCAATTGTGTAAAATAATATACCTTTTTAAATTTTTTACCCTTAATTTGGCTTATATGGCCGGTTAATACTGATAAGGTAAGCAAATCTCGTACTCTCTTATTCAATGATGGAAAATGAATTCGTTTTTAGCAAAATCGGTGTTTATTACCAAATGCTTTAAAACTTAGCTACTAGACAAGGAGCGTTATCTTAGAAATCTTTCATTCAGTTGTTTACTAACTGCGTGGCTTGCTAAGAAAACTTATGCACAACAACAAAATTTCTAGTTACAAACTGCTTAGAAATTTTATGCATGCAAACAACAACAATTTGATATGCTCTTTACTAACTGTGTGGCAGGCAAAACAACAACAAATTTCTAGTTACAAACTGCGTAGAAATTTTATACACGCAAACAACTGCAATTTGATATGCTATTTACTAACTGCGTAGTTTTCTAAGAAAACTTATCCACACAAGACAACAACAAATATCTTAAAACAAATTCCAGGAAGAAATTTTATCAGCATAAAAGCAATAACAAAAATACAGACAGGCATACAGGCGCCTATACATTGAATGGACAACATATAACAACAAAATGTAATCTAAAGGGAGCAAAAGATTTTTAATTTTCCTAGACTTCTAGTGGACTAATATCAAAAGGCAGCATCTGAGTGAATAGTTAGTCAATATAAAAATAAACCTCATGAAGTAAAGATAAGCATCTTAAGTAAATTGCTCTATAGTGACAACTTTGCGTAGTTAAAGTAAATAAATTTGTAATTAATTTCAAAACTCTAAAATCTGGTGTTATTTATTTTGCAAGAAAGAACTCACAACAAAACATTTATAAAAGATATAAACGTAACAATATATTGTTATGTTGCTATTTGTAAAAAGATTCTAATGATGATTACAAATAAATAATATTTTTGCTGACAATATATATATTTAACTAGCTGACCGATTGAGAATGAATTTGTGCGATCGCAAAGAAGAAACACAAACACATAAGCTCAATGCCCACCGCGACTGTTTTAACGGCGACAGCAATCGAATCCATGCTACTTTGGGCCTTTCACCGTCATCCGCCAATGCACATTGGAGACAGTTTGCGGCTGGCGACGAATTTATGGCGTGTGTTTATTTTTGAAGTAGACAGCGCTTAATATTTACGTAAATGCGATACCATATAATATCAAAATACAGCGCACAAAAAAATTAAATGTATTAAATGAATGAATACACAAAAATTCAGTCGTGTAGTCGCAGTGTAGTTGAATAATCTGGATACCGACTGCAGCGCCATCTGCCGGGCTGATTTGTGAATGTAAACCATCCAAGCTGGCACCCAAACGCATGCAAAAAAAATGTATTCAGTGACATACACACTTACAATAGAATGATATACATAAAGAAGATTTGTATGGGAGTTTCCACCCGTCTTTATCAAATCCCGCCTATATGTATATGCAGCAGAACGTAAAATATGTTCACTCAACCGAAATACCAAATTCTGTTTAAATACCGTTAGTAGGAGCAGAAATATTGGATTCTTAATTTGTGGTTTATATACAAGGTACCACGCCCCTTTTTAAAATCCCGAACACCAAACCGACGTACCAAATTTTGTGCAAATACCGTTATCAGGAGCAGAAACAATAGATTTTTAATTTGTGGTTTGTATGGGGGGTACCATGCCCCTTTCTCCAATTGGACCGCATTGTAAACCTAAACCATACGGGGCGCCACCCAAATGCATACAAAAAAATTTATGCAAATCGGTCCAGCCGTTTAGGAGGAGTTCAGTCACAACACACGTACAGTAGAATTCTATATATAAAGAATAGTTTGATTAAATTTTCTTAAATTTTCTTATTTGTTTTTTAACAAAATATTTCTTTTTGTGTATAATTAGGTAAACAATAACAACTTTAAGCAAAAAATAATTATAATTGTTGAATTACATTTAATGTGTCATACTCAGTTTTACCCTTAAAATTTGTGTTCTTTCTGTTTCTGTTTCTGAGATTTGTTTTCTTAATGATCATCATTTTTTATTTTAATTCATTTCTTATTTAATTATTGTTTTCATTTGTATATTTAATCTGTCCGATCGTTTTTTAAGCTAATTCATTATGAAATTAAATTAAGCATGGCAGTCGTTTATTTTAAGTTTAAGTGTTTTGAATTGAAAACAAATACGTAAAAACATGTAAATTAGGGAGGTGCAAATCGGTTAAAAGCTCACAAATAACATAGCCGTCAGTTTAAGGGAATTAAATTTAATTTAAGCCTCTTAATTATTTTTTTTTAAAAGACCAAAGAGGGAAGTTAAAAGGCCTTAAAAGGCAGCTGAATTCTTAATACAAGAAAAGAAAGAAAATCTTTTTGGTTGAACCACCCTATTGCTACTGTTGTGTAATTTTTTTTATCAAAGTAATTTAGATATAATAAATTGCTTTTAAAAACAAAAGCATATTTAATTTTCTAGGTATGACACACCTCTGATAAGGTATATGTACAATTATTCCTATAGACAATTAATATTTCACTAAATGAATAATTTTTTAAATGGATTCAACAAAAATTCCAACACCTGTAATAATCTGTTAAATAGTTCTAAAAGTTTCCCACGATTGTTATAAATCTCTGTAAAACTATAAATATTATTACTACATGCCAAGCCATGTGAGACGTAATAGGATTAACGACAGCATCTGGCCGCGAGGGCTTAATCTTACTTCTTACCGCTGGCTGTAAGAAAAGGCGTTCACCCACGCCCCAAAAATGCATACACACTAGGTGCATACATGCCTTAGTAGCTCCCACCGTGTGCACATGATAGTCTTTTTGGACTTTGGACACCATCTAGACTGGTGTCTTGTGGGGTAAAAGGGAGCCCAGGCCCCTTAAAGGCTAGTAGGAGACACCTGGACAATCCACATATTTCCACGGGAATCAGTAGGCTCGCAGAGTTCACTATTTGTCTCTTTAGACATTTAGCTGTTCTCTGGCTGATTATTGCGGTTGGCCCTTCGGGAGTATCGTGGCGGCTGTGTGTTTCGAGGCCCTCGTTTGAGTTTGTGAGTCGGATCATTCACAATGAGCACATTGAAAGGTCCAGAATCAGTGAGCATGATTACAGTGGTAATGATCTACCATCTGGCATCCACGCATGCCTTAACAGCACCCCCCGGGGACACATTTATCTGTCTTTTGTGCCAACGCGGATATAAGGGAGCCCAGTCCCCTGAAGGCTGGCAGGGAGTCAACTGGAAGCTGCACGTTATTTCCACGGAAATTAGCAAGCCCCAGAGTTAAGCTTTTTGTCTCTTTAACCTTTAAGCTGTTCTCTGACTGATTATTGAAGATGGCCCTTTGGGAGTATCGGGATGGTTGTGGTTTCGCGGCCCTCATAAATTTTCATTAAGGGGTCAGGATCATCTCACCCTTACTGAATGATCAATGGGTGAATGATACGGATACAGTGAGCATGCTTGTCATGTGTTCTGGAACAGAAGTTAGATAGTCTCCAGCACTTCAGCAAAGAGTGGTGGCTGCTCCCAAATTGCAACTAGGAATATAAATAGTTTTCGGCTTTCTAGGGCGTGGCACACACATCATATTGCCCAAGTGGTTTGACCACCGTCGAGTTTTGGCATACACACGCTAGGTACCGACGTAAATCATATCACGCATACAGCAGTAACAATTTTAGAGCGTGGGATAGCAGGATTGTACTACCACTCCTTGCTGAAAAATTGCAGACTATGCACCATCTAGTCCTGTTGCATGCGCAAGTTAGAACATTGGATGTTAATTTTTTTGTTCATATAAAAATCGATTTTTTGTAGGTGATCCCAAATTATGCTAATTTTTGCGAAATTCCTCTTATTTACGGAGAAAAAAATCAAGTTAACCGCAAATTTTGTTGCTTGTTTTTTAACACAGTCAAATTTTGTTTTTTAACGAAATCAACTTAACCGCAAATTTTGTTTTTGATACTGATAAAAAATCGATTTTTATGATCCCAAATTATGCTTATTTTTGCGAAATTCTTCTTATTTGCGGAGATACAGCCATTTTAAATTTTTAGTTAAATTTTCGTATAAAAATCGAGTTTTTGTGGGTGATCCCAAATTATGCTTATTTTTTCTATTCGGAATTTTCTTCAAAGCCCGATTAAACTACAGTCACCACGTTGCTGCCCGACTAGCCTTACCAATAACCCTGCGAAGTACCCGAACTACCAGTGTGAGAATAAGAAATCACTTGCCGGACTTCGACAGTACTATAGCTCTTCTAGTTTCAGGCTTCTGCTAGCCCCGGGGACTCGCGTCGCCTTTTACTCTCGAAGGCACTTGTAAAGAAAGGGAAGAGATTCATCAAGACTGTGGACACTAAGACACAAGTATTGTGTGATTAGATTTACATCTGCGCCTGACTATGTAGTCTTAATCATGTGGTGGTCAAACCACTGCATAAATAGGGACGTCATTCTCGTCCTAGGAAGCCGAAGACTAATTCTAGCAACAGGTCTTTCTTAGTTGCAACTTTAATGATTCCAGAGTAGGGCTGCAAATTAGCACTCCTTGCTGAAGAGTTGGAGACTATCCAACTCCTGCCCAGAACACATGACTAGAATGCTCACTGGATCTGGGAACATTTCACCAGGTAGGAGTTATTAAAGATGAAATGAACCCGGCCACCATATAAAACTGACCTGTCCGTTATGGGGCCGCGAAACCACAACCACCACGATACTCCCATATAAGGGCCAACCTCAATAATCAGCCAGAGAACAGTTAAATGATTAAAGAGACAAATAACGGAACTCTGGAGCTTACTGATTCCCGTGAAAATAAAGCTTCGCGAAAAACGACTCCATTTCACTCTAAGCTGTTTTTTCCAAATCAAGCTATTGCTGACTTCAAATAATTTGTCGGCCAGGCGTAATTGGTATTTACTCTGTATTAGTTATCTACGAGATAATGCATGCAAATATGCAACAAAATTATAAATGCTGCAGTCTTCCAAAATGAGAGTATTAATTTTAGGAGAATACTTGTGGATAAAATAAACTGACTTGTGAGAATTTGTGGTAATAAAAGCTTAGATGATTATTTTAGGAAAAAATCCGGCAACCCTGTTTAAGAAAAGAACGCAGCTTTAAGCCAGAAAAAATGGTTTTAATTCTTAAGCCTAAGCTTTAGCTTGACATTTTAAGTTAAATGAATTCAAGCGATCAATCACTTGCCATTTCATTATTTCCAATTCGGATAAACTTTTAATATTTTCTATCTTGTCAACAAGCCCTTTTTTTATTATTTATTTAATTAAGCTGACTCCAAAAATTGGTGTAATTAGTTTTGGCCTGTTTAATGTATGACTTCTAAAAATTTTCTTTATGCTTTTTCTTTTTACTATTTCAGGCGATCCATTCATCGCAGTCTCAGTTTTACTTAAATGCGCTTTCTAATGCCTTTTTGGCTGAAGCTTTTGCATTTTGATGCTTTTAACTATGTTCAGGTCAGTATATAGAAATACAAATCACGGTTCGCTTGACGCTAACAATTCGAAGAAATATTTCTTTGAAACTCTCAATACAGTCGACGCATCTGGCACTGGATTTTCGTTTCCACCTCTATATAAAATTATGATAGTGAGTAAATCTGATTGGTGTTTAACTCGTCGATATTAATTAGTCTGCCAGATGCGTCGAAGAAATCATTTCTAAGGGCCGTGATCCTGAGAAATTGAAATACTATTGGCGTGAATTTTATAATAAAGCTGGTGCCCGCCCTCTCTCGTAAGTCTTATGAGAAATTCGTAGAGATGAGCAACAAGGATGCAAGACTAAATGGTGAGTAGCAACAAACCAGAAAAATGGCAGTAACAATTGGGAAAATATTGCACAAGTATGGTTTGATCAATCGAAGTTCTATCGGGTTTTTCAATAGTGGCAACACCAACAACATGATAGTCTTGACTTTTAGTTTTTTGACGTATTCTGGGGACATGTATTGGTAATTGTTATAATGAATTCAATTTTGCATGAAAATCGCATTAAAATGGTGGTTCTTTTAAAGTTACATTTCGTAAAATTCGTGATATTTTCGGATAAATAATCGTCCTTCTGTGACTGCTATTAAGAATTTGAGCGTTAAATTTAAGTCGACAGGATCAATACAACATATTTTTTGATCTTTTATTATTCATTATTGATTATTGTACATATTTATCTTCCAATTTCTAAACCCGCAAAGCTTTTATCCTTGTCTGCAGGATATTAAAACCTAAAAAATAAATAAGTTCGTTTATAACTGGTTATTTAATATTATACTTCACAGTCTTTGTATTAATAAGTTTTGAATTATTGTGAGCCTATCAGGTATTCCTTTGTTAGCTTATTCCGTTTGTTTTCGTGCGCTATGCTGATTACTTCAGTCGGTATTTTGTTCAAGATTGTAGGCAATGTTACGGGAAGCGTGCTTCTTCCATACTCGTTTGTGAATCGTTCCACTTTAAGCTCGTCTCCGCGTGTTGTGAGTATGTTCTATCGGCTTTAAATATCTGTTATCATTGTAGAATTCTTTGGCCAAGGTTGCATAATAGATGTTCTTCACGGTAAGAACCTGAAGGTCTCTGGCAATTCTTTTCAAGGTCCGGTTGTTAGCATTCGTTGGGCTTCTGTTTGATTGATTGTCGTTCGTTGCTCTCTGAAGGTTGTTGCCAAAGTTGTCTATAATGCTGATTGCGTTGTGCTGTGTATCTTCGTGTTCATGTTAATGCTATAATTATGATTATTATTGTTTCCAGTTTCGGATTGTTTTTTTTTATGTAAAATTTTTAGTATTCGGTCTTGCGTTTTTTGGAAAATGCTGCTGTATTTTGCACTACCCCAAGCCGTAACTCCATGCCGGATATACGATTCCACTAATCCAAAGTATGCCTGACGCAGAACTTCATACGTGGAGCAGTTGACTAAATGGTACAGCATATACGACGTAAAGTTTCCTCTGTAATTTTTCAATGTAACAATGTGACAATACGTGATAAGGTTTACATCTGCACCGGCAGTGAGCCATAATCAGATGGTGGCCATTACCACTGTGAATGGTATGTAGCGCCATTCTCTCCCTAGAAGGCCTTCGAATCCGTGCATCCTCCGGTCACTCCTAGTTACAATTTCAAAAGCACGAAGTAGCTCGCTGCCTTTACTCCTTGCTTAAGAGTTGGAGACTTTCCAACTCTTGGTCCGGAACGAATTAAGCTTAATATAATTAAGAACACGACGACATTCATACTCACTGGACCTGAACCATTCATTGTGTTCATTGTGAATGATCCGACCCACAAAATCTCACGAGGGTCTCGATACTCCCATATGGGGGCCAACCTCAATAATCAGTCAGATAACAGTTTAATGTCTAAACAGACAAATAGTGAACTCTGCGAGCCTTCTGATTCCCGATGAAATATAGTCAATTGTCCAGATGGCTTCTACTAGCCTTTAAGGGGCCTGGGCTAGACGCCAGTCTAGATGGAATAGTAGGCTCCAAAAAGACTATCATGTGCCCCCGGGAGGAATGTGACAATGTGACATTTAAAATTACTGTCAATAATCACACCAAGGTATTTATACGTGTAAACTTGTTCAATGAAACTTGTGCAATCGTCAGCCTGATTGTTCATCATATTAACGTTGCTGTGAAGACATTTTGGGTCATGAAATTAGAGTGTAACAGTTTTGTCGACTAAGTGACGTGGCTTTATGTGCATAACTTTAGTCCTATTCGCATTTATAATAAGCCCATTGTCCTGACTCCACTTCGTGATAATAATATTAAACTGATTCTGCATTTTCTCAGTCGCAATATTTATGTTCCTATTGGTCGTTATTATTGCTGTGTCGTTCGCATAAGCAAAAGTTGTTTCTTCTTCTAAACATCTCATCATGTCGTTTGCGTATATAATATACAAAAGTGGTCCAAGCTTTGATCCTTGAGGATGATATTACGATCTGTTCTCTAAATGATCTGTTTTTGAAATAATTTTTGAACCAAAGCAACATGTGCCTTCTTATACCGTTTCTCTTAACTGCTTGAAGGATTTAGTTATGCGAGAGAGTGTCGAATGCCTTACTAAAATCTATAAAAAGTACCAAAACATGCATGTGGTTGCTTAAGCATTTGTTTAAATAAGTTGAAACGTTTATTTATGCTTTTTCCTTTCTGAAACCCGAATTGATTTCTATTAATGATTTTATACTTTTGCTCACCACTCTTCTGCTTATTATTTCCTCGAGAATTTTATCCCAAATTGGCAATATAGGCTATTGGTCTATAGTTCTGTATACCTGATTTGTTGCCGCTTTTATATGTTGGTCTAATTATTGAGGTTTTGAGTATCTCTGGCACAATTGTGTGGTGTAAACTTGAATTAACTAACTTAGTAATCACCGGTATTAAAATTGTTGCATTTGTTCTGAGATCTTTTGCTCTAATTCGATCAATTCCAAAACCTTTTCTCATATTTAACGTTTTAACGATTTGAAGAATCTCTAGCTCATTTGTATATTCTAAGAACATTGACTGGATGTACATTAATGGTTTTAATGTCACATAAGTGAATTAGTTTTTTTTAATATTTTCACTAAAGTTTTGTGTAAAGTTATTTAGAGTAGTGGTAAGATTTACGTTTTTGAAATTTTTATAAATGAAGCTGTCTATATTTGTATTTTGTCTCTTTCCAACTATTTCATTTATTATATGCGAACACCAATGCGTGTTCGACCGGGTCGTTCAACGCAAAACATTACAGCCGTGAGCGACAGTGTTGAAGAAGATCCAAATTTGCCAATTCCTCAACGTAATCAATCATTGAGGTTATCCAAAATAATCACATGGCGAATTTTGCGTAAGGATTTGACTTTGAAGCTTTAAAAGGTTCAACTGGCGCAGGAATTGAAGCCGACCGACCATTTATATCGCCGTAGATTCGCGTAGTTTTTTAGGAAATATTGTACACACAAGAGAACAACAACTTTCTGATGCAATATTCCAAGAAGAAACATAAACATTATAAAACACTAACAACTAATATAGAAAGCTGAACGTATAACATAACAGCAATTATTATATGTGAGATATAGAAGATTCTTGAATATTCGAGACAATATGCGCAACAAATATAAAAGGGCCAGCGATGGATTAATCAGCAATCAGTAAAAGTGTAAATCGCGTGACGTAAAGAATAAATTGTGAAGCAAAATTATAAAGTTGCCAACGTACAGTTTTATTTGTGTAATTAAAATAATAAAGTGTATTGTAAATTCCCCCATAAATGTCAATCGAAAATAGAAAGAGAAAAATTGATTCGGAATGTCGAGTATTTCAAGAAGAGTGGACATGGAAGTACTTCTTTATGGAATATAACCAAAAACCTATATGTCTTATCTGCCAAGAACCGGTAGATGTACTAAAAAATTATAATCTCGCTAGGCACTTTAATTCAAAACACCTTAGGTCGAAGTACTATAAAATGACAGATGAAGACAAAAAAGTTCATTCAGAGGAATTGAAAAGAGAAATATCTAGTCAGCAAATGTTTTGTAAAAATCAAAAAAGTGTCCAGCGTTCTCCACGTTAGCTGGTCACATTGTTCCATATAAAATAGCAAAAAGTAACAAACCGTTTTCTGAAGGAGAATTTATTAAGGATGTGTTAATTAGCATTGGAAAAGTATTAAGCTCAGAAAATGTAAAAGATTTCGAATCTATAGGGCTATCACGTAGAACGGTCACAAAAAGAATTGAAGCGATTTCTTCTAACTTAACCAATCAACTCGATGGACGTCTTAAAAAGTTCAAGTAGTTTTCAGTCACTATGGACGAGAGTATTGACAAGAGTGATACAGCCCAACTTCTAATTTTTATCAGAGGAGTCGATAAAAGCTTTGTAATAACCGAAGAACTTGCTTGTTTGAGATCTTTGAAAGGAAAGACGACAGGAAAAATAATTTATGATAAATTTAGAGAGGGGATGGAATCTCTTAATGCTCCAATTTCCAAATTAATTAATTTAACAACTAATGGAGCACCTAACATGGTGGGAAAAAATACGGGGTTTGCAGGAGTTTATAGAAGTATGAATCCTGAAAGTGAAACAATTTTTTTACATTGTATAATCCACCAAGATGTTCTTTGCAAGGCTGCCTTGGATATTAACCACGTACTTAATATTATTTTAAAATTAATTAATAACATTCGAGCCCGCGGTTTGTTACATCGACAATTTCAAGAGTTTTTATGGGAAGTTGATGCAGAATTTTCAGATGTACTTTATTATACAAAGATCAGGTGGCTGAGTTGTGGGCATGCCTTCTCGAGAGTTTGGAGTCTTCTCGAAGAAATTAAAGTTTTTCTAAAAAATTTGGGATGAGTGGAAAATATTGGAGGATAAGAATTGGTGCATCGAGTTTGATTTTTTCACGGATTTACTCGAGCACTATAATAAACTGAACAAGAAGTTACAGGGAAGAAATCAATTTATAGATGAAACTTGGGGCAGTTTGAGGTCTTTTAAAACTCAATTGTTTATATTTTCTAAATGTTTGGGAAAAAATGATTTGACTCATTTTCCAAGACTTAATTCTTTGAGGCCTGTGAGTGAAGAGAAATTAAAAGTCTTTTCACAATCTTTATTAAAACTGTATTCAGAATTTGAGGACAGATTTGCTGACTTTAAAAAAATCCAACCATGTTTAGATATTTTTTCAATGCCTGAGAATGTTCCATCTGATCTACAATTAAAAATTATAGAATTGCAATGTAATAATAATCGAAAACAGCTATTTTTAAATACAGATAAGCTTAATTTCTATAAATCCTTACCAAAAGATGAATTTCCAAAGCTAATTAATCATGGGCAGAAAATTATGGCAACGTTTGCTTCCTCATATTTATGTAAACAGGCCTTTTTAGTAATGAAATGCAGAAAAAAATCAATAAGAAACCAATTGTCAGACGAGGGTCTATTTAATTTATTGAAAGTCGCATTCTCCCAGCTGGAACCAGATTTTGGGGAAAAGATGTCAAGTCAGAAAGAGATCCATGCTTCCCATACATCTGGAAACTTTTAATTGAACAGCAACCCTCTATGTTTTTTTTAATTTAATGGCTCGCCGCAAGATTTTTTTTTAATTTATTGGCCCGCCACGCAAAAAATTCGCCCATCACTGTCCTAGACCAATTGTTGAGAAGCCTTTGTATACTCAACGTGACACTATATCGTGCACTATATGGTATGGAGGCGTAATTGGGTCCTGTTTTTTTTTTCAAAGATGAGGCTGGAAATGCGGTAACGCTCAATGGATCACGCTATCAAGAGATGCTAACAACTTAACTTTGACGGTTTAGTAAGAAGAACGCTGCCACATGTCATACAGTTAAGGAAACGATCAATTTATTGCAACCCAAATTTCCCGATCGCATAACTTCACGACAATTAGCAGTTAATTGGCCAGCCAAATGATGTGATTTAACATCACTGGATTATTTTTTGTGGGGCTTTGTCAAGGACAGAGTCCATATGGAGCTAATCGAATCGATTTCAGTCTTAACGAATAGGGCTGCCATTTTGCATTAAATGATTAAAAACTTTGATGGTGGACACTTGTCAAACTTTTCTCTTTGTGAAATAATAAAAATTTTAATCATCTTTTAATCTAATTTTTTTACTTTTTTTTGTTTTAAAAAACAAACTTCTTGTTGAAAAACTCTTTAAATATTAAACTCTACATCGAGTTAGATTATGAAGTAAAAAATCTGTAAATAAAAATTTGTATATAAAAATTTACTTCAAGTCTGTAGATTATTTTTCTGTAGATTATTTTTTCAAATTAGAATTGTAATAACAACGAATACTTAAATAAGTAAAATGTAAATAAACAAATCGTATGTGACATAGAGCTTGACTTGTTTTAAAAGCAATCGTTTGAATAAATTAACCAAATTTTATGGGGGGAATTGTTTCTTCATTACAAATTAGCTGGCCCTCTTTAATGTTGATAATTAAGATTTATTTGGGTCATTATCTTACTGTAACAATAATCGAGTATTTGGCTTCGAAACGCTTAAACAGATGTGTGAGTTGGTGAAAAATTTCAAATACTTAAATCTGCTGCCATGCATCACGCACTTTTTTGTTAATAATTTTAAAATGCCAATTTTCTGTCATTTAATACGATGTTGGCTGAATGTTTAGCTGGCATATGGACATGGTTTTTTCTGGCATATGGGTTGTGAGACATAGAGCCCGCATTTTAATTTTATTATTGCTACAAAATTGTGTCTCTGTGTGTATGCGTGCGTAAGTAGTAAAACAAAAGCGTTAATAATTTAAGTTTTAATGTCTCTGTTTTTTTGTTGTTTTACTTGTTGCATGTGTAATTTTAATGATATGATTTTTGTTAAAGTTTTTGTTTTCCTTGCTAGCAAGCTGTTATTGTTGTTGTTGTTGCTTTTACTATTTGTTTGCACAAGCCTAGGTCAACAATGTTGTTAAAATAACCCACAAAAATTAACTTTTCATTTCATGCTAAAAATCAACATGAACTAAAGTTGCTACGGTTGTAAAAAAAATGATGTAAAATCAGCTACTGGTTAAGTTGGCAATTTAATTAAGACGTTTGTAAAATTAATGGCTAAAATTAATTTTAGTGTTTCAAAAAACAAATTTTATTTGAAATAATATTCCTTATAAGGCATGAAATTTTCCTTAAAATTATCTAAATTTAATTATTTTTGTATAAATTATTTGTTACTTTTAACTATAACAGGCAAAGGAAAAATAAATTGTCCGTTTAAAAAAGCCTTGTTTTTTTGTGAGGCAGTGTATTTGTAATTTTATTCGGATAAAAATTAAAAAAAGGAAATATTTAACTTTTACATATTTTTCTTTCTTTCTGTTTTTCAAATAATGTTTCTATTAAAGGGTTTCTCAACAAGAACTTTGATTTCTAAAATAAAATATAACTAAAGGTTTAGATTATAATGATTGGCGAGCACGTGCGCAGCAATAAGTTAAAACAGCAGATAAAAAGTCATGAGTTCAAGTCTCAACAGGCCCAAACGATAAAATAATTTTTGATGACTAGCGAGGATGGATAAGCTGGTGACCATGAGAATAGCTGGAAAACAGACAGGTAGCCACTGGGTAATTAAAACAAACAATTGTAATTACGTTACTCAGGTACTTCAGTAAAGAGTTTTTCAACCAGAAGTTTGTTTTCTAAAACAAAAAACATACAAAATTTAGGTTAAATTTTTATTGTTTTACGAAGAAAAAAGTTCGACAATATGGAATGAAAAATGAAATCTGGCAAATATTCACCACGAATTAATTTTTGGCAAAATGGCAGTCCCATTTCGTTAATCACATCACATATTTTGAGTTTTAAGGCTGAAATCGTTTCGATTGGCTTCTTATAGACTCTGTCCCTGTCATCTGGCTGGCCACTTAACTGCTGATTGTTGTGAAATTATTTGGTTTGCAATCAATTGATCGTTTCACTGGCTGTGTGACATATGGCACTGTCCTGTTTAAACCACATGTCAGTGATATCCACGTCGTCAATAATAGGCTGAAATTGAGTTACAAGCAATTTGGCGATAACGTCCCCCCGGGGGCACATTATAGTCTTTTTGGAACCTACTATTCCATTTAGATTTGTGTCTTGCGGGGTAAAAGGGAGCCCAGGCCCCTCAAAGGCTAGTAGGAGTCACCTGGACAATCCACATATTTCCACGGGAATCAGTTGCCCCAGAGTACAATATTTGCTCTCTTTAGACAAAAAATGTGCTCTGACTGGTTATTGAGGTTGGCCCCTATATGGGAGTATCGTGGTGGTTGTGGTTTCGGACCCTCGTGAGAGTTTGTGGGTCGGACCATTCAAATTAACACAATGAATGGTTCAGGTCCAGTGAGTATGAATGCTGGCGTGTTCTTGATAAATAAGAGCTTCATGCGTTCTGGACCAGGAGTTGGAAAGTCTCCAACTCCTCAGCAAGGAGTGAGGGCACGGCCTACTCCGGACTTTCTAAATTGCTACTAGAAGTGACTGAAGGATATACGTGTCTGAAGGCCTTCTAGGGCGTAGTTGGTGTCCAATCAACTAAGTGGTTTAACTACCATCTGATTATGACCTCGCGGTCGGTGCAGATGTAAAACAAATCACACATCTCGCGATAACGTGATCCATTGACCTTTACCGCTTTTCCAGCCTCATCTTAAAAAAAAAACTGCCCAGTCACGCCTGCAGACCACATAGCGCACCATACAGTGAGAAGTTAAGCGTGCAAAGACTTCTCAATAATCGCTTTAGGATTTTCAAAAGTCCAAATGCGGCAATTTTTCTTGTTGACATATCCTGACAATGGAGAATGGGACAAATGGGAAAATGGACTTCGTCTGAAAGAATTATTTTTTTAGAAAAATCAGCCGGTTGTTCGTGAATCAATTGGCGATGTGAATGGTCACTCTTCTTCAATTCCTGCACCAGTTGAACCTTCAAAGGCTTCAAAGTTAAATCCGTCGAGGAATTGACAAATTCGCATGTGCGTCGACATTATGTCTTACGGCTGCGATGTTTTCAGTTAAACCACCCGGTCGAACACACACTGGTGTTCGCACATTTTGTATCGAACCTATCGATTCATGTTTAACGTCCAAATTCTTAATAGCGATCTCAGATGGACGTTTTTTTGTCCGAAAATAACAAAACCGAATTTATTGTAACAATTGCCACTGCATCTTCTACGAATGCGTCAAAAAACAAACTTCGTGTTGAAAAACCCTTTACTTTAGCATCATCCCATATTGTTGTTGTTATCACCATTTAGCCTAAGCGTCTGTTCGACTGTATGCTTTTTTTGTTCCGTGCTAGTTGTTTTTGTTTTCTGTTATTTACTTTTTCGTGAAATTTCTTATATGCATGCTGCTGTTGTTTTGTGTATATAAGATTTTTTTTAGAAAACTATGCAGTTTATAGAATATACAATAGACCTGTTCGTTTACTTTTTTAGTGATAATTATTATGTTTTAAAACTTAAAACATCTTCGTAACAATATAGTTATTCGATATTCAATTTCGTAGAATTTCTTATAATTAGGTTGTTGTTGTCTTGTATGTTTAAGATTTTTTAAAAATGTATGCAGTTTGTAAAACACACAATAGATCACGTCGTTCACTTTTTTTACTGATTATTATTTTTTTTTTAAAACTTAAATAAAATATATTCGAAAAAATATTTTTCTTTAATAAATTATTCATGAAAATAGCTAAAATTTCAGCTGCCAAATGTTATTCGAAACTTAATCGATTAATCGATCAAAAATTTTCTTTATTCAAAATTATATTTCATAAAATTTCTAATAAGCATTTTGTAGCTGTTTTGTGTGTAAAAGATTTCTTAGAAATTTACACAGTTTGTAAAATACTTAATAGGTCATTTCGTTAACTTTTTTCCTGATAATTATTTTCTTTTAAAACTTAAATAAAACATTTTCGTAGCAATATTTTTCTTAAATAAATTATTCATGAAAATTTCAGCTGCCAACTATTATTCGGTAATTAATCGATTAATCGATAAAAAATTTTCTTTATATAAAATTCTATTTTAATAAATTCTTTTTATATTTTAGATATAAAATACCTAGAATATAATTTTTTAGCTGTTATTTGGTTATTTGAATAATTTTTCTTAAAAATGGTGTTTGTATATACCTGATTATATATTCTTTATTTTAGATTTAAATCAAAAATAATATTTTTATCATATTATAAGATATTCGAGTTATTAAAAAACGATTCGCTTAATCGATTATTCGACTAAAAAAATCTTCAATAGCTTTTTCTTACATTTAAATTTTTGTAGTTTAAAATTTAAACTTGTTAATTTAAGTTTTGAAATGTATGTGATAATCATTCAATTGATTATTCGGTTACGACTTCTACATCTTTTTGATATACGCTAAATTACTTTGTTTTGGTATCTGTACTCTATTAATTACCTTTATATTTCAATTGTTTATGCATGTCTGTTTTTTTATATGCCTGTGCCTTCTTAGTAGCTGTCTTATACTGACTTACTGTATGTATTTATGACTATTGCTGCTATCAGTAAAGTGCTAATTTTGATTATCTCATAGGTTTACAAACATTCCACATACTCGTATGAACGCTTTTTTCTAAAGTCATGCTTATGGAGAAGCATATAATTTTCTTGTGTGACTTAAAAGTAAAATCACACAAAGTAATAAAAATATTTAGTACTTATTGCTGGTTTTCAATTGTAGCTTTTATTTCTAAAGAGACGTTACATATTTTTGTTTTTGAATTTGTTGCTTTTGTGTGATTATTTTTATGTTGTTGTTAATTGAAGTGTTGTTGTATGAACGTTTTGGAATAGTTAAAAAAAACAATGAAATTTTTATTCTTATAGAAAAGTTTTGAAAATATCGTAAGTTGTTAGTAGTGTTTTAGACGCGTTACAATACAATACAATACATTTTTGAAGTTTATATTTTGTTATTAAAATCTTAAAAATAAAACTAGTTTCTGATTTTTATATAAAAAATTAAATATAAAAGGAACAAGGAAAAATCGTGAGAATATTAAACTACAAATAATAAATAAAGTATTGAACTTGAACTTGAAAACTAAAGTTAATAAATAATTAATGCAAATTCAAAATTAAACTTTAATGAAATTGAATATATAAAAATAAATAAATTTAGTGAGCTCAATATTTAAAAATCTTATTTTCTTTAATTTTAACAAACAGCTTGTAATAACATGCTCTGTTAAAAGAAACAGAAAGTGGTATTTCAAAAAGTGTGTCAACGAAAGTTTTGTTTTTTGTTTGATCTTCAAATAACAAGTGCCATCTAACAAATAAATCCTTTGTTTAACTGAATATTTTTCTTAAAATAAAATTGGAATTTTTTTTCTTAATAATTGTGTGTTTGTTAAACTGTGAAGGTTATTAAATGCATCATTGTTGAGAACATTTTTTGGTTTTCCAACAAAAAAAATATGAAAATTTTAAAATAAAAAATACAAATAATTTAATTTGGTAAAACTGAAGGTTTAATTAACATTAAATTTATATATATAAAAAAAGAAAATAATATATTTTTTTATTTAAAAGTAAATTTACGAAAAATTTGTAATTAATTTAATAAAAATAAAATAAATTTATGGCTGAGTTTCTGTCTTCACTAGTTTTTATATTTACATGCAGCAATCATCTTAAACTTTCTAACTAAGACTTTAAGTTTAAGACACTACGGGACTTAAATTTAGTCATACCATAACTTAAATAACCTTTACTTTTCACTAGTAGATTAGTTATCCATTTTAAAAGACTTCGATTGTATTAAAGTATCTTATTATATTTTCTGCCTAAAGGCTTATAGAACGCTTGACAAGAAGTCTCTGAGTAACATAACATATCACCTCATGTTCAATATCTTTTCCCATGGAATTCTGAAGTTAAGATAATAAAAGTTTATTACAAATCAGTTATTTCTTTTTATCTCTGTGCAAGGTTTTTGTTTTCTTTAGAGTCAAAAAACTTTTGTCTAATCTCACCATCTCACCCTTATCCAGGGAACCCTTTTTTGCTGTTTATGCAAGTAGTTAATATAAAAAATATAAAGGGTCCGCCAAATTACTTTTTTTTTTGTTTTAAGTGCTATAAACAAAACTACTGAATATTTTCTCAAATTTCTTTTTTTTTATTAGAAAGTACAATCCTTGCGGTTAATAATGGAAAATAATTTCAATCAAATGGCTGCCTCGGCTGGCCATGCAGTAGCCTACACGATCTGTTCAATTAATTTAAGCACATTATCGATTGTGTGCAGCTAAATTTCACCAATAGCTTCACGAATATTGTCTTTTAAAGCGTCAATTGTCGCTGGCTTGTCGGCATAACACTTATTTTTGACGGCATCCCACAAATAATAGTCCAAAACGGTGTCAACTCGCAGTTCCGAAGTGGCCAAACGACACCAACGCTGCGGCTGATAATGCAATCTTCAAAAATAGGGCGCAAAACATCGAGTGTAGCTTTGGCTGTGTGGCAGGTAGCGCCGTTCTGTTGAAACCAAATGTTGCCAATATCCTCCTCTTCAATTTTTGTAAACAAAAAATCGTTTAACATGGCCCGATAACGATCGCCATTGACTGTAACGACCAGTACTTGCTCATTTTCGAAGAAAAATGGCCCAATTATGCCTCTGGACCAAAATCCGCACCAAACAGTGACTCGTTTTGGGTGCGTCGGCTTTTGAATGTATGCGTGCGGGTTTTCTGTGCCTTAAATGTGACAATTTTGCTTGTTTACATACCCGCCAAGATCAAACTGAGTTTCATCTGAAAAGATGATTTTTTTTGCAAGTCGAGTTTTGTAAGTCGATCGCAGGCCCACTTAGCGAAGCGAAAACGAATTGGATGGTCACTTGGCTTCAATTCCTGAATCAATTGGACTCTGTATGGCGTCATACCAAGGTCTTTATGCAAAATTCGTCTCAATGATGTCTCTGAGATGTTCAATTGTTGAGAACACGACGGTGAATTGATGTTGATGGCGCTTCACGCACACTTTCTGCCACAGCAGCATTATTCTCAGGTGTACGCACTGTTTTTGGCTTTTCACGCTTTGGCTTATCGATGAGGATGCCATTTTCTTTCACTTGTTTCACAAGATAACGAACATACGGAGCTGACGCTGCTTCTCTGCTTTCAAAATCCGTACGCAATTTTCGCACACATTCTTCAACAACATTACCATGATTTTCAAAGTAATGTCGCAATATTTCCCGCGTTGTTTAAGCGTATACACAACCTTATTCGTTCAGCGAAAGGATAAAACTAATTATCTGTCAAATCAAACATGAGCTAAGTGTTACCATTCACGTAAAAAGCACTAGTTGGAAAAAAACGTAAGATGGCTGACCCTATATTTATTAATTTTAATTTAAGAAAAAAAATATTTTTAAGTTTTTTCCTAAAGCGCTGCCATTGAAGTTTTTAAGCATATTTATCTTTGATCTGCGCGTTTGAGGTTCCTTAGACTTTTATTTATTGAATTTTTCTGTGGCTTATTTATTAATAATGAGAGGTTATAGATTTTAACTGTTTAATTGACTTCTTCATAAGTTTTTCTTCTTCTCAAAATAGTGTTTTCTGTAGCTCTGCTTTTGTAACTGATTTAGTTATCTAATAATGATAATAATGAAGAGTAGAGAGTTTAGTATCTTAATAACTTATTAAAATCTGTACATCATATGTCTAAATGTTGCTAGTTTATGTTGGGTAGGGTGGTTCAAGGTATTATTATTATTATTATGTCAAGATAATACAAATTTCTGTCTTATTCTTTTTCCATTGTGTGTGTAATATGAATATGATTTTTGTTTAAGTCTGTCAGAATCTGTTCGAGGGTGCATACGATGTCATCTACCTATCTATAGTAATATCCAATGTTTTTTTCATTAGTGTAGTAATTCGAGATATTGTATGAAAATTTCCAAGGAGATATTTAAAGTTGGGTTTTCCATCCTGAATCCGTTAGGGAATTTTTTAAAGTAGTTAAAGTGTAAAGAAGTTATGTTTTATTATCCTCTTTGCGATATCTTTTTTTTCGTAAAAGAGAAGTAGCACTTCAGGCAACAATGACTATTTAGTCAAGTACCGTGCTACATTCTTTGGGAAAGGGATAGAGAATAGATGAAACAGGTGTTGAAAGTAGAAGGTGAGTCGAAATTAACTGCGATCAGCGACTATGCCTTCATCGCTAAGCAGCCCCACCGACAGTCAATTTTTATTTTTGTAGTCTTCGTTGGGAATCGAACCCACAATCCTCATATTTACGAGCTAGTACACTAGCTACTTGCCTACAGGGGCACCTATTTGCGATATCTAATTGTCGGTTGTCGTATAAATTGTCAATTGTGTCGCGTAGGATAACTAAGATTTCTTGTGTATATATACAGTCGCAGTCGTAATTTAACATTTATTGATATTAATATGGATCGGATGATATACTTGGACATTCTCAAAGTTAATTTTAAGCAATCCGCGAGTTAACTGGGTCTTACGGTGGGTTGGTACTTTCAGAAAGATAACGACCCAAAACATACCGCTGTTGTTGTCAAGGAATGGCTACTATATAATGGGCCCCATCAACTTCATTCCCCAAACCAGTCACCGCATTTGAACTCCATTGGGAATTTATGGAATGAATTGGATCATCGAATTAGCAAAAGGACAATTAAATATAAGCAGCACCTCAAAAATGCTTTACTTGAAGATTCGAATTTAATTTCGAATAATTACGCAAAGCTATTGGTAAATTCCTTAAAAAAATAGATTAATGCTGTTCTGTTGTGACGGGCCCACGAAGTATTAATTCGGTTGTCTTTTTATTTCCTTTTAAGTCAAATACATTTTTTTTGCAAAGTATGCAGACTTTTCGGTGTTTGAAAAATGAATTTTGTTCATTTTTGTTAATAAATATTTTTGGATTAAAATTTTGTTGTTAAATTTTATTGTTTGTTGTTAGAATGGATTTGTTTGGAATATATTTTAATGCTACAATGTTCACAGAAATCTCCAGACCTCACTTTTCAATGGGGTATGTAGACATTACTGTGTAACTGTATTTTGTAAATTTATCTTGTCTTTACGTAAGCTGGTGAGGTGTATAGCCAGGTGAAATGCTGGTAGAGGTTTGTAATACACAATGGGTCTCATTAGTATGTTTTCTTTGTGTATTTTCGGTTGTGTTTAGAGTGTTAATGGTCCTGGGTTCATGTTCATGTATTTATATACTTGTCCGTAAGTAAACGTCTTGCAGCATTTTAATAGGCTGCGTATTTCTTTTTGAAAAGATTCAGTTGGGTCATTTTTAAATTTAATGCTGCTGGTCTATTGCATAAAGTGTTGTGTTTTGTTTATATAATCCTTTTTGTACATTACTACAGTCGTATGTCCTTTATATGCTTTTTTTTATTAGTAAGTCCTTATTAGGCCCTTATTTGTTTATTAATTTTCTGTTCGTTGGGATGCGTCTTTGTTTTATTGTGTTCTTATATCCTTTTTTCGAGTAAGTCGACTGCTTTGTGTCTGATGTGCTCTTGTCGGTCGTTTGGTAACTGAGTAATAGTTGCCTTGGTGCTTACAATTTGTGTTTCAAGTGTTCTTTGTATCTTGCCAAAAGGTAGATTATGTTTCAGTCCTTTCTCCATTAGTTTTGCCTCGTTGTAATTGGATCGTATGTCTGTTAGATTTTGAACTTTTTGACAAATTTTTAATTTTTGTGAAAATATGATTTTCTATGAAAGTTTTCGCCTGCACTGATTTTTTCACGAATTTATTATAATTTTAATATATAAGATACGGAATCTTAAAACTTCCTCAAACAATTTTCTTAAACTCTTCTGTTAACAAATTTGAAACTCCATGATTTTTTAGGTACAACAAAAACTTTTAAAACAAATAAAGAAATTAGTAAATAAGGAGGCTAATAAATTATTTAGAATCCTTCCATCAGTCAAATCTTAAAAAACCCACTTAAAATAAATTACTAAACAATTCTCTAAATTATAAAAGGTAGATTAATAGACAGTTTAACAAAAAAATAAGTGATTTAAAATTTTAACGAACATAATGTTCCATAAATGTTTGAAAATATTATTGTGCATTTTGTGGTGCCTGTACAATCCTGTAAAAGCGAAAGCCCAGGCCAGGGCTCAATTAGATTTGCCACCACTGACCAATCCCGCACCACAACAACAAATTTACTACAACGGCTACACATTTAATACACCAACTCAAGCGTTAGGCGATATTGATAGATCACAACGTTTTGGGCCACCATATTCCGACGATCAAAATACAGATGATGGCTCAGATGATTTTAGAGTGAGTGTGACAGTGAAGAAACTACAGTTAATTATTCAGAATTTTTATTTTCCAGAATGGTCAAACTTATGATGAACGCATGCGTTATGGTTTCCGGTCTCCTTATTATCAACAATATAACAATAGTTTTGGTGTGGATTCTCCTTTCAGCGACAAGAATGTTTATAGTAATTTTAATCAACAACAACTTAATCAAAATACCTACAATGATCGTTATGGCAACAACAATAACAACAATCAACAACAGTTAATACAACCTGAACCACCTTTAATTAACAGAAATCTTTATAATTATCCCAACAACAATCTAAATGATGGTACTGCCATACCACCAAATCGTAATTTTCCCTCTACTACCTACAATCCCAATAATCCAAACATTTACTCTGCTGACAATCGTAATCGTTTTCAAAATCCCTTCGATAGCAATCAAGATCGTTTTAATCTAAATCAAAGATATGAAGAACGTGAACGTTTACAAGACGAACGTCGTAATCAAATTGAATTGGAGAAACTGCGCAATTTATTAGTAGAAACTGATCAGAAAGGTGCCCTTGAGTGCACTGCCAATGTGGCAGCTCAGTGGAATTTTGAGACGAATGTTAATGAATTTACACAAACGGAAGCGGTGAGTCAATTGCATTAAAATTTAATGAGATGACGTGAATTAAAAATATTTGATTTAGAGAGGGTGGGATTTTAGTCTATAAAAATAATTACAACTCAACTATTGATAACTTTGTTGTTGTGGTGAAAGAAATGTTAATACCTATAATTAATTATAACAATAATTAAAGTGAATCATTTCGTTGTTGTTTTTTTTTTTGTTTTTCAATTTCATCTGTCTTTACGTTTGCATGTCTAAAGATCAATTTAAAATTGTTGTGTTGTTTTGCCATATTCCCATAATTATTTTATTTTAATCACATGTATTTTGTATGTTGTTGTCTTAAACATTTTACTTTTTATTTCTATGAAATTCCCAGATCTGAAGGTTAATTTTATTTATAAGGGTTGATTTCTTCAGAGAAGTTTTTGTAAGCTGTGCAATGTCAAAAAAAAAAAGATTGTGTGTGTTATTTGGTTACAACATGTAAAGTTACTGACCTTAAACAATTTATATAAAATTTTTAAAAGACAAGAAACATCATCAGTTTTAACCCATTTAAGCACCTATTGGCCGAAAATAATTCGAAACATATGTATTCGAAGTTTTGATCTATATAAAAATTCATTTGTAGTTCATATTTCAACAACATTTATTGTTTATTTTTTATATTCGACCAAAAGAAGAACATCTATATTTTTTAGCCGAATGGAAACACGATCATTTTAGGTGGTTAGGGTTACGCGGTTGCATGTTTTCCAAATACATGTTCGTATGTTTCCTGACTTTTACTTTAAGAAATATTATTAGAGAAATGATTTTTCCCCTAATTTAATAAAAAATAAAATAAGAAAAGAACCTTTACTAAAGTTCAAACTTTTATCGGGTTTTTCAATAAGAAGTATGTTGTTTAATTGTGGCAATACCAACAACATGACAGTTTTGACACTCAGTTATTTGACGTATTCGCATTAGATGCCTTGCCGATGGTCACAATGAATAAATGAAATTTCGCAGGAAAATCACATTAAAATAATTAAAGTCCACTAAGGAAATGGTGGTTCTGTTAAAGTTTCATTTCGTAAAATTCGTAATATTTTCGGACAACATAATCATTCTTCTGAGAGCGCAATTAAAAATTTGGTTGTTAAATTTGAGTCGACTGGCTCGATACAAAATGTGCGAGCACCAGCGCATGTTTGAGCGGGTTATTCAACCGAAGATATCACAGCGGTAAGCCAAAATGTTGAAGCAGATCCAAATTTGTAAATTCCTTTACGTTCTCAACAACTGGGGTTATCCAAACCACCACATGGCAAATTTTGCGTAGGGATTTGACTTTGAGGCCTTACAAGTTTTAACTGGTGCAGCAATTGAAGCCGACCGACCTTTCACATCGCCGTAGATTCGCTCAATTCATTCAGGAACAGCCGGCTAGTTTTTCAGAAAAAATTCATTTCACTTGTAGGGGTATGTGAAGAAGCAAAATTGACACATTCTGAAAATCCTACAGCGATTATTGATAAGTCTTTGCATGCTCATCGTTTCATTATATGTTTTGGTATGTGGATGTAGTCTGGAGGCGAGATGTGCTGGTAATGAGGTAACGGTCAATGGATCACGCTAACGCGAGATGCTAACAACTCAATTTTCGCCTATTATTGACGACGTCGTTAACACTGACATGTGATTTCAACAGGACGATGCCACATGCCACACAGCCAATGAAACGATCAATTTATTGAAAACAAAATTTCCGGATCGCATAAATTCAGGAGTTGAGTGACCAACCAGATCGTGTTATTTAACACCACTGGATTATTTTTGTGGGTCTAAGTTAAGGAAAGAGCCTGTGCGGAGCTAATCGAATCGATTTCACCCATAAAACTCACAATCCGTGATGTGATTAACGAAAAAGGACCATTTTTCCAAAAAAAAAAATCAAACATTTTGATTAAAGAATCGACATCTGTCAGCGCGGTCGTGGTGAACATTTGCTAAATATCATTTTTCATTCGTAATTGCCGAACTTTCCTCTTAGCATACAATAATAATTTGAATACGTGATAAGATTTACAACTGTACCTAGCTGTGCAAGCCGTAACCACTATGGATGAAATGTAACGTCATCCTTGCCCTAGAAGGCCTTTAGATACTTATACCTCGGGTCACTCCTAGTTGCAACTTCAAAAGTCCGAAGCAGGCTGCAGCCTTCACTTCTTGCTAAAGAGTTGGAGACTATCCAAATCCTGGTCCAGAATGCATGAAGCTTATTATAACTTAAGAACACGACGGCATTCATGCTCACTGGTCTGAACCATTCATTGTGTTCATTGTGAATGATCCAACCTATAAACTCAAATGAGGGCCTCTAAACACACAACCGCCAGGATACTCCCGAAGGGCCGACCTCAATATTCAGTAAGAGAACAGCTAAAAGGCTAGAAAGACAATTAGCTGAACTCTGGCGCTTTATTGATTTCCGTAAAAATATAGTGGATTGTTCAGTTGGCCTATTAGGGGACTGGGCTCCCTTTTACCCCCGAAGACACATGTAGTAAGGGTGAATTTCCGTCAAAACATATCAATGTGGCCTCGGGGGGGTAAATTTGAATAATTCTTCTAAAAAATGAATTGAGCGATGTGCATCGGTTGGAACTTGTAAGGCTTCAAAGTTGAATCCTTACGCAAAATTCGACATGTGGTGTTTTTGGATAACCCCAATTGTTGAGAACGTAGAGGAACTGACAATTTTAGATTTACTTCAACACTGTGGGGCACGGCGATGTTATAATTTAGACAACCCAGCCGAACACGCGTAGGTCTTCGTATATTTTTTATCACGTCTGTCGATTCATATTTAACGACCACGTTCGTAGAAGGTCTTAGAAGGACGATTATGTTGTCCGAAAATATCACGAATTTTACGAAATGTAAATTTAACAGAACCATCATTTTAATAGCGAATTTTAATTATTTTAATGCGGTTTTCTTGCGAAATTTTATTCAGGCTGGCTCAAATAATATGATGGGAAGTCCGATTATATCGTAAGCTAATGTTTAGAACTTTGTAGGCGATAATGTGTAATAAAATGAAGTGCTATCAGCCAAGAGTAAAGGTCACTGGTCTAGAATTAATTTCTATTAGTTGAAGCAAGATAAAGATGATAAAAAATAGGTTTGATATACTTAATTGGTTATTTTACCTATGGATAAGCAAACCAAGGAAATCATTTGTAGTTTTATATCGAACAAATGAGGGCACGCTTTTATTAAAAATGTTTCTTTTTTTGCAACGGAAGCAGGGATAGTATTCTATAATCTGCGAAAATTTGATTCGTCTGCATACAACTGTTTAGGGGATAATGAGATATATGTAAGAATGACTTTCTAATAGGAACACCCTTTAAAATTTAACATCATTTTACAGTATTGTAGTGCTGTAATGGCCATAACAATATAACTTGTGTGAAAGTATCGATTTATAAGTGACTCAAACGACTGCGCCAGATGGGTAACCAAACAGATATTATAAAAATAACAATAGGAAGAAATTTGTATCCTTTTCTGACGAAACTCTTAACTGATTTGCAGAACTAGCGACCTCTATCAATATCGCCTTTCTACGTTAAGACATACGATATGATTACCTGTATTTTGGAAATTTATAAAACAACACAACAACACTAACATTTTTCTCCCTTTTTCAGCTAAATGCACAACAACGTTATGTGGAATTCCAACGTTTGGTATCGCAACAATCGCGTCTGATAAACAAGGAATTGATATTCGATCGAAAACTATATCGACAGCTTATGTTGCAATCAGAAGTAGGACCAAATGCTTTGCCACTAGAATCTCTAGACCGAGTAAGTAACACTTGCAACCTTAGATAAATTAAAAAATTCTCATAAACTAAAACAAAATCTATTTGTAGTACAATCGCCTAATTAATGAAATGTTGTATATTTACAATGATGCCAGTATATGTGCCTATCAACAACCTTTCGTATGTAATTTACATTATATACCTGAGCTGAAAGAAATCATGGCCAAATCTAGAGATTGGGATGAATTGCAACATACCTGGGTGGAGTATCATCGCAAGGCGGGCAGAGAAATGAGAGATGGTTATGAACAATTGGTGGATGTTATGAGTGAAGTGGCTTATGCTAACAGTAAGTGGGGTTGTAGGTAGAAGTGATTTGTTACTCAGTAGCGCATATATTTTATAGATGTGACTAATGGTGGGGAGTATTGGTATTTGGGTTATGAATCTGGAAATTTTCGGCAAGATGTTGATATTGTGTGGGAAGAAATACGACCTTTATACGAAGCTCTTCATGCCTATATTCGCAGACGTTTGCGTGAATATTATGGGCCTGAGAAAATAAATCGCATAGCTCCTTTACCTTCTCATATCCTAGGTAACATGTACGGTCAATCTTGGTCCAACATATTGGATATAATTATACCCTATCCGGGTAAGAAACTCATAGACGTTACACCACGTATGCTGGAGCAAGGCTATACGCCACTTTTAATGTTTCAATTGGCCGAAGAATTTTTTACTTCTATTAACATGTCGGCCGTTGGTCCGGAGTTCTATCAAAATTCTATTATAGAACAGCCACTCAATCGTAGAATACTTTGTGAACCCTCCGCCTGGGACTTTTGTAATCGACATGATTTTCGTGTTAAGCTGTGTACTGATATTAATCAAAAAAGTTTGATTAGTGTACATCATGAAATGGCTCATATTCAATACTTTTTGCAATACAGACATTTGCCAAAAGTTTTTCGAAATGGTGCTAATCCAGGTAAATTTGGAAAATAATTTTTATTTTTGAAGGAGAATTGATAACTCATTAATTTTTATATTTTCAGCTTTTCATCAAGCTATAGGAGATGCTATAGGTTTGTCTGTCGGTACTCCTAAACATTTTCAAACTTTAGGATTACTTCAACGTTCGGTGGATGAGAGTAGTTATGATATAAATTATTTATTTACAATGGCCATAGATAAAATAGCATTTTTACCTTTTGCCTTATCTTTGGATAATTGGCGTTATGATGTTTTTAGCGGCACCGCAAATAAACATCAAATGAATTGTCATTATTGGAATTTAAGGTGAGTTTGTGATAACAGCATATAAAATAATATTAATTTATGTTTATTCGATTAAAAGGAGGGAAGGAAAGTTTACAAATGCTCAATAATGTTGTCTAAAAATTTGTGCAAATTTTTCTATGGAAAATTTTTTAGTGCAAATTTTTTTTTTAGAAAATTTTCATCAGCGCAAATTTTTTCAATAGGAAAATTTGCATCGGTGCAAATTTTTTCGATTGTGGAAATTTTTCGATAGAAAATATTTCATCTGTGGAAATTTTTCGATAAAAATATTTTATCAGCGGAAATTTTTCGATAGAAAATATTTCATTAGTGCAAATTTTTCTATAAAAAATTTTTATTAGTGCAAATTTTTCTATAAAAAATTTTTATTAGTGCAAATTTTTCTATGGAAAATTTTCAGTAGTGCATATTTTTCTATAGAAAATTTTCAACAGTCAAAATTTTTCTATAGAAAATTTTCATTAGTGCAAATTTTTTGGTAGAAAATTTTTATTAGAGGAAATTATTCTATAGATATTTTTCTATTGATAATTTTCATTACTGCAAATTTTTCTATAGAAAGTTATCATCAGTGCAAATTTTTTATGTAGAAAATTATCATCAGTGCAAATTTTTTATGTAGAAAACTTCATTAGTGAAAATTTTTTATTTAGAAAATTTTTTATTTAGAAAATTTTCATCAGCAAAATTTTTGGATAGAAAAATATCATCACTGCAAATTTGCGATAGAAAATTTTCATCAGTGCAAATTTTTTCGATAGAAAATTTTCATTAGCAAATTTTTTCGGTAGAAAATTTTTATCAGTGCAAATTTTTTCGATAGAACATTTTCATCTTCAAAGCCAATTTTTGTGCAACAAATTTACACCATTGGTAATTTTTGTCTAGAAGATTCATATGAGTGATATTTCTTCTATTCTATTCTATTTCTTATTTTTCTAAATGACCTTCTTTGTTAAACTTTCAACCCTAGAAACTCTTTCGCAGATGACCGCACCGATTGTCATTTGTATTCATTTAGTAATAGTCCGAACCAATTGGAGATGAGTTCCAAAAGGCGGAACATGAATGATACGGTCAATCACGATCTTACAACAACCTCCGTGCGAATAGAGTCGATTTTAATGCCCATAAGTTGCAATATTTCTTGCTTACGGTTTGATCTATATTTAGAAATGGTGCTGCAGCTGTTACTATGGGTGATATAGGTATTACGGAAGATTTACTTTTCTCAATCCGATCATCGTACTATTTATACAACCTATATCCATCCAAGAGTGTCATTGGGGGCGGTAAGGTATCCAACTACATTGATTCCCTAGAGCATCAACGCAATGTAGGTTGTATTTCAATATTTTATCATTACTACAATGGTAAGTGTTCTAACGAAATTAGAGAACTTGTTCTCGAAACTCGTACATTTTTGCGTTTGACTCGATTTTTTTGAGAGCGTATCCATTTGTGGTTGATTTGCAAGTGAATCGCACAACCAATTACAGGGAAAATTCGGTTTTTAGCAGAACAGTTCATATGTGGAATAAACTCCCTCCAGAGGTCTCTCCTGTCACTTTCAACGTGGGGAAATTCAATTCGAATGTCCACAAAGATTACTCCCTCTTTCCTCCTCCCCATTTCCTAGTTCTGGTACCATCCATTGCATAAGGTACCCCTGTAGGGTAGTAGGTATTGTACTAGCTTATCAGTATTGGGTTGTGGGTTCAATTCCCAACAAAAACCTTGGCTGTTTTTACTACAAAAAATAAATATTAACTGTCAGTGGGGCTGCTTAGTGATGTAGACTAGTCACTGGTCGCGGTGCTATCTTATACGACAGCTAATTTCCGATGACATGGGCCTTCTAGAAGTGAACGTTACCGCGGTAGGCTAGTAGATAGCGTACCAATTTTAGGGTAGTTGTTTTCACTACAAAAATAAGAGCTAGAGTGCTACTATCCTTCTACTTTCACCACCTTTCTTATCTCTTATCTATCCCTTTCCTAAAGAATGTAGCATGGTTGTGACTAAATAGGCATTGTTGCCTGAAGCTACCTCTCTTTAAAAAAAATAAAAAAATTGTATAAGTAGGGGTCATTTTCTGAGTGCTGGGCCGAATGGAAAAAAAGCTTTGTGTAGGAGATTCACAAGAGTTAAAATTTTTGTCTTAAAAATTCACACCAGTGATAAATTTTTGTAGATAAAATTTATGTCAGTTATAATTTTCTTATAGAAATTTTCAGATGTGATAATTTTTCTATGGAATTATTATTTTTTTTTGAGAAAAATTTGCTATAGTAATGGAGTAACGATGCGTCCTATGCTTCCTCAAAAAGACAATTTCTGCTAATTAATTAAAGCAATGAAATTTATATAATTACTATATCGTGATAACCCTAACACGATAGAGTTTTATAAGTAACTTCAAGTTAATACAAATTGCATGCGTTTTGTTGTTATTTTAACAACAACAACAAATTAATTATTCCTGTAAAGTTAGTTTAATAACAAAATTACATATTAAACAAAATTAAAATAATTAAGTTTTCTTGAACAATTTATTTTTCGCTTGTAAGCTTTAACAAGTTTATGGAACTGTTGCGATATTTGTATACTTTACTGTAAAATCCTTTATCAAATCTATCTAAGTATACGAAAAATTTTATTTTAGAACTAGAACTTTGTTGTAGTTGTTATTAAATTTTGTTTAAAATTTTTCTTGCAGAGAAAAATACAGTGGCATTAAACCACCAGTTTTGCGCTCTGAAAAAGATTTTGATCCTGGTGCAAAGTATCATGTTCCAGCCAATATTCCGTATATAAAGTAAGTACTATTTACGTAAAATAAATTGTTTTTCTTTTAATATTTTATCAATATGTTGCATGTTGCAACTTCATGTCGAATACATTAATAATTTCTTTTTGCAATTTAAAATAAAAAAAAAATGATTATGTGAAAAAACTTAATTTTTAAATTGTGTTCATTAACCAGGCTGGTTATACCAATCACATAACGAAAGTGGTGCTGCTTGTTAAACTTAAATTAGATCAAAGTGCTTGCAACAATTAAATAATACTTACAGAGTATGCGGGTAAAAAATAAAATTAATCGTTTTCAGCTTTTTTTTTAATTTTACTAAATGATTAAGAGCAGGAATTGTGTGTTACAATGAAAACAAAAACAACAAAAATATTGTTATATAATTTTAAATTTATAATATAATTTCTAAACCAGAAATCAATAAACGATATGTTTGATCTGTATTTAATGTTTATGTCCGTGAGTGCGTTTGCATTGAGTGGGGAAAGAAAATTATATTGTCTCGTTTATTTCTTTTAATAAGCGTTGTGTTAGTTAAGTTATTGTAAGATAATAACACAGCATTTTAGGGTTTTAAACTAAATTAAATGATTTATTTACACATAAAAGAAACACGATGGCAACGTCATCACTGTTACGGCTAAAAGATGCTTCATTATTTTGTTGTCTATATTCAACGACGTTTCAACTTGAATTCAATCGCATTTGCCCAGCAGTTGGTGGTTATGTATCTGTTTTCAGCAGTTCTCGCATGTTTAAGATGATTCTAATTTAACATTACCCCATATTGTTGTTGTTAATATCATTCAGTGTAGGCGCCTGTTTGGCTTTTTTTTGTTGTTCTGTGGTTGTTGTTTTTGTTTTCTGATGTTAAAGTTATTTCATGGAATTTCTTATAAGCATGTTGTTAATGTCGTGTATGTATAAGATTTCTTAAAAAACTAAGCAGCTTCTGGAATTCACAGTAGGTCATTTCGTTTAGTTTTTTAGTGAAAATTTTTTTTTTCACTTTATCTTCCAGAAAATATAAAGGCTTCTGTAAAAAATAAAATAAGACTAATGTGCTTAGTTAAAATTTAGTAAAAGATTTTGTGTGGTTTTAGCGGATTTTCTTAGTCCTTAACCTTTATTGACTTTCGTGTTTTTAAATAATCATAAAATTACTAAAATTGTTCTGGAATTTACAGCGACTTCAGCTCTACAACTTAAGCTTATTTTTCTCGCTTAAGCATTCAACATATACTTCAGTGAAATTGTCTTCGTTGGAGGTGGGTTCCAAAAGGCAAAATATTAATAATACGCTCAATCACGATCTTGCAACAATTTCCAAATGGGGTCGTATGAGTGCACTCGTATGACTCAAAGTCGCAAGCTTACGCATATATGTATGTTTGGAAATGATGCTGAATCTGTTATTATGGGTAATATAAGTATCAGGGAATCGGATATTCTTGTGATACTCGAAGGACTAAGCACATTTTTTTAAGGTTTCTCAAGAAGTTTTCGAGTACCTTGGCTTTCTAAAATGATGTAAAAGATACTTCACCCCATCAAATCTTCGTACTCTTTATATCAATTATATCCGTCCAAAAATGGAACACAATTCTCATGTATGGGCCAGCGTCCCAATGTCCATTATATTCAAATCGAATATCCTTAAATAATGGTCCTTCTTTTCTCCTCTCAACTACCTAATTTCTTACTTTTGGCACAATGTCTTGCATGTGTGGGGATTATTTCCTGGTGCTGGTCCAAAAAAAATACGTAAATATATTATGACAGGTGTACATTGAACATTCTTAAAATTGTAATAGGAAAAACCTCTTTTAGGATCTTTATTTGCTAAATAAACTATTCAGCTAACAGAGATTCAGCAAAGACAGAAAACAATGTCAGCAGTATTTAGCTAAAAATTGAATTAAATATTTTGTCTGATTCACTAGCCAGTCGACGATTATTAGATGGGCTCTACGAGCCCTAACCACTATTAATTCGTACATAGAGTATTTTACATTATAAAAAAATGTATACTTTTCTTAAAGATCATTTCATTCTCTTTACACATACATTAAAGAAAGGATTTTTTAAAAAACAAACAAAAATGAAAGTTCATTATTTTAAACGGAAATATTGTGACCACGATTGATTCGCACAGTCGTTCATTTTCATAGCTAGAATTGTGTTACATCACCTTTGTTTTTTTTAACGGTTTCGACACGCTTTGGCATGGTGCTGACTAGGTTTTGGAAGTCTTCTAAGGCTATCCAGTCCCAAATTTTCTGAATTTGTGACTTTAAGCTGACAACAGTCCGTTGGGGTTCATTTCAAAGTTTTCTTTTCATAATAGCCCACATATTTCTGCAGGATTAAAATATAGACTAGAAGATGGTCAATCCAGGACCTCCATTCCATTTTCTTCAAACCACTTTTTCGTTTTTTAGCAGTATGGGAGGATGCACCCTCCTGTTGGAATATGTATTCCCAGCAGTCTACTAATTTCGATACCGGTGGTATTAGATTTTCCTGCAAGATTTTTAAATATTTGTCTACACGATTCTATCTATGAAATGGAGCTGACCGACACCTTTTGAGGACATATATCCCCATACCATAACGCTAGCTGGAAACTTGACTGTACACTTTAAGCAGTATTTTGTGTCTGCCTCGGTTTTATTAGTTTCTTTCTTGCATCAGCAACACATACATCAAACTTGGATTCGACGATAAAGATAATGCTGTCCCATTGCTGCCGTCCCATTGCTGCCGTCCCATCGCCGCTGTCCCATTGCCTTTGTACCCAAGAGCGTCTCTCTTTAGTCCATAATAGGCGTTTTTTCATTTAAAGCACTGTAAATAATGGCTTTTCCTTGGCCTAACAAAATTATATAAATTATCTAGTTGATTTTGAAATACCGGATTAATCTTTAAATTAGTTTATAAAAATAATAATCTATGCCTTTCATTAGCAGTCGGGTCCACTCTCGTTTTATAGACTTTTCAATTGCTTCAGACCGCTTTAAGGCTATATCTCGAACAGTGCTACGACGATTTAATTTAATGATATTTTTCAAAAAGCTCATTGTCGCGGTGACTTATTTCGGAAGTCCGGCCTCTGTTTGAAACATTATTGCTGAAACTTCCACTTATTTCATATTTTCTAACAATACTTTGTATTGGGATTTTAGGATCGGTCAAGCTTTGCCTGTATGTCTTTCTCGATTTGAATTTATCGAATTTTCTCACAATCGAATTTTCTTACCACCTGCCCTTATTTAGAAATGATGAAAATTATAATAAAATTAAATTCTATTATTTTAACGGTACATTGAAAATTTTTGTTTACATTTTGATTTTTTATTTAGCTTGAGCGCAATTTATACACTGAACGAATTAATAGTGGTCAAATAATTGTTAATTAATAATAAAGGCCTTTTAGTTTATTAATTTTTTTTTACATTTTGATATAGAATTTAAGAATAATTCTAAATCAGTTAAGAGGAAATAAAACGACCTTTCAGAAAAGTATAAACTCCTTGGTGTAGTTAACATAATTAAATCTTTATTTTGGCGTTTAGTGCTAAAGAGCCAAAAAAATAAGTGAAGTACGAAATAATAGTGTTTAGGGCTCGTGTATTAATTTAGCAAATTAATTTTTTGTTCACCTTACGATAATATTTATATGTGTATGTGTTAAAAAATATATATCTCCAGTTTGTTAAAATGTTAAAAAGTTGTACATATCAAATGTTATATGTGCATATTGAAATTGAGATTAAAAAGAAATAAATTGATGGCAGAGCTAAAGAGCAACAATACTGCTCTTATAATTAAGTGAAAACTATTATTCCCAACGAAATTAAAATTAAATTATAAATCACAATTGTCCTGAAGAAATCTTTAGATCACCCCCGATACATATTTTGTTTAACTTATCGGCCTTAGCTGCTGAATCACTTATACGTAATGAAATATTGTCACCATTATTTTTGCTCTTAATATGACCAGCAGCTGGAGTGCAGTTTTTGCAGGCTCTCCTCCACTTATGTATCTTATCTTCGTAGATATTTCTCGATTTTTTGGATCAACATATTCCAGTCGTTTTTTTATTCTTAAATTTGTGCCCTAAACTCTGCAATGGAACCTAAAGTTTGTTGTAGCCGTTTGTTTTGAAGATTTTAAACTTGTTGCATATGATGCATCTTGACAATATCCTTCTAATACTCAGTTTCAAGTTTTTAAAAATAAATCATTATTGTTCGAGCTTCTAGGCAGCTTCTAACAGGATGTTGGTAATGTTCCAAAATATATGTAGATGTTGACGACAGCCAGGTCTGCACCTGCACTTAAATTCACTTAAAAATTCACTTAAATCCGTTCTTAAGGAGTTCCCATTTAAACGTTCTTCATTTATTCCATATAAAGATAATTCAGCACTATTTAGTGTTGTGGCGACTGAAGTTACCATTCCACCGAACGATATATTATCTAAACCATTATTAGATGGTTATGGCTAAAACGCGGCTTGATGATGTCATCGCATCGAAAGTGCTCACCGATCATATGAAATAAGTAGGCACTAACGACGGTTTACACCGAAAGGTTGTAAAAAACTTGTAAATGCAAATTTAAAACCCAGTGGCCATCAATATTCGTGGCTGTAGTTTGCAAGTTCTTTGTTAATATGATTTCATATTTAATGTAATAAAATTTAAAGGTCAATAAAATAATATTTATTTCAGTGTCATCTAAAAATATAAAAAAAAAATATAAAACTTAATTTTACAACTCTTTTCAAATCCCAACAACTTTATAAATTGTTTTTTTGTTTTTTTTTTTTTTTTGTTAAATTAAGATAAAAATCTCTTTTTGTTATTGGCTTTCAAGTGTCACAACTTTTGTAATTTGTTTTCTTTAATTTCTATTGTCTTCGTTACATAATTTATGGCAATTTTATGCTAATTTTGCATTTATTGAAAAAGTCTTGCTTCATTTAACAAACATCTGTTGGGCGCATTTTTTTAGTTGTCGCTGCTTATTGGCATTAATAGTTTAATTTTATTTTGATTTCAAGCTTAACATCACATTTTAGTTTTACGTTGCACTCAATGACAATTTTTAAGGCGCGTAAATATTTATTTGAAAACCTTTCCAAAAACCGTTGAATTTGTGATTGAGTTTGTTTAAAGAGACCTGGGTGAAGCAATAAATATATCGTTGACACTGAAGTGGTGAATAAAATTTAAAATCAATAAATTATTAATATTTTCAAAAGAAAACACTTTAATTGTTTAAGAAAATTTTAATTGGGCATAGATTTAAATGAGACAATAAGACAGTTATCAAAATAAGACATATGACATTACGGGCTTTTAACACATAAATATGAGAGTGAGAGTGAGAAAGACAGACAGAGGGATATAGAGATAGAAATTTTAACACTGCAATGCAGCAATAGCTGAATTATTGGCATTGAAAGCTGTAGTCGGTCTTTACGTTAAAAGGCTTTATTGCACAAAATATAAACTGATGATAGTAACCTGACGACAAACAAATTACCTGACGACAAAGAAATTAAAAATTTTCGAAAAGTAAAAAATGCTAAATTATAAAAATACAAAATTCTTTTAATTTTCGCATTTGCTAGTGCAATAACTCATCGATCGCTTACAATTATTATTTTTTAAATTCTTTTTCTAAATTCTATTATAAAGGAGATCAAGACATGCCCTCTAATCAATAGACCAACCAATATTCAATTACTGAAAATGGTGGTTCTCTTAGAGTTATTTCCTAAGATTCGTGATATTTTCGGACAACACAATTGTCATTTTGAGACGGCTATAAAAAATTCGGTCGTTAAATTCGGCTGGTGGTTGAAGATCCAAATTTATCAATTCCTTGACATTCTAACAATTTGGGTTATCCAAAACCACCACATGGCGAATTTTGCTAAAGAATTTGACTTTGAAGCCTTACGTTCAACTAGTGCAGGAATTGAAACCGACCGGCTTCTCACATCGTCGTAAATTCGCTCAATTCATTCAGAAACAATTGGCTGGTTTTTTTGAAAAAAGAAAAACACATTTTTCAGACGAAGTCAATTTTCACGGCTTCTACAAATCCTTGAGCGATTATTGAGATACCTTTGCTAAAACGTGTCACTGTATGGTGCACTATGTGGCCTGATGATATAATTGTGCCATTTTTTTTTCGAAGATGAGGCAGAAAATGCGGTAACGGTCAATGGGTCATGCTATCGCGAGGTACGTGATAAGATTAACATATTTATAGCAAAACTCTGTTGGATAATTTACTGCATCATCGGGATTTGCTATGGAATTAACGGATTTGTATGTCACCAAATCGCCATCGATTTTTGATTAAATGGTGAAATTCAGTGCATGTGCAACATCATTATTCATTGTGGCGAAAATTGCTCGTTCAATTAACCAAGCATAATTCTGATAATTCTCACTAATGTTTCGGAAAAACTTTTCAATCATAGCTAATTGAGAGTCTACAAATCGGCAAAAGTCGTTGGTAAGAGTAATTAATCCAGTTGTCGCATCAACTGGAACTTTTCCATTTCCAACAGTTAACAATTGTTTGGAAAATTGTGCAGCACATTAATCATTTTGAAGTTGAACTCTCATATTAGTGGTTAGCGATAATGTTTTTACGTTATTCTACAAAGGTGATGCCTTCAGGCAAGCATTCAATTCATCTGCAGGCGTTGCACGGGGAATTACTGGGAAGGTCTGCCTGAAATCGCCTGCCAACAATATCATCAAGCCGCCAAAGGTGTTGTTATATCGCCGAAGATCTTTCAGTGTGAAGTTAAATGCTTCAAAAGATTTCTTATGTGCCATTGTGCACTCATCCCAAACAATTAGCTTGCATTGCATCAAGGAAAATATTGCATGTTGGAGTATCAATTGTGTTTAAATTGAGTGGCAACTTGAGCGCAGAATGTGCAGTATGGCCGCCATCTAGAAGAGTCGCCGATGATGATGCTAACGCCAAAGCTATGTCACTTCTTGACCGAAAAGTGGTCAAAATCAATGAATTGAAAAATGTTTCTCTAGGTGCGTCCAGGAAGAATAGACCACCAGTATTATTGTCCACTTGTCCGCTGGCATAAATGTTTCGTATACTTGTTTTTGCTGTTCATTCAGCAACGGCACATTATTTCGAACGAATTCCTGTATCAACATTGTATTGCAGCTCTCGATTTAATTCTTGGTTGAATGCATCGTGTATCAATCGATTTAGCGCAATCATTTCTACTTCAATTAATAGCTTGTTTGCAATAGTCAAGCATTGATCCTCATTCAGAATCAATCCTTCATTGTTCGTATTTGGGACGCATTTGATTAAACAACTGCATTCGCGAGGGTTAAATCCCAATAAGAATCGTTCTACAGCAAACCCAATAGTTGACATGCTTCTAGATATGTTTGACATTGGTGGCCATTCACAGTTTTCAAATGCGCAAATGATTTTGGTCCACGTACGTTTACCATGTGGCGCCATCTACTTTAGGTGCCCTGTAGGCTAGTAGGTAGTGTACTAGCTTGTCATTATGCGGGTTGTGGGTTCGATTCCCAAAAAGATCTTGGTCTTTTTTCACTACAAAAAATAAAAATTGACTGTCGGTGGGGCTGCTCAGCGATGAAGGCATAGTCACTGGTCGCTGTGCTGTCTTATATACGGCAGTTAATTTTCGACTATCCTTCTATTTTCACCACCTGTTTCATATCTTCTCTGTACCTTTCCTAAGGAATGTAGCACGGTACTTGACTAAATAGGCATTGTTGCCTGAAAAAAACCTACTATTTGTTTATGGCCTTTTGTCAGTGTGTACGTGTCGTGTACTTCTCATCCTACATTTATTAATCCCCATTTTTTTAGGTTTATTTTTTTAACATTTTTTCTCTTTATTTTTTTTTTTCATAAAAAATTTGTTCTTAAAAACTAAAAATTATTTGGTGTAAATAGATTATTTTAACAAAAATTATTAAAAATTAAAAGTTTTTTTATTCTAAAAGCTATAGAACGCCATTGTGGTTGAAGAAGAACTAATTATTAGTTCTTTGAAACTCCTATCCGTTAAAATACATTTAAAAAGTCTTATTGAAATCTTTTGAGTGTTGATTGTTACTGGACAGCTGAAAGAAGATAATTACGTCAAAATCAACCATTAAAACTCTTTATGTTTAGAAAGAGGAGGAGCTAAAAGGCTATTTTTTTGAAATGCCTTTTGTTTCAAGAGAAGAAGGTTGTGTGATTTGCCCTTGATGATCTTCTTGTACTGTCAAATGAAGTGGGATATTTCTTTTATAAATTAGTAACATAATTAGTTTGTAAAGTTGACATTTTCCTTAAAGTATTTAATATTAATCTTAAGCAAAGCTTAAAAAACTATTTAGAGAAGTCTTAAAAACACCTTATTTTATATTTATTTTTTTCTTTTAAAGAGTGTGCCAATTGTAATCTTTTGAATGTAATTTTGAAGCCAATATTTTCTTAGTTATTATATTATAGCTTAACATTATTATTAATTGGTTTTAGTTAAATCACATCGTTATTCCGTTAAACGTAAGCATTCTTTTATTGTTCATAACTATTTGTTACTAATTTCACTCTATTTCCTTTTGTCTACTCACTTTGTTGGTTTTCATCAATAATAATTAATGCTTCTGCTCTCTTTACAAGTCTCTTGCATTACCCTCTCACAAAATCACAAATATTGCTCTCTATATTTCTCTAAAAGGAAAATATCAGACTAAGTATTTTGTGATGCTGTAACTGTTGCAAATAGAAAGAGTAAAAGGAATATTCGTACTAAAAAATCATAAACTTATTGTTGGTGACCACCATTATGATATTGATAATAATTTAGAAATTCCTGGCTATGATTGACTTCAGATTCTGATAATTCATGATTGCTTTTCTGTTTAGCTTGTTGATGTGGCTGGTAGTCTTCTTGTTTAAACTTCTCTGCAGGCTTATATTCTTCATAACGTTGATAGTTTTCCAGTTGCTTGTATTCCTCCTCACGTTTAAAATCATTTTCATGCAAAAAGTCCTCTTCATGATTAAATACCTCTAGATGATGCTGTACAGGCTGTTGATGCTTATTATGATGATGCTTTTCATGGTGACGTTTCTCATGGTGATTTCTTCCTTTGGAGTGTTTAGTATGCTGTTGAGGTAGCTCATAACGATGTTCTATATGATGGTGTACTTCATATTGCTGAGGTTTTTCCTGATGATGTTTCTCAAGATGGTGTTCTTCATGATGATGTTTTCCGTGATGGTGCTGTTCATGTTGGTGAGGTTCTTCATATTGATGTACTTCAAACTGATGTTCTTCGTGTGCATGTTCTTTATGTCGACAGTCGTCTTGGTTGTATTCTTCGTGACGCTGAAGTTCCTCCTGTTGATGTTGGTTATGGTGATGTACGTGATGGTGATGTTCCTCTTGGTGATGTTCCTCCTGATGATGTTCAATTTCGTGATGTTCCTCTTGGTGTTGTTCCTCCTGATGATGTTCCTCCTGCTGATGGTCCTCTTGGTGATGTTCATCCTGATGATGTTGCTGCTGCTGTTGATGTCCATCCTGAGAATGTTTTTGCTGTTTTTGCTCCCCTTGATGACAATCATTATTGTGATGTTCTTCATGACGTTCTTCATGCGGTTCCTCCTCATGATATTCTATATGGTGATGTTCGTCAATGTGAGATATTTCAGGGTGATGTTCTAAATGATTATGGGCCTCATGATGGTGGGGTTCCTCAATTTTTTTATAGTGAAATTCGGGTTCTTTATAAATGAAATGTTTTTTATGATATTCGGGTACATGCTTTTCAATGTGTTTTGGTACAGGATGTTCAAAAGGTACTTTTACGGGAAAGGGAACATGTTTTTCAATTTTAACCGGCACTTCCTTAACAACGGGATAGGGAGCAGGTACTTTAATCTGAACTTCATAAGGTACTGGCTTTTCAACATGTATGGGCACGGGGCGGTCATAAGGTACATGTACAGGTACAGGTATCTTCTTAACTACTGGTACCGGTACAGGCTTTTCAACTTCATAAGGTATTGGCTTTTCCACATTATAGGGCACAGGCTTGTCGTAGTGCACCTTAACGGGATAATGTTCGATCTTCTCCACCGGATAAGGCTTTTCAACAGGTACTTCAACTGCAACTGGAAAATGTACTTTCTTCTCAACAGGATAAGGAGCAGGTACATGAACCTTAAAAGGAACATGCACTTTCTTCTCAACTGGATACGGTTGTGGCACATATACTTTAACGGGCACCGGACGATCGTAGTGTACATGTATTGGATAAGGTATTTTTTTTTCAACAGGAAACGGTGCTGGAACTTCATGGGGAACTTGAACAATTTCCTTTACCTCGTAGGGAATATGTTTTATAACTGGATAGGGTTTCGGTATTTTAACCTCATATGGTACATGAATTTCTTTCTCGACTGGCACATGAACTATTTTCTCTACGGGATATGGTACGGGTACTTTTTTTATAATTGTTATAGTTTTTTCATCATGGTGCGGATAATGATGATGATGATTGTGATAGCTGTCATATTGGTGATGATAGTCGCCAAATGAATTTAGACCACGTTTGGTTTTAGCAGAATCTTCTCTACTTTCGTTTGACTTTTCAGTATCATTTTCCTTTGATTCAACACTTTTGTTGTCAGCTCCGGCAGATTTATTTTTGTCTTCAGCGTGCACATATGCAGTGACTACAAAAAGAACCACCGTGAGCAGGTATGATGCAAGCTAAGAAAAATTTAAGAAAAATAAAAAACATTAAAATATATAGGTACTTTTTATGAAAATGGAAAATAGTACTTTTTATTGAAACAGGAAAAAAGCACTTTAACAAAGAGACATATTTTATCAATAAGGCATAATTTAAAAAAAAATCATATTTTACAAAATGGTACTTTTAACAAAAAGGTTCCTTTTAAAAGGTAAAGAAATTTAATTTATATATTTACAATAGTTGTTTTATGTTAATTTGTTTATATAAAATTAATTTACTTTATAACATTATTGTTGGTGGCAAATATATTTTTTAAAAAGGAGTGGTACTTTTCTTTCAAAAAAAAAACGTTTGCATTATATATATAAGTTTTTTACAAGAAATATTTATTTTATTGTAAAATCTCGTGGTTTGTGTAAAATGCTAAGGTGTTTAAAACCATAGTAGGTACTTTTTATGACGGTACTTTTTTATGAATTTTTAACAAATTAAAAATTAACTGTTTCAAATATCCTCTTTCTCGAAAAGCGATCTTATTTAAAATTTTTGTTGCCTTTTAGTTTTGTTATATTGGTTTGAGATAGTTTTAGAATAAAATAAAAAGGTGCCTTTATTTCTCACAAGAAAATTTAAATTAATTAATACATAGGGTACTTTTAAGGTACCCTAGGTACTAAATTAAGGTACCTTCAACAAAAATATATTATATGTTTTTTAGATTGTAAGAAAACTAAACTTTAGAAAAACCAGCATTAGCAAAAAATTTATTTTTATAAAGTACTTTAAAATAAAATTTTTTTTAAGAGAAGTTTTTAAAAGAAAAAAAAAAAATTGTGAAGTTTTAAAATATGAAAAGAATAGGTAATTTTTTAATGAATTTCTTTTTTTTCGAGACAGAAACTTTGTAAAATTTTATATTTTGTGAAATGGTACTTTTTAAGAAAAGTGGTACTTTTCACCAAACAAATAATTTTTATGAAGGGATTGTAATTTATTTTTAAAAGTTAAATAGTTTATTAAATTCAGACTTCAGGGTACTCTTTTAAAGATATTGTTTTGTATAAAGACGTGGTTTTTAAAACGGGTACTTAAAAAAAGGATTTTGTTCAAAAAGCGGTAATATGCTTTAAGCAAAGTAAAATGTTAAAATTGAAGATTCCCTTCTTCTGCTTTAGTTTTGACCTTTTGAGAAAATCAAAATAGTTCAAGGGATTTTAAAGGCGGGGTTGTTTTACCCGTTTTTATTTCCTTTAAAATATAATATATTGATTTATTTTTCTTTTGCACTTTTTTATAATTTGTCCTTAATTTCACTCACCATTAGCCGCATGGCAATGATTTTTTAATTTCTTTTGAATATTATTTCTCTTTTGTTAATTTAATCCTTGATATCACTATCTAAGTCACTAAGTTGTAAATCCACAAACTCCTTTTAAGTAGGCTACAGGCTGTTAAAGCACAAAGGTACATGAAAATAAACAAAAAAAAAATAAAACAAAAGATTTAGCACATGAACTTCATTTTTATATTTATTGCTTTTTTGTTTTATTAAACTTGTATTTACTTTTTACGTTCGAGCGCAACACAAGCACTGGGGAACGCACACGTAGTGTGTAGGAAGAAAAATTAGGTACTTAAGTTGCTATGCTGTGTATAGCTGCTTGTTTAACGAATTAATGATGTCGAATCAAAAGCAACCAGTTACTTTTATACCAACTAACACAAAATTATTAACACAAAATCAAAATCCATAACATAAAATGCCAGACGAAAGTAAATAAGCTCAAGTTGCTTTCAATTCGGAAAAAAGCAATAATAGCAATACACTACACAACCCTAGTACTTGAATTTGGTGTAAAATAGTTTTCCAGCAAATAAACACTTACATTTTCATTATCTCTCAAATTATGAAAATGTAAGTATTACGAGTGCAGCAGACATACTCTTATTCAATCATCAGCTCCTCTCATGCATATTTTGTAACCATGTAACTCAATGTACATTCACATTCTCTTATTTAAAACTATATTTTGTGTTGTTATTTCGTTTGAATTTTTCTTGATTTGAATTTTATACTTCCGTTGGTCTGTTGGTTTCATTTTATTTATTTAGTATTTTTGGTTTTTTGTTAATTTTCATAAATATATTATAAAACAGTTTTTGTTTTCGTTTTTGTTGCAAGCATATTGTTTTACTTTTCCTTGGAATACTTTGGTTACGATCTGTCTATAGCTTCTTACTGAAGAGTTTCATTTTCAATTAAAAGTTCTTTATTTATAACCGCTAAACCTCTAATGCTGCACAATGTTATTTGAGAAATTGTTGTGCTTTAGTTTTGTTACAACATCAGTGTGTGACAGTAACACAGACACACACCACGTTTTAAATTTCGACAATGACTTTTCATTAGACTGTTTTGTATAACTCTTTTGTGGCTTCAATAGCTTAAGTTTCCAGGAAAAGCTATAAATATATTAAAGCCATCCTAAGAGGGGCTGTTTGTTGAGAGTTATATCAAATAAACAAATAAGACGTGTAAGATACCAACAAAAAATAAACATTTATTTTGGCAATAATATTCAAAATAGGACTTGACCCTGAACTGATTTAAAAGATAAACATCTTTTTTTTTTTAATTTAAATGGAAAATCTGGCACAAAAATTGATTTGTTGTTGATTGAAAATTATTTCGTATGAAAGACTTAAGCAACAAAACCTGTTGGCAAATATTCAAAGCTTTTACTGCTCTAAATATTTAAGATGCAATAAAAAGTCGTAATTTTATTAGGGCATGATGACAAGATTGAAAATGAAGTAATTCAAAATTTTTTAAGCATTTTGGCTATTAGTTAATCTTTTTTGTTGGAAGTAGCTTTCATTACTTGAACTTCATTTATTTAATTGTTTTCAAAATATATTTTTTTGGTCTCTTTTTCCTAAGAAAAAATATTTGTTGTGTATTGAATTATCGTTTAGGATTAATGTGAGTTTTCTATACTTAGCAATATGTTGCTGTTTATTATGCGAATAACTACTGTGTGGTTGGGTAAGGTAAGCTACGGGCTAAAGTTTGCCTTATTGGAATCCATTTTCAGTTACTTTTCTATTCGCAGATATTTCCCGATATTTATTACAGCCATTACTAAAACTAATGCAATTCTTGAGACTAATTTATGATTTTACTGTTTGTTATATAGCAACTAACAGTTATCGCTATGCTTATTTACCATAAAGTTCATTTACTTGATAGTTTTTAGGAAGAAATTTTCATTAAAATCTACTGTTTTCCTTGTAGATACATAGTTGTCGAAGTTGCTATATACTGTCACCAACAAATAAGACTACTACAATTGAACTTTAGCATTTCTTTAGACTTGGAAATTGTTCTCAGATTTGCAATTTGCTAACTTTTGAAGTATCGAGCCTTATTAAAGCAAATACGTGTGCAAGGTTAGCAAAAAGTTTATAAATACTTTGATTTTCTTCTGCAATCACTATATTAGTATAGAACCATATTATACTCTCTGTAACTAATGCAGAAATTAATTTTTTTTCTCATAAAAATTCATTAGTCGCCACAAATGAAATTAAAAATGATATATGACTTAAGATAATTCCACTTACTCCAGACAAGTACATCAAAGAACTCAACACAATTTACGTCATAGCTATAAATAATGGCTACAAGGCCACTACCATCGATAAACTTCTTAGACAATACAACACTAAAAACAGCAATAAAGAAGACAAAGAGATAGCCGATATAGCAGGATGGCACAACTTTACTTACACAGAACCAGAAATATACGGACTAACTTTTTCACAAAGAAGGAATACCAACAGAATTAAAAAGTGGAAACACCCTGAGACATAATCTTAGAACAACGACAGAAACAACTGACAAATTTAGTTCCTACGTTGTACACAGACTTACCTGTACCTGCAAACAAGCTTTATAGAGCAAACTGGACGAACAGTAAAAACAAGGTTTACAGAACACATACGCCTATACAAATGGAAAAGAGAAGATTCCAAATTTGCATTACACCTTGACACTCACGGACATACACCAAGGGAAATAAATGAATGCATGACACTACTACATCCGAGCAAATAAATTACAAAGACTAGACATTCTGGAAAACATGGAAATCTACAAAACAAAAACTTTCAATAATGACATTATAAACCAACAGGTAAACATGACCTCAGACACATTTTCACATCATTAAAACTGCTCATGCAAACGGGCAATCGAAAAACACTCTCAGACGGACACACGTACCAAGATAATAATAAAAGACGGAGGTATCTATAAATTTACTTTGCATAAAAATGCCATTCTGCTTACTTTACTTAACAACAGAACTGCCTGAACGCCAACACTGACTCACCAGTACAAACCACAACGCGGCTTGAGAATGATGCATTCGCATCGAAAGTGCTCGCCTTTGACTTCAAGCCAGCTAGAGAGGACAGGAAATAGCAATAGTATTTCATTTACTGGCGGAGGAAAAACAAACAAAATAATATTTTGTACTTTTTATCTCATTTTAGTGTTGCTAAATTTGTAGTTAAACTAAACATTCTATTTATCAATTGTAGTTATAGATGATGACTAAGTAAACCGAACACTGTTTGCGTAAAGTGTTTTTAACAAAAATAAATTAAAAAATTAGATTAAGATGATTCAAATTTTTATTGTATTTGGCAGAGAAACGTTCGGCAATAATGAATGAAAAGTTATATCTGGCAAATCTCTACCACGACCAAGCTGACAGATGTCGATTCTTTCATCAACGTTTTTAATCACTTTTTGGTAAAATAGTGGCCTTATTTTGTTAATGATTTTGAGTTTTAAGGCTGAAATGATTTCAATGGGCTCCGTATAGATTCTGTCCTTAAGATAGCCTCACAAAAAATAATCCAGTAGTGGCTGGCTGGCCGCTTATTTGCTGATTATCGTGAAATTATGCGATCGGGGAATTTGGTTTGCAATAGGTTTCATTGGCTTTGTGATATGGGGCATTGTCCTGTTGAAACCACATGTCAGTGATATCCGCATCGTCAAACTTAGGTGAAAATTGAGGTATTAATATCCCGCGATATCCTGATCTATTGACCGTAGCGCACCATGTAGTGTGAAGTGCAGCATGTAGGATTTTTAGAAGCCAAAATGTCACAAATTTGCTTTTTGACATACCATGACAAGTAAAAATGGGGTTCGTCTGAAAGATTATTGAGCGAATCTGCGGCGATGTGAATGGTTAGTCGGCTTCAATTGCTGTATCAGTTCAGTCTTATAAGGCTTAAAAATCAAATCCTTATGCAAAATTCGCCATGTGGTGGTTTTGGATGACCCCAATTGTTGAGAACGTTAAGGAATTGACAAATTTGGATCTGTTTTAACACTGCGATTCACGGCTGCGACTTTTTTAGTTGAACGAGTCGGTTGAACGCTCTTTACTGTTCGCATATTTTGTATCGAGCCTTTCGACGCAAATTTAACGATCAAATTTTTAATAGCGGTCTCAAAAGGACGATTATGTTGTCCGAAAATATCACGAAGTTTACGAAATGTAACTTTAACAGAACCATAGTGTTAAATAGTGGATTTTTAATTATTTTCAGGCGATTTTCGAGCGATGAAATTATTATAACAATTGCCAATATATCTACGAATACGTCAAAAAAACTAAATGACAAAACTATCATGTTGTTGGTGTTGTTACAATTGAAAAAAAAATTCTTGTTGAACAACCCAATACAATAGAAGATTATAGCCCCAATTACCTATAAAAATTCCTTAATGGGGGTTCATTATCTATTAAAAAATACAACAAAACTGATGTTGAAACTTGCATGATGGCAAAAGCCTAATATTTTACATAAAGGAAAGATCAAAGCTATTAAATATTGCACTTAAGGGATTCCAATGTCCAATACGTCCTCGAAACAATACAAATAACTAGGTGGGCATATCCTTACGATGATATAATATTGTCATTTTTATTATACTTTAAATAAACTTGTTTAGGATTCAACCATACTATGATGTATTACAACAATATTGTGTTAAAAATTTAGTCCAACCGTTTTTTTTTTATTCTGAAGCCATAATGAATAAGATGTTAATAACTGTTTCGCATCGTTTTAGATATTATGATTCCTATAATGTTAAAAAAATATTATGGGTATTGAATTAATTATGAAAAGTTGCCTGCGAGGTAAAGAAAATTGTTCAAGTTTATAATTGGTAAAGAAAATTGTTCAAGTTTATAATGAGAATTCAGTTTCTCTAACTAGCTGAAATGCTATATTAAAATTATTAAACCTATAAACTCTACATAAGCAAATATTCCTTAAGCCGGCAGCCTTTGAAATAACATATTCAAAAACAGTAAATAAATATCTCTTGATTTGTATTTTTTAAAGTATATATATTTTAGCATATGTGTTGATATGTTTGTGATATTTAAAACAAAAATTAATTTTTTGCTATGATCTGATTATTTGTTTGTTTTTTTTTTGTTATTTTATTAATTTTATGTTATGTAAAAGAATTAATTTTATCCAAAATGAACCGTTGTTGGCTTGCAAACACTGATTGAAAAGCATGACTTGATTGCATTTTATTAATACTTTGATTACATAAATATAATTGAACTTAACCTATTTGCTCATTTAATAATCTGTTGTATTATGTGTGTTAAGTTGAATTATGTAATAATGAATAAAATTTCGTTTTGGTAATTTTTATGTCAACATTTGTAAAACATTCAAGATAGCTGGAGAGAAGCTGAAGATATTTACACAACACATATTTTTCTGTCTATATTTCTTTTTTTTATTAATAATTGCAAAATTTTTATTTGTATTTTATTATTATTTAAATTAAAATTATGCTTTTCTTCTTAAAGTTGTATATTTTTGGAATCCAGCAATAGTTAAAAGTTTTTGATTCATTTTTAACCAAATCTTTTCGAATAGGAAATAATATTAAACTTTAATTTTTGCAAGCAGAAACTGTTTTTAAAATGTATAGACGGGTAATGGGTAATGGAAATGAAATTAAATTTTAAAGAACCTCTGGAGGGAATTTATTCTACATACGAACGGTTCTACTAAAAAGTTAATTATCCTGCTAATGCATATTGCGATTCACCGGTCAATCAAACACAAGTGGATGGGATCGCATTAAAAAGTGTGTTAAGTGCATGGCAACGCAAGTAACGGCAACAAGTTCCCTAATTTCATTACAGCGCTTAACATTGTAGTAACGATAAAACTGTAAAATACAACCCTTATTGCATCGATGCTCTATAGAGAAACAATAGAGTTGGGTAGCCTACTGTTCGCAATGAGCTTCTTGACCCTCTCTTGTATGCTGTCGTGCAATATAAATTATACTTTGGGTTACCGACCTATACATGAGAGTTGTATTCTATTTGTAAACAGATAAAGGTGGTATAAATAGTACGATCTTCTACACCGTTTTAGAATACCGAGGCCCTTGAAAGCTTCCTGTGTGTGTCCATCAAACATAAAACTGGACTTTCATGCCGAGAACATCAACAACTTCCGAGTTTTCAATACTTAAATCACCGCATCATTTCCGAACGGCATGCAAGATAGAGTCTTATGGGCATTAAAATCGATCCTATTAACACGATCTTATTAAATAGATTGTTGGTAGATCGTGATTGATCTCCCAACATGTTTTGCCTTTTGGACTTCATTACCAACTGGAATACGAATGACAGATGCTACTGTCGCCTGCGAAAGAGTATATAGGATTGAAAGTATGACAAAAAAGTCCATTTAGAAAAATTTAAAATATGATAGGAGAAAGAGCGGAGCCTTGTGGTACCCCTGAATTAATCTTGAACTAGTTGGATAAAATCTTATCTACAACAACTCATATAGTGCGATTCCAGAGAAAACAAAAGCAATAAGTTTTGCCAGAAGTGCATCAAGCCACACTCTATCAAACATTTTGGAAATATTTAAAGCCACCAACTTACTTTCTCCGAATGGATGTATGAAGTTGCACCATTTTTCCGAAAGGAAAACTAACAAGTAATAACTGATTATTTTCTTTAAAGGATTTGCAATAACAAAGTTTAACTTTAAATAGGCCTCTTACAAGAAGTGCATTCTTGTAAAATTGATCCATTGCAGTGAAAGAATCCACGACGAGAAAATAACTCTTTAGCAATCGAATTTGTTCAGGGACTATTAACGAGTAGCATGCGGAAACTTCAAGCCATCCACACATAAATCAAATTAAGGCAGAAGAAAATTTATTATCCTACGCAAAATATTAAGGACTAGCGCTTGATCTGCATTTTTAATAAACAGAAGTATTTAATTTCCAACATCCGTGGCGACTAGTTAAGGTAAAAATCTTTGATACCGCAGTAAAATATAACTTTACTGTTTTCTTCAACAAACCAAGTATAGTCTGTCCATCAAAAATTCAAACAATAAAATAGTGATGGACATTCCTTTGGCCGCACTTACTTTTTTATTTTTAAGTTGTTTTTTTTTTAACTCTTTATGAGAACAGTTATTTGTTTTTATATTTTTTTACTTACATTATTAAGCGTAGTTTACAAAACAATAACAATTATTAGTGTAACGATTATTTTATAGAAAATATGCGTTCTTTTGTAAAATTATATCCTTTTTTTCGTAAGAAAATCGGTTAAACGCATTAATAGAAAATGTTATTTAATTTGTGAATTTTGACTTGTATACACGTGCTTTCATACCAATTTAATAAAAAATTTAATTGAAATATAAAAAATAAAAAAAAATAAATGGCAGAATTATTTTTATAAACCGATTAGATATGGGCTCAGGAAAGCGGTTAAATGATACCGAAAAAGATTTAATCGATAAGTTAAAGAAAAAGGGTTATCAAATCGAAAAATTGCTGGAATAATAATGCGTAATAAGTAATAAGAAATTATTTAAAACTTGACAAAAAGTATGGCATTAAGGCTCCAACGAAGGGATCAGCCAAAATTACGACACGTCAAAAAGGTCAGATTCACCATGAAGCAACTCGAAATCGCTTATCCTGTCGGGAAATAAAGGACAAATTTGATCTTCCAGTTACTAGGCGAACCATAGCCCATGTTTTGAATGCGAGCCCATCGATAAAATGGAAAAAATGAAGTCTAAATAACGACTAACTAAAGTATACAAGGAGAGACGTCATAGCTTTGTCCAAGCACAAATGACCTGGAATGAAGAATGGAAAGAAGTTATTTTTTCAGATGAAAAAAAAGTTAACGTGGATGGTCCAGATTGCTACAGTTGTTATTGGCATGATTTGAGCTAATCGAACGTAGTGCGATCAAAGCTAAATTTTGGTGGTGGAGGCGATATGATGTGGGGAACATTGTCTTATAACTTCAAGCTTCTTATTTGTCTTATAACTACCAGAATGAATTCAGAAATGTACCAGGAACTTCTGGAAGATGTCCTTATTGCAAAACTTGTCGAAAGTTCTGACAATGAGTATATTTTCCAACAGGGCAACGCGGCAATACATGTATCGAAAAAATGTAAGGAATGGTTTTCTACCGATAATATTGATATGCTTCTATGGCCGACTTGCAGTCCTGATTGTAACCCAATCGAAAAGTTATGGGAAATCCATGCAGCTAAGGTATACGAAAAGGGAAGGCAGTTTTCGACTGTTAATGAGCTGAAAGAATAAATCAAAGAATGTTGGTTGGGTATTGAAATTGAAACTCTTCGAAGCCTTATAAACTCAATGCTGAATAGAATATTTTCGGTCATTCGAAGTGAAGGTGGTCCTACTAAATATTAGTACATAATAACTTTTAATATTTTGTAAATCATTTTAATTTTTTTTTAGTTTAAAGGAAACTGCGTTCAATCGAATGTCTCTTAATATTTTAGTTTTTTATCGATTACGTATTACGAATATGAAATATGTTTAATTTTTGTTTACTACTTTTAAGTTAAAAAAATAATTAAAGGCCATTTACTTTCTTTTAAAATAGAAAAAAACATGGTGCGGTCAAACGAATGTCTATCACTAATAATTCTATTCTTATAATTGTATCTTCAGAAAATACTAAAGAATTATGAAAAATTCTGCGAGCTTTTGAAAATTTGTGATCCTGAAAAACCCTGAGATTACAGGATCCTGATTTCCAACACAAAATATTTCGCTTTTATTCAAAACCAATGCCGTTTGGCAACGTTACAGGTCTTGTTTGGTTATTTTATTTCAGCCTCAAATAGAGGCCCTAAACAATATTACTTGAGCTTCACAGTGCTTCTTTTATTGTGTATTTATTGTGTATTTACTCAACCAGTGGCAGTAAATTTAAAAATATTTTTTGGATATTTTATTTTTAATGCATTAATTTTTTGTATTTATTTTTTTTTTATTTTTGGGAGGAAATGCTTTAATTATCATAATTTTAATTTCGTTTTAATCTGCTTTTAACCTCATATTCTTAATATTCCAAATTATTGTGATATATTGATAAATACTAAGATTAAACGCAAAACGCCTCATCTTATTTTTTTATTTTTTAATGTGATTTAAAAAAAAATTTCAACAAACTCTAACATTAAATTTGGCCTAATTATTATTTTTGAATAGCAACAATAGAAAATATTTCTTAAAAACGAGATACACAGATACACAGCTATTTGTGAATGTGTGGAATAAAACACAAAGCTGATACAAAGTTATATTTTTTTAAAACAATTGCTATTGATTTTATATGATTAAATAGAAAAATGAATTTTTAATTTTATTTTATGAATTTTTAGGATAAATGAATTAAAAATAAATTTTCGGATCTTAAATCTAATTTAACAGTTGTGAATAATTTAGTGCAAATAGAAATGTATTGTTAATGGTTGTGTCATCATTATTATACCTCTTTTAGATTAAATAATATTTTAAACTTCTTGGTTTAATACTGCCTTAAAGGCATAACAGCATGATAGCTACAGAGTTGGAATATATTCCAAACTTCTTTGGATACATTGCCGCTTGTGTAACGATTTTTGCTTTCTTTTAAAAAAGAAGTTTATCAATTCAAAAGAACTTTTAAAAATTGTCTTTATAAAGGCTTTCATTGTACCTTGTAATACCCCCCCGGGGGCACATTTATCGATCTTTATGGATTACTTAACCATCTAGACCTATGCTGCTGGGGGTGTAAGGGAGCCCAGTCTCCTAAAGGCAGGCAGGTTGTCAACTGGAAGCTCCACGTTATTTCGACGGGAATCAGTAAGCCCCAGAGTTCCGCTAATTGTCTCTTTAGCCTTTTAGCTGTTTCTCTGACTGAATGTTAAGGTTGGCCCTTCGGGAGTATCGTGGTGGTTGTGGTTTTGCGGCCTCCGCATGAACTAATTTAGTGGGCCAGAATCATCTCGCCTTTAATAACACCAACGTGTGAATGATCCGTATCCAGTGAGCATGCTTGTTATGTGTTCTGGACCAGGAGTTGGATAGTCTCCAGTTCTTCAGCAGGGAGTAGTGGTTGGCAACCCTGCTTTGCAACCGCTAAAATTGCTATTGGGAAACGCCTGTTGCTAGAATTCGTTCTCGGCTTTCTAAGGGGTGAATGACGCTGCTTTTCATTCCCAGTGGTTTGACTACCATCTGATTAGGGCTTACAGCCAGGTGCAGATGTAAATCTTATCACGAAATGTACCTTGTAACAAAGATATAAAATTTAATGTAAAAATTGAGGCATACGCAGGCTTCCTGACAACAAGTGTAAAATTTAAAAGGTATCCCCATAGATTATAGAATTATCTTTAGAGCCATTATAGAAAGTCACTTAAAAAGTGACATATCTCTATCAGAAATGAAAGAAGTATAAAACTGAAAGTTAAATGGTTTCCATATAGCTGACTTAATTTGACCTATATCAACCTATTTTCAAAAATAAAAATAAAATTGGAAATTAAAAAATGTTCTCACATAATACATGATTTTGACGTAAATAGATCGCATAAATATTTATTCTGTTTGCTTACAAGTTTCTCTGCGATCTCTTATAGACTTTTACTCCCTTATATTAGGAAAAGCAGGATAGATTTGACTACTTTTGTTACTTATATAATAGGAAATTAATTTGTCGCTTTAATCTATTGCTTAGAAGAAGAAACGCATTAAATTTTAAAGACAAGATTTATGCGATATCTATTCCAAAGTGTCAGTATATTCACAGTGTATCCACGGATGATAAAATTTTTTTAGAACCTTCAAGTTGCTACCTATGAAAACAGTAACAAAATATACGATAAAATTTCATATGACTAACAAGTTTAAGTGCTTAAGCAAGTTGAATTCATGTGTATCCACAGGTTCAGGAATTTCAAGTGAGCATTAAAAGATACAATAAAAAAAGCTATTGTAAAGATGGTTATAAAGCTGCGTTTACTTTCGAGCTAGTGTAATAAGTTGTTTGTTCCGCCAGTAAATGAAATACTGTTATCATTTCCTTCGGTGGAAAACGTCATTTTAGAGTCCAAAACACGACTTGATAATGATGGCATCAGATCGAAAGCGTTAGTCACTCCATACAAACAGCCAGCAAATGACTGTTTACACCGAAGTAAATAACAAGAGGTACTATAGTTTGAAATTTTGAATAGTTCAGTTTATACGAGTTCGTTTTTAGATCTATTTTACTGAATGTTACTAAAGATAATATAATATTTCTCTGATAGAAGTTAAGAGAATTATAGAAGAAATTTAAATCCAAGTTCCATAAAACTGTTTATCGCTCAGTTCGTTCGTCCGCTACAAAAAAATAATAGATATCACTATAGTTATGTTAAAAATTAAGAGTGGCAAGTGCTGACGTTTTTTACGAAAACTCCTTTATCTTTTACTTATACTTGAAATTTGCACAGATTATCAAGCAGAATGTTGGCTATAAATATAATTAATTAATTTCCAAAGTAATTTCTTTAAGTTTTATCATTTTATTTTTATACAAATTAGTACCACCAAAAATAAGTGGTGTTGTATTCTAAAGAAAACAAGTGGTGTAGAGAATATATATATTAAAAAAGATTCATCGAAGAATTTAATTTTTAAAATAGTGTTGCAGCTAATCTGGCGCGATATTCACATAATAATTTTATATCAGCTATTTCACATATTGTTTAAATAGCTAAATAGGGCTCTGTGATGGATATAAGTAGAAAAGAAAAAAACTCAATACATGTGAGAATCAATTATGTTGTAAAACTGATGTCAGCTGTAATGCAAAACCTTGTTCCCAAAATCAACTAATCAACTGTCTTTTAAAATATGACAGTTAACATTGTGGGTGGACATTATAACACTGAAAAAGAAATGTTGATATAAATATAAATAAACTTTTCTTAAGTTTGCGGTTCACAACAAAATTCTTTTAAGGTAAGCAAAAAGAAGAGTTTATTAAGATCAAATTAAAATAATTAGAAAAGAGTTTTTGAATTTAGAATAAAATTCGGAATTGATATTGTTAAGAAGAAGATTTGTTTAAATTTTCAAAGAAAATAATTATCATCAAAAAAGTAAATGAAATGATTTATTGTGTATTTTACAAATTGCGTAGTTTTCTAAGAAATCTTATACATATAAGATAGCAACAACATGCTTTTAAGAAATTCTACAAATTAAGCTAAACAACAGAAAACAAAAATAACTAACATAGAACAAAAAAAAAAAATACACAGCCAAGCAGGAGCCTAAACTGAATTATAATAATAGCGACAATATGGGGTGATGTTAGAATAGAGTATAATTGTATATGCGCTTAAAAAATCTACATAAGCACAACTTGCTAAGTTAATGAATGAATTAAATTTGAGTCAACAGTGGGGTGCCACCGTGTTTATTTTGTGTGTATTGAAAGTACATAAATCGTTTAATTTAATTTAAAATCCTAAAGTGCTGTGTTATAATTTTGAAATAAAAGAACTCAATATAATAACACGTTTACTAGAAATAATAAAAGTAATAATATTTTAACCGTCTACGAACTTGAGAAACGAAATATAGTTTCAGATCTTGGTATTTTACTGGATGCCACATTAAATTTTATACAGTATACTTTGTTAGCCACTAACAAAGCACGTGTAAATCTAGGTTGTGTAAAACGCTGGGTGAATTAGTTTCTATGTCACAAAACATTTTAATACTTCTGTTGACAGACCCATTCTGGAATATTAATTCAAGTTGAGATATGGTTGAGGAAAGACAATAAAATAATAAAGCATATTTTAAGGCATTACAGTGGTAAAATTACCAGAGCGTTTATTTTGTGTGTATTTAAAGTAAATAAATCGTTCAATTTAATTTAAAACTCTAAAGTGCTGTGTTACTATTTTGCATTAAAAGAACTCAATATAATTAAACGTTTATTAAAAGAAATAAACCCAACAATATGTACTTTTCATGCCACAGATCAATATGAATAATGTGAATAACTGTAACTAACTATGAATAAATATGAATAACTCAAAATAATATTTTTCGCTTTTGAATGCTGATCATGCGGGAAACGCTGCATAAAATCTGCTGGTAGCCGTACCTAATATTGCTCGTTTTCTTTAAAAATTAACGCAAAAATTTGCAGGCAATTTTTCTTTCGCAAACAATTTAGAAATGAATGGATATAGAAACTGAAGCTGAAGTAAAATATTTTAATTGGTTACAGTTACTTACAAAAAGTTTGTTTTCCTATTGTTCCTGACTGGGCTTGATATAAAAATTGAAAGAAAATGAAGTTGAAACGCTATAATTATAGTTATGGCTACGGTTATTATAAAGGGGGAAAATACATGACTCTTGGTCAGAATGCAATTTAGTCTTCAATTTACTGTGATGTTAATCTGAATAAGCTTTATGAGAAAAAAATAATTATTTTGTTAAAAAAATTTTAATTATAATAAAAAATAACTGTGAGTTTCTTAGTTATATATTGTTGCGAAGATGATTTACTAAGTTTTAAAAGAAAATAATTTTTAGTAAAGAAACGAGACGACCCATTGCATATTTTACAAATTTCGTAGAGTTCCAAGAAATCTTATACACACAAGACAACAACAACATGCTTACAAAAATTTCCCACTTTAACATCACCTCATATTGTTGGTGTTATCAACATTCAGTTTAGTCGCCAGATTGGCTGATTTTTTTGTTTTGCTGTGTACTAGTTGTCTATTTTTTCTGTTGCTCATCTTATTTGGTAGAATTTCTTATAAGTAATATTATTGTTGTTATTATCATTTAGTTTAGTCGCCAGATTGGCTGTGTGTTGTTTTGCTCTGTGTTAGTTGTTTTTGTTTTCTGTGGTTTATCTTATTTTGTAGAATATCATTGTTATCTGCGGTGTATGAGATTGTGGATCGTTTCTTTTAAAACCTAATGAATCATTTTCGTAACAGTAATTACTCAAAACAAGAAGAAACAAATTTATTAACTAGAAAATACATTTGACTTAATTAAAACTTTATTAAAATGTTAATCATTTGAAAAATAATATTCACTTTTTGTCTTTTTTAATCTGAGTTTTATTTCAATATCATACATCCTTTTTCTTTTTATTATTCTCATTTTGTTTTCACAACTAAAAAATATTTGGTAGAATAGAAATTTCATATATATAAAGATATATATATATATATATATATATATATATATATCTGTATGTATATATTTATATAGTGTTTCGGTACAGTTTCTTGTTTGTTAGCTGTTCGTTGTTAAATGTTGTAAAATATTTTATTTTCAAAAATATTTAATTTGAATACGTTATTTTAAAATGATTGATGATCAATAATTACATACATACAATAAAATTTTTTTGTTTTTGTAAAAGAAAGCTATACCTAAAACATTAAATATATATTTAAAAAATTATTTTTAATATTATTATTATTAAGATTATATTATCATTATTATAATTAAGCTACTAAATAGCTAAACTATGCTAAAACTGTATTGCATTTCCTTGAGGAGAGAAAACACAATGAATCTCATTTAACTTAAAAAGAACAAAATGATTCAAAATTTATATAAAATATACACAAGTCTTACAAATAAATGTTGTGTTGTTGTAATATTTTACAAATATACTACGCTTTAAGATCACTGGACGTTAGGCACAGAGGAGATAACTACTTGAAAAAATAAAAACATTTCAAATCTTTTTTATTTAACGTAGGAAGAGGAGGAGCTGTGTTATGAGCCTGATGTTATGCGGCCATAAAAAAGAGAAGAAGTTGTTATATTTTCGCTGTTGTTGATCTGTCTTAGAAGTGCCAGCTGTTTGTGTTTCTTCCGTGTGTTGTTCGTTTTAACTTTTTAACGTTCTTCAAGTTGACATTATTTAGTTTTTTTGTTTCTGTTTTTTGTTTTTTTTTATATACAATAAGAAATATTTAACATTTGCTATAAAAATGGCTTAATAACTATAATAATAAGATAATATATTTATAACAGGGTCAAAAAAAAAAAATAATAAAAATATTTAACTCCATAAACTTATTAAAACTATATGAACTTGATATTGTTTAATGTCGAAATTCGCTAAAGGGTTTCAATTAATGGGTGAACTGTTACTGTTTTACGTAAAGGTTGCTAGTTTGAACGAAAAGGAGAGGTGTTATTGTTAAGTTAATTTCGTTTTGTGCTATTTTGCTAAAATGTCTTATGATTTATATACATATTCATTATTTTTCTGATTTGAGGCCATTATCACTTATTTTTTAAGTTTAAAAATATATATATAATTAATTAATCAATTCAATCACATCGTTAATCCATTAAACGTAAGCATTTATCAATTCAATAACAATTTGTTTGTAACTCTCTTTCTCTCTCTCTCTTTCACTTTCTGTGTCTCTGTCTCTCTCGCTTTTCGCCATTTCACTCACTATCTAATTGTCCGTCTCTTTAAATCTCTCAATACCAATCACAAAATCACATATGATGCTCTCTGAAGTTCTCTATTTGTTTTTGTTTTTTTCTTGCTTTTTTTTAAATCAGTTTTTCAAATTGGAGATATCAGACTACTCTAAGTGATGCTGTAAAGGGAGAAAATAAAAGAGAAAAAAATGAAATAAGTTAAAAAATACTTAATAATGTCCATGATGATATGAATGATAATCATTGCTATGATCCACCTCATGTTCTTCATGTTGATATTCCTCATGATGGACATAGGGCTCATGATGGTGATGTTCTTCATGTTTCTTATAATAAAATTCGGGTTCCTTGTAGCTAACATGCTTCTCATGATATTCAGGCACATGCTTTTCAATATGAACGGCTACGGGTTTCTCCACGGGCACCTTAACGGGATAGGGTACATGTTTTTCAACCTTAACTGGAATTTCCTTGATAACGGGATAGGGGGCGGGTACATGCACTTTAACTTCATATGGTACTGGTTTTTCAACATGTACAGGTACTGGACGATCATAAGGTACATGTACAGGTACGGGTACTTTCTTAATAACTGGTACCGGTACAGGTTTCTCAACATGATAGGGCACTGGCTTTTCCACGTGATAAGGTACTGGTTTTTCGACTGGTACTTTAATGGGATAGTGTACAACCTTTTCGACGGGATATGGCTTATCAACGGGTACATGAACTTTGACGGGTACGTGCACCTTCTTTTCGACTGGATATGGAGCGGGTACATGTACCTTAACTGGTACGTGCACCTTTTTCTCAACTGGATACGGTGCTGGCACGTAAACCTTAACGGGCACTGGACGATCATAGGGTACATGTACTGGATAGGGGATTTTCTTTTCAACTGGATATGGAGCTGGTATCTCATGAGGTACTTTAACAATTTCCTTTACTTCAAAAGGTACATGCTTGACCACTGGATATGGTTTGGGCACTTTCACCTTTACGGGCACATGCACCTGTTTTTCAACTGGCACATGAACATGTTTTACAACGGGAAATGGTTCGGGTACTTTTTTAACAATTGTTAATGTTTTTTCCTCATGTATGGGCAGATGATGATGATGGTGATGATAGTCTTCATAATAATGAAGACCACGCTTTGTTTTTGTTGTTTCATCTTTATTATCGGCTGATTTTTCAGCTTCAGCTGGTTTAGGTTCCACTTTTTTCTCTTCAGCTCCGGCAGGTTGCTTTTCTTCTTCGGCACGCCCACAAGTGGTAGCTACAAGTAGAACCACAGCGAGCAGATATGCTGTTCGCTGTTTTTTTTAAGGAGTAAAAATATAATATAAAAAAATAATTAGTTTCTTTATCAGTTTGATTTATTATAATGGAGGAAAAAAATTAAAAAAAAAACAAGTTGCCAGATCTTTCCATAGTGAAACCATGTAGATGTTATAAGTCGCCTAAAAATTTAAAAAAACAATGGCGTGCGATGTTGGAGTTTTAAGTATTAAGGTAGAATATAGAAGTTATTTACTCATACTAGTAACGTAAAATACGTTTTAGCTGTATAGTAACATAGTTACAATGAGCTGTTTAAATAATATGCCATACAAAAAAATTAAAAGTTGCCTTTGTTTATTTTTCAATCAAAAGAAATCAACGAGTAAATTTGAAATCGTTATAATATTAGAGAATTTCTTTCTTTTCTCTGTAGAAGGCTTCTGATATTTAAATAAGATATTGTTTATTGTTTACAACCTGTAAATTTATCCCGGCTTGTAATAGTATAAGAATTTTTGAAGCTGCTTTTTTTCCAAATGCACAAAATCACTGTTTTATTGGAGAGGGGAAGGGGGTAAGATTTTAATGAGAATTTTTTATGCTGTCTCAGAAGGCTTCCAAAAGTTTTACTGTTGTGAATACATGAAGTTGTGGCAGTCTTGTTAGATTGCCGAATTTAGCTTTAAGACGAGGATAATTTTGTTTGTGTATCACGACATTTAAGGAAAAAAATATAAAATGTTTTAGGGATTTGTCGGGAATTTTTTTTGTACATTACTGTACCTTAATTCTTGTTCCATTCATTTAAATGTTTCTATTCTAAAATCTATTGGTATGACAACCAAAAACATTGCTTTGGAGATTGAAAGTCCTGAATTAAATGCGTGTGCCAATACTTAGGCTTAAGTCCAGCAAACATTTTTAATTGGATGTTGTAACTCGATAAAGCAAGGCAAAATCGAGAGCTTTAGAAATCCAAATATTTTGATATGAAAATCAGCTAATTCTGTGAATATGAATTTACTTTTTGCTCTGCTTAATATTTGTTGTAGTATTGACTTACAGGTGAGGTTAATAGCTGCAGAATGCAATGTTTTGCTATAAATCTTTTAATAAACTTGTTACATTTGTGTAAGATTATGTTTTAAAAATATTTGTGAACTGACATTTAGTTTTGTTTTGTTTTGCTTTATCTGCTACTTTAGATATGGCTTATTGTTTAATGGTGCTGCTTATGGGTTACGCCATTTAAAAACCTTGGCCTTTCTTATAAATCATGATCTTTAAAATAATTGTAATGAAAAGTGTTAAGATATACATTTTCTGCTTCATTTTAATTGTTATGGTTTTTCTTGTGATTTTGTAGTACGAAACTTGACCTTCATAAATTTTATTTGAAATAAGTTAAATATTTAAAATTATTAACTTCTATTTAGTTTACTAGGGACCAGTTATAAAGGTAGTCAGATAAGTGTTGTTTAAATATTAATTTGATTGTAAAATTTTCTTTCTTGAATTTTGAAATTTTTTAATTAATAATAATTATAATTTTTGACGTTGTAATAATTTTTCTATATTAAATAATTTTCACGGCAGCACGGCAGTAGTTTCCAAAGAAGTATTTCCAAAGTAGACAAGGACAAAATTTTATGTAATAATTTATATTTATCTATCTTTGGCAACTAACAACTTCACAATAGATTTAGTAGTTTGCATATAACGCTAGCTTTGCCAAAGACCAGCCGCCATATTGTAATAAAAGCTTTTTTTAATAAAAGTTCTTTGAAATATGTTGTTTCTTTCGAAGTTTTAACAATTTATGCTTTTGTGTTGCACAATGGCAATTTTTTGTTATTACTTATTATGGCGTCTTCTTTTCCTTTTAAATTCAGTGAGGTGTGGATTTTTTAAGACTTGTTGATTGTATGAAAATGTGTGGTAATATAAGCTTATATGACTTATAAGTAATTAAATTAAAATAATCAACAAGATTTTAATTTTGTAAATAACATCTTACTATTTGTAATAAAATGTGAGGTTATAGATTTTTTATGAAATATGTAATTGAAAACACTAATTGAATTATAAAAGTAAAAGTTTGTCATAGATTAAACTCTGTATGAAGTGGAATTTTTATCAGCATTTGATAATAAAAGCGGGCTGCAGTTTATAGGGAAATATTCATTCAAAATATTTGTTTTTTTTTGATAAATTTTTAAAAAAATTATTGATTAAAGTTTTTCAAAAATGAATTTGGGTTATTATTACTAAATAATTAAAAGAAGCAGTTTTTGTTATTCTTGATAATCCTTTTATCCTTTTGTTGTTAATGCAACTGCTTTAGAAAGAATTAAATTATAAATATAAAATTTATCAACATTTTTATTAAATATTCTTTTATACTTTTTTGATGTATAACTAGTTTTTTTAAATAAATATTATTTAAAACTTCTACAATTTAGGAAAAAATATCTTTTTTAAATTTCGAATAGATTATTTTCGTTAATTATGTAAGTCTTATAGGTTGACTTGTGTCAAATATTTTAAAGAAAATTAAAATTAAGTTAATATTTGCCAGATAACTTTTTTATTGTAAATAAAATTTCTTGCAGAAAAAAAAATTAAGTAATTTATTAAATATTTTTAAACTCTTTTAAATCCAAATATTATTAGTAATTCGGAATTGTTTTTTTCAAAAGTCTAAATCTGTCGAACTTTTAAATATATTTATTTCTTTTTTTTTCAATTTATTAAAATTAAGAATCTAATCACCTGTCTTATTTTACAAATATAAACTAAAGAATTTAAAAAAAACGTTAAAATTTAAATGTTAATATATTGATTAATATTAATAAATATTTTTTTAATTTATTTACTTTTATCAAATATCTTAAATATCTGAGCTCAAAATTAAAATGAAAAGAAAAATATTTTTGCTTATTTTGGAATTGTAATTTTAAAGTTTGCAAAATTAGTTTTAACCTAAAATAAAATAAAATCTTATCTAAGCAAAATTTTTCCGCATTTTTTAAAGAAATTTTCTTTGGTTAGAAAAAATCTAAAATTAAAAAAAAAATTCTGAGAATTTTATTTATTACAAAAGAAAGCCCTAATAAATAATATTTTTCACTTTTGCTGGAAAATCTCTAAACTTATTAATTTATTTTATAACAATTTTTTCTAGTACCAAGACAGGTGGAAATTTCATAAATTTTTAAATAATTTTTAAAATGATTTTTTACTTTTTCAGAATTGCTGTTGCTTTTGAAGTATAAAAATTTATTATACCAATTTCTTTTAAAAGCAATCTTCTAGTTCATTAAGCTTAAGGCAATAAAACAAGACGTCTCTTTTTTGAAAGAAAAATTATTATGGGACTCAAGTTTGTTATTTCAATAAATTAAAAAATATTTTTTTTAGATTATTATTTTATTCGACCTCTTTTTTTTTAATAAATAACTGTTAATCTTAGTAGCGGATTTTTGTAAATAAATTTAACACTATATTCTTTTTCAGGAAATTATTTAATTTTTATTTTAATTATTTATTTAAAAATAATTTTTTGAAGAAGGTTTCAATAGGAAAGCGAAATATTGAAAAAATATAATGTTAAATTTATTGAAAAAAGGTCGATGCTAAGATTAATAATTATTTGTGTTTTTTTAGTTTAACGTAGCCTAAAATATTATAGAATTTTTTGTGGACTGAAATTTTACACTTAAATTCCAAATATATGTTTATTTCAAATGATAATGGATTTCTCTTAAAACAATTCGAAACTACTTCACTCTTTTCCTTAAAGTTTTTTCTAGATTATAAAACCATTGAAGTCACTGTTTTTAAAAGTATTTGTGATAGTTCTGAATATCACAATATTTTTTAAAATATGTTTGCATTAGTTTTTTTTTGTTTTTGTATAATTGTTTGAAAGCATAAAATTATTTTGCTTTAGATTTTGAGTTGCTGTGCTAATTTTTATTATTAAGTTTTTTTTGTTGCTCAATAAAAATTACTGCACCTTTATTTTTGATTTTTTTTAATAATCACTTAAAGGTTATTTCTTTTTTTCATTTAAAATTTTTACTCACCATTAAATTCATGGTGTAAATTTAATAAATCTTTTTTATATAATCCTTTGAACTAAAAGCAATAACTGCTGTTGAATTTTTTATTTATAATATAATCCACAATATCCTTTTTTTCAATTGGTACAAGCTAATTAAGTCAATCACAAACACACATGTAAATAAAGTAAAAACAGATATAAAAATAAAAGACTTAGAAAACAAACTTCTTAACTCAAAAAACCAAGAAAAAAAAATTAACACTTTCAAATTTACTTTTTATGTCCGAGCCGCACGTAAACGCAAGGAAACGCACACGTTTGTTAAAAAAAGCAAAAGCTGTGCTTAAGTGGCTATGTAGTGTATAGCTGCACAGTTAACGGTCAAATGATATCAACTCAATAACGAACAGTTACTTTTATACCAACTACCTGATACAGAAAACTTAAATAACCGTGTACTAGAGCTAACAAAAACAAACATTAAAAAGCAGCTCAGCTTGGTTCATTCAACAAAATGTAAAAAAAACAACAACAACAAAAAACCTAACAAACACATACTTAAAAATCACAGTGGAATAATAATACAAATAATACACACTGTTAAACATATTCAGGCACCATATGAAAAACTGAATTAATAAGTTTTTACAAACGTATATGTTTGAGTTAAAATAAAAGCATGTAAAACTGAAAACAAGATTTAACAAAATGAAAAACAAAATTTAAAGCTTGAAAATGAAAAAAAAACCTAGAAAAAAAAAACAGCCAAAATAACTGACTAAACAAAGTGTTAAGAAATTGAAAATGCAAGTAACACAAGCCAACCAACTAACCAACCAACAACAGCCAGCCAGGCCTTCTGGCACAAAATCTTTTTTTTTTGTTTTCTTCTATAAGTTTTTTTCCATAAATTATTATTGTTTTTAATGCTTTAATATTACAATTTCGGCATCAGGCCATAAACCCCACATCCACATCGACAACAGCGAATCATCATCATCATCATCGTCATTACGCTCAATATCATAATTATAATAATCATGAAGCATATTGCAGGCATTTGGTTGGTAACTTTAAACTAAATCGAAGCATAAAACTACGAGAGCAGTTCCATAATAAATTTTGCAGTGAGACAAAGTCATCCAACTCTATTCAGTTCTTAATTTTCTTCCAAATCGAGCTTAACAGTCCAACCATTCTATACAAGTTATTTAGTGAAGAGTCTTAGTGATCGCATTGTAAGCTGTTATAGTGAATATATTATTCAAAGATTGATATGTGATAAGATTATCGTTAGCATCTGACCGCGAGGCCTTAATCTGATGGTGATCTTACTACTGGATGTAAGAAAAAAATGTCCGCTTACGCCCTAAGATGCATACACGTCTTAGTCGCAATTTTCGAGCTTATCAAATTCCTAGTCCTGTTGCATGAGCAAGCTAGAATATTGGGTATTAAATATTTGTGTTAAAATTTGCACGGAACTTTCTTCAAAACCCGATAAACCACAGCCACCACGATGCTTCCCGAGGGGCCTTACAAAAAACCATTACAGGTCTGTGTCGCCTTGGTATCAATATGTGTGTAATAAGTCATTGATCGGTCTTCGGGAGTTCTATGTCTACTCCAGTTTCGGGCAGCTGCTCGCTTAGGTAATTGGTGTCGCCTTATACCCACGAAGGCACATGTGAGGATGGGGAAGAGATCCATCAAGACTATGTGCCCTCGGGGGGATTAAATAGAATGGATTATATCAAAAGTTAGGTGAAAATGCAGTAAACAGTGGCTTTAAAGAAAATTTAAAGTAATTGTTCAATGTTTCCTTTACAGCCGTTTATTGTTTTAAATACATGAACAAAAAATCCCTAAAATGAAAGTAGATAATACTTTATCGTCAATGGATTAATGTTTAACGCTTCATTGAGCTCATAAAGATAACAAATATTGGTTTAGCTATACTTGTATCACCACCTAAAGTACTATTTTTGTGTGTTGCCGTAAATAAATTCATTCTTAACACTTTCAAATCAGTGACAAGATTTGCCTTTTTTATCTCTTTTAACACTTTTTTGTACCAGCTCTAATTTGACAAGACAAATATTTGGATATATTTACTAACGTGTACTATGAAAGCTATCCATTTAAATAATTGTATAAAAGTAACTTTAATCTAGAAAGTACCTTTCGTAATACAATTTTATATATGTTAAAAGCACTTTTGCATGTTATGGTAGAAGCAGAAAAAAAAATTAAAAAAAGTTGATTTTCGAGAAAGTACTTTTCAAAAAGTACCTTTTAAAAAAAGTACCTTTGTAAAAAGTACATGCGCCAAAAAACATGTATCACATACATTTCCTTAGGAAATTGTGATTTAAAAAATATATTTTGAAAGTGTTTCTGTGTAAATAACATTGAAGTGATGTCATATCAAAGTACTTTATCATGAAGTTTTTGTTAAAAGCATAATGTTTTTTTTGATATCTTTTCAAAATACTATTTGTAAAAGACTCTTTTGCAAAAAGTAGTTTGGCAAAATTATCTCGTGTAAAAATGTCTCTTAACTAACGTATTTGTAAAAGTAATTTTGTTAAAGTAACTTTAAGCAACAAAGTACTTTTTGATATAAAATTTTATATATAAAAAGGACTTTTGCATATTTTGACAGAAGCAGAAAAAAATATCGAAAAGGTTAATTTTCGAATAAAACGTACCTTTTCAAAAAAGTACTTTTTTAAAAAAGTATCTACAAGGAGAAAAAATTGCTTTTTAATAACTTTTTAAAATAAAACAATTCAAGAAATACCGTTTTTTCAATACTTACATAAAAAAGTAACAATAGTTAAACATATAGTAAAAATTATAAATAAAAAGGGAACTTTTGTAAGAAGTACTTGTGGCAAAAAACATGTATTAAATATATTTCCTTAGGAGGCTATTATTTAAAAAGTATATTTTGAAACTGCGTCTGGGTAAATAACGGAGAAGTGCTTTCATACAAATGAAAAGAAATTTGCTTCTTTTTAAAACTTTTTCAAAACGTACCTTTTGAAAAAGAGTCACTTGTAAAAAGTAATGAGGCAAAATTACCTTTTGCAAAAATGTCTCTTTGCAAAGTATCTAAATTATTTTTAATCTTTACTCTTGTGCGGCGAGTACTCTTGCTAAAGCAGCTTGCGTAAATATTTAGCCAATTCGTTAATCATTATTAATCCATTTGGTCTTAGTAACATTTAACAACGTCCCATGCTAAAAGTCAAACTTGAGTGAGAAATTTAAAAGTGCTAATTGATAGTCTCTATTGGGAACAAATTATAGGCATCCAAAACCGGAACTGTTTGCATAATTTCCTGGTGTAAAAAACAAATTTAAATCGCCCAAAGTAACTTTCTTCAAAATTAAATTTTGTACCCATAATAATGTATTGTTCTTAGATCGACCTCGTAGCACAAAAATAGACCTTAATGTTGCTGTTATTGCACATATTGTGTGTATGTGACTGGCGGTGTAAAATAAGTGCGAACAATTTTACACTAACACTTTTGCTTTCAGTATTACATATTGTTATTATATTAAGTTGCTGTTGTTGTTAGTATAAATATATTACAGTTATTGAATTAAGAATTACTTTTCCAACGTAATGCACTCATAAGTACAACAAGACACACATAAATGTTCGATATGCTTTGCAGCAACAATGGAAGATTACAATTTTCAGTATATTTCAGTGTATATTTGATCGCGTTAGCATTTTAATTGAATTACGATGGTGACTATGATTTGGGTTAAGGAGTTCAATCTGTTAGATGCAGGTTGTTAATGTTAGCTATTTTGGCGGCTTTAATCCATTAAAGGTGATAGTTGTGACATTTACTTTTTTGAGGTATTCGTAGTAGATGGATGCACTGACAATTGTTAGAATGAATTCAATTTCGCACAAAAATTCCATTAAAATAATTGAAATCCGCTATGAAAATGGTGGTTCTGTTAAAGATATATTTCATTAAATTCGTTATATTTTTAGAAAACATAATCGTCCCTCTGAAACCCTCCGTCGTTAAATCGCAGCCTGTGGTTATCCAAAACTGCGAATTTTGCATATGAATTTGACTTTGAAGGCTTACACTTTTTAACTGGCGCAGGAACTGAAGCTGACCAACCATTCACATTGCTCTCGATTCGGTCAAATTTTTCAGAGACAACCGGCTGGTTTTTCTGAAAAAATCATTTTTTCCGTCGAAGCCCGTTCTCACTTGTCAGGGTATGTCAACAAGCAAAATTGTTGCATTTAGGATTCTGAAAACCCTACAGCGATTATTGAGAAGCTTTTGCATGCACAACATGTCACTATATGATATGTAATGTGGCGTGATGGGCCGTTTTTTTCAAAGATGAGGCTGGAAATGTAGTAACGGTCATTGGATTACGCTATCACGAGATGCTTATCAGTGTTATGTAGTTTCAACAAAACGGTACTACATGTTACGCAGTTAATGAAACCATTAAATCGTATGATTTAAAACCAGTGGATTATTTTTTGTTGTTCTCTGTTAAGGCTCTGCGTATCATTTGAAACGATTTCAGCCTTAAAACCCAAAATCCGATGTAGGACCGCCATTTTGCCAAAAAACTTTGATGAAAGAATCGCCATCTGTAAAATTTTCATTTTTGTTTATTTTCCTTAAACAGGAAAATAATGAATTTCTTAAACGGGGAAAAAATATTCCAAGAAATTGTTTTTTATAAAACTGGTCACCCTGACTTGTTTAGCCACGGGGCTGTATCAAATCCTGTTCGAAGTATAAAGCTAAGAGATTTTTTTTTAAAAGACAAATAGCACTTTAGGTAACAATGCCTATTTAGTCAAGTACCGTGCTGCATTCTTTAGGAAAGGGATAGAGAAGAGATGAAACAGGTCGTAAAAGTTGAAGGATAGTCGGAAATTAACTGCCGTATAAAGACACTACAGCTACCAGTGACTATGCCTTCATCGCTGAGCAGCCCCACCGACAGTCAATTTTTATTTATTATTTTTTTTTTTTGTAGTGAAAAAAAACCCACAACCCCCATACCGACAAGCTAGTACACTATCTACTAGCCTACAGGGGCACCTGTAGAGCATTAACAATCTGGTTACTTTTTTCCCATCGGTGCTTTGCAGTCTAAGGAATTTTGGTATATTTCATAAATTTTGTTTTAAAATTGGCTGCTTTGAAAGGATTAGAAGGTGAACCATTAATATGTTTGATCCAATTTTTCTTCTTTGGTTCACAAATATTTTCTTGAAAATCCATAAAAACGGTCGTTTTTACATATTTCCAATCCAAAGGCTTTAAACTTTTTAATGAGAAACATGTTATCAGAAGCGCGCTTAATAATGTTTTATTATTAATTTTATCAAGAATGCAGCCAATATCTTAAAATAATACTTTGAGCATAGACCATGTCAAAAATACTAAGTTAAGGTGGCCCAAAAAATAAAAAAAAAATTTGTCTAGCCCAACTATAAAACTATAAGATAGATAGATATTTTCAAGGTTTACTTAAGTTCAAAAACTCGTAACATTTGATAATAAATAAACTTTTTATGACATTTTTAAAAGTTTGTCTGAGGTACCCAACTATGGCGGCATAGTCAGAAACTCGCCCTTATTCTAGGGGAGCGATCGTGTCTAACTTCACTTACAAATACCTCTGCTTGGCCTCTGTGAAATTTCATTGGGAGGTCTTAAGTGGTTCATGAGCTGCCGAGTTATTTAAAAAAAAGAGTTTTCAAACCAATGTGTCGTGTTAAATCTGCATGATCATACAGGCCAATTAATGGCTCCAAAAAGTAAAACATTTCTTTAATAAATCAATTCTGGCACGAGCTGTATGATATGTTGCACTGTACTGTGTTGAAACTATAGCTCCTTTCTGCACATCACTACTGTTTACTTGCTGAACGGAGAAGCCAGCAATTAGGGCTCTAAAGCCATTACCATTGACTCTACCATTCTAACCAGCATCGTTTTTAAAGAAGGACCATTCCATGTTGAAGTGTCCTAACGTACTCTTTTGGACTATCATCACTCCAAAAATGCTAGTTTTGTTTATTGATGTGCCGATTCAAACAAAAGTGAGCTTCATCGCCAAATAAAATTTGCTTATGAAATCGGGAGTGGTTATATCAAAGAGAACTATGATTATTCAAGAAAATTTTTAAAATTTGGAAGCGTTGGCTTATTTGTTATTTTACTTAATATTAAGTCTATGGGTTCAAGATGCCTACAGACATTAACACAGTAAACAGTAATAGCAAATTTATTAAACTCAGTATAAATTCTTAAAAACGAGTCAGCGTTAGCATAATTTGATCTGAATACTTTAATTTCCAGTGGATTAAAATAGAAATCTGAACAGACATTTCCTTTTATTACATTTAAAACAGGTGACATTTAACATTATTCTTCGGCTTTTTAGAGCTGGCAGCTTTATTATAGCAAGTCTACTCTGTAGGATGATAGAGTTAAGGGATTACATTGCAAGCCGGAAAGACAAAATAACAAAAACTGCTTTTACACCGATTCCATGCTATTACTATAAACTTTATATACTGGAACCAAAATTATTGAGCCATATTCCAAAATAGGTCTGACAAGAGAAGAATAAGGATAATTTGTGACATAAGGGGCACTAAAATCCTTCGTACAGCCTTTTATGAATCCAAGAATTGGATATGCTTGTTAGTAGCTAACGAAATATGCTATATAAAATTGAATTAAGGATCCAGTAAAATATCAAGATCGGAAACTATATTTGGTTTCTTAAGTTCGTAGCCGGTTCAAATATATTGCACGTTTACATGACATCATTGGAAGAAACACATGTATTTGCACTTCTTAAGGTTTCACTCCGTAAGATTATTATTACACCAGGATAAAAATGCATCTCAGTATGTTCGACATATCTTCACGTATTATTATATACGTGAAGATATATAATATAATATAATATAATATAATATAATATAATATAATATAATATAATATAATAGAACGCTTGAGTAGTTAATGGCCTTGAATAGATCATTAATAAAAAGGATTAATAACACAGTATCCAGATGACTACCCTGTGGCACGCTAGATGAAACCAAAATTTCTTTGGAAGTGACCGTGTTTAAACAAACGTTCTGAGTTCTGTTTGAAAGATATAAATTAATCCACATAAGTAAATTATTTGTGAATCCCATAAGTCCCAGTTTCCGTATCAGAAGTGTTTGGTTAACCTTTAAATCACACTGAATATAAATCACTTGAAAGCAGACAAAGTGCCCCTAGGTAAAAACCTGTTGCCAACTTAAATTTCTATACATCCTAAGAAATGTTTGCCATAATATTTTTCATAAGAAAATAAGGATAAAACTGTTTCTTAAAAAAGTACTCTTTTATAAAAAAAGATACTATTTAATACAAGGTTATTTCTAATAAAGCGGAAATTGATACTTGATAATAAAAATTTTTAATAAAAAATTACGGAAAATATGTATGCTTTGAATAATATATTTGATGTTTCTATTAAACACTTCGAGTCTATATTTAAGGAACCCTTTTAAGAAGTCAAACCCTATAACAAAAACCTTTTTCATGGAAAAAGTACTCTTGCATCATTAAAATGTTAAAGACAGTAATACTTAAAAAAAAATAGTACGAACAAGAAGTACTTTTTGGGCTCAGACTTCCTTTTGTATAAATACTTCCTGTCTAAATTTGAAGAGCTCATTTGAGAAGACAAACTTTATAATAAAAGAATTCCACATTTTTCCCAAAAAAGTACTCTTCGATAACATAAATTGTTAAAGACAAATGTTTCTTTATTGTAAGGAAGTAATGTTTTACTGTGACAAGAAGATTTTTTAAATTACCATTTGATAAAAAAAAATACTTTAAATACATATTTTGTTTTTGTAATGGCTTTTCTGCAGTGGGTTAAATTTGTTATAAACAGTCTGCTGTAGATCTCACTATCTTTTGTGTGTGCGCCTGTGCGCCATCAATTATGTTTTCCAACACCACGTAGTCTACATATTTGTTATAATTTGAAATAATATTTTTTTTAAATAACTTTGTTGTTGTTGATGTTTTTTGTGTCTATTAAAAGTGTTTTAAAAGAGAATTAGGTTTCTAGGGTATAATCAAGGTAATTTGTATTTTTACAATAATTTTTATAATAATTACAACTAATTTATTATGCCGAGACATACAAAGCAAACAGATTTTTGTTCCAAGGGTAATGACCTCGTCATTTAAAATAATTTTAGTATTTTTTTTATTTTTATTTTAATTTTTTTCCGAAAAAAATTTATTTGAGCAAACATAAATAATACTTGGGATTTTGGCTTTGTTATAATTTTGTAGGGGGTTTAAGTCAATGAACTTAAGTAATGGATAGCTTTGATATTTGTTCTTACATTTGTTCTTTTGCCATTTCTATGGTTTCTTGGTAGACAAAATATCAAAGTTGAGCGGTTAAGTAGTATGGACGGTATAGAACATAATCTGATTTTGTTTGTTAAATATTAGATTTCAATATTATTTTTTGAGTTTCAAAAATTATTTGTACATTGCACTTGTGACTTAAGTCTTTTATATTTTTTAGTTCGATTTTTTTTTTTTTTTCGGTAAGACAAATCAGTGCTTCTATAAGTTTGTAGTGCTAAAGCTTTAGCAGTTTATTTTGTTTGATATAAGCCGCTGTAAAATTGATACATTGAAAGTTGTGTTGTCACAAGAAAAATAATATTTTTTGAAAGTGTTCATTTGGTTCTTCATTTTGTTTATATGCAAAGTGCTTTGATTTCTACAAAACAATTAGAAAACCTTAATAAAAGGATTTCTAAAATTGTTTAGTGAGTGTTTGAGGAATGTAAGAATTATACTAAACAACTCCATCGAGCGCATGAGAATATTAATTTTTCATTGTTGTTATGACACTACTATTCTGGCTGAAGTATGGCTGATCTGCAAATTCTTGTACAATTAGTAAGCAGTGAGAGTAAAATTTTTGTGTTAAACCTAAACTAAAGACCAAATTTATGATTATTAGTCGATAAAATACACAATATCAAGCCGCTAATCTATGCATTTTCAACCAACAGATAGAAAGAGTCAAAAATTTTGTATATCTCGGTTGTGTATTGCATGAAAATTGGGACTGTGATGTTGAAATTAAGAGAAGGATCGCTGAGAAATTAATTTTAAACTCTGATTTAGATTTATGAAGTGTAATGTCTGGTCGGTACTCCTGTATGTGTTTGAAGCATGGACACTTAAAGTAATTACTATGAACTGGAAGCATTGAAACTGGAAGCATTCGAAATGTAATGTTACCGAAGATTGCTAAGAAAACTACGGGTGGACCGAATCACAAATACTCAAGTGCTAAGAAGTTTGAACAGCGATAGTGCAATACTGTCAAGTATTAAACGAAGAATAACTACCTACTTTGGACATATTATGAGAAGTGAAAAATATGAATTTCTACAACTTACTTGAGAACAGAAGAACGACGAGGCATGGGAAGAAAACAAATGTCCTGGCTGAGAAGTATAAGAAATTAAACGTGGCTAAGAACAATTAGGGCCCTTTCAACTTCAGCAAGAAGTCGAGATGCGTTTTCTGAAACAACTAACAACTTAAATTAAAACAATTATATGTACTTGAATATTTTATTTATTTCTATTTAATTATGCCTGTCATCACATATATCCAGTAATGGGTTTGTAATAAAAGAAGAAGTTATCATCATAGATATTTTTTCCTATTTAGACGTTTGTAATTACACTTGACGGTTTTTGAAGATCCTTTATATATGTATATATCGCCGCATTTATCACTTGTACTGTATTACAATATAGAAAATTAATTGTTCTTAATGTTTCTTTTCTTAAACTCATGACCAGCACTTTTATTAAATGTCTTAATTGAAGTTTATAAACACAATATTACTATGATCTTATTAGTCAATTAAATTGATTCCCTAACGTATGTATGTGTGCAATCCCAAACACTTTTATCTAACTAAAAGCTTGTGTCTTAAGTCTTTTGTTTTACCTCCATTATTAGCTTATGTTTTTTAAACAATAGAAAATATTTCATTATATTCCGTTACATTTCCTAATTTCAACTTCAAATATCATCTAACAAGACTTGAAAGTTTTCAAATGTTTAGATTTCTATTGTCAACTATAAATTGTTCCAAATAAAATTTGTTGTAAAGACACAACTCGAGAGAGGAAGAGTGTTTGTTTAAGGATTAAATTATTTTACTTTTGGATTTCCTTACATGGCAATTTTGTGAAATATTTTTTCCTATTTGCTACATTAATAGCTGGCATATTAAAGGAAATCGCAAATCAATTTTTTAAATGAGAGCAAAAAAGAAGTTATAGAATTACAAAATTTCAAAAAGTTTACTTGAGGCTCCAGTGACCAATATTCAATGTGTAAAAAAATACTTGAAGATTTATTTCTTTTACCTGTAAGCACTTTCAATCCATGCAATGTAAGATACAATAACATACATAATCATTAACCATATGGCTATATTGACTGCCTTTTACAGCAGTAGCAGTCACAGCAACAACACTAGCACCAGCAGCAGTTAAACAATACACAGAAACCTCAATGCACAATTGTGGTAGCAAAAAGCTGACGAAGAATTAGCGTAGCTAAATTCAAGAAAATGCAATGAACGTTTACTCTTACGTATGCTTCTTGAATTTTTTATTTGTTGTTTTTACTTTTCTTTTGTTTTAATAACAGCAACAAAGCTACATTTCAACTACCAAGTGACTGACTGTGCAAGCGAGTGAGTGTTAGTTTGTTGTTAATATTGTTTTGTGTTTATCTAAACTTTATATTCGATTATTGTACAATAATTTTAGCCAATCGTTTGGAGGCATAATGTATTGGATGAGTATGTTAGTGGTAGAGACTATGTGAACCATAACGAGACATTAACAACAACAGCTATACAACTTTACTATTGCATAAAAGATGTTTTTTTGTTATTTTTTTGTCTTAAAAAATTTTTAATATTTATTTTCTAGTACAAATTCATATTGGTATTAATATAAATTTTTTTCCTACAACTTCTACTTTTTATTTATTTGTTGTTGTTGTTATTATTTTCTTCACCATTCCATATTTTCGTGTTACAAACTTTTCATTTCAATGCAACATATAAAATGTAGTATCGCAGAGTTGAGAAAACAAATATTAACAATTTGTTTGCTGTTTTCTATGCACTCGTATGTGTTTGCCTGCACTATGGGCTAAAAGTTTAAATATTTTTCATAAATCTTTTAATTTAAATAGCACAGGAAAATATAATTTAGAAAATTGCTACTTTCCATTAAATCTGTGTGGCTGTTTTCTTAAATCAGTTTTAAATCAGATGACATAATCTTGTACGGATCAGTGAACTCTTTATCTCACCTTTTATTAAAAGTAATACACCTCTAGCCTTATTAACGGTCATACACACAGTATGGGATATGCGACTTAATTTGGTGTCTATTAGAATTCCCAAATGAAAAATGAAATTGCAACTGACGTTTCCCTTCTAATAGGTTAAATTTTATTAGGTCAAGTCAGATTGAAGCAATGAGTGATCCGATAGATTAAGATAACTGAACAAAATTTTGACATCATCTGCTTACATCAGAATATTAGAAAATTGGATAACGTTTTGCGATATCATTAAAGAAAAGGGAAAATAAAATTGGCTTGAGATGACTGACTTGGGATACTCCAGATAAAACTGAGATATCTCTCGAGTTGTAAGATACGATGTTTTTGATCAAATAAATATGATGAAATCTATTTAATGGCATTTATAGTAAAACGCATCAAGATCCTATTATACCACTTATATTCGTCCAAAAAAGGAATACAGCTCTCATGTATCGACCGGCGCCCCTAAGTCTATTTTGGAGTTGCTCAACCATGTACAGGAGAGGGCCAAGAGGCTTACTAAAGACGGTAGGGTATCCAACTCTATTGATTATCTAAAGCATCGACGCAATATAGGTTGTATTTTACTGTTTTATCGTTACTACAATGATAAGTGCTCTAACAAAATTAGGGAACTTGTTCCCGAAACTTGCACGGTTTTGCGTTTAACACGATTTTCGTTGAAAGCGCACCCATTTGTGGTTGTTTCGCCAGTGAATCGTACTACAAATTACAGGGAGAATTCTTTTTTTAGCAGAACAGTTCGTGTGTGGATAAAACTCCCTCCAGAGGTCTTTCCTGTCGCTTTTAACGTAGGGAAATTGAAATCGAATGTCCACAAACACTACTCCATCTTTCCTCCTTCTCATAACTTAATTTCTTAGTTCTTCTACAATGCATTGCATGAGTAGCGGTCATGCTCTGAGTGCTGGTCCGAGCAAAAAAAAAGTAGTTTATGAGTAACTTTGTCGAAGGTTTTACTAAAGTCCATGTAAGCAGCAATAAGTTGGTAATAGTTCAACAGTTTTTAGGGAAACCATGTTCCTAATACATCAATACTGAGGACGTGTGATGACACAAATAATCTATATATATTTATAAAAATTAAGCCGAAAATATGTATCCGTTGGTTACCAGTGTTTGACGAGATGCGCCGTGGTATTTCCACCAGTACCTTCGTAATGGTCGTTCGCTGGTTTGTATCTTTGTTTCATGCATTTACACACAATAGTGCGTCCACAGTGCGTGTTTAAAACAAGACAAATTTTTCAAAGAAATAAAAATATTTTCTCCATTGCATACTTCGTTCGACTCAATGTTTTGTATCAAGTGAAATGTGCGTTTTCGTTTGTACGTTGCTGTACAAAATGCGACGGCAATACAAATCGAAATATGCTCATGTTCATAGCAAGTGGATGTGCAAAAAAAAAGAGAGTTTTTTTTCCATATTCTGTTGCACTGTGTGTGTGTGTGTAATTTGCATGTTCAATTGAAAAATGATCCATCAGCCGAACGTTTTTCAAAGCAATTGTTAAATATTTGGAATGGCGCAATTCCAATTGACCCCACCACAAAAATTATTACGCTTCCAAATAATTTTCGCCACTTTGCACAATCAAAACAAGAATTGGTCACAAACATATTTCCCGGTATTACCCAAAATTTTAGAAACTATGATTGGTTGGGGGAAAGAGCCATCTTAGCTGCGAAAAATGCAGATGTTTCGGATATCAATGTTACAATTTTGAATGGCATTCGCGGGGAAATTTTTACCTAAAAATCGGTTGACTCTGTTACCAATAAAGAAGATGTTGTAAATTATCCATTCGAATTTTAAAATTCGCTTGAGTTACCTAGACTGCTACCCCACCGCCTGCAAGTGAACGTTGGTGTACCAATTATTTTACTTAGAAATATCTGCCAACCACAAAATAGAAATATCTGTCACGGGCGTGCTAGTTTAATATAAGTTTTTCGAAGAGCTTTGGTATTATGTTTCACTTTGCATTTCCTCTATACTCCAAAATGTCGGATTTGCTATCGAATTTCAAAAGTAGAATAATATCTCTATAATCTAGGAAAGTATCCATGTTTTAGGGAAATATTGTACAAAGCTGCCAACGGAGTTGATACGTTTTCAGCACAATTAATTTATAAACAGCTGGAAACACCATCAAGTCTATGATTTATGGAAGATTTTAGATTTGAAACCTCACAAAACTTCATCAGCCAAAATAGGCGGTAACAAAATTCACTGATTGGTTAACAGTGAATATGGATATTCATAGTTGTTGCGATATTTAGCTTCAGAATATGTTGGCGCAAAAAAATTGGCAAATAAGATAGTAATGGCGGCATTATCCCCGATAGCTATTAACACAATAAAGTGCAGTTTTATTCTGGCTAAAGACGCAAATCAGTAAAAAGCAGTTTTTATTTATAAGTAAATTTTTATTGCCAAAATGGTTCCAATATTACGATTAACATCATTAGTTAGCATTAGGCATCTGATATAATAAAAAGAAAATTAATTTAGACAACAATTGGACATTTAGATAATATTACTTAAAAACTATTTGATTATTATTTTAATTCGACCTATTTTTTTATTTATATTAAATAAACATGTATTAATTTTTTAAAGGGTCTTTTTTATTTTCAATTTTTGTTAATAATTTTTGTTGTTATAAAAATTAATTTCCTGAAATATTGAAAAAATATATTGTTAAATTTAATTATAAAATATCGTTTAAAAGATTATTACTTAAAACAATATTAAACGATTATCACAAAGAACCCAGTATTAAAAATATCTAATTGTTTGTAAACAAACGCTTCAACTGAAAATTATTTTTATTTTCTTTATTTATTTGTTTCACTGAGAATTCTCATTTAATCAATTTGGATTAAGATATAAGACCCTTGAATTTTTTGTACAAAATTTGGGATAAAATCCACTGATAATCTATATGAGCAATAAAAAAATGGCAAATCCGCAAGAATACATTTCATATATATTTTGTGAATAAATTTTTACGAGAATATAATGAAATTTATATTAACCCTGCGTAGATAAATTACGTCTATTAGACGTTTGCCTTTTTAATTTTGTACTCCATCTCTGTGTTTTGTAGTGAGAGAAAATATATATGCTCAGTATTCTCAGTTGATCTCAGTAGCTTGCCAATGGTTATCAAAGAGAAAATTCAATAAATAAATGATCTCAATAACTTCTATGCCAATTTTTATTTTTTTTAAGTCCGTATTTCAGACGTAATGTTATCTTTACCATACTAAGAAATAACGTTATCTTATTAGGGTTAAAGGAATTTAGCACAAACTAACGTAGATTATATTTATTTATTATACATTTGTATGTGTAAGCACATTTCTCCGAATGTTCTATGTAGTTTGGTCGCTTATCTCTTGGTAGATTTATTATACGTAGCATCTATAAGGTAAACTTCTTGTAAAATTCTCACATTTCTGTTCTTTTAATGAGATATAATATCTAAGAATAACTTTTATTTTTATGTTAATGGTTTTAGGCAAAAAATTTCGCGCTATTGTTGCTGTATAGGCATATTTCACAGTTAAAGTATCTTGGCATATATAACTCCCTTTCAAGACTTAAGACATATGAATGCTTCATTCTTTTATACCATACTGAAAGCTTACAGCTTTCATACTGAAAGCTTACAGAATAATTTAAACTTAAATATAGCATTGGTATAGTTATCAATAATCAGCAGAATAGTTTTAAATTAGTATTTGATAGATTTTTGTGGCTGAAGCTAGAGCTTACTAAAATACCGGATTCTTAAGTCACCGTTCAAAGGCACAAAGTTTTTTCTTACCATTTATATGGACCGATTTTGATTATCTTTATAAAAAAATACGCTATGATGCCACGAAAGCATTTCTTTGGATAAAAAAGGTAGTGACGAGTAGATGATTGAATGATTTTTCGATTAAGTCTACAAAAGTTCGGAATCCACCAATTTTTAAGCCAAAGAAAATAAAGAGAAATTTTAAATTAATTGGTGGTTATATTTTGGTGTATTAATTTACTGAACATTTTTAAACTAAAAGAGTAGTGGTTATTATATATTTAAACTTCTTCAAATATCAAATTATATTCTTAACCTGCTTAACTTAAATGCATATAGATAACAGTATGGGATTTCAGCAAATGCTTAAAGAATTTTCTTATGCTGACATCATCAATCTGTTGATCCATTTTTCAAAACCCAAATTCTGTTCTTTTTACGTTAAATTAATTTTTATATTAAATTAAATATCCAACGAAATTTTAATTTTTTTATAACTTCTTGTATTGTTTACGTATTTGTTTTTATTAATTTCAATTTTGTTACTACTTTTGCCCCAATAACTGGTTCTTTAAAATTAAAAATTCGTTTAAAAGTCATTTGTTGTTTAATAAAAGAATGTGTAAGAAATGTGTTTAAAATTAAGAATTTGATTGTCAACCCACTGTGCGCATATCCTTACTAATCAAATAAGCAAAAGAAATAACATTTATTTTTCCTTTCTTTTGTAAAAAATTTTGCACCTCTTTGTGGCAGGCAGCATTATTAATGAACAAGTCTTGTTAGACAACTTATATTACAAGATGACAACTCTAGTTACCTTCCTCGTTATTATGTCAATAGGTCTTTGGCATCATCAGTATTAAAACCAACATCAGCAAATGGATAACTAAATAGCATTGTCATAAATTAACCACTTCTGCATAGCCAATAACCACTACAATTATAATAAGATTAATTGAACAAACTCAGACTAATCATTTTACAAATATATTTAATTGTTAAAAATACAAATAACTTTTCTGGTTACTATCACACAGAAATAGGATGAGGAAATTTAAGTGTTAACATATTTCTGTTTTAGGTGTATTAACTCTTCATATCATAACATTTTTTTTGTTTGTGGAAATGCCTTCTTTGGATTTTTTATTTTTTTATTTTTTGTTTTTTGCTGGATAGTTTGTTTTTGTAACACTTTTGCTCTCAGATGAGGCCAGTTAATAAAATTTTTCCTAAAACAATATTGCACGCAGAGTATATAAATATTTTGGAATTTAATCAGAAGAAATAAGCAACAACAACAACAGCAATAATAATAGCAACTTTATAATGTTGTTAATCTGGTTGTAAAACAGCTGATTATGTCATCATTGCAAATATAAGCCACTGTATCATGGTGATAGTCGTACAATTTCTTTTTTTCTTTTTCTTTTTATTTTTTATTTTATATTTTCTTTGGTTTTAAGTTTTGATATCTTTTTGTTCGTAGCTTAAATTTAGTGATTGTGTGTCATTTTTATGCTTTAATATGGTTTCAAATTAATAGCAACAATTGCTAAGCAATAAAATTACCGTAAAAATATCTCGTAAATGAAACTGTGGCTTATTACCAACCATTGCAATAATTATAACTTCCTTTAAAGGTTTTAGCAAGCAACAAAAAAATAAGCGCATAATTGCTGTTAAATTTTTTTTTATTATTAACAATTGATTTTTAAAACAAGAGCTTAAGATTTTTAAGTGATTTAAAGGTATAAAAATAAATAATGTGAAATTGGTGGTTAAAAATAATCACTCTCCTTCATTTGCAAAAACAGATCGATAAGACTCTAATAATAAAAATAGTTTAATCAAGTTAAGTTTTAATAAAACCTATAAACGATTTGTTCAAGTTTATAAGCTTAACTGAAATCAACAATAATTTTTCCTTAAAAAGTATTTTTTTTTTTTAAATATTTTACTTTTAAAAATAATAATATGTAGAAAATTACTTAGTAACTGAGTGTCTTAGTTATTTTATTTCGCTAAATGCATATGGAATTAAAAATATTTCAGTAAAATTTTAATGGTCTCTGATAACATATAAGGGCCTATAAAATATTTTATTAAGTTGCAGAAACTTTGTTATACTTAGATAATTTGCTGCAAAATTAATTTGAGAAGACATGAAATAGATAAAAAAGGTTTTAAACTTATTTTTAGTTTATTTTTTATAAATTTTGAGCCCACGCACATTTTGTAAAATTATTTATTTACAATTATTTAGAAAAAAGAATATTATTCCAAGATAATAGCAGGAGTTCGTTTAACTAAAACTATTGATGACCTCAAGTTGTTTTTAAAGATAATTAGGTCTTTGCTGAAATACTCTGGCGATTATGTCATGGTAATCTAGCGGTTTTTGGCCCGGGTCCAACTCACGTTCAATTTCCGTCGACTTCGTAATAACTAGATCCGGAGTTCCATAATTTCGAACGTAGGTCATAGCGTCTTGAGCGGATTCTTGCATGTGGCGTGGGCTTTCGATATAAGATGATGGGAGAATCGTCAGGCGTCCAATATTCTGAACATTACCATCTGAATGAATAGCATCACGCAAGTGTATATAGTCCTCAGATCGTAGCTTTGCTTGATTCAATAGGATGAACGCTAAACATTCCGTCTCGACTTTGAAATAAATGTCGACAGCGAATTGCTGGAATAGCCGATGGCACTTTAGAATGACATTCTCCTCATGTGTACGAATCATCATACGATACGCATAGTAATTCATTGCGCTTAGATTTTTGTACGTTGATACGCCTGAAAATGCCAAATAAAATGGATTGTTAATGGAAACCAATAATAGCAGTAATTCGTGTGTGAATATTGTACCTGTAATTGGATCGACCATCTTCAACGTGATGTCGTATCCGTCCTGCCCTTGCCAATAAATGATTGGATATTGTAACGAGATAAGATTTACATCTGCGCCTGGCTATGGAGCCTTAATCAGATAGTGGTCGAACCACTATGCATAAATAGGGACGTCAGGATCGTCCTAGGAAGCCGAAGACTAATTCTAGCAACAGGTCTTTCCTAGTTGCAACTTTAATGATTCCAGAGCAGGGCTGCAAATCATCACTCCTTGCTGAAGAGTTGGAGACTATCCAACTCCTGTCCAGAACGTATGTCTAGCATGCTCACTGAATCTGGGAACATTTCACCAGGTAGGTGTTATTAAAGGTGAAATGAACCCGGCCACCATATAAAAACTGACCTGTCTGTTATGGGCCCGCGAAACCACAACCACCACGATACTCCCATATAGGGGCCAACCTCAATGATCAGTCAGAGAACTATTAAATGTCTAAAGAGACAAATAATGAACTTTGCGGCTCACTGATCCCCGTATAAATAAAGTAGAGCTTCCAGTTGACTCCCTGCCTATCTTCAGGGGACTGGGCTCCCTTTTCCCCCAGTTGCACAGATCTAGATAGCTGTTGCGTACTATAAAGACCATAAATGTGCCCCCGGGAGGGTGGATATTGTAACACATCGTACAAACGATGTGCCGCGTTTACTCGATGCATGATATTGTTTCTTCGCTGAACTAGAATGTCTCGTGATTGAATGGATGCATTGAATTTTCGCACATGTTCACCTGTTGGGGTACGATCTGCTCTTATGACAAATTTGTGCGTATCCGATGGCATTCGTTCCCATGCTGTTTTGAACATATTAACCACAGCATTATTAACGTGAAAAAAATGCTTGCAACTGTTCAATAATTCGTGTTTTTAACTGTTGTGTTCCCTGCATACTGAACCGCACCTTCAGCTGATACACCGTCGACGAAATAAAATATATTTGCAGAAATTTTAAAAGAGAATAATTAATTTATTTATTTGTGAAGAATACGAATCGTGGTGTAGTGTGTGGTGTAGGTATGTCGCCGTCTCGAATGATATTAGCTCCAAAAGAAGTCATGCGTTGAAGAAAATGGTTGGAATCGGGAACAGTTCCATCGAACAATGGCTTCAGTGGCTGCGGTGGTGTAAGTAATGGATCCAGTTTGACTTTTCCACTTGCGCAGCACAATCCAGCATTTCTCTTTTGAACTTTAACGCATTGCAATATCGCATGGTCCAATATCTAAATTGTCATCATCACTGTATTTCGCAGTGGGATCATATTGTAATGCCAGCCGATTGTATGATGCCAATGATTTTCGTGTGCTCACGCGTTGTCTCAATCGGGCATTTTCTCTTATTATATTTTGTCTTTCTTCGCTTAAGTTATGTGAATACACTTGTTGCTGGCTGGCATGTCTTGTGCGGCGACCGATGTTCGATGTTAACCTCAAATGCACGATCCACATAATTTACACAGCTCAACTTACCACCTTAAGGACCAATGCCTGCTGTTGAATGAAAATTTTCACAATACTCGTGATTGATTTGATGGTTTCCAGTTGAACTGTTAGGAAACGAATAACTTTAACCTCAATTTCACGTGCGCACGAGTAGCTGTCAAACAATGTATCACGCACCAGCGCCATTTACTTAAAATGAAACGTACTTATATTCGTGAGGCGTACTCACACACCACGTACTGATGCCGTTGTTGTACATGCTATGTATCACAGATAGCGCTGTTTGTGAAAAATGATTTTCCCTGTTTTCTCTTGAAATTTTTTCCTGAATTTTCATTGCTACAAACCGGAGCCCGAGACCTTTCCAACCAATGCAAAACCGTGGAAATGGGTTATAATCTTTCCGATTACGATTAGTGAGCGTTTTCGATGCGATGACATCATTTTCAAGCCGCGTTTTTAGATGGTACTGGAGAGTTGGTATTAACTCTGTTAGTATATATAGTGTTGGGTTATATCATTTTTTTATTAGGGGCATATATATTAATGCAGGTAAATTGTCCCGCTACCTGATATTATAAGTGTTGATAATTTAATATTTCAATTTTTTACTCTTTGCTGGGTAAGTGTATCCCTCTGAGTGTGCTTTCGTTTGTAGGGTGTTAAAATTGTGTCTCAGGTCGTGTTTACCTGTTTGTTTAAAATGTCCGTGATAAAAGTTCCTGCTTTGTAGATTTAAAAGTTTTCGAGGATGTCTAGTCTTCGTTTTTTTTTGCCGGGATGTAGTAATGACATACATTTATCTATTTCTTTTAGTGAGTATTACGATCTAATGCAAAGTTGAAGGCTTCTCTTTTTCATTTGTACGGGCATATGTGTTTTTAGTTCGTATTAATCCAAGCAACTTAATTATGTTTATTTATGTTCACAACAGTTTCTAGCAGCAGCGCTATTAAAGTGTTATGCCAGTTGGACTTAAATTTTGTTAAGCCTATCTGGAGAAGTGGATTAGTCTACTCTAGATATTCGCATCTTTGTCTCTATGGCCCTAAAGACCTTACCCCATCCACAACATTCCACTGTGTGGTTTAATACAGTTGTGGCATCATTGCTACTTAATCTTTAAAAGTGAAACCACAGCTGGCATTGCGACTTGTAGAAATTATTACCATACCATGGTGAAGAATTATGTTTTGTTGAAAAATATGAATGACTTTGAGCCGAGTAAAATGTGGTTTCAAAAGAAAGACATTACAGGTCATAACGAGATATCAACCATTGTTGAAATAAAATAAAACTTTTACCTTAAAGTAATTTCGAGAAATGGAAAAGTGAGTTAACTATCAAGACCATGAGATTTGACACCTCTCAATTGTATACTGAAGGGAGAGATATTACTATATCCGCCATCATTTTAAAATCATTTTTTGTATTGTTTAACCGACTGAAAAAAATGAAAAGTTATAAATTTTTTCGACCAAAAACAAAACGCTCAGCCAAACAGGCACCTATACTGAAAGATAACAATAATAACAACAATATGGAGTGATGTTAAAATAGAATATTGTTGTATATGCGAGAACTAGTTAAAACAGATATGTCAGCACCACCTGCTGACATATCTGAATTAATTAATTTGCTGAGAATAGACAACAAAGTATATTTTAAGGCGTTTTAGTGGTGAAGTTACCATAGTGTTATTTTTTTTGTGGTGTATATTCAAAACGTTTAATTTAATTTAAAACTCTAAGGTGCTGTGTTATTATTTTGCAAAAAGAGAATTCAATATAGCAAAACGCGCGAATGAAAGCGACAATATTAAATAAAGGATTTGAGTGTAAATTTAAAAGTTCCGATTATTATTTTCATAAGATTACCAAAGCCGTTTTTAATAAGATGAAATATTTATTAAAATTGTTAAACCCTTGTTGTCTGTAATAAAGAGCTACTTAAGTGATAATACCTCTAATACTATCATGAAAATTAACTTTTGATTTGCTGTAACTTGGTCCCTTTTCGTGTAATTTAAGAAAGTTTACAATATTTCGAAATGAAATTTAATAGCTGTTAAAACAAGATATAGAAAAAAATCAAGCCAGCGGTTAATTTTAGGTAATGGCGCCTTCAAAAGAAGTACAAACTATTTAATACAATGTAATAGCCGAAATGAAAAAAATTATTTTTACTGTTGCTTACGACACACGAGTTACCCGAAAAGAATGCATTACAAACTTTAAATATTTTCGCTATAAACTGATGTTATTTGTATTATTATTATTATTATTGCTCAAAAATTACTTAAACATTCGTAGTCGTCATACGAAATTATTCAAAATCAATTAGTAACTTAACAATTAATTCTTTAACGATTTTAAGTTGGCAGATGTGCTCTAGTGCACACACACATTATGTCGTCATCACATCTAGATAAGACCTAACAAGTTAATACCAACAAAGCTTTACAGTTAAGAAAAACCATAACGACCATTAACTTGTCAACCATGTCAAACGAAAAATGAATTCAAAGTTACCTGCAGTAAATATATATCATATTTGTAAATCAGTTGGCAAAAAGAAACAAAAAAAAAAACAAAAATTAAGTAAATAAAGTCGTCTGTAAAAAAGAAGAAAACAAAAATAAATAACTTAATGAAAATATGATAACACTTGCATTAAGTAATATCACGATATTATTATCATACAGGGGCAAATAAAATCACAATGTGTTAGGCAGACCGGCAAATGGACATACCAACTAACGCAAGGTATTTATGTATATGTATATATGTATGTATGACTGCTATCTAAGCCAACTACAAGCAAAATGTAGATTAATGTTGCAATCAACTGTCATATTCAATGTTTAGTACAGATAAGTAAAAAATGAAATTAAAACAATTTCGTATAGTTTGCATTTTTGAATGAATTAAAAATATTATTTGTTTTCTGGTTGTTGATGAAATAAAACAAATAAAGAGTAAAGCGACAAAAAAGTAACATAAGAAAATACTAAACAGTTATTGCATTTTACAGAAATCATTAAATTGCTATTAAAAGATGGTGTATTATTGCTAAATTATAGTAAAATTTAAATATCTGTAATTTACTGATTAAAAGGTTGCCCAATAGAGGCAGGCTATTGCCACTAAATCATCTTGTCCTATTTTTCGTAATTAAATAAAAACTTTACAATGTTGAACAATAATTGAAATATTATTTTGTTGTACAAAATTTGCTTTGTAAACCAAATTAAGATTCCTTGGTTCCATAAACAAATTGTTGTTTAAAAGTTATATGGAAACTGCGATATATAACTTCAACAACGAGTTGCTCCATATCTTAATCAGATCATTCATACTATTTACAGCTCTCTACTAGTATACCCTTTATTTAAGCCAGCCACTGCCATTCAGCTAAGACCAAATTATCTCGCAATAAGTCCAATTATAATTAGTTTAATTTACTTGTACTTTATTTAACGCAATTATAACTTCAAGGCCATTTAATTATTTTCAACTTTTATTTGAAATTAAAATAAAAATTGAAAAATTAAAATATTTTTAGTTTAATAGATTTTTTTTTATTAAGGTCACTTAAATTTTATAACTGCAATTAAGTTGCATTTTGGTACAATTTGCCAAAACTAAGTTAACAACCAATAGTTTGTTTTACATAATTAATTAAGAAAAATAATTACATTTTTACAAAACTTGCAAGGTTGTAACTAAAAGTTTTCAACCCTTCACGGGCAGCAGAAATAATAGAGAAAACAAAAAATCTATCTTTCCCTGCGACTATCTCAAGCACATCATCAAAGACATTAGTTAACGATATCACTTTTACATTGCTGAAATAAAAAAATATAATAATAATATTATTCAAATGATTTAGATGTTAAATTTGTTAAAGTGTGGTTTTACCAAATAAACATTTTTAAAAATAGGTTTTTAAATAAAATTTTGAAAAAAAAACAAGTAAAAGGTAATTTTTAAAAAGGTACTTTTTAAAAGACACTTTTTTAAAAAGACAGTTTTGTAAAAGATACTTTTTTAAAAAGGTACTTTTCTAAAAGATAAGTTTTAAAAAGGCACTTTTGTAAAAGGCACTTTTTTTGAAAGCTACTTTCGATAAACGATCAGTTCTTAAATTATTTTTTGATTTTATTTATAAAAAGTACTTTGCTACATATAAATTTTTCTATATTTTAATAGGTACTTATTTTAATATATAAGATTTTGAGGGATCTTTGGTTAATTTTGCTAAAATTTAATTTTTCTACAAGCAACTTAAGAAATGTTCTTTCTTTAAAAGGCGATTTTTGACTAAATGTTTCTTAAAAAAATTGTTTTTTAGTAATTAATTTTAAGCACTAGGTCTTATTTAATAAAAAATTATTTTAAAAGGTCAAAAAATTGTAACTATTATATTTAAAAAAAAACAAATTAAATTAAATTTTCGTTTCAGTAATTTACTTTATTAAGTAAAGGGAAATTTGTTACAAAGTTTTTAAGAGATTAAAAATTTACTGGGCAAATGAATTAATTCAAGTTTAGTCAGTGAGTAAAGACAACAAAGTTACCAAGTTGTATGTATTGAAAGTAAATAAATCGTTAAACTTAATTTGAAATTTTAAAGCACTGTGTTATTATTTTGTAGTAAAATAACGGCTTACTTACTTTCAATAGAAAATAGAAAAATTCCATATAACAAAGTACTTTTTATAAATAAAATAAAAAAGTTATTTAAGAACTGATCATTTATCGAAAATAGCTTCAAAAAAGTATCTTTTTCAAAAGTACCTTTTCAAAAAAGTACCTTGAATTAATTCATTTGCCCAGCAATTGGTTCTTGTATAGTTGTTTTGAGCTGTTCTCGCATATACAAGAACATTGTACTTTAATATCATTCCGTTTAGGCACCAGCTTGGCTGTGTGGTTTGTTTTTGTTCTCTGTTAATTGCATTTTTTCGGTTATTTATCTTATTTGGTAGAATTTCTTATAGGTATGCTATTGTTTTCTTGTGTGTGTTTTTCTTATACTTTTTTTTATTGATAATTAATTTCTTGTAAAGCTTAGTAAATCATCTTCGTAACAATATGTTTTCAAAAGATACTCTTTTAAACCAATGATAGATATATAACTCTTAAAACTTTAGTTTAAACTTACAGTTATTTTTTCTCGTTTTTTAAAAATCCTTAATGAACAGTTTTCGCATTAAAAACATACTTTTTTATTAGTATTCTTTTCAATTATAAGTTTTTCTTTTTTAAATGAAATTTTTAGAAAACATTTCTTTGTTAGAGGTATTCTAATAAAATTATATTTAAATAGTTCCATTCTTTAGGTAATTAATTTAAAAGGAATCTTTTTGAAATATTTTAACTTTCCAGTAAAGGGTACAATAAGATTACGTTATAGGTAAGCAATTTGCAAATTGTTATCTAAATTTTATTTTAAAAATAAATTACTTATACTTTTGTTGCCAAAAGTTTGCAAGTATTTAAGTAGTATTTTTTTTAAAATATGTACTTTTGAAATGGTACTTTTAAAAAAAAGTACTTTTTAAAAGGTACTTTTTTAAAAACAATTTTTTAAAAATTCCATTTTTTGCGATCTATATATTTAACCCAACAATTAAAATAGTGGGAATATAAGATATCGAAAGCGAAGCTACAACAATTAAAGAGACTAACGAAGGCATGAGGATGCAATAGTAAAACTTTTGTTTCTTAAATGATCAACTAAAAATTCAGCATAAATAATTTTTAATTTTAGTAAAAGTGTAGCTTAGAAACCCTCTTGAAATTCACAGTTCTTGCAGATATTGTCGTCTATTGTCATTTAAGATATGTGTATGTGAAATTATTTATGGACATTTCAGAAAAACTTGTGGAGTCAATTTGCTATTTTCAGCCATTTCAAGAAAACAACATAATGATTATTAAATAATAGCGCGTCAATATTATATCAAAAACAGAAAATGTTCAATGATTTGTTAAAAAAAATTTCCTTATTTTTTTCCATATTTGAGTTTCAATTTTAATTGCTTGAGATAAGATTAATTATATAATAACAATATTAATAATAAATTTTTTCTTATAATAGTTCAATTTAAACGTGTCTCGACAAATAAAAATAATGACAAACATTTATTTCTTGTTGTCTTATTTGTTAAAGAAAGTTTGTGTTGTAAGTCTTGGGTTTAGCAAACAACTTTTTATTAAAAACAAAGCATTTGGTTTTAGCAATTTATTTATTTGTTTGTTGGAACATTAAAAAAAAAACTACTTTATTGTCTCTAAAACTCTACTGAAAATATTAGTGGAAGAACCGGTAGGTACGCTGGAGGAATTTGGAACTTTGTTTAAATCTACTTCGGTATTGTGGTTTATGTGATGTTAGTTAGATTTAGTGAAATAGCTCAACGGCAGTGCGCTAAAGTTTAGATAATAGCTAATGTTTAAGCAGAGAGTAACATACATTCCTATTTTTCAACCCCTGAAATGGATGTTGGTTTGTGCTATTCGGGCTCTAGTATACACAAGGTAGCCTTTATCTACTCTGGAGTAGATGAAACATTAAAATCTTATTTCTTAAAAATTTAATTTAAAGAAATTTTCATCTTTCTGGTAATTCTTTGATTCCGAATCGAATACAAGACTCGTAATTTAAAAAATAGTCGCATAACTTCTTTTAGAATTTAGTTTTGCTATGCTTAAATATGCTTTGCGGCGTCCATTCTGCGAAAGGACTTTTGAACCCCTTAACATTTCTGTGACTAGAAATCTAAAAACAAATAAGAATATTAGTTTGTGTTTAAGATAATTATAGTCTACTAAATTAGTAGTTGCTATCACTATTAAGTTTAGTGTGAAAAAAGGGCATAAGAACATAGTTAACTAACAACTGTTAAGCAGCTGGGGTGTCGGCGTGTTTTTGACTCAAAACTAAACATAATCCTAAAATCAATCAAAGTAGTTGTAATAAAACCACCATGACACCTCTCCGGAGCCCCCTTCCCCGGGAGGCATATTGATATGTCTTGACGGAATCTCACCATCATTACATGTGTCACCGAGGGTAAAAGAGAGTCAACTGGGCAACTCCACGTTATTTCCACGGGAATCAAAAAGCCCCAGAGTTCAGTTTTGTAGGTGTTCTCTGACTGATTATTTAGGTTTGCCATTCAGGAGTATCGTGGTGGTTGTTGCCTCGTGAAATGATTAACGGGCCAGGATCATCTCATTCTTGTCATGTGTTCTGGACCAGGAGTGAAATGACGTGATAAGATTTACATCTGCAACTGGCCGTGGGCCTTAATCAGATGGTGGATCGTTACCACTGTGGATGGTATGTAGCGCCATTCTCGCCCTAGAAAGCCTTCGGATACGTATATCCTCCGGTCACTCCAAGTTGCAACTTCAAAAGCCCGGAGTAGGCCGCAGCCTTCACTCCTTGCTGAAGAGTTGGAGACTATCCAACTCCTGGTCCAGAACACATGAAGCTTAATATAATTAAGAACACGAAGACATTCATACTCACTGGACCTGGACCATTAATTGTGTTCATTGTGAATGATTCGACCCACAAACTCAAACGAGGGCCTCGAAACACACAGCCACCACGATACTCCCCAAGGGCCTATCTCAATAATGAGTGAACAGCTAAATGCCTAAAGAAGCGAATAGCGGAACTCTGGGGCTTTACTGATTCCCGTGGAAATATAGTGGATTTTTCAGTTGGCTCCTGCTAGCCTAAGGGGACTGGGCCCCCTTTTACCCCGCAAGACACAAGTCGAGATAGTTGTGTGATCCATAAAGACTTATAATGTGCCCCCGGGAGGAACCAGGAGTGAAGTAGTCTCCAACTCTTCAGCAAGGAGTAAGGGTGGCGGTATGATCCAATCTCTCGAAATAGGAGTGACTAGAGGATACAAATGTCCGACGGCTTCTTAGGGCGAGGGTGACGCCACATATCACCCAGATGGTTTGATCCACCACCAAATTATGGCTTACACAGCTAGGTACTAATGTAAATCTTATCACACAATACCTCTCCGGAGCCTTGAGATCAATTAAAATTTTTGCACTTAAAAAGTAAAATTCTTTGATTTAAGATTTGAACTCTTATTGATGTTTGATAATGTTAAAACATCAGTATAGAAAATAAAAAATACTTTAAGTTCCAGGTCTTGCGACAGCCTTACAATAAATAATAGCAGTATAACAGTGAGTCCTCGGCAGTATTGGCCGAGTTTATTAAAGTATCTGATTTCTAAAATAGTATGGTGGCCTGGGTGGCTGGGTTTGTTGGGGTGCAAAAGGATGTCACCGAATAACACATTGTGATGATTCTTACTGCAAAAAAATGGAAAAATTGTAATGTTCGGAATTTGCAATGTTGGTGGCATGTTTTCATTATTATATTAGAAAATCGATCTATTAACGTTTAATATTACCTTCGAATAAGTAAGAAACTCTAAATTACGAGCGCAAGAGGCTGAAAATTGCATATAAGGTTTAATTGTAATTAAATGCCTAAACAATCAATGCTGTGTTCAATAACTTTCTTTGTTAAGCATTCGATGAGAAAACTATTACTGGAGCAAGTGAAAAATTTCCACAAATTTTCTTAAATTATACAAATGTACATATGAGTACATATAAATAAACAAACACCAATTTAAAAATAAGGAAGTTTTTCTTCTTTTCTTTTTGTTTTGTTTAAAATCTATCTTTCTTTCTTTTATTAAATTAAACAAAAAAATTAAATAAAACTGGTTTAAATTTTTATTAGTTTGTTTCTTATTTTGTGTAATTTTGTTATTTTTTCTTGCTATTTTGCATTCACATATATTTTGAATTGAGGCAAATAAGTAAAATTTTTATTTCACCTGCTTTTTATATGTTGTATGTTTTTTGCCTTTCGCATACAGAAAATGTTGCATTACTTTTACTTACTTAATCCGTTGCATGTTATTATTGGCTTAAATACCTCAATATTATAACATGGGTTTATTTTTGCTTTCGTTTGTGCTTTAAACATTGTATGGTAAGGAATAATATATTAAATAAAAATTTTGTTAATAGCTGGCTATTAACAAGTTAATCGGTTATTTTGTATTGGTTATTAAAGATAGGATTAGTAACTTATGTGCAGTATCACTTTTAATAATGATAAATAAATCAAAAATATTAAATAATTCCAGCTGCTTTTAAAAATGATTGTTTTTTAATATTAAATAATACTAAATTTATTTTAATTATTTTATTAAATTTAAATAATTTAAATAATTTGTTTTTGTAAAAGTAATTTATTTGTAACAAAATTGTGTTCTTTAAAATTCTTTCTTCGTACAATCTACCCGAATACTTAATAACACAAAGCATTATTTTTTTATAGTTAAATATTTTTAAAAATTTTCATTGAGTTCCCATTTATATAATATTTTGCCTTTTACTCAAATATTTCATGTTAATCAAAATGCGCAATTTAAATCATAAATTTAACAAAAATGTTTTATTTCAATTTGCACATTGTTTTTGGAGTGCTGTATTTTGTAATAAAATTTGTTAAATTATGGTTAAGCAAAACTAAAAATTAAATTTTTGTGTTATAATTATAATTTTAAAAAAGTGTGTGTGTGTGTGTATATAAACACCAATATAATTGTAATTTATTATGAAAATTTTTATTTATTTAAGGCTGCAAACAGCCTTATACTGATAGATGCAAAGAATGCTAAATTATTGCATAAGCAGGTCCTGTTCTATATCTTGTCAAAAAGCCTTAAACGTTTTGGTAGTTTAACGACTTTTACTTTTAAGTAGAGTTTTGTTCTTACAATACTTTTGCCTTTAACATTTTGTCATTTAAATTAAAAGTCGATTTCTGATATTTTATATAAAAATAGCTGCAATTTTCAGCCCCCATGTATAAGAAGATTTGTTAAAAAAATGGCGTAAAGACGGTTCTCTAGAGGACAGTGGCTAATAAAACTTAACATAATATTGTTAAGAGCGACAAAAATGTGCAACATATCAGCCAAGTTCCATAATTTCTACAATTGAATTATATTAATAATTCCTTAAAAACTAACAGAAAAATTTGCTGAGACCCTAAATCTTGGTTAACCATGCTAATCTAAAATTTTTATAACATATAAATAGTCTTCAGTAAGGTAGATAAAAATAAAAAAAATGGTTTTATATTCTTTCCATTATGATAAAAATTTAATCAAGGGGCGTTTGAGTCCTCTTCTATTTTAGCTGTCACTCCAACATAGTGAATGTACAGTTTTCTCTCCACAAATAATATTTTACTTAACAAGTTTTATTCACAAGCATTTTGACATTAATGAATGACTAAAAAAAAATCAATTATAGTGAATAAATCTATTAATTAATAGCCCCTTCATTTGCAAACTAAAAACATAAGGTGTGTGTCTTACGTCTTTTGTTTTTTCGACTTTGGGCATTAATCAACGATTTTTACATTTTAACTTAACTGAATTGGAATTAAGAAAAGTAAATAAATTAAATTGTTAAAATTAAGCAAGGAGGTATTAAACGAATTTGCAATTATTTGCGAATTGTTTAAATATTTTTAGAATATTTTTAATTTTTTTTTGTATTAAAGAAGGAAATCACTAATATAGAATATTATATATTACTAGCGTGCCCGTGACTGCTTTGCAAGTCATTTGTGCGCCAAAAAATTCAATCATTTAAGAAAATTAATCAGAAAGAACACAATTCCCTTCTTTTTCGTTTTAAGGTTTTTTCAATAATTTTATCTTTTTCACAATTTAATATTTTTGTGGGCTTATATAAAACGTCTTATTCTATTGCAATGCTTTTACATATACGAAATTCTTCGATTGATTTTGGTTCGCGGTATATCTACACAAAGCAGTTGGTTTATTAATACGTGAACACGATACATATAAATGATCGTGCGAAAAACAAGGATCATTGCAAAAGCAACACGTATGGGGAACTAAAGCCATTTAAAATCAAACCGCAAATCTGGAGATATCATAGGAATGCTTGGTATCAGCACATCCTCGCCCCTATATTTTCCTTTAAAAACTTTTACTTTAATCACATTTGCATGTCCAAACGTATCCCATTGCAAAGTCGTGGCTGGCAGATATTTCTAAGCAAAATAATTGGAACACCAACTTTCACTTGTAAGTGGTGGAACGGCAGTCCAGGCAACTAAAGAGAATTTTAAAATTTGACTGGATAATTTACAACATCGTCTTGATTGGTAACAGAGTCAACCGATTTTTAGGTAAAAATTTCCCCGAGAATGTCATTCAAAATTGTAACATTGATATCCGAAACATCTGCGGTTTTCGCAGCTAAGATACCTCTTTCCCCCAACCAATAATGGTTTCTAAAATTTTGTGCAATACCGGGAAATACGTTTGTGACTAATTCTTCTTTTGATTGTGCAAAGTGATAAAAATGATCTGGATGCGTAATAATTTTTGTGGTGGGGTCAATTGGAATTGCACGATTCTCAATATCTAACAATTGCTTTGAAAAACGTTTGGCTGATGGATCATTTTGGAATTAAATATGGAAATTACACACACACAAAATTCAACATAATATAAAAAACAGAATTCTCTATTTGTTTGCACATTCACTTGCTATGAACATGAGCATATTTCGATTTGTAGTGCCATCGCATTCTGTGCAAGCACACACAGCAACGTACAAACGAATCCACACATTTTATTTGATACAAAACATTGAGTCAAAGTATTCAAAGGAAAGAAAATTTTAATTTTTTTTAAAAATTTGTCTGGACGCACTATTCTGCGAAACGCAGGAAACAAAGACACAAACCAGCGAACGACCATTATGAAGGTACTGTGAAATATTGGTGGAAATCCGGCGGCGCATCTCGTCAAACACTGGCAACCAACGGACACCTATTTTGGGCTTAATTTTTATATATATAGAAGATTATAGAATATAATAGATTAATATCGCTTATATCATTTTTATTTGGTTCTTTAAAAAAATGAAAAAAACAAATATTGGTTTGGTTATTTTGTTGCAGTTTATTAGTGGAGCTTACGCAAATTTTGAATAGAGCTTTAAGATTATTGTGTCTTAGGCTTTACTAATTCCATAATGTATTACTTTTTTTTCTAATTATAATTTTATATATATTTTCTTCAAGTAGCAAGTGAAGTGTTTGCTGCTGATTCTTTAGAGGATCGTTGGCAAATAAACTTTACCTGAATTAAATATTTTTATATAAAGTTGTAAAATACCTTAGTAGGGAAAGTAGGTGAAAGATGCTAACTTACTATTTTCTAAAATTCGATGAAACAGTAATCATAAAAGGTGAGATACACCAATACCGCATCTGTCGTAAAGTATAAAAAATTTTAATATTTTAGTAATTTTAGAAATTTTAAGACAAAGACAAGTAAGTCACGAAAATTTAGAAACTCAACTGTAAAACTGTTTGAGATGAAATTTTTTTATTATTCCATATGATACAATCTATTCCTCCGTTCTCTGAACTTATTTCTAAATTACCTAAAGTGAGTTTTCAAATGTCCCTTAAGAATTAAATACAAGTAAAAATTAGATATTTAAAAAATAAATTAAAATAAGAATTAAAAAAAAAAAGAAAACGAAATCAGTTTGCACCATCAAAATCTTTCAAACATTTTTAACTGCAAAGCAGTAAAGAGATTATATTTATGTCCTAGGTCCTCTTGATCTTAATTAATTTAAAAAAAAAGCAATGTGAGATCTTTAATGAAAATTTTTTACGGCCTTAAAATAGGACAATTGCCAAAGAGGTAGAGACTCCTGAATAATAATAAGAAGAATAAATATGTGAGCTATTGCTAGACATTATCATTGCATTGGATAAAATTTGCGAAATTTTCGCCATAATTATGCCTTTCTAGCTGTTGTTGTAAATAATATGTTTTGTGTTCACTAATTACGTGTAACTGTTATTACAACAAATATTTTGCCAAAAGGCATAAATAAAAGCATTTTTCATCAAAATGTTTTAAAAGTAAATGTAAGACATTAATGTGAATCTAACACTTACTGAAATTGAGGCTAAAAAAAAATAAAACAAAAAAATTTTTGTTTGCTATTCGTTGACAATAAATAATTTTAAATAATTATTGTTGGTTTTACTAACACTTTGAAAAAACTTTATGAAATAGTAAAATAAAAGTTATTGAAATACCATTAAATCAACAAAGTGTAGAAGTTTTTAAAATATTACACATCTTAAAATATTTCATGGTGTGTTAGTTAGGCAGGGTATCAGATTTGGTTCCTGCTTGTTAGAAAATCTTTTGATATTTGATAAAGTTAAACAACTTATGATATCAAGATTTTTTCCTCTTAGATTTAACTTTTTTTGTATTATAATTTATATTATTACATTTTTCATAAGCTTAATTTATTTTTAGTTTTGTGGTTAAGTTATAGAATACAAGTTTGTGTCTGTAATATTTTGGTTAATTCTTTTGTTTTTATAGTGAATTATTTATATAAAAATATTAATTTCAAATAGTCAAAAATAATTTAATTTGGATCTTATACAAACAAAACATTCCATATGGAAAATTATAAAAAATTAGACAGCTAAGATTGCATTAATATAGTAATTATCCTTAAGTATCAAACAGATTTCTAAAAATTATGATTAGTGTGGAAAAATTAGAAAACAAGAACAAATTAAAGCTTCATCAGGATCGACAAATCTTCAAATTAAATGTAACAAAAATAAATTTTTATTTACAAAGAAAATTTGTAAATTAAATACAAGTTTTTGCTCTAAACTTTCACAGACAAAAAATAAATTAAATTTGACACAAATATAATAATTTTATCAATAATTTTTTAATACATTTTTGTTCCAATACTAGATCTTTTTATAAAAATTAATGAAATTTTTAAATTTGTTTTCCCTATTTCGTGGGTGGTATTTTCAGGAAAAGAAGAGGCTACAAAAAAATTTAACAATGAAAAATTGTTGCTGCTTTGAAACAAAAAAAAAGAACAATAATTTATAAAATATTAATAAATAATATTTATAATTTTATAAAATTCCTTCAAATGAAAACAAATTTCCCAACAAAGAATAATTTCCAAAAAAACCCTTATTGTTATTAAAACAGAAAAAATCCACTGAAACAATTTTACACCGTAAGAGAGTAAGAAAAAAACAAAAGGTTTTTCAACAAGAAGTTTATTTTCTAAAAAAAACTAACACAAAAAATATTAAGATGATGAAATTTTTATTGTATTGCGAATCGAAAAGTTCAGCAATTATGAATGAAAGATGATGGCAAATGTCCATCACGACCACGCTGACAGATGTCGATTCTTTTATTAAAGTTTTTGATCACTTTTTGGCAAAATGGCAGTCGTATTTCGTAAATCACGTCACAGATTTTTAGCTTGAAGACTGAAATCGATTCGATTGGCTCCGTATAGACTCTGTCCTTAACATAGTCCCACAAAAATTAATCTAGTGGTGTCGAAATACACGAATTGGCTGGCCACTTAACTGCTGGTTGGCATGAGATTTTGCGATCGAGAAATTTGATGTGCAATAAATTGTTTGCTTCATTCCCTGTGTGACATGTGGCACCGTCCCGTTGAAAGCACATGCCAAAGTAATCCACGTTGTCATTAATAGGCTGTTAGCATCTCGCCATAGCGTGATCGATTGACCGTTACCGCATTTTCAAACTCACCTTCGCAAACGAACGGCCCAATCAAGCTTCCAGACCATATAGCGCATCATACAGTGACACGTTGAGCAAGCAAAGGCTTCTCAATAATTTTTCTAGGATTTTCGTCTTAAAAAACAGATTTTTTTAGAATAACCAGCCTACGGCGTTGTGAATGATCGATCGGCTTTAATTCTGAACCCGTTGAAGCTTGTAAAGTTTCAAAGTTAAAAACCTTAAAGGAGAGAAGTGGTCGGTGACGATACAACGGGCCACTTAACAAAGGAGAAGACCAGATCTGGGCTTTTTTTGCTCTTTTTTGGTGTGGTTTTTGTACCTTTAGCTTTACTTTTTCCTTTTCTTTTGAAATTTAAATTTTATTTTACTGCTGCCGCTGTTTGAACTGTTTTTGGACTATTGTAATGAAAGCCTGGCACTGAGCACTGTGTAGTCCAAGCGGAAGTTATTGCATTGGTCGCAGTGTAGTGGAAAGGGCAGTCAAATTTTAATTTTGCATGCTGTTATGACAGGAAGATTTAGAATCGCCTTCTGCAACATACGCGTGGTGATTTTTTTCTTTTTATGCCTACCTATGTCTCCATCGACCGGATATTTTATCCGTATGTGAGATTTACTATTATCATATTGGATTTTAATTATTTTAATAAGATTTTCGTGCGAAATTGAATTTATTGTAACAATTGCGAATGCATCTACAACGAATACGTCAAAAAGCTTAATGTCAAAACTATCATGTTGTTGATGTTGCCACAATTGAATAACAAACTTCTGGTTGAAAAACCTTTTTTTTTTTAAATAATTTATTTTTCTTAAGAAAAATATATTAAAACTAAAATGAAAAATGAGCTAAAGCAAACTAAGTTATTAATTTTACATAAAATTAAACAAAATAGAAAATTATTTTTATGGCTTTGACAAAAGAAAAAACACCAAAATTGAATTATGTGTTAAATAAACACATGCATTAGAAACTCATTATTTAGCTTTATAATGCTGAGATTATTGATAGATTGGCTGATTGGTGGAACCTACTTAAATGAGTAATTATTCAAATTCATTTTTATGATTTTTATTTTAATAAATTTTGTTGAAAACATTTTTTTTAACAAAAAACAATACCTTTCAATTTGTATACAAATTGTAGCCTAATTTACGCTTTTGATAATATTTTATTACAGATTTTGTTCATTAAATTTTTCTTTTATTTAATTTTTAGTTTTTATATATATTTTTTTATTATTAATTTCACTTAAAGAAACTTTAAATAAATAGTTATGTGTTTATGTGAGTAATTAACGTTCAAGGTCAAGGCGTTTCTTTATCTGCTGCTTGTTTCATGTGTTGTTTACAAGAAGAAAAAAATTACAAGAAACAATTTTTGTTGTTGGTTTTTTAGATTTTGTTTTTTATTATAATTTTTTTTTATTAAGCATGATAATTTATTTTTTAAATTTAATTTTAGTTTTTACGATTGCTTGGTCATCAAATATTTTGTATTGTTTTCTAGTGCACTAAACCACAAGCAAATTTGTTGGCGAAAATATTATGTGAATTAGTTTCACATTAAAAAATATTATTTTTATAGATTTTCAAAATTTTTCCTATAAGTGCATAAGAGTGCTTTGTAAATCAATTTCTGTATAAAGTTTTTAAGAAATACATTCACAAGTGTTTAAGCAAAAGTTAAGAAATTTTAAATTACCTAAACAGGCTTCCTATAATATAGTTTCATGTTATATGGAAAACATCTTTCCAAAACATATATATTAGGAGTAAATATATTTTTTAACTTGATTAATTTAAATTGATCGCAATCAAATGATTTAAAAATGCCATTTTAAATCACTTGAAGTTAAATTGCATTAAATATTTAAATATATGATAAATAATTTAAATTTAACACATTAACAATTCAAAGACTTTTGCCAATAAAAAATTAACTTCACTTTAATTTAACTAATACTTATAATCAGAGTTTGCATTAAACTCTTACTTCAATAGCCTTGAGCTAGTTCCAATAATTGTTAACATTAAAAAAAATAGTTAATTTTAAGAAATCAGTTAATTTGCTGTATTTTTGTTTATTTTATCATGCTTTTTTTCGGTTTCTTTTAAAACTGATTTAGAAATCATAATATTTTGAAAGCTATTCGCAATTAAACGCAATTAATAACAAAACATTTTTTTGGCAAAAATTACATTTCAATCAACAAATAAAAGCTGTGAAAAAATATTTTGAAATACTTTAAATTACTTCCTAAAAATGTCTAATACTTTCGCTTTTATAAATATCCTTTCTAATACGCTTTAGAATACTAATATACAAAGAATTTCCAAAGCCTCTTTGAGTAGAGAAAATAAGTGACAGCAATTCGATTACTATCAAAATTAGGAGTAAATATAGTGTCGTTTAGCATTCTAGTATTTCCGAGAGCCACACAAACATTATCTTACTAGAAATATTGGGCTTTTCACCAAGCAGTTTGTTTTTCAATTGTGGCAACATCAACAATATGCATTGGCAATTGTTACTGTGAATTGAATTTCGCACGGAAATTCATTAAAATTAGCTATGAAAATGAAGGTTCTGTTAAAGTTACATTTCGGAAAACACAATCATCCTTCTGAGATCGCTATTAAGAATTTGGTCGTTAAATTTCAAACAGATCGTTAAACTGAAAACATCGTAGCCGTGAGCCACATTATTGAAGCAGATCCAATTTTTTCTTGTCAACAATTGGGGTTATCCAAATCCACCACATGGCGAATTTTGTGTAAGGATTTGATTTTGAAGCCTTACAAGGCTCAGCTGATGCAGGAATTGAGGCCGAAGGACCATTTACGTCGCCGTATATTCGTTTAATTTGATCATGACCAACCGGCTGGTTTTCCTGAAAAAATCATTACTTTAGACGAAGCCCATTTTTACTTGTCAGGGTATATCAGCAAGCAAACTTTCCGCATTTGGGCTTTTGGAAGTACCATTGAATGTTCAGCGTGTGACTGGAGGCGTGATTAGTCTATTTTTTTTCAGATAAGGCTGGAAATGCGATAATGTTCAATGGAACCCGCTCTCGCGAGATGCTTATTATGGCCCACGGTCATGTAATATCAAAAGGACGATGCCGCATGTCACACAGCCAATGAAACGATCAATTTTTTGCAAAACAAATTTCTTGACAGTCAGCAGTAGACTGGCCTGCCAGATCGGGTTTTTAACACCACTGGATTAGTTTTTGTGGAGCTATGTTAAGAACGGAGTCTATACAGAAGCAATCGAATCGATTTCAGCCTTACAACTCAAAATCCTTGATGCGATTAATGGATATAGGACCGCTAAAAAGTGATTAAAAACTTTGATGAAAGAATCGACATCTACCAGTGTGGTCGTGGTGGATATTTATCGGATCTTATTTTTTTTCATAATTGCTGAACTTTTCTCTTCGTAATACAATAAGAAATTTTAATCATCTTTATTTAAATTTTTTGGTTTTATTTTTTTAAGAAAATAAGCTTCTTGTAGAAAACCCCTTTATAAACTGTCTTTTTATATCGGCAATCAGGGTCGAAAGTTTGCAGCAGTATTAAATCAAAAATTGAAAGTGGCTGTTTGTACCATGACAGACAAAACGTTACTTTAAAGCCAGGACCATGTAACGTTGAAAAGAATGAAAATAATGACTGCATTACCGGTAATGAAATAATCGACCAGTCACTTTGTAAACGAACAGTTGTTGAGAGAGAGTGAGAGCATTAAAAGTTTTTAAGATCACTAAAGTCCATTTTGGACATTGTTTGAATTATCTCACACCAAACTTTTGGCCAAACAAATTCTTGAGGTCTTAATGCTTGCAAATACAGATTAAAGGAGCTACCAATTAGAAAAACTGACATTACAGGTTTTTGCAGAATGTTGGCGTAAAGGACAGCTACGAGCTAAGAGTGAAAGTATATCGTATATAATTCCCTAAATTTAAAATGACGAAAACTCCCAAAAACTAGTAATTTATTCTAGGAAATATATAAATCATGTCATGTGAAAGGTGAAGAGAATGACAATCGACCACCAGATCCCTAAGTAAATATGTGTAGTTATCTAGCAATAGTTTATCCCCCTTACTCAGCCTTGTTTCTATAAACTAAGAGTGAGATATTTCTCATATTAAAATCTTACAATCGTTTTATTATACACAGGGTTTCCTAGCTTAAATTATGAACTTTAACATTTGCTTATCTAGTAAACTTATAATTAATTATGTTTTAAATGTTTTAATTGAAAAAATGTCTCTCTTAAATAACAAAACCTAAGTACGGTTTACAAGAAATAATAGTTCTGGCCTAGAAGACTTCTGGCGGAGAAATTACGTATGAAATAAGAAGAACTTGCTGTAGTATAAAATATGACAAGTGATGTTGAAATGGAAAAGCCAGCGATATAAGTAATGAAGGCATTAATTTATCAAGCAAAACTGGATTTTAAACTACAGGCCGAATAGCTCAACAAATAAAACCGTTCAAAAGTGATGTTTGAGGATCTTCAATCTAAAAATTGCAATCTGTTAAGAGGAGGTCTCCGAAAATTATCATGGTTCACTGTTACTTAGTGGTTTTGTTGGTCTTTTGAAAAGTTGTAAGTTTACTGTCAATAGCTTGTAAAGCTAGACTATTTCGAAGAGGCAAATAAATTTTGAGTAGAACAAAAATCCAAAAGATATATATTTTTACCAAACGGCTGCTGGTATAAGTGATAGAACTTCTTGATGCAGTGGTATTGGCAAATCAAAGTTAATAAAAAAAATATTATTTGATATTTCAGTCTTTAGCATACAGTCAAATTGGAGTTTTACTAGAAGTTTGACAAATACCAATATTATAATATTTTCGGTACTGATACAGGAGATTTTTTTGTTTAAATCGAAAAAAACAAAGACTGCTAAAACGCCGTCTTAATGAACCTACAGATACTGTACACCATGGTTGTTCAATTTTCAAGGTCAGTAATCATGGCTCTGTAGCAATCACCGTTAAATGTACCATTCCGACCAGCATAGTTTTTAAAGAGATATGGACAAATTATTCCACCAGGCCATAAACTATATCAATCAGTTCTTAAGGAAGTAATGTTGTCTTAACATTTGCTTAAAGATCTTAACATTTGCTTGAACCCAATTTGAAGCGTTGTTCAGGCTAAATTTATTCATATTAAAATGCTAAACCAAACTAAGCATAAATCATTTGTTAGCTGTTAAAATGGTCGCCAAGTTAAAAGGTGTTGCCGGCTTTAAGTTCTATAACTCTATAAAACATCTTCAATATAAGACAGATAATTTCAAGTCGATAGTTAAAGACAATCTGAGCAAGTGATTAAAAGGGGATTTGAGTATCAGCGTAACGAGAGAATTTATCTGAAGGTTTTTGTCCTTAAGAGAACAACAAATGAAATGTGAAAGTGTTGAGTGTGTTACTAATTTAATTAGCTGCTATGAACAACAAGCGAACGGCTATTGTATTCTGTTTCTTCCGCAGAAATATAACTATTTGAAAGATTAACTTGTTAAGAACAGTGTTAGTTTGCAGAAGTTACAATATATGGCAGTTGTTATATTATTAGAAAGTCAAACAAAAGAGGAAATTTAAATATCACTAGATCAACACAAGTGATGGTGATATGTGATTGGAATTTGATAAATTATATAATGGAGATAATTATCTTGAACACAATTAAAAGTAGAGAAGTTTTTCAAAAGAAGTGACTTACCGCTAACCAAACAGGCCTAACTATGTTTATTTTCATAAGACAATCAACTTCTTTATACTATCTTCAGCAAATGTGCCTCGTCGAAATAAGGTGAAACTGTTACCTTTGTACTCCCATTATATTCAAATTTATTAAGTGTTATTTGACTTAAATATAATTTAACAAACCTATAATATAACAAAATCGATGAATGTAAACTTAAATTTTATTTTGTTTTGTTAAATTAATAAAACACATTTAGAAACCAATCAAGCATAAGTATGAAGCCTTAATGAAGCATAAATTATTTTATTCATTCGATATTTTTTTGCTTTATTTATAAAAAATAAAATAATAAAAAACATAAAACATCATTTAAATATACAAGCCACAAACAAGTAGTTTGTGGTCACTTTAAATAAATGAAGCATAAATAATGGTCACGTAGCAATAGAGCAAAATACAACACAACAGCGATAGGGACCTAAAGCTGCAGCTGTTTTTTAGGTTTAATTATTTTATTTATAATAGATTCTTTTTTTGCACTACAAACAGTATTTGATTTAAGCATCTTGTATTTCTTGTTCAATTTTACATAAAAATGATGTCATTTTCAGTCGATTGGTCAATAGTATACCTTATTTGGTTTGTTATACAGCATAGAAAATGTCATTTAAATTTTTTTTTATAATTTATGGTGGGAATTTTTTAACTCTTTGAACAAAAATGTAAATGGTTTTCAAATATACGAGTACATTAGGAAAAAAAATTTATGAACAGTCAGTTTTCAAAACAAAAGACTTATGAAATATGCACTTTTTGTGTAATTATGCTATGGGCTATAAAGATAATAGTTTTTAGCGTTTTCCATAGTGTTAATTTTATACAATTTTAATTTTGGTTTTTAGTGAACGATGAGTGTGGCCAAATAACTAAATTTAAAAATTTAAATTTTGTTTATATATAAAGGGAAGTTTGAAGTCGGCTAACTTAAATAACAAACACTGGCAGCTCTTAATATAGTTTTGTCTAGCAGGACTCTACTCGACATTGTTTCAAACTTTTTTTAGACATAAGATATGCTTCTTCTCATTGTGACAATTTGTACAATAAATGATGCCAGTTTTAATTTTCGGTTTGTTATCATCCTATATCCACTTATCATATCTACTTTAATTAAAAAAGTTTTTATCTATCAAAAGATTTCTCTTTCTGCAAGCCAAATCTAAATTTTTTAATTTAAAAATCTATTGAATGTTCTTTCTTATGCCGTCTCTCATTGAAGTGGAGAATTTCGAAAACCATTTACTATTAACAACGCTTTAACGAATTTCTAAATAAAGAGCAGACTAGGGAAAGCTAGACGGAACGCTTTAATATTAATTTTCTTTTGTATAACACACCTGTCTTGCCGGCAATATATTCTAGAGGATTTGCATATCACTGAAGAATAACTAGACAGACCTCTCTATTAATAGTTGTCTTTTATATGCTAAACCGTAGCGTCTTGATGAAATCTCACCATCATTACTTGTATCACCGGGGGTAAAGGGGTAGCCTAAAGGTTAGCAGAAGCCAACTGGGCAACTCCACATTGTTTTAATAGAAATCAATAAACCTTAGAGTTGAGCTTTTTAGCTGTTTTGTGACTGATTACTGAGGATGGCCCTTCGAGAACATCGTGGTGGTTGTGGTTTCGCAGGCCCTCATGAAATGATTAAGGGTTAGGGCACAGGGTGAATGATCCAGGTCCAGTGAGCATGCTAAGTAATGTATTCTGGATCAGAAGTGGGGTGATGGCCAAGCTCTCGAAGTTGCAGACTAGAGTAACTATACGATAGAGATATCCGACGGCTTCGTAGGGCGTGCTTGACACTACATATCACCCAAGTCCCCCCGGAGTCACATTTATAATTTTTTATGGATCACACAACTATCTAGACTTGTATCTCGCGGTGGTAAAAGGGAGCCCAGTCCCCTTAGGCTTACAAGTAGCCAACTGAAAAATCCACTTTATTTCCACGGGAATCAGTAAACCTCAGAGTTCCGCTATTTGTCTTTTTAGCCTTTCAGCTGTTTTCTGACTGAGGTAAGCCCTTCGGGAGTATCGTGGTGGGTGTGTGTTTCGAGGCCCTCATTTGAGTTTGTGGGTCGGATCAGTCACAATGAACACAATGAATGGTCCAGGTCCAGTGAGTATGAATGCCGTCGTGTTCTTAATTATATTAAGCTTCATGTATTCTGGACCAGGAGTTGGATAGTCTCCAGCCCTTCAGCAAGGAGTAGTGGTTTGCAACCCTGCTTTGGAACCACTGAAATTGCAATTAGAGATAATCTGTTGCTAGATTTAGTCCTCGGCTTTCTAGGGCGTAAATGACGTTGCTTTTCATTCCCAGTGGTTTGATCACCATCTGATTACGGCTTACGGCCAGGTGCAGATGTAAATTTTATCACGTAATATCAGCCAAGTGGCTTGATGCACCATCAGCTTATGGCTTACACAGCTAGGTACTGATGTAAATCTTATCACTCATACCGTACCGGCAATATATTATAGCCGACTACGATATAACAGAAAAAGAGGTAGACAGAAGGCTCTACATATAATTTTTTTTAATATGACACATCTACCTTGCGGCAATAAATTCTAGTGGACTAAGATATTACTGAAGAAGAGCTAGACAGAACACTTTAATAATAATATTCTTTTATATGACACATCTATGTTGCCGGCAATATATTATGGATATTCTCCCGGGGGCATGCAGTCTTTATGGAACTCTTCGCCACCTAGACATGTGCTCTCGGGGTAAACGGCGAGACTAATCGCTTGGGCAAGCAGGAGCCCCAAACTGGAAGAGACATAGGACTGTTGAAGTCCGGCTAGTGAACTAAATACACCCTTATTGGCACCATTGGACCTGTGCAACTGGGGGAAAAAGGGAGCCCAGTCCCCTGAAGGCAGACAGGGAGTCAACTGGAAACTCCACTTTATTTCCACGGGGATCAGTGACCCGCAGAGTTCATTATTTGTCTCTTCAGACATTTAATAGTTCTCTGGCTGATCATTGAGGTTGGCCCCTATATGGGAGCATCGTGGTGGTTGTGGTTTTGCGGCCCCATTAAAAGATTTGTTTATTATGGTGGCCAGGATCATTTCGCTGATAATGACACGCATGGTGAATGATCCAGTCCAGTGAGCATGCTTGACATGTGCTCTGGACAGGAGTTGGAAAGTCTCCAACTCTTTAGCAAGGTGTGATGATTTGCAGACCTGTACTGAAATCATTAAAGTTGCAACTAGGTGGTTCTGTTGCATAGAATTATGGCTTCGGCTATCTAGGATACATGTATGACGTTCCAAATTATACAATAGTGGTTTGTCCACCATCTGATTAAGACTAATGGTCAGGCTCGGATGTAAAACAAATCACACTCTTACTGGCACCATAGAAATCAGTGGCTTGCAGAGCTACGGCCCTGTTCTGGTTATTGATGAGGTTTCTCGGAGACTTACGTGATGGCTCTTGATGAGAGATGTTAACGCAAGTTTATCATCCATTGACCTAGCTTGAACATGCATCAGGAAAAGGAAGGAGTGGGTAGTGCATTTAAGGGTACGGGTGGTTGCTTTTCCTGCATCCAGTGGTAAGACCTCCATCAGATTAAGGCCAAAAGGCCAGGCGCTGATATTAACTATATCACATACATTTTTTAGTAATTAATTTTAAGCACAAGGTCTTATTTAATAAAAAATTTTTTAAAAAACTTTATTTTTTATTATATTTTCGATATTTCGCCAACGGTTTTTTAAAAAATTTTTTATTAAATAAGACCTTGTGCTTAAAATTAATTACTAAAAAATATTAAAAAAGGTCAAAAATATTATAACTATTATATATCACATACATATTTCTAGATATATTAATATAAATATATCAATATGTCGTTGCAATTTTTACATAAAAATCAGACAACAAATGAAGTGCGAAACTTCTGAGTGTCACTTGTTAAATTAGCTGCTGTATATAATAAGAAAACGTCTATTGTATTCTGTTTGTTCTGCAGCAATATAACTACTTGTTAGATTAGCTTGTCAAGAACAGTTTTAGGTTGCAGGAGTTACTGCATATTGCAGTTGTCATGTTATTAACTAATTTAGTTCATGAATACATGCAACCAGAAGACGCAATGAAATATCACTAGTTCAATACAAGTGATGGTGATATGTGACTGCAATTTGATGAATTATATAATGCAGACAAAATTAAAACTTGTTTTTTTAAACTATGAACTTTTGTTGAACTGCGGTCGCCTTGTTAAAATAATCTTTCAATAAAAAATTTTGTTTCAAAGTTTTGCGGGCACAAATGTATTACAAAATTCCAATACAATAAATTAATGACCTCCTGTTTTTGAAATCTATTTAAAAATAATAATAATTTAGAAAATGTACAAAATAAAGTAATATATGAGTAAAAAAGTGGAAGATTAAGTACCATTATATTTTACTTTTGAAAGTTTATATTCATTGCTGTGACATATAAAAGGCAAAGAGGTCAAGAGGATTTTTCGTTACATTTTACCAAAAGATACATATCGACCTTGCTAAACGAAAAACGAAAACATTTATTTAGCCAATTTTAAACTTTATTTTTGTGATGTATTTATACCTGCATAATCATGATTCAACAGATTTTTGATTATTTATCATCAATTTTTTTTAAGCTTTTAATTCGTAATTTCATGTTCAAAATCTTTTAGATCCACAGATTATTTATTAGCTGATTTGTATAAATATTATTATTATTATTTATCCAGTGCTGCATCTAAAAGATACAAATGCTCCTGTTGGTTTTAAAAACTGGCTCAATGAGGAAGTCGCTTAAGGCGAATTTCAAGATTTTTTCCAATTTTATGACAGAGTTTAATTTGGTATAACAAAACTTAATCATTTAGGCAATAATTCAATTTTTAAACAGCAGTTTGTATCAAGTGTTTTTTCTTTTCAAAAGAAAAGTATTAAAACTATTGACCGATTGACTCATAGTGAGCATGATTTCTTTTTTGTGGCACGAACAACAAACCACTGAAAATACTTGTTTTATTTCCATATTCAAGTAATTTAACAATAATTTAACTTAGTCAAATGTTACGATTATAAAGAAATTTCCTGATTATTTACAGGATGTTATAAAATCGGAGAATGTTTTGAAATAAATATTTATTTGTGGGGCATTTTTTTGTTTATATATTACAATAATTTCGAATTTATATTGATTTATTAAGAGCAATTATTGGTGTTAGTTGCTGTAACATATTTTTAATTAACTCCTGTCAATATAATTTAAAAATATTATGTTTAATAGAAAATTTAGATAATTTCACAACTAGCGGCTATTTTGTAGAAAAATCAGTCTCTGCAATGACTGCTGTAATTGAGATTATAGAAATACAAATTTGGTTTTGAAGAAGCAAAAGTTTTATACAGAAGGTGCCACTATTTGATATTTAGGATCCAGGCATCTACTTTGCAAATGAGCTTGAACAAGCAATGAGTGTAAGGTGTATTTGATGCTGTGTGAATGCATGAGGTTTTAACAATATGGTCTCATCCATCCTATAGATAACAAATGAATTGCTATATGTGTTGAATTGTGGTGGTTTAAGTGGCAAAGTTTTTTGAGTAGATTTATTGTTTAATATCATCTGTTTTATACTTATGCAGAAAGGCCATAGAGAATTTTGTGTTTATACTAAATTCATAGCAACCATTTAGTCGTTGTGCTTCACTTTATTCAGCCTACATCTTGTCTATTTTTATGACACAATGAAAAATTTTAATATAAGACAAGCAAAACTATTTTTCAATTTAATTTATATAATTTATTTTATATAACTTTGAACCGAAAAACTTGCCACTTTTAAGAAAATTTGAAAAAATATTTCTTTTCTTTTGCCAAGTCAACACATGTCGTCTTTCCTTGGCTTTAGCGAACAAAGTTACAATTTTATTTTGTTATTTTTTAAAATATAATTTTACATAATTGAAATTGTTAAAAAAATATATTTTATTTAATAATTTTTCTTTTACAATGATGATAGTTCTCAAGAAAATAGCTTTCTGATAATATCGTAATCATTAGTTTTCACAGAAAACTCACTTGTTATCAAAAAATGTATTCTTATTTTCAAAAAGCTAGAAACGAACATAGTTTCGCATTTCATGGAAGAGAAAACCAGCAATAATTCACTGGTTTTTCAACCCATATACACAGGTCCATGCCGTTCTTTATGTGGTAACTGAGAGCATACCATTAATTCAATTTGATCCTCCAATATCATTGGACTATTCCTGGATATACTTTTACTTGGGTACGGTTTTCCGTCGACTTTCGTCAAATTTGATTTGTGAACAAACCGGTTTCGGCTTGTTGCCATCTTCAGTGTTCTTTTCGTACTCCTGGATATGTTTATGAAGTGCAGTAGTGCGCTTAGTTGGCACGTTGTTTCTCCCGAAAATTTGACTTTACTTTCTTATTGTCACAGTAATCGATAATTGATTTTGATAAAATGTTTTAACGATTAAAACATGTTGGTTTATCGAATATTTTTCCATAATAAATTTGCCACGTGTCGACTTCGCGACTGCCAAACTGTCAAGACTAATATTTACCAAATGGCGGCAAAACAAAGTAGTATACCTTACCGACGGACACCCTGTACATTAACTGACACAACATCTGCTATTTAACACTCTTGGGCTATTGGAATGCTATATTACCGGCCGGAAATTCATCCTGGATATGTCTACGAAGAATAGGAAACTATAGCGTTTTCATTTCTAATAGGAATCGACATTTAAATAAGACCAAGCTGCATACAGAGAATTATGCTTTATTTCACTCAGGGAATTACTTAGCGCAATACCAGCATTTGGACCTGAGATAAATTATACTAAGTAATATAAAACAATATTTCATTAAGAAATGTTTTTTATTTAGACTTGCTTTGGAAAACATTTTTTCAACCAGCATATAAAGAGTTTTTCAACAAGAAGTTTGTTTTCTGAACCAAAAAATTTGGAATAAGATATCCAAGTTTTTATTGCATAGTGAAGAGAAAATTTCGGCAATAATGAATAAAAAATGATATCTGGCAAATGTCCACCACGACCACGCAGACAGATGCCGATACTTTCATCAAAGCTTTTAGTCACTTTTTGACAAAATGGCGGTCCTATTTCATTAATCACATCACGGATTTCGAGTTTAAAGCTTAAAATCAATTCAATTGGCTCTCTATAGACTCTGTCCTTAACATAGCTGCACAAAAAATAATCCAGTGGCTGAAAACTTAACTGCTGATTGTCGTGAAATTATGCGGTTGGGAAACTTGGCTTGCAAAATTTGGTATCGTCCTGTTGAAACCAAATTTCAGTGATATCCACGTCATTCAAAATAGATCAAAATTTTAGTTGTTAGCATCTAGCGATAGCGTGATCCCTTGACGGTTACCGCATTTCCAGCTTCATCCTCGAAAAAAAAAACGGCCCAATCACGCTTCTAGAACACATAGCATACCATACAGTGACACGTTGAGCATCCAAAGGCTTCTCAATAATCGCTCTAGGTCCTTCAGAAGCCCAAGTGCGGCAATTTTACTTGTTGACGTACCCTGACAAGTGAGAATGCGCTTTGTTTGAAGAAATGATTTTTTCAGAAAACCCGGCCTGTTGTTCGTGAATGAATTGGGCGCATTTACAGCGATATGAATGGTCGGTCGGCTTTAATTCCTGCATCAGTTGAACCTTGTAAGGCTTCAAGATCATATTTTTACGTAAAATTCGTCATGTGGTCTTTTTTGGTAAACCCAGTTGTTGAGAACGTCAAGATTTTGACCAATTTGGATCTGCTTCTACACTGTGGCTAATGGCTGCGTTGTTTTTCGTTGAACGACCTGGTCGAACAAGGGCTAGTGCTCGTACATTTTGTATCGAGCTCGTCGACTCAATTTTAACGACCAACTTCTTAATAGCGTTTTCAGAAGCACGATTATGTTTTCAGAAATATCGTGAATTTAACGAAATGTAATTTTAAGAGAACCACCATTTCCATAGTGCATTTTAAATATTTTAATGCGATTTAAATGCGAAATTGTATTCAGTGTATTCGGAAGTTGCCGTATCCATACTTCGCCTTTCTGCGAAAGCGATCTTTGAACACAATTTAAATGGACTTCAATGCAGTTATATTCCCCGCATTCCCATAATCTAATTTCTGTTTTCTTATGTTGCTAAATATGTGCCACTACTTGCGTTCGTTAACAAAGCAAAATCGGTTTAATAATTTATAATATTTATTATTCTTATTCAATCAAAATGTATTATACTATAACAAGTTCCAAAATTCATTACTTAACTAGCGCTGTTTTTTCTTTTTTTTTTTTTGCTGTTAAATTAATAAGTTTTGTAATTGTTCAAATTATTATAAAATAAAAATTTCTATGGGTAGTAAAAAAAAATTTAATGTACGAACAAATGAATGTATGAAATGCAACTCATACATTATTTTAAAAGTATGATTTAACACCGAAAATAAATACAAATTAAAACAAACAAAAAATTGGGCGAAAATAGTTAATGTGCAAAATATAATTCGTTTGAATGTACGAGGGATCTTTAACTACCAACAAACCAAGCATGACCACAATCTATTGCCAAAATACCTTAACTATCACAAATATAAAAATATTATTACACCAATTGGCAATTAAAAAAAAAATAAAAATAATACTATATTTTTATTTGATTTTTATTAACTGGCAGCAATGTTATTGCAGTTAAAAATCATCTATAAAAATAAATTTTGTACTTTTTGAAAATTTTAGGTCAATTATTTGAAATAACCAGAAATTAAGATATACTTTCCAAAACTATAAGCAGATTTTAATCTAAATTATTTAGGTTTATTACCAATCGAAACACTTCCTAAACTTAACTCAAATAAGTAGTTTAAGTTATCAGCTTAAAGTCATATCATTAACCAAACTTAAATGGTTTTGACAAATTAATTAATAAAAATCAACGTTTATTTAAAGGTTTGTTGTTGTTGCTATTTATTTAATAAATAATTTATACAGTGTTAACAATGTTTAATGTAAAATATATGTATATAAATATATAACACATTCACCACTAATTACAGTTGTCAGTTAATCGAGCTTTAATTTAATGCAAATAAATAATAGCAGGTGATAGGATTAGTCTTAAAAGTAATTGGCTGTTGGAGAATTTGTTTCAGCTGCCCAATAGTAACAATAAAAAACTCATCAATTTTGGCATCTGCAAATTTAAAACGAGCTATATGAGTTACTGAATTTTTGTTTCCATTTGCCCTGATTGTAACCTTTTAAAAAAATTTGGATTTTTTTAGCTAAATCAGAGTTAAATAAGCGTAACAGTAACCATTAATACGGGAAAATTATTGAATTGTCTTGATGAAAGTAGTTATAAAAATATCTGCTTCTTTGTTAAATAGAATATCATGAGCTGAAAGTCAAATCTTTGATAGTAAAGAAAAATTAATGTGATTAAATAGTCGCGAATGCTATAAACAAAACTATACAGCTTCGGCTGTGTGGCACGTAGCGCCGTCCTGTTGAAACCAAATGTTGCCAATATTCTCCTCTTAAATTTTTGTGAACAAAAATTCGTTCAACATGGCCCCATAACGATCGCCATTGACTGTAACGGCCACTCCTTGCTTATTTTCAAAGAAAAATGGCCCAATTATGCCTCCGGACTAAAATCCGTACCAAACAGTGACAGAGTTTTGGGTGCGTCGGCTTTTCAATGCATGCGTTCGGGTTTTCCGTGCTCCAAATGCGACAATTTTGCTTGTTTATATACCCGCCAAGATCAATAAGATTCATGTGAAAAGATGATTTTTTTTTTGCAAAATCGGTATCTTCTCTAAGTCGACCGCAGGCCCACTTAGCGAAGCGTTGTTCAAGCGTATACACACACATATTCGTTCAGTGGAAGGATAAAACTAATTATCTGTCAAATCAAACATTAGCTAAGTTTTACCGTTCACGCCTCCCCAGGGGCATATAAATATGGTCTTTATAGAATATTCCACTATCTAGACTCAGTGCAACTGGGGTATAAAGGGAGCCCAGTCCCCTGAAGACAGGCAGGTGGTCAATTGGAAACTCCACTTTATTTCCACGGGGATCAGTGAGCTCGCAGAGTTCATTATTTGTCTCTTTAGACTTATAATAGTTCTCTGGCTCATCATTGATGTTGGCCTCTATATGGGAGCATCGTGGTGGTTGTGGTTTTGCGGCCCCATAAGGGAAGAATGAAAATTATAGTGGCCAGGATCATTTCACTGATGGTGAATGATTCAGTCCAGTGAGCATGCTTGACATGTGTTCTGGACAGGAGTTAGAAAGTCTCCAACTCTTTAGCAAGGTGTGATGGTTTGCAGCCCTGCCCTGGAATCATTAAAGTTGTAACTAGGTGGTTCTGTTGCTTAGAATTATGTCTTCGGCTATCTAGGACGTATGTATAACGTTCCAAATTATACAAAGTGGTTTGTCCACCATCTGATTAAGACTACATAGTCAGGCGCGGATGTAAAACAAATCACACTCTGTTACCGTTCACGAAATAAGTACTAGTTGAAAAAAAAAAAACGTTAAATTGCAGACCCTATAGAAGTAACGTTGTCTCAACATACATTTGTGGACTATAATCACTGCAAGAGCGGAAGCTTTGATTATTGCCATTACCACTCAAATAAAAGTGGGAATAGAATTATGATTTTCAAAATAAATTTGTACTATTTGGGAGCCTTGCTCAGGTGTCAGTCTATTCATGATGAAGTGTCAAGCCAAATTAAACATAAATCAATTAAATTATTAATTATTAATGACGGGTGGAAGAAGCCACTCGCCAATTGTACCAAACAAAGAGCCAGTAACGACGGAAAATATGACAACTGTAAACATATATCACTTGATAGCTGATGAAATAGCCGCCACTTAAAAAAGTGTTGCTCATTTTAAATTTTATATTTCCATAAACATACACTTCAGTAATTTTGTTAAATTACACTAATATTTAAGTCACCCTTTAATAACAAATTATTAACTATTTAAATATGTTAAGCACCCATGTGTGAGATTAAATAAATATTGATGTATAAATTATTTAACACAATAATTGTGTACGATTATTGCACATTTTTTTGCATTATTATTAATTTCTTTTTTCTTCATTTACTTTTACATAAAAATAATTATAATTTGTAAACAAAAAAAAAAAAAAAAATAGAAAAAGAAAACAAAACAAAATAAACAAAAACCAAAAAAATAAGTTGTATGTTTGTGGTTTTTCTTGTTATTGACGTAATCCATTTAATTTATTTTTTGTCTTGTTGAAAAATTACTTACAAAAGAAACTTTTAAATAAAAGAAAATGTTTTTAAAATCAAAAAATGCACAGTTTCGTTTTTTTAAAATTATTTTTAGCTTAAATAAGATTAACTTTTATGTTGTCTTTGACATAAAATATTATTTATTTCTGTTAGTTTATGCTACACTTGCAGCAAGTGCGTTACGCCAGCACATGCGTGCTGTTTTAATTGTAATTGTGTGTATGTGTGTTTGTGTATGTGTGTGTTTGAAAGGAAATTTTTACTTCTTTTGGTTTAAGATAGTTAAAACAACATAAAGTTATTATATGATCAGCCAAGGTAGTCGTTTGTGCCACCTCAGCTATTATTGTTGTTGTTTCAAATTGTTATTGCTCTTATAGTACAAGATCAGGGTTGGGTGTTTGTTTAATGGTGCATTTTTCTTGTTTGCTAAAGTTTAAAAAATCGCAAACAGAAACAAAAATAACATATTGTTGTCTGTGTATAACCACGGAAACCAAAAAAAAAAAAATATACAAAATAAACGATTTATGTGCTATACGGAAAGGTTAAAATGCAAACTAGTTTTTTGTATACTTTTTGGTTATGTTTTGCAACAGATCAGATAGAATCAGGCTGTAAATGATTTTTTTTTTTGATTTAAATGAAGGAAATTTAAATCGAATTAGGCAGAAATGAATTTTCAATTCGGTTCCAATTCAAATAATCTTTAAAATGAATTGCACTTAATTTTCAATTCAAATGAATGTGTTAAAATGAATTGCAATTTCTTACCAATTCATTTGAAATGAATTTATTTTGAATTCATTCAAATGAATTAGAACGAAAAATTGCAACTTCAAAGGAATGAAATAAAAATAAGTTGCAATTAATTAAATTCAAGAGCAGATCTAGGGGAAATGAAAACATAATGACAGTTCCAACATATCGTGTGAATTTCAAATCTAAGAATTTGTTGTCTTTGAACTATAAGGTTATAAAAAAAGAGAGCAATGCTCGGTGGCTTTTACATAAAAAATTTAACTGGATAACCAAACGACAGTGATGCTTACTGCAGATTTACTTACAAAATCAATTAAAATATCAATCAATTCTATTCAAATAAGTTGGTAATGCATTGCTAATTGTTTTTTCTAATTCATTTAAATTAATTCAAAATTAAATCAATTTTAATGAATTCGTAATGCAGTGCAATTCACTTTAACAAATTCATTTCAATTGGAAACGGATTGCCATTTATTTGATAAGTTCATTTCAATTCAAAATGAATTTCAATTCATTTTTACCAAATTCATTTGAATTGACTCAAATTTTATTCAATTCATTTTTTGTGTGAAAAAAATTATTCCAAAATTTTCTAATTCAGCATGTGAATGATTCGCGAATTAATTAAAAACCAAATGATTCATTTAAAGCTGTGATTAGAATGAATAAAACTGTAAAAATTTTTCTATTAAAAAAAATGGCGAAAAGCTTTTAAGCAGCAATTAACTTCAATTATTTCAAAATTCTATTGTATTAACCTCGGGGAAGACCGTCGTTACTGGCTGGTAGTTCGGCATGATCGACGAGCTTTTTCGATGTGTAAATATCATTTTCGAGCCGCGTTTTTAGATAGTACTGGAGAGTTAGTACTATGTCCGGCACATTTATATGGTCTTTATAGAACTTCGACTATCTAGACCTGTGCACCTGTCCCCTGAGGGCAGCAGGAGTCAACTGGGAACTCCACTTTATTTCCACGGGAATCAGTAAGCCCCAGAGTTCCGTTATTTGTCTCTTTAGACATTTAACTATTCTCTGGCAGATTATTGAGTTTGGCCCCTTTATGGGAGTATCGTGGTGGTTGTGGTTTCGCGGCCCCATAACAGACAGGTCAGTTTTATATGGTGGCCAGGATCATTTCACCGTTAATGACACGCTAGGTGAATGACCCAGTCCAGTGACATGCTAGACATATGTTCTGGTCAGGAGTTGGATAGTCTCCAACACTTCAGCAAGGAGTGATGATTTGCAGCCCTGGTCTGGAATCATTAAATTTGTAACTACCAAAAACCTGTTAATTAAGGTAGTATAAAGAATGTTGGATTATATCGTTCTTTAAAGGGTCGTATCTACTCTCGAAGGTAAAATGTCCCACCACCTGGCTTTACAACATCAGTACACAACAACAGTATTTTATTTCCTTGTAGAACTATTTAAAAATTATTTTTTGTTTAATAATTATTGAAGAGGTAAGGAGTTTTCTCAAGGAGTTTTTGTCTTATTACTTCTTTAGTCGATATTTTGCAAAGAATGCCAAAAAATTGTGGTGCTTTGTTTTAACCATTATAATAATTAAGCTTTAATTTATAAAAAAAAGGTTTTTATTTTTCTCAAAAGGTACTTTTTCAAAAAGTACTTTTTTTGAAAAGTAATTTTTTTTAAAAGGTACTTTTTAAAAAGTGCTTATCGTAATTCAATTTTGAAGAAGTCTTTGATGGCTTTTTTTACATAAAACAATATTTTTCTTTAAATTGTAATTAAAAAACTACTGTCTCTGTTTTAAAATTATTGAACTCTTCAAAAAGTACTATTTTAAATATTGTAGGTATTAAAATTTTTTATTTTTTTATAAAAAAAATACTTTTTATAACTACCTCCAATACACAGTTTTTATAGGATAATTTTATAGCTTAAAAGTTTATTTTTAGATGGCTGTGGAATTTTACTGAAAGGTGCTTAAAACCGTTATTTTAATTAATATTTTCTTAATCTTTTAAATATTCCATATTCAAGTTAAATGCAGGTATTTTGAATAAATTCTCTTAAATATATATTTATTTTTAATTAGTTACGTTTTGGGTAAAAAAAATTTTTTTTGGTACTTTTTTGTACTTTTTTTGGTACTTTTTTAGTACCTTTTTAAAACGTACATTTTTTAATAATATTAATTCATTGCTTTTTTTTTGCAACACTCTAATTTGTTAATATATAATTCAATTGTAATCTTTATGCGATACTTAATGAATTCCTTATTTTTTGTCCGTTTAAAAAGTTCCATTTTAAAATGGGTTTATCAGGGATTTTTAAACGAATTTTGTGTGTGTACTGTTATATGTATCTTTTGGGTGATTTTTCAAAAGAGGTGTTTTTTTATATAATACTTGACGCTACGCTTTGTTTTTTAAAAGTTCTTTTAAAATGTGGTCTAATCAGGTATTTTCAAACGAATTTTTTAAAAATGTACTTTTATATGTATCCTGGTGCCCATGTAGTTTTATAAGTATTTTTTAAAAGAATTTTAAAAAGAGGTGCTACTTCTAGCGATACTCGAGGTAATACTTTTTTTGGGTACTTTTAAAATGTTATGGACTAATCAGAGATTTTTAACCAAATTTTTAAAAAAAGTACTTTTATATCTATCTTTGTATGCATATAGTTTTATAATGCATTTTTTAAATGGATTAAAGATGGTTTTTTAAAAGGCTTTTTTTTTAAGTTTTCATTTCAAGTAGTTTATTAGAAATAAATTAGTACTTTTTGAATAGTTGATTTAGTAATGACTTTTTTAAAATACTAAAAAGTACTTTTATAGTGGTACGTTGAAGAGACTGTTATTAGGTATCTTTTAAACGATAATGTTGGGGAAGGTAATTAAGAAATAGATATTGAATTGTATTACAGTATTATGCAAAGTACTTTTTTTATTTGATTAGCTACCTTTTTTTAGGGAAAGTTATTTTATTAAAACGTGTGGCTTCCAGGCTGCTTTTAAAGGTTTTATTTTAAGCGAATTTTGTACTGATTTTAAAACTATACTTAAAAATTGGAGGAAATCGGGGCTTTAGGACTACTTAAATTTTGTGTACTTGATTAAAAGATACTTCTTGTTAAGGATTCATCTTTAACCGATTTTATAAAGGCCACTGTTAACTTGTGTGTTATAAGTGTGTACTTTAATATTTATTGAAACTTAATATGTTATTACAACAAAAAAAGTTAAAAAAATTTTGTCAGAAGTGGGATTCGAACCCACGCCCTCAGAGAGGACCAGAACGCTCGAAACACTTTGTGGAAACAAAGCAAGTTGTTACACTTGAGTCTGGCGCCTTAGACCGCTCGGCCATCCTGACATGTGTTTAATATTTGATAATAAAGCTTTATAAGCATAAGCTAAGACACATAATGTTTCGGTATTGTTTTGTGTACATTCATTCTATATTTATTGTGCTATTGGGTCTATAAGCATTTTAATATTAAGCTTTTTGGGCTTTAGAATGCCAAAGTTGTATGGCGTTCAAAAACGTTTCTACATTGGTTGAATTGTTTACTACAGTACGTGATTTATGAAACAAATTAGTGTGGCATATGTTGAGGCGCTCTTAGTAAATTATAAAGCACTTTTGCATAGTTTTTATGTTAAGCAAGTGTTAAGGTGTAGGAAAAAATTGTAGGTAAATTAAAAATTTAATTATGTTTGCATTTTTTAGGTCAATTAAAATTTAGTTATTTTAGATTTTCGTTATACAGTGAACTCGCAGAAACGTGAACACCCACTAACATGAACATCCAAAAACATGAACATTTTTTTTCTTACATTGACTACTCTAAAACGTGAACAAAGGCTGAAGGCTCTAAAACGTGAACTTTTTATCGAACGTTAAAATTCAATTTTGTAAGCTTATTTAAACATTTTGGGATTCCCCGCAGAAGAATATCGTAGTTTGTTTGTTGTAAACAACTTCTGTTGCAGGATAAGTAGTTATGGTATTACCGCGACAGTTCTACTGGAAGCTTCTCTCTGTGCTGACTATGCATATACATAAGTAATATAAACAAGTGATCTCTAAAATAATTTTTATTGTAAATATGTCTAATAAAAAACCAAAAGTGTTAACTCTTCAAGAAAAGTCAGATATTTTAGAGCTTTTATGAAAAGGTTCACCTGTAACTGGTTTGCCGAAAAAGTATAATGTCGTCAAATCGACAATTTGTTCAATAAGAAACAAAAAAGATGCGATTTCGAAATGTGTTAAAAATACATTTTCCAGTCCTGGAAAACGGAAAAAACTGCATTCTTCGGAGCTCCTAAAAATGGAAAGATATCTGTACTAATTTAGAAATTAGTATCTTAGAAACCCTTTTGCAACCCATAGTAGCATAGTACATATAATAAAATATGGCAGGAACTTACAAAAAGTAGAATCAAAACCTGTCTCATAGGTGAAAAATAATGTACTTTATTTTAAATTAAATAAAAGATAAAAAGAGACTAAAATATGTTATGGAAAAAATGCAATCTAAAACGTGAACAAGCTCGAAAACGTGAACACCCTCGGTAAAAATTAGTTCATGTTTCTGCGAGTTCACTGTATATAGTAAATTGTTTTCTTGTTGTATAAATAGATTTACTGTATTGAGAGTATGTTAAACTAAATGTAAATTATTATTTTCAGTGGTTATTTGCTCATTGGCGAAGTGCTAAATATTAATTAAATTATAAATTGTAACAAAATAATTGAAACAAGTGCGATAGAAATCTAAATATTATTGATATTCCAAAGTTTGGTACGAAATAGTGGTGGAGTATAGTTTTCATGTGACATAAGTGTTGGACGTTAGACGACATTATGTGTCATTGTGACAAACAGACGGTCTTTTTTTTGTAATAATTAATTCTCTAAACTTTATGGAGTAAATTTTTAAAATCTTTCTCCTACCCTATTTCTTATTTTTCTAAATGACCTTCTTTGTCGAACTTTCAACCCCATATTTTCTTTTGCAGATGACAGCGCCATTTGTCATTCGTATTTATTTCGCAGTAGACCAGGCCATTTGGAGTTTAGTTCCAAAAGGCAAAACATGATTGATACGCTTAATCACGATCTCGCAATTATCTTGGAATGGGGTCGTGTGAATAGAGTAGATTTTAATGCCCGTAAGACGCAATGCTGCATGGTTACGCATAGATCTACGTTCGGTAATGGTGCTGCATCTGTTATTATGGGTGATATAGATATTCCGAAATCGGAAGCTCGCGATGTTCTTGGCATGAAAATTCAGTGTGATGTTCGATTGACTAAACACATTTTTCAGGTTTCTAAAGAAGCTTTAAAGTACCTTGGTTAAAGCGGCGTAAAAGATACTTCACTCCATCCGATCTCTGTACCATCTATACCACCTCTATCCCTGCAAAAAATGAATACTACTTTCATGTTTGGGCCCACGCTCAAAAGTCTATTTTGGAGTTACTCGACCGCGTAAATGCACGTTTTCGCGTTTAACTCGATTTTCGTTCAGAGCGCATCCATTTGTGGTTGATTGGCCAGTGAATCGCGATACGTATTAGCAGAACAGTCCGTATGCGGAATAAAAAACCCTCCGGATGTTTTTCCTGTCACTTTCAGTCTGCAAAAGTTTAAATTGAATGTCCACTACTCCCTCATTTCTTCTTTCACACACAATACATTACATGTGTAAGGCTCATCCTCTGAGTGCTGTGTCGAAAAAAACATTACTTAAGGCCGTTTAATTTTTTAAACTTATTTATAGATTAATTATTATCATTACATAGACTTCCTTATAAATAAGGGCAAAGAGAATATAGCAAGGAGAAGTTTTAAAAACTATAAATTAAGAAGACGATAAGACTTTATATCTTGTTTTTAACTAGAAAATTATTGTTCGATTAGAAAAAAATATTAATTATTTAATTTAATTTATTTTTAAAATTCGTTCTAGGTTATAACTAGGCTTTTACTTTTAGGCTAAGAAATTGATTATATTTTATATTTTTTATCTTTCTGTAACAAAATTGTAATATTTTTATTTATTTTATTTTTCGTTTTAGGTAAGTTAAAAAATGATAAGTAAGTATGAGATATTCTTATTAAAATAGACGTTAAGCACAACAATTCTCTGTAAAGACAAAAGCAATGAAAGAAAAATAACTTTAACTAAAGTGAAAATGTTGGCTAAAACTATTCTACTAAAGATATATGGTATGGAAAAAATTGCTTTCAATAAACTATTTCCAAAATACTGGTTTAACTCTGTTTTTTTTTCATTTTCTTTTATATTTGGAATGGGTTATTGTATCAGTTTTTGCAGCAAGATGTACATATTGTTTTTCGATTTAATTTGCATATAAATTTACTGCATATCGATTCGGTGGGATAAAAGTTTTGTTTTTTCGAACTATTCCCTCATATGTCAATTTTTCTTGTAAAAGTTTTTCCCCCAACTCAAAAGATTATAAAAGTTATTAGCTGTTATATTTTGCCCTTTCAGCCCTTCCGTCAACTCCAATAGAACTCACTCTCCTTAATATTTTTTTCAGGCTGTCCACTTTTTGCTTTCCCCAGGTACGGTTGTATTTTCCATACGTATCCATACGACTGGGAGTCTATAGCTAACCAAAACTTAAGCCCGTATTTGGCATATGCTGCCTAAAAGAACATCGTTCTCTAAAACTCACTAGTTACTCATCAATAGTGACATTTGCATGACAGTTATAAAACATTCGAAGAAGAGCTTCCCAATTGTTCCATAACTCGCGAGTAGGGGCAAACTTATCACTATTATTTTGCTGTCTTCTGTTGGTAACATCATCAAAGCATTATCATATGAAAATTATCTTCGCTCATAATAGAGCAGAATATTTGAGGAACGAAACGTGCATCAAATAAACCATGTAAATCTTTGTTTTTCCCTCTGCAATATAGAATTATTATGATAACAATTTTATTTAAAATATCTGGTAAAAAGGGTTTTACATCAAATTACTCATGAAAAGTCGGAAGTGGACCAAAATGGTCTCCCACCTAAGATGCGTAAGTTTTTTTCAACTTAACAGCAGGATTAAAGAAAAAACTATTGTCATTTCTCGTCGTAACTGGCTGGTTTGTATTCGATGGCGAGCGCTTTCGACGCGAATGCATCATTTTCAAGCCACGGTTTAGTTTGTACTGGTGATTCAATGTTGGCGTTCAGGCAGTTCTGTTATTAGGTTCGTATATATTCAGGTAAGCAGAATACCAGCCACCTGGCATTTTGTTTGCAAAGTGAACCTAACGATACCTCCGTCTTTTACTATTATGTAGGTACGTGTGTCCGTCTGAGACTGTTTTTCGTTTGCCCGTTTGCATGAGTAGTTTCAATGGTGTGAAAATTGTGTCTGAGGTCGTGTTTACCTGTTCGTTTATAATGTCGTTGTTGAATGTTTTCGTTTTGTAGATTTCCATATTTTCAAGAATGTCTAGTCTTCGTCCTTTTTTGCTAGGATGTAATAATGTCATACATTCATCTATTTCCCTTGGTGTGTGTCCATGAGTGTCAAGGTGTAATGAAAAGTTTAAATCTTCTCTTTTCCGTTTGTATGAGCGTATGTGTTCTGCAAACCTTGTTTTTAGTGTTCGTCCAGTTTGCCCTATATAGGTTTTTTTGCAGGTACAGGTAAGTCTGTATACCCCGCTGGAATTAAAAACTATTGCTTAAAAAAATCATGTGATAAATGTTGGCAAGCGGTCCTTTCAAATAGTTACATCTTCCTTTACTTATACAAAACCCTACATTTTGAAAAGAACATTAAAAAATAACGTTTCTTACTTTTTGAATAAAATAGACTGCTCTAGCCATAAGTAGACATGAAAAAATGAATTTTAAAATCTTGTGGAATAAAGGTAGCTTAAAGAAGGAGTACTTAAAAGTTATGAAATTAAGAAGTACTTTCCAAAAATCCTTTAGAATTTAGGTTTATTTCTAATGATCTTTTGGAAAACAAGATATAGAAATTTAACTTCAAGGTTTTTTTGCAACAAACTAGTTATAAGAAAAATAATCTTTTGTTGAAAAATAACACAAAAACTATTATAAAGCTCTTCAAAAGCTTTTAGAAAACATGTCGTCTTGGAAAAAGAGTAGGTAAACAAATTATGGTAAATATTTTCGTGGTAAATAAAACGATTTTGGGAAGACATATCTTTTCTTATTTGCTTCTTATTATCTATGGACACAATAAATACCTTTAATGTTTTCGAAATCTTACTCTTTGAAGGATAAGAGAGATAAAGGGACTGTTTAGAACAGTCTTCCTTGAAGCAAAGTTTATAAAGTGTTTTTGGGAAAATGTAACAGGTGCTTTCTTTAGTTTCTTTTAATTCCGACCAATTTCTCTTATTTCTCAGCCAGGGCAGTTGTTTTCTTCAAATACTTCGTCGTCGTTCTATTTTTCCCTCTAATATAAGTTGTAGATATTCATATTTTTCACCTCTCATAACATGTCCAAAGTAGGTAGTTTTTCTTCGTTAATTGCTTGACAGTAATACGCTATCGCTGTTCAAACTTCCTAGCACTTCAGTATTTGATATTCTGTCCACCCATGGTATTCCTAGCAATCTTCGGTAACATCGCATTTCAAATGATTCAAGTCTATTCATAGTAGTTACTTTCAGTGTCCCTAATTCAAGCCCATATATGAGTAGCGACCAGACATAACACTTCATAAGTTTAAATCAAAGGTTAAAATTAATTTCTCGGCTTCTTATATTTCTTATATTTGCTGTATGTTGTCCTTCTTCTCTTAATTCTCTTAATTTCAACACCGCAATCCCAATTCTCATGCAATAGGCATCAGAGATATACAAGATTTTTGACTCTTTCTATCTGTTGGTTGAAAATTTATAAATTACCGTCGGGATATAGTGTATTTGATCGACTAATAATCACAAATTTAGTATTTTGTATGTTTAGCTTTAACCCAAAAATTTTCTCTGATTCTTACTAATTGTACAAGAGTTTGTAAATCAGCCATATTGTCTGCCAGAATAGTAGTGTCACCAGTATAGCGAATGTTGTTGATAAAGTAACCATTTACTTTGATTCTTGCTTTAATATTACTGATGTTTTCTTAAAATATTACTTCCAAATATCAGTTGAAAATGAGAGGAGACGGAATACAACCCACATACATACATATCTGTTTATAGGGATATGCTCTGTGTTTATTTCATGAGTGCCAACTTCTGCTACTTTCCCCCAGTTAATATCTCTAATGCATCTTACGTCCTTATCATCAATTTCTAATTGCCTTAATATATTGATCAACTTGTCGTGTTGTGATCTATGAAATGCTTTCTCATAGTCAACAAAGCATAAGAATTCATCTTCCTTAACCTCGCGGCAATTCTTAACAAGAACCTGTATGGACAACAGTGCTCCTCTAGTGCCCACAGTCTCCCTGAAAATAAATTGAGTTCCACCAATATGGTTTTTGGGAAAGTATAACAGGTGATTTTTTGAATTAATATGTTTTTTCTTACGGAAAAATGTCATTAAGGAGGCTTTAAAGATAAAAACATTTTTCAAAATAGTACTATTTTTAGAGTGTACGTTTAGAAAAGTCTTTCTTAAGGAAATATTAAAAAAGTGCTGTTTTGAATTAAAGCAGTACACTTTTTCTTGCAGAAGAATGTCATTAAGATGGGTCGAAGGGTAACATAACTTTTAAAACGAGTACTATTTAGAGAGGGTCCGTTTAGAAAAATCTTTTTTAAAGAAAAATTAAAACATGATTCTTGGGAAAGAATCACAGGTGCTATTTTTAATTAATACAATACATTTCTTCTTATCGAAAAATGTCATTAAGAAGGCTGAAGGGTAAGGGGAAAAATCTCATTAAGAAAATGTATTATTTAAAAAAAGTGATGAATTTGGCAAAATTAACGTTTGTGCAAATTTAAAAACAAAAAGTACAATTTAACAGTGAAGAAATAAATCTTACTAAAAGTACTTAAATCATATAAAATCAATTAATATTTCTCCTTAGTACTTTTTATGTATATTATTTTTAAACTGATGTTACATAAATACTTTCTTTAAGCAGAAAACTTAAAAAAGAAGAGAAAAGTATTAAAAAAAGAACATTATAAAATAATATATTTAAAAAATAAACCTTTTTGAGAAAGTACGTTTCAAAAAGCAGACTTATTAAGTTTAGTAACTTTTGGTAATACATTTTTTAAAAACATTCGAAAAAGTTAGTGTTAAAAAGTACCTTTACTTTTATTTTGGTAAAAAAAGTAACTTATCGAAAAAGATTTCTTAATTTGAATTTTTTTTTTTTTTTGGTTTTTTTGTAAATTACGTATTCGAAATTTTGAAAAAAACTGGCTTACACAACAAGTATCCTTTAGAAGAAGTACCCTTAAACAAAAAACAATTTTTTTTTGAAAAGGTACTCTTTGAAAAATTCCTAAAATATGATGACTAACAAAAATGTAGTAAAAGTAAATAAAAGTAAGAATCAATTCTAGTTTGTTTTAAACAAATAGGTGAAAATATTAAATTTCAGAAAAGTACTTTTTGATTAAAATAATATACAAGTAATAAAACATACTTTCAGTATCGAGAAACTTCAGAAAAATTATTTAATACAATTTATAAGTAATTTATAATTCATCGGAATCATTTTCAATCTAAGCAATTTTATTTTTCGTGCTTGATTCCTTTAAATAAATATTTCATGATATTCTCACGAAATATTTCATGATATTCTCACGAAATATTTATTACAAAAATTTTTATTAAAAAATAAACATCTTATGATATTCTCATAAAACATTTATTCCAATAAAAATAAAAATATTTGAAATGTATTTCTGCGGGGGAGAGCACATCCGTATTGCAATTTCACTATTGCTCAAGTAGCTCATCAGTGAATTTTACCCCAATATTGTATGGTAAAACCTAAAAGTCTTATACCCAAAGCCAAACTGATTCTATGAGAATACACGAACACAGCAAAACATTTCAAAACAAAAAAAAAAAACATTGTTTATTTTCAATCATTTCTGCATAAGGGTTTCCATTGGAAACCATTCATATGTAATTTGAAAATTCCAGAAAATAAAAAATATTTGTAAATAGTTTTACAAAATTTTACAAAAAAGCAACGGGCACATGCAATGGAAATAAATAATTTATAATTCATCGGAATCATTTTCATTTTTCTTTTGTTGATTTGAAATGTTTTGCTGTGTTTGTGTAGAAGTGTTTTTGAGTCTTGCTGTCTATGCTATGTTGATTTTATGAAAAATTCTCATAGAATCAGTTTGGCCCAGCGTTTTACAAATTCAAGAGCAGTACGTGCTTTTTTGCTGACTAACGAAAATGAGTTTTTAATTAGCTTGTTAATTATTATAATGAAAAGCAGTTTTCCAGTCAAATTGATTCACCGAACGTGTGAGTAATATTAATGCCAAGATAACTTTAGAAATCCTTTCACAATTTCAGCGTTTGTTTGCAGATTTTTGCAAAATTAATAGCTATTTAAAGCTAAGTTTATACGTTTTTTATTACCCAAATACTAACACATTTTTCTGAGCTATAATTATTAGTAAAACTCCTTGAAATATATATTTTTCATAATTTCCATACTTGGTCGTCTTTATTATTTACACATACATACATTAAATATATACAAAATTAAAGAAACAATCGAATTTATTATAATAATAAAACAAAAAACAATTTGTTATAGAATTTTCATATATTTTTTTGTCACATAAATATATTTTGATTTGTTTTATTTAAAAAAGAATATCAAAACAGATGTTGCCATCGTCATGCGAAGAGTATTATTTAAGGTACATTAAGTTTTAAACTATAGATTTTGTAGAAAATATCTAAGCTAAGGGCAAGTTGAGCTGTTTGTTAGAAAACAATTGTAAAGAATTTAATAATTTAGATGTAACGTTAGCAGTGCAGCATGTGCTATTTTCTGGCGACTAAACAGCTTTTTAAATAAACTTGGAGTTTTTATATACAGTTCAGCAAAATTCGTGGCAACAAATTTTTTTTGAAATTCTTTTTTTTTTTTTAATATCTGGGTTGAAGGTAGTTTTTTTTAAAAATTTTTTTGCAGAAATTTTTTCATAAATCTCCTTTCGTTATCACACACTAAAAACTAAAAAAAAAATAATATTTTACACAAAGTAATTAAATTTAAGTTTAATAAGAAATTAGAGTAGTTTTTGTTTAAAAGAAGTCAGGCCGTTTTAGATTCTAAATACGCCACTTTTGTTTATATTTATAGAGATGTCTTAGAATTTGTTATATTTGGAAAATTATCTATTTCTTTTTGTGTAAATAACCATGGCCATGTCCATAACCAATACTGTTACCATGGCCGTATTCATAACCGTGGCCGCCTCCAATCGCAACACCATGACCGCCTCCAATGGCAATACCATGACCTCCTCCAATGGCAATACCATGACCAACACCTACTGAAGCTACATGACTTTCAACATGAACTGGCACAGGAACGGGAACTTTGTAGGGTACATGTCTTTCAACAGCTACCGGCACATGTTGCTCTACTGGCACTGGATAAGGACGATCGACAGCTACCTTAACGGGATAAGGTACTTGACGTTCAACAGGATAAGGAATTTCCTTGACGACAGGATAAGGCTGGGGCACAGGAACCTTAACAGGAACAGCTACTGGACGCTCAACTGGATAAGGTACAGGATGGTCGACTGGTACTTGAACGGGTACAGTGATCTGCTTTTCTACTGGATAAGGTACTGGCTTTTCAACTGGCACTGGATAGGGCTTGATGACATGAACAGGATAAGGGCGATCTACTGGCACTTTTACGGGTACTTGTACAATTTTTTCAACTGGGTAGGGTTGGGGTACATGCACTGGTACCTTAACTGGCACTTGTACTACCTTTTCAACTGGATAAGGCTGTGGTACTGGAACTTTGACAGGTACCTGTACAATTTTTTCAACTGGATAAGGTGCTGGAACAGGTACTTTAACGGGTACGGGACGATCAACATGTACTGGTACCTGCACGTGAACAGTTTTTTCTACTGGATAGGGCTGTGGTACATGCACGGGAACCTTGACGATTTCTTTAACAGGGACGCTGATAACTTTTTCAACAGGGTATGGTTGGGGTACGGGTACCTTGACGGGATATGTAACAGTTTTTTCAACAGGATATGGAACGTGACGTTCCACTTGATAAGGTACAGCTACGTTACGGACAACGGTGTTAACTTGTACATTTGTGGGTATATTTTCGGCAATGGCGGCACCGCCACCAATACCACCACCACCAACAGCAAGACCAACAATACCACCACCTCCACCGCCACCAATATATCCACCACCATGACCACCTCCAATGATGACAGCACCGCCACCATGACCACCCAAATAACCGTGACCCGAATGAGCGTAACCAGAGGGAGCATAACCGTGACCAATACCATGTAAAATACCACGTTTTTCCTGTTTCTTTTCAACAGTGCTCTCGGCAGCTTTAGCATTTGAGGCGGCAGGTTCGGGTTCAACTGATTTTGCTTCAACTTCCTTTTTGTCGTCCTCAGCATGGGCGAGAACGCAAAGGGCTAAAAGCCCAAAAATAAGCTAAAATTATATAAGAAAAGAAAAACTGGTGAGAAAATCTAATTAATAAAAAGAAATCGTTGCTAAAAAATTTTCTTTAGTCAATAATTCATTTCTGGGTCTAGCAGTACTTTAAAAAGTACTTTTACAATACTATTTTAAGCTTAAACCTTTACCCTAAAAGAGTTACATTGAACAGAAGTAGATTTTTCAAAATCTATAACCACTGTTTTTAATCCAAAACGCCATAAGAAAAACTTACATTTTAAAAGTAAAGACTTTTTAAAAAACAGTTTCAAAAGGCACATTAAGAAATTGCATTTTTAACAAAGTACCATTCATATAATCGCCTTAAAAATATGATTTTGGTTATGCTTTGATAAAAATCTTGCAAAACGTACCTTAACAAAGTTTAATTTTTAAAAGTATCTTTTAAAAATAATTTTCCAAAAATTCGTTTGAAAATATTATTTTATAAAATAATTTAAAAATTTTTTTAAGTAATTTTTTTTAAAATAAATTTAAAAAAATTTTTGTTTGAAAAATTCCTTTAACTTTTAAAACAATAATTAATATTGGTTTTTAAAAATTATATTTTTACACTTTTTGAAAAGTATGTGCTTAACAAACTAAAAAAGGTACCTTTTAACAAATATAATCTTAAAAGAGTACTTTAAAAAATCAGCTTATTGAAACCTGATTTTTAAAAATATTTAAAGCTAGAATTACATGACAAAATAAGTTAATTTTACAAAAGTACATTTTAAAAAGTACCATTTTAAAATCTTAAAAAATCGTTAAATTAGTATATTGTTACTAAAAATGTTTTTTTAAGGCTAATTTTAGATATAATCATTTGAGGAATGTCTTTATACAAATTTCTTAACTAATACCTTTTAAAAAGTACCTTTTCGGAAAGTTTCTTTTAAAAATCGCCTTTCAAAAAGACTATTTTAAAAACATGACATTTCTTCTTAATTACTTGCTAAAAGTACTTTTTGAATAATCCTTTTACTCATTTAAAAACTGTATTTTTAGAAATACGGCCTAAAAAGGTACTATTTAAAAACTGCCCAAGAAAAATCGTTTATTGAAAATTGTTTGTTAAAAATATGTTAAATATGTTAAAAATCGAGCTTTAAGGAAATATTATGTTTGTTTTATTTACGTAAAGGTACGCCAATTAACTTCCTATTAAGCGCTATGCCAAAGTACCGAACTATTCCTCACTATATTATTTTAATTGATTTTTATTAGTATTAAATAATAACTTTATATCACAATCGTGCAGCCATCTAAATTTTATTTTATTTTTTGACATCTATTTAATTTTGCATTAATAAATCATTGCCAAGTTTTAAATCAAAAATTAAAAGTGCAACGTGCAGTCAGTCAAAAAAAAAAAAAAAAATAATAAAGTTAAGATATTATTATATTTGCAATGAACTTGGCTTAAAGCCTATGACATGAGTGTTTTAGTAAACTCAGTCAAAGACGAATTTCTAAAATAATCATAAGAAAATTTTTTTTTAAATATATTTGTTCAGAGGAAGTCAGATGTGAAAATGTTAGTTAAATGTATTATGACCTTATTGGATTTAAATTTGTGATGTTGATGGTGATAAAGATTTTAACACTTTCAAATGTATATTTTTATATTAAAAATTAATTCACTTCCGGATTTACTAAGCAAGGAATTAATATCTAGACTTTATCCAATTAATGTTATGGATTAACTGAGTATAACAAAAAATATGGCTGCTAAAGCCATAAATCTAGTTGACTAATACCATAAATATGTTTCACAACAATTCAATTTCGAGTATGCTGCAGAAATAATAGAGATCTGAACAGAGTAAATTAGGTGACCTGCATATACTATAAATGTTCTTTAGCAAAAATATATCTTTAGATTTCAAGCCTAGTTTTAACTAAATACAGTCTAGACCCTTTTACAGTTTGAATTTTTAGGCAAGTGAAATATAATATAAAAAGGATGGCAAATAAAAGCTTTTAATAAATCTATTTTTAGTTTGGAAAGAAAAGCAATAACAAAATATGGTTTAAGATATTTAAAATATTTTCTATCTTAAAGTATACTTAGTCGATTGCAAAATAGCATTGACTAATAGATAACGTGCATGAAATTGTTCTCTTGAATTTTAATTCTACAAGACGTAAGACAGACTGGCTCGTATGATCCAAACTTAAAACAAACATATTAAAATAATCATAATCCACTATAAAAATCGTGGTTCTGTTAAAGTCCTTCAGAGAGCGCTATTAAGAATTTGGTCGTTAAATTTAAGTCAACAGATTCAATACAAAGTGTGCGAAAATCGACGCATGTTCGACCGGGTCGTTCAACTAAAAACATGGCAGCTGTGAGCCATAGTGTTGAAGCAGATCCAAATTTGACAATTCCTCGACATTCTCAATATTTGCGGTTATCCAAAACCACCACTTGGCAAATTTTCATAGGGATTTGACTTTGAAGTCATACTACGTTCAACTGCTATAAGAATTAATGGCAACTGAATTAAAGATTCGCCCAATTCATTTAGGAACTGGTTTTTCTGAAAAAATTATATTTTCAGACGAAGTCCATTTTCACATGTCACCGTATGTCAAGAAGCATATTTGCCAGAGTAATTATTGAGAAGCCTTTACATGCTTAACGTGTCACTGCAAGGTGCGCTATGAGGTCTGGAGGCATGATTAGGACGCTGAAAATGCGTTAATGGTCGATGAATCTCGCTATGTGAACAACTCAATTTTGGTCTAATATTGATGGCGTAGATATCACTGATAGCTAATGAAACGATCAATTTATTGCAAACGAAATTTCCCGATCGCATAATTTAGGACAATCAGCAGTTAAGTAGTCAACCATATCGTGTGATTTAACACCACTGGATTAGTTTTTGTGAAGCTATGTTAAGGACAGAGTCTATATGGAGCCAACTGAATCGATTTCAGCCTTAAGACTCAAAATACACGATGCGATTAATGAAATAGCACCGTTATTTTGCCAAAAAGTGATTAAAAATTTTGATTAAAGGATCGACATATGTTAGCGTGGTCGTGATATTGTTTTTCATTTAAAATTCTCTTCAACACAATAGAAATTTGAATCATATTTACTCAATTTTTTTTTTGACTAACTAACTTCTTGTTGAAAAACCCTTAATAATTATTTAGACATTTGAAGACATTGTAGACATTAAAATTTTGAAAATTGTTTTTTGAAACCTGATAGTATTAAATTGTAAGTGTTTTTTGTGGATTCTAAGTGGAAAGGAATTTAAAAAATTAAAGTATTTGTAAATTTTTCATTAAAATAGAAAAATAAGCATTAGCAGAGTATAATGCAGCCTTTTCTAGATCCCTAAATTTGTGGTCTAATATTTTTGTCACAATCGTTGTATAATTCAAGCAAACTAATTTGATTAATAAGAATACCAGGATTATTAAAAAAGAATCAATATTATTTTCGTTAGATAAAGTCCAGATACAGTTGCCAGAAACTTTTCTTGTTATAGTCTTTATTAATTGACACCTTAGTGATATATTTTATTAAAGTCTTTTAACCGTTTGTTGACCAACGAATGCTATTTTTAATTCTCATACTTTTTGCTTTATATCACAATAGATTTTGTTCAAGTATTTTATTGATTTGCGATACCATGATTTCAGTTTTAGCTATAAGCGTTGTTTTAATTTTTTAAACCAACTACTCTGAACCAACTTTAATCTGCAGGAACTTAAAATAAAGTAATAGTAATATAAAAAATGACCAATCACTGAACCAAGCTTGTTTCATTCATGTATAATATAAAGAAAAATTTGTAAATAAATTCAAATAATGTAAACGTTATGATGAACTAGCAATGTCTACATATTTCTGTGTAGCTCATAACAACATTAAACCTTAACAAACTTGTATGACAAGAGAAAAAAACAACAGAAAAATAAAGCCGGTAACACATTCTTGGCGTTATTTTATTATTATTATTATTATTTTTTATATATGGCTTAAACTCAATAAAGGTTATTGCTTGACAACAACACCAAATAATATTATTGTTACATAACTTTGTTTTGACTTTACAAATTAAATAATTTCTTTTACAACATATTTAAAGCTTTATTTTATTAGTTTTAACTATAAATTGAAACATAGTTTGTTTATTGCAAATGTATTAAGACCAAGAAATGCAGTTGATTTCTGCACGTAGTTTTTGTTTTAAGCAATTTAGGCTACACACGCTTCCTTTTTAGGTTATGTACAATTTTCTTTCACTGAAAGTTTATGGACAACGGAAGTATTTTAATATACAATTAAGTTTGCACATATTTATGTCCGTTTGTGGAAATTAGTCGTATTGTAGTAGGAAATTGCTCTACTTCAGCTTTTGTATTATATAATATTTATTATTTATTTGTTTGTTGGCCTAGTTGTTACTAAGTAATATATAATGTTAAAAATTGAATAAAGTATTTGGGCTTTTGCTTCTTCAATAAATGAAATTTTAAACGATTTTTAGATCTTAAAAAGGTTAAGTTGTACTGTAGGAAGCTTTAAATGAAGGGTAACAGTTGTAAATCATATTAAATTTGATGAATGAATACTTAAGAAAAGGCAAGCTTTAATTCATAAGAAGTTAGGCTTATAAGGAAGATCAGCTTAAAGCCACAAAAAGTTATACCCACATTCTTTAACAATTTTTAGTCAGCGAATAAAAGTTTTACCAAAGAATTGAATTTGTTGTAAAAATAATTGTTTAAATAACTATTTAGTTCTTAAAGTCCAAATTGATGTTACGGAGACCTCTGCAGAGATATGGACAATGAGCAGTAAAATAAACCGCTTGTTTAATTGCTGTCATTCCTTTCCACTTTTGCTGGCTGTTTGTTCGGTATGAATGGCGAGCGCAAGAACGTCGATAATGACCATGAGTAGATTCGACCTTACTAAAGGAACTACCCAAATCCGAACACTGACTCACCAGTACAGTTTAGAATACGGCTTGAGAATAATGTCTATACATTGAAAGCGCTCATCGTTCATATCGAACAAACAGCCAGCAAAGACGGAAAAAATGACAACAGTATTTCAATTACTGACGGAACGAACCCGAAATTAGATAAATTAACAAATGGGATTGAAGAAGCGTCTTTTAGCAATTAAATTTTTCATATCCCACAATGATATGCTTGTGCGAACTGAAATTTATGTTTAATGCAAGCAAAACTAAACTATACTTGCGGCCTGTCCATTAAAAAAGAAATACCAATTAAGTAATTCCAACTAACGAATAAATAGCATCATTACAGAGGCAGAATAAATTACATTTAAATAAATATTGAGACATAAGCTCTATCTATCCAGTTAACTAAATAAGAATATACGGGATTTCTGAACGGTAGCAGCAATGGAAATATTTAAATATTTCAATTAAATTCAATGTATATAGAGTTTTATTAATCAGACATATGAAGATATAAGAAATCTATCTTAAAGATAAAAATAGTAAATTTTAAGTGAATAATTATTTACACAATTTTCGCTAGACTGTTTATAATATTGATTGTGGTGCTTTTGTGGCCTTAGCATAAGCGAGTTATTGATCTTATAAGATTTACATTACCAATGGATATAAAGTCAAGTAATAACGGCCAAATTTTTCTCTTATGCAGAAGATTTTAATGCTGTTGTTGCACAAAACTGATTTTGGAAAAAATTAAGTCAGAACACTTAGCCGTAAAGCATAGTATTTGAATTAAAGAAGTATTCCAGGTGGTCATGTGCACAAAAATTTAAACCGAAGATGTTTATAAAATCTAAATACCGTGATGTATTTTAAATTAAAAAAAATTTATTGTGTATAAATAAACAAAAAATAATTTAGCTGCTGTTAAAAATATTTTGTTATCAAAATGAAAAATTAATAAAATTTTTAATAGACTCAATTAAATATTAACTTAAAAAAAACAAAAACAAAATACAAAATTTAACAATTAAATAGTTGTATAAATTTGGTCACTGTAGCCAGTTCCTAAATTTATAATTATCGATTTGTAAACTTATTTACTTTTAATAAATAAACAAATAAATAAATAATTAAAAATAAGAAAATATGTTTTGCATTAAATAAATAGTTGAATCAATTAAAAATTTAATTAAATTTTATCTCAAAAATTACAGCATTCATTGATAGGTGAAAAAACTTGTTTTTGTAAATATCTTTACAGCATTTTAAAATGTGGCTTTTTCCTAGATTTCAGGCAGAGAGAAAATAATTTTTCGCAATATTTTTCTTCAAGGTTTTTAAAACAAGGTCACGGGAAGTTGCTTCTGTTTGATCGTCATACATTAATACATTTCTTAAATACTGCTTTCTTAAGAATACAAATAATATTCAAAAGAAATTATATGCCCATAGTTTAGTTTATCTTCAGGGTTTTCAGAATAAGGAGAATAAAGCAGCTGCAAAGTAGCTTGTATTTGGTCCTCATACTTTAACATATTTATTAAATACTGCTTTTTTAAGAATGTAATGCATAATTAAAATAAAATTCCATACCGGTGTCTATTTTTAATTCCTAGAGTTTTGGCAGAGAATAAATAATTTTCGCAAAACTTTCTTCAAGGTTTTAAGAATAAGGATATAGCAAGCATCTTATATTGGATCCTCATACATTAATACATTTACTAAAAATTGGTTTCCTAAGAATATAATAATAATATATACCCCTAATTTAGCTAATCTAGAGGAGTATTAAACTCAAGCAACTTTAGTTCGCCTTCGATCAAAAAATAAACTCTTAAATAAAGAACGGAAGAACGAAAAGCAAAATACTGAATTTTAGCTTTAATTAACAAATCTAAGTATTTAATTTAATATTTATTAAAATTTTGAATTTACTTTTGCAGAAAATATCATTTCCGCTTGCTTTAAGAGCACTGCAAATCTAATCGCTCACGTTTTTAGTTATAATTTGGGGAAGAAGTAAAAATAATTTACTTTGTTTGCAGTGTATAAAGATTTAATTTACAATTTTTGCTAAGTAATTATTATGTCCGTATTTCACAAACTTTCATTTTTAAATGACCGTGATAGCTAGTTAAAGCTTTAACATAGGTTGCAAGTGCAATGAAAAAAATGTTGGACGTCCCCGAATTAGAAAAAATACAAAAAAAGTTGAGCGCATTTTTTTAAGCAAATAAGTGAGCAATGAATTTAACCAGCCCGCAGGCGGTCTAGGGTACTACAGGGTTAAGCGAGATTTTGTTGAAAGAAGTAGCAAATTCAATTAAAAAAATTATTTTTGTTTATATAAATTTTATAACCTTTCTTGAATGTTGTTAATGTGAAACAATTTAGGTATTCAGAGATTTAGTTATTTGATGATTATCTTATGTGCTATTCCACAATTATTATTCAGTTTTTGTTGCCAATTTGCAATAGTTCAAACTATATTACGGGTACAAAATAGTTTTACAAAATCTAATGTATAAAAGAAATTTTTACAGCACTTATCATAAAGGCAAATAAGCGAAATACATTCTCAGACGAACCCAAGTAACTGTTAAATAACAAAAAGACAAAAATATTAAAATTAATCCCCCCCACATAAAACGCCATATGGCTGACATTCTGGCTACATCGGCAGATAAGACGATTGTGGGATGAATATCTGAACCAGAAATACTGACTCAACAATATGTGATACACGTTGCTGTATTTACAAAAAAGGCGCTCGCCATTTCCGAACAAACAGCCAGGAAAGACATTAAAAGGACGAATTGAAAAATATGAAAGAAAATATTAATATTTTCCAATTTTAGACATTTTGAATAAAAAACCCATAGGGTTAATCAAAAAATATTTTTTTCCTTAAGCCTGTAAAACAAACAATTTATTAATTGTTGTATTAATTGAGTTATTAAAAACAAAAAATCAATAAAATTTTTACTACGAAGCAATTAAAATTAAATTTATTTTACAAAATGAAATATTCGCAGGTATTTATTACATTGAACAGGTCTTTCGGGTAGCAAACAAATTAAAAGCAATTTAAATATTGTGGTTGGGAAAGAAAAATAAACTGATCGACATAATATATCTGTAAGGATGATTGCAAAAATTTTTTTATTAAAAATTATCTCTATTGAATATGAAATCTGTACGAAATTTGGCAAACTAATTCTTTCCTACACCTTATTTATTATTCTAGGCAGTACTGTACGCTTTTCATAGTTAAATGCGGTTTAGCTAGGTTTTCTTAAATCTTAAGACATATTTTTAAAAAATACTATTTTAACGATGTTCAAGAATAAAAATCTGAACTTAAAACTAAGTTAAGGCAGTTTAATGCTCTAGCTCACTCATATTTATCGATTTGAAACGCAGTTCGATAAATATTTAAATTCTTAACAAACTTGGAATATATATCGTTTGATATACATATTATATATTATTTCTGACTAATTATTACTATTACTGGCTAGAAGCTACAGCACCACTTGCTTCATTTTGTTTTTGGGTATACATTTCCATAGAGAGATAGAGAGAGCATCACAGTAGTGTTGGGTTTTTTTTATTAAGTTAAGGAAAAAGCATAATTCGATAAATATTTAAATTCTTAACAATCTTGGAATAAATATCGTTATATATTATTTTTGACTAAGAAATTTATTAATAACTGTCTACGAGCTGCAGCTCCGTTTTCTGCATTTTATTTTTTGGGTGTGGATTTCCATAAAGACAGAGTCAGAGTGTTTTATTAAATACTTCATTTAGATTTTTAAGAGTTATACCGAAAAACTAAAATTTTTTAATTTTAAGTTTTGTGGCTGCATGATATTTTGCTGTTGGGTGATAAAAAAAATCAGCTAACTTAATATTAAAAGACTTAAGAAACAAACCTTGTTAAAGTATAAATATTGTTTGAAACAGATAAAAATTTCCCCAAAAATTTATTAAAATCAAATATAAATAATTATTAATCTTAGTAGCGGTCTTTTTTAAATAAATTTACCACTATATTTTTCAGTATTTCGCTTTCCTGTGGAAAGCTTCTTCAGGAAATTTTTTTTTATAAAAACAAACATTATAACAATTTTCAATTTTTTTGTTTTTATAAAAAATAACTTCTTGAAGAAGTTTTCCACATGAAAGCGAAATAGTAAAAAGACCGCTACTGAGATTAATAATTATTTATTTAAAAAAAGAGGTCGAATAAAAATAATAATCGAAATCAATTATATTTAGAGTATAAAATCGCCTATTTATGCTATTCAATGGAAATGTGAAAATATGAAAATAAAAATTTTAAAAGAAAATTGTAGTTAAAATGTAATTATTTTATTAATTTCAAAATTTAAAATGCCTCATAAAGTATTTTAGTTGCAGTTAATGAAAAAATATATTCCGAAATGTTATTAATACTTAAACAAAATTTCAAAATTTAAAAGCCTTTTTATTTAGTTGAGGTTATAAAACTGATCAAACAATTATTTCATTTTTTAATACATAAATATTTAATAAGTATTTTGATATGAAATTACTGTTGCAATAAATAAGGAATAGTGCTCGTAGTCTTTCGGCAAAAACGGATAAAAAATATCAAAAAATTTATTATAAAATTCGCTTAAGATACAAATATTTAGAGGCTCTGGATGATAAAATAAACTTTTAAAAAATTAAAATTTTTGGATTTGAAAACTAATGGTTTCTAGTTGTTAAAATTTCATTAAATAATAAAAAACTAAATTTAAATTTAAAAACTAAACACATATACACTTTACGCTTCAGTCTCGTTAAATTCAAATATAACGAAAGAATAAAATTTATAGCTGCATAACTCAGTATAGAAAATGATAATTTGTATTATCTTGAAAATTTAATTCTTGTTTGCTGTTGTTAATAAATAATAATTTTTAATGGCACAACTTTATTCTAAATTATACAGCTAATTATTACTAATTAAACACTTAAATGTTTAAACTTTAAACTTTTGATTTTGTTTGTTCATTCATTTGCGCGCTTGACGCTTAAGTCTTTTGTTTTTCTTATTTTAATGTTCAATATATTGAATTCTTTTTTTTTTTTTTGATATTTAATTTTGTGCTTGTAATTTAACTGTATATTAAAGTATAACACACTTTTTTAAGCAACATTTTGTTTCTCATGTTCTATTTTTATGTTCAAGATTTTGTTTTCGCAATAACAAATTAAAAAACCTACCATAGATTTCATTTTTGTTCTTTGTTTTTTTTGTTAAAAAAATTACACCGCACACAAACACACTTCGCTCACACAGTCAGTTATAAATAGCTCTTCGTCCTTCGAGTTTTGTATGAATAATGAGGGTTGTTTTTGGACGAACCCACAACACTTAACTGAATAATTTTGACCAGCGTACACAAGCTTTATATACCAGCGCTCAAAAATTAAGTTAACAGCGATCCAAAGCATCTCACCACTTTAGATTATTTTTTAATATTTTTAGCTGAAACTTTGCTTTTGTTTTAAAGAGTCAAGAGGGGTTGGAGATATGTTTTGTAATTAAAAAACTTTTTTTTGTTTCTTTCAATATTAAAATTATTAAAGCAGCCAATAAAGATCAAAGTAAAAATTTTTTGAGAGCCAAAGCAAAGACAATTTTGCGACCATAAAGTTTGTGCAGCAGCCATAAAAAGAGCAGCTGCATAAAAAAAGCTTTCAACTAAAAATCAAATTATTATTTAAAAAGAGTTTATTTGAATCTTTTATATTGAAAGTGAGAGTTTTTAAGCATAAAAGCTTTTTATTCGTATACGTATACAAGAGAGCGTTACACGTATACTATCGGTGTATACATGTGAAATGGATATGCTGCTATAAACAAATCGGTGTGTTTTTCTTAATTGTATAAGTGGGTGTTAGCGTTGGCTCACTATACAAGTTTTATTTAGTTTTTGGATTGCATTAGTAATGTTGTTTTAAAGGAATGATTATATAATACAATTATTTTGAATTATTGCAAAATGAAAAATTATTTATTTTTATTAACATGGCAAAGTGGAGTAAGTAGTTTTTTTTATTTTAAATGTTTAAGGAAAAATAGCTTGAAAAGAAGATTTTTTTGTACAAGTAATGTTCAAATAGCTGTTGATTAATCTATTCCTTTTTTAAACGATGGCCTATTAAATATTTCTTTAACTATAGTTTTCTAAAATATAAATTTATTTTGTAAGAATAATAAATTTTATTTTATACTTTAAAAATTGGGGGTTTTACCGCAAGAAGTTTATTTTCAATTATGGCAACACCAACAACACGATGGTTTTGCAATTGCTGTAATGAATTCAATTTCGCATGAAAATCGCATTAAAATAATTAAAATCCACTACGAAAATGGTGCTTCTGTTAAAGTTACATTTCGGTTCTATTTTGGTTCGATTCTGGTTCTGTTGAAGTTACATTTCGTAAAATGCGTCATATTTTTGGGCTAGTAAGAATTTGGTCGTTATATTTCAATCGGCAGGCTCGATACTAAACGTGGGAATACTAGCGTGTGTTTGCCCGGATTGTTCAACTGTTAACATCGTAGCCGTGAGCCATAGTGTTGAAGCAGATCCAAATTTGTCAATTCCTCGACGTTCTCAACAATTGTTACAAGGTTCAACTGGTTCAGGAATTGAAGTATAGCGAGCATTTAGATCGCTGTAGTTTCGCTCAATTCGTTCAGGAAGAACCGGCTGTTTTTCCGAAACAATAATTTTTTCAGTCGCAGCCCATTTCCATTTGTCAGGGTATATCAACAAGCAAAATAGCTGCATTTGGGCTTCTGAAAATCCTAGAACCATTGCATGTTCAACGTGTCAGTGCATGTTACTCTATATGGTCTGGAGGGGAGATTGGGCCGTTTTTTTTTTTTTTGAAGATGAGGCCGGAAATGTGGTAACGGATAACGCTATGGCGAAATGCTAACAACTCAATTTTGGCCTATTATCGACGATGTGCATATCACTGACATGTGGTTTTAACAGGACGGTGCCATATGCCACACAGCCAATGAAACGATCAACTTATCAACCAAATTTCCCGATCGCATATATTCACGACAATCAGATCGTGTGATTTAACACCACTGGACTATGTTTTGTGGGGCTATGTTAAGGACAGGGTCTATATGGAGCCAATCGAACAGACTAGTCAAAATATGTGATGTGATTAACTAAATAGGGCCGCTATTTTGCCAAAAATAGATTAAAAAAAAATAGATTGAGGTCTGTCGGCGAGGTCGTAGTGGATATTTGCCAGATATCATTTTTCATACATAATTGCCGAATTACAAATTTCAATCATTTTAATCTTAATTTTTTTATTTTATTTTGTTTTAGAAAACAAACTTCTTGTTGAAAAACCCTTTATAAACCTTACGTATAAAACATTAAATGCTGTTGGCTTACGGGCATTTTACGATACCTTCTATTCCTTATTAATGTTTGCGGTTCTATATTCCCAAGAAATACTCTGACAGCATGCTGGGAAGTTGTTGGTTAACTTTTCCTTTTGCTAGAAAATTGAAATATCTTTTTCTGTTCTGATAAATTTTATAGGATCTACCGTTGATATCCCCTAAAAAGCAAAAAAATATAATTTTTAAGAAAAAAATATTTTTTATGTGAAAGCATCAATACGTGCTGTATTCTTATGTGATGAAAATGCCACAGATATGGCTGTTGCACTATTGTTCTAAATAAATCACATTCTTGATGTTAAATTTTTGGTAAATTTTTCAGGCATAGATGGCTTTCAAGATATCAATTGTTATTGATTTAGTAGCATAAGCATTATATGATCCCACCTGAAAAAATTGTGAGATCCCAAATCGCAAAATTTTTTAAAACCAATTGAAAACTCCTTTTCACGAAATAAATTTAATGCCAAATTTTAACTTTCATAAGGCGATGGTTACGCTCATCGAATAAAACACTCTGTTATCCTGTTTAAACTACATCTAGCACAAATAAATATTATCTGCATGTTTTAACTAAAAATCATTGATAATGGTGTGTGAATGATTTATAGCGACTAAAAGTTATTTTTATTTTTAAAGAAATAAATAAAAGGGGATGAATTTTTTAGGATGAAATGGAGCCTTAAGGAGTGTAATGAATTGGTTTTATTGCATTTGTGGCAATTTTACTTGTTAACATAAGCTAAAAGTAAACCTTTGTCTAGATAATTTGCTCACGCTTTCAAGGACCAATCTTTTCATAAGGATTAGCTAGACTACACAGATCATAAATGTTAAAAAGTTAGCGCAGTTTAATAGTTGTCTGACAATTATCTATTGGGCTTAAAAGACAACACTATATCATCTAATTTAAGTTACTTTCTATATTTCTATAGGAAAATTTGCGACACCCGAAAATATTTCTACACGAAAATTTGCGACACTCGAAAATATTGCTATAGGAAAATTTGCGACACTCGAAAATATTTTTATAGGAAAATTTGCGACACTGGAAAATATTTCTATAGGAAAATTTTGAGACACTCGATAATATTTTTATAGGAAAATTTTGAGACACTCGATAATATTTCTATAGGAAAATTTTCGACACACGAAATTATTTGTAAAGGAAAACTTGTGATACTCGAAAATATTTCTAAAGGAAAATTTGCGACACTCGAAAATATTTCTATAGAAAAATTTGCGACACTCGAAAATATTTCTATAGGGAAATTTGCGACACTCGAAAATATTTCTATAGGAAATTTTTGAGACACTCGGAAATATTTCTATAGGAAAATTTGCGACACTCGGAAATATTTCTACAGGAAAGTTTGCGACACTCGAAAATATTTCTATAGGAAAATTTCATACATAGTTATGTGGCCTCACTCACGCAATTAAAGTTCAATGAGAACGGAATCATTTTCCTGTTGAATGCTATTTATTCATTTTACATTCATTTTATTAGCCAAGGAATTTGATAATTTTTTTTTGCTTTGACTAAAATATTTTTTGGTGATCTAAGCAGGGACACTGAATTTTTTTTTATCAAAAAATTACATTAAAAAATATTAATAATTTTAATTACAATAACAGAGAAATTATGACTTCTTAGCAAAAGCTGAAGTTGTGTTGTTTATTTAATAATAATAATAATAAATCTAAATGAATGTATACAAAACTCATAAAATTTTCACAAATTACTACTGTTTTTCATAGCACGTGCTGTTTAAATCATCTTTAATTTTAACGCTTCTTTAATATAATAAATAGCAAGTCAAAGTATTGCTAACGTGCCTCATTTATGCTTCTGCACATTTTTTTATTTTTCTTTAGAGTTTATTTTAAAAACATAAAATTATATTAAGTTGTTTTTACTGCTTTAACTTCATCTTCATAAATAGCAAAGTAGGTAGCTGGAAAATAGCTGCATAAATACACATTTAAGCCTCTATGCCACAGAGTTGGGTGAACAATATATTAAGCAAAACTAATTAAAATTGATGTTTGGCATATAAAAAGTAAAAATGGGTATTTAAAAGTGGTTATAAAATACCACTGACAATCGATTAAATTACGAGATGATTTACCACTTTTATAGTTTGTGTATTAGAAAAATAGCTACACTAATTCAGCTCAGCTAGTGTTATACAATAATGGGAGTTTTTCTTAGCTTTTTTTTCTATCTCTAAAAACAAAAAATAATTATATAAGTGAAAAATTGAAAATCAGTCTACAAACATAATTTAGTTTTGGCAATTTGGTTTTTTTTGGCAGCTTTAGCTCTACTAGCACACTTTTCTTTTGAAAAGCTATTAATAGGCCATTTGTATTTTAAAGCTATTGTTAATGTTACACTTTCAAAATGCATTTTTTTTGTTTCACAGTTAAATTGTATGCAATTTTTTTTAAGAAAGGCTATATTTTGCTCTGCTTAAAAATTGTGTAACTTTTAAAATGTTTCTTTTTTTTAAATTTTCATTATTTATTTTGATAATCACTTTATTCTCATATGGCTTTAATTTTCAAACACCAATCTTTCTTGTAATGTCTTATGAGGGGTTAACCGATGTTTGGGGTGCGCCCCAAACATGTTTAAATGCGAATTAATCGTGAATACATTGTTATGCTTGAAATCTCAATACCGTTTATTAACTTTTATAAATGCATCCTTTCACTTTATTTCTTGGTTATGCTTAATTAATTGTGTAAAACAAAACTTCCGCTTAAGATTTGAAAATTCTTTTACAATAATCTAAACCAAACAAAAGACTTAAGATACAAACTTCTTTTTGATAAATAAAAATGAAATCAAAATACTTATTTCAGGTATAAGCGGTTAATAGAATTTTAAATGTCAAACGTTTTACCATAATGTTATATTTATTTACCTTTCATTCTAATAAATTAAATTGCATTGCATTAATAGCGTCTTTGCATTTAATTTTTTTTATCTTTCTTCTCGAACAATTTATAATTTTTAACAGTTTTTAGCAACTGAATTATTCTGAAACTTGGAATAAACTCGTTTTTAGTTTCAATGACAAAATAATCTTAATTTAAGTAGAATTGCAATTCTTAAGGAAAGAAATTGGCATAATTAAAAAAAAAATATTTTAGTTTTAAATAAGACAACAGAAATTAGCTTAAGGTTATGCTATTTAATTATAAAAATTATAAAATCAAAGAACATGCTGCAATCAATTCTAAATAAAAAAATTTATTAAAATAAAAATATGATGATAATTTATATATTAACTTCTAATTTAAAATTTTAACGAATATTAAGATAATTAATTCAGGTATTAAATAATTTTTTTAAATGCTTTAACAAGCTGAGCATTACTCGGGCTTGAGTTGGAGACTTCACAGTTCTGGTCCAGAATACATGACATAGCATGGTGACTGGATCCGGAACATTTACCATGTGTTCTTGGTCAAAAGTGAGGTAATCCTTGCCCCTTAGTCTTTTCATGAGGGCCTGCGAAATAATCAGTCAGATAACAGCAATAGGCGAACTCTGGGACTTACTGATTCCCGGGGAAATAAAGTGGATGTTACCCAGTTGGCTACTGCCAGCCTTTAGAGGACTGGACCCCCTTTTATCCCCAGATCACACATATCTTATTGTTAAGATTTCACCCCCTGTGGGAGGCGTATGAGATATATAAAGATATCTAAGTTTTATATTGATACTGATATATTTCCTTACGGCAAAAACCCTCATTACTGGCAATTTATTTGGCACTCTTGCCGAGCGCTTTCGATGCGATGACATAATTTACAAGCCGCATCTTGGATAGTTCTTATTTGAAAATAATTCTATAGAAAAATTTAAAATACCCAAAAAAGGTTCCCACAGGGGCACTTAGTCTTGATGGACCTCTTCACCAGCTTGACATGTGCCTTTGGGGGTAAAACGAGGCAACAATCACCTGGGATAACAAGAGCTCTAAGCTGAAAGAGACATAGAACTTTTGAAATCCGATCAGTAATTTATTACACAAAAACTGGTACTACGGAAACCAGTTGAACGGAGGACTATGGCCTTGGTTATTGTTCTAGTTATTGTTAAGGCCCCTCGGGTAGCAACATGGTGGGCTTTCAAAAAAGTATCGAAGATATGTTAACAAAAGACACTCGAAAATATTTCTATAGGAAAATTTCGCGAGACTCGAAAATATTTCTATTTGAAAATTTTGCGACACTCGAAAATATTTTTATAGGAAAATTTTGCGACACTCGAAAATATTTCTATTAGAAAATTTTGAGACACTCGAAAATATTTCTATTAGAAAATTTTGAGACACTCGAAAATATTTCTATTAGAAAATTTTGAGACACTCAAAAATATTTCTATAGGAAAATTTGCGATACTCGAAAATATTTCTAAAGGAAAATTTTGAGACACTCGAAAATATTTCTATAGGAAAACTTTGCGACACTCGAAAATATTTCGATAAGAAAATTTTGCGACAATCGAAAATATTTCTATAGGAAAATTTTGCGACACTCGAAAATATTTCTAAAGGAAAATTTTGAGACACTCGAAAATATTTCTATAAGAAATTTGAGATCCTATTTCTATAGGAAAATTTACGATACTCGAAAATATTTCTAAAAGAAAATTTTGAGACACTCGAAAATATTTCTATAGGAAAATTTTGCGACACTCGAAAATATTTCTAAAGGAAAATTTTGAGACACTCGAAAATATTTCTATAGGAAAATTTGGGACCCTCGAAAATATTTCTATAAGAAAACTTGAGATCCTCGAAAATATTTCTATAGAAAAACTTGCGATACTCGTAAATGTTTCTTAAGGAAAATATGCGATTTCTATAGGAAATTGCGATACACGAAAAGATTTCTATAGGAGAATTTTCGTTACTTGAAAAGATTTCTACAGGAAATTTTGCGTCAAAAGATTTCTGAAGAAAAATTTACGATACTTCAAAAATTTCTATAGAAAAATATTCGATACAAAAAGGTTCACCATAGTCGTAAAAATATTTGAAAAAATTTACGACAGAAAAATTAACGGTAAACGAAAATATTTCTACTGAAAAAATTTACGATACTCGAACATATTTCTATTGAAAAAGAAAGTATCGTAAATACTTGAGAACATTTCTATAGAAAATTTCAATAGAAAAATATTTATGCAAAAATTATATGATGGCACATTATGGCTTTAGGAATACTAATGGTACCAAAAAGTGTTATACTGAAAGGCTAGAGACATTTTATAATTGTTGTTATGATAAAGATAATTTGTTTTATAATAAAATTTAAGGTTTTTACGATTAACATTTTTATTATTTTTAAATTATTGATAATTTTTTATGTCAAAAGTTTATATATAAATAAATATTCTAGAAGAATAATATTGATTATTGAGATATAGTTTAAGCTTTAATGCTATATTTTAATATTATATAATGTTTTTGGTCCTCTTCTTTGTTAAGAAGAGAACTAGTTTCATCTAATAACCAATTTTATAGATTGTTTTTATTAAAAAAATACATTATGATTTTCGAAGAAATGTTAAATATTTTTTATTTTTAATAGAATCAACTTGTTTCATATTATTAATTGTATGGTATCCCAATTTGTCAAAGAAACATATTTTATTTTTATATGCTAATAATTAAAAATATAAATATATTTACTAACCAAATAACGAAATAAAATAATTTACTGTTTTTAGAGGCGGCTTCTTATTTTAATAAATATTAATAGTGTTTAAACACAAGTCAGCCAACCATCATTAGCATAATTAACAGTTGTTTATTTGGTACAACGATAGCAACATAATTAAAACAAACAACATTTAGCTATGAACATAAAGGTATATTTTAAGTTTTTTTATTGTTTTTTAGTGAATTGAATTAAAACTATATTTTATATAAAATAGTTTTTTAATAAATGCAAAATTATCGTGATACATCTGCTTTATTTTATATTAGTTTTTATCGATTAATAAATGTCAAGAGATGCTAAGATTTTGAATATCATTTCAAATATATTTTTAACTAGTTAAAGCTACAAAAGCGTATAGCGCATATTAATCAATTAATAAAGATGAACTTGAACTTGAAACTTTTGCTTTTAAGAGTTTGTGCTTAAAATTTGTTTCTCATATAAATTTAGTTGATGTTTTGGTATGACTTTGGGGGAGAAAAAATAAACATCTATGCAGCCACACTATTGCGATGATGTATGATTTTTTGCTTAGGATGTTAATCGAATTTTTTTCTTTTAAGATTGTATTATCTGAAGGGTAAAAAGATTAAGGATTATTTTTGTATTATTATTTCTGTTGTGCTGGATTATTTTTGCTTATCTTTAGTCTCATAAAACTCATTAGTTTTATGTTTAACTAGTTTGTGACTTAAATAAACAAATACTGGTCTGAAAATAATATAGTGTTTTTGGAAATAATAAAATAAATAATACAGGTAATAATCCCTATATTAACTGTATTAACATTTAAATTAATAATTTATTTTTTACTTCTAATTTTGTTACAAAACTATTATCGTCTTTTTTTATTATTTTGTTTTCTCTAAAAAATTGGATTGTTTATCTAGTTTTCTATATACGAAAACTTTTGGATGGTTAATTTATATAGAGAAAAAACACTAAACCATAAAGGTTAAATCGTAAATTTGTGTACAGAAAAGTTTTCAGACTTTAAATTTGCCAAAAACAAAAATTAATTAAATCTTTTATTTTTTCTAAAGGAAATTTCTTAGGTTTAGGTAGTTTCCTGAAAACGCGTAAAACAGCAACATTTTCTGAATATCGTAAATTTTTCTACAAACAAATTAAAATCGTAAATTCTTATATTGTCTAAAAGGAAATTGTAGATCCTAAATTTTTCTATAGAAAGATTATACGATTTTAAATTATTCTATAGAGAAATTAACGGATAATAAATTATTCTATAACAAAATTCTCTTCATAAAGCAATTACTAGATCGTAAATTATCCTGTAGAAAATTATGTGATCGTAAATTTTCCTGTGGAGCAATTATCAGATTGTAAATCATTCTATAGAGAAATTATCATATCGTAAATTATTCTGTAGAAAAATTATCCGAATTTAAATTATTTTATAGAGAAAATATCAGTTCGTAAATAATTTTATAAAGAAATTATGAGATCATAAATCTTTTTGTAGAGAAATTATTAGATAATAAATATTTCTAAAAAGAAGTTTTTATATCGTAAATTTTTCTGTATAGAAACTCTTAGATCGTTAATTATTCTATAGATAAATTATCAGATCGTAGATTAATCTATAGATAAATTATCATATATAAATTATATAGAACAATTTTCAGATCGTAAATTTGTCTATAGAAAAATTTTCAGATCGTAAATTTGTCTGTAGAAAAATTCTCAGATCGTAAATTTGTATATAGAAAAATTCTCAGATCGTAAATCTATCTATAGAAAAATTGTCAGATCGTAAATTTGTCTATAGAAAAATTTTCAAATCGTAAATTTGTCTATAGAAAAATTTTTAGATCGTTAATTTGTCTATAGAAAATTTCTCAGATCGTAAATTTGTCTATAGAAAATTTCTCAGTTCGAAAATGTGTCTATAGAAAAATTTTCAGATCGTAAATTTGTCTACAGAAAAATTATAAGATGCTAAATTTTTCTACAGAGAAATTATACATTTTTCTATAGAGAAATTATAAGATCGTAAATTATATTATAAAGAAATTTTCAAATCGCAAATCTTTTTATAGAGTAATTACTAGATCGTAAATTTTCTATAGAGAAGTTTTTAGATCGTAAGTTATTCTACAGATAAATTATCAGATCGTAGATTTATCGATAGAAAAATTATGAGGATGTAAATTTGTCCATAGAAATTTTATTAGATCGTAAATTTTTCTATAAAGAAATTATCATATTGTAAATTATTCTATGGAAAATTTATAGGATCGTATATTATTCTAAAAAAAAATTTCAAATCGGAAATAATATTCTATAGGCAAATTATCAGAGTATAAATCTGTCTATAGAAAAATGATCATATGGTAAATTGTTCTGTAGAACATTTATTATATCGTAAATTATTCTTTGGAAAAATTACCGGATCGCAAATTATTCTATAGAAGAATTATCAGATCATAAATTGTTCTACAGAAAAGTTGTATGATTGTAAAGTTTTTATTTTTTATAAAAATAATCGTAGGATCGTAATTTTATTTTACAGAAAATCTTTATGATCGTAAATTTTTTTATAGAAAAATTATAAAATCATCAATTTGTTATAAAGAAAAATTTTTATTGTGTAAATTTATTTATGGATAAACTGTAAGATCATTAATATTTTCTATAGAAAAAATCGTAAGATTAGTTTGTTTTCCTATAGATAATTAAATTAAGTTTGGGGTACTGAAAAATTAATACCACAATGTTTAGAAATTGAACAATTTAGGAATTAATCAAATAGGTGGGGCATGTGACAATTACTTAATTGAAGTCTTTTCATATTTGGAGGTTACTTTTGCCTCACCTTGTATTAACCAAATACAAATTCACACAACAATTTTCTAAGAAAACGCCAACGGTAATGTCTTTACCTATATAGTAGATGTGAAAACTATTACATTTATATTCGCGTTTCTTTAATAACATTTCGTATGTACGAGTAAGAGGGTGTAGAATATAAATAAAGACGGAACAATAAAATGTTTTTTATTACAAAATCTCGAGTACACGACATAATTCCCAAGAGAGTCTTGGCAAGAAATGTATCTGTATTGTTTGTTATTTTTAGTTACTGTTTTTATTTATTTATTTATTTTTTGCAAATGGTGATGGTAATTTAATTGTTTAAGTCTAGTTAAAAAAATATTAGAAAAAGTTAATGTTGGTGTAATAGCTAGTTTTAATAGCAGTGGTGTTTGCGTTTACGTGTTGGCTGTATTGTTTTTTTCTTTTTTGTTATGCTTTAACTAATAAATATAATTTATTTAGTAGATGTTTTTTGACGTTTTAAACAAATCACAGATGTTTTTTTGTTTGATTTAAATTTTATTGTGGTTGAAGTTTTGGGGTTTGTCAACTAACGCCAGTCATTTTAAAGTTCTTTACAGTCAGCTAATTGTCTTAACTAAAGGCGTTAATAAGAGAACGCCTTCAATTTGTTTCTAATAAAGTGGCCAAGTTCCGTATTGCTGCGCTTAAACATTTGCAGTTCTCAAGATTTAAAATTTGGCTTTTATCAAAATTTCAAGGTTTCGTTTTTTTTTTGGTTTTATTTAAATCAGCTTTAAATGACACATTTTATATTTAATGGTTTAACTACACGAATGTTGAATGTTTGATTTAGCTAAAGGTTAAATTTGATTAAACTGAACGAAAAATAAAATCAGATAATTGGATTAATTTTGAAGTTAAATGTTGATAGATGTTTTTAAAATTGAACTAAATCGGGCTAAAAATATTAATGTTGCCACGACAGTGTAGTTGCTTTTTTTTGTTTTATAGTTTTAGTTCCACTTAATTTAAATCTACAATTTTTTAACTATTTATTTCGAAGTACAGTTTTGAATTGATGGTCGTATAAAATATTTTTAATTTCTTTTAATCCGTCTGGTCTCAGTTTTTACCAATTAGAAATAAAGTGTCAGCCAAACAACCTTTTTTTTTTTAATGCTATAAGCTCCTGAACCAATTTGACTTTGTATGGCGTCATTCCAAGGTCTTTATGCAAAATTCGTCTCAATTATGTCTCTGAAATGTTCAATTGTTGAAAACGATAGTGAATTGGTATTGATGGCGCTTCACGCACACTTTCCGCCACAGCAGCAATATTCTTGGGTGTACGCACTGTTTTTGGCATCTCACGCTTTGGTTTATCGATGAGGATGCCAGTTTCTTTAACTTTTTTCACAAGACGGAGCTGTCGGTGCTTCTCTTCTTCTAAAATCCGTACGGAATTTTCCCACACATTCTGCAACATTACCATGATTTTCAAAGTAATGTCGCAATATTTCCCAGCGTTGTTCAAGCGTATACAGAACCATATTCGTTCAGCGGAAGGATAAAACTAATTATCTGTCAAATCAAACATCAGCTAAGTGTTACCGTTCACGAAATAAGCACTAGTTGAAAAAAAAAACGTTAGATTGCGAACCCTATAGTTTCTTCATATTTTTAGCGTCATTTACTTAGCTCTGCTTCCAAAGAGTACCGTTTGCAGAATGTGCTAAGATTTACACCAGTGCCAAACTATGTGAACCATAGCTGTGGTTGATATGTGGCATGTATTACTTTACAGCAGGTTATTCCTACTGGTGGCCCTGCCACGATCCCCACTCCTTGCTGAAGAGTTTGAGATTTTTTAACTCCATGCTCACTGGGTCCGGATCATTCATCCTGTGTTCGTGGTCAAAAGTGAATGATTCTGGCCTCTTAATCATTTTATGAGGGCCTGTGAAACCACAACCACCGCGATACTCCCTAAGCGGCCAATCTCAATAATCAGTCAGAGAACAGCTAAAAAGCTGAACTTTGGGGCTTACTGATTCCCGTGTAAATAAAATGAAAGTTGCCCAGTTGGCTCCTACTAGCCTTTAGGGGACTAGGCTCACTTTTAACCCCAGACGACACATGTCTTAATGATGAGATTCTATTTAGTTGTGAAGTTAAAAAGTTTTCAATAATATTGCAATATTGCTCTTCATTTACAGCCCCCCCAGGGGCATATAAATATGGTCTTTATAGAATATTCCACTATCTAGACTCAGTGCAACTGGGGTATAGGGGAGCCCAGTCCCCTGAAGACAGGCAGGCACTTTATTTCCACGGGGATCAGTGACCCGCAGAGTTCATTATTTGTCTCTTTAGACTTATAATAGTTCTCTGGCTGATCATTGAGGTTGGCCCCTATATGGGAGCATCGTGGTGGTTGTGGTTTTGCGGCCCCATATCAGTCTATGGTTTCTATGGTGGCCAGGATCATCTCGCTGATATTGACACGCATGGTGAATGATTCAGTCCAGTGAGCATGCTTGACATGTGTTCTGGACAGGAGTTAGAAAGTCTCCAACTCTTACGCAAGGTGTGATAGTTTGCAGACCTGCCCTGGAATTATTCAAGTTGCAAGTAGGTGGTTCTGTTGCTTAGAATTATGTCTTCGGCTATCTAGGACGTATGTATAACGTTCCAAATTATACAAAGTGGTTTGTCCACCATCTGATTAAGACTACATAGTCAAGCGCGGATGTAAAACAAATCACACTCTTCATTCACAGTTACCATTACGCCGTTTTCATTTTTAACGAAGGTCCCAGGATTCCTCCTGATCAAATTGCACACTAGACCGTTGCTTTTAATGGATGCAAAGGCGGCTGTTGAATAATTTGAGGGTTTCCCATTCCCCAGTATCGACTATGCTGTTTACTCACATATCCAATCAAATGAAAATGTGCCTCGTCACTCGTGATTTTCTAATGAAAAGCGAGGTTGTCATGGATGAGCTGAAATATCTTATTTGCATATGTATGATGGCGTGAATGGTGTTGTGGAAGAAACTCTTGTGCCAACTGAATCTTATATAGAAACAAATGCATATCATTGTGCAAAATTATGCTCAAAGTTGTTCTTTGAAGACCAAGCTCCTGAGTACGGCATCGAATTGAGGTTGATGGATAATTTTGAACACTTTCTTGAGCAGCAGTAATGTTTTCAGCCGATCTTGCAGTACGTTTTAGATCGTGCTTGGGGCTATCACCTACAGACCACCTTTTTCCAAAATCATTCACTACACGAGAAATAGTACGTTTTGTTGGCACGTTTTTTTCTCCCATAAATTTCACGAGCTGGCCTTGGCGCTCCTATGTCAGAAGTTGTATATAAATTATAATGCAAGAATATTATTTTTTGAATAAAATACGTTCCATGTCAGTTTAAAATTTTTTCCTTTAATTTATTCCATTTCAATACTTCTATAAAAATATTCATTATATAGAAAATGGCATTCCCTCTGTTCTAAATCTAGAAATCTAGAATTTTAAAGATGCGACAATAAAATCTTACAAATGATCAATGCAGTTTCGTGGAACCAAAACGTTTCATTGATTGAAGCTAAACAAGTTAAACATTCCAGAATGTAAAAGTGTGAAAAAACCCGCAACTTCTTAGTTTGAAAACAGAATAAAGACTTGAAGAGTTATGTTAAGTCCAATAGTATAAAAAATTAAACAAATTCAGCTGCATAGTAAATAATTTTATTAAATATAAGTTTTTATTAAATATAATTAGCAGTATTGCTTTGCTTATGGTTGGAATTTATAAAGCAAATAGTTACATCGTTGTACTTGACTATAATTTGATTAAACGTTTATCATATATTGGTTATCGTAATTAAATATTAAATATATCGGATGGATGATCAATTTTGCTACTCAAATAACTTTTTGCAAAGTTTATGTAATTTTTTTTAGTAATTCATTTGGAAAATAATACATTTTTATTAAAGTAGTTTATGAAGTTTTGAAAATAATTGAATTCAAATAGCCTCCATCCTCGTTGACACATGAGCGACATCTTATTCAAAAAGTTATTCATTACTGCCTGGAGTGTTGCAGCGGGAATTGCCTCAATTACCGTTTGAATAGATTGCTTTAGATCATCGCAAATTGTTGGGTTTCTTCTGTAAACTTCTTCTTTGCAATAACCCCCTCCAAAAAAATATCAGGTACAGTTAGGTCAGGAGACCTGGGAGGCCAACAGCATGTGTAGTTTCTTGAAATCAGTTTATTGGGGAATTTTTCTCGCAATTCTGCCATAACAGGTGTGGCTATGTGACAAGTTGCTCCATCTTGTTGAAACCAAACAGAGTTGAATGGGATTCTCTTTCGGCGTAATTCTGGAAAGAAAAATTCTTTCAACATCTTTAGGTAATGGTCTCCATTGAACGTAACAGTAAGACCGTTTACTTCGGAAAAGTAAGGCCCGACAATGAACCTTGAAGAAACTGCAAACCAAACTGTGAAGCGAAGTAGATGTAATTGAATCTGATGGAATATTTGTGGGTTAAAATTACACCATATTCGACAATTTTGTTTGTTAAGATTCCCTCGTCGGACATAAAAATGCAGTTCATGAGGTTTTCATTCTCTGACGCAATTTGTGTGATCTTCTCACAAAATTCCAAGCGAATCGGGAAGTCTCTTGTGTTCAGCTTGTTTGTTAATTGAATCTTATATGGAAATAAGTTTAAATCTTGGTGCAAAATTATCTGGAGTGACTTTCTGCTGGCACCCATTTGAGCAGATAAGCTGCTTGTCGAAACTGGAGGATTGGATTGTATGGCAGCTGCGATAGTTTTGAACGTAGGGATCTTGATGATAAGGCATTGTTGCGATTGTGCCACGCTCGGACAAATTTGTTAGGAGAAGTGCTACCAAACGTGTGCCTATATTCTCTTGGAACGGAAACTACGGACTCTAAAGCGTGAAAGGGTTGCACTATCCAAATTCTTGTTTCATTGCTCCAATTCTCCATTTTAGTTAAATTTAAAGAACAATCTATAAAATAAAAATGGAACAGGTTAGTTACACATCAGCCACCCTGTACACTAACTGTTGTTGGTGTGAACCATCATTGCTGGCTGTTTGTTTGGTATGATGGCGAGCGCTTTCGTTGCGATGACATCATTATGAAGCCATATCCTAGACTGTGCTGGTGCATCAGTGTTCGGGTTCCAAACTTAACAATATTTATGGTCACAGAAAACATAATTCTGTTTTTGTCACCATATTCTAATCATAATTTTTTTTGCGTATAAAGTTTACTTAATTTTATTAATGATAGTTTTAAAAATAGTCTTAATTAAATTAAATTTGGTTTTAATTAAAGTTTTTTTTACATTGTGTTGTCGTTTTTAGTTTAACATTCTTTAATTTATTAACCAAATACCTTTACAGAATCTATCATCGTGTTTGGTTTTTGAAACTTATTCTAAATATGTTTGCTTAAAAATTTTAGTCATGCATCGCCAAACTTCTATAATTCAATTATTTTTTAAAGTTGTTCAAATTCGGAATAGAAAAAAGAACTTGAAACAAAAACTGTAACAATTCAGGTGTTGCAATTGCTCAACTTAAAATATTTTTTCTTTGGTGATTCTTGAGTTTATGTTTTTCATTTTTTTGTTTTTGATTTTAGTTTTAAGTCAATGTGTCGTTTTTTCTTTTTCGGCTATAAATGACCTCCAAAAGAACTTATTTTCTAAAAAAAACACAGCGTTTATTTGGCTGTAATGTTTTACTTTATTTTTGTTTAACAATTTTTAGATTAAGGTGATTTTTCTTTCATTAGACCATTTTTTGCTTATTTTTTTACTTAGTGGAGACAAAGCTTTAGTTTTTTTATTTTTTGTGGTCTATTGGCTGTGATTCTTTTTTTTTTGTTTTGTTGTAATTTTGTCTTTAAGAAGTTTTTTTTTCTATATGGCTTTGTTACTGTTGGTGCTGTTGTCATTGTTGTTATACACATGTAGAGGATATTGCACAACTGTGACTATTTTACTGTGACTTTGTATTTGATTATTTGATCGTTTGGTCTTTTAGTTTCTTTTTATATCTTTTTTGTTGTTGTTTGTACCGTTGTTTTTGTTTAAATGTTACCAAGCTGACAACAAGTGCCTCATCTAGCAGCAATTAATGTGCCTGCACTATGGTTTCTTTATAATCTAAAATTTGAATTGATAGTCAAAAAAAAAAAAAAAATTGTTAAATATTAAAGAAAAGAAAATCAGTGGAGTAGCTTAAGTAGACCTTCTGCCATGCAATAAATATATCTGAGCATCGAACAGACATCTATTTAGTGGCATGTTATAATTTTTTTTTTGAAAAAAGCAAAATAAAACTAGAATAAAATATAAAGAAAATATTAATTATAGTTTAATATGCTGCTAAGTTAAATTGTTTTATTTATTTGTTGTAGAAAAATCAGTATACGGAATCCAGCAAAATTTTCTTTAAAAAAAATATCAATTTATTTTGAGTCTCATATTGCACTTCTTCTTTACCCAGTTGCATTTCAGTATTTAAAAATTACAAAATATTTATTATATATTAAACCTCATCATTGTTGGTTAAATAGGATTTTATTTAACGTTCAGTAAAAGAAACTTTGAGATATTGTAGTTATTTTATAAAGAGCAATAAATAAGCTCACACATAAGTTAACTTAATTTTTTTGTATATTTTCTTTTCCTTAAATCACAAGTCAGCCAGTAAGTCAGTGTGTCACCAAGTTATTGGCATAAGATTTTCTTTGATAACCTCAAACTGGTATTTTGAACTGATGTAACCATAACAGTATGTGTGCTGTTAAAGTCTTTAGCTATTTAAATAGCTTAAATTGATTTATACAAAACAAAAACAAAAACTGGTTAAAAAAATTTCGAATAAAATTTACGTTCGTGTCTTAAATCTTTTAAAATGTTTGAGGCAAATAATAAATTAGAAATAAATAATTTTTATAATTGCAAACACATAAGAATGAAGAAAAATAAAAAGAAAGTAAAACACATACGTTTTATACAAATTTGGCTAAAAGTCGGGCAGAAATTTTATTATAAAATTCGCTTAAATCTTTTATTTTTTAGCGCGTTTATTTTTGCAAATTTTTTTGGCCAAAAAATATAAATGAAAATTCTGATAAGAAAAATAATCTTTATTGAAACAGTAACGCTAGCAGCGAAAAGTTTTATAATTTTAGTCGACTCAAGATCGTATATCGACATCAAAACTACTTCAGAAATTTAAGAGCCTCTTTTCCAGCAATTCATATTATTAACCCATCATTCTTAAGATTTTTTTGGATATAAAAAATCATATATTTATTTTGTACCGAGTCACAATGACTATAAAATGAAATAATGAATTTAAGATAGATTGCAGGCCATGCACCTTAAATTGTGCAATATAAATTGATTGATCCTATACAATTGAAATTTTTGAAATTTCTAATCACCACACATTCAAATCATACCTCTGTTTTCTAGCAATCTTTTCCGTTTAAACGAAAATTAAAGTTTTGCCAATTGTTGCTTTTAATAATGCAAAAATTTTTTTATTACATCAGCTCATTATTGTTGAATAAAAACAAAATTTTTATTAATGAATATTTTGATAATAATAAGAAGAACTCACTTGGTATCAGATAATGAGGGGCTCCTAAAACATACATGTTTCCAAAAATGAAAATGATCACTTGTTTAGCATATCATATCTCGCATATCTTGAAGTGGACCAAGTTTTTGTATCTTTCCTCAGCCCTCTTTTGATTATTATAAAAATAAAAAGAAAACTTCAATAAACATTAATCACTTCGCTCATCTAAAAGAATTCCTGGCGATTTTCTTTAACTGATATTCAACAAGTTTCTCTGTAAGTATTTTTCTATTGTGATCATAGGTTTTACGCACAAAGCACAACGTGATAAGATTACATCAGTACCTCGTTATGTATGCCATAACCTGATGGAGGATTAAACCACTTGGGCGATAGCAATTAGATATCTCTATCCTCTAGTCACTCCTAGATACAATTTCGGCAGCTTGAAGCAGGGCCGTCACCAGCAGTCCTTGCTGAATAGTAGGAGACTTTCCAACTCCTGGTCCAGAACACATGATATAGCATGCTCACTGGACCTGGATCACTCAGCCTGTGCTCTTGGTTAAAAGTGAGTGATCCTGGCCCCTTAATCGTTTTATGAGGGCCTGCGAAACAACAATCACTTCGATACTCCCCAAGGGGCCAACCTCAATAATCAGTAAGGCAACAGCAACAGCTGAACTCTGGGGCTTGCTGATTCCCGTAGAAATAAAGTCGAAGTTGTCCAGATGACTTGTGCTATTCTTTAGGGGATTGGACTTCCGTTTATCCTCAGGTGATATATGTATTAATGGTGAGATTCCATTAAGACATATTAATATGCCCCTGGAGGCCCAATGCACAGTGAAAAGTCACTTATATCGTCAGAGGGACTGCATTTTGCCCTGCGACACTCTAAAACAAAATATGCATGTAGCATATCTTTCGCTATCTTGTCGTATAGTTTGCAGAACCTAAAAGTTTTATTCTCAGTATTCCCTTTTGTATATCGAAAGTATCCAAGACTACAATGTCGGTTAAACTTTATTGTAATCAGTCTTAAGTTGCTTTTTTAAGCAATGGTAGCATTTGTAATGTAGTGCAAGACAGCGCAAAGAAATATTTTGCCTATCTGGAGTCTTGCCAGAGCTTTCTAGTTGCGAGAGAGATCCGCTTCGTCCCAGAATTAAATTTGCTCCGATATATGGTCAATGGATGTGCTAAAGAATATTATACGACTCTGTATGATCTGCCTGGTCGTTACCAGCATAATACTCATGCTCATGAATCCCTATTAAGTCTGTTTATCGTAAGAACCGAGTTAATTTAGAATTGTTACTTAAGCCATATCAATTTCTGTTCTTAGTTCAAATGAATTAAAGGCTTTTTATATAGCTTCGCTGTTTATCATCAGATAAGTATTCACTAGCTTCTAGCGCATAAATGCATATGATCGAATATTACATATCATTCGAATTTTAATGCCAACGAAAACCGTACTGTCATAGCAACATCTCCACCGGATATAACGAGCCATAATTTTCTTTCTCTAATTTCATTTGAGTTTCTTTGTCAGCTTACTTCGTTTTTCCTAGCTAATAGCTTTTCAAGCTCTAATTAAATCGAGCTAAGAGCCTTGATTTGTCGTTTCAAATTAATGGAATGTAACGTTTTCGTTCTTAAATCTAAGAATGCATTTTAATAAAAGGCTAGATTTTTGGATGTCAGGGAAGTAAGAATATTTAAATAGTTTAATTTAACCAATTTGAGGTTTCTTGACAATAAGCAGCAACATAAAGGGGAGCGTGATATAATTTCTTTTAACTCTCAATAATTATTTATTGTATCTTCAAGAAAATAAACTAACAATCAATTTTAAAATCTTAAATTCTAAAAAAAAAACTTTTATTTGGGTACGGTTTTCCGTCGACCCTCGTCAAATTTGGTTTGTGAACAAACCGGTTTCGGCTGTTTGCCATCTTTAGTGTTCTTTTCATACGAAGATGGCAAACAGTCGAAACCGCTTTGTTCACAAACCAAATTTGACGAGGGTCGACGGAAAACCGTACCCAAATAAAAGTAATTTTAGCCCCATCGAAATCTCCAAGCACATATCTTAAAAAAAGTTACATTAGTCCCGACCATGTCAGACCTAACATTTTGACTAAAAAAATTGACATAAAAAAACAAACCAAAACAAATATTTCTAAGATGTGTGGGATTGAGAGCTGCAACATCCTTCTTTTTTAATCAGCTATGTCTACTATAATCCAAGATTTTTCAAGCAAGGGGATTAGGATGGTCTTCAAGCTTCATCAAGTATTTGTCTGCATATTTGGTGATTTCTGTAGTCACCAGCGGTATGTCTAAATCACAATATATGTTTGAATTTCTGATGTACCATGGAGCGGAAGTTATTAATCGTAAAATTTTATTTTATCTACGTTGGATTCTATCCAGATTTGAAGCTGAGGCAGTGCCCCAAAGTTGGATTCCGTAAGACCATATTGGTTTCAAAATACTCTTGTAAATTAGAAGTTTACAATCTAGGCTAAGTTTCGAGTTACTGCCCATGAGCCAATGTAGTTGTGTTACCTTAAGTTTCATTTGTGTTAGCTTTGAGTCAATATGATGTTTCCATGTAAGGTGACGGTGAAGATGTATACCAAGATATCTCACATAAGTATGGTGAGGAACAATGTAATAATTGATTCGACCGGGTGAACAATTATCTCTTCGCTGGGTGAAAGTCACATGAATGCACTTTTGAACGTTCAGAATTAATATTCTCCATAATTTTATTCACAAATCTAACTTAGTTATATGTTGCTGAAGATTTATGGATGCTTGATGGGAGTTTTCGTGCGAACTTAGACACGCTGTATCATCAGCAAACGTAGAAGTGTGGACAGTTCCACTTACAGGCATATCGCAGGTATATATCAAATATAAAACTGGTCCAACAATGCTACCTTGTGGTACGCCTGAGGAAATTGGTTTGGATAAACTAACGAAGACTCCTTCAACAACAGAAAATGTTCGTATAATTATATAGCTTTTCATTAGGTTGCTTATATTAAAAGGCAAGGGAGCGGCGAGTTTCAGAAATACACCTTCATGCCAAACTTTGTCAAAAGCCTGAGAAACATCAATAAAAATATATGAACAATACTTCTTATCTTCAAAGGTCCTTCTTATGACTTGAACTAATCTATGGGTTTGTTAAATTGTGCTATGTCTACTTCTAAAACCAAATTTATGGTTTGGGATACACCCACTATCCCTTAGCATTGGTGACAATTTATTCGTAATCAACTTTTCGAAAACCTTTGAAATAGTTGGTAATAGATTTATGGTTCTCATATGACTCGGTTTTGGTTAGGTCTTTAACCGGTTTTGGTATCATTTTAACTTTGGAAATCTTCCAGTGGTCAGGATAGTATTCATGCCGTAAAATGGCATTAAAAATGAATAGCATGATTCTGACAGCAATACTGGGAAGCTCTTTCAAATAACACAAAAATAGCTTGTGATTATCCCTTATATTATGCTCATTTTTTAATTGAATGTAACTCTAAGATACTTAAGTTCAGATACCCATTTTATGGTTGTATTATTCTTGATGCTTTAATCTCTTTGCAGAGTCTAGGAACAATTTTTTCTACGCTTCGGTTTTCTATGGACTTTTTTTGGAATATTCTTTTAAATTTATTAAAACTTCTGTAGGGGTTTGATGATGTCTCCAGCATAAATCTCATGGCAGAGAATCACCATATCATTAGTAAATCAGGTGTAAATATTTTGTAAATAAAATTCGAGATAAGGAAGAACCTTTAGGGTATCCTCTGTATCGCTGTAAAGTCTAAATGATCGATTTCGCAAAAAGGTTTTGTATTTTGTTGATCAAACTCTCCAATATTAAAGTTATACTTTACTTTTGTTTTGTGGACTTAGTAAAGGGTGAGAGAGGTCTTATTACTTGAGCTAATATCGAATCGCTGTATTAGAAAGATGTAATTTTTGGTGCAGCATTTTAGCAGTTTTTCTTTGATAAATTTTCTAATGAGCTTAATTAGGATAACAATCTAATTAAGCTAACAGCCAGGATGATATCTTATTTGCTTCTTATTACGTATTGTGAGCAGCAATTAATTAAATTTTAATTTCAATTTCGCTAAAAGAAATTTGTTAAAATAATAGTTTTTAAAGTTTCCTATGATTTAGTTAATTATTTGGCCTTAAGGATAAACAGTAATCAACTTTTAAGACAGACGATTTTTACAGAGCAAAACTGTAATAAAAATTAAAACTTAGCAATCTCTTCTTAAACACCTTACTATTGGTTATTTTGTATATTTTTTTATAGTTTAAAATTGAAATTTAAAGATTTATTTTATTTGAACTTTAGCTGCAGGTAGAATTTTAACTACTTTGATATATGTTAAGTTTAACTAGATATACCTATATCTATGATCTATGTTTTGTGTGTCTTTAACTATTACGTGGTGTTGAAATATTTGTTGCTTCGTATTGTTGTTTCTTCTTAGTCATTTATTTAATTACATTTTTTTTAAAACATCTGTTATTTTAGATTAGTAATCTAAGCCGAGTTTAGAGTTATGCAAAAACACAAAACATTGTAAAATAAGAAAATCTTAAACAAAACTTACAACCTGCAAATATTGTTTAGACATGTCGTTTTAAATAAAGCCATAAAAATCGATAGCAAACACGCATCTCATGTCAGTCTTGTTTTTTTTTTTGTTTATTTTTTAAATAGAAAATCTTTTTATTATGTGGTTGGGTTTATTTGTTTGTTGCCACTTACATTTTTAATGTATTTGTTTTTGTTTGGGGTTTTAATTCAATTGCTTTAACTGTTGAAAGGTATGTTTAATGTTTTATGGCATTATTTTTTGCTTGCAACGACCAGTAAAAGAGCCATCTTTAAGTTTGCCGAAAGAAACATGAAACTAGAGCAACATATTGTGGCAATTACAACAGACTTTTTATTATTTTACTTTTGTATTTTGTTTTTTTTTTTTTTTGTTTTATTTTTAGATGAGGTAATAAATCTATTAAGCAATAGTTTTGAAAAAAAATTTATAAAATTAAAATGTTAACAGTTATTTAAGGAATGTATTGTTTTTTCTTCTTAAATATTTTCTTGGATTTTCCCAATTGCTTCAAAAGTGTTCAAAGAAATTTTATTTTAGCCAATTTAGCGAAAATATGTGCAAATGTTAAGTAATTTTCGTTTTAAGTAGTTAAACGTGACTGCCCTATTTGATCTTTTTTATTTTTATTTTTCTTAACCGACGACAAAGACATTTTGTCTTAAAACAAGTGCTAAGTTTTATAGCTTTTTAAGTTTGTTTTTTTCTTATAAAAAGACCTCTATCATTTTAACTGTTTAGCTAAATACCGCCTTCATAAAAAAATCATAAAATAAAACATTTTAACTTTTAACAATGCAACATCAAATTAGTGTTTTTAATATCAAAATAGCTGCATGAAAAAATTTGAAAATGTTTAATATTATTACGTGATGAAGTTTAAACTAAATTTTAAAACTGATAATTAATTTAGTTTTGCAGTTGAATATTTTTTGTTTGATCGATTTGATCGTTTTAAGCATTTTGTTAATTTTATATTTATGACGGATAATTTAATGTGAATTAAAAAATGACTTAATTTCGTTTTTATTGTTTTCATTAATAATATTGTTTAGTAACAATAGTGATTACAGCTGAGCAAGGGAGTATCAGTAATATTTATGAAAGTCTTGCATTGATGTTTGGATTCTCCCGGCAAAAGCGACCTATAATGAATTAAAGCTTGTTTCTTGTTGAGAAAGCAGTGAGTTAAAAGTGGAAATTGAAAAATATTTTTAATTTCGAAACAGTTGTTATTTGAAGTAGATACAAAATTATTTAAGTTCGCATTTGGTTAAGAAATGACACGCACATTTTCCTTATCAAAGTTTTAATGTCGTTATAGCTCTTTAATGCAGTTAGTTGTAACTAATATTTACATTCTGAATCTTAAAAAATAAATCAAAGAAGTCAGCAAAAAAATTAAAACATAAACAATAAATCTAATTTAATCAAAAATATAACATTTGTAATTTAGTTATGAGCCTTCAGTTGTCTTTTAAAATTTAGGGAATGTAAGACTGCAAGTAAGTGAAAGGCTGGGTTTGCTGGAAGTCGTATAATGTCAGGTAAGATAGAAGATTTAATATCAATTTGAAGAAATTACTCTGCCCATTTTTGTTGATAAAAAGCAGTAACATAAAGGGGAGCATAATATATAAAAAATAGCTTTTGATTTAGTGATAATGATTTTTCTTTACGTTAAGCACCTTTGGCTCACATAAAAATTGTTCATTACACTAACTTTTAATTTTTGATTTTATCTTTATTTTATAAATATATTACAAAATAAATATCTGTTATTATTTTCAACGGTCTTTTTTAATTAATTTAACAATATATATTTTTTTCGATATTTCGCTTTCCTATGGAAAGCTTCTTCAGGAAAAAAAAATTTATTTTTTTTTCCAGCAAACCCAGCCTTTCACTTACTTGCAGTCTTACATTCCCTAAATTTTAAAAGACAACTGAAAAAATAAATATTTTTTCCTGAAGAAGCTTTCCATAGGAAACCGAAATATCGAAAAAAATATATATTGTTAAATTAATTAAAAAAGACCGTTGAAAAGAATAACAGATATTTATTTAAAATATAAAAAGATCGATTAAAAAAATAAAAAAATATTACAAAATATTTAAAATTTTCTTTTCAATAATAGCTTAAAAAATAATTCTATATTTGTTAAAATCATAGCCTCTATGAAATTATCTTTACTGTGATTACTAATTATATTTCTGCATTTGTTATTAAGTGTATTGTGGGTAATTGAAAGCTTCTTATTGTTGCTGTTTAAAATATTAGCCGTTATAATAAAAGACATGCCTTGTATGACCTAGTCTTTGATTTTATATTTGCAGCTGTCGCGAACATAGTGCTGCTCATCTTCTATAAAGTTCAAGAGTGAGACAGTAGTGGGTTAAAAATTATGTTGTGTATATAATACTTATATCCCTATCGGGATTTCCCCGCAGGCATGCAGTCTTGATGGATCTCTTTCACGTCTTGACATATGTTTGCGGAGGTAAAATGCGCCACCAGTAGCCTGGGTTAACAGGAGCCCCAAACAAGAAGAGATATATGATTCGCAGTGACTTTATAGGCACACACTGGTACCACGGGAACAGTACTCCTCAGAGCTACGGCCGTGTTCTGGTTATTACTAAGGCCCTGGAACAGTTGTGCAGTGGCTGTTCGGTTTCTTATAAAAAGCTTTCGAAAAAATGTTAACGCAGGCTGAATATCCAATGTCCTAGCTTGTACATGCAACAGGATAATTTCCAACTCCTCAACCAGGAGTTGGTGCACGGCCTTGCAAGAGTGTGTGATATGATTTACATCTGCACCGACTATATAGTCATAATCAGACGGTGGTCAAACCACTTGGTTGATTGGACATCACCCACGCCCTAGAAGGCCATCGAATACGTATATCCTCCGGTCATCTAGTAGCAATTTCGAAAGCCCGAAGTAGGCCGCAGCCTTCACTCCTTGCTAAAGAGTTGGAGACTTTCCAACTCCTGGTCCAGAACGCATGAAGCTCTTTTTTATCAAGAACACGACAGCATTCATACTCACTGAACCTGAACCATTCATTGTGTTAATTTGAATGATCCGACCAACAAACTCTCACGAGGGTCCGAAACTATAACCACCACGATACTCCCATATAGGGGCCAACCTCAATAACCAGTCAGAGAACAGCTAATTGTCTCAAGAGACAAATAGTGAACTCTGGGACAATTGATTCTCGTGGAAATATGTGGATTGTCCAGGTGACTCCTACTAGCCTTTGAGGGGTCTGGACGCCCTTTTACCCCGCAAGACAACAGTCTAAATGAAATAGTAGGTTCTAAAAAGACTATTATGTGCCCCCGGGGGGATTGCGAGAGTGCACTCGAAAATTGTTAGCAAGGTTTATATGTGTCTTAGGGCACGAGTGGGCGTTTTTCCTACACCCAGCGGTAAGACCTCCAGCCGCCGACGTGAAACATATCAAATACATCTCTGTCGGGAACTGTTTATTTTATATTATCCATCCGGTGAAAATTTCATGTTTGAAGCCGTAACGAACGCAGAGATAGAAGTTTGTTGATAAGTTATCATATGAAAAAATAAGCAGATGCGCAGAGATTGTATAGATTTTATCGAAACTTTCAAAGAAGTTATAATATGAGTAAGAAAAATTTAAAAGAAATTAAAAATATCCTATAAGATCCATGCATAACAAAAACGTAGAATGTATTTTGCATGAATAAATGTTTTATTGTATGGTCTGGCACTTTAAGGCGATGCAGATTATTGTCGAGACTTATAACTTAATTTTTTTTCACTAATTTTCAAGTCAAATATTTTAGAAGGCCTTCGAGAGCCCTTAATCATTTGTGCCAAAGTCAGTTTTGATGATAAAGAAGGTTTCATAGCAAAGGCGCTATATAATCATGACTAACTTTGCTGAAAAGAATAATGGCAGTAGTAACGAAAAATTAAAAAACTCAAAAATTTATTATAAATATTCCGAATTTTCGAAAACTAAAATATGATCAAAAAGAATAAAGAAAAAAAAATGGATAAAAATAATTAAATAAACATAAAGAAATGATATTTATGTACACTTCAATTATTAAAGCACACCGTGCCAGCTCTGTTTTTCTTGAATTCCTTTGTTTTCAGCTAACCTGCCATAACGATGTCTCTATGTAGCAAAACTGATAATAATTAATATATTTTTCTATATGAATAAAGTATTTCTTAATTTAAATATTTATATTAAAAACTAGTTATTTGTTTTAACTAAAAAAAAATATTAAATGTCAATTATTATTATAAAAAGGTTTAAAAGAAAGTTCTGAAACAATATTTCTATAATTATATGTTGTTAAAAAATAATATGTTTTTAAAATTCTTGTACTATTCGTAAGACTTAAGAGAGAAACTTGTTTTTAATTCAAGCAGAATTTTGCCATAACACTTGTTATTCTTTCTATTTTGTATTTTTGTTTAATTTTTAAGCTGTATTGTTTTTAGAAAATTATAAAGCTGAAGATTAACATTTTTTTTTCATAAATTATTATAATTCATAAATTTTGGTGTTAAACTTTGAGTTATTAACGAAGGTGATAACTTTAGTAAAAGAAGTTTTTCTGATGACAAACGTATTTTGGCGAATGAAAATAGTAAGAATTACATTTCCTTTTGCCAGGTATTATGAATTACCAATAGTTAAAGGTGGAATCTTGTAGGGAAGATAACTTTTTTTGAATATAATTTAAAGTAAAATATAATGATAAGACAAAGGACTTTAGCTTTTTGCTAAAATAAAGTTGAAAGTTGTAATATCGTCGAAAATAGGGTTTCTGTGTATTATACATATCATTACTATTTTTTTTTTTTTTGATAACAAAACTTTTTAAAAAAATTGGCTTCCATCTTGTTCTTCATATCTGGTATTCATTCTTTCTTTTAATGGAAAAACGACCAAATTAAGTTTTCAAATTTTGTTGTTGCACTTAATTTTCAAAATGCATATAATCGTAATATAAAGCGTCCGCCATTTAACGTTTTTTTTCAACTAGTATTTATTTCGTGAATGGTAACACTTAGCTCATGTTTAATTTCACAAAAAATTAGTTTTATCCTTCCGCTGAACGAATATGGTTGTGCATACGCTTAACCAACGCTGAGAAATATTGCGACATTACTTTGAAATTCATTGTAATGTTGCAGAATGTGTGCGAAAATTTCGTACGGATTTTGAAAGAAGAGAAGTACCGTCAGCTCCGTATGTTTATTATCTTTTGAAAAAAGTGAAAAAAACTGGCATTCTCATCGATTAATCAAAGCGTAAAAAGCCAAAAACAGTGCGTGCACCCGAGAATATCGCTGCTGTGGCAGAAAGTGTGCGTCGTTCTCAACAGTTGAACATTTCAGAGATATCATTGCGACAAATTTTGCATTAAGACCTTGGTATGATGCCATATAAAATCCAATTGGTTCAGAGTTGAAGCCAAGTGACCACCTAATGCATTTTCGCTTCGCTAAGTGATGCCGATTTTGTAAAAAAAATCACCTTTTCAGATAAAGCTCATTTTGATCTTGGAGGGTATGTAAACAAGCAAAATTCGTGAAGCCATTGGTGAAATACAGCTACACAAAATCGATAATAATGTGCTTAAAAATTTAACCGATCGTGTAGGCTACTGCATGGCCAGCCGAGGTAGCCATTTGAGTAAAACTATTTTCCATTTCCTTCAGATTGTATATACTGGCACAGTCGTGATTATTATTATTCAGAATAGTTCCCTTAATATTTAAGTTTTTTTTTAAATATAGATGCTTAAGAGATGAAGGTATAACAACAGTTTTTAACAATTTAGTGTACAGTGCAAAGCAATTTTGTTTACTATAGAGAAGTAGAGGCTAATGATTGGTGCGTTATTTTCAAGACAACACGTTTTTTCTTAGAATAAACCCGAAAAAAGTAGGCCTAATATTAAGTTTTATTTATTCAAAAACACGTAGTCTTTTCAAGTCCAAGCGGGTGTATGGTTGTTCAAAATGATCATTTTTCATTTTTTTTTATATCCAGCTAATATTGACAATTTCATGAAATTGTATCGAGCACTTTCGTTAAGTGGTCAGATATCATCACTGCCTTGGTTGCATTATTTTGCTATGCTTGAGTGCTCATAATTTGTATTATTAATTTTACAGTTTTTCGCAAACCTCCTAATTATTGACTAAATATCCATGTCTCCATAATTAGCTTGGCAGTGGTTTGCTTTGTAAATTTTCCTTGTTGTCTATAACAAAAGGAAAAACACAACATACAAAAATAAAACATATAATTCACAAAAATCTACACACTTCTATTTAGAACTCTTTTAATTATAAAACAACAATTTGTTTCTATTGTGTTTTTTCGTTTCAAATAAAAAAAAATCAATTTATTTGTGATATTTTGTCTGAAAATCTTCATTTCCTGCTGATTATAATTGATTTATAATAAATTCCTTTATTGTTTTATTGATATTACGATATAAAATGAATAAATTATAAAATTTTATTTTATTGAAATAATGTCGCTTGTATTGATGGTTTAAAATATAATTTACAATTTGATTTTAATAACACCGCTGATGCCATCAAAATTTATGAAACCGCATGTTTCCTTATTGAATAAGGTTTCTGTCTTAAGTCTTAGGTTTTTAAAAATTCAAATATTTGTTTAAGATCTGGATTAAAAGATATTTATAATAATGCCACTGTTAAAATCCACTTATTAATTAAATATCAAAAAATATTAAAGCTTTTGATAGGCAAGTCAAACAAGTCATTTATTTCAATATGAGAAAAAAGCAAAGACTTTGTGAGCAACAGTCATTTTTAAATCACAAATCTAGCTTTCTTTCTTTTATTTACCTCCCCCAAGGTCATTCTTTTTTTATAATTGTTTATAGAGATTGCGTTTTTCATTGTATTAGAATACTTTTTAATAAATATTCTAGTTATAGGATTTTAAGTTGTTCCGGTTTTCAACTGTCAACTGTAGTTATTTTTGTTTTATTCTTTTCTATTGTTTTGTTTTAGTCTTAAGTTAAATAGAATAAAATTCTTAGTGCATGTTATTTGTTGAAATAGTAACAGAAATTTTTTAATAATACCATACTTCAAACTAATTTAGTCAATGCTATTGTTAATTAAAGAAAAAATTATAGATTTTCTATTAAAAATAATATGTTCTCAAGGTTGTTTAGTAGCACCAAGCAACCTGTTGACCGACTATGCTTACACAAGACTTTAAGAAAATTTTTGCTTTAGTTTAGTTTGTAAGTTAATTTTGTTTTACGTAATAAAATATAATTTATTTAATTTGTAAATTTTATTATTTGCGGTATTAAGTAGAATTTTAAATACACTATTGATTATAGAAATACAATATGAAAGCTATTTTTAGATTTCTGTTTTTTCCAAAAAAACATTTTAGCTGCATTAATATTGACTGAAAATAAATCTATAATAGTCCAGGCTTTTTTTCTTATAATTTTATCTTAATCGTTTTATTTTTGTAGAAACGGAATATGTGAATAGTTAAGCAGAGGAGGGTAGAAGTGAAAATGCCTAGAATTAATTTAATTCTGGTTATTAATGTCAATAGTTCTTTTCCTTCTCATTGTTTTTATTTTATTAGTTTGGAGCAACAGCCATTTTTCCATTTAAAATTTAAGGTTTAGCAAACAATTCCAAAAAGATTAAAATTTCAATATCTTCTTTCATTCTTTTAATACTTTCAAGAGTAGAAAGTTTTGTTGAGAGAAATTTTTGTACAACTAAAGTTAACTTCAGCATAAACCTCAATGTATTTATTTATTATTATTTATGGCTATTGTTACAAAATATTTTCAGAGGAAATGTGAGATAATATGCAACTTTTTTAGCCGATAGCCTTAGTTGCTAGTACTTGAGTTCTTAAGATTTCTTATAATTTTAATTATAATAGATGAAAAAATAAATAAATAAAATAATGCTACTTTGCTTTAGATAACCAATAGCAGTTATTCGTATCCATTTCTTTTAATATCTATTGTTTAGTTAAACATTTTAAGCCTTGTTGTAGGTACTGCAAGGCTCTGCTCTTCTTCCTATTCTATATGTTCTTTTTTAAATGACCTGCTTTGTCAGACTTTCGTATTCATTCAGAAATAGACCGAGCCACTTGGAGGTGGACACCAAAAGGTAAATTATTAACGATACACTCAATCACGATCTCGCAATAATCTTCAAATGGCGTCGATTTGAAATGCCTGTAAGACTAAATGTTGCATGCTTAGGCATAGATGTGTGCTCCGAAATGATGCTGCATCGGTGATTCTAATATTAACGAATCGGAAGTTCTTGATGTTCTTGGCATCAAACAACAGTGTAATGTTAAGCACTTTTTTCAGGTTCCTAAAGAAGCTTTCAACTGTCTCGCTTTTCTAAAATGAAGTAGAAGATATTTTACTTCATCCCGTCGTACTATTTATATCACCTTTATCCATCCCAAAATAGAACCTATTTTTCTGTTGTCCAAAATGGAGCCTATTTTTCTGTTGTCGGCTGCGTACATGAGAGGGCCAAGAGTGTCTATGGGAACAGGATGTTATGTAGCGCTCTTGATTCTCTAGAGCATCGATGCAATGTAGGCTGTATTTCACTTTTTTATCGTTACTACAATTGATAACTACTGTAATAAAATTAGGAATCTTGTTCCCGTTACTCGCACATTTTTACGTTTAACAAGCTTTTCGATGCATTGTAGGAAAAATTGGTTTTTAAACAGAACAGTGCGTATGTAGAATAGAATTTCTTTTTTCTTTTTTCTTCTTTTTTGCTCCCCATGGTCCAATTTCCTGGTTCTTGCACAATGAACTGCATGAGTAGGGGTAATCCCTAAGTGTTGGTCCGAATAAAAAATTCTCGTTTTTTTTAATTTTGGTGAGCTTTACAGTCGTCTTATTTATTTATTTATTTATTTAAGACACCCAGATCAGAAATTGCTTCAACTTTGTTCAGTATACCATCGTTCAACATATATTAAACATTACAATGTGTTCTACGAAAGAAACACATACTGTTGCACTTTTTATAATTGGGCTGCATAAGATTAATTTTGCACCAGGAGCTAATCGCATCCAAATCTTGTTGCAAGAAGATATGATCCGGATATCAATAATAAGTTAAAAAAATTTACATAAGGATATTTGAAAACTTTATTACCGTTGGTAAATCATTGATAAATAAAGAAAACAACAACGGTCCGGACTACCATGTTGCACACCATATTTAACATGAATCGGCTTAGAGTTCAGATTCCTGAAGGAAACTTTCTGTATTCTGTTCAACAAATAAAAGGAAATCCATCGTTAAGAGTCAAGTGTGAATCCCATGCAATTAAGCTTGTGTAATAAAAGCTTATGATTGACCTTGTCAAAGGCTTTCGTAAAGTCGGTGTATATAACATCTGTCTGCTTTCTTTGAACAAATCCGCGATTAATAACAGTTGTAAAATGTAAGAGATTTGTAATTGTTGAGCAACCTTTTCGAAAACCATGTTGAGCAGGCGATATAATTGACGACACTTGATGACAAATTTGATCCGTAATAATTTTTTCAAAAAGTTTAGGCAGAGTACTAAGCTTTGTAATACCCCTGTTATTTGCGATATTACTTTTACAGCCAGATTTAAACAATGGAATTATAAATGAATCCTTGCAGAATGTAGGAAAATAACTATATTTAATTGATATGTTAAAAATGTATGTTATATTTACCATAAATGCAGAAGCCGAAATTTACTAAAATTTAAATTGGAAGTTTATTTTTGATATATGATACCATAGTATGAGTAGCACGTATATAGCACCTGCAAAAATGGGTATCAACAAATTACCTTCACAACCTTGCTAGCACATAGTTAATTTTTTAGTGGATTATTGTTTGCTGTTATCTCATTTGGCGTTTTTAAATGACTGTCACTGTGTTGGCATATAGTTATTATCTTATCTATTTATTTTAAGGGTAAAATTTTTCTTATAAAAATTGTTTATGGTTAAAACATGAATTTATTTAAAAATCGATTTGGTTTTTATTAAAATTATATGACATATAAATTGGGTTATTGTTAGTAAAGTAACCTAATACAAAACAGTTGTTAATTATATAAAATAATTAATAGTATTTAATATATTATTAAATTTGATAAAATGCTTTAACAAAATTTGATAAGCATCATTAAATTTAAAATTAATTTGTGGTTAATACAAGAGATTTTAAATGATTTTCTGCCATTGATTTAAAATGTTTCTATTTCTAAGGATATATTTGTGTCTTTAAAATTTGGAAAACATCCCAAAATTAACCGCAAAAGTCGCCAATACTTAAGACAAATTTCAAAATATGCGATAATTTGAGAATATATAAGTTAGCTCGGTTTAAGGCTCTGACACTTTGATACCTTAAATTTAATTAAAATCCACATTTTTTAATGAATTTTCTTTTTAAGGCTTATTTTTTATATTCACATTTACACTTTATTTCAACATGGAACATTTCTTAGCAAATATAAATCCTCTTAGTTATAAACAAATTATATCCCTTGCAACATATTTTTTAACGCAACTGGATTTCTTTTGCTGTAATAATTTCAAATAGATTCGCTTTGCTACAGGGTTCATCAAAATATTTACAGTAGCAATGTTCAAAATCTTCATGGAAAATTTAAATAAAGCACTACGTTTATGTTAGCATCACTACGGAAGTCAATTAACTGACATTTAATTTAATTTTAGATACTCTATTTTTTATCACGTCTTTAATTTTCTTTTACGGTTATATTTTGTATTAAACTTAGCATACCTACTGACATGAATGTCTCGATTTAATTGAGAATACTGGTAAATATTTTAATGAAAATTATTATTTATTTTAAAGCGGATATGGCTACTTGGGTATTTACGTTAACACTCAACTTTTAGCTTGCTGTTAATTTTCATAAATTAGTTAAAAATCCATTAAAACCATATAATCAAGGGGTAATTACTTACAAAAATTATAATAAAATAAAACAAATTATTACCAACATGCTACGATAAATATGAAAAATTAAATTTATAAAATATGCTTAACGAATAATGTTGAAATGAAAAAAAAAATATAAAACATTTTCGCTTAATTAAACCGATTTATTTTAAGCCGCTACTACTTGATTCTTTGACGTTTTGATTTCTTTGCTCACACATGCGAATAGATTATTTGCTTTTAAGAACTCAAAGTATTTTTGAAAATAAGTTTTCTATTGTTTAACTGTAATTTACTTTCATATTTTGTACAAAAACAATTTGTAAGTGAATGAATATGAAATCAAACAAAATCTTACAAATGTTGAATGAAAAAACAAGTTTTTGTCTTAAGTTTTTTATTCTTTTCCCAGCCTTGCGGATATATTTTGTTTAGTGTAGCTAACTTGTTCTTAAGGAAATACCACTAACAATTGTTATAAGAGTCGGCTATTTTAATCTTGTGTTGTCACAAAGAAAAAAAAATATTAAAAACTATGAAATGATTTTATATACAAATGCAGCACAGATACCAAATTTACTTTAATCTTAATCGACCTTTCAAATTTGCAATATCTCCGTAAAAGTAATTTTAATTTAATTTAATTTTTTTATTAAAAGTTTTTAAGGTTACGTCCTTTAACATCATGCCAAATTTGACACTTCTTTTAGGTCTATTAAAGTAAATCTACCTTTAGTTTGCAGTCATACATCATTTTATTTAAAAAAAATGTAAAACGACATGTAAATAGTTTTATTTTAATGACATTAAAGTAAAGTTATAAACAAATTAAAACAATTTTAATTGAAACTTCATATCAAAAGCCTAAAATTCAAGCTAACCGTGTAAAACTTTATAAATAAACAGACAATAACATCAAGTTATAGCTCAGTGATTATTTTTTGTGTTCATAAGTGTTATAAGACATGACATTGCAAGGTCGTCACAATTAAAGACATAATTTTTTTATTTTGTTTTTTCATAGTCAACAGATGTTTGGCAGGGAATAAGAAAGTTGTTAAAGTAGTTGTATGTTGGTTTATGGAAAGATGATGTTTTAGTTACTAATCAAGGTTATGACATAATTTTCATAATTTACATTCATTAAAATGACAAAGTTGCATTTTATTTTTTTTCGTTCACGCAAATAAATAAATTTGTTTAAGGCAGTAAAGTGTGACTTAAGAGTTAAAAAGAGATATATTAGTAAAAGTGGAGAGGATTTTACTTATTAGTGAATTATAATAAATTTGAAAAATTGAATTATAAAAAAAAAGTTGGTAAACATTTCCGCTCTCCACAACTTAATTATCGCCATTATTAAAATTAAGTCGAAAATATAAGATTTTTATATCAAGATTAAAAGCGTTAATAAATGTTTGCATTTGCTTAATATTTTATTTAATTTTATATAACACTTTTTTATTAAAATCATATTGATTTTATATTGAAATCAAATAAGTGTTTACAAATTATGTGCCATCTGCAATTGAAATAAGAGAGCTATTGCAGTTAATTTAATGAAACTGGTAGACTTTGAAATCTCCTACAAAAACTAAAGTTATGTACTATAGTTGTGCTAAGCGTCTAAGGTGTGATTATACAGCAATAATTTCCATAAAAAATTACATTAAAATGCTTTTAGAGTAAAGATGTTGCTCAAATGCAAAAATTGCCACTTATTAAATAGAATTTGTGTAGTAGTATTAGTGAAAATATACGCACATGTCTTATGCGGGCCCCAAAGTGATCTGACATTAGACTTTATTAAGTCTGTTTATGATAATATACAGGAAAAGTGGACTATATTAGGTGCCTCAAATTGGACGGTACTTATTTAAAGGCTGCAAGTATCTAAGCCTATATTGGCAATCACTCACTCCCTCCCTGCTGAAGGCATAGAGACTCCTGATCCAGAACGCATGTAGCTTAATAAAATTTAAGAACACAACCGCAATCATGCTCACTGGACCTGGACCACTCATTGTGTTCATTATTAATGATCCGATTGACATAACTCAAACGAAGGCCTCGAAACTATAACCACCACGATACTCCCGAATGGCCAACCTCAATAACCAGTCAGTGGACAGCTAAAAGGCTAAAAAACTTTAGGGCTTTATTGATTCCCGTGGAAATATAGTGGAATTTTCCAATTGGCTCCTGCTAGCCTTGAAGAGGACTGGACTCCTTTTTATTCCCCGTTGACACATGTAATGACGGTGTGATTCTGTAAAAACATATCAATTTGCCCCCCGGGGAAGTACTGGAGAGTTTGTATTAGGTCTGTTAGTATCAATAATGTTGGGTTATGTCATTCTTTTATTAGAGTGCTATCTATTCATGCAGTTAAATCGTCCCGCCACCTGGTATTTTATTTGAGGCTTATTTAATATTTCCATCTTTTACTATTTGATGAGTAAGTGTGTGGGTGTTTTTCGCTTATTAGAGTGTGTGAATAGTTTCAGTGGTGTGAAAATTTATTTGAATTCGTCTTTACCTGTTCGTTTATAATGTCACTAATAAAATATCTATTTTTGCAGATTTCCATATTTTCAAGAATGTCTAGTCTTCGTCCTTTTGTACAAGGTATGTGTTCATAAGTGTCAAGTTCTAATGCAAAGTTGGAGCTTTGTTTTTTGTGTTCGTCGAGTTTGTTCTATTATAATGTTTGGAGGTATAATTAAGTCTGTATACTTCGATAGAATAAAATTTGTCAGTTGTTTTGTCGATGTCTTGAGGTTATGTAATCACCATTACAGGATAACTTAATAATTTAATTTATGGACCCAAGTCTTTAATTCGGTTGCATTGCCAATGAATGTGTACATTTCCAAATATACCTCAATGACTATTAAACAAATAACTTTCTAACAAACAAAATCTATGACAAACATCTTCGCAGGTCCTAGATTTCCCATAATAATAATAAATAATAAGCAGGCAATAAATTAAAAAAGGCTACAAAGAATTACTTTAAGAGTATATAACGAAAGTTAAAAACACACTTGTGGAGACTTGGAATGGATGTTCATAAGAAGAAAACAATTTCTGATCCGCAACAAGGGAAACATTCTAGCAGAATAAGAAAACCTGCAACAAATAGGGATATTAACTGCTGAATAATCTGGCTAGATTTTTTCTCACAATTAGTCACGCACTTATCGAATTTGTGCAGCCGTCGATGATACAAAATTGTATTAGCTCAGCGAAACTTGAACTACTTGATGTCTTCTTTAACAGAAATGAAAATTTAACTACCGCGTTTCAAGCGTGACCTAAACTTACAATCTCTTGTCCTAAAAACTGAGTACTTTCAATAAATTTCTTTTATTCCATTTACGCCCACATCCATATTCCAGAGCTGCTACTTTAATGCAAATTGTTTACTTTAATTCACTATCGTGAAAACAAACATCTTAAAAAATTTTTAAAACTATAAGAAATGATTTTTGAAAATATTTGGCCCCTACATATTATTCTCTAAAGTTTTCAAATTAAACAGAGACAGGCTAGATGATTTGTTTTGTGGCTCGCACAAATATTGGCTTTATATATTGTTTTTATATTGAATATAAAATGCATTTTATATTTTACTTGGTGTCAACTGACGTATGAACTCTCTAAAATTTTAACATTTAAAAAATTATATCAAATAGAAAGTAACGTAACGGGTTGAAGTCTACTTCGCAATTTTTATTTTAAGTGACAAATCAAGCTTAGGATTGTTTTTCTTTTCGTAAAGTTTAAGTAAGTTTTACTAGATAAAAAGGCGAAGGTCATTAAACCCTTCACTGCTTGTATTAAAGCTTTTCTGTCTACACTATTTAAAATTTTTTTTATTTCGTTTCCCCAAATATAAATTAAAATTTTTATTGAGGCGTTACTTTTTAATTAATTTTTTATTTTCTTGCATGAGGTCAAGTTCATCATGCTACTATGATATTTTGTCGACACAAATTTACTACATTTAAGATTCAAAAAGCTGAAGTTAGAAAAAAAACAATAACAAATATTAATGAATTTTAAAATAAATTGAATGTCAGAGTCACCCACAAAAGAATTTTAATTTGAGGTCATATAAAGTTACATAATTAGATATAAATGGCTAGATATAAAATCATTTATAAAGAAACATGCCCAATGTAAAATGACAGGAAATGAAGGTAGCTATTAAGAAGTAAATTCTACCTATACTCCAGTCCAACAAATTGCTTTAGTAAGGAGCTTCTAACACAAAATCTGTGGGTCATATGTAAGTATGCTATGGCTCAAGCGTTAGAAAATTTGTTTATATAAAATTCTTTTATGAAAATATCATTTAAAAATTTCATATTATAGGGTATAACTTTCTAAATAACTAACAATTAATAGGTATAACTTCTTCGCTTAACAAAAGATTGAGTATTTATTATTATAAAATATATTGATAAATACCAAAATGTAAAGGGGTTTTTTTGCAAGAAGTCTTTTTTTTCTAAAATAAAATAAAACAAAAAATTTAGATTACGATAATTTAAATTAAGTAATTTATAATTTATCGGAATGATTTTCAATCTTAACAATTTTATTTCGTGCTTGATTCCTTTAAATAAATATTTCATGATATTCTCACAAAATATTTATTACAAAAATATTTGCTAAAAATAAATACTTATGAAAATTCTCATAGAATCAGTTTGGATTTGGATATAAGACTCTTAGGTTTTGCTATACAATGTTGGGGTAAAATTCCCTGATGAGCTACTTGAACAATAGTGAAATTACAATATGTATGTGCTCTCCCCCGCAGTAACACATTTCAAATATTTTTATTTTTATTTGAATAAATCTTCCATGGGAATATCATAAGATGTTTATTTTTTAATAAATATTTTTGTAATATATATATTGTGAGGACAACCAAACAACATAATATATGAAATATTTATTTAAAGGAATCCAGCACGAAATAAAATTGCTTAGATAAAATTTTTTATTGCATTACGAAGAGAAAAGTTCGGCACTTATGAATGAAAAATGACATAATGGCAAAATTTCGTTAGCCCATCACATCATTCGTTAAACACGTCAAGTATTTTGAGTTTTAAGGCTGAAATTGATTCGATTGGCTCAGTATAAACTTTGTCATGGCCCCACAAAAATAATCCAGTGTTGTTAAATTAAACGATCTGGCTGACCGTCCTATTGCATTGTTGTTGTATTGTTAGCATCTCGTGATAGCGTGATCCAAATGGTACTAAATGGGGCAATTTTGCTTGCTGACATACCCTAACAAGTGAAAAATGGGTTGCATCTGAAAAATTATTTTTTCAGAAAAACCAGCCGGTTATTTCTGAATAAATTGAGCGAGTCTACGGCGATGTGAATGGGCGGTCAGTTTTAATTCCTGCACCAGTTTAAACTTCTATGGCTTCAAAGTCAAATCCTTACGCAAAATTCGCCATGTGATGTTTTTGAATAAGGCCAATTGTTAAAAACATGTGAATGTGGCTCACGGATGCGATGTTTCCAGTTGAACGACCCGGTCGAACTCGAGTTGGTGTTCGCACATTTTGTTTCGAGCCTGTCGACTTAAATTTAACGACCAAATTCTTAATAGCGTTTTCAGGAGGACTATTATGTTTTCCGAAAATATTATGAATTTTGCGAAATGTTACTTAAATGAAACCACCATTTTCATAGTGGATTTTAATTATTTTTAGCAATTTTTGTTCCAAATTGAAATTATTATAACAATTGCCAATGCATCTACTACGAAGACGTCAAAAAACTAAATCTCAAAACTATCATGTTGTTGGTGTTGCCACAATTGAAAGACAAACTTCTTGTTAAAAAAACCCGATATTAAAATATACCAAAAAAATATATTAAAATACACTAAAATATTATAAAATATATTAAAATATACAAAAACATACTAAATATAGAGTTTTTAAATATATTTTTCTCTAACTTTAGTCTAACTTCACGAATATGTTTTATTTAATGTATACTTTACCTCACCCACAACCATATGAGTTCTAGACAGAAAATATAACACACATGATTTTATGTGTGTTAAGATCAAAACCAATTAAACATGTTTATGATTAACTAAGCTGCATTTAATTACAAATTAAATAAATATTCCATTTAAACTTCCCACTCAACCAAAATTAAATAAACATCTGTATATCTTAAAATGGACTATAAAATAAATGTAAATATTTAAAATTATTAATTAAGGTAAGAAAATGAAAAACAAGTAAAACTTGTAACAAAATAAAATTAATTATTTCTTTTAAAATGGCACAATTGGTTTTGTAAAATAGTTTACATTGTCCAACATGTTGTTTACTATCAGTAAAAGTAGTTCAAAGCATAAAACTATTTTATTTAATTTTTAATTAAAAATATTTAATACAAACATTTTTTTTATGATTAATAATTATAATGATCTATATCAGAAAGATATGGTTTAATTAATTTTGTATAGAAATATCAAAATAGTTTAAAATGGATTACAAATAGTTAAGTTTAAGGCGTATTACAAGATAGGTTTCAAAGAAATATACTAACAAACTGAATGTCAATTTCCGGCTAAAGTAAGAAACGTACTTCTTTTAAATAAATAAACAAAAAATAAAATACAACTCAAATTAATTTATGAGGCGTCATAGTTCAGAAACTTTTGTCATATTTCACAAATGTAGGAATTTTCGCAAAAAATGAAATTTTTGCGATTTACGATATTAAGCTAGTATTGTTAAAGCGGAGAAGAGTTAAAATATCCTTATTTCTTTATATGATTTTGTAGACTGAAAAACTAACTCGCATTAAGACGATATATAGCCCTAATTTTGCCTCGTCATCTACATTTTAATCAAATTGCCGGTGTATCACTTTTTAATGCTCTTTGGTGGCAATTAAGAGCTTCATTTGATTTTTGACTTGTGATATAAAATTTCCGCTAAAATAAAATCGGTATAGGAAATAGCCTATTCCTGCTGGATCTTCTATACTTATATCCGATAATTTTAAATATTTTCTTATGGTTAAATATTACAACTAATATCGCGTTGCTTGCCTTAAGCTTTCCTTTATATCTTAATTTTGATTTGTTTCATTTGATTTTCATCATTAGTCGTTAGCATTTTTGTTTTTATCATTGTTATAGTTCATTTGAACTTAGCCGCGTAAGGCTTGAAAATGCAATATTTCGTCAGTTATAAAGGGTACGCCAAATAACTTTTTTTTTGTTTTAAATGCTACAAACAAAACTACTGAATATTTTCTCAAATTTCTTTTTTTATTTGAAACTACAATCCTTCCGGTTAATAATGGAAAATAATTTCATTCAAACGGCTGCCTCGGCTGGCTATGCAGTAGCCTGCACGATCGGTTCAATTTTTAAGCACATTATCTATTGTGTGCAGCTTTATTTCACCAATGGCTTCACGAATATTGTCCTTTAAAGCGTCAATTGTCTCTGGCTTGTCGGCGTAACACTTATCTTTGACGGAACCCCACAAATAATAGTCTAATGGTGTCAAATCGCAGCTCCGAGGTGGCCAAGCATCATCAGCTCTGGGGCTGTCTGTTGAAACGAAATCTTGCGCTGTCCTGTTGAAACGAAATCTTGCCAATATCCTCCTCTTCAAATTTTGTGAACAAAAATTCGTTTAACATTGACTGTATCAGCCACTCCTTTCTCATTTTCGAAGAAAAATTATCCAATTATGCCTCTGGGCCAAAATCCGCACCAAAGAGTGACATCCTGTGCCTCAAATGGGACAATTTTGCTTGTTTACATATCCGCCAAGATAAAAATGAGTTTCATCTGAAGAGATGATTTTTTTTTTGCAGAATTGACATCTTCTGTTAGTCGATCACAGGCCCACTTAGCGAAGCGAAAACGCATTGGATGGTTACTTGGCTTCAACTTCTGAACCAACTGGACTTTGTGTGTCGTCATACCAAGGTCTTTATGCAAAATCCGTCTCAATGATGTCTCTAAAATGTTCAATTGTTGAAAACGACGGTGAGTTGATGTTGATGGCACTTCATGCATACTTTCTGCCACAGCAGCAATATTCTCGGGTGTACTGTTTTAGGATTTTCACGCTTTGGTTTATCGATGAGGACGCCAGTTTCTTTCACTTTTTTCACAAGATAACGAACATACGGAGCTGACGGTGCTTTTCTTTTTCCAAAATCCGTACGCAATTTTCGCACACATTCTGCAACATTACCATGACTTTCAAAGTAATGTCGCAATATTTCCCAGTGTTGTTCAAGCATATACACAACCATATTCATTTAGCGGAAGGATAAAACTAATTATCTGTCATATCAAACATGAGCTAAGTGTTACCATTTACGAAATAAGCACTAGTTGAAAAAAACGGCAGATGGCGAACTGTTTACAACCGCAAAGTTCTGCGGTTTATAATAATTTTTAAAAGTGACGATAAATAAAATTAAATTGTTGATATGCAAAATTTGCAATATATCATATTTATAAATTTACCTCAACTTGGTTCTTTTGCTTGCTTTGTTATATGAGAATAAGGAGGCATTTTAAAACTGGTTTTAAAATTGAGTGACAAAGACATTTCATTTCATTTAAATTGAATGGTCTCTAATAATTTTTCAGCAGCTTGTGTTACTTAATATGATACACCGGAAAAGGTGTAATTAGATTTACATCCGCACCTGGCCATGAAGCCTTAATCAGATGGTGGATCAAACCACTGCATAATTTGGAACGACATGCTCGTCCTAGGAAGCCGAAGCTATAATTCTTTGCAATAGAACTTTCTAGTTGCAACTTCGATCCTCCTTGCTTAAGAGTTGGAGACTTTCCAACTCCTGTCCAGAACACATGTTTAGCATGCTCACTGGATCTGGGAACATTTCACCAGGTAGGTGTTATTAAAGGTGAAATGAACCCGGCCACCATAGAACCATAGACTGATATGGGGCCGCGAAACCACAACCACCACGATACTCCCATATAGGGGCCAACCTCAATAATCAGTCAGAGAACAGTTAAATGTCTAAAGAGACAAATAACGAATTCTGCGGCTTACTGATTCCCGTGGAAATAATGTGGAGTTTCCAGTTGTACCCCTGCTGACTTCAGGGGACTAGGCTCCCTTTTTCCCCCAGTTGCACAGGTCTACATATTAGCTCTCCATTAAGACCATATATGTGCCCCCTGGGGGTATGATACACCGGACAATTAAAGTATTATCACGATTTTGCTCTTAACCGTAGTCAGCTATTATCTTTTCGAAGGCTCTTTATATATTGGATAAATGTATTGTAGTTGTCTTTCAGATTCAGCTTGAGACTAGCCACGAGTATAAAGTGCACTCAAATACCTAACAAGCAATGATGTATAAAATAGAGGGCATAGACAAATATGGCTCTGTTATAGATGTATAATTTCCTGTCTTCCGACTATGACATTTAGATCAAAATCTTTTTAATGTTACAAGGTTATTTTTCTTTTGAAAAATGTATTAAATTATAGTTTCTCTAGAACCATAACTTTACTAACCTAACAACCTAAGACTTGAAATTATATTAATTTGCTTTGTAGCTAGGAACAACTTGTTTGTTAGAAAGAATTTCCAGAGGTGGCTTAATTTTGGCAAAACTTAGTAATTTCTTAGGATTTATTGGTCAAAACTGGAGAGAATTTATTTGCGACATATGAATTTCGCAACAAAAAACGGTCTAAACTATTCTAATGAACAAAAACACTGCTACTACTCTTCATATACATGATGGCAAGAAGTTCCAAAGCGAATTTTGAATTGTCGACGTGTATGGGAGAGAGGTTTTAATTTGCAATGAATCAAGGCAGCATCGAACATTTCAGTAGATTTTCATTCTAGAGATAATCTTTAATGTTATAAGTAAAATTTTGGTGTTTAGGTTTTCCTTTTCAGTTTGATATATGAATGCCAATATGGGTAACTAGTTATTACCTCTGGAGTGTATAAAGATTATCTTAACTTTATAAAATTATCTGCAATATGTGCTACTGTGCATTTGCATACTGTATTTCGATTATGTATTTATATTATTTATTTTTACTATAATATAATCTAACTATTATACATGTTTTCATTGACCCAGTTTTCTAGCAACCCGTAGTCAAAACAAGTTAGCCTTCGAATTTATAACTACCAGAAAGCCTTGAAAACTGGAAAGTAGGTAAGGCATATACCTCATTTATTGAATTTGAGAAAGCATTTAAAATACCCTTCCATGAACTTACATGGTGGTGGCGTTCCTAAAATGTTCGTCTACTTTAAAGTTGTATAAGATCATTATCTCCTGAGTTATGCATTAAAATAATGAAATTCGGTTATTAACAGAGCTGAGTCATATCCGCAATGTTCTTCAATATTGATAGTTACCATAGTTATGAGAGAAGCCCTAATAGAAAGAGGTCGCGGTACAACGACCATGTTGACCAAGTCGCACACGGGTCAATAAAAATATGATAAATTTAGGCAAAATAAATAAACGGATATATTGGGACCACAGAGTGCTACTAAGCAATATATTGAACATCCAACTCAGTTCAAAACTTGACAATGGAATGATTGTGAAAAGGGTGTAGAAAGAATGTTAAAGGCAGTTATCGCTGCTTATGGCAGGTTCCTGCATTATCTTGTTCACTATTTTATATTTTTATAAGTTTTATTAAAAACATCACAGTTTTTAATAAAGAAGGTGCACGGTGTAGAAAATATTTGAGAATAAAGGCAGAAAAATTGTTCTAGCCACTTCCACTTCAAGTTGTAAAAGATCTGGTATTTAGTTGTCTGGATTCTTTCCCCCAGAAAATTAAATTCTCTTGTCATAAATGGCAAGCGCTTTCGATGCGAAGACATCAAATTAGAACACGGCTTGAAAATAATGTCTTCACGTCGCGAGCTCTCGCCGTTCCTACCGAACAAACAGCCAGAAAACGGGCTCAATGAATTTAAATAATCAGTCAGTGCAAGAGTATATGCTATTAATCACTTTTCAGCTTATTACAAATTTTACACTCTTTTTTAGCACTTTGTAGTTCCAGTAAATGGAATTAAATCTTAAAGATAATTAAGTCTTCAAGTTTGAAAACTTTGCATTAATTGTAATATTTACGGAAATTTTTGTGGCCTACTGTTTGTTGGCAAGCAAAATATTGAATTTTTATTATTGAACAAGATATCATTTATCATTCGGTCTGAAGTTTGGAAAGAACAAACGGTTACTTAAGCCGTATTGTAGTATACACATTGGCAGGCTTTTTTTCTTAATTTTAGTTGTTGTCTGTGTCTTTAAAAAATTTTTTATCAAGAGACAATTCAATTAAAATTCTCAAGGAAAAAACTAATTTGTTGCTTTAAAAGTTTGTGTCTTAAATCTTTCATGTAAGAACTAAACTCACTTTAGCAAACACTACTACCTTTAGATATAAGAAGCAAAACAAAGTGTTTAAAATTTTTTTTTATATATTTTATTTTATACATTCTATTTAATTTTTTTGTCATCATTTTTAAAAACATTGTTTTTCTTAATAAACTTATTTACAATTTTTTTTTTACAATAAAAAATATTTTATAACATAAGAAAAAGTAATTTTATACACAAAAAATATACAAACAATAAAAGAACTTTCTGCTAGGGTCTAGAAAATAAGTCACAAAAAAATGCCAAGAAAGAAAGAAAGGTCTAAAATTGTAAAAACAAATATATAAAAAGGTTTTTAAAATTTAGATTATTTTAAGAAACTATTATTATCAAAAATTGTTTTTAATAAAATTTCACCAACAAGCTTGTCTTCCACAAAAGACCATTTTTTTAAACGAATTTATCACAATTTTTGGTGAGCCTTTATGGAAGAAATTGGTATTATTAAAATATATGGAACCTCCTATACTTGAAACTAATAAAATTTATAAATAGAAAGTCATTATAAAAACTTAGGTCCTGGTTAAAGAAATAATAAATAAAATTTTAGTAAAGATATTAATAAAGATTCTTGTTGTTGTTGTTGGTTTCTTAAAATCTAAGTGGCAGTGTGTTCTTTATTCTCTTTTCTTTTCCATTCCTTAACAATTTTTCTTTTGCTTAGTTTTGCAACTATAGTTGTAGACTGCTAGCAGAAAATAATCACCATTCATAGTGGCAAAGTTTATTTTCGAAAATAGAATTTTCAAAATCAAAGTTCATACACAGAAGAACAAGAATAGAGCTAGAGTGAAAGGTTAGAACAATTATAGCTAGTTGTTTTGTTATGTTATATGTGTTTTTTTCTCTGTTTGTTGGTTTGTTTTTGTTTTTTTTTTTGAACAACAAAAAAGAAATCATTTACACTTTGTTTACTGTTTTTGGGATTTTAGATGAAATTAAGTCTGCAATATGGTCTTAATTTATTTCTTTTTGTGGTAACCATGACCATCGGAAATAACGGTGGCACCATGACCACTCGACGAGAAACCGTAACCGCTGGATGAAAAGCCATGGCCGCCTGAAGAGAAGCCATGGCCGCCTGAAGAGAAGCCATGACCGCCAAAGGAGACCGCAGCCGGAGCAACAGCAACAGCGGCACCATGTTCTACCACAGAATGGCCGGCTACAACAGGAACACCTACTGGCACAGGTATTGGCTTTTCAACAGTTACTGGAACATGTTTGGTAACTGGCACGGGAACAGGACGATCTACAGCTACCTTTACGGGGTAGGGTACGGGGCGATCTACGGCATAAGGTACATGTTTCTCAACTGTGTACGGTTGAGGTACTGGAACGGGTACTTTAACTGGATATGGGCGATCTACGGGCACTGGATAAGGACGATCAACACGTACAGGTACTTGAACGGTAACCTTTTTCTCAACCACTACCGGATAGGGTTTCTCTACAGCCACGGGATAAGGTTTGGGTACAGCAACTGGTACTGGACGATCGACAGGCACATGAACGGGTACTTGAACTTGTTTAATTACCTCATAGGGTTGAGGTACTGGCACTTGTACTTTAACGGGTACCTGAACATGTTTAATAACTTCATAGGGTTGTGGTACGGGTACTTTAACTGGTACTTGGACATGTTTGATAACTTCGTAGGGTTGTGGAACAGGTACCTTAACTGGATAAGGACGATCAACTGGCACTTGCACAGGTATTTCGACCTTTTTAATCACCTCGTAAGGTTGTGGTACATGTACGGGTACTTTAACGTATTCCTTGACAGATACTGGAACCTTTTTAATCACTTCATAGGGTTGAGGTACAGGAACTTTGACATGAACGGGTACATGTTTAATATGCTCCACAGGATATGGACGATCGACAACATGTGGCACAGGTATACCCTTGGTAATCGTTATAGTCTTATGTACATCAGCCATTTTACTAATTAAGAATTCGTGAGGAACTCCATGTCCGCCAACGATAATACCACCACCACCACCCCCGCCATGACCAATACCAATACCATGACCAATACCAATGCCATGACCTGCAAGACCAGAATGACCATAATAAGCAACTGCGGGTGCTGAGTGTGCTAAAATTGCATTACCACCATGACCAATACCATAGCCATGACCGTGAGCAATAGAGCCATGTCCCAAATAGCCAATATCTAAGCCCGAATGACCATAACCATAACCCAAATCAAGCAGTCCACGTTTATCAAGTTTCTTCTCTAAAGGTATCTTTTCAATGGACTTTTTGGCAGCAGTTTCGGCATAAACAGAAGCCACCAATAATGTGGTGAGACAAATCTGCGAGAAGAGATAAGACAAAGTATGAATAAAAAATTATTAAATAGTGAAAAAAATTAAAAATAATTAAATTAAATTTATTGGAAAATATTTTTTTATATAAAATAATAACAGGAACTTATCGTATGCTTAAACTAAATTATTTAAATTTGGTAACGGATAACAAAGTAATCCAGTAGTGTTTAATCACGCAATCTGGTTGGCCACAAACCTTCAATAAAATGATCGTTGCAATGGCTGGGTGACATGTAGCACTGTTCTGCTCAAAGCACATGACAGTGATATCCATGCAGTCAATAACAGGCCAAAATTGAGGCGCTAGCTTCTCGCGATAGCGTGATTCATTGACCGTTACTGCATTTCCAGTCACATCTTCGAAAAAAAAACGGGCGAATCATGTCTCCAGACCAGTGCACTATACCGTGACATGTTGAGCATGCAAAGATTTCTGAATAAACGCTCTAGGATTTTCAAAAGCCCAAATGTGGCAAGTTTGCTTGTTGACATACCCTGACATATAAAATTTTGATTTTTACAGAAAACCTAGCTGGATGTTTCTGAATGAAATAAGCGAATCCACGGCGATATAAATGGTCTGTTGGCTCCAATACCTGTTGAACCTTGAAAGGCTTCAAAGTCAAATCCTTATACAAAATTTGCCATGTTGTGTCTTTGGGTAACCCGCATTGTTGAGAACGTCCAGAAATTGACAAATTTGGTTATGCTTCAACACTGTGGCTCACAACTGCAATGTTTTCAGTTGAACGACCTGGTCGAACATCCGTTATTGTTCCTAGACTTTGCATCAAGCTTGTTTATAAAGAAAGAGCGCCTTGCATACCATTCTATTTTAATTATATTAAAGTTCTTATGTATAAATATCTGTATATTTCTCTATGTTTGTTGTTACACATGTGTGTATCTTAAGCCTCTTAATTTCTATTAAAAAATTATATTCCTTTTGGTTATTATTACCATTCTTTGCACTATGAATTTTAGATTTCATTCAAGCTGGGAATTAAGATCATAATCGTAAAGTAAATGATTCATTCTAGAATTAAAAACTTTGCAATTTCTGACAGAGAAATTACAATACTTTCTTGACCTACTTTAATTTCCTTTGGGAAATCTAGTTAAAATTGTGATATCAAACCTTGCTATTAATTCATGGTCTAGCCTATCGCTGTTATTGTGCGAATTAATTATTTAAATTTTCTTATATGTTAACCGGCTTTTTTGTAACAAAACCATTTTTCTTTTGTTTTGTTTCTTGTTTGGGTTTCGGGTGTTGTCTGTGTTGGAGAGTTTGTTGACGGAAATGCATTTTAATAAATAAAAAACACAAGTAAAATATAAAAAAATAATCGTTTACGCATGAGCTGAATATGGTCTTACGCATATTAATATTTAATATGTGTTATTTTAAATTAAAAAGTAATTATTTGATAACGTGAATATAATTTTGAGGGAGTTTTGTTTAGGCAACGATTTTATTTTATTTTATTATCTGTCTTAAGTCTTTTGTTTATTGCGACCTAAAGTAGCCATAATCTTTTAATGTTATTTTTAAATAAATAAATAAAACTTAGAAGTTTTCTATGAAAGTCTTTATGGTAACAAAAAAATTTTTAAAAGGAAATAACATGGAATCTTGTAGTGCATAGAATATTATATTTGGAATATAATCATATTGAATAAAGTCGCGTGGAATTTGGCTCTATTAAGAAAACAATAAATTTAAAACATTAGCTATGAGACTTTGAAAATTTTTGTCTTTTATCAACATAAATATTTTTTAGTTGCTTAAAATTGTTTTGTAATATTTACAGTCAACTCGAGGGTCATATTTGCGATCTAATATATTCCATTATGACACATTTAATTAATAAACCAAACTGTGTTTTATTAATTAAAATATTTATTTCTATTTTCTTTTTTCTTTTCTTTCTTTTGGTATTTATGCATTTATTTGAAATAAGCTGTTTGCAATTCCTGTCATGATTTCTTAGTATGGCTTTGTTACATTATTAAAATTTCACTTATTTTGAATGATTTTTTGGTGACGGGTATGTTGTTTCTTGTAGTTTGTACTATTTTTTTTAAGATAGTTTTCAATTATTTTCGCATTGTGCTTGTCTTTCTATGTTTACGTTTTTGTTGTTGCTTAAAGCATACTTTTTTTTGTCACATATCAATGCTTTTTTACTTTCGCTTTAATGATTACTTAATATATCAAATGTGCTATTTTATTTTATTATATTTATGGCTGGCTTGAGAAGGCAATGCGTTTAAATAATTGATTTAAATATAAAAATTGTAGTTTTCAATTAAAATTGTTTGCATTGTATTACTAAGCAAGAAGAATGTGATTGGGAAATACGGAAAAATGAAATATTTTGACAATGTTGCAGTTTATTTGAATAAGGTAAGAGTTATTAAAACTGTGTGGAATAAAGAATTCATAATCTAAAAACTTTTTATAAGCTAAGTTACATACTAAAAAAAAATTAATTTTCAGTGCTTCTATTTCTATAAGGCGATAGCTCTGACTGAGGTTCGTAAAAAGGTGATGCCACATAGATTGAATAAAACATTTGGTCTGATAGATGGCGGATTATATGTCCACCTAAAAGATGCATTACTTGGCCTCGTAGACAGTAAATTATCTGCGACATTAACTTTAATGTCAAGGTATATAAAATTATTTCATTAGCTTTTATTTCCAGTAGAACTATACGTCAAACTTAGGCCTTAATCTTGAGAAAACTAAACTAAGTTTTTGTTAGCAGTAGTATTACCCAGTATTGTGTAATAGGACGCTGTAGTAATAGAGGCTGCAGTATTAAATTCATCGTTTTTTAATGCAGATTGTGCTACATAGGAAGGATATTTTTTTATTACTAGTTTAATGCACTATTCGTGCCGATAATTTGTCGATAGAAGTCTACTTGAAAAAAAGGAAGCATTAAGGGCAGTGATTATACTACACGTGATTGTTATATAGAAGCACGTAATCAATTGACAGTTTTCTATATCTTAACACATTTTTCGACAGATGTAATACAGTTTCTCCTAATCTGATGGTGTTCTTACCATTGGGTGAAAACAGTGAGTCTCAAGACGTATACCACAGGTAGCAATTTCGAAAGCAGGGCCGTGCCCTCACTTCTTGACGAATTGCTGGAGACTATCTAAAGTCTTTATCGCCCCAGTCTAGTGACAGTCTTTTGCAATGCAACAGCATATCGGTTGAAAAAAAACGACCTTTATGCCATTTATAGGTTTAAAACTTGACGAATAGACTTCCCAATAATTAACACAGTGTCGTACCAAGCACAGGGTCACGGGTTCTCGTGGTAGCAGTTTAGTTAGTTATTGATGGGACTTTGCGTGTCTTGTACTCTTCCATTGTCAGACTCTTGCTAGCATAGCCAATTTTAGCTACGAGTGCCATATCGACATATCAAGAAAAATTCACTAGCAAAAAAATAATTTTAGACTTAAATATCGTGGCATAAAGAAGATTAAAAACCCTTTAATGAATAATAATATATGGAATGCAGATATTCGAATATCTAAGGACTGTAAGAGCGCAGTCATGCCTCTGACAAGTGGATTAAGACTTCATCTTTAAAAGCATTCACTCTTAAATGCGATAACGGAGAGGATAATGTGTTACAGGGATATATGGCAACGGACACGGTAACGGATGAATGGACTTTGAAAATAAACTGTGAAAATAAAGTTGATGCCTTTTTCGTAATTTTTGTATATGCCTTGACTGTAGGATGAAAAGATGGAACAGTTGAGTGAAAATGCGAGACTTTGTGACATAACTTGATGGCTATAACTAATCATCACTACCGATGCTAAGAAAATAAACATCCGCTTTAAAGACTTTCGCAGCAGCTAGTTTTGAAGAAGCGGAAACAGAAAATCGAAACTTAGTTTTAATTCAATCACGGTTAACACGCATAATTAACAAAATAACTGCACTACTAAAAAGAGAATTTAGACCAGCCTTTTGTAGCTTTAAAATTTTTCATTTCAGGTAAACGTATACTAATTATTTTGGTTGTTGTAAAGTCACGTACATACAATTTTTATTTAAAAATGAAAATCAAGTTCTTAATCCTGATATTCGGTTTTAATTAAGCCTTCAAAGACATGTTAGTACTTTGAATTTTATTTTAGTAAAAAAAAATCTTGAATCGATATTTAGAATATTGGTTTTTATGAATTTAGAATAAGATTATTCTGTTTTGAAAATAGTAGTTATAGTTAGTTATTAAGTATATTTATTAAAGCACTATCTGGAATCTAGTTGTTCTAAATAAATTTTATGTTTATGCCCACATAGAATTTTCGTTTTTCATCAACATTGCTTGTCATATATAGTAAATGTGTTAGTGTTTTTGTTGCTATTAATAAAGACAATTAACTTTCATGTTTTCAAATAAATTACAACAATAGCGTCTTCCACAAATGGATGACATTAAGGGTGTGATATATTCCGAAAGTTTCTTGACTATTTCTCCGAAGGCTTTTTGAGTGCTTTTTAGATTAGCAGGTAATAAGGGCTTTCAGCTTAAGATGTTGCCAAAAAAATTTTAGCAAATTATTTGAAAAAAAAAATTCTTTTTAAAATTTTGTTCAAATTATTTAAAATCTTTTTTAAAATAATATTATAGAAATAATGCAACATTTTAAAATTGTTATTAAAATTATTGAAAAATATTTTTTAAACAAAAATCTTTAAAACTGTACAAATTCAGTTAAAGAAATGCAATAATTTGTTTAAGAGCCCTAAAAAAAGAACTACTTCATTTTAAATTTTAAAGAAAATACAAATCATTTAATTAATAAACAAAAAATAATTAAAATAAAGAAAAATTGTAGTAAAAAAAATAATAAATTTATTTTGAATATTTTCAAAAAAGTATTCTCGTTTTGAAGACAAAAGCAAGTATAATTTTTAATTTTTTGTAATTGTATAATAACTAAAAAAAATGCATTTTTTGAAAGTAAATAAAAATAATTTAAAAATAAATAAATATTAATTTTTAATATTTTTTTAATATATTTAAATTTAAACTATTATTTATATTTAAACTATTTAACTATTTTAATTAGCCAAACAATAGACCAGTTTGCAAATTTATTTTAACAAAACACATTTAAAATTTTTACTTTTAGCCGATCAGATCTTTATTTCTATATTAAGAACTTTTTGAAAAAAAAGGATTTCAAACTTTTTTATTCATAGATTTCAGTTGCACTTTTAAATTCAATATTTATTTTTATATAATAAAGCAAAAATTATACTTACAAATAATTTCATGTTGATTTTAGTTTAAAATAAATACAACCACTTTTTGGCTAAAATAGTCAGCAGCTCACTAAAAGTAATTGAAATAAAAAATTTATTTTAATTTATATTTTTTTGTATAACTTTTTTATATTTAAAATAATTGTTTGATTTTGTATACTAAAATTATAACACTTGATTTAATATTTTTTTTTTTTTTTGGTGAATAATTATTAAAAGAAAAAAATGTATATTTTTGTAAAACAACAAAATAAAAACTGCACCTTAAATTATAAATAATAATTTATTTGTTTAATGTAACACTACAAATAAAGGATTGTAGAACCCGCTACGATTCCAAACCTTTAACTGGATGCTGACTTTGGTCAGTTAGTGGCTTATATACTGCGCACATTTAAAACGCTTAAAATACACAAAATTAATTTTGAGTTTGAATTTTTTAATTTTGCCCCTGCCATAAACCGATTTTTCTTTTTAATTTCAAACTCAACAAAAGCAAAGAGCGAGAGCTAGATTTGTTTTTATTTTCTTCTTCTTTTGGTTTCTATGCTTTAATTTGATATTGTTTTTATTAAAACATAAATGTTAATTTAAATTTAATACAAGAAGAAAAAGCTTTTGAATGCAAAATTAAAGAGTGGTTATAGTGGTTATGGCAAAGAGCTAGTAAAGGCGATTTAAACTGAAACTGAGAGTCTGCACGTTATTGTAAATATAATATAATAGCAAACAACTTATTATTAAAAGCTGTTTTTTTAGGGGTTTTGAAATTGAAAATGAGAGTGTTAAAAAAGCTTTTATTTAATTCACACATAGACATTTTAAACACTTAAACACTCTTAATGGTTTAAATTAATTTTATGAAAACTTAAATGAAAACATAAGACAATTTTAATATTTTCCTTACCAATACCATTACAATTTTCTAAAAGCCACTAATACATATCAATCTTAATATCACTTGTATTAGTAATGGCATATGGTGTTTCAAATTCTTATGTTTTTTAAAACATTTTTGCTACTTCAAACCCATACATTCAAATATATTTAGACTCACACACTGAAAGTATGTGCTAGTAGTGTTAGTAGTTCATTCCTTTTCGAAAAAAAAGAAAAAATTAAAAATTTTTGCTTTATTTAAACTAGCATTTGTTAAGTGTGTTAGCGGTGTTACCATTTAAATATCATGATATTTTCTTAATTTAAAATTTTTATCATAAAAACGACTTTAAATCAATTTTTTGTAGAAAAATCGCACAATATTTCTAAAACTTTGATTTGTTGTTTAATAGTAAGTGCCTTCATAAAGTAGGTTAACATTGTGACGACAGCATGTCGTCATGTGAACATATATAATTTTCTGCAACAAAAAACTCACTAAATTTATAAATGAAAAAAGGAAAAAAATGAAATTAAAATGTTGCCTCATTTTGAATAGAACAGTTAATAATTTAATGCACAAATTTAATTCGCAAAAAAAGAAAAAAATAATATTAATTATAAACAAGATGCATTTGTTAATATAAAATTTCTAAAATAATGAAATAGTGTTTTAAGTTTAAAGAAAAAAGGTAAGTTGAGCTTTAATTAAGAATTCAAGATTTGGAGAATCTTTTATGCACAACAAGGTTTGTGTTCTAACTCTTTCGAATTTATAATTATCTCTTTAACAAAAAAATGGAAAAAAGAAAGAAAACAAGAAAGGTTTACCGAAACTAGATTTTAAATAACAAAGACCAAACTTCTTATAAATATATGTTTCTTATTTCTAAATTATTTATTAAATTAAAAAGCTTCTTGCATGTCATAATTATAATTATAATGAAAGCAAAGTTGTTTTAGAAACGACAAAGTTCAGAAGCAAAAAATGTTTATATATATAAAATGCTAATTTGTATTATTATTCATAAGTTTTATTGGATTATTATTATTAGTTAATATATACGTTATAAATATCTTTTTGTCTTTTTAACGATCTTTTTTATATATTTTTTTTTTCGATATTTCGCTTTCCTTTGGAAAGCTTCTTCAGGCAAAATTTTTTTTATTTTATTTTTTCCTGAAGAAGCTTTCTAAAGGATAGCGAAATATCGAAAAGAAAAAATATATAAAAAAGATCGTTAAAAACAAAAAAAAAGATATTTATTAAAGATAAATAAGAAAAGATCGTTTAAAAAAACTATAAAAAATATATATGTTATATTTAACATAATATTTTTCAAGAGCGATAAAATTGAACTATTCATTGCTTATATATTTGCCTAAATAAAAATTTTACTTCTTTTTATATTTCAATAGATAAATTGGTGTAAATAAATAAATGATATGCTGGAAGCGACTCAGATTTTTAATGTTAAAATGTATCACTTATTGTAAACATGGTCATAGTCCAACTCTAAGATAATTTATTATTATTTTTTCGTAAACAAACTTTTCAAATGAAGTGTGCTCTTTTTAAAAAGAACATTCGTTTTAAAATAAGTTTTTTACCCACAAGCTCTTTATATGAAAATCAATCCCTCGCTACACCATTGGGTGGCATCTTCAAGAGCATTTCCATTCAATTTTATATAAAATACTTAAAAAAGTAAATAAGCGTTTATCTTTATAAAGGTGTTTTTAAATAAATTTAAATTTATAAAAAATTTTTGAAATTGTTTATAATTTTTTTTTATAAAAATTAATATCCTGAAGAAACTTTCTAAGGGAAAGCGAAATATTGAATTTATATGAATTTATATCAAGATAAATACTTATTTATTAAAGAAGATAATTAAAAATGTTTCAATTACTATAACTATAACTACAATTTAAAACAAAACGATTCTTTCCAAAACACTATAGTGAATTTAAAAATTTAATCGATAGAATGGGGTTAAATTAAATAAAAACAGATTATTGTATAACAAACAAACTCTACAGATGTTTTCCGATAGTTTCAGAAAGTTATCGAATGTTTCAATTATGGCAACAACAATAACATGATAGTTTTGACATTTAGTGACTTCACATATTCGTAGTAGATGCATTGGCAAGTTCGTACGAAAAATGGTATTAAAATGCACTATGAAATTAGTGTGTTCTGTTTGTAAAATTCGTGATATTTTCGGACAACATAATCGTCCTTCTCAGACCGCTATTAACAATTTGGTTATTAAATTTGAGACGACAGGCTCGATACAAAATATGCGAACGCGTGTTCGACCGGGTCGTTGAACTGCAAAATCGCAACCATGAGCCAAAGTGTTGAAGCAAATCCAAAATTTGTCAATTTCTCGACATTCTCAGCAATTGGATTTAACAAAACCCACATGGCCTTACAAGGTTAAACTGGTGCAGGAATTGAAGCCGACTGACCATTCACATTACCTTAGATTCGCTCTATTCATTCAGGAACGACCGGCTGGTTATTTTGAAAAAATCTCTTGTTTCTGACAAAGCCCATTTTCATTTTCCAGGCTATGACAACAAGCAAAAATTGCTAAACATTTTAGAGCGATTATTGAGAAACTTTTGCATGTTGAGCGTGTGGCTGCATGGTGCGCCATGTGGTTTTGAGTTGTGATTGGGCCGATATTTTTTCGAATATGAGGCTGGAACTGTGCTAACGGGCAATCAATCACGCTATGGCGAGATGTTAACAACTCAATTTTAGCCTATTATTGACGACGAGAATATCATTGACAAGTGGGTTCTACAGAACGGTGCGACATATCACAAAGCCAATGAATCGATCAATTTATCGCAAATCAAATATCCCGATCGCATATTTTTATGACAGTCAGCAGTTAAGCGGACAGCCAAATCGTGTGATTCAAAACCACTGAATTATTTTTTGTTGGGCTATGTTAAGGACGGAGTCTATATGGAGACAATTGCATCGATTTCAGCCTTGAAACTTAAAATCCTTAATGTGATTAAGGAAATAAGACTGCCATTTTGCCAAAAAGTGATTGAAAACTTTGATAAAAGAAGCGACATCTAACAGAATGGTATCATTTTTCATTCACAATTGCCGAACTTTTCTCTTCGTTATATAGTAAAAATCTGAATATTCTTCAGATCTGTTTTATTTTAGAAAGCAAACTTTCGGAAAACTCTTTATAACTAATTTTTAGAAAAATATTCTTTAGTGTGGCTATTTTCGTTTTGTATTCATTCCTTTCGGTAAAAACAGATGAAAACCACGTTATTGGCTGTTTATTTGTTACGGTCGGCGAGCGCAGGTATTTTATTAGGCGGCCTGGCATCTTAGGCGAGGTGAATTTAATATTTGCGTCTTTTATGATTTGCCAGCTAAGTGTGTTGGTGGTTTTCCCCGCCCACGGGGCACATTTATTGGTCTTTATAGAACTTTGACTATCTAGGCCTATGCAACTGGGAGTATAAGGGAGCCCAGTCCCCTGAAGGCAGCAGAGGTCAACTGGAAACTCCACGTTGTTTTCACAGGTCACAACAGGTTTTGTTTAATATGGTGGCCCTCTCGCCATTAATAACACCCGCAGGTGAATGATCTAGATCCAGTGAGCATGCGAGACATTTGTTCTGGACAGGAGTTGGATAGTCTCAAACTCTTCATCAAAGAGTGGTGGTTTGCAGCCCTGCTCTGGAATTATTGAAATTGCTACTAGGAAGGACCTAGGAATTAGACTTCGGCCTCCTAGGACGTGAGTGGCGCTGCTTTTCACTCACAGTGGTATGACCACCATCTGATTAAGGCTCACTGCCAGGTGCAGATGTAAATCTTATTACGTAATGTTCGTAGTTTTCATCCTTTTTTGTAAGGATGTAGTAATGTCATACATTCATCTGTTTTATTTGGCGCATATACGCGAGTGTCAAAGTGTAATGCAAAGTTAAGACTCCAATTTTCCAACTTTTTCTTTCTTGTTTTTAGTGTTCGCCCAATTTGTCTTATGTAAGTATTTTTAAAGGTACAAGTAAGTCTGTATACTTCGCTAGATTTAAATTTGTCAGTTGTTTCTGTCAATGTCTTGGGGTTATGTCTCAAAGTGTTGCTGGTTTTTAATACGGTGGGTAAACTTTCTATGTAAAAAAGGTTAGTTAATCTATATATTTGTGGTTATGTGTAAGTAAACATGTGTCGTGGTGTTGTATCAATTATCTTTTTGTCTTCTTTATTCCTGGTTTTAGTGTTCTATTGTGTAAAAAATTTGTCGATAGTAATGGATTGGTAGCCGTTGTTTTTACTTATGATGAAAATTAAGCCTGGACTGTATCGTGTGTCTAAATGGTGCTAGTTTATGTGGGTAGTGTGGTTCGAGGTAATGTGGAGGGTAGTGTCCGTCGTTAATCAGTTCTTCGAAATTTGTGGTGTCAAAATCTGTCTTGTTCTTTTTCCATTGTGTATGTAATGTTATCGTCGATTATGTTTTAGTCTGTTAGATTTGTTTGGAGGATGCAGATGAATATCATCTATGTACATATCTGTAGTAATGAGTTATTTTGTATTTTTCCATTTGTGTTTTTGCATATAGCCATTCGAGGTGTTGCATGAAAATTTTCATGAAGATTACGAAAGTTGGGTTACCCAACCCGACATTGTCACGTAATTTGTAATAGTGGCTATTAAATCTAAAGTATTTCTGTTTTTTTATTGTCTTTGCAACGTCTACAATGTCGATGATGAATTGGTTATCGCATAAATGGTCTAGTATTTTGCATAAGATAACTAAGTTTTCTGATATTAATATTGAGGTATATAGAACCTAGATGTCAAAAGAAAAGAGTCACTTGTTTGCCTTTAGATATATGACGAATAGCAAATTGCTCGCATCGAGAATTGTCTGTTGTAATTGCCTGTAAATTCTTAATTGCAAATGCAACACCTTTCTGTTATACAATAATTAATTTTTTACTATTGTATATTTTAGTACGTCTACAAGCCTGTGGCTACGTATTCATGTACTTAACATCACAAAATATTAAAATCATATAACGTTGGTCGATTTTTTTTTCAAATCATGTTAAAAAGACACACTTGCACGATGTTAAAGATCTCAACACTTGTTTGGACAATAAAGCTTGAAAAGAAAATAAATACAAACGAAAACTAGAAACAACATTAACAAACAATTGTTCATGTAGAAAATCTTGTAAAAGCAAAAGACACTGGCCATTCACTTTATTTATTAAAATAGGTGGTTGCTGAATTTTAAAGTAGGCCAAATTTAAAGGAAAACAAACAGCTATGAAAATGGTACTGTAAGAAATATTAATATTTTAAAAGCACGTATATATCACCAAATAGATTTTACAGTTTTCCGGCAGTTTCCTGATATATTTATATATATAGAAAAATATTGTTTTAATATGCGCATAAATTTTGTTACAAAAAATAAAACAAAAACTAAAATCTAACAAACAGATTTTAATCTAATTGTTCGATTGAATATAAAAAGAAACAAAAAAAAAAAAACGATTGAAAGCAAAAATGAAATGCTGATTCCTATGAATTTTAGATTGTGGAATAAATATTCAGTTAGCTTTCGAGCAGTAGCCTTTAATAAAATAAAATAATATTTTTTTAAATATATTTTTTTGCTTGAAAAAGAAGTCAATTAAATAAATTAATGTATGTAGCTTAAGTCTTTTGTTTCGCTATGGTATCATTTGTTGTTTCATTAGCGAAACACACGTTAATTATAGTGTGTTTCTTTTTGAGTTAATATTAGTTTTGTTTAAGATTTTTTAAACCATTTTTAATCATTTTTATTATTAGTTGCAGTCGCTATTAAGAGAAGGCTAATTATTGATTTCAAGATTTATAAGAAAAAATCGAACAATGCTCCACAACGATTAGTCATCGTACATAATTCTTAGTTGTTAGTTTAAGTGTTTTCTGTAGATTAAATTGTATAGCATTAACGTGTTATGAGTTTGTATAGGAATGCTAAGGATGCTACGTACCATGCATTATTTCCCAAATGTTCTCCCAGGATCTTATTGTCAGTAGCAAAATTAAGAATTAAACGAACTACCATAAAAGTGCACAGCAAAAACAAACAGAATTTAAAATTACAATTACTTAACTACAATTCAGAATTTTCTCAAATAAATGTCATGGCTGAGTTGATAATTAAATAATTCCGAGCTATTTAAACTATTTTTCTGAAAAATGCAACCAAAAAAATGTGCTGACAAATATATTAGCATTGTAATACCTACAACCACTTACTTTTGATTAAAACGTTAAATGTTAATTGTTAAATTAATTAAAATTATAATCGTGTTATTTATTTTTCTTAAAGTTAAAATACTTAAATAACAGGATCAATACATAGTTTTCCACATCCAAAACATTTTTCGACGGATTTAATTTAGATTCTCATCAGCACCTAGCCGTTTGGCCCTAATCTGACGGTGGTCTTATCATTGGGTGAAAACAATGGGTCCGTCAACAGTCTCAGGCGCAGGGCTCTACCCCACTTCTTGCTTTGGAGCCGGAGGTTATCTTAACTCCTTGTCATCCCAGCCTAGCGAAAGTCTATTGAAATAAAACAGTACATATAGTATTGTCGCATTTGGGCTACAGAAAACCCATACGCATGCTTAGAAAAACCGACGCACCCAAAACAGGTCGCTGTTTGGTGCGAATTTTGGTGCAGAGGCATAATTGGGCCATTTTCCTTAGAAAATGAGCAAGGAGTGGCCTTTACACTCAATGGCGATCGTTATCGGGCCATGTTGAACGAATTTTTGTTCACAAAAATTTGAGAGGAGGTTATTGACAACATTTGGTTGCAACAGGACGGCGCTTCGTTCCACGCAGCGTGCTACACTCGATGTTTTGCGCCCTATTTTTGAAGATCGCATTATCAACAGCAGAGCTGATATCGTTTAGCTACCTCGGAGCCGCGATTTTCACGGTTGGACTATTATTTGTGGGGTGCTATCAAAGATAAGTATTACGCCGAGAAGCCAGAGATAATTGACGCTTCAAAGGACAATATTTGTGAAGCCATTGGTGAAATACAGCTGCACACAATCGATAATGTGCTTAAAAATTGGACCGTTGGTGTAGACTACTGCATGGCCAGCCGCGGCAGTCATTTGAATGAAATTATTTTCTTTTTATTTGGTTATGGTTTTACGTCGACCCTCGTCAAATTTGGTTTGTGAAGAAACCGTTTTTGACCATTTGCCATCTTCATTGTTCTCTTTATTATTTTCCATGAATTATTTTCCATTAATCGGAAGGATTGTAAAAAAGAAATTTGAGAAAATATTCAGTCGTTTTGTTTATATCATTTAAAACAAAAAAAAGTTATTTGGCGGACCCTTTTGCTTAAAAATATATTATTCATCATGACAAACAATTTTAGTGGGCTGTAAATTGGTTCTGCAGTTTTCGCCAAATAAAAATTTTATTGGTATTAAGTTTTTTGGAATTTTTCTGCCAGCAAATGGAACACTATTTTTATACCTTCCCGTGATAACCGTTGATATTGGCTCTTCGCTTGATACGATGGACGAGCGCTTTCGATGTGATAACATCATTATCAAGTCGCGTTCTAGATAGTATTCGTAGAACGCGGCGTGATGATGATGTTATTGCATTCAAAGTGCTCGCTAATTGTACCATACAAATAACCAGTAACGACGGTTTTCACTAGAAGTTTAACAACACTATTTTTATATATTTTCTTTGTCAGTGTGTTCAAAGATAGCCCTGATCTATTTCAAGAGGACTAGCCCCTAGAGAAAGACGCCATGAGGGATGTGTTGTATGAATAGGGCTAGAAATTAAATTAGATTGTGGATAAGAGAATAGAGAAGGCAGTGTTTGCAGGCATTAGACTTTGGTCTGTGCATATTGAGTTGATCAGAAGACATTCCGGTATAGTAACAATAAAACGGTGACACACATCCCACATTGTCACGATGTTCTATATTTATATATACTACTGTCATTTAGGAGCCTCATCGTATTTTTCAACACACAATCAATTAACGTACCGCATTTATTTTTATTTGTAATATTTATATAAACACTTCTCTGGAAGATTTAAAATTGTAATAATAAATATAGAAATATTTAATTTTAGAGGACAATTTTAAGCCAATAAATAAAAATTATTTGTCTTATAGCATTTCTCCATTATATGCGTTGAAAGCATTAAATATTCGAAATATTTTGTATAAAAGCTATTATTATTATTCAATAAAATCTATTTTAGCCAAAATTTATTAAATTTTTATTGTCAGTATCTTCTTGCAAATTTTTGTCTTTGTTAACATGTCGTTCACTTGGTTGTTTGTAAAGAAACTTTATCGCTTTATGCTTCTGTCTATCTCCAAGCAGTTGACTCTTCATCGCATGGGGTTTTTGTGGAAGCCGCTTTAAAGTTTTAATAGATGTTACATATTTACTTTTCATTACTTTTTTTGTTTCTAAATTTTCTTGTACATATCGTGTGGCATATCTAAACACATGCCATTGTGTTTATATATATTTATATATATATACATATTTTTTTTACAATATTGCAATTGCATTTTTATTATTGCAACAGCAGCAGTTACAACAATATCTTTGTTTGCTTTTTTCTTATAAATTTTTTTTTGTTCAATTATTCCCTAACATTTTCAAATATACAACAAGACGTAACAAAAAACATAAAATTTGTAAGCAACAGTACAAAAAAAAAATTGCTAACAACATTTATCAGACCTGCCGTTGACAGAATCGTAACAATTAATATTATTTACGATATCTAAAAAGAGTTGGTAACACACCAGTAGTTTAAATGGATGCTCGTTTCGTATGTGCTTTTTCTGTTTTCAGATACAGAAGTGATATAGAAAATTGTTGCTAAAAAAAAGTTATGTTGGGGATTTTGTTTTGTTTCTTTTCTGCTCGTTCCTTATTTGGCAATTAAATAAAGAAAATGTTTAAATATGGAAAACATTCCAGCAAACATTCATAGTTTTGTGTGTGCATGTTTTTTGTTTTTCGAAAATTCCTTTGAAAATCGTTAACATTTTTAGCTTCCTTTTGCAAATATGTGACAAATTTTTTTAATGTTTTTGTTTAAAGTTGAGAAACAATTATCAATGAAATCATTTTAAATTGACACCATGTATAGAAATTTGAAATATGTTTTTATAAAGCAAATACTTTAAAGACACTATTACTAACAGTTTTAAAAATGAAAGAAAAATAATTTGGTTGAAAACGAAGTTATTCTAAATAAAACTTCTTTGAGTTAACATGGACCATATACGCCCCACCATCTTATCCTCAATGTAATTTAGTTCTTCATGAGCACTAACAATGTGCAATATAACTATACAGATTAGCGGCATGGATAGTGAAGATACTTTTAATTTCTACTGTCTGGTTCTAAAATGAATCGAACTGAACTGAGTACTGAATCGTGTAAACTGCTCATTTGTCTTTTATATATCAAGGAAGTAAATATTTATACCAACCGAAATTTAGGGTAATGATACTCAGAAAGCAGCTGCCTATATCATAACGAATTATTGTGCCAAGACGCTTGAAAGTAATAATAAAAACCTTCATACCGCACACAAATCCTAAAATCGTCTAATGTAAATCAGTTGCCATCGTATATCTTAATAAAGGTTATTTTTTTTGCAGGGATATAGTACTTTATATTGGCAACAATTCTTTAATTGCTAGCCATTTTCTCTGCTGCCAAGTTCCAAATTGCGCAAATTGAGCCCGTAACAAAATTTCCATTGATCCACTTCCATTTCCATAGCAATAAACTTCAATTCTGTTTAAATGGATAGTTGGAATGGTGAATCCTAAAGTGTATGTGGGGGCATCATTGTATCTAGAAGAACTGACTGTTTAGTGTGCTTTAGCGGCAGGTGGAATCATTTCCATAATTCTTTAAAAACGATGCTTGACATAAAGTTACATTCAATTGTGATCTCTATAGAGCCATGATTACTTTTTCATACATCAATGGAACAAAGATCATGCGCAGGATATGTGGTTTCAACAATACAGCAATAAATATCCCCTAGCTTGCGCTACATTTGATACATTGAACGAAACGTTTGATAACCGCAAAATTTCTCGTTTGGAAACCGTGAGTTGGTAATATTTCAAATCGCTAGTCTACGGTAATAAGAACGAAACGATTGACCACTTGAAGGACAACATTCGCTAACTTATTACCGATATGCCGTCACAGGTGCCCCTGTAGGCTAATAGGTAGTGTACTAGCTTGTCAGTCTGGAGGTTGTGGGTTTGATTTCCAACAAAGACCTTGGCTTTTTTTCAGTACAAAATAAAAATTGACTGTTGGTGGCGCTGCTTAGTGATGAAGTCATGGTCACAGCTCGCTGTGCTGTCTTATACGACAGTTAATTTCCGTAACTATCCTTCTACTTTCACCACCTGTCTCATCTCTTCTCTATTCCTTTCCTAAAGAATGTAGCACAATACTTGACTATATAGGCATTGTTGCCTGAAGTGCTACTTATCTTAAAAAAAAAAAAAACAAAAACAAATGTTGAAAAAAGTAATTGGACCTTTAGATTAGACTACGTCGATGTCATCCTTGGCAGTCGTACTTCAGAAGTTATATTTACATTATAATGCCAGAAGATTAGATTTTGAATGAAGAAAACTGGGGTCGTGTGAATAGAGTCGATTTTAATGCCCGTAGGACTTAATGTTGCATGGATATGCATGGATCTATGTTCGAAAATGGTGCTGCATCAGTTACTATGAGTGATATAAGTTTTAAGGAATCGGAAGCTTTTGATGTTATTGCTATAAAAATGCATATATTTCAGCTTTCTAAAAAAGCTTTCAAGTAACTCGGCTTTCTAAAACGCTGTAAGAGACACTTCACTCCATACGATCTTCGTATTATTTATACCACCTATAACCATTTAAAAATGGAATAACACTCTCATGTATGGGCCGGCACCCCAAGATTTATTTTGCAGTTGCTGGACCGGGTACAGCAGAGAGTCAAAAGGCTCATTGGGGTCAGTAGGATATTCAACTCTATTGACTCTCGGCTGTATTTCATTGTTTTATCGTTACTACAATGGTAAGTGCTCTAATGAAATTAGAGAACTTGTTCCCTGTACTCACACGTTTTTGCGTTTAACTCGATTTTCGTTGAGAGCGCATCCATTTGTTTTTGATTGTGTGGCCAGTGAATCGGACTGCGCATCACAGTTTTTTAGCATAACGTGTAATAAACCTCCTCCAGAGGTCTTGCCTCTCACTTTTAATATAGGAAAGTTCAAATTGAATGTCCACAAATACTACTCCCACTTTCTTCTTGCTCCATATAACCCAATTTCCTAGTTCTGGCTCAATGCATTGTAGGATCAAGCCTTAGTGTTTATTTAAAAATTCATCTTTGTTCTATTTCCTTTCAAAGTTCTATATCTCTATAATTTATTTGTTGTTTTTGTGTGATTTATTTGTTGTTTTTTTATAATGAAGTTTTAATATTTTTTTTTATTTTTGCTTTACAAAGTCCTTGCTCCTTTATACTTGGACGTTAAACTATTGAATATTTAAATTTATGTTTCCCCCCCAATAAAGTGAAGAATTGGGCAATTAGTGGCACTTACGCTTTTATTGTGATTAATTTTTAATGTAAGGTACAGGGAATTTAAATTTTACATATATAAAAATTTGCTTCATTCCCAAAATTTAGAAATTTAAGGGTGTCTCCATAGAAGGTTTGAATTCATGCATATATTCGTTTTTTCAATGTGGTATTTCTATGTTTATATTATATGTTTTTAAAATTATGCTGGTGAATTTGCTCCATTTAGTATAATTTCAAGTTCTTAGCTATCTATACTTAAGTTGATATTTTTGTTGCCAAGAATTATTTGTACTTTAAACTTTTATCCCTTATAAAATTGTGGAATATTTATTTGCTGGCATTTCGTTTATTTTAAATTTTATAGAGTTTAAAAATTATCATTATAGTTTATTAGCCTTTTTTATTAATATTTTTTTGGCACCAGCCCCTATTTATTACATTAATCGTAACTGCTGTACAATACAACGGTTAAAGCATAAAATATGTCCACAATTTCTCAAGTTTTCCTAAAGGTTTTATCATATTTTTTTTAGATATTATTTTAATACAAAACCACAACCTTCAACACATTAATAAGTAAAAAAAAAATATTTTTATGTCTTTATCAATCATCAAATTATTTAATTTATAGTTGGGCTCTGTTGCCACCATTAAAATTAAATATTTTATTAACACTGATCCATATTTTATATTTCAAACTCAACCACATAAATCGACTAAAATTACTTGAGAAGTAAATTTATAACAATTTAATTAACGTTTTATTTGAAATTATATACGATGGTAAGTTAATATTTCCTTACATGTGTGTTCCCATCGTGTAAAACTAATAAAATGCAGGGAAATAGCGAAAATGAGGAACAACATATTTTCTCACATATTAAAAGCCTCAAATACTTTGCAGCAGCTGTTACAAGTTATATTTACATTTTAAAACATTTAAATCACTATGTAAGGCTTAACAGGCGTATTTAGTTTGATTCTGTTTATGCAGCAAATTAATCGGAAGTTATCAAAATTTATTTTAACCTTATTAAGTCTAACTTTTATATACATAAGCGAACATAATACTTCCTGATTAAATCTGTTATGGATTTTAAAAATATAACGAAACCAGATGATGAAAAGAAACATATTTTCTTCTTATCAGGTGTTCAATATTTAAAGGTATACAATGAGCCGATTAAACTTAAGAAAGGATAAACCGTCTAAAGATACACTGCATTGGTGTGCTTTCTCTATTATGTTTTCGATTAGCTTATTCTGAATATTTTTCAGTTTGAATAATGATTTCAAATCGTAGAGATTTACTTTAAAAAGCATTCTTCTATTCGCTCAACTTCCAGACGCAACTAAAGCCTAAACAAAATGCATTACTGTGACGATTGAGTGGGACAACTTTTGCTATTGTTGGATAATAATTGGATAGTTTATTGCTACATAAGCTTGATTATACCTTTCTCAGGACTTTCTTTTAGCATAAGCTATGAACTTCTGAAGACTCACAGCACGGCCTCGATCATATTTTATGATTAAATGGTTTTAATTTGATTTTGCATTTGTTAACAATAAAAAGAAAAATCATTAACATTTGTATATATTTTATAAGTACTTTTCAACTAACTCTCGTATTTCTAATGATTGCTAATTTAATTTTTTTTTAACAAAAGTTTAAAATATTTTCTTATTCTTCTATTCTTTAAGTTGGGCCGGAAACTTTTTCAAATTTGTATTATTAATTTTTTTGTTCTGTTTTATTAAATGCGAGCATATGAGTAAACGATTTATAATTACAGAAATTTGTTACAACCAATCACGGATCTAAATTAAATATGAATGTTAACAGTTGATACCAAAAGATTATAATTGCTTTCGATTATAAATATCTTACGAGAATAATTAATGCACGTAAATTTTTAATTACAAAAAAAAATAATTTTTGTAGCAATTTTGTTTGGAATTTCGCTAATGTAAAATAAAACTCAATAGTAAGCTTTAGACGATAATTATAATATTATTTATTTTATCATTAATTTCGTTCTGTAAACGCTCTCTTAAGGCAACAGCTTTAAAATATGATGAACATGATGCCAAATTAATTCTTTTACTGAAGAACGAGAGCACTATTTTTTTAATTTGCTAAATGATTTGTTACAGTCTGAATAGAACCTTCAATATGAAGTGAAAAATTTATATCATACACATAGTGAATAATAGCATATATAGCCTTGAAAGTTTGTACAAGTTATTCACAAAAATTTTCATAGTCTAACAATATCCTGCCTAGATAATAATGGGTAACAACCAATCAAACAAAGCGAACAGTAATTATCTTATTGGGCTAGCGAAGTTAAGCAGGTAAATCTAATTTATGTATATTATATGTTATTATTGAGGTGTTTGTTAGTGCGTAATACACACAAAAAAATATGTCTACCCAATTTGTTTTCAATCCTGAAGCTGCTTATCAGCAAGCTAGTATGGTTAGTCAGTGCTCAAAATAAGCAATAGCTTTCTTTTTATAAAGAAGTTAAACTATATCATATGAAAATATAACATAACTTAACATTATATAACATTTGTTTTGTCGACAAAAGCTAAAATTGTAAAACTTTTTCAGCAGAAATTTTATTTCACGAATTATTGTCAATAACAACTCGCAAAAGTTGTTCAATAATTTTATATTATAACATAAATATGCCATTTTTGATATACAGGAATAAGCTGCAAAACAAATTTGAGAACTTTTAAGGCAATTAAATTTATTTAGATAACATAATGCAAATACTAATATTTAGCAATATGTTGAATCATTTAAAGCGATGCATATGATTCTTTATGCCCTTTCCCTAAGATAAACCAAAACTCATCTATAATTGAATTAGTCAAAAATAGACTAAATCTAAACAAGTTCAGTTGTGCCACAAAGTAGGCTTTTATTGCTGGATTTTTTTCAAATCCAATTCAGGAATGATAAGTACATCAATTGTAATATACACATTGTAGCTACAATAACACCATTTCGCCTACTGAACTGAAAATATTCACGAATTGCAAAGTAATAATTTATCAGTTCTGGTAACATAGCAACATTTAACGAAGCTGCTGTTGGCGATCACATATCAACGTGTGTAATAGTAATTCAAGAAAAACGACAATCTAGAGTTTATCCTCGACATACAACCCTTCACTCATTTTTCTTTTACAAAGTTGCCATCACTCTAGACTCTAATTTAATATTGTATCAGGTTTTTAAATAAGAAGTTTGTTTTTCACCTGTGACGCCCACAACAAAAACAACTGATAGTTTTGACATTTGGTTTTTTGACGTCTTCTTAGTAGATGCATTAGCAATTTTTGCAATGAATTCAATTTCGCCCGATAATCGCATTGAAATAATTAAAATCCACTATGAAAATGATGGTTCTGTTAAAATTACATTTCGTGATATTTTAGGACAACATAATCGTCCTTCTGCGATTGCTATTTAAAATTTGGTCATTAAATAAGAGGAACGAAGCAAAATGTGTGAACACCAACGCCTGTTCGATGAGGTCGCACCAGTGAGCCGCAGTGTTGAACCAGATCTAAATTTGTCAATTTCTCGATGTTCTCAACAATTGGGGTTATCCAAAACAACCACATGGTGAATTTTGCGTAAGGATTTGAGTTTTAAGCCTAACAAGGTTCAATTGGTACAGGAATTGAAGCCGGACGACAATTCACATCGGCGTAAATTCGCTCTTCATTCAGAATCAACCTGTGGATTTTTCAGAAAATATAATTTTTTCCAACGTAACTTGTCAAGGTATTTCAACAAGCAAAATTGCCGCATTTGGGCTTTTGAAAATCCTAGAGCGAATATTGAGAAGCATTTGTATGCTCAACGTGTCACTGTATGGTGCGCTATTTTAACAAATCAATTTTGGCCTATTATTGACAAGGTGCCCCTGTAGGCTAGTAGTACTAGCTTGTCAGTATGGGGGTTGTGGGTTCGATTCCCAACGAAGACCTTGGTTTTTTTTCACTACAAAAATAAAAACTGACTGTCGGTGGGGCTGCTCAGCGATGAAGGCATAGTCACTGGTCGCTGTGCTGTCTTTATACGGCAGTCAATTTCAGACCATCCTTCTACTTTCACTACCTGTTTCATCTCTTCTTTATCCCTTTCCTAAAAAGAATGTAGCACGGTGTTTGACTAAATAGCCATTGTTGCCTGAATTGCTACTTCTCTTAAAAAAAAACAAAAAACGTGAATATCACTGCCATGTGTTTTCAACAGGACGGTGTCACATGTCACACAGCCAATGAAACGATCAATTTGTTGCAAACTAAATTTTCCAATCGCATAATTGTACGATAATCAGCAGTTAAGTAGTCTGCCAGATCGTGTGATTTAACACCACTGGATTATTTTTTGTTGGGCTATGTTAAGGACAGAGTCTATACGGAGCCAATTGAATTGATTTTAGCCTTAAAATTCAAAATCCCTGATATGATTTACGAAATAGGACTGCCATTTTGACAAAAAGTGGATACAAAAAGGATCGACATCTGTCAGCGTGGTCGCGGTGGACATATGCCGCATATTTTTTACTCATAATTGACGAAATTTTCGCTTCGTAATACAGCAAAAATTAAAATCATTTAATTCTTAATTGTTTGTTTTATTTTGTGTAAGAAAACAAACTTCTTGTTGAAAACCCCTTTGTAAGGCACTCTTTTTAAAATCGTTTAGTTCTGTATTTTCCTAACTAAAATTCTTCATTGCAATGGAAGTAGTAGCACACTCTCCATCATTTATCATGTAACTTAAGGCGTCATATGCAAACTTAAAGTCTTTGAAAAAGACGCTTTAAAATGTTAATTTCATTTTAGTATTCATTATTGTAATGACCACAACTGATACAGAGATCTATAGCAGGCATACAGATTTTGGAGTGATATTATGATTTAACTAATTTTTAGCCTTTGCGTTTGCAATACGAAATAATTTATTTTTTTAAGTTAAAAAACTTTAAACGTTTTTTTAAGAGAATAAATAAAACTTTTAATTTGCATAAAATAAAAGTTTCAACTGGATATCTATTATAGTTTTCATAAAACCAAGTTGTGCTGTTTTCATATAAAGCGGGCTTTTCTTTAAACAACTACATATTTTGTAGCTTAAAACTCCAGTTTACTTATTCCTATTCTATAGAATAGAAGATATAAATAATTAAAAGAACCAGGCTAAAATTTAGAATTATCGATCTTATATAATTATTATTGCAAAATGGGTTATTAGATTAAATAAGTTAACAATTTTTTATTGCATATTTTTCAATTTACTTCTTTTAAGTTTTTAAAAAATATATTGAATAACTTCAAATTTTGCCTCGTCTCTTTAAAATGATCGTATTAAATGTTTTCGTTTTTAGCAGTTTTTGAAATCGAATACAATTGATTAATTGATTAAATTATTTTTTGTTGTTTCTTCTTGGATTAGATATTTTATTATTTCGATTAATTATTTAATTAAAAATTTTTCTATATTTTTAAAAATATTTTTAAAAATATTAAGATTAATAATATTAACAGTGTAATTTTATTTTATTTAAAAAAATAAATAAAACTCTTTCTAAATCCAAAAACTTTAAATATATCGTATATAAAAATAATAAATTATTTAAGCTCCAACATAATATTATGCCAACTAAATTATTTAAAACAACATTACGTTTGACATTAAATTATTTACTGCAGACTGTATTCGTTTACAGGATCTTAAATTTGTATTAGCGACACCTGTGGTAATGAGAACAAATGATTTCTGAATAATTATTTTAAATTCTTACAATTAGTTTAAATAAAATAGTGCAAAATATTTTTGGATTTTAATTGTCATGAAATTGCTTTATTGTATCATGGTTTTTTATTTTAGAAAAGACAACTCAATTGTATAAGACATCACCTCAAGGTGATTTATAGTTCTAATGTTTTATACTAGAGGATATTGCATAAGTATAACAAAAATACCACTTGCAATACACTTTCATTTAATATTAATGTCACCCAGACAGCACTGTAACGTAGTAAGAAATAATACTCTTCAAAAGTATTTAAAAAGAACAATAGCACAAAACACACATATGAATTATAACGGGCTAGAATTATATGACCTTTAAATATTTAACAGAAAACTTGGCGAAAAAACTGTTAGAGGACTTAAAAGATAAATGCATTGTTTATGTTATTGTTTTCAACATTTTGTTAATGTCTTGTTTTAGGTTCATTTAATTTCTGTTTAGTATTTTTTTTCGAGCTTTTAGATTTTATAGCATGTTTTGTGATAATTTACACATGAGTTTAAATTCAATTATTTATTATAAATATTGCTTAAGATTTGTAAGCTTGGGAATTTGTTTTGTTTTTTAGTTTATGCTTGTCTTTATTTAATTTGATTTTTCTTAAGTTGTGTTGACTCTTTGTTTCTTTTTTTTAAAGCAGTGAACTGGAACAATTAATTATTATTGTTATAAAACGTTTTTAAAGTACTCTACAAATATTTTTGGTTTTATATTTTAAAGTAAGATAATGATAGCAAATCATTGGGGTTAACATGTCACATTAAGTGAAGTTTTTAATTAAAGATTTGTAGTGATTTCATGTCACTAAATTTGACCATATTTGTTAAATTTATTATAATTGAAAATAAAAATTACGACCGCTATTTCATTCAATTGATATAAATCACCAGTTTTAACCTCAAACCAAGAAAAATATAAAATTTTTTTTATTAAAAAAAAATTCAAGGATAATTAAGTGAAAAATTAGAAACGTGAATATAGTTTTATTTAGTTTAATTTAAAAAAAGTAAAAATTATATTGTTTCCTTACAATAGACTTAAGGCACAAACTTGGGCTTATGGCCTTAGAAAGTTCGAAAAGAATTATATTTTATTTCTATATTTTATAATTTTATTTAATGATTATTATTTTTATTTGACCTTTTTTCCTTTTTTAATAAATAGGTATTTTAAATAAGTATATTAAATAAGAAACTAAACAAGCTAACGTAATTTTTAAAACTTAAGGTCCTACCAGGGTGAATAGTGAAATATGTCTGATAATTTTGCTGTTAGATATGCTTTATTTTAGATAATTATGGAGAAGTTAAACTAATACCAGCTAATAAAACAGACTTTAACAGATCTTTTAGACTTTTTGACCATGTAAAAATTGATTCAATCTAATCTACTTAAACGGTATTAGAGACTCATTCATCACACGCATAGAGACTCATCACACGATCATAGAGACTCATATAAAAAGCCACAATGCTACATGATTACCAACTAAAACATGTTCAACAGCGTCTGTTAGGTGAAAGCAAAATTTGAATTTTTAAGGTGGCAAAATAAAAATATCCATTACAGTATAACTAAAATAACAAAACTTCTTTATAGGGTGTATGATAATTAACCCTAAACGATATACTTAAAATACAAATAATTATAATTACAAATATTTATTGTTCAACTAACCGAAAACCAAACAATCAAATCGAGATTAATATTAACAACAATTACTAAAAATAAAGGAAAGGAAGTATATTTTTATAAGTATTAAGCTGAAATCTTTAATTTTGCGAAATTCCTTCAAATATATAGAGATCTTAAATGCCCATGAATCAAACGAATTTTATTAAATGAAAACTTAAGATAATAAAATAATAATAATACAAAATTGTTAAAGTTTGGTAAATAAACTTAATTTCTGTTAAAAACAATAATAAAATTTTATATATTTAATAACAAAAGTTACAAATTTAACCACCCTTAATAGGGGGCTTCCTTTTCTTCCTTTTTCAAAATGTTATTTTACCAAAAAGAATTTATTTTTTAAGAAGCATTTTTCAGTTTAAGATTTAAATTTTCTCTAAACGAAATTATTAGGATTCGCAAAAGCAGAACATTATTTTTTAAAAGTACTCTTTCTAAAAGTAAATAGTATTTTTTCTGAAAGCTACTTAAAAAAAAATTATAAGATAATGTAATTTTTCTAAAAGACCTTTTTTTAAAATCAGTAATTTTCTAAACGATACTTTAAGAACAAAATAATTTATATTATAGTTTTTTAAGAAAGTTTTTTTTTTTTTTAATTAAAATCACGTACCTCACTTTTAAGAAGTACAGGGTTTTTCAAACAAGAATTTTGTTTTCTAAAACAATATAAAACAAAACATTTGGATTAAGATGATTCAAATTTCGATAATTATGAATGAAAAATAATAACTGAGAAATCTTCACACAGTTTTTAATCACTTTTTGGCAAAATTACATCACGGATTTTAAATCTTAGGGCTGAAATCGATTCAATTGGCTGCTCTGTCCTTGACATAGTCATACAAAAAAAAATCCAGTGGTGTTAAATCACACGATCTGGCTGATCACTTAACTGCTGGTTGTCGTGAAGTTAAACGATCGCTATAAATTGATCGCTTCATTGGCTATAAGACATGTGGCACCATGCTGTTGATACCAGTGTCAGTAATATCTACGTCATCAATAATAGGCCAAAATGATCAGGCTATTGCAGCTTGACCGTTACCGCATTTTTAGCCTTATCTTTGAAAAAACCATGAACCAATCACGTCTCCAGACCACATAGCGCACCATACAGTAACGCGTTCAGCATGCAAAGGCTTCAATAATCAAACCAGGATTATCAAAAGCCCAAATGCGCCAATTTTGCTTGTTTATCTACCCTGACAAGTGAAAATGGGCTTCGTCTGAAAAACTGAAGAAAAACCTGCCGGTTGTTCCTGAATGAATTGAGCGAATCTACGGTGATGTTAATGGTCGAGTGGCTTCAATTCGTATCAGTTGAATCGTGCAAGCCTTCCAAGTTAAATCCTTACCCAAAATTAGCCATGTGGTGGTTTTGGATAACCCCAATTGTAGAGAAAGTTGAAAAATTGAGAATTTTGGATTTGCTTCTTTGCTGTGGCTCACGGCTGCGATGTTTTCAGCTAAACGACCATCGTTGTTGTTCGCCTATTTTGTATCGAGCCTGTCGACTCAAATTTAACGACCAAATTCTTAATAACGATCTCAGAAGGACGATTACGTTTTCCAAAAATATCACGTATTTCGCGAAATGTAACTCTAACAGAACCACAATTTTCATAGTGGATTTTAATTACTTTAATACGATTTTCGTGACAAATTAAATTCATTGTAACAACTGCCCGTGCAAACTACTGCGAATACGTCAAAAAATTAAATGTCAAAACTGTAATAATATTGGTGTTGCCGCAATTGAAAAACAAACTTGTTGTTGAAAACCCCAATACAATATCATAAAAAAAATGATTTTTTTTATTTAAATGTTAGTTTCAATGCTAATGCCAATATTAATGTCGACGTTAGCGTTAGTGTAAATATTAGTGTCGATATTAACATCAATATCAGAAGATTGAGTAGTACATTGTAGTCGACAGAATGGAGGACTGACATAATTTGGTTTTAAGTATGAAAACCTATAACACAATGTCGAACGATCAAATAAGATGAAAATCCATTTCAATGCACACATTTGCTAGGATAAAGTTGAGAAGAAATGCCTTTGGCAAATCCAACAGGAGAGGGTTATTTATGGCCATACTTTTGTTGTGCTCAAAAAGCCTTTCAGCATAAAGAAAACTTTATGATGATACAAAGTTTCCAACGGACAACCGAGTAGATGATATGAAAAATAGACATTGTTAGGGCTTGTAAAACGCTTAGATGGGGAAGCACATCATATGTGATTATTTAGTGATAAATGGGACTAGATTTAGGACCGATAGCAGGTAAATATATATCGTATATTACTGTAGTGGTAGATTTCAAGTTTATTGCCTTAGCTTTGCAAATTTACTGATGAAACGAAATATTGAAAACTATCATTTTATAACTAGAAACTATTAGTTTCATTATTTCGGATTGCATATCTGCATATCTGCTCGCTACTCGCATGAACGAAAGACGCCGAAAGGTCTTCCTATTTTTCTCGTCACTTGATTAGTTGTAATGAAACTATTACTATAATTAATATGTTTGGTCGCATGACTAACTTACAAAGGTTATAGGCTTAGCTACGTCCCATTTCTATGATTTAGGAAAATACTAAAATTTATTTTGGAATGAGTTCAATTAATAATAATATAAATCAACGTTATCTATTTTTTTATTTAATTCGATTCCTTTGTTTTTAAAATCTAAAAATTATATCGGATTTTTGCAATAAACTCTGTTAATGTTTAAAAATTTATTAATTAAGAGCAACAAATTTTACGCAACTTTGTAAATAGATTTCGTTAATTTAACAACTAAACTACTTTCAAAATTGTTTTATTAGAATTTGCTGAAAACAAAAAACAATAAATTTTCATTTTAATTACAACATCATAAACAATTTGAAGCGGATTTTTTGTGTCAACTGACCAAGTCACATATATCTATGAAAAATAAAATCGAAAATGTACACACACATGTATTCAGAGTATGGTTACATACATCTATACATATGAACATATAAAAATCTGTAACAATTGCAGACGGATGCCAAATGAATGGACTTTCAATAAAGTTGCATTCGAGCAGCAAACCAATTATACATGTGCTAATATTTCTAAGATCAAAATATATTATTGGCTAGTTTTTTATACGGTATTTAAATAAGAACTTTTAAGTTATTGTGAAGAAGGAATTAGCAATAAAAGTTAATGAAAAGTGCCAAACAACCGAACAATAATGGATGATCTTCCAAAACAGATATGCAGGAATTAAAAGTATTTCGCAAGAAATATTTTTTTAATAGATAAAATCATTACATAATAATGGAAGACTGAGACATTCTAAAAATATGCGGCTATTTCTTATTAAAATAATTCAAAATAATTCAAAATTATAGTTATACAAAATTATACAAAATTATAGTTATACAAAAGAATTTAACATTTCAGATTGATTAAATAAATAATTTTTGGTTCAAACTTGTGTATACTTTCGCAAATAAATAAAGCGGGTATAGCATATTATTCGATGGTAAGGATTTAAAACAATCCAAAGCTCGATAAATTTATTTTTAGCCTCTTAAGTCATTTGCTAATCACTTCGGCTAACTAAAATATATATGAGATATATAGGAATTCAGAATAGTGCGGTATAGCATAAAGTAGGCAAAGTCTGCATTTTTATTTCTTTCTTTTCAAATAAATCCGTTTTAGCCAAGACTAAATTAATGGCTTATGGAAGATATTTGCCTTCAGCGTAGGATCCTCAATTTTTCACATTAACAATTCTAAAGCTGTTTCCTTGTTTAAGATATTTAAGATTATATATAAAAGTAATAGAGAGGCTACTGGCATCATACATTTAACCCTGTTAACAATTTCTTTTTCTTTTTCTTAATATTGTTTATCTGCACCCTTTGGTACTAATTCGAACACTCTATAATTTATTTTATAAAGGGAGTTTTTTTAAGCCCGATAGAACTTGAAATTGTAAAAAATAACACAAAAAATTAAATTGTAATCAAAATTTCTTTTTTATTCGAAGGACCAATACGTGACATTAACATTTGAAAATTATTTCGGGCATATGGGCACCGCGGCTGTTCTTGACGAAGCGCATTCTGGACGTCCAATTTTGGGCCACTTTTTCGAGCACTGCTGGGCGTATGTCACGAATAACACGAACAATGCTGTCCTCCAAGGCGTCAATTGTTGCTGGTTTATCAGCATAAACCAGTGACTTCACGTAGCCCCACAGGAAATAGTCGAGTGGTGTCAAATCGCACGACCTTGGAGGCCAATTGACAGGTCCATTTCTCGAAATCAACTTATCGCCAAATTTTGATTTCAATAAGTCGATGGTTGCGTTCGCTGTATGGCACGTAGCGCCATCCTGTTGAAACCACATCTCGTCCGGATCAATGTCATCCATATTTTCAAACAAAAAATCATTGATCATGGTGCGGTAACGATCTCCATTGATCGTATCGCGAGCTCCGGCCTCATTTTTGAAGAAATAAGGTCCGATGATGCCACCAGCGTGAAAACCGCACCAAATGGTGCATTTTTCTGGATGTAATGGAGTCTGTAGGGTCTGTTGTGGATTGGTCTCACTCCATATGCGGCAATTTTGCTTATTAACAAACCCGTTAAGCCAAAACACAATTTTGCGATAAAACAACGGATCAGTTGCCAACTGCTCTAGAGCCCAATCGGCGAAAGAACGACGTATATAATGGTCCCGTGGCTTCAATTCCTGCACCAGCTTGATCTTATATGGGTGTAGGCCGAGATCTTTGCGCAAAATTTTCCACGTAGTGGACGGACAGAGCCCCAATTCCTGCGACCGACGACGAATTGATAAATTTGGATCTTCTTCCACACTTTCGTTTCCAGCGGCGATATTCTCTTCAGTACGCACATTCCTTCGACGTGTTAGTGTTATTGCATCCTCTAGAGAGTATGTGGTACGAAATCTATCGACAGTTCGACGAATGGCTTGTTCAGATGCACGATTATGTACGCCATAAAAATGACGAAGTCGTCTATAAGTTGCGCGAATCGACGACTGATTTTCAAAGTAAATTTGGATAATTTCGTAGCGTTGTTCAAGCGAGAGTCTATTCATGATGATTTGTCAGAGTATACTGAAACAAATAAAAAAAAATGTTTCATCAAAATTTCATTTTTTGTGTTACTTTTTACAATTTAAAGTTCTATCTAGCTTAAAAAAACACCTTTATTTTCCATTTTTTTTGTATTTATTAACTCAACATTGATAGATGACAAAACTCAAAAACTATAGTAACCTGCAATCAAAACTAAAACAAAACGAATTTTACTGAAACGGATTGAATGAATGAATTAAAACAAAATTGCTTTTTAAACAGCTGGGGCTGCTAAAAAATTTCATTTTTTCTTCTTGTTTTCAAAAATATACAAAAAAAAAATACACTCTCAAATTGTTCACATGTTCAAATACCGATTATCAATCAACATGTTAGTAAAGCTTCTCAAATGCTCCAAATATTTTTGTTTCATTCACCAAAACATTAAATTTGAACAAATTTAATACTGAGACTTAAAATTAAAACAAAGAGCAAAAAAAAAACGGATGGCTATTATCCGCCAGGTATTTTAAGATATTAGTTTTTTATTACATTGCTGCATGTACGAAGCTGGTCTTTAAATTAAGTAGCTAGAGATTTTCTTTTAGATTAAAATCTTATTCAATTAAATATAAACTAATCTTTTAACGGTCTTTTAAATAATTTTATTTTTTCCGATATTTCGCTTTCCTGTGGAAAGCTTCTTAAGGAAATTACTTTTCATATTTTACAAAAACAAAAAATTATAACAATTTTTTTTTCAAATTGTTATAATTTTTTGTTTTTGTAAAATATAAAAATGCGAGTAACGGCAACAAGTTCCCTAAATTCTTTAGAGTATTTCTTTCTTGCTTAAAAGAGAAGTAGCACTTCAGGCAACAATGCCTATTTAGTCAAGCACTGTGCTACATTCTTTAGGAAAGGGATGGAGAAAAGATGAGAAGGATAGTTATGGAAATTACTGTCGTATAAGACAGCACAGTGACCATGTCTTCATCACTGAGCAGCCCCACCTTTAGTCAATTTTATTTGTAGCGAAAAAAAAACCAAGGTCTTTGTTGGAAGTCGAACCCACAACTCACAGTCTTGTAAGCTAGTACACTACCTAATAGCCACCTTCTACCATTGTAGTAACGATAAAACAGTGAAATACATCCCACATTGTGAATCTAAAGAATCAATAGAGTTGAATACCATAATGCCCCAAATGAACCTCTTGGCGCTCTCATGAGTTGTATTCTTTTCTATGTATGATAATTGTATTCCATTTTTGGACGGATGTGGGTGGTAAAAATAGTACGAAGATCGGATGGAGTGAAGTATCTCTTGCACCCTTTTAGAAAACCGAGGCACTTGAAATTTTTTTAGAAACCTGAACAATGTGTATAGTCCATCGAACATCACGTTTAATTTTCTTCCAGGAATATCAAAAGCTTCCAATTCCGTAAAACCTATATCACCGAACATAGCGCCTCTATCGGCTCTATTCATACGACCATATTCCGTAATTGTTGCGAGATCGTGATTGAGGATATTATTCATGTTCAGCCCTTTGGAAGTCACCTCCAACTGGTTCGATCTATTACTAAATAAATGTGAATGACAAGTGGAGCAGTCACGATTCCCTCACAGTCCGTGAACAGTTCCCGACTATAGTCCATTACGTAGTAAGTGGTTTAAAGTGGTCGCAAAATAAGTTTGAGCTCTCCTGTTTGCTGTCTAGGTTTCATCATGATTATCATGCTCTGACAGCATTTTATTATTTATTTATGTTCTGCCTTTTAGAACTCACCTGCAAGGGGTTGGGTCTATTATTAAATAAATATGAATGACAAATGGTGCAGTTATCTGCGAATTATTACGGATACTGAAAGCAATGAATTCCTCACAGTTCATAAACAGTGCCCGATACAATAGCTTTTTCTTTAACTGACTATAGTCCATTACATAATAAGTGGTTTAAAGTGGTCGCAGAAGGAGTTTGAGCTCGCCTGTTTGCTGTCTAGGTTTCATCATGATTATCATGATCTGGCAGTAAATAATTTGCAGTCAGTACTAAGTTTATAGGGATATACTTTGAAACTCTTATCTACATTGAATCTAGCATCTTACACAACCTTTATTTTTCAATTGAAACATTCCCCACAATAGAAAATTTATAGCATTTTGTGGCCACAATTATGTTCTTCTAAAGGACTAAAACTATTACTCCAGTCATTCCTTTCCGTCTTATAAAGTTATACATTTTAACAGACTATTTGGTAAGCTTAGTGTTAATGTGTAATAATTTATTGGGCTTAAGTTTTCTTAGAAATTGTAAGTGAAGTCTGTTATGTTTGTGATATAGTTTAATATTTATTAAAACTATTAATAAAATGTTTTTGCTTATAAAAAATAAAAGGAAGTTAAAAAATAATTTGTCAGAAGTGGGATTCGAACCCACGCCCTCAGAGAGGACCAGAACGCTCGAAACACTTTGTTGAAACAAAGCAAGTTGTTAACACACTTGAGTCTGGCGCCTTAGACCGCTCGGCCATCCTGACATGTAATAAAGCGTTGACTCACCAGTACAGTTTAGAACATGACTTAAGAATGATGTCATTACACCGAAAGCTTTCGCCGTTCATACCGAACAAAAAGCCAGCAAAGACAGAAAGGAATGGCAAGAGTATTTTTTATTGGCGGAACAAATCCAAACAACATAATAGCAGACTACAAACTATTATAATTATTTTGGGTATGCAATTATTGGCAGTCTCTCTTTTAATAACCTTAACGCTTTTGTCACACACTTTCACGTAAAGAATAGTGCGGTCAGGTAAACTCAGGCCTTCTGTGAAAAATTTGGGTCATGAACGCTCACACATCTCATCAGGTTGGTCATGAACGACAATTTTCCACTCTAGCTCGTGACATTTTAAAAAGACTCCTATTAAAATTCTTATAACTTCTTTACGCACACAAAAAATTACGATTAAACAGAACTACGATTGTCTATTTCAGCATTATATTAAGCAACCAGCAAACTGTTTAGTGACACTCTTAATTCTCATATAAGGTAATTTTTGAACTATCTCCCTATATCAATTTTTAAAGAAAACTTTATAAGTTTTATATTAAACTCGCAAAATTTTTATGCCACATGGGAGTATGTGGCTAGAATATGTGGTTTTCATTTAGAAATACAAGTGAGTGATTTCATTTTTTAAATACATTTTTTAAATACATGGATATTTTTGCAATATTTAACTATTTGAAATTATGGCAATTTTAATTTTATTTTGGTTGATTTGCGTAAAACCAGTACAGAATAATTAAATAAAAATTGATCATTAATTGGCTGTAAAACTAAACAAAAGTGTTATTTCTTGGCAATGCATACATACAATCAATTATGTTATATAAGGTTTTGACTTCTTTTTAAATAAATTTATTTATATGGTTATGATTCTTGTAAATGAAATCAGAAATTAATTAAAATTTATGTTCAAAAACTTTAATTGCATTATTTTTCAAATAAATCAATGGTCATTATTAAGGCTTAAAATCTTTAAATAATTTAAAAAAAACAGAAAATTTTTGGATGAAAATTTAGTTTTCTAAATAAAAAGAAACTTTAGGTTTAATATAAAAATTAAGCCAAAATCAACCAAAAATTGTTGAATACAATTTATCAAAATCAGTTAAACAAAAATAATTACTTATAATAGAAAACGTGCTTAAACAAATGTAAAATCATACAAAAAAGAGTTAAAGGCTGAAGTTTAATCAGAGTTTAACTAAACAAAAAATATATAAAATAAAATTTGTAAATTAAAAAACAAACGTAAAAGAAAACAAATAGACAAAGCCGCTTAATTCCAAATAAATCGAACTGAATGTTTGGAACATAATGACAAATAAAAGAAAAAACAGTCACCCTTTAAATAGAAAGACGTGTTTAAACATATAACCACAATTATAAAATGCCTGTCTCGTAAGTTCAAAACAAATCTTTAATTGAAAAAAGAGAACAAAGCTTTCATTTTAATCTGAAAATGTTGTATTTTGGGCATGTGGGTACTACGGCAATTCAAAATGCAATGCATTTCACAATGCCACTAAATTGGGAAGTGGCATTTTTTTTGAGCATTGCCCACAATTAACGCCTTTAAGGCCTCAGAGTTGCTGATTTATCAATGACCTCATGTGACCCAATAGAAAACAATCGGTACAATTCTCGAAATTAGATTGTAGCCAAATTTGAAAGCCAATGTCGTATTATATAAAATATAGTGGCAACCACATCTCACCCGAAATAGTAAAGGGTTTTTCAACAAGAAGTTTGTTTCCCAATTGTGGCAACACCAACAATATAGTTTTGACATATACTTTTTTGACGTATTCGTAGTAGATACATTGGCAATTGTTACAATGAATTAAACTTCGCACGAAAATCGCATTAAAATAATTAAAATCCACTAAGAAAAGGATAACTCTATTAAAGTTATATTTCGTAAAATTCGTGATATTTTCGGATATTTTCGTCGTTAAATTTGAGTTTAAGGGCTCGATACAAAATGTGCGAATACCAACCCAATTCATTCTGGAACAACCGGGTGGTTTTCTGAAAAAAATAATTTTTTATATGAAGCCTATTTTGGTATGTCAACAAGAAAAAATGTCTGCAATTGGACTTTCGAAAATCCTAGAGAAGCCTTTGCGTGCCACTATGTGGTCGAGCCGTGATTAGGCCATTTTTTTTTTAAATAAGGCTTGAAATGTGATAACGGTCAATGGACCCCTCTAGCACGAGATGCTAACACCTCAATTTTGGCCTATTATATACCACATGGATATCACTGACATGTAGTTTCAACAGGATAGTGCCACATTTCATACAGTCAATAAAACGATTAGTTTGTTGCAAACAAAATTTCCCCACCGCATATTTTCATTAGAATCATTAGTTCAATGGCTCGCCAGATTGTGTGACAACACCATTGAACTATTTTTTGTAGGGCTATATAAAGGACTGGGTCTATACGGAGCCAATCGAATCAATTTCAGCCTTAAAACTCAAAATTCGTAATGTGATTAACGAAAAAGTGATTAAAAACTTTGATGAGACATTCGACGTCTGTCAGCGTGGTCGTGGTGAACATTTGCCAGATATCATTTTTCATTCATAATTGCCGAACTTTTCTCTTCGTAATACATTAAAATTTTTAATCAACGCGAGCGAACAGTATATTGGCATCATCAGTACCCAGGCTCTTGTTGACGTTTATGCACAGAGGCATGGGAAATGGACTGTAAATTGAATGAATATGATATTAACGTTCGCGTTGCTGCTTTGATAGAGGTAGAGCAGGTTGTTTCTATTATTTGAGGGAAGACTTTTTGTACTAAAACTGGCAGCCGCAGAGTACGTGTTGGGTCTTATTGGGCTTTGCTGATCTGATATGAGTTTTTGGGCTAAAACTGTAGAGTAAGGAATAATGCTCTTTCTTGCACAACTTGCAAGAAAATCAGCTTTTGCACTTTCTGTACTCGTGGGAATGTCCGAGACAATTAGTGCACGCTTTAATTGTTTGACGATAGCAAGGCGTTCATCAATTGACTTCTCTAGAAATGATGAACAAAGTTTTAGAGGGTGTAAAAGTGAGTCAAGAGAACATTTTCCAGATAAGTCATTTCACACACTTGTGGATAAATCAAACTCCATATGCGATAATTTTGTAGATGATCCAGCGCGTTAATAATCAAAATTTTCGTTGCGTGACCTATGACAAATCGAAAATTTTGAATGCTAATCCACTTTTTAAACTTTAAATTATCTTATAAGACGATTACAAAACTCTGTGAAAGGCCAAATCTACTGATTGGCTGCAAAATTTTAAACATTTTAAAACGTAGGATGTCCCCATATAACATGCGTCAAAATAAAATTAGTTTTAAGCACAAAGTCTAAGAAATCTAAAATTTTATTAGTCGCATAATGCTGTACCTTTGAATAATAAAATGTTATAAAAATTATACTGAAAAATTAAAGGGTACCCCTATAAATGGGGCTATTTAATGGCCTCTAACTTGAACAAACACTTATAAATTATATAGAAAATATAATGTTATATCCGCTGAGGGAAATATTAGAAATTAAAGGGTGGCCCAAAAAGTTGACGAAAACTTAACGTATAATAATTAATGTTCTAATGTGTAGAACCATTTTATGTCAAGTTTTGCTTACCAATTTTTACCCTTTAAAATTTTTTTGTTTCATGATCAGCGAGGCTGTTGATTTAGAGTTTGTTTTTTTCTTTTTAAACTGTTTGCGATTAACTTAAGGCACAAATTTTCTTGTTATCTGTTTTCTAATAACACTCTGTTTAGCTGTTTAGCTATTTATTATTTAATGTCGTTTAATGTTATTATTTAATAAAGACATTAAAATTTAAAATTAAATGACAATTATAAAAATTAATAGGGCGAAAAAAATATTTCTTTACTTAAAATTAATTAATTAGTCAGGTACTAAAAAGCAAGAAAGTGTTGTTAAAAGTATAACTAAAATTAAGCGATAATTTAGTGTGACTAACTGTTGGAAAAATACCTTATAAACAATAACCATAAACCTAATGACGTATTAAAAACGCTACCAGTAAACTATACTAGCAACAAGGAGATTGCTAAGGCTAACTTTTCAAAACTATCTATTTCTGCTTAAAAGCAAACAGAAAAAAAAAAACAAGGAGACTAAAAAAAAGTGGTTTGAATATGCGAACGATCAAATAAATAAATCTGGCACGAAATGCATGTATAACCTACCAACATAGTGGCCTGCTTTAAAGTTGATTTTAGTATTGCAAGTGACTCTAAGTGGCCATTTGAAAGACAGCAATGAATTTGAAGCAAACAAAAAAAAACGAAAGGCAAACAACCTTTTTTTCTTTACATCCAATTGAAAAATTGTTTTTAGTCGATTCCATAACTAGATATATCTTACAACATTGTGCATATTCTTTAAATCCTTTATATAATACCAACTATACAACAAACCCACTTGTATCAATATACGAGAGTAGCTGCACAAATCTATAGAAGTCTTATTTAAAATGGACTAACATTTTTTCGAGCGAAACAAAAAAAAAAAAAAACAGTCGTGATTTACTACCATTCATGGTTGAGATTGCAAACTATTTATAGACATGCAAAACTTTTAACAGAACAAATAAAAAACACACAACAAACAAACAAGAAATAACAGCAAAAGCCTTTTCCAATGAACCCGCTTAATTTTTTGCAATTCGTAACTTCGGGGCTTTGTTTTTTTTATGCGATTCAGTTTTTGCTTGAGAAGGCGTCATTATGAGAAGCTTTATGGTGACAATTTTACAACAATAGTTAATTTTTTAAATCACAGTTTTATTTAAATTTATAATAAATCATAAATAAATCATAGAACAATAAATATCTTTTTTCTTTTTTAAGATCTTTTTTTATATATTTTTTCTTTTCAATATTTCGCTTTCCTTTGGAAAGCTTCTTCAGGAAAAAATTTTTATATTTTTGAAAACAAAAAAATTATTAACAAATTGAAAAAATAATAATAATAATAATTAATAATTTTTTTGTTTTCAAAAATATAAAAATTTTTTCCTGAAGAAGCTTTCCAAAGGAAAGCGAAATATTGAAAAGAAAAAATATATAAAAAAAGATCTTAAAAAAGAAAAAAGATATTTATTAAAGATAAAAAAGATCGTTTAAAAAACTATAAAAATTATTAAATCATAGAACATTAAAAGAAATACAAAGAAAGAAAATGTAAAAATATGTTCTAATAAATTAGAATAGTTATAAAAAGGCATTAAAAATATATAATTTTATACAATTTATGATTAACTTAAATTAAATTTAATATAGATTTTATTTCATAGATTATATTATTTATATTTAAAATTAATTATAAAATTCAAAGCTAATAGAGTTCCAGTAAAGCATGAGATATTTTTTAAAGTGATTGTAAATAGCTTAAGCTAAGCAAATGAAAAACAGTAAAAGAAATTTAAAAATTATTTTGGAGAGAGATAAGATTCGGTTCATCACCCTTTCATACATTCGAAAGATAATCTTGTGACATTATAATTTAATTATAACTTCTATCATGACCGCCACAGTTTAATTAAGATGTCCAATTTTCGATAACTTTTTCGAATATTTGTGGTCCTATATCTGCAATCGGGCCTATTGGCGTAGAATAGCGACTTCACATATTCTCACAAAAATAGTCTATTTATTTATTTTTTATGATATGTGTGTATATTCTCCGACGGGGATTAATATATTTGGGTATGATTTTACGTCAACTCGCGTCAAATTTGGTTGGTGAACAAACCACTTTCGGTTATTATACTCTCTATATAGAGAGAAAACTGAAGATGGCAAATAGACGAAACCGGTTTGTTCACAAACCAAATTTGACTCAAATTATTTTTTAAATTTAGCCTATGCATTCAAAAGCCCTACAGTCATGAAAAGAGTAAAGAATATTTGTAAATACATAAAATTTAAATTTAGTTATTCAAATATAAGAGTGGATAAAATTTAACAGCTATAACTTTTAAAAAAATTGCTTATAAAATTTATTAAACTCAGTGCAAATTCTTAAAAACCAGTCAGAGTTAGCATACTCTGATCCGGATACTTTAATTATTAGTCGATTAAAATAACGCGTAAGACGAAATGGAACGTTAATTGAATATCAAAAAATACTAATTAAAACTTTTTAAAAAACATTTTTTTTATTATTAAATTTAAAGCAAAGGTGACATTTAATATTATTCTTCGGCTTTTAAGAGTTGGCAACTTTATTAGAGCAAGTTTGCTAGTGTAGGATGGTAGAATTCAGGGACTCCATTGTAAGCCTCGAAAACCAAAATAACAAGAACTGCTTCTGCACCGATCCCATGCTATTACTATGAACCGTATAAATTGGATCCCAAATTATTGAGCAATATTCCAGAATAAATCTGAAAGTATATAGAAGTATAAAGATATATGGGTCACTAAACTCCTGCGCCCAACGTTTTATACAAGAATTGTTTCATGGCTACCGAAATATGCTGTATAAATTTTAATTTAGCATCTAGTAAAATATCAAAATCTGAAACCACATTCAGATTCTCAAGTTTATAGCCGCTTAAAATATTTATACTGCACGTTTGTATAACATCTTCGAAAGAAACTCCATAAGTTTTATATTATACCAGTAATTAAATGCATCTAAGTCATTTTCCAGAAGAATATGCTCAGCGTGATAATTATATGTTCGAAATATCTTCACTTCGTCTACATTTAATAGCACGTCAGCGTATTTAATGGCATTTTGTTGATCATTAATAAACAAATCAAATAATAAAGGACCCAGATGGCACAACAGATGACACAAAAATTTCTCTGGATGTAAGCGTGTTAAAACGAACTTTTTGAGTTCTGTTTGAAAGATATGAATTAATTTACATAAGTAAATTGTTCGTAAGGTCAAGTTTCATTATCAGAAGTAAGTGGTTATCTTTACCAAATACCTTACTTAAGTCAGTGTAAATAATAGCGGCTTTACATTGCACGATATTGGATGCCAATTCATGGGCCCGAAACGTGAAACTACGCTGTTACCAAATGGTTTCTTCAAATAAATCAATTGTGGTACGTGCTGTGTGACGTACTGCTCCACTATGTGAAATCATAGCTCGTTCACATTGTGGTTATTTAATCGATGAACGAAAAGGTTTGTAGTCTTGTCTCTATAGAGGTCACTATTGAATGTAAAGTTATGATTAGCATTGTTTTTAAAGAAATATAAACCTGTAATTCTAGCAGATCATAAAGCATATTAGTCAGTTATTCTGGATGTAGTGGTATCTTAATACACATGTGATTACTATCATTATTTTACATACGGCAGTTTTGTGTATTGGCGTTTATATTCAGACAAAAGCTAAACGAAATTTGCTTATACAATTTAGGGTTAACAGCAATGTTTTTTTACGTCCAACACTCTCTTGATATTGAAATGTTAAACCAAAGTAAACATAAATCACTTGATAGATAACTAAATGGCGGCCAGTTAAAAAACAATTGCTAAGCTTTATAGATTTATTATAAATAATAACACTGTTTTGCAAAAAATGTTTTTTGTTTGTCGGTAAAGCAAACATAGGAAGAGTGTCAAGAATGTAGCACTTTAACATTTTTTTTTCAGTACAGCTTCTGTAACACATGGCCAGTTTTAAAGCAGTCATATTATTCCAAAAACCTTATTTAGGTATTTTATATTTTCATATCATTGAAATGTATTAGTGTATGATTGCTGTATATTTTTTCTATGGTCCCTTAACGTAGGCTAAAACTTCTGGTGCCTTGTGAGTTATGTCTACAGCTTTTGGTTAATTATTTCCGCAGAATTTTCACTTTTTTTTATCTTATTGAAAAACATTTGTCTCCCTTGCAAATCTTTTCGTCAATTTTAAATTTAATATAGGTATTGAGGAAAAGAATAATGAAAGCCGACAAAAGGTACAATTTGTGCAGCCATGTGTTATTTGTAGCTTTATAACCCTAGGTGAACTTGCTTGATATCTATTATAAATTTGATTTAGCTTGTCCTCATTATTTTATAGGGTTCTTCTTTTTCAACCCCCTTACATTTCACAGTATTGTCACTGAACCTTCCTGAATATATCCAAATTAGGTGTTTTACTATCTATTAGCCTCATTTAATTGCCAGCATTTCTTTTAAAATTAAGCCATGTACGGAATTAGTTTATAATGGGCCGGTAACATTTATTCTCTCTCTAGTGCGAACCATTTTTATAGTTTCAGACTCTTTCAGAAACAGCTAACAGACATCACCATACACTTATCTAATTCAAGCTGTGGACATCGACGTATCCTGGCGCTAAAATATTGTTCCAGCTAACCTTCTTAGAGAGAGAATCCAAACACTCTCATGCAATGCAAACATGTGATCATTCTTCCTCTAAAGGTAATCGTTTTCTGCTATATCATTTGCCACAAAGAGTATCTGTTTCATTTTGGAAATTATTTAAGCACCAATATGTAGTTCACCCTCACTTTGTGCATGCATCTACCGTCAAGCAAATTATCTTCCAAAAGGCAATTTAGTAAACGCATTTCTATTTAAACGTAAAGACTATAATTAACTTAATTCTATTGAATATATTCCATTCACAAGAAATCCAAAATTTATGACCAGCCGCGATTAGTGTTTATGAAATTTTTGATCTCGTTTTTACTGCTCACATGTATCAACATACGTTGTTTACTCTATGGTGATGTCAAGTGATCTAACGTTCATATATAATGCCTACAATGTACCAGTTCTTTTTGAATAATTAAATAAAATAAAAATTGTTTAAGAGAAATAGTACTTTAGACAACAATGTCTATTTAGTTATCTTGAAACCATGCTACATTCTTTAGGAAAGGAAAATGGAATAGGTAAGATAAGTAGTGAAAGTAAAAGGATAGAAAAAGAATTTTGTGGTTTTGATTCAACACTTCCGATACTGCTTACGCAGTGGACAGTTATCTGAAGCTATATGACGAAAGAGGCTTTCTTACCTTTAACAGAACAAACACAAATAGGGATTTTGTTGTTTATTTCTCCTCCGCCAGTAAATGAAATAATATTGCCATTTTCCGTCCTAACTGGCTGGTCAGTAGTTGAAGGCGAGCTCTTTCGATGCGAATGCATCATTCTCAAGCCACTTTGTAGTTTGTACTCCTGAGTACAGTTAGGACGGAAAATGGCAATATTATAAATAAGGATTTTTTTTGTTTGGGTATGATTTTACGTCAGCCCGCGTTTTTTTCTTGGTCGCTCCGGGGATTAAACCCAGGCCAAATATAATTGGAGAAGTTGTCAAAAGCTTTAAACTCTTTATAGGTTTATTTCTTTTTAGCTCGCTAGCAACGAGAATACTAATACTAATGCTGCTAGCATACGATTAATAAGATATGAATGGACACTTAAATTAAGTAAGAGCGGTCTCTGTACTGTGGTTGGGAAAAGTTTGCATCTCAGCGATCTGTAAGCCTCATTACTAAATTTAAGAAATTTATTTTACTATTTCGATGGGTTTCTTAATATAATTTCTTTAGTTTTTTCGACCACTCGATTCCAAATCCTCCCGAAATAATTTCAATTCTATTTGAACAAGAAATGAAAAAAAATTAGGATTTGGATTAGGAATTCCTTCTTTTGTATTATTTTCTAACACTAACTCTATTGTACTCTTATATTGCCGTGGTTTCATTACTATGACTAATTTCATATTCTTATTTATCACTTAACTTAAAATCGTTTAAGAAATGGGAATTGGATTCAGAATCATAAACCGGGTATTATACATGTATAATTTTAAATATAGCTGTATCTTCAAATTACTAAACCAAACAAAAAAAAACAGAAGTAGATTCATTAACTTTACATAAATAACCGGTTTAAAAAAAAAAAAAACCTTGCTACAGTTTTATCAATTTGCTCTTGTTAGAGTTCTTTAATTAAATATTTCCAAAATCAACAATAACTTGATTTTCTTATATTTAGCCTTTAATCCTTATTTGAAAAATCTTTCAAGTCTCTTGGCATTTATTAGAAAATTCATTTAAATGTATTAAAATACAAAAATAAAAAGCTCTAAGTTCATTTTATTGATTTTCCCATGAGTTCGCCTTCGTTTACCATTTTTGGAGTTTGTTTCTTAAGTCTTTTGTTATAATAACACGTTTTCACTTGAATGTATTCAATTGATTTTTTATTTATTTTTTTTGTAATATTTAATTTTATTTTAAGCATTCTATACTGAATCATAGTTTAATTTAAACTAGTTTATTACCATATTTACATACATATATAAGTTCTTTTTTCTTTTGTGTGTGTGTGTGTGTGTGTGTATTTGTTTTAATAAATATAGAAACTAGATTTTTAGTTCACTATATAATCAAATGATAAATTTGCACAACTTCCTTTTATATGCTGGCTGTTTGCAACAAAATGAAATGTAATAGAGTTGCTTAGGTAAGTTTTTATTGCTGTTTGCTGTAGAAATTATAAGTGTTATTTGTTTCAAAATCAATTAAAGTTAAAATAACTTGTTTTTCTAGTACTTTTTTCCATTAGTTATTTACTTATTTATTTATTTTTTTTATTAAGATATGCAGTTAATTATTTATTTTTTTTTGCAAATTTTTGTAAACTTTAATAAACCGGCTGGAGAATTTGAAGTAAAACTACAAATAAAACGTAAATAACTTTTTAACGTATTTCTTTCAAATATTAATTTTAGATTTATATTTAAAGAAATTAGTGATGTTCTACAATTCATAAAAGAAAGGCAAATGCTGCTAATAGTGAATTAAAGTTTTACCATTCTAAAATGGTAGTAATAATGTGTATTAGCTGAAATGGCGGCAGAAAATTATTTTAGTTAATTAAAGGCCGAAATAATTATTCGTTATCAAATCAACTTCTGAAATGCTTAATAGCATAGCTTTCAATAACTTATGTTAGAATGTAGCCTATATGTTAAAAAATCTTATGGCTGAAGTCCAGAAACTGAAATCAGCTTTAAAAAGGTGCGTATAGTTATACTCAAAAGTATTTGTTATCCTTGGACCCATAGCGTTCTTTTTGCATGAAAATTAAAAAAATACTATTGTTAGGGTTCTCTTGTATGGCTTCACAATATTTATATTTAGTTTTATAAAATGCACGCACACACACACAATATCATCTGAATATTGGCTGCTGAAAATTTTCCATTTTTTCAAAAATTTTTAGTGAAAATTCTACTGAAATTCCTCTAAATTGTTTTATTTTTCCTGTTATTAAAGGATACAATATATCCACCTAGCTGAAAAATAAAGGATATCCTTTAAGACCTATAGAAATTTAAATTTTTAAGAAATAATTAAAATATTTTTTTCGCTAGCTCGAACCACGGCTATAACATTTGAAAATAGTTTTGCTTAAATGGCCACTGTAGCTATTTTTAAAGAAGAGCATTTCGGACTCGAGAATTTAGGCCAGTTATATTTTTAACACTGCAGGCCGTATATAGGTCAACAATGTTGGTCTCAAAGGCATCAACAGTTACTGGTTTTTCAAGGCTAACAATAAGCAATCCATCACCGAAAAAAATCAAGAAGGGTCATGCCTTCTAAGGTCAATTGACAGGCCTCTTTCTTGAATATACAAATTTAATGTCGATTAGCAATCCCCGTATAACATGAAGCAAAACCTTTTTAAAATATTATCCTACCCAGATTATTGTCCTCATTTTTAAACATAAAATCACTAACTTTGCGGCGGTAATAATCTTTGTAGACCTCAATTCAAGCTTCAGTTTCATTTTTAAACAAACATAGTTCAATAGTGCCACCAGCTTTGAAGCTATGCATTTTCTGAATGTAGTGGAGCCTGTAGGATCCGTTGTGGATATCATCGCTAAACAATTGATTGAATGCTGCACTGATGACTGATTTTCAAAGTGAGGTTAAAGACTTAAAGATTATTTTTTAAGCATGTCGATCTATTCGTGCCGATTTGGTAGACTACACTGATCATATCTGTCTAAAAAAAATATATAGCATGACAAATTTTTTGCCAGTTAACGCTTTCTCACTTGCTATCGGGTTTCAAAAAATACTATTCCAGGAATATCTAGCATCTAAAATTTTGATTAAGTTTAGAAAACATTTTTTTGTGATAATTCGATTGCTTGATAAAGGACAATATTTAAATTAATATTATGTACTTTCTAAATTAAATAGCATTAAAACTCATCACATGTAGATTTAGGGAGACTACTTGAGGTACTGTAAATCTTATAAATAAATTTCATAAATCCACAATATATTTGGAAAACTTTCTGCCTATCATTCATTTGTAGGAATGTTATAAAGCGCTTGCTTTATTCTGAAATGCTCAAGGATCTCATTATGGCTTAAGATCGGATAAGAGGTCCTGTGGATGGGTGAAGCTGCCCAAGCTCATTGTAACCACGAGTACACGGATTTTTAGAATATAATTATTACTTATTGCCTTGTACTTCAATGTTAAAATTCCTTAAATATAATTATTATAAAGAAAACTTATATACTATGATTCTGAGTTTTCATGTATGGCTACTCGAAGCGAAACTTCTCGATCTTATCACTTCCGATGATGTTATAAAAAAAATAAAAGAAAAATTGCATTTGACAGTTTAATCGATAATAATAAATAGCGATAAAAAATGATGCATCTGCAGCGATTCCTTAGTGGCGGTAACAGGTCCAGTTAATTATTTACTTTTAACGCTATCGAAATAACGAAACCAAAATTAACAATTCATAAAGAAAAATTTTCTTGTCAAAAGGACAGATCCCCCCGGGGGCACATTATAGTCTTTTTGGAACCTACTATTCCATTTAGATTTGTGACTTTCGGGGTAAAAGGGAGCCCAGGCCCCTCAAAGACTAGTAGGAGTCATCTGGACAATCCACATATTTCCACGGGAAATCAGTTGCCCCAGAGTACAACATTTGTTCTCTTTAGACAAAAAATGTGCTCTGACTGGTTATTGAGGTTGGCCCCTATATGGGAGTATCGTGGTGGTTGTGGTTTCGGACCCTCCTGAGAGTTTGTGGGTCGGACCATTCAAATAACACAATGAATGGTTCAGGTTCAGTGAGTATGAATGCTGTCGTGTTCTTGAGAAATAAGAGCTTCATGCGTTCTGGACCAGGAGTTGGAAAGTCTCCAACTCCTTAGCAAGGAGTGAGGGCACGGCCTACTCCGGACTTTCTAAATTGCTACTAGAAGTGACTGGAGGATATACGTATCTGAAGGCCTTCTAGGGCGTAGTTGGTGTCCAATCAACTAAGTGGTTTAACTACCATCTGATTATGCAGATGTAAAACAAATCACACATTGTCAAAAGGACAGATGCTCCGGAAAGCAATTTACTTGGTGGTTCTTTGCTACTCGATATTTAAAAGCGTTTAAAAAAATTGTTTATTACGAATATTTGTAAATTTTAAGCTTTTCTATCTAATGCAATTTAAATGTTAATATATTACATATTCGTATCTAAATAGCTATGTAAATTTATAAAAATAAAACTATTTAATGAACAGTCAAACAATTTAATAAAGGACCGTAGCAATTTTTTTTGCGGAAATATTATAAGAAATTCATGAACTTTGCATCCATTGGCTTATACAGTACACTCGCGATAATATGAATACCCTATTATATGAACACCCCAAAATATGAACACATTTTTTCTTCCATTGATTACTCTAAAATGTGAACTTAGTGTGAAAGCTTTAAAATATGAACAACTTATTTTTGAAGTTCTTAACGGACTTTTATTTAAACAGTGATAAAATCTTTGCAAACAGGGTTGTAAATAAATTCTGGTTCAATATCATAGTAAGCAGTATTAATTTTTGCATATATATACATACATTTAAAAAAGCATAAGTTTTAAACTTTATAAGAAAAATCCGAAGGAGCAAGTGTTACTAGCTTAGCGAATAAAATTGGGGTGAAAAAATCTACAATTTGTGGAATAAAAAAAACAGAAATTCGATTATTAAATGTGTCAAAAAAACCTTCCCTCGACCTGGAAAAAGAAAGACTGTGTGAGTACCCAAAAATGAAATACGCTGTATACCGGTGGTTTCTGGATATGAGAGACAAAAAGTTTACTATAAATGGACTTATGTTAAAAGAAAAGGTCAAATATCTTCATAATAAAATTAAAGAAAATGCTTTGAAGTTCAATGTCAGCGATAAATAGCTTCAAAACTTCAAAAAGAGATACAGCGTTAGCTTGCTTTAAATATCTGGAGAAAAACTTTCTTCACAGCCCCACTTAGTGGATCCTTTCAAAATGAAGCTAAAAAGTAAAATTGGGATTGGTCAATGACCAGCTTTAAAACGCTGATGAATCCGGATTGTTTTGAAAATTGCTTCCACAAAAGAGCTACGTGTCATCATCGGAAAAAAACAGCTCCTGGTGCAAGAACTGAAAAGCAGCGGGTAACTTTCTTGTGCTGCGCAAACGCCGCAGAAACTCACCAACTTAAACAGCTTCGCTGTTTTGAGAATTTTAATTGTCTTGTTCATTATAGACATTCTAAATCAGCTTGGATGACAGGAGCCATTTTTAAAAATTGGTTTCATCTTTTATTTGTTCCGGAAGTAAAATTTATAAACTCGAGCTAATTACCATCTCACAACTTATTTTGTATAATTTATGTTAAAAAAATTTTACAAAAAAAAAAAGTTGAAGCTGAAAGCTATTCTCCTAATACACAACGCTCCACCTCATCCATCTGAGGATGAACTTAAAACTGAGGATGGCTGTATTTTTGCAATGTTTATACCATCAAATCTGACATACATACATACAGCCTATTGATCTAAACGGCATCAAGATTACAAAATCCTAGTATAGAAACAGTCTGCTAGCTTCAGATACTGCAAAAGCGGGATGTTTTCTGGGTTCTATGAAGTAGACCATACTTAAGGAAGCCATAACAATTTTAGAATCCGCATGTATTCTTCAAGGATGGTAATGAATTAAAAAAATGTTGGATAAACATTTTAAATATGATCCGAAATCGAGACGATCCTGAAGATGAAATACCTTTAAGTGTTGTTTGAAACACCCTGATGATGAACTTGGTTGATTTAGAACAAAGTGCAGCTAATGTTTTAAAGTCTTTGATACCTGAGGTTTGTATTTTGGAAAATGTGTATTTAAAACAAAGTAAAATTTTGACTTCACTATAGGTTGAATTTACGGCTTTGAATATTCAATAAATGAAGGAGGTCACTGCAGAGAGTAACGAGAGTGAAGAGTAATTTTTAATAAGGCATTGGAATGGGCCGAAAGTGAAATGGTTGATCAACGAGATTTGAACGTTTTGAGGCAGTTAAGAGAGCAAGCCGTTTTAGAGGTGGTTGCACAAAAGAAACAGCAAAGAAAAATAACAGATTTTTTCACATCATTTGTTTTTTTTTTTTCGAAAGTACATAATATGTTTTTATATAATACGTAACATGAAAATTTTTTCATACATAATAAATAGTTATTTCTTGGGGAAAAGGGAAAATTAAATGTCATTCGTAAATATGAACAATCTTGCAAAAGTGAACCGGCTTGGTTTTAATTAGTTCATATTATCGCGAGTGCACTGTAATTTCAGTTTTTTCAATAACATTTTCACTGAATAGATATATGTGTTTAATACCAGTATTATTGAAAGATAGCAATAATTATTATTAGGAATCATTATTATTAGCAATAATTATTATTCACTGTAAATTTCTGTAAATAATTTCATTTTTTACATAAAAAAGAAACTAAACAATTAACTTATTTATTTTTAAATTATTTGCAAATAATTTTTCTAAAATAACCTTTAATTTTCTGGGTCAATAAAGATGCTCCATCTAAGTAGACTTTACCGAACAAATAACGCCTTCATAGAAAAAGCATTCTACAGATAATTTCTCAGAAAATATGCAGGAATAAGTGTGAAATTATTCTTCGATCACTACCAGAGAAATGTGTATGCAAGGTAAAAATTATTAGTTATTAGTTCGAGTTCTATACTGTAGAGGTTTTTAAATAAATGTCGGATTAAGTGCGCGAGACAAAAGACGAAGTTGTCTGTAAAACGTTTATTCATTGAATAATCTTTTATTAATAATCAGGTTAATTTACAAAGTGACATTTTCGACTTTGACAAGTATTACAAAACTTTGTGGATTGTAAAATGCAACTAATTACAAGGTGGTACTAATTGTAAGTATTAAAACGAAAATATTTATGTCAAATTTGTTACACTGAAATCCTGATACGAAAAGCGTCTAATATGATAATGGCTTTATATTCAAAGAAACTGTTTTTGTTAAAATATTTCTAATAAACAAATAAATAGCCACAAAAAAGCCTTAGGGTTCAGGGGGATATTTTTCATACAATTTTCATTGATTTGTGCTAGGAACTTTGGAAATAAGAGCAAAGAGAATTTAGGTACAGTTAATATAATATATAATATTGGAATATTCAACTAGCTGATCATGAGATCCAGTCATAGTCTTCCTATAAAAAATGTCACCAGTTATAATTGTTCTATGAAATACAAAATTTTTATCTGTCGCAATTATAACGCCAGCCGAATTTTTAAAAAATTTGTATCAAAAATGTTATTTATGTCAATCATAATGTTTTCTATAAAAATCTTTTGTTAATTACAATTTTTCAACTTTATTTTCTCTATAAATTATTTTCGCCATTTATATATCGAGTAAACCAACAGATCCTTGTAATGTGTAGTTCATGATATTAAAGATCGCCATATAATATGTAGGGTATGATGTATTGATCACCAAGTAATGTTTATTGTGTAAGTATTTTTCCTAGAACCCTTTGTTTATTTTAAATACCTGAAGGGTTCCAACAGGCTTTCACAGGAACTGCCAAAGATAGAGCCAAAAGAAATGCGATACCATATAATACGAAAACACAGCGCACAAAAAAATTAAATGCAGTGAATGAACGAATACACAAAATTCATTCAAATCCATTCAGTAGTGTATGTGCAGTGTAGTTGAATAACCTGGATATCGACTGCAGCGCCATCTGCCGGTCTGGTTTTTGAATGTAAACTATCCAAGGAGGCACCCAAACGCATGCAAAAAAAATCTATTTAGTGACATACACACGTACAGTAGAATTATGTACATAAAGAAGATATGTATGGAAGGTAACACGCGTCTTTATCAAATCCCGCCTATATTTGCAGAAGAACTTAAAATTATATTCACACAACCGAAATACCAAACTTTGTTTAAATACCGTTAGCAGGAGTAGAAATATTGGATTCTTAATTTGTGGTTTGTATTGGAGGTACCACGCTCCTTTGTACAATCCCGCCCATATTTGCAGCAGCACTTAAAAAATGCACACCAAACGCCCCTTAATCCAATTGGATCAAATTGTAAACCTAAACCACTCGGGGCGCCATTCAAATGCATGCAAATCGGTCCAGCCGTTAAGAGGAGTTCACTCACAACACACGTACAGTAGAATTATATATATAATGAATATATTAAACTGTTTTATTTTGTTAAATTCACAAACTGAACTACTATATCACCGCATATCTTTTGAAACCATTTAAAATTTGATTGAAGGCATTTTAAGCGTTTAAAACCTGCATATTTATTTTCACTTATTTTAGAGTCCCCTGTTATGTGTCGCAAAATAAATCCTTTTAAATGCTCTTTATACCCTTTAAGAGAAGATCTATTTCTTTGTAACAGTATCTATTTATACTACTATTTATACAATTATATAGGGTCCGCCAAATAACTTTTTTGTTTGTTTTAAATGCTATAAACAAAACTACACAGCTTCGGCTGTGTGGCACGTAGCGCCGTCCTGTTGAAAAAAAATGTTCCCAATATCCTCTTCTTCAGTTTTTGTGAACAAAAATTCGTTCAACATGGCCCGATAATGATCGCCATTGACTGTAATGGCCATTGCCGAAAAATGGCCCAATTATGCCTCTGGAACCAAATCCACAGCGAACAGTGTCTCGTTTTGGGTGCGTCGGCCCCAAATGCGGAAGGATAAAACTAATTATCTGTCAAATCAAACATGAGCTAAGTGTTACCATTCTCGAAATAAGCACTAGTTGAAAAAAAAAGTTAGATTGCGGACCCTTTAACTAAGAGCTTGTGCAATTGACAGCAGATTTCAAGGATGATTGCACTCTTTTTTATCAGGATTTTTTTTTCTATATTTTTGATGGTAAAAGAAGCTAAAGCTACAAAACTATATATTTTTATTAAAAATTATTTCAGTAAAATAAGTTTTAGAAATGTTATTTTGCCATTTAAAAAATGGGTCAGCAGGTGTGGCTTCAAAACTTAACTAAATATAAAAATTAAGAAAAAAAATTAAAAAATAAAAGTAATGGTATAAAATACCTATTGCGATTGGTGTGCAGAAATTAAATTTTAATTTTAGTTATTATTTTTTTTATTATTTTCTGCACTCCTATGAAAAATAGAACAAAAAATACTTGGAACGCATGCGGTCATTATATTGTTACCGCATGTGATTTAACTGTTGAAACAAAAAGAAAAAAATTTCACATAAATCATATTTTAAATGTGAAGTGAAAAACAAAGTTTTATGTTATTGATTTATTTTTAAGTCCCACAGCAGGAAATCTAAATTTTAAATAAAGAAACAAAAATCTTTGTTGCGACCTTTTTTGAGCAAAAATTAATTAAAAGGTCAGGCTGTATAGAATTTGGTTTGGTTACAAACCAAATTCATACTCATACTTAGCATATAAATAAAGTTTGGTTTTTTAAAAATATCTACAAACACATATATAGAGTTTTTTTGAAAAAAATTTATAGATTTAAGTTTTTTTTATTATTTTAGTTAAAAAACCGTTTTATTTATTTTTTAACAATTTATTATTTTAGATATTTCGTTTCTACCGTTTTACAATTTCAAATCTATCGCGGTATGTGTCGTGTTGCTGGCCAATATGATCCCAATGATCAACGTAAACCTTTACACAAATGCGATGTTTATCGTCATCCTGAAGCGGGCAATTTATTAAAGTAAGTTAATTGTGCTAAAATTTGTTTGACGAAGAAAAAATTTAATATTTTTTTTAAACATTTTATTCATTGTTATACATTCGCAGACAAATAATGTCTAAAGGTGCCTCTCAGCCATGGCAAGAGATATTGCAGGAATCGTTGGGTGAAGGCCGCTTAGATGGTTCAGCCTTACGCGAATATTTTGCTCCCCTAGAGGAATGGTTACGTTATGAAAATTTACGTACTAATGAATATGTTGGCTGGAATTATGATGGTGATTATTGTAAACGCAGTATAGAAACTGCCAATTTGCAGGTGTTGGGCGGTTATTACAATCATTCTCCCAAAAGCCAATCTATAAATTACAATTTATTGTCTATAATAATGTTATCATATTTAATAATATTTTATTTCAAATTGTAATTTTTTTAAATGTTTAAATAATTTATTTATACAAAAAAAATTGTTAAACACAATTTTTTTATAACACGAATCCAGTCAGTTTTTTTGTGGCTTAATAAATGCAAAAAAAAAACAACAACAAACAAAAAACAATACATTTAAAATAAATATTTTACACAATAAAGTCATTATTGAATTGTTTTTTCATTAAATTAAATTAATAATAAATAAAAAAAAATTTAAATCAAATTTAATTACTTGTCATTTTTTTATCTCTTGTCTCTAGTCTACGAAATTTACTTCCGTTTTAATTTCAAAATAATACCTGTTTACTTATTGTTATTCTCATATATTTTTACACGAGGGAGGATTTAAAGTCAATTTCTAAAGAGTTAAATTTGTAAATCAGGTAGATCACTCACTGGCTCCGCTAGAAGAAATTTAGGACAACTGCAATAGAATTTTGAACACAGCATTTCGCCATGGACTTCTCTAATGAAATTAATTTTAAAGTAATTTTTAGTCCCTACATCAGGTTCATCATTCACTGGTGTTGCTGGAAGAGCTAAAGAGCAACTACAATAGAACCTTAAACACACCATTTTGTCATGGAATTTTCTAATGAAATCAATTTTGCAACGGTATTCAGTTGTATTAATTTTTTAATTTTATTCCTTGAGCATTAATCATTCTTTTGAAAAAGTTCGTTTTATTTGTGAAGCAGGCGTTATCTCTAACAATCAAATTAATTTGAAGCATTATATTTTGCTCGGAAATAATCCGATTATAATTTCTCATATCCAAAGTATAAATCGGTTGTATTGCTTCTATAAAATATTTCTAAATTTTTTTACAGGTGATCTTTTGATGATGGCTCTTTCTGTTACGTCTATGGACTTAACAGTCTAAGTACAAGATATTCAAATTATAATTTTACGAATTAGATCTTCGAAAATTTTATATCAACAGTCTTTATCTATCTATACATATAAAAATGAAATGGTCCATGGTGTGAGAACGGTTGGAGCGAGTTGGCTGATTTTTTTTATTCGATTCAAAATTTTCAGGAGATGATTTGTATTAAAAAAAATTTTATAAAATTTTCCGGAAAACTTAGAAAATTCATTTATTCATTTTCATCGTGCGTTTGTTGTTGTAAACACAAATAAGTTAATCTCGACTCGACATGTTCGTTCGAACTGGTTTGACGAAGCTATGTGATTGTTTGTATGCTAATAAGTTTGTATACGTGCAAACACACTTATACATTCTTAGAATAGGCTATAAAAACGCATAGATCAAATAAAACCAAAAAAAACATCTTCAATTTCCGCCGAAAATAGTTTTAACATGTCAAAAGTCATGAATGTATTTTTCTCTGTGAAGACTTTTTTTAATTCATTACTATACGTAGTTGCCAGATTTTTTAGTGATAATACCGTCACAATTTTGGGGAAAAAATCTTACTTCAATTTAAATTCACAGTAAAATCACATGTACATATGTACGTAAATAGATTTCATGTTTTTCATAACTTTGAAATATGTATATTGTATGGAAAAAATAAAGAGTTCAAGTTCTTTGGTGAGTTTGTTTTTAATTTATAAAAATTCCAATATCAAAATTCTTTTGTTGTAAAATTTTATTGCTAAAGTAAAAAATAAATGCTCAATTTCGAACGATTTCTTTAGCAGTCAACAACATTTCTTAAAATTTGAATGACTACCTACCTCTAGCTTCATCTATCTATTCAGATATATTGTTAGATATTGGCAGTGGAAAAATACCGACTGACTCTACAACAGGCCGGATTTTCTTCCAATGGGCTTTTGCCAATTCACAACGTGTAAAGACGAACCAATTGCAAAACTGTTCACACACATTGCTCAAAATTACAGCGATTAACTTTGGTTAAGTGAAAAAGCCATTTTAGCTGCAAAACAAAAATACGTTGTTTAAATAAATTCAAAAATCCAAAACTTAATTAATGGCGAATGGTATTCGTATAAATCGATTGGTTCCATTACCGATTCTGATAATATTGTAAACTACCCCGTAGAGTTCCTGAATTCATTGGACTTATTGGGAATGCCACCACATAACTTGCAGCTTAAGGTTGAAGCGGTAATAGTCATCTTACGTAACCTGAATCAGCCAACACTATGGGATGGTTATTAAAACGCTGATGGCAAACGCGATTATAGCAATAATAATTATAGAAAAGTTTGTAGGTGAAGAGCTGCTTTCTTTACGGATACCTATCAAGTGATTTACCATTTAAGTTTAAAAGTCCAATTTCCCGTTCACCTTGAATTAGCAAGACGATTAATAAATCCCAAGCACAATCGCTAAAAGTGTGGGTTAAACCTAGAATCCCAATGTGTTTTCCACGGGCAATTGTATGTTGTATGCTCGAGAGTTGGTACGATGACAGCGCTGTTTATTTTCTCTCCTAACAGAATAACAAAAAATATTTCTTACCATCAAGCTTTAAAATGAACTATATTCTTACCTTTTTTGTTTGTTTATTTTTTAATGAATTACCTTCAGAGCTATTTAAACAAAAAATTAAGACAAATTTGTGTCGTTTCTTCTTTGTACTGATTTTTTTTTCTAACTCCATATGAAATATTGAGTTTTAAATATAAAACATTTTCAAATCTTATTGACTACAATCACTGCTAGCTTGTCTGTTAAGCAGCCAATAATTCCCGAAGGTCAATTATTTTTTGCTAATTTCTATTTAGCTTGGTTTGAGACAACGAACATAAATCCCGTAAGATATGGCTTAGTTACTATTCTGATAATTTGAACTTGCCTTACATTACTTCCATATCATCTCAATAAATTTTCGTTTTGCCCTCATAACAATTATATGCTGGAGTCAATTTTTCAAATAATTTTATTTTTATTCTCATGTTTCATGATATATGAGTTTGAAATTTGAACGCCCAAACCTGCTTTAAATTTCAATTAACGATTTTATTTATTGAGTTTCGTTTCATTTTTTCTTCATAAACAATTTATTTTGTGGCTTGGTAATGCGTGTGAGTATTTGTGTATTTTTGTGTTGAAAAGCTATTTGACAAATTGCCATAAATTTACGTTCTAAATGCAACAGTCAATGTCAATGTTATGAAAACAGTCATAACAGCACTTGCTATATAATTTCAATACTTGGCTTAAAAAACAGCAATGCAACAGCACTGCGGTTCATAGAAATAAATTCCTGTAAAAAAAACACCCTTAAATAAAAATACACTCACGTCACTACATATAAAAAGTTTTTCAACTGTTCTCATGAATATTTAAAACAAAAAATTTCATTCAATAGAAAAAATATTTCCAACATGCGTTTGAAAAAGTATTAAAGCCAAAATCAAAAGTCATGCAGTTCATTACTGTTGCAGTCCCAGCTGTAAATAAATAAATCAAAAAGTCATTTAACAAACCAAAAATTTTGCTAGACTTTTGTCTGGTTTTACAATAAAAACAAAATATTATTGAATTATGCTGTAGTATTTTCCTAAGGTGCAGCCACACATATTGTGCGTATTTAAATTTTTAAAAAATTTTTGTTCAATGCCAGTCAAGGAGGATTTGTTAAGTTGTGTCTTATGTGCGTAATAAACTTGTTTTCAGGGTACGTATATTTGAAATGTATCCGGTAATTGTTTTTTCTATGACTATTATACTTTTATGTTAATTACTATCGAAAATAAAAATACATTCAGATTGAAAAGGTTTACAAACTTTTAGTGTGCTTTTGTTTGTTTTGCACACTATGACTAGAAATAAATTAGTATTTCAAAAAAGAAAAAAACAAATTCGAAAAACAGTGAATCCTTATTTTTAACTCCTAAAAAAATTAATTCTTTAAACGTCTCAATAATACCATAATTGTACAGTTCTAAAGTCCATAAGATTATTAGGCAGCAGGAAGTAAGAAAAAGGTATCAGTGTCTTTGTAAATAGCGATGAAGAAATGAAAAGACAGAGGTGGTATAAACTAAATCAGCTTATTGCTATTTAAAAGGATTTCGTAACATAAAAACATCATCTCTTAATTTTTAATTTTATACTTTTATTTGTTGTTGATATTTAAGACATGTTTGTCCATTACATTCAAAAAACTTTGTGAGGCAAATTCAGGTTTTCTTAATTTTTCAAAAATATATATCTATATATACATATAAAGCACAGGATGCCCCTATAGGCTAGTAAGTAGTGTAGTAGCTTGTAAGTATGGGGGTTGTGGGTTCGATTCCCAATGAAGACCTTGGTTATTTTTCACTACAAAAATAAAAATTGACTGTCGCTGGGGTTGGTCAGCGATGAAAGCATAGTCAATGATCACTATGCTGTCTTATACGGCAGTTAATTTCCGACTATCCTTCTACTTTCACCACCTGTTTCATCTATTCTCTATCCCTTTCATAAATAATGTAGCACTTTACTTGACTAAATAGGCATTGTTGCCTGAAGTGCTACTTCTCTTTAAAAAAAAAAATTATTAGCCTTAGAAATGCGAGCCTTTTGAAAAAATTTTTTAGTACATTTTCACACATTTCACGCGATATTTCATGAGTTTCATCACGAATATTTTGTTTGAGTTGCTCAAGCGTTTCTAGTTTGTTCGCATAAATCTTGCTTTTCAGATATCGCCACAAAAAGAAGTCCAGAGCAGTCAAATCAGGCAACCGCGGAACCTAATCATTATCACCATTTCTTGAAATTACAATAATGGCTGTATGCAATGTGGCGCCTTCTTGGTGATACCACATGTTAATCAAGCCCAAAGCATGCAGTTGTGGGGTTAAAAAGTTTTCAATCATATACGATATCGCTACTAAATCACAGTTACCTTACGTCATTTTCATTTTCAAAGAAGTAAGGTCTAATGATTCTGATATGTGCGTAAATTTATACAAAGAGAACACTAAAGATGGCAAACGGCCGAAACCGGTTTGTTCACACACCAAATTTGACGAGGGTCGACGGAAAACCATACCCAAATAGACGTCTAATGATTCCTCCTAACCCAATTGCACACCAAACTGTCACTTTTAATCGATGCAAAGGTGACTGTTGAATAATTTAAGGGTTTCCCATTCTCCAGAATCGACTATTCTATTTACATACCCATTCAAATGAAAATGTGCCTCGTCACTCGTGATTTTTTCATGAAAATCGGGGTTGTCATAGGCGAGCTGTAACATCCTATTTGCATATGTATGGCGGCGTGTGATTTGTTTTACATCTGCACCGACCGCGAGGTCATAATCAGATGGTAGTTAAACCACTTAGTTGATTGGACACCAACTACGCCCTAGAACGCCTTCAGATACGTATATCCTCCAGTCACTTCTAGTAGCAATTTAGAAAGTCCGGAGTAGGCCGTGCCCTCACTCCTTGCTGAGGAGTTGGAGACTTTCCAACTCCTGGTCCAGAACGCATGAAGCTCTTATTTCTCAAGAACACGACAGCATTCATACTCACTGAACCTGAACCATTCATTGTGTTATCTGAATGGTCCGACCCACAAACTATCACGAGGGTCCGAAACCACAACCACCACGATACTCCCATATAGGGGCCAACCTCAATAACCAGTCAGAGCACATATTTTGTCTAAAGAGAACAAATGTTGTACTCTGGGGCAACTGATTTCCCGTGGAAATATGTGGATTGTCCAGGTGACTCCTACTAGCCTTTAAGGGGCCTGGGCTCCCTTCTACCCCGAAAGTCACAAATCTAAATGAAATAGTAGGTTCCAAAAAGACTATAATGTGCCCCCGGGGGGAATGTATGGCGGCGTGAATGATCTTGTGGAAGAAGCTTTTATGTCAACTGAATCTTATATGGAAACAAATGCAAATCCTTGTGCATTGTGCAAAATTGTGGCCAAAGTTGTTCTTTGAAGACCAAGCTCCTGAGCACGGCGTCGAATTGAGATTGATGGATTGTTTTTAACACTTTATTGAGCTGTAGTAATATTTTTAGGCTCAGACCCTCTTTCTTCGAAATGATTTACTTCACGATAAATAGTGCGTTTTGTTGGCCCGCAAAATTTCACGTAACTTTCGCTTCATCACAGTTATCGATGATTTATTTTGATAAAATGTTTTAACGATTAAAACACGTTGATTTATCGAATATTTTTCCATAATAAATTTGCAAAGTGTCTACCTCATGAATGCCAAATATGAACTATTAGCACTAGTATTTATATAAATAATAATAATAAATAATATAAAAAACATAAAGTTGTATACCTTCCCGGTGGACACCCTCTATTTTTATGTTGATAGTGAATATATTTGTGTATATTCTAAGAAATATTTGAAATATTTAAAATTTTAAATATTTTCCTTTTATAGTTGAAATCCTTAAGTCCTGCACGTTAAAATCACTCCACTATAGGAGATATCTTTGGTTTTATATTTGCTATTTTGGTACAATCAAATCCAAATTGTGCCCTTTTTGCTACAACTTTTTAAAGGTTTATTTTCTGCCCATATCGCTACAACACATATAATTTTGTTGAAACTAGGCAAAGACTGAATACCATATGACGCTCGGAACAGCCTTTATTATTTAGCATTTCTTATTTTTAACAGCGAATATTATGGCATCAGACATAAATCGTTTTGACACAAGGTCAGGCATCCTTTTGTTTTTTGTTTTTTTTTTTTTAAGAGAAATAGCACTTCAGGCAATAATGCCTATATAGTCAAGTACCGAAACAGGTGGTGAAAGTAGAAGGATACTCGGAAATTAACTGAAAAAAACCAAGGTCTTCGTTGGGAATCGAACCCACAACCCCCATATTTACAAGCTAGTACACTACCTACTAGCCTACAGGGGCACCTTACAAAACTATAAATCTATAAAACCGTAAATTATGCATCGTAAATTATCCTTTGGTTATGGAACACTAAATATAATAACCAGAGTAATAAATGTGCTAACAGTTTGGAGATATTAACAAAAAAATATTAAAAATTTTTTGTGACGCAAATCCGGAAGAAAGCAAAGCAAGTTAAAGATCGTTTTTCCGTCCGCTTGTTATGGCAGATGTATCAGCCAGTGTTGTCAAAGGAAGGAACAGTTTTCAGTTCATGTGGGCTAAAGTAGATCACAGGTGAAAATTCAATGCAGTATTTGCAAGCCTCAAATGGAATGCTCTTCTATTTTACTAACATTTTTCAGTAAAGAATCAAGACTTCTTATTATATATTCAATAAATTTCCCTTTTCTTCTGTTCAAACACATCATGCCTGTAAGTGATAAAAAAATAGCTGGTTTGATCTTCTTTATTTCATTTTTGGCAGACAACGTTAAGGTTGTTTTTAACAATACGTAATAAAAATCATTTATAACTTACGCTTCTAACCGACTAATCTCTGGTTCCATAAGTAAGCTGTTCATTTATCTTAATAAAAATAAAATAGAACTAATTTAAAAATGTCTTAAAAATTTTTAGTAAAACCAGTTTTACTATTTCTTAAGGTTTGTATTTCGCAACTTGTTTACTCTAGTAAATAAATATTTACAACTGTACAAATTTGCAAATAAAGTTGATTTAATGTGGGTGATACCATCACTAATTTTACAAGATGTTTATCAAAATTATTATTACATTTAAGATAAACTAAACTATCTTGTTATGGTTCATTATTCTCTTAAGTGATCCGGGGTTAGTTGCGTTCTACTATCACTATGTTTGTTAGTGCGTATAGTAGTAAATTGTAGTCTTAATTCAATTAATCTAATTTGTATGGTTTTTTATTTTTGTTTTTAGTAAATTTACATTTTTTTTTTCTAAAAGGCGTTTTGCAGGGAGGTAAAGTGTAAAAATAAATTTACTTTTCTATTAATCTTATCTTATCTTTTCCCCTTTGTTGAAACAGTTATGGATGATAGTTATAATTTAATTAGGAAAATATATTATAAACAAGAAAAGATTTACAAGTTCAGCAACAAGAACAAGTAATAAAGTAGTAAGAAATAAATAGCACGTAGGTAAATTTAAAAGGAAATAAAAAATGAGAAATCGAGCCAAATAAAAGTAGTGTTTTTTTGCTCAATCATTTTTACTTGAAGAGTAAACTGTGTTTTTTTATTATTGTCATTTTCCTGTTTTGAAGTCAAAGGCGAGCGCTTTCGCTGTAAAAACATCATTCTCAAGCCGCGGTGTAATAAGTACTGGTGAGTCAGTGTTGGCGTTTAGGTAGTTCTGTTGTTAACTTCGTATCTATTCAGGTGGGCAGAATGTTTTTTTTTTTATTTTAGAAAATGCTCTAACAAAATAAAATAAATTATCAAAAATTAAAGCATATAAAGGGTTTTTCAACAAGAAATTTTGTTTTCTAAAACAAAATAAAGCAAAAAATTCAGATTAGAATGACTTAAATTTGTATTTTAATACGAAGAGGAAAGTTCGGTAGTTATAAATAAAAGATGATATCTGGCAATTGTCCACCATGGCCTCGATACTTTCATCAAAGTTTTTAATCAGTTTTTGACAAAATGGCTGATTTTTTAAGGATTCGCTCGATTCGCTCCATATAGACTCTGTCCTTACCATAGCTCTACAAAAAATAATCCAGTGGCGTTAAATCGCACGATCCGGCTGGCCACTTATCTACAGATGCGATCTTGAAACTTCGTCTGCAATAAAGTGATCGTTTTATTGGCTGTGTGGCATGTGGCACCGCCGTGTTGAGATCACATGTCAGTGATATCCATGTCCTCAATAATAGGCCAAAATTGAGAAGTTAGCATTTCGCGATATCGTGATCCATTGACCATTACCGCATTTCCAGCCTCATCTTAGAAAAAAAACACCCGAATCACGCCTCTAGACCATGTAGTGAAACGTTGAACATGCAAAGGCTTTTCAATAATCGCTCTGAGATTTTCAAAAGCCCAAATGCAGTAATTTTTTTTGTTGACATATCCTGACAAGTGAAAGTGGGCTTCGTCTGTCAAAATGATTTTTTCAGAAAAACCAGCGGGTTGTTCCTGAATGAATTGAACGAAGGTACGGCGATGTAAATGCTCGGTCGGCTTCAATTCTTGTACCAGCTGAACCTTGTAAGGCTTCAAAGTCAAATTCTATGTGGGGGTGTTGGATAACTCTCATTGTTGAGAACTTCGAGGAATTGGGTTTGCTTCAACACAGTGGATTACGGCTGCGATGTTTTCAGTTCAACGGCCCTGTCGAATATGCATTCCTGTTTGCATATTTTGTATCTAGCCTATCAACTCGAACTTAACAATCAAATTTTTCATAGTGTTTCAGAAGGACGAATATGTTGTCCAAATATATCACTATATTTACGAAATGTAACTTTAACAGAACCACCATTTTCATAATAGATTTTATTTATGTTAATGCGATTTTCATGAGGAATTGGTTTCATTGTACCAATTGCCAATGTATCTACTACAAATAATTTAAAGATTAACCCCACAACACTTTTATTTTTAGTATATGCCATTATAGCAACTACAGCAGTACACCTTCTGCGATAGTTTTAAGTCTACCTATTAAGGCTACTGAGATAAAAGGCTGTTACGCTGTTACAGTAGGTAAAGCTTAAACAATTTGGTTACGAAACCCTAAAATAATAATCAGAAATTTTGCTTCAGACAAAATGCGATATCGCATGACTTGCAATCAGTAATCTCGATTTTCATATTTAGTTGCATCTCTGCTTTCTTTCTTAATCACTTAAAACGTCATCAACTAAAAAGAACTTTATCTGGTCAACTACACTTTTTGATGAACAATATTATTATGATCCTCTAAATATTGTTGTTGTTAATGATGATGTGTACACAGTTTTAAATTGAATGTAATCAAATGTGATGTTGTAGTTATTGTAGTTTTTATAGTTTTTATTTTTTACTGTCTGTAAACTTTTAAGTAGACAATTCGATGCAGAGATTGAATGCACGACACAGCAGCATTCTTTCAATTATTTTGTGTTATTTTTTTAATTTGGAGACATTTTAGAGAGTAAGTAGTTGTTTTTATAAATTTTGTTTCAATTTTTTAGAACTTTAGCACTCAGAATATTTAAATATTCTACATGAGTTTCATTTTCACAGCGTAAAATTGTTAAAATTTTGTTCTGGAGATTAGTTTGAGAAATTCAGCGGCAAAGTTTAAACGTGTCACACGCATTTAAGTAATAAAAATATTTTAAATAACACAAAATTAATAAATAAGCAACATATTTAAATAACAATTGAAAGCAAAATTATAAATTTAAATGCATATTGCCCTTTTGAAAATAATTGAAATATACAACGAATAAATAATTAATAAAAAAAATAATAATAATAAAACTTAAATAAATTTTTCAAAATGTCTAAATTAAAAAAATTTTTAAAAATTTTAATATTTTTAAATTTTACAATAATCATAACCGTGGCAAAAGCAAACGATGGTTTAAAAATTAATACCGATTTAATGGCAGGCATTATCAGTGATTCGGTGAATTCTGTTCAAAATAATAAAAATCAAAATTATGTTGAATCTGCTAATAAAAATTTAACACAAAATAACATCGACAATAATGGAATATTTAACAAAAGTAATTTAGAAGAAAATCATATTTGTACAAAAGAAGAGGAATATGTAGAGGAGATGCGTATACCTTCCATGCAGCCAGTTAAAATACGTACGGCAACATGGTGCTTGGAATTTCCACCAAGATGTTCGAATTATAAAACGGAAACGAGAGAAGTGGTTAAAGTGCAGGTGGGCTAATAGAGAACTTTCGATAAATGAAATTAATCCAATTAGCAGAAAATTTAAAAGTTTTTAAAAATTTTAAAATTTCAAGAAAATTTATTTATGGAGAATTTATTTGTTACTAGTGAAAATATTTCTACAGAGAAATTTTACATATTGTTAAATATTGTATAGAGCGGAAATATATATTTAATGAAAAATTTCTTTAAGAAACTGTTTTAATTTTTCCCATAATTTCTAGAGAGAATTTCACCTTATTTTATAAAAAAATTTATATAAAAAGTTTTTTATAAAATAAATTTATAAAAATTTATAAAAAAACCAAAATTTATTATGAAAATTTTTTATGTAAAAAAATTTATTAAAAATATATTGTAAAAGAATATCTCTAAAAAAGATTTTGTGAAAAAATTGATTTCTATAACTAAAACAATCTATAAAATTTTGTTAAAAACCAAATTTCTATGCAAAGAATTCAAAGCAGAAACCTTCGTTGTTGTTTTAGTAAAGTTGTTTTAGAAAACAAAATTTGGAATAAAAATTTTTCATAAAAAAATATTTTTAGAAAAAAAACTCCCAAAAACATTTTTATAAAACAAATTGAGAAAACAATGCAAAGAAAATAACTTTCTATTAAAAATTTTTTTATTTAAAAAAATACTAAATTAAATATTTTGTAAAAAAAATTATTCATAAAAATTTTTGTGATAAAAAATTGTTTTTTCTATAATTAATATAATCTATAAAATTTTTTGGGAAAAAGTAAACATTAAAGAAGCAATTTTTTGCAGTTTTTTTTTTGGAAACAAAATTTGCCATAAAAATTTTCCTAAAAAAATTTTTTAAGAAAAAAATATTCTATAAAATAATATTTTTATGTAAAAAAAAAATTTTAAAAAAAATTTAATGGAAACAAATTCTATAACAAAAATAAATTCACAAAAACTTTTTTCTGAAAAACGAAATTTATACTGTTTTCTTACTTTATGAGAAATTTTTCCTAACAAAATTTTTTTAATCTATTTAACAATTTTTTTTGAAATTGAGAAAAAGTTTTTTAAATGTTTCTACAGAGAAAAAAGAGAAAATAGCATATTCCGTATTTGACGTATTCGTAGTAGATGCATTGGTGGTTCTTTCATAGTTACATTTCGTAAAATTCGTGATATTTTCCTTCTGATTTAGATTTTGGTCGTTAAATTTGAGGCGACAGGCTCGATACAAAATATGCAAAAACCAACGCGTGCTAGACCGAGTAGTTCAACTGAAAACATCGCAGCTGTGAGCCACAGTGTTTAAGCAGATGCAAATTTTGCAATTGCTTGACGTTCTCAACAATTGAAGTAATCCAAAACCGCCGCATGGCGAATTTTGTGTAACGATTTGATCTTGAAGACTTAAAAACTTCAATTGGCACAGGAATTGAAGCCGATCGATCATTTACATCGCCATAGATTCATACAATTCTTACAGGAATAAGCAGCTGGTTTTTCTGCAAAAACTATTTTTTAGACGAAGCTCCTTTTGCAGTTGGCAGGGTATGTCAGCAAGCAAAATTACCCCATTTTGGCTTCTGAAAATCCTACAGCGATTATTGATTTATTGTTAAAAACTTATTTTAAAGTTTTGCTATTTTTCTTGCAGAAATTATTTTCGGCTAAAAGTTTAATTAAACTTGTATTTAACCATAATTGGCTAAAAAATTTTACACTTAATTTAAAAATTGACAATTAAAATCTGTTAAAAATTTTATATCATTTAAAATATATAGAAAAAATTGCAAGACTAAATATGCGATAAAATTCAAAATCATAAAAATTTTATAAAAGAACTAGCTGCCTTACAAAGACAAACGTTCCAATTTGATTTTTTTTTAAATTACATAAAATAAGTGAAACTGGTTTATTACGAAATAAATCTTCAAATATATAATCATGGATATTCATACCCTACTGTGGGAGAAGAATCATATATTGACTCGCATAAACTAGTAGAGAATCCTAACGAACTTTTATTATATTTTGAGATTGCAGCATTCTTTTACTCGAACAATATGCGTAAACGAGAGAACCAAACTTTCTAGCACTTATAAGCATGTCTCAAACCACCACTACAAAGTAGTTGATAGAATATTAACTATCTGTAAAATAAAATAAAAATAATACGAATTAAAAGTCACCTGCGCAGCATTTTGGAAACTAAAGTGAGAAATTTCTCACATGAAAATATTGCTGTCATATTATTTTAAACAAGGTAACCTAAAGAAATAACTTTCCTAATAATATAAAATAATAAAAAAGATCATTATTTAATCTAACTCTTGTGAGATATTTCTCACTCAAGTTACAGAAACGAGTTAACTTATTAAAATTTACATTAGTCTTCACGTAACAACGTAAATGCTATTACAATTGTAAATTCCATCTACTGACAGTGCCGATGAAATGTTTTTACGAATAGTTTGTAGGTAAAAAAGTTTGAGCGGAATAAAGAAAAAGCAAAAACTGTCTGTTAGAATTTTCGAAAATCTAAATATGGTTTGTAGATTTTTAGTTTGAAGTAAGTTGTTTGACCGGTTATTGTGGAACAAAACCACAACGTTTCGAAAATTAATAAAGACTTTCTAAGCTGCTGCAATCAATGAATTGACGAGCATTCAAACTTAAGTTAAGAGCTTGAGTTTTCCAGATATTTCCGAGAAGACGTAATAGAGTGGCCCTCATTAGACTGAAAAATTTGTCATATTTGAAAATAACCGAAAAAATATCTATTTGTTTTAAAGATAAAACCTAAACAGTTAAAAAAATTAACCAGAATTCGAGTAGATCACATCACTTATTACATTTTAGTTTTGTTTTAAATTTTGTTTATTGTTCCTACAGCGAATATAAAATTTTTCAACATCAGACAGCACAATTAAATGCAAAGAAATTGTTAAAGGTAGATAAAAATTTTACTGTAAAAAAATCCTTTATATAATGAATATTCGTATAGCATCACTGGCTAACGTCATATGTCTTTGTTAATGAATTTTTTCCTTTACAAACAAGTGCATGAAAAATCTTCTTAATATAGGAAAATTGTTAGCAAAAATTAATTAAAAAAAAATTAATACAAATTTAATCAAATTTAATTAGATTAAAATTGAATTAATTAAAGTAGAAAATAATGAAACATTAATTAACAATTTTATTGGTTTTATTTTAAAAAGTGTTTGTGTATAATTTAAAATTGCTCACACGAAAAACTAAAAGAAAATGATTAACACATCAAAATATTGTTTCTACGATAACACACATCTGATTATATTTAAACAATTTATTTATTTATTTATTTTTTTATATTGAACATAAAACAAACGGAGCGACTAGACTTTTTATGCATTTCCGGGTATTTAAGCCATTTTTCTACTTTTCAATTTAAAGTTTATTTTATTTTCGTTTGAAACACAAACAAGTTTGCCGCCAAAAAAAAATATGTTTTTTGTTATTTAGCATTTTGTTTTAGTTTTTACTAGTTTAATTTTTGTTGTTGTTGTTGTTGTTGTTGTTGTTAAAAGTAGCCCAAAGTTGAAACATGTGGAAAACTAAACACATCTAGTTTTTCATGATTAGCTAAGGCAGGATATCGACCATAGTTTTCTTAAAATAAGCGAAAGTAAACAAATTGATTGCAATATATGGTCGTAATAAAACAATTCCAAAAAAATGCTGCATTTTAACTTGAGTATTGTGGTTTTAAGTTTTTTTTTGTGGTTTTTAATTTGTGTAACCATAAACCTATTTTATTTTATATAGTATAATGACCTGTTTAATTTTTTTGTATATATATATAATTTTAAAATTGTAAGTAGAATTGTAGGTGAAATAAAAAGCAGGTTTGATTTCAAAATGGCTGATAAGTTTCCTAGTTAAGCACACATACTGCTGAAAATACTGTCAATGTCAAAACAAATTATATTATAATTTTTAAATAAATAATTACTAATCTAAGTATTATTTTTTAAAAAATAATTTCCTGAAGATTCTTTCCACAGGAAAGCGAAATATTAAAAAAATTGAGTGTTAAATTTATTTAAAAAAGATGGCTACTAAGATTAATAATTATTCTTTTGGTCAAATAAAAATAATAATGATTATATTTTTTATTGACTTTAAAATAAGAATAAAAATAACTCACTAAAGAATCTTAAAAATTAAAAAAAATTTAATATTAATTTTTGACACGAATTGTAGCTCAACTGGCTTTACAATGGATTAACCACACATTTTACAGCCCTTTCTGTCTTTCTGTGTTTCTTTTTCTGCTTTCTAGCAGCTTCAGAATATTTACTATTAGCTCTTTAAACAAGAAGAGAAATGAATTTCATGCTGATGATTTTGTTTGATTTGTTATAATTCTTATGGTTCCCTAATTTAACTATTAAAGGGTTTTTCAACAAGAAGCTTGTTTTCTAAAACAAAATAAAACAAAAAATTGAAATTAAGATGGTTCGACCGATGTCGATCCTTTCATCAAAGTTCTTAATCACTTCTTGACAAAATGGCGGTTATATTTCGTTAATCACATCACAGATTTCGAGTTTTAAGGCTAAAATCGTTGCACTGTTGTTCCGTATAGATGCTATCCTTTACGTAGCCCTACAAAAAATAATCCAGCGGTGTTAAATCACACGATCTGGCTGGCCACTTAACTGCTAATTGTCGTTAAATTATGCGATCGGGAAATTTGGTTTGGAATTAATTGGTCGTTTCATTGGACCCCCCGGGGGCACATTCATCGGTCTTTATAGAATACTTTACTATCTAGACCAGTTCTGATGGGGGTATAAGGAAACCCAGTCCCCTGAAGGCAGCAGGGGTCAACTGGAAGCTCCACGTTATTTTTACGGGAATCAGTAGCCCGCAGAGTTTCCGCTATTTGTCTCTTTAGGCATTTAGCTGTTTCTCTGGCTGATTATTGAGATTGGCCCTTCGGGAGTATCGTGGTTGCTGTGGTTTTGCGGCTCCATACAGGTATTTTTGTATGGTGGCCAGGATCATTTCACCTTTAGTCACACCTACCTGGTGAATGATCCTAGATCCAGTGAGCATGCTAGTCATGTGTTCTGAACAGGAGTTGGATAGTCTCCATCTCTTCAGCAAGGAGTAGTGGTTTGCAGCCCTGCTCTGGAACCGCTGAAATTGCAACAAGGAAGGACTTAAAATTAGTCTTCGGCTTCCTAGGACGTGAATGACGTTACTTTTTATTCACAGTCGGTTGACCACCATTTGATTAGGGCCCACCGCCAGGTGCAGATGTAAATCTTATCACGAAATGATCGTTTCATTGGCTGTGTTGAAACCAGCTGTCAGTGATATCCACGTCGTCAATAATAGGCCAAAATTGAGTTGTTAGCATTGCGCTATTGAATGATCCATTGACTGTTATCGTATTTCCAGTCTCATCTGCGTAAAACGGCTTAATCATGCCTCCAGACCACATTGCACAGCATACAGTGACGCATTAAGCATAATATAATTACATATACTTGAAATGTATTACTGGGAGCGAAAGTATATGTATTTAAATAGCCATTTCACTACTGCTCATAAGGCTCATCAGTTGTAAAATGGCCATATGGATATGCTTTGCCCCGTAGTAATACACTTCAAATATATTTTTTTAATAATAAATATTTTATGAATTTTATATAGTCTATCCTACCCTAGGGCGAAGTTTTCTAATACTTGTAAAGTGTTTACTTCGTATGTGATAAGGAGCAGCTTGCGTTCTAAAGCTCTCTATGAAAAGAACATATTCCTTGAACGTTTCCACCCGGGGGCACATTATAAGTCTTTATGGATCACACAACCATCTAGACTTGTGTCTTAAGGGGGTTAAAAGGGAGCCCAGCCCCCTTCAAGGCTAGTAGGAGCCAACTGGACAATCCACTATATTTCCACGGGAATCAGTAAAGCCCCAGAGTTCCGCTATTTGTCTTTTTAGGCATTTACCTGTTTTCTGACTAATTATTGAGGTAGGCCCTTCGAGAGTATCGTGGTGGCTATGTGTTTCGAGGCCCTCAATTGAGTTTGTGGGTCGGATCATTCACAATCAACACAATGAATGGTTCAGGTCCAGTGATCATGAATGCCGTCGTGTTCTTAATTATATTAAGCTTCATGCGTTCTGGACCAGGAGTTGGATAGTCTCCAACTCTTCAGCAAGAAGTGAAGGCTGCGGCCTACTCCGGGCTTTTGAAGTTGCAAATAGGAGTGACCGGAGGATATACGTATCCGAAGGCCTTCTAGGTCGAGGATTACGCTACATACCATCCACAGAGGTCATGATCCACCATCTGATTAAGGCCCACGGCCAGGTGCAGATGTAAGTTTTATCACGTCATTCCTTGAACGTAATACATAATAGAGCTGATTGACACTGTTACAATATGGTATACTCATAAAATATTTATTTTTAAAGGAATCTAGTGCTTAAAAAAATTGCCTCTTTTCATTTGTGTATTTGTTTTTGTTATACGGTGTCTTCAAAGAAATTATTAAGCTAAGAGGCGGTCAAGTTACCAGACAGAAATTTAAAAATTTGTTGACGATACTTAAATCTGAGAGTGTAAATTATATATTTATATCCTTGCAACTTACAATTTTTTAACAGTTGATATATTAAATCAATATGAAAGTGTAGTAAGTAGAAGAGAATGAAATTACTCATAAAGCTTTAACTCCAATAATGATGCCATTGTTAAAAATGTCTTAGTCTTAAATATGCTGAACCTTGGACATATGATATGACAATTAAAACTTGACTTAAGTTGATGAGTAAATAAACCTTTATAACTTAATTTTTTCTCTTATAGACTATCCTACCTTAGATCTAAGTTTTCTAACACTTGTAAAGTAATTACTTCTTAAGTGATTGGAACCAGCTTGACTTCTTCTAAAGCTCTCTGTGAAAAGAAGATGTCGTTTTAACGCAATATATAACAGGATCAATTGACATCGTTACAATATTCTGGTGAACGTGCAGCCTGCGCAAACTGAAATTTGCTTAGGCTTGACTTGGACTCTCCCACTTAGCTCAAATTGAATTTGTAAACGGCCTATTAGTCCCTGTAGCTTACTTCTCCACTTTGAGCGATATAACTGGTTGAGATAGTTGCAAGAGGTGTGTAAAGCAAAAGAAAATGCTATAAAATTTAAGGTTTATGTTGCTCTATTGTAATCTACCTCCTCCCATTAAATATTGATTTTTTAAAGTGTAAAAAAGACTTACCTCTTCTACAGCTTAGAAAAGTTGTTTCTTGCAATTATGTTAATTTCCAATAAAATAGAGTTTTCCATTCGATATGATTTTGAAACAGATTGCATTAGCATAATGTAGTTTTAATGATAAAATGACAGACATAAAACTGCGTTTTCAAGTGGCAATGCCACACTCACCTGTGCCGTTATTAGTAGTTTTTCTCTTTAGTATTTAAGTATCTAACTTAAGGTGAGCTGTTTATCATTAGTAGACAATAGTTATTAACCAAAAGGAAAATTAAAAATGAAAAGACAAATTGCTATTGTGACCGAGAGGTGGCAGTCAGAGACAATCAACTAAAATATGTGTTTAATATTTCGTCCTTTAAAAAGTGTTACCATCAGTAAATAAATATAACTATGAGTAGCACAAAGTCTGTACAAACAGCAGAAACGTCTCAAGTATCTTAGGATACACTAATTATTTTAAAACGCTATATACCTCTATAGGACACCCCTTTATAAAAAATGTATGCGATTATATTTGAGGATGTGGAGTAGGAAAGTTAATTGACATGACTGACACAAATTTTAATTTAACTAGAATTTTATATTTAAAAATGTTGCATTTCTTTCTGTAAAACATATCTCTCCATTAAATAAAACTTTAACAATAAAAGCTTTTAATCCTAAAAAAACAAGACTTTCTTCAATTGATAATGCAGTCTTAGTTTCAACTTTCTTTTCCTTTTATTTTATTTTGAAGTTCCTCTATTTGAAATTATTACGCATTTTTCCACTTCAAATCATCTTGTCATTTTTTGTAATCATCTGTTACTTCCGTTTCCAATTCGTATGTTTTTATTTTTGTTTGTTAGATTATATGATATTTGTTGTTGTATTAGAAAACAATTTATTTCTCAATTTAAAATGCATTTTGCATTAAATTACCTGTATTACGAAAATAACATCTCAACATCTCTAATTACACTTGAATTTGAGATTATTATGAAATTTGTCACTGTTTGTTGCCTTTTGAAGACTGATCTTGGAACGTGTGTTGTATTTGAGAGCAGAAAAACTTAAATAAAAACATGTTGTTATACCAAAAATAAAATATCATAATGAAAAAATTCAAAGACTTTAATAAGGAAAAATTTCTTTTTCAAGTTACAGTGTCAATAATTATTGTTGTTTTTAATAAAGTTGAAAATAATCAATATATTCCACTCGAAAACTTGATTAATTGCATGGAAAATTTTTATTTTATAAAGTTGTTTTTTATACACAATGCCTTTTAATATCGATAGCACTTTAACTTGTAAAAACTAAAATGAAATAAAATATGATTAAAAAGCTTTTTATTCAAAAAATCATGGCGTAAAATTAGCTTAACGAAACGCATTCTAAACAACCAGAACACTTTCGAATATTGTTGTTAGTATGTCACGCATACTACAAGAATTCTGGCTTTCAAACCGTGAATGTATTTGTGAGCTTGAGCCTATTATTTCACGTGGCCCTACATGCCATATTTAAGAGGTGTCAAATCGTACGAACTTGTAGAACAATTGTACAGCCAAAACCTCGAAACAAAATAAAACAAAAAATTTCGATTAAGATGATTAAAATTTTTACTGTATTACGAAAAGTTCTGAATGAAAAATGATATCTGGTAAATCTCCAACACGACCACACCACGCTGATAGATGTCGATTCCTTCTTCAAAGTTTTTAATCACTTCTTGGTAAAATGGCGGTTTTTAGGCTGAAATCGATTCGGTTAACTTCATATAGGCTCTGTTGATAACATAGCCCCACAAAAAATAATCTGGTGGTGTAAAGTTACATAAGTCACCCGATCTGCTTGTCCACTTTACTGCTAATTTCGTTAAATTGGCTGTGTGACATGTAGCATCGAACTGTTAAAACCACATGTCAGTTATATCCACGTCATCAATATAAGAACAAAATTGAGTTGTTAGCATCTCGCATTAGCGTGATCCATTGACCGTTACCGCATATCCAGTCTCAGCTTTTAAAAAATAAACCAATTACGCTCATGCAAAGGCTTCTTAATAATCGATCGAGGATTTTAAGAAGCCAAATGCGGTAATTTTGCCTAATGTCATACCCTGACCAGTGGAAAAGGTCTTCGTTTGGAAAATTTATTAAAAAAAACAGCTGGTTGTTCCTAAATAAATTGAGCGAATCTACGCCGATGCACCAGTTGATCCTTGTAAGGCTTCAAAGTCAAATCCTTACACAAAATTCACCATGTAATGGTTTTGTATAACCACAATTGTTGAGAACGTCGAGAAATTGACAAATTTGAATCTGCTTCAACAGTGAGGCTCACGACTGCGAATACGCGTTTGTGTTCGCAAATTTGATATCGAGTCTATCGACTCAAATTTAAGGACAAAATTTTTACTATCGTTCGCAAAAGGGTAATTTAGTTGTCTGAAAATCTTTCAAAATGAAAATTTAATAGAACCACCATTTTCATAGTGGATTTTAATATTTTTGAAGCGATTTTCGTGCAAAATTAAATTAACTGAAATGATTGCCAATCTAATTAAAAAATACAATTGTAAAACAAACTTCTTGTTGGAAAACCCGATTCAGTAATAATTTCTATCGTACTTCACGCTCACAGTTCACCTGCTTTTTTCAAGATGACTTGGAGTCTATAGGTTCGGTTGTGAATTGATTCCTTCTACTCCGTATCCTTATTTTTCTAACAAACCCATTGCTTAGTCAGAAATGAACCTAATAACTGACGACTAAATTGATAACTGATTTTCAAATACATCTAGATTATTTTGTGCTATTATTTAAGTGTAAATCTATTTTCGAGAGATTTGCCAGAGTATACTGGTTATAATTGTCAAAAAGTGAGAATAAATCTTATAATTTTTCCCACGAAGATTATGGATACTGTAAAATTTCCTGCTAGGAAACTGATACAATTTCATGAGGTTAATTAGTATAACATGACCAAGAAAGATATTCTGATATTTTGTGGGAAAACTAGTCGAGCCTTCTTTAAAAGAATTTTTTTTTCATATATTTTGCAAAAATATTTGTTGTTTGTTTGTATTTGTAAAACAATCAAACTACAATTCCCTATTTAAAACCAATCGATTTTCATTTTATCGTCTGTCCTCACTGAAGCAATTGAACAATCACAATCAAGAAGCTAACCAAAACTAAACATTATGCTGTAAGTGGAGGTGGGTTTCAAAATGCAAAAAATGAATGATACGCTAAATCACAATATCGATTTTAATGACTGTAAGACTCTTAATGTTGCATGCTTATGCGTAGATGTGTATTCGGAATGATGCTGCCTCTGTTATTATGGGTATTACAAGTATTAAGTGATCGGAAGCTCTTAATGTTCTTGGCATAAAAATACAGTGTTATGTTTGATGGACTAAGCATATTCTTTAGTTTTCTAAAAAAGCTTTCAAGTGCCTCGGTTTTCTTAAACGATATAGGAAATACTTTCCTCCATCCCTTATTCGTAGTATTTATACCACCTACATTCGTCCAAAAATGGGCCGGCATCCCCAAGTCTATTTAGGAATTGCTCGACTGCGTATAAGAGAGGGCCAAGAGGCTCATTGAGGAGCATCATTTTCTAGAGCATCGATGCAATGTGCGTTATATTTCACTGTTTTATTGTTACTACAATGGTAAGTGTTCTAATGCAATAAGGAAACTTGTTCCAGTTACTCGTACATTTTACGTTTAATACGCTTTTCGTTAAGGGCCCCTCCAATTGTGATTGGTTGGCTAGTGAATCGCACTACTTATTACACGGAAAATTCTATTTTTAATAAAACAGTGCATGTGGAATAAACTCCCTCCAGATGTCTTTCCTATCACTTTCAATGTAAGAATGCCCACAAACACTACTCCCTCTTTCCTCCTCCCGATAACGTAATTTCCTAGTTCTGGCAAAAGACTTTACTTGAATAGGGGTTGTCCCCTAAGTACTGGTTCGAGAAGAAATGCGGTTTTTGTTTTTTAATTTAAAGGACTAAGGGAAGAATTAAAAAAAAATTAAAAATATTATTTTTCAAAATATTTGAAAAATAAAAGTTGCTTGGTGAAATATGCCGAAACGTTCATTGTTTGCTCACTGCAATAGCTCAAGCTTAAGTAATTGTGGGAGTTAAAGAAAAGAAGCAACTGGAAGTTTTAGAATACACTTATTGACTTCTCTCGTCATTCAAGGATATTAAAGCAAGGAAGATAGTAAAGATTTGTTTGTTTAAGTTTAGTGGGAATTTACTTAAAGATTTTATGGGTCATTGTTATGCAGCTCACACAATAGTCTTAATGTTCTATTTCCAAACTTTTATAACTTCCATAGCTTTATATTAACTCCCAGATATATAATTAAAATCACAAAGTCATTTTTTAAACTAAAATTATTAGAATTACATTTCATGCGAGTTAAAAATTTTAGCAATTTTACACGTTTCAAATGTTTATCAAAAACTCAATTTTATTTTTAAATTGTTACTTTCTATTTAAAAACTAAAGTAAATTATTATCTAACCGCTTGTTTAATGTGTTTGTTTACTATCTAAACCTTAAAGTATGAGGAAATATCTTAAATTACATGTATTTACAAACTCTTCAATAAACCATATGAGTTACGCATAACAGATGGTAAGCAACTTGCATGTTAACGTACTTAAACTGTATTACTTGCGGTAGCCTTTTGGTAACATAATCTCTACAAATGCATGTCTGTGTGCATAACAAAGTATTCTCTTAACCACCCAAGTTTGTATAATTGTCATTACCTATTGTTGTGTGATTGCAATTTCGTTGCAAATCAAGAAAACATAAAAATTTATAAACTGTCTAACAAATATTAATTACACATTATTATTGCTTAATTCATTTGAAATAAAGATTATTTTTGCAAAATAATTAAAAAAATTAAAAAAATAAAAATCTAAATTTATAACAAAAACAGAAAAATATCAAATCAAAATTCCTACTAAGAAAAGTAAAGTAAAGTAAACATTAGGAAATTGTTTTTCATCTAATTAAATTCAAAGTATTTTCTTTAATTCATTTTATTTGTGTTATTGCTGTTTGGAAACTTGTTTGAGAAATCATTTTAATTTCTGTTTTTTACTTTCTTGTTAACGTCTTATTTTGCCATTTTGCCAAGAAAATCTCATAATAGTTTTTTATATAAATTTAAACAAATATTTGGTAATTTTGCATTTTTGTTTTAATCCAGTAAAAAACAAAGTAATTAAAATAAATGTATTAAAAGGAGAATATGCAACACAATGTGGGGAAAGATGCCCAAAAAAATTAACTGAATTGACTGCTGTATGCTGCTGAAATTTTTAAAAATTAAATGAATTAATTATTTCGATTTAAGTAAATGTTCAGTTTTTAATGTCAAACAATTAAACTGATTTTAAAAAATTAAAAACTTTTGAAAGCATATTTTTAATATTTAAAAATACCTGCAAGTTTTTATAAAGTTACACGAATATTTCTTTCGTCTGTCTATACTGAACAACGAACGCAAAATATACATTTTTATTTATTTTGTGCCTTTTTTTCAATATAAATAAGCGACAAAAGTATTTTTTGCATTAGAAAAATTCATCAATACTAAGTTACAGTAACAGTTGAACTGTTTTAGCATTATAATAACATTTGGAATTAATTAATTAGATAGACTAATTAATTGCCAATTTCATTAGCATTGAATGAGTAACAATATTGAAACAATATTTTAAAGTATATTTTATATAGTACAGACTACAACAGAATGATGCATTCGCAGCGAAAGCGCTCGCCTTCGACTATAAACCAGCCAGTTAGGAGAGAAAATGGCAATATTATTCAATATTTTACCATTGACATTATTTTTAATGAATTGATAATGGAATTCCTCTTTAAGATTAAGTTTTCAGTGATAATTAACTAAAAGGATGAAGTCATTATATTTAAATTATTAAATCATCTCAAATTACTATGCTATAAATGCCATTTCTGGCCTAAATGCCAACTTTATTTGGTGCTTTAATATTCTAGACAAAAATGGAAGTAATAAAACTATTGCACTAAATCTTAAATATCAAGTTTCACACTTACCTCAGCTTAAATATCAATAATGAAAACTTTCAAATATAGTTCGATAGTAACCAGATAGTTTGATTAAAATTTCATTACCATAACTAGAATAATTATAATTGCTATAAAATCATTAGCATTAAATAAAATTAAAATAATGACATGTCATTTCATATAGAAAGTACATTAAATTAAAACTTCACTACTATAACTTCACTAAAATAATTACAATTGAAATAAAAGCATTAGCATTAAATAAAATAAAGTTGAATTATATTTTCATTATCATTATTTTAATAATCATCGATCAGTGGTTATGCAAAAAATTTTCAAACATGATTGTAACTAAATGTAAACAAAAAAATAATAATGCGGATTAAGAAAAATTATCCAAAAATGTTTGTCTCTTTCAGCCAGTGTCTAAAAAAATGTTCCTTTTTAAACAAATCTGGAAACTAAAAGCCGTATGCATAAAAACTTAAAGTAGGTTTAACTGCCGTTGTTAAGCACAATTTCCTAAAGTTGTATTCATAAAACACTTTTAACTTAAAAAAACCTTTGTTAACTTTAAAGTAGGAAAAACCTACGTTAAACCTACAATAAATCGACAGTTCAATTTTATTATTGAAAGTCCAAAAACCAAACAAATTGTGTTTACAATAAACTGTGCCGTTTTTTTTTTAAAGTGGCATAAGGTACTTTGTTATAGTCACCTTTTTATTATAAATAAGTTTATAAAACATTTTAATTTTTAGCCATTTCAACTAGTTTGTATTTAGTTTTCTTTGTGAAAGGGATTTTTCTAATGATTGTGTTGAAATAAAATCTTTTTTCTCCATTTGTGTACTGTGAAGGGTATTGTCCTTTGCATAAGTCACTATGTGCAGTAATATGCTTTTGAGTTGTGACATTCTTAGATATTTTATACAACACGAAACAACCTCCTGAGAATAAAAAAATAAAATAATGGTAATTATGTGTAGTATATTAGATATCAGTATAATATTGTTCCGTAAACTGCACTATTCTTTCGAACTAACAAAAATAAGTCAAATAATCACAAGAATACTTCACACACACTTATTACATGTTTCCATTTCTTTCACACTAAGCTCCGTAATTAATTTCCTAAGTACAGCGTCTAACGCCACTTTCAAAATAAGCATTTTTGTTGCACCGTTAATTATCAACACTCCTCTCAAGCAAATCTAAATACTTCTTAATTTCAAATTTATTAAAAATGAAAAAAAAACTGTTCAGTTGTGACTTATGCCACTTTAAATGTAAACGGCTCAATTGACAATTATACTTTATTATTCCAAAAATGTTAAAAAATATTTATTTAAACAAATTGTAGTATACAAATAATAATAAAAACTAAAACATAACATGCCATTCAATATAAAACATTTTTACATCTTTATTTTATATTTTACAAAAATATAATTATAATTAAATATTTAAAACAAAAGTTTTATTGATGTACATATAATCAAAACAAAGCTCGTTATCCGAATAATTATTTTTTTAATATGAACAAATTCTTTGTAAGTTCTTCGTAAGCCTTGCAAATTAACCTTTTTTGGCTGCTTTGCTTTTTATTAAAAAGATTAATATAAAAAAAAAACAAAAATATGTTGATTTTGCTGAAAAAAATGAAAAACAATAAAAACATTTTTTATGGATCTGACTACCCGGATAAATAATATTCATTTTTATACATCGTTAACTACAACGTGACAACTGAAAATAGTAGCATACATTAGCTAAAGTACTGTTTATGAATACCATTTTTTAACAAACGTCTGTTAGCCTTAAAGTGTTTGTTAACTAATGTGTACTTTAAAGCTCAAAAAAGCGTTTTTTATGAATACAGCCGTAAAGCTTTACTAAGCTTTCTTTCTTTTTTGGTATACATTTTTTTGTCGTATCTGGCCACTTTAAAATATATGTCTTGAAAATATCGCATTACTTGCTAGCTTAGAACACTTAAATATACTGAACATCATGTTAGTTACAAATCACCGTCTTCCTATTGCAGCTCACCTTATACATACAGCAGTTATACTTCCTGAAAATTCGTAGGGGCAATCTCTTAAGGTCTCTCCAGCGACATAAACATAACTAAACAACGATTTATAAAAAAAAATATATTTTTAAGCTTCCAAGTTAATGCTGCGACTTAGACGTATTAATTAAATTCACTCTTATATTATATTATATTATATTATATTATATTATATTATATTATATTATATTATATTATATTATATTATATTATATTATATTATATTATATTATATTATATTATATTATAAGCAGCAATTTTATTCGTGCTAGATTCCTTTTTAAATAAATATTAAGTGATATTCTCACAAAATATTTATTACAAAACAATTTTCATTAAAAATATCATAAAATGTTCATTTTTAATGAAAATTGTTTTGTAATGAATATTTTGTGAAAATATCACTTAATATTTATTTAAAAAGGAATCAAGCACGAATAAAATTGCTGCTTATATTGATAATGATTCCGAATAATTATAAATTACTTATATTATATTATATTATATTTTTTGTTTGTTAGCATAATTGGCATCTCCACCAAGCATAGCTTAGGATTATAGGGACAATATACGACATAAAAGTGACATAATGAGCCTCGTGAAGCATCATAGTCATTGTTCGCAATAGAAAATTGGGAAGTGAACTTTTATGCTTTATCACTAAAGGTTATTTTATGGACGGTATAACATAAAGATATGTTAGAGCTCTGCCATGTGATATATTAGCAAGCTGCTGAGCCAAGCAAAGAAAATTTTATAGGTAACATAAAAACCTTAATGAGATTTTGATGGTCTTAGGATGAATATCGCGAAAATTAATCTGTTAAAGTTAGGTGAGCTTAAAGATATAGCACTGAACTTAGTGACTGGCAACAAACACCTAAATTAATTACAAAAGTGGATAATATATTATAATTAATATAAAATATTTTTTTTTTAACTTTTTTCATACCTAGCTTGGCTATACTTCCCTTTTTTCAGTTAGAGAAAAAAATATTATTTTTCACCTAAAGAAAATATTTAAAACTAAAAAGGATTCAACTGGTTCCCCAACAAAATATATTATAATTTAAAATAGTTTGTGTTGTTAATAAAAATTCGTTAATCATGATGTTGTATAGCTCTTTTTGCACGCGTCCAAATAAAACTAAATAAGAAATAAGCAAATAAAAATAAAATAAATTACAACAAAATTATGTCATGGTGTCAGTCATATGTTGATACGATCGTGTTTGGTTATAAACCATCATATAAATGTCTAAAAAGCAAACCATCACATGAGGTATTTGCAACAGACTTGTGATTTGTTTTATAGTTGCGTATCATATGTTGCAAATTCAATTCATCTAAAAGTGAATGCATTAATTACAACAACAAATTATAGCATTAATAGTACAAACAGTAAGTAATATTTGTCTACTATTTTTGTACTTAGTAGCTTATTTCAAATATAATGTTTTTTTTAGTTGAACTTTTTCTTCTCATTTTCATAATTTTTTTTATATGTCAGCTTAAATTGTTTTTTGTTTTCTTTGTTGCATGGGGTTATGTAGTATTCATTTTTGGTTCATTTTCTTTAATACAATAATGAAAATAAAATGTTTGCATATTAGAGCACCTGGGCCAATATATTCAGGCAAGCGACACAACTTTTTTTAATGCCATTATATAACTTTGGCTTAAACTGATTGAGATTTGAATGTGTACTGGCGGAGTAGACGCTTTAATGTATCTTTAATATTGGATTACTTTAAATTGGATAGAATGTTTGTTGTAAATATTAATAAATTAATGCTAAAAAGAGTTAATAATTTTTTTAAGTTAAGTAATTGAGACAAAAGAGAAAATAAGTAAAACATTTCCACTCAGCAAAATTTCATTCAAATAGTTGAAACAAAATAACTTAGTTCTTAACTAAATATGTAAGTAATTTTTTTTTTAAACTTTTTTGTTACATAATATTTTTATAATAGCACCATTCTGGTTTATATATTATATAATTTTCTTAAAAAGAATTAATATTGTTAATGTAAAAAATACTAGAGAGCTCGAATAAGGGACTGTGTATAGAAAGAAAAAAAATTACTACTGTTTGTTTATTTATAGTTTAATTATAAGAAATATGGCCAAATAAACGTTATTAAAAAAAAAAAAAACGAAATAACTTAGGAAACCTTAAAGATAAAAATATTTAATTCTATTTAATTTCTATTAAAACGCAAACATGATTTACATAAAATAGTTGTTTGGAAGTAATTAATTTATATTAGTTATCCTTTTGAGCCTGCTAATCCAAATTTATTTAGCAAAAGTCTAGCTGTTTAGTATGTAAAACGCGGCTTGATAATGATGAGATCCCATAAAAAGTACTCGCCGGTCGTACCAAGTAAACAGCCAGCAACGATGGTTTTCGCCGAAAGAAAAGGCAACGGTATACCTATTTTCTTTTAAAAATCTCTGCTAAAATTTAGGTATATTACTTTTCTAAGCAATTTTATTATTCGTGCTTGATTCGTTTAAATAAATTTTTTTATTAACTTTTTTATTGAAAAATAAACATTTTATGATATTCTCATAAAACATTTATTCCAAAAAAAAAAAAAAATATTTGAAATGTATTACTGCGTGGGAGAGCGTATCCATAGTGCAATTTCATTATTGCTCACATAAAGAAATTTTTGAAATAAATATATCATGAAATATTTATTTAAACGAATCAAGCACGAATAATAAAATTGCTTAGATTGAAAATGATTCCGATGAATAAATTACTTATATTACTTTTCTTTATAAACAAAATAACAAGACGATTTAAGTTATTTATTTCTGATTATTTTCGAAAATTTTAATATAGGTTTTTAAGACAGAATAAAGAGAAGCAGTTTATAAAATTCTATAAATTTAAGGAAATTTTATTAATTTATTTTATTTATGCGGAGACAAGTAGAATAGAATAAATTTCTTTTGTTATAGTTTAAAGCCTTTGAAAGTGAAAAATAATTTAAATATAATAATTAATACATAATTTGTCAGTAAGATACCAATAAATTTTTTTTTGTTAATAATCTAAATAAAGTTATTAAAATTGTCAATAATTATTTAAATTAGCATAATTAACTATTTATATTAATCAATTTAATTAAATTTTTGTTATATTTACAACTTATTTATTAACAAAGTGAGATTAGCCATAATGAGGTTATTTGTTATTATATAAAATGCTAATTATTTAAAAATTATTAATATTTATTTTACAAATAACTAACAATTCTTAGCATTTGATTTTACTAATTTTTATTAAAAGCCATCGACCTATTAAGGAAAAACAATTCACAAATAACAAGTTAATTCTTTTGTTTTTACTTCTTTGCAACATAAAGTAAAAGTATGCGCGCACACGCTTACCCACATACATACACGAACACATCAAAAAATAAATTACAAAAGAATTTAGTACAAATAACGATAAAATAAAAATAAAAAATCAGATGTTTACAATTTTATTGAAATTTCCTGCTTATTAATTTATGCAACAATTACCCACAATATAAATCAGCATCACAGACCAATAATAAAATTGAAAGAAATATATAATCCAAATGCATTAATGACAAAGACCATCCATTCATCCATCCATCGCACAAAGATTTAATATATGGTGACAATGATGATTGTGCTGAGAAGTTATTATAGTATGCCCTGTACAACATTACTTACAATAGCTAAATTATTATAATAAAAAATAATTTTAAATAATATAAAAATGAAATGAGAGTGCAGCATATTAATCTTGAAGACCTTTTTTTGTAAAAGAATTGTTGTTAGTAAAATGTTAAATTCCCTTGATATTTTAACATTGCTTAATATCACAAACATCCTTAGCATAGCTTTAGGCTGATTTATTAAATTATCTAATTCTAAATTTCAAATAAAAATGCGTTTATTAAATTGCTTTTACAGAATATAACCAAGACCCGCACCATACGTTTTTGTTGTGCGGGCTATGAAGGAAATATATCGATCAATGATACGGTTTGTAAACCGGTGTGTCGTGGTGGTTGTGGTCGAGGGTACTGTTTAAAACCCGACGAGTGCAGCTGTGAACCGGGCTACATGGGCAAACATTGCACACAACGTAAGTTTAAAAGTCCTTAAAAATTTTCCTCCTAAATTTATTTATAAAATATTCCCTTTATGAATCTGGTTAAGGTTGCGATCATGATCATTGGGGTCTTGAGTGTAAAAATGAATGTCAGTGTCATAATGGTGCTGCTTGTGATAATAAATCAGGAATATGTCATTGCACAATAGGATGGACTGGAGAATTGTGAGGCATAATATACATTTTTAGGTTTATTGAGAAATTTTTTTGATATCATTTTACTATTGTAGCTGTGAACAACCTTGTCCCATGGGCACTCATGGCGTAATGTGTCGTAAGGCCTGCGAATGTAATAACAAACTTTGTCATCCTCAAACTGGGGAATGTCACAACCCGGCTGCTAATGCCACACATTTAATGATTGCCACTCTCAATTCAACAATTGTCAATATAACACATAATTTAGATCGAATAGCGAAAAATATGGTAACCATAGTGACGACTACAGAAAATATAAACTATGCTTTGCCCCCACAAATTTTAGAATTGACTACGGCAAAAACAATACCTGAAGTAATAGTTATAAAACAGGATGAAACACCACATACACCTAAGATTATTGTCCATCAGCCAGGTCAAGGATTGTTGGAAAATTTACATAGTGGTGCCAAGGCTGCTGATGTTATACATGTTATAACCAATTGGCCAGCAGGTACGCAGCCACTTCATAACATGACGGCAGAGGAAAAAATAAATTTAGCCGGATTTGGAAATCATGTTACGATGAATACAGAAGGAAGTTCCCGATCAACAGAACATCATAATTCAGATCATGAAAATAGTTTGCTAACCATTTTACTAGTCATTTTATTAGTTATAATGGTAGCTATAGGTGTCAGTTTTCTTTATGTCTATCGTAGATATCATTTGCAAAAAGCACAAGTGGAAGCGGCATTGGCAGCCAGAAGTGTTAGCTTAGTGCCTGGTGTTAATGCGCCCATAGTGATAACACCACCACCTTTACCTCCGCATACAACTGAGCAACACTTAAAAGATATGAGTGGCAGTGGCCTGCTGGGTGGAGGAGGCTCTCTTAATAAAAGTTTTCTTAAGCCTTTGCCCGATTTGCCAGCTTTTACACAAATGGTACACAATAAAATCGAGGGTATGTAAGTGTCTTTATTTAATGACTCTATTTTAATAAAGAAAACATTTTTTAATTTAACTTTATATTAAAATCAAATTTCGAAATAGCACCCGACTTGTATGACTCACCCAGTAATACATCCTCAGTAAAATCGCAAACACCCACCGCCGCTCCCTATGCGTATGCCCGCAAAGAATCTCTATACTCAGTTGTAACACCAAAATCTCGCAAGGGCAGCATGGATTCTCATTTATACGATGAGATACGTTATCCCACAGCTTTACATCAACAATCACGAATTAGCAATCATAATAATATCTATCCACAACGTGGACCATCTCCACAACAACAACAACACACCCACCATCAACCGCTACAGCAACAACAACAATTTCAACAACCTCAACATCATAATCATCATCATATCCACCACCAGCCCCATAATTATCATCAACAGCAGCAGCATCATTCCACGAATCATGCAGCAGCCATTACACATCATGTCTCACATTTAATTATACCGCCACAAAATTCCAAATATTTACAGGTGCCCCAACATTCTCATACATCGCATAAGGTTGCTCATATTTAGTTTAGTACGTGAAATTTTTAAAACGATTTTGATGCTTAAACAAATATTGTATTTTATTTTATGTTTAATACATTTTTTTTTAATTTTAATTTTAATTTTATTTTATATAAATATTTTTTTAAATTTTCATTTATTTATATGTATTTCTTTTTAATAAAAATAAAATTTAAAGAAAATTAACAAAATTGGATCTGTAGGAAAAAGCTCAAAATGTTGGCATCAAAAAGCTATTGTAGTAATGTATTGAAACATAATTAGCTTAAGCCCAGCTTTAGTGTTAAAAGTTTTTTGTCACGCTCTTTGAGAGAAACGTTTGCATTTAAAAGTGTCAAACAAATAAGAGCAACAATTAAAAATAAATCCGAAATTATTATCATGCAGCCATGTTTTTGATACCGTATACCTTACCGCCGTACTGTATTCCAACTATTAACCTCCGCATGGGATCGTGTAAAGAGAATCGATTTTAATGCCCCTGAGACTCAATGTTGTATGCTTACGCATAGATGTGTGCTCGGAAATGATGCTGCATCCGTTAACGAATCGGAAGCTCTTGATGTGCTTGGCATGAAAATCCAGTGTGATGTTCGTTGGACTAACCACATTTTTTTTTGTTGGTTGCTAAAGAAGCTTTCAAGTGCCTCGGTTTTCTAAAATGGCGTAAAAGATACTTCACTCCATCAAATCTTCGTACTATTTATACCTCCTATCCATCCAAAAATAAGGGCGTCCGGCCACTTTGATAAACTTTAGTCTTGACAGTTCACATCTGGCAGTCGTGAAGTAGACACGTGGCAAATTTAGCATTGAAAAATATTCGATAAACCAACGTGTTTTAATTGTTAAAACATTTTATCAAAATCAATCATCGATTACTGTAATGATGAGAAAGTTACGTGAAATTTTTTGGAGAAACAACTTGCCAACAAAACGCACTATTTATCGTATAGTAATCGATTTCGAAGAAGGAGGGTCTGTAGGTGATAGGCCCAAGCATAGACCACAGCGTACTACAAGATCGGCTGAAAACATTATTGCTGCTCAAGAAAGTGTTCAAAACAATCCATCAACCTCAATTTGACGCTGTGCTCAGGAGCTTAGTTTTCAACAAAGAACTTGTGCCACAATTTTGAAAAGAATATACTTTTGTTTCCATATAAGATTCAGTTGACACAAGAGCTTCTTCGACAAGGATGTAATGTAATGTAAGTCTCCAAGAGTCTCATTGCGGATAGTAGGGTATCCAACTCCATTGATTTTCTATAGCATCGATGCAATATGGGTTGCATTTCATTGTTTTGTCGTTACTACAATGGTAAGTGCTTTAACGAAATTATGTAACTCGCATGTTTTAACGTTTAAAAAGCTTTTTGTTGAGAGCCTATCCATTTGTGGTTGAATCGCACTACGCATTACAGAGAAAATTCGTTTTTGAGCAGAACAGTTCGTATGTGGAATAAATTCCTCCAGAGCAAATTCCTAGGCACTTTCCTAAAATTTTTCTTTATTGAATTTTTTTGTTCCCTCATTTCTATGGCTTCTATATTAACATAGAGGAGTTCTAGAATTCGCTTTATATAACTAATTACGTTAATATTAAAAACTACCAGGCTATAGTAAACGGTTTAGTTATAAAGGGTCTGCCAAATAACTTTTTTTTTTGTTTTAAATGCTAAATATAAACAAAACTACTGACTATTTTCTCAAATTACTTTTTTTACAATCCTTCCGGTTAATAATGGAAAACAATTTCATTCAAATAGCTGCCTCGGCTAGCCATGCAGTAGCCTGGACGATCGGTTCAATTTTTAAGCACATTATCGATTGTGTACAGCTTTATTTCACCAACGGCTTCACGAATATTGTCCTTTAAAGCGTCAATTGTCTCTGGCTTGTAGGCGTAACACTTATCTTTGACGGCACCCCACAAGTAATCGTCCAACGGTGTCAAATCGCAGCTCTTAATCTTAACCCTCCTCTTAAATTTGTGTGAACAAAAATTCGTTCAACCAGGCCCCGATAACGACCGCCATTGACTGTAACGGCCACTCCTTGCTCATTTTCGAAGAAAAATGGCCCAATTATGCCTCTGGACCATAATCCGCACCAAACAGTGACTCGATTTGGATTTTTCAATGTATGCCTGCGGGTTTTCTGTGCCCCAAATACGACAATTTTGCTTATTTACATACCCGCCAAGGTCAAAATGAGCTTCATTTGAAAAGATGATTTTTTTTCCATCTTCTGTGAGTCGATCACAGGCCCACTTAGCGAAGCGAAAGTGCATTGAATGGTTATTTGGCTTCAACTGCTGAACCAATTGGACTTTGTATGGCGTCATACCAAGGTTTTTATGAAAAATTCACCTCAATGATGTCTCTGAAATGTTCAATTGTTGAGAACGACGGTGAATTGATGTTGATGGCGCTTCATGCGCACTTTCTGCCACAGCAGCAATATTCTCGGGTGTACGCACTGTTTTTAGCTTTTCACGCTTTGGTTTATAGATGAGGATGCCAGTTTCTTTCACTTTTTTTTACAAGAAAACGAATATATGGAGCTGACGGTGCTTCTCTTCTTCCAAAATCCGTATGCAATTTTCGCACAATTTCTGCCACATTACCATGATTTTCAAAGTAATGTTGCAATATTTTCGAGCGTTGTTTAAGCGTATACACAACCATATTCGTTCAGCGGAAGGATAAAACTAACTATCTGTCAAATCAAACATGAGCTAAGTGTTACCATTCACAAAATAAACACTAGTTGAAAAAAAAACGTTAGATGGCGGAGCCTTTATTATAAAAGTTTGAATAGTACTTTAGTATTTACATTTAGATATTAAACATAGTCATTCTTTCCAGTGAAAACCTTCGTTACCGCCGATCGTACCAAACAAAAAAACAGTAACGACGATTTTCAGCGAATGGCAACAGTATTTCATTTCATAGCGGATCATAAATTTGTTGGCAATTATGGCTATCTGTAACAGTATTTGTTAGTCGGCTTCACACCTAGATCTTTTACGCTACAGAGTAACTGGCCAAATTTAATTTTTGCCAACATTGATTGTGAAATTTTCTTTGCAAACTTTTGAGTAAATATTTTCAAGAACAAAACAGGCAACTTTCGCATTAGAATAATAAAGTGCAAGAATTTTAAAAACGCTACATTCGTTTAATTTTTCAAGTGTCTTTAATTGAATTACCTGCTTTTATCCTTTGAACTTTGGATCTAATGAAGAACTTTTATTTTCCGCTTGGAATTTGTATCAACTAAAAAGTAAAACTAAATATTTTATGTCTTTTGTGTTACAACCAAAGAGCTTAAATCATAAGCTTTTAAAATATTTAGATCTAAAAAATTTTTTGGCAATATTCATATTTAATTTATAATAAATTTTTTAATAATTTTACCTCAGCTGATACGTTGCGAAAGTAAACTGCCGAATAATTAGCGAGAATTTGGTTTAAAAACTACAGGCTGATAAGAACTGTAAAATCAGAGTTGTGCTATTGCTTGGCTTGTGTTTTCAAATGTCATCATTAATTATCATTACAGATAAGCTTGTACTTAATACTGAAATAAAAACTTGTAAACAAATTAAATTTATTTTTCACTTAAAAATGTTTTCTATTAAAATACTTATATTTTGTTATTTTTTGGAAATAGATATCCTTACAGCTTCTAAACATTCAGAGATTTATGGTGATATATTTCCTACCAGCTGGGATTTAACGTTATACGAAACTATACAGAATTCTGAAAATAAATGCTTTGAAGAAATACCGTAAGTAGTGGGAGCTTTTTACAGCTTTTTTTTTATAAATAAAAATAAAAAAGTATAATTTATTTTCTTTAAGAGCTTTTTACTATCAAACCAAAAAACATTTAACTGTAACGGGTAATGGTTCCAATCCTTTTTATCATCGTTTGGAAGTTTGTTGTGCAGGCTTTAAACGTTCGCCTAGAGATTGGCAGAAATGTATACCAGATTGTTCCAGCATATCGCCTGACAATTGTCGACATGGCTTTTGTCGTTCGCCACAAAATTGTGAGTGTTTTGAAGGTTTCGTCAAAAATTTGGATGGTGCTTGTGTACATACTTGTCCCGTTGCTTGTGAAAATGGCCGTTGTTTATTAGATGGCACTTGTATATGTCATCTTGGTTACGTTCTAGATATTAAGACTAGAAAATTCTGTGTACCCGATTGCTATCATGTATCGTGTGGTCTGCATCAGTCATGTATAGCACCGGGAGAATGTGCTTGCTCAAAGGGTTATAAATGGTCGGAGGGTTTGGGTTGCCAACCCTTATGCTTGCCACACTGTGGTCATGGCCGTTGTGTGGCTCCAAACACTTGTGAATGCTTTGCTGGATTTTTAAAAAGACCAGGCAAAAATATATGCGAAGCAGAATGTTATATGTGAGTAAGAAAGCAATTACAATTATTAGTATGTTTTTCTAATGGAAAATTTGTCGTTTTAGAAACTGTGATAATGGCTTTTGCGAATCACGCTATAAGTGCCAATGTCATGTTGGCTTCGTTTACGACACATTTATCTCCTCCTGCTTACCGGACTGTCAAGATTTGTGCGAACATGGTGTGTGCCTAGCGCCTGGTGTTTGTAAATGTTTCGAGGGTTATAATTTACAGGACAACACCTGCGTGCCAATATGTGAAAAGTAAAATAGTTTAAAGAGTGCGAAAGTTTAAATAAAAATTTTTCTTTAAATTTTTTAGGGGTTGTGGCCTATACGGCAAATGTATAGCACCGAATAAATGTGCCTGTGGGCCAGGCTTACAGATGTGTATGTCCGGTTCATGCAATTCAATGGGTCATTGTATATGTCCTGCAGGCATGACACATTTCATTGATCAATGTTTTTATCACTCAGCTCCAGTTAATACAATTTATAATTATAGTCAGCGTGACTTCTACAATAAACAGCTAAATTATGAATTCAATGCTTTGATTGGTAGATTATTTAAATTCTAAATATATTTTGGAGATTATAAAAGTGAAACATATTTGAAAATTGTATCTTATAAGACGTCAAGGTCAATTAGCTTTTTAATTGATAACAATGTTAAGTAAGAATGTACTATAAATGGGTTATGAAAATAAAATGTGATAAAGTGTGCAAAATATATTAGATGATGTTTTCTTTGCTTGTAAACAAACAAACAACAAAAACAAAATAAAACAAAGTAAAAAGTTTGGAATGAAAAATGATATCTGGCGAATGTCCACTACGGCCACGCTGACAGCTGTCATTTCTTTCATCAAAGTCTTTAATCACTTTTTGGCAAAATGGCGGTTCTATTTCGTTAATCACATTACGAATTTTAAGTTGAAACGCTGAAATCGCTTCAATTGGCTCCGTATAGTCTCTGTCCTTAACATAGCTACACAAAAAATAATCCAGTGTTGTTAAATTATACGATAGGGCAGGCCACATTAACCATTTTATTGGCTGTGTGACATATAGCACCATCCTGTTGAAATTACATGTTAGTGATATCCACTTCGTCAATAGTAGGCCAAAGTTCACGTGTTAGCATCTCGTGATAGCGTGATCCATTGACCGCTACGCCGTTTCCAGCCTCATAATCGAAAAAAAGGCCCAATCACGCCTCCAGACCACATAGCGCACCATACAAAGGCACATTCTTAAAAAAAGCTTTAGAATTTTCAGAAGCCCAAATGCGACAAGTTTACTTTTTGACATATCCTGACATGTGAAAACGGGCGTCGTCTGAAAAAAATATTTTTTCAGAAAAGCCAGCCTGTTGTTGCTGAATGAATTGAGTGATTTTTACGGCAACATAAATGCTAGGTCGGCTTTAATTCCTGCATCAATTGAACCACGTAGGGCTTCAAAGTCAAAAACTTACGCAAAATTCGCCATGTGGTGGTTTTGAATAACCCCAGTTTTTTTTTTTAAGAGAGAAGTAGCACGTGCTACGTTCTTTAGGAAAGGGATAGAGAAGAAGTGAAACAGGTGGTGAAAGTAGAAGGATAGTCGGAAATTAACTGCCGTATATAAAACAGCACGGCGACCAGTGACTACGTCTTCATCGCTGAGCAGCCCCACCGACAGTCAATTTTTTTTTTGTACTGAAAAAAAACCAACGTCTTAGTTGGGAATCGAAACCACAACCCCCATCCTTACAAGCTAGTACACTTCCTGCTAGCCTACAGGGATTGTTAAGAATGTCGAGAAATTGAAAAATTTGGATCTGCTACAACACTCAGGCTCACGTTTTTAATTAATCGACCCGGTCGAACACGCGTTGGATTCCCCTCATATTGTATCGAGCCTGGCACTTCAAATTTATCGACCACATTCTTAATAGCGGTCTCAGAAGGACGATTGTGTTCTCCGAAAATATCACGAATTTTACGAAATGTAGCTTTTACAGAACCTCGATTTTCATGGTGGATTTTAATATTTGTAATGCGACATTCGGGCAAAATTTAATTCAGTGTAACAGTTGCCAAATGTTAAAACTATCATGTTGTTAGTGTTGCCACAATTGGAAAAAAAAACTTCTTGTTGAAAACTCCGATAAATTAATCGTTATATTTCGATAAAGTCTACTCGACTTAAGTACTATTGATGAAAATTTTAGTTGAGTAAGTATTCACTTACTCAAATCTTTTTTGCTGCAAAAATAAAATACACATTTTTGATATTCCGCTAAGACGTAAAGAAGGCGATTAATCTGTTATAAAAAATGCATATGCCTTTAACCGTAACTATAGAATATTTGAGCTTACTCCGGTCATGTTTAATATAATAATAAAACCAGGTAAGCTTAAACTGCTATTAAGCTAATAGAGCAAACTAAAACATTTTTTTCAATTCCAGACTCTCGTACCAAATCTCGATAATAATTTCAAACCATTAAAAACCTAGACATAGTTGTCGTAAACTATTTGAAAAAAGCTTCTAAGAGAAATGTAAAAATTTTGGGGTTGCCCAAAATGTTACTCTTCCGTTTGCAAATCAATTTTGTTAACAAATATTTAAAAAACTTATGCAAAATGACATGAAACAGCGAAAAGTTAAAGCACAATTAGATTTAAATGACAAAGAATCATTGAACTTAAAATAAGCTTTTTTAAAAAAATCTTTTTATAAACAGCTTTTTTAAAAAATCTTTTTACAAACAGCTTTTTCTAAAACAACTCATTTTGCAATAGTTTTTTAAAATGGAGAAAACTATATTCGAAATATTTTATAAAACTTTAGTGTATAAGCTTTAGTCAGCCGGTTGTTGCTGAATGAATTAAGCGAATTTACGGCGACATGAATGCTAGGTCGACTTCAATTTCTACATCAGTTAAACCTTGTTAGTCAAAGTCAAATCCTTACGAAAAATTCGCCATGATGTGGTGTTGGATAAATCGAGAAATTGGAAAATTTAGATCTGCTACAACACTCATGCTCACTATTTCATTACAAGAAGGGGCAGTTTTTAATTAAACTAAAAGTTTAATTACCTTTATTTCTTAACCGTTCTTTTAGTACTTCAACTTAAATAAAACATGTTTAACGTTCCATTACAAAAACAAACAAAAATTTTTTGTATATTTTTAAATTTAAACAGGAGTGCACGATTGACGTCCCTTAATGCCGGTCTTAATAAAGCCTGGCTTACAAATACAAAAATTGGGAGAGGTACAATAACCATTGGGACATCCCTGAGGGCAGTGAGGTTTACATAAGTTGGGTTGACGTTCATCGGCTATATAGCCAGAATTACAAATGCACTGGTTATTGCCACCACATACACCATTCAAGCAGGCTACATCACAGTGGGGTATACATTTAGTGCCATCACGATTTAATTCAAAGCCATAATCACAAGAACAGACTTCAGGTGCTACGCATCTACCTTTATCGCAACCACTGAAAGATTGTTTTAAAAATTAAGTACATTGAATACATAAGTTTATTCATTTATTTACAAAGGCACCTACCGAGAACATACTGGTTCACATTGGGTACCCATTTTTATGTAACCGCTATTACATGTACAAAAACCGGGTGCAGTACATTTACCATTGTCACAGTTATCGCAGCGCGGCTCACATACACCAGTAGCAGTTAATCTATAACCATCTTGACACGCACAAGTATTGGGAGCCACACATTTGCCAAATTGACATCCGGGCTCACATAAGGGTACGCAGTATTTTTGTTGCAATGGTTCCAATACATAACCAGGTTTGCAATTACATTCATTATTGTTGCCACATACACCATTACCACAACCTAAGGGACAAGTGGTTATGCACTTACCCTCATCATTACGTACATGACCGGGCATACAGATACAGGTATTGGGTGCTGTGCAAATTCCATTAGGGCAATCGTCAACACAAATGGGATCACAGCGTTTAAAGATATGAGGATTACGTTCATAGCCTTCACAGCAAATTTGAATTTTACTCATTCCTGGGTTAGTGCCATTGCCAGCGGGTACAACACTAGACCCGCGCACAAGAGATGCAGTGCTACAAATAATAAATAAAAAAAAGTTACAACAAATTGAATTATCTAATGATTGAATAACATTTAAAATTAAAAATTATTATTTATGTTATGAAGAGCTTAAACAAAATGCCTAAATTTTAAGAGCTTTCAATAATCATAGTTTTATTGCAACAAAAATATATATAAGCTTATCTTGTGTCCAAATCATTATCTGAAGAACTTTTTACTCTAAATACTTTAACACAATTAAATATTTTTTTACAAATATCAAAATATAAATGGAAGGGCCGGGTGTTTCTAAAGATTGTTGTTTTTAATATTTTTATAGTAAATTTTATTATAAGAGTTTTTTTGTGAAATATTGCTTTGTCTTCTTTTGACGAAAAGCTTACTGATGAAATTGGTTTTTTTATAAAACAAACGATTAAAATTAATTATTTTTTACTTAATTTCACAAAAAATCCTTCACATCCAAATCCTTAAAATATGTTTATTTTTCAAAAATTATTAAAATATGTTTGACAGTATTTCTCGAAGGTAGCAAAGCTCTTTCGGAGCTTTTTTTGTTTTTGTGAAACATTTCTTGCTATTAAAGCTTTTTTCTCAAAAGCTTTCATTTGAATATTTGTAAATGTACCCCCTCCCCCCCCCCCCCGCTCCGTCCCTGCAGGAGAACAGTCTTAATAGATAACTTCAACCTCTAGACTTGTGTCGTTCGGGAGTATAAGGGAGCCCAGTCCCCTGAAGGCAGCACTTTTTGAACTGGGAACAGTTTTTTGTGAACTTAAAACAGCTTTTATAACCTGGGAACAGGAGATATTTACGTAAATTAATGTAATAAAAATAATATATACAAAAAAAATTTAATTTGTGCCTATACCGTTCCCACACAATAATTCGGATGCCCTTTAAAAGAAACCTTAGGCTACGAGATGTTTACGCATATAAGTGTAATAGAAATAATAATTTTAAAATAAAGGAATTTTTAAATTAAGCTACTTTTTTCTTTTGTTTCTTATATATTTATTTATTATTATAAAATTTATCGAATGCTTTTATTATTAGTTTTCAGCTAAAGATTACAGTAAACTGTATTTAGAACTGTTCCCATTTCATTTAATAAATAAAAGGGAATGATTTAGTTTACTAAAAATTATTATTTTTAATAAATCACTAAACTGTTCCCAATTCATTTAATAAATAAAAAGGAATAATTTGGTTCTTAACAGCTGTGTCTATTTTTTTTACAAATAATGATAATATTATTAAAATTTAATAACTCTCATTTAATGAATAAAACTGTTTTCACTATTTACACTTTTTCCGACTATAAATACGAGATTTAAGCGTAAAAAAATAAAACTAAAATATTAAAAACTAATATTATCGCCATTAATAAGATTATGAGGGTCAGTAGTTCAAATCAATAGAAATTCTCAATAACAAATTAAAAACATTTTAAGAATTTTTCTACCAACAAAAAAAGAAGAAAAAACTTACGGAACTTCTTTATAACAAACACCCGAGGCCATGGCTGAACGAGTTTTATTAATAAATTCTGCTGTGGCATCTAATACTACAGGAGGTCTTGTAACTGTGACTACAGCACCACCTTGATAATACTCAGCTGGCTTAAAATTACCACCATAACGTTCATAATTGTTGGGTTGCGTTTGAGGTACTTCAAACTGCTGTTGATTGTAGACATAATGATGAGCTTCACGATGTTCGGTGGCATTATCCAAGATTAGATTACCTGAGCTGGGTGCTGGGTAGCGTGTTTTTATACCAGCATTTTTGTATTGACCCAGGCATTCCAAGAACAACATTAAAGTTGTTAATAAAAATATAAATGATCTCATTATTTTAATTTTATCTTTAAGGCAAACAATAAAAAATATCGTTTCAAGCAAAAGGTTGTAAAAAGACGTCTGAATTGCTTAAAGGTTGCACGCAAACTGAGTTGAAATAAAATAATTCCAATGAAACAAAATAAAGTGCAATTAGATTTACAATTAACGTTAAATAAAATTAAGCTTTTAATTCGCTCTTTATATTTTAAATCACTCTTTATTTAAGATCACGGTGCTGATTAAAGTGTTTGTTTATTTAATATTCTTAAAATTCTAAAAATTTTTTCCATTTCAATATTTTACTTAAACATATAAAATATTTTTTTTATTTTTTTGCTTGCCTAAGATAAGATATGAATTTAAATGATTTTTTTCATTCAACACAATTTATCAGCATCCAAAAATACCCGATAATGTCATCTATGATGTCAAGTTTATAACAACTTTCATTATTTGTATAAAAAACTAATTTTGATGCTGCAAAGTGTTTTTAGGAAATTTAAATTTTGAAATATATGAGCTATTTTGAATCCATTGATTTTATAATTCTCGGCCAATTTTTGATTATTAAGCATGACATATGGGCATTTCCATAATATTGCATTTGTACGCCAAAAGAGCGGTAAAAATATTGCCTATAGAATTACCCAATAAATTATAAGGACGCTATATTCTATTTCATTTGAAAAGAAATTAATCACATTCAGTGCTTTGGCTCCAAGATATTGAATAAAATAACAAGTGTATTATTCTATATCTTCACTAAATGATAATAACAACAACAGTATGAGGTGTGTTAAAGTATAATATTTTTGTATATGCCAGAACCGCTTCAAACAACTATATAAACATCACTTGGTTGTATTAAGGGAATTATGTTCCGTCAGCAGATAGCCCAAATAAAGGCCGAAACCAACTTCAGGGCACTCATACACAATATCGGCCCTGCGAAGAAATTCATAACTAACCCTGCCATAAATCGGCGCAGCCTATCTTGTCTTCCACCTATCAAAAAGGAGGTCAAACAATAACCTCCTTACCTGCAAAGAGCTAACACCATATACCTCAGCACTGGAAGCCCAGTCCATGCTGCCAAGCGCCAACCCCCTCTAGACTTCAAAGGCGATATCACGTCGTATCACAGCAAGGCGCTCCACCTGCCCAATAAAACCGAAGACTGTCCATAGAGACTGTTCGGCATACCGGCATACAAGCCAGAATCATGGATATCTGGCATGACAGAACCTCAACCTGACCACACTTCATTACGTGTTCATATCGCACCGACGAACCAAATGCCGTACATGCGACAAATGCCGTCATATGTGTTACCAAACGCACGCCTACTCAGACCCCAATAATTTCTCAAAATATGCCTCACTTGACCCACAATAGGAACAAGCCTCTTACTCATATGCCTAAGGTATAACAAGATACCTAACCTAGGTCACATCCCTCAAACATTAGCCACCAGCCCAAAACATTGGGGTGACAACTTTAGGGGCTAAGCAGTTTTGGGCAGGAAAACCTATACACCCCATGCATTCACAATGCGCACAGCCCTTTCGGCCCCAATTCCAAGCAAAGAGCGAGATCGCGCCTCACAGGTTATCAGCGTACGTGCACACACCAAACGAGATCCAATAGAGGATTCATTATGAGTTGCAACAAATAGGTTTAAGTTAAATTATCGTTGAGAAAAGACAACAAAGTTACCATCGTGTTTATTTTGTGTGTATTGAATGGTTTCCCGTTATAATTATGTAAATTTTTTGCTGTTGTCATTCGCCTCGATGAGAACCGTGATTGGCGAGCATTTTCGATGCTATGGCATCATTTTCAAGCCACGTTTCTAGATAGTACTGAAGACTTAGTATTGGGTTTTTCAACAAGAAGTTTGTTTTTCAATTGCGGCAACACCAACGACTTGATATATTTGACAATTAATTTTTTGACGTGTTCGTAGTAGATACATTTGCAATTGTTACAATGAATTAAATTTCAAACGAAAATCGCATTAAAATAATTTAAATCCACTATGAAAATGGCGGTTTTGTTAAAGTTACATTTTGTTAAATTCATGATATTTTCAGACAACATAGTTATTCTTCTGAGACTATTAGAATTTGGTCTGAACTATTCTGAGCTATTTAGAATTTGGTCGCTAAGTTTGAGTCAATAGGCTCGATACAAAATCTGCGAACAGCAACTCGTGTTCGACCGGATCGTTCAAGTGAATACATCAGAGCAGTGAGCCGCAGTGTTTAAGATGATCCAAATTTGTAAATTCCCCCGGGGTTATCCAAAACCACCACATGACGAATTTTGCAAAAGGATTTTACTTTGAAGCCTAACAAGGTAGATTCGCTTAATTCGCGAGCTCGCAGATTTCCTCTATTTGTCTCTTTACACATTTAGCTGTTCTCTGGCTGATTATTGAGGTTGGCCCTATATGGGAGTATCATTGTGGTTGTGGTTGCGCGGCACCATAACAGACAGGTCAGTTTTTATATGGTGGCCAAGATCATCTCGCCATTAATAACACCCTAGGTGAATGATCCAGTCCAGTGAGCATGCTTGATATGTGTTCTGGACAGGAGTTGAAAAGTCTTCAGCTCTTTAGCAAGGTGGTTTGCAGCCCTGCTATGGAATCACTAAAGTTGCAACTAGGAAAGACCTGTTGCTAGAATTAGTCTTCGGCTTCCTAGGGCGCGAAGGACTTTTTGTTTTAAAATCATTCAAAGTGGTTTGACCACCATCTGATTAAGGCTTCATAGCCAGGTACAGATGTAAATCTTTTCACGTAATCACTGACAGGATACAGCAATATGTCACACAGCCAATGAAACGATCAATTATTGCAAACCAAATTTCCCGATCGTTAAATTTCACGACAATCAGCAGTTAAGTGACTGGCCAGATCGTGTGATTTAACACCACTGAATTATTTTTTGGGCCATATTAAGGACAGAGTCTAAATGGAGCCAATCGAACCAATTTCAGCTTTAAAACTCAAAATCGGTGATATGATTAATGAAATAGGACCACCATTTTGCGAAAAAGTGATTAAAAACTTTAATGAAAGAATCGATATCTGTCAACGTGGTCGTGATGGAGTTTTGCCAGACATAATTTTTCATTGATAATTGCTGAAGAGAAGACTCTTCATAAGACAATTAAAATGTGAATCATCTTAATCTAACTTTTTTGTTTTATTTTGTTTAAGAAAAGAAACATCTACTTGAAAAACCCTTTATTATGTTAGCACAAATATTGTTAGGTTATGTCGTTCTTTTATTAGGATCTATCTATTCATGCAGGTAGATTGTTCCACCAAATGTGATTTTACGGTGGGCTAATTTTACGGTGGGTAATTTTGTAATTTCAAACCAAAGTTTACACATATCAAGATGCCGCTTCAATCAATATCAATTGAAAAACTGACAGAATTGTTTTGATTGTATAAATGAAATTATAAGATAAAAAAATATACACAGATATAAACAACAAATAAAGTTGTATTTATTTTATGCCCAAATTTATTATAGTTAAAATGGCTTTATCTTCAAAGGTATTTTTTTTTTAGGAGGAGTTACACTTCAGGTAACAATGCCTATTTAGTCAAGTAGCATGCTACATTCTTTAGAAAAGGGATGGAGAAGAGATGAAACAGGGGGTGAAAGTAGAAGGAAGGATAGTGGGAAATTAACTGTCGTATAAGACAGCACAGCGACCAGTGACCGCCCATGCCTTCATCACTTAGCAGCCGCACCGACACTCAATTTTTATTTTTGTAGTGAAAAAAACCAGGTCTTCGTTGGGAATCGAACCCACAACGCCCAGACTGACAAGCCAGTATATTACCTAATAGCCTACAGGGGCACCAGAAGATTATTGGGGATAAAACAAGCTGCTATTGGGTATTAGTGAGATGGGATGTTTCGATTTAGGTATTCAAATACAAATAGGGATCTGGGAACCCTAAATTCGATCAGTTTTTATTCTCGATTTTTCAAACGAAAGAGTTATCAGAAAAAATCCTTAGTTTTCGATACCACAAATATTGTGTTTAACCACTGGAATTAAACTACAAAAATCAGACCAAAAGCAAAATATTTATATTCAATAAATTTCTTAAGACTTATTTACTTTCTTTAAACGTCATCCGCAACTGATAAGAAGAGTAAGAACAACAAAAGAATATATAAAATACTAATTATGCTACAACTACAAGATTGTTTTTTTTAATTCAGCTGCAAGTCTGCCCGCAGTCATTAAGTAGATGTAGTAATAGAAAAGTGTTTTTGAACTTGTTATTTCAATTAAAAAAAAAAAGAAAATATAAAACTTATCTACTATAAAAATTTCAAAATAAAAAAATTTATTTAATACAATGTTGAATAGTTCAATAAATTTATTTTTATTTATATTCTTCATCGGTTGCCAGCAAACACAAACACAATTTTGGAAAATGAATGCAATTAGTGAAAAAGATTTGTTTATTTTGGATGTTAAAAGTACCATGTCAGCTGGTATCTGTTACAAACAAGTGCAGTAGGTGGAATATGATAAAATGGAATAGTGAAATAAGACTACACACATTTTGTTTTCTCTTTTTTTAATTGCATTAGGGCCAAAGTCAATGATCCTGAATTGCGCATACGAACAATTTCTTTCTGTTGTCCAGGCTATAAACGAAATCCTCTGTCACCACATTCAGTAAAATGTGATCCCATTTGTAATGAGGACTGCAGCAATGGTATTTGTTCAGCTCCAGATGTCTGTGAATGTTTTCCAAGCTATGAACGCAAAGGTGGCAGATGTGAAAGTATTTATGAATAAAACTTTAAATTTATGATCATGATTACTATAATTATCAATTAATATTTATGATCATTTAACTAAGTGGTTTAAATAAAACTCTGTAAACTCTTTTAAATTGTATTTTAAGTTTCTTTTTTAAGGTCGTAATTTAAATCTCAGCTTATTTAGGATGTCCCAGTTTATAATATTTCTGTATTTGATTTATTTAAATTAATGATTTTAATTTAATTATTATTACAGTGCCAAAGAATAGCTTGTGTGTGATCACTGAACAAAATAGCAAGAAAATATTTTGATTTTGTTACAACTTCGCATAAATATTCTTTGGTGACATTTCAACGAATCTATGATTTTATCTCAAAACATGCAAATTCTATAGATACAAATTTGTTAATGCCAGCAAACCCACGCAGCAATGAGTTAATATGCAATTATGGAAGTATATTTAACCAGGGTTCCCAAAATCTTTTCAAGTCGAATGCCAAAAATATTGCTTCTATTTTTTTTAAAAATCCTCAGATAGTAGTTTCTTATTCCCAAAATGCCCCAGAAATTAAGATCCTCCAAAATGACATAATTTTATTTTATTTAAAAATCAAATCAAATGCTAAAACATCGTCCTGTGTAAATCAATTTTTTAGTATACCCTTTTAGAGGTAAAAGATGTTATTCTTTTTAGATTTGGATAAAACGTACAAATAAAATAATTTTAAAGCGTGTAAAAATTTTTATGTTGTTGTTATTTTGCTCGTAAATAACAGTTAATAGCTATTTTAACAGGTTTTCAATTGATTTTTATCTAGCAGCACTTTCAAATGTATAATTTTTGTCCACTGTATACTCACCTAGAAATGCAAGTTATAAGGATTTACGTATTTTTGTAGAAATTGTAAAGGGCCTTTTAACAATTTGTTTGTTTTTTAAAACAAAATAAAACAAAAAATTTGGATTAAAATAAGTAAAATTTTTATTGTATTATGAAGAGAAAAGTTCAGCAATTATGAATGAAAAATGATATCTGGCAAATGTCCAGCATGACCACGCTGAAGATGTCGATTTTTTCACCAAAGTTTGTAATCACTTTTTGGCAGAATGGCTGTCCAATTTCTTTAACCACAGCACAGATTTTAAGTTTGGCTGTAAGTGATTTTATTTGTTCCGTAAAGACTCTGTCCTTAACACAGCTCCACAAAAAATAATCCAGTGGTGGTAAATCACACGATCTGGCTGGCCACATAACTGCTGATTGTCGTGGATTTGTGCGATGGGAAAATTTACTTTGGAATAACACGATAGTTTCATTGGCTGTGTGATATGTGGCACCACATATCAGTGATATCCACGTTCTCAATAATAATAGGCCAAAATTGAGCTGTTAGCATATCGCGATAGCATGATCCATTGACCGTTATCGCATTTCCAGCCTCACAATCGAAAAAAAAATTCTAAGTTTCCCTTTTGTGGGAATAAATTCCATAATCTGGCAGCGCTGCATATCGTTTTGAAATAAGCCTTAAGGTATACAATGGATTTTTACTACACTATTGTTTGGAAACCATAATTTCCTTTACAGAATCAAAAGACATACTATTTGCATCCAACTAATAAATTTTTGATTGGATAAAAGATTTAAAATTATGAAAAAACAGTGGCGTCAAAATTGCTTAATTTTTAATTTGTATAAAAAACGTATTTTTTTTATTTATAACTATTACAACTTTTTATTTTATTAATAATAACCCACAAATGGTGAAAATTCAACTAATTTGAAATGCTGTCCAATTAGCAAATTAAATTCATCGATCAGAGCTTCGTTAAGTTTTTGATGTTTCATGGAGGCATATGTGGTTACCTTGTCTGGAGCAAAACACTGATTAATAAATCGTGTAGTGCCAGTTTGACAACGACATCGACCTTTAGAGGTGCAATAACCCAATTCACATTTTTGATAGGATTTAAAGGGACCATCCACAATGGCGCAACCACATACGCCGGGCGCAATACACTTGCCGTAAAAGCCACAACCACTGAAAATAAAAATAAATTTCAAGTTACTTTTAATATAAATCCAAAAGTTTAACTCTGCGTATAAAAGAAAATAAATTGGTTAAAAATATTTCGCTCATAGACTTCATAAGTAATTTGATAAAATTTTCTAAAAGTGCTCCAGCGACAGCAGGCAATAAAACAGGAAATTTTCAATCAAAGAATATTGGCTCGTAGCCATCAAAGATCTTAGTTCGGAGCAGGTAATGTACTAGCTTGTAAGTATGGGGGTTGTGGGTTCGATTCCCAACGAAGACCTTGGTTTTTTTTCACTACAAAAATAAAAATTTACTGTCGGTGGGGCTGCGCAGCGATGAAGGCATAGTCACTGGTCGCTGTGCTGTCTTATATACGGCAGTTAATTTTCGACTATCATTCTACTTTCACCACCTGTTTCATCTATTCTCTATCCCTTTCCTAAAGAATGTAGCACGGTACTTGCCAAAACTTAAATTAAAGCCGAAATATTTTGGTCCTTATAAGATAATAAAAAGATTGAATCACGACTGTTATGAAGTCGAGAACATTAGTGATGGTGAAGATACGAAAAGAACCTTCACAGTGGCAGCATACATGAAGAATTGAAATTCGTCTTTCGCACCGAAGCACGACGCGGGAGGCCCTAATATGGGATCCGAAATACACAGACGCACAACTAGAAGTTTCAAAACCTATTAAAGGAAAACTATTGCATTTTGACTGTAGACAACGCATAACGAGATACAAACGTAGGGCTTAAAGATAACTGATAGAGACAAAAGAAAACACAGAGTGGGAGGTAATAAAATAATTTCAAATTAAAACATAAAATAAATCAACTGCCTTTTAAATACGTTGTTATTATATAAGTGGTTTCACAAGAGAACATTTTAAAAGATTATCTATTACGTTCTTAAAAAAAAGTGCCTTGAAAGAAGGACAGACATTGTAACGAAATAAAAGGCTAACATTTTTAGACTTTGTATACCGAACATGTAAAACACTTTTGGCCATCTTCTCTCAAAGCTTCTTCACCTCGCTTTTTCCTTGTACAGGATTTGCTGTACATAAATTTCTAGGTCTAGCTTTTAGGGGTCTAAATGTAAAAGTCACGCTTTCCATCGATCATTTATTTTGGGTTATATTTTGTACTTGCTATTATAGTGGACATGTTATTTTATATCTGTGCTAATATTACATAGCTGCCTAGAACTATTTTTTATATCTATAAAATTTTTATTTATTTTTAGTTTTACAATTCATTAAATGTTGGATTGATCAAATTTTTATTTAATTATAATTTCTATTCCGTTTTTTATTTATTGATTTTTTTCGTTTTCACTAAATATTTAATTGAGAATTTTTGTGTTTCTACTTTAATTAAATATCTAATTGAACGAATAAAACTTTTATTTAAATTTTATAGGTGGAAAAAATTGTTTTCTATCAACTTAAATGCAAATAACTTATTGTTCAGATACAAGGTATGATCAAAAAATAACCATTGTTTTCAATTTCAAAAGGTAATTATTTATTCATCAATAACTATCTTTTCAAAGTAATCCCCCTCAGATATAAAACACTTATGCCAGCGTTTTTGCCAATCCTCGAAACACTTCTGAAACGCGCTTTTTGATATCGCCAACAGCTTCTCTTTCGATCTCTCTTTTATCTCCGCAATCATAGCAAAACGCTTTCCTTTCATCGGTGTCTTCAGTTTTGGGAAGAGAAAAACGTCAGGAGGCCAAGTCTCGTAAATATGGTGGTTGAGGCAGGATTATGATTTTGTTTTTGGACAAAAACTAACGCACAAGCATCGATGTGTGAGCAGGTGTATTATCATGGTGCAAAATTCATGATTGGTAATTCCACAATTTTGTGCGTTTCTGACGAATTGCTTCATGCAAACAGCGCATAACTTCAAGGTAGTATTCCTTATTGACCGTACAACCTTGTGGCAAGAATTCATGATGTACCACGCCATTGCAATTGAAGAACACAGTAAGCACAACCTTCACATTTGACCGAACTTGACGCGCTTTTTTCGGTCTTGGCTCTTCTAGACGTTTCCATTGGGATGATTGGGTTTTGGTTTCAATGTTATAGCCTTACACCCATGGTTTGTCACCAGTTATGACCTTCTTGAGCAAATCTGGATCGTTCTTGACGACGTTCAACGGCTCCTGAAAGATGTCCATGCGAAGTTGTTTTTCCTCAAAATTTAACAAATTTTTAACAATCTTCGCTGCCGTACGTTTCATGCCTAAAAATTGCTTGGCATTAGCCAAACGATATGCAAACTTCATCAGCAATATCTCTAAAAGTGATTCGACAATTATCCAAAATCATATTTTTCACTGCTTTAATGTATTCATAATACCATAACTGAACTTGTGTTTTGATCATAATAGACTCGCCAAACGCCACAGTCAACATTTGAAATGTCCTTGCAGTTTCTTTGATCCATTTTTTCGAATAGTCAAAAATCGAAGAGCACACCAAAACACGACAAACCTTTTGATCTGGCAAAATCAAACTGATAATCCAAAATAGCTGATATTGTCAACATATATAACTAACATGTATACCAACATAACAGAAAAAAAATTTCGAATATCGAATATACGAAACTCACGAAATTTGAAAATAACCATTATTTTTTGATTATACCTCGTACAGTTTCACACTTTACCCCACTAGGCTGGTAGCGTAATGATATATTTAAATATCTAATTTAAAATTGTTGTATTTATATTTTAAATCAATATATAATTGAGCAAATAAAACTTTTAATTCAATTTTATAGGTGGCAAAAAACTGGTTTCTCTGAACTTAACTTAAAAAAAAAAACAAATAACTCACTGTTCACATACAGCTTCACATTTTACTCCACTACGTTGGTAGCCGTTAAAGCATCTACAAAATCCTGGTTTTGTGCAAATGCCATTTTCGCAATTATCACCACAGTCGGGTAAACAAGAAGTGGTATTGACATCATATTTATAGCCATTCTGACAAATGCAACCAGTACGATTTGCACAAAAACCATTTTCGCAGCGTCTGAAAACATATATTTCATATAAAATATTTTAATGTTTTATTTAAAATATTTTAATATTTTATTTTAAATTTATTTAAAATATTTTAATTTCCATAATTTCATCTTTAAGGCAGTCTGACTTACAAATAGCAATTACTTTCACAGATCGAACTATTAGCTCGTTTTTGATAGCCCGGAAAACACTCACATTGATTAGGTCCCACACAGTGACCAAAACCACAATCTGGTATACATACGGGCTGGCAATCTGTTGGTGCATTAACTGTTTGTAATGCTTTGGCATAGCCTTCAGCACAGATACAAGTATCTGGAGCGTCACACAACTCATTACGACCGCAGCCCATTAAACAAACAGGTACACAATGTTTTTTAGTAGGATCCAATTCGTAACCTTTGTTGCAAACACACGTACCATTTAGATAACACTGACCATTGGGACATCCCAGGGGACATATGGGTACACAGTCATTACGATGATTAAGAACGAAATCATCAAAACATTGGCAAATGCCACCTTCTAGACAAAAGCCATTACGATAACATTTCTTGCCACAATCTGGTACACATTTGGTCCAATCAAAATCATAACGTTTATAGCCCTGACAACAGATTTCAATTAAATTAAAATGAGGATTAAGTGAACTATTTCCGATGACCTCCACATCCCTCTCATATTGAAAAAATATTGCACTGAAAAAAAGGGAGGCCAAGTCTAGTGAATATTGTTATTGTTTTTTTTAATTTTATTCTTACGGTACTTCCTTGGTACATTTGGGAGGATTAGAATCCCTTTGTGGCAATGAAAGGCCCGGTGATCTTATTATAGGTTGCTGTGTTGTTGTAGTTGTTGTATATTTTGTTGTTTGATATTCCGTTTGTATTGTATTGAGAAATGAGCAGAAAAATATTAAAGATAAGATTATTCGAATTGCAAAATCCCATAGTTTCGTCATAATTTTATTATAAATTATGTTGCTTTATTTGTGTTGTTAGTTGTATAAGGTCCAATGGTTAACTGAAATGAGTGTTTAGGTATAACATCAAATCAGTGTTCAAAAATAAATGTAGCATCTTAAGAGATAAGATGAGATGTTTAAAGAGAATATTTTTTTCTTTTTTTTTTATTTTGTTAATAATGTAATACGTTTCTTAAGATTTGTTGTTTCGAAGACAATTATTTATATATAAAAGTTATAGTCTCTGTTCTCTTTAAACTAATTATTAAGCTACATTTCTAAGCAGAATATGCATAGAAGTAGGCTAAAGATTATAGTTGACCTACTTGTTATACTTTTACCCTATTAAATTTTAGTTTTGATTCTAAAGGATATTTTTTAATCATCCTACTTTCATAAGGGTTAACTGTCAAACGAACTGTCGGCGATGAAGGTTATTTTTGGCTTAACGCGTTTGATTGCAAACAATATTGTGAAATGTAGATTAAAAACTAACCTGCAACTGATTTTGCAGACTCTGCAAAACCCGTTTAGTGTGGTTTACAGGCTGGCGACATCATTGGAGTTAAAAAAAAATAAGCCGGAGATTATATCACACTTCACAGAGATCATCAATAAATTTTTTTAGCGTTAATTGTAAACATAGACGAAATAATTGTGATCGAAAGAGGTTTCAACGAAATAGTTCTACCTGCCATACGGCGAACGCTGCCATAGACTATTGAAACCAAAACTTGGCTATAAGTTGCTGTAAGTTTTTAAGAATCGAAATCTCTTGACGTTCTTACAATGAAGATCCAGTGCGACATTTGATGGACTAATCTCATTTTTCAGATTGCTGAAGAAGTTTTCAAGTTCCTCGGTTTTCTCAAACGGTATAAAAAATACTTCACTTCATCCGATCTTCGTACTATTTCTACCATCTATAGCCGTTCAAAAATGGAATAGAAATCTTACGCCCCAAAGTATATATCGGCGTTGCTCCATCGCATACAAGAGAGGGCCAAGAGGCTCAATGGGGCCAGTAGGTTATCCAACTATATGATTTCTCTAGAGCATCGACGAAATTTGGGTTGTATTACACAATTTTATCGTTACTTCGATGGTAAGTGCTCTACGATGCATTAGCAGAATAGTACGCATGTGGAATAACCTCCCTCTAGAGGTCTTTCCTGTCACTTTCAATGTAGAAAAATTCAAATCGAATGTCCACAAACTCTACTCCCTCTTTCCTCCTCCCCCCAACCTAATTTCCTAGTTCTCGCACAATGCATTGCATGAGTAGGGGTAAAAAAAAGTGATCGCCAATGTTGAGTGATTTGACACCTACCGTGTATTTCCTTTTAGGGTTACGAAAACTCACTTGGATATGCCGATAAACCACTATAACTTCACGCCTTAGAGGCTAAAATTTTTGACATACAGCAATGCTCAAAAGATTGTCCAGCTTATGTTTCGCTAAGAACAACCATTATGGCCACATGTTCAAAATCATTTTCAACCGTAAATCTTACAGCATTAACTTTTCAAGTAAAAATTCTTTTATTAAAATTCAACAATTTTTTTTATAAAGTTTTGATGATTTAAAATAAAACATTTTTTTATTTAATTTTTATATCTTTTTTAAAATTTCTTAACCTCAATCTTAAGCTATGGGCTGACAATCATTATCCGTCAGGGAGAAACCTTTGACGCAGCCACAATTATCAGGACTAGTACAATTGTGTAAAGGATTCGTGCCACAACCAGAATGACAGATGGGCCTACAAAATTGTCTTGTCTCATCCAGAATAAAGCCTTTATTGCAAAGACAGGTTTCCATTAACAAATTGCAAATACCATTTAAACAGGAAATGGGACAGGTAAAGACACACTCATCATTATCGGATAATACAAAGCCATCGAAACAGCGACATTTTTCAGGAGCAATACAATCGCCATTGCGACAATTTGAACAAAAGGGACGACACAAAGTGTTGCCCATAACACGCAAAGGTCCAAAATCAGGACAACATATTTCAATATGATATAAATCTTTACTTTCAATTGTTTGAATGATAGCAGGCCATTCATATTGCTTTAATTCCTGAGCGCTAAATGAAGGCTAAATTATTTATAACAAAAAAATTGGAATATAACACACTTACTTAACCCATTTATAGCATTTATGTAATTTTCTTTCAACTGGAGAAATGTCTTTTATTTTAGTGCTGCGTTGTATATGTTTCTTTGGCTTCCACATATATTCACCATAATGGACTGGTCCATGCCAACGATTTCCACTAGGCACTATCTTCTTGAAAGGATTTTCTCTTTCTTCTTCAGCTTTCTTCTTTCTTATATTTCGAACACACAAAGACTCTAAAAGATTTTCCGTATGTTTAGGTTTCTTTCTAAAAGTCAAGTGTTTCCTTATAGGCTTATAAGGATTTCTATATGGCGGATCCATTTTATATAGTGGACGTTTCTGTATATGATTGTCTGAAATATCATAATCGACATCATTGAGATCAATAGCAGTTTTTTGCACTTGACTGGCTGTTAAGCAAACAAATAATAAAAAACTTAAATATGTTTGCAATTGATATGAAATTATATTGATAGACATTTCCCCAGCAAAATGATTGCTTTACTTCTCACCAAAAGTGTTCTAATGCAACTAATTAATTCATTTTTTTTCGTACTTTAGCAAAATTAATTTGTACTTGATAATTGGCCTTTAAAATGTCAATATTGTTGTTTGATTTGCAAAGAAACATTTTTAATTTAGATTAGTATTTTAGCGTTTAGGCATTTGCAATTAATCTGTTAAGAGACATACGGAGCTCGGACGCTTTCTGACTTAAGTGCTAAAGAACAACTCAATTAAAATTAAAATTTTTCGTTTTTTTTTTTTTTTTTTAAGAGAATAAAAGAGCAAACAATGATGCGAATAAAGAATTTTTTCTAATCCTATTTTAGCTGCCTGCCACTTACATCAAGTCAAGACATTTAATTTTTCTTTTTTTTTTAAATGTTGCTGAACTAAAGTTAAAGTTAATTTCGAATTAACCCAATTGTTTTCTTTTAATATAAAATTGTTGTTCTTTAAAAAATATTGAAAATAATATACTTGAGTTGGATAGTAAACTTCTTAAAGTTCTTAACAAATAAAGATTTCGAAAACCTCCAAGTGTTTTTAATAAGATGTGTACCGCAGCAATTCGACTTTCAACACTGCTAACAAAGATGAAAGTTAAGAGAGCAAAATGACAGAAGACTTGATATAGAAGTAGAGGAAAAAGTAAGAACCAAAAACTAAATAATTCGAGTTGCACAGATTGGCAAGGAAGTAAGAAAAGTTATTTCTTGGTAAAAGAGCCATTATACCCCAATATCTTAAATTATTCGATAGAGTGCTGCTTTTAGTGTCGGTGATAATTTCTTCAGATTTATATCGAGTTTTCTCAGGAATTTCACTATACGAGTTGTTATAGATGGGATTTAATCAGAGAAGTTCATGATAAATTTAGAAGTACCGCAAGGCTCCGTTCTTTCTCCTACCCTATTTCTTATTTTTTTAAATGACCTTTTTTGTCAAACCTTCTTTCTCAACCCTTCATATTGTTTTGCAGATGACAGCACCAAATAAATACGACGTTTGGTAATAGACCAAGCCAGTTGGAATTTAGTTCCAAAAGGCAAACCATGAATGATACGCTTAATCAAGATCTCGCAACGATTTTGGAATGGGATCGTGTGAATAGAGTAGATTTTAATGCGCGTAGGACGCAATGTCGCATGCTTACGCATAGAACTGCGTTCGGTAGTGGTGCTGCATCTGTTACTATGGGTGATATAGATATTACGGAATCAGAAGCTCTTAATTTTCTTGACATCAAAAATCAGTGTGATGTTCGATGGACTAAACTCATTTCTCAGGTTTCGAAAGAAGCTTTCAAGAGCCTCGGTTTCCTAAAACGGTGTAAAAGATACTTCACTCCATCCGATCTCCATACTATCCATACCACCTATATCCGTCCAAACATGGAATACAACTCTCATGTATGGGCCGGCGCTCCAAAGTCTATTTTGGAATTACTCAACCGCGTACAGGAGAAGGCCAAGAGGCTCATTGGGGACGGTAGGGAATCCAACTCTATTGATTCTCTAGAGCATTAACGCAGTATGGAATGTTTTTCACTGTTCTATCGTTACAACAATGGTAAGTGCTCTGATGAAATTAGGAAACTTTTTCCCGATACTCGCACGTTTTCGCGTTTAACACGATTTTCGTTGAGAGCGCATCTATTTGTGGTTGATTGGTCAGTGAATCGCACTACGCATAACAGGGAAATTTCGTTTTTTAGCAGAACAGTCCGTATGTGGAATAAGATCCTTCCGGATGTCTTTCCTGTCACTTTCAATCTGGAAAAGTTCAAACTGAATGTCCACAGATACTACTACCTCTTTCTTCCTTGCCGTAACCTAATTTCCTAGTTCTGGCACAATGCATTGCATGAGGCGGGGTCATCCCCTGAGCGCTGGTCCGAAAAAAATAGCGCACCATACAGTGACACGTTTAGCATGCAAAAACTTTTCAATAATCGCTCTAGGATTTTCAGAAGCCCAAACTGCGGCAATTTTGCCTGTTTGTTCCTCAATAAATTGAGCGAATCTAATGGTCAGTCAGCTTCCGTCCTACATGTAGTGCTTTTGTATAACCCCAATTGCTGAGAACGTCGAGGAATTGACAACAGCAGCTTACGGCTGCGATGTTTTCAGTTGAACGACCAGGGCGAACAAGCGTTGGTATTCGCACATTTTGTTTCGGGCTGCTCGACTCAAGTTTAACGACCAAATTTCTAATAGCGCCTTCCGAAGGACGATTATGTGGTCCGAAAATGTCATGAAGTTTACAAAATTTAACTCTAACGGAACCACCATTTTCATAATCGATTTTAGTTATTTTAATGCGGTTTTCATGTGAAATTGAATTCAGTGAAAAAATTGCCAATGAAACACTAACTGTCGAAACTTTCATGTTTTTGGTGTTGCCACATATAAAAAAAAAACTTCTTGTTGAAAAACACAGATGACACAAGCGATTTTAATCATATGCCATTATTGACATTTTCCTGCAGATCTTGCTCATTTTTTGCTATAGTTGTTTCTTAATTTAACTTGCTTGAAAAAAGTTCAAGGCCAGTTCTTATAAAGATCAGTTTAGATCAGTTATTTTCAATAAAGAAATAGCTGGATCAATTTTGTAACAGGTTTTTTAAAGTTTTCATAAAATAAGTCGATCTAAATTGGTTATGCAATAACTCTCAGTCAGTTTGTTTTTATTTTACAGTTCTCAGTTAATTATTTTATAGTTTTTAATAGTTTTAAGTTAATTAAAGTCTTTTTTTGGCTCTAGTGTTCTTATTTTTGTTTCATTGTAATTTTCTTAGCACAGTCTTTGTTCAGTTTTGTTGGTTCATTTAGTTTCTTTTTGTTTTGTTTTTGCTTAAGTATTAAATCGTCACCCGTTTCTTAACAAGAGAATAAGACTTGTTTTTAATTATATTATTTTTTTATTAATTATCAGAATCACCCGGTTACTTGAAATTTAAATAAATAATTAAAAGTAGACGGCAAATTTTAAATTGATAAATTAATATAAATAATAAGCAAAATGAGTACTTTTACTTCTATTACAAACCTTCAGTTTAGAAAATTCAATGTTAAGCTCAAGCTTAGCAGTGTAAGCGCAACAAAATGTTATCAGTGATTGAGCAGCAAAGAGCAAAGATGTTAATAAAACAATTTAGTGAAATAGTAAAATTTTGTAAACACTTGATTGAAAATTATTTCCTCAAATGATATTTGTGCAAAAAATTACTTTTTTAAAATTTAGTTTAATATAAAAGCTTTCAAAAGCAACAAGAAGTTAAGGGTTTTTTGAAATAAAAAAATATTGTGCAATAAAAAGGCCAATAATAATGGTTCGAAAAGTCGTTTTAGCAGTGTTACAAATTACAACAATTTATTCAATGGTAGGGGCCAATCAATATAATCAACCTTTTGGTGACATAATGCCAGAGGAAGATGAAAGTTCTTTTGATGCTCGTCGCTATGAACACAAAACAGGCCACACATACAGATCTAACAACTATCAGCAATCTATGCCTCATGGTGGCAGGCATCAAAGTGAGTATTCAACAACATCCGTTGCACGTAAACGAGGCGAAAGGGAGAGAAGTCAATATCAAAATATGGATAGCACATATTACAATCGTAATAATCGTAATTTAGGTAGACATAATCCCATTGGATGGATGATTTCTTCTAGTATTGTTGAAGAAGAACACGACAATGCTACCGAAGAAGTAAAAGAAGAGGATGTGGAGCACAAGTGTAATATATGGATACCGTTAGTATTAAATAGTGATTTTTTAAAATTAATTAAATACTTAAATATTTATTTTCTATTTAGCTTGGAGGCACTGGGTAAATATCCAGATGCTGAGAAAAAACAGGACAATAAAATAGCCGGCTCAGTTTATATAGAAATCTGCTGTAAAGGTTATGCAGCCATGCGTTGGCGTGGCAAAACCTTATGTCGACCAGTTTGTGACAATTGCCAAAATGGTCGTTGTATTGCTCCCGGTGTTTGCGAATGCTACGATGAATATGTGGCCAATGATAATGGTGATTGTGTGTTTACCTGTCCACTCGGCTGTCTAAATGGTCGCTGCTATTTAGATGGCAGCTGTCAATGTGATTCAGGCTATAAGTTAGATGAATCACGTAAATTTTGTCGACCAATTTGCAGTAAAGGTTGTGGTTCTAATCGCTTACACAATTGCACCGAACCGGAAGTATGTGGTTGTATAAAGGGTTACATCTTAACTGATAATGATTGCCAGCCGGTATGCCAGCATGACTGTGGCAGTGGTGGTACATGTCGTCAACCAGATGTTTGCGAATGTAATCCTGGTTTCGACTTAAGAGATGGAGTTTGTCAAGCAGACTGTTATCAGTGAGTTTAAGTGAAAAACCTCTTCACTATAAAATATGTCAGCTATTTGTTTGTTATTCCATTTATTGTAGGAAATGTGATAACGGGATATGTTTTAGCCGTAATAGATGTATTTGCAATCCAGGTTTTACTTACCATGAACGTTCAACACAGTGCATTCCTCAATAATAGGAGATTTTTAATAATTTAGAAATTAAGTAAATTATATAATATAAGGACTCTTTGTAGAGTGTTGATTAACAAAATCCTGAAAAAAGGTAAAATAAATATTTTAAATTGGCTGACACATGAATGTTTTTTTTTTTTGCGAAACTAGCAAAGCACGATGTTTAAGGAGTAGACCAACTTAGAAATGGTTGGATTCAACGACTCCATAGTGAATAAAATATTTTGCAATGATAAAAGCATTCCAGCCGTTTGGTCCAATTGGCATAAAGTCGTATACATTAAACATTCGAGTTGAAATATTCACAATTCCGAAGCAAAAGTTGAAATCAGCGGAATGTAGTTCAAGCCGATTTAAGCCAAATATTTTTTAAGGCAATAAATCTGTAAAATCTGTACACATTATTTATTTTCAATTAACTTGTTGCTTTAGTGATAAATAATTCTTACATGGAACTTATGCACAATTTGATAAGCCTAAAACTATAAAAACTGTTTCCGAATTTGGCAATTTCTAATTCGATAGTAAAATATGAAACTGCTCATTCTGGAATTTGTATTTACGCTATTCCAACAGTTTATGGAAGTAAATTTGTATTTATTTCAGTTTGATTTAATGGAACTTTGATACAAGTAAAACGTGAAAAATAGAAACAGTGTGGGATATTGAAATAAAGGATTTCTCAAAAAGAAGTTTGTTCTCTAAAACAAAATAATCCAAAAAAATTAGATTACGATGATTAAAATTTTTTTGCTGTACTGCGAAGAGAAAAGTACGGCAACTATATATGAAAAATGATATCTGGGATATTTTCATCACGACCACGCTGACAGATGTCAATTCTTTCATCAAAGTTTTTAATCACTTTTTGGCAAAATGGCGATCCTATTTCATTAATCACATCACAGATTTTTAATTTTAAGGCTTTCTGAGTTTAAGTTTAAGGTCCTTTATATAGTCCTACCAAAAATAATCCAGTTGTGTTAAATCACACAATCTGACTGGCCACTTAACTGCTGATTGTCGTGGGGAAATTTGGTTTGCAATAAATTAATCATTTCATTGGCTGAGTGACATGTGGCACCGTCCTTTTGAAATCACTTGTCAGGGATATCCATGTTGTCAATAATAGGCCACGCGATAGTGTGATCAATTGACCGTTACTACATTTCTAGCCTCATCTTAAACAAACAACGACCCAATCACGCCTCCAGAGCACATAATGCACCATACAGTAACACATTGAACATGCAAAGCCCAAATGCGACAATTTTGCCAGGTTGACAGGTAGGTGAAAATGGGCTTCGTTTGAAAAAATGATTTTTTCAGAAAAACAGCCGGTTATTTCTAAATGAAATTGAGTGAATGTTCGGTTAGCTTCAACTCCTGCACCAGCTGAATCCTGTAAGGCTTCAAAGTCAAATCTTTATGCAATCAGGGCTGCGATATTTTCAGTTCAACGACCCGATTGAACACATGTTGGTGTTCGCACATTTTGTATCGAGCCTAACGACTCAAATTTAACCACCAAGTTCATATTAGTGGTCTTTGAAGGACGATTATGTTGTCCGAAAATATCATATTTTATGAAATGTAACTTTAACAGAACCACCATTTTCATAGTGGATTTAAATTATTTTAATGCGATTTTCGTGCAATATTTAATTCATTGTAAAAATTGCCAATGCATCTACTGCGAATACATCAAAAAACTAAATGTCAAAACTATCATGGTGTTGCCACAATTAAAACTAAACTTCTTGTTGAAAAACCCATTAAATTTTCATATTTACAAAAAAACCTGAAATCATAAATATTGAGGGGGAAATAATTAAAATTTTGATTTTGTTAAAGTTGCAACATTTTGGATCTGATACTTAAAACCTGTTTTGTTTAGTTAGCGGCACTGTCTTCGTTATTCCAGGTATCATCGTACAATAAATAAAAATCAAATTTGAAAAAATTGAAGGGGAGTGTAGTTTATGCTGATTGTTCGGTAACGCAGGCTGTTTAATATTGTTGAACTATTTTTAACTTATTTTAAAAAATTTAAGGGCATAATTCACTAGGAGAATTTTTACTATAACTGCTGTAGAGCTTTCGGTAAAATTTGGAGAGTTAAAGAAAGGTTGGATAGTCACAAAATATTTCAATTGTTAAAAACGTTTAAAACTTAAGTCTTTCACTTCTATAAGTCTGTGATTGTTTAGGTGTTGGAAAGCAAAGAAGAAAAAACAAAGAAAAATACTCAAAATAATTTAAGAAAAATATGAATGCTGCTAGAAAATTGCTACCCAAAGTATGTTAAGAATGATAATTTAATAGTCAAAAAAATGCTTGTTATAGAGCTCAACCAGGATATAAATAAAAATTTTCGAAATGGGAGAAAAATTAAAAAAAAAATTTAAAATTTTTGGAAGATGGAATACTAGCAAGGTGGCCCAATTTAAAATCCTTTAAGGTCAAATTGTATAAACTTACGCTTAAATACAGCTTACTATTATTGTAGTTTTGTAATAATTGAACTTATTGCTCACAAACAAAATATTTATATTTATTCCTCTATAAAATTGAAACTTTAGCCTGTGATAGAAAATTTCTAAAAAATGTTGAATTACCATTTAATACATAAAAATGCCGTGCTTGGTTGAATCAACAAATACTGAGTGTTTCTGCATTAAATTTTGCAAAGTATCTGCGATTTAAAAATTAAGCCACCAGAAGGTTTTTAAACTACTTTATTTTGTTATTGAATCTGTCTGTACGACATTCACAATAAGTATTAAAATCTTCGTATTCAACGTTTAGTTCGACAGAAAAAAAAAATATTATCCTGCCAAGTCAAAAGTTTGCACCCTTTTGTGAGGCGCCTATGGCACTCATATAAAAGTAAGTTCCTCGCAAGTGGGTTGGGAGGTTCAGTTACTTTTGCCATGTCGCTCGTGCACGACTTTTTAATCTCTTCTCGGATGACAGGAGTATTGAGGTCCTTGTGGATATTATAATTTCGTATGTACCAAGGAGCGCACGTAATCATTCTCAAGATTTTTGACTGTCTTCTTTGTAGCTTTTCAACATTTGATGCGGATGCAGAACCCCATAACTGGATACCATAATAAAGCTGCTTTATATAGGAGTACTTTGAGGTCTAAATTTAATAAAGAGTGTGACCCAATTAGCCAATAGAGCTGGGTGGTTTAAATTTAAGCTGTTTAATTTTCTGCAGCAATATAGTGGACCCATGTAAGACGCCGGTCGCGATGTATTCTCAAGTACCTAACTTGGCTTTGCTCTGGAATTGTTGCTCTATTTATTGAGATGGGTGGACAATTTTTCTGTCTTAAGGTAAAGGTTATGTAAACGCTTTTCGAGGCATTGACCTTTATTTTCCAGTTGTGCAGCCATTTCTCCAAATCAGAAATGTGCAACTGTGAATCAGCTATGTGAAAGTGAAGGTTATTTTATTGTTAAATATGCTATGAATGACCTTATCAGAGAGCACAGATGGGAGTAAAATATTTAGCAAGATAAACAAAAACCACAAAAAGGGGATAGAATTACATTTCTTGTATAAGGATATGGTCAGGATTATTGTTCCACCTGTTCGAAGATTAACTAATACCGAAAAATTAATACAAAATTTATTTTGAGTTCTTTAACATCATAGGTACTTATTGTTCCTGATTCTTTTAAAATATTTTTTATTTAACACCTAAAAAATTCGTGATATTTGCACAATGGTAGCTTATCGTCAAGAAAACAGATATAATTTTGACAGCTAACAAAAATTGAGTCTTATATGATAGATCGATTTTCATCACTAATTTGTTGAAAACTTAGAAATACTCGGGTACTGTTAATCACTCAAAATCATATTATTCTACTAAAGCTTATTTTTATATAAGCCTCTATAATCCAACCAAAAGCAGACACTTTTGTTGCGGTTAAAAGCTTGTAATTAGATGTAAGACACCCTTTTAATGTTGGCAACATTAACCGATATCGCAATTCATAAAAAGACAGATTTCACTGGTGGCATGTTGTTTCAGCAAAACAAAATACCGCCGCATACGTTTCTTCGACTTTTTTTGCATTTCTCATTTCCCCGCACGGCACTCTATAATTTTTCCCTGTAATATAAATAAAAAAGTTTTCGACAATTTTCATAAACATTGTGAAAACTTTAACCGCAACACTCCAAATATAGCGAATTACCTTACAAACAAGAAATGTAAACGATTTCTATATATAATTTATAAAAATGAAAAACAAAATTGTCGGGTATTCTTGTTGTTAAAAAAGTTTAAGCAAAAAATACTGGCTACCTGCTATATTTAATTTTAAAGTTTTCTTTTTAACTTATTAAATTTATTTTTCAATTTTATCTGATTAACATTTATTGGCATTAATGCTTTTATAGTTCGACAAATTTTGATCACAGTTCATACTCTATTATGGGATCTGCAAAAGAGAAAAAATAAATTGAATCTCTAAATGGAAGCAATAAAGAGAAACTATTAATTTTATTAACGTACCTTCCACCTTTTTAAAGCGTAGATAAATTAAAATAACCACTATAGACATAACGATTAAAATACCCAAAACAATGGGCCACCACCATGGAAATTTTGTTTCTTTTGATGGCTCTACACTTTTCATATCACTACTGCTGGCCTGATCTCCTGGTTTCTCAGTGGCGGCCACTGTTAAGCGCTGTAAATTACACATATAATAAATTGGATCATCGGTTGGTAGTGCATCATCCAAAGTACGACAAACTAATTGTGTTGTAATTGGGTCACATTGGCAAAGATTAAGATCTAGACAGGGCTTATTAAAGGCATCCACACACAGGTGAGTACATTGTTTAGAAATCAATGGGCCAAATTCATCAAACTCCTGCCAACATTGACATCGATCTTTGCAAATGTTGGCTGATACTAAAGTGTTAAAATACGTTTCTTTTGTTTGTTGAGGTTGTAAAGTTGTAGTAGGATTTCTGGTTTTTCTCAAACCAATAATGGCAGTTGTAGTTTCTTCCTTTTTATGTTTTATAGCAGCAGTGGTAGTTTGTGTCAGTTGGCAAATGTTGTGATTTAGACCTATATCAGTAGCTATGGGCTCATAGTTGTCATGACAAATACATACATCGGGTGCCACACATATACCATTTATACAGTCCGGTTTACATATTGGCTCGCAGATGTTAATGGAATTATTTTTCAATTGAAAACCTTCATGGCATTGACATATTTCCGGTTCAATGCAGGAACCATTTTGACACGCCATTGAGCAGACTGGCTCGCACTCTTCTTGTGGACCCATTAGATATCCTGGATTACAAATGCACACATCAGGTTGAAAGCAGAAGCCATTCTTACAACCTTTCCTACAAACGGGTTGACAGATTTCTAATTCATCCATTTCATAGCCATCTAAGCAGTCACATTTATTGGGCTGTACACATTTGCCATATGTCGAACAGTTACTCTGGCAAATTGGTTCACAGAAGAGATTATAAATCGAAGTTAATTTCAGTTGATAGCCACTTTCACATACACATTTGTTGGGTTCACTACATTTGGAATGGTCGGGACAAGCTTTTTCACAAACGGCTTGACACTGTTGCTCTAGCATAATATAGCCCTTGTCACAGCTGCAAGTATTTGGTTGACTACAATTGCTATGTTCAGGACAGCCAGTATCACAAATGGGTATGCACAAACTTGTTTCGGTTTTGTTAAAACCCTGTTGGCAGTCACAAACATTAGGCTGAGAACATATCGAAAAGGCAGGACAATCTTCATTACATTTTGGTACACATGTAAAGCTTGTCGCATTTAATATTTCTATGGTTTCATAACCTTCTTTACATTCACACTCATTAGGCTTTATACACCGGCTGTGCTGGGGACAGTCTCCTTCACATATGGGTTCACATTTATCACTCCCTGCTTTATATTCATAATTAGCTTGGCAGGTACATGTATCGGGCTTTGTGCAGTCACTATGTTCAGGACATTTTTTTCCACATACAGGTTTGCATTGACCCCAGCCATTATCTAAGTAGCCTGAATTACATGTACATTGATTGGGTTCAGTACAATTAGAGTTTTCGGGACAGACTTCTTTACATATTGGCCGGCAATTATTACTTCCATCTGTATCTTCATAGCCGCTATTACACTGGCATACATCTGGTTCAATACATTGAGCATTCAATGTACACGAGGGCCTACAGTAGGGCTCACATTCTATACTATGAGCACTGGCAGTAAAACCTTTGTAGCCGGTATTACATTCACAAATATTTGGTCGTATGCAGTGAGTATTTATTGGACATAATGGACTACATACGGGCTCACATTTGTTCGCATTCACTTTAGTATAACCATCACAACAAACATTAACGCGTTCATAGTCGTTGTAGTTCTAGAATGATAAACAATATTAAACAAATACAGAAAAAATAATAATGACAAAGACTATCACTATGAACCGATAGCCAAATGCTTCCAAGTTATTTTAATAAAATAATTATCACGAGAAAATATGCGAAAAAAGTTTTGTTTATAAAGAATCACTAAAAAATTCCCTATAAAAATTTATTCAAAGGAAGAAAATAAAAATAACAAACATAAACTTGAAAGTAAACCAAATCCAACTTCTTGCATGGCATGGACATTCTTGCTGATATATAAGAATAAGATTAAAAATGAAAAGTTTTTAATTTTCGAAATGTTTACTGTGTTTTTGTATAGAAGTATTTTTAAATTTTGTTGTCGTTTTGCTGTGTTGATACAATGAAAACTCTCATTCAATTAATTTGGTTTGAGATATAAGACTCCTGAATTTTCTCTAACAAAATTTGGGGTAAAATCCATTGATGAGCTAATGAGCAGTTGTGAAATACTCATATGGATATGCTTTCCCCCATAGTAATACATCTAAAATATTTTATGAAAATATCTGAAAATATTTATTTTTAAGAAATTTAGCACAAAAATTAAATTAAAATTTTAAATTAATTTATTGTACTCTGCACCTAAATTACTGAAAATATTTCTAAGCAAAATCGATAAAACGTATAGAAGTCCCGAGGAAGTAGGCGAAACATTATCATAAATAGAAGGTTTTGCAAGTGGTATAAGTATCATTAAGAGTAAAATGTATTACAACCCTGTGTGCTTTAAACTCGTGAAAAACCATTAAGTTTTACAAAAAAAATCATATAACAAATTTTTTTCAAGACATCGAAAGGACAATAATGACATTTAAAAGGGTTTTTCAACAAGAAGTTTGTTTTGTTGTTTAATAAAATAAAAATAAAAGCGATACTTTACTCAACGTTTCTAATCACATTTTTGGGCCAAATGGCGGTCCTGTTTCGTTAATGAAATCACAGATATTGATATTGTCTCGCGAAAGCGTGATCCATTGACCGTTACCGCATTTCCAGCCTCATCTTCGAAGAAAAAACGGCCCAATCGCGCCTCGATATCACATATCGCACCATGCAGTGACACATTGAGCACGCAAAAACTGCTCAATAATCGTTCTAGGAATTTTAGAAGCCCAAATGCATCAATTTTGCTTGTTGAAATACCCTGACAAGGGATAATGGGCTTCGTCTGAGAAAATGTTTTTTGGAGAAAAACCATCCAGGTTGTTCCTGAATGAGTTGAGTGGATCTACGGCGATGTGAATGGTCGTTCAGCTTCAACTCCTACACCAGTTAACCCTTGTAAGGCTGCAAAGTCAAATCCTTACGCAAAATTTGCCATATATTGGTTTTCGATATTGCCAGTTGTTGAGAACGTCGAGGAATTGAGAAATTTCGATCGGCTTCATCACTGTAAATCACGGCTGCGATATTTTTAGTTGAACGACTCGGTCGAGCACTCGTCGTCTGTATTCGCGCACTTTGTGTCGAGCTCAAATTTAACGACCACATTCTTAATAGCGGTCTCAGAACGACGATTTTGTTGTCCAAAAATATCACAGAACCACCATTTTCATAGCGGATTTTAACAATTTTAATGGGATTTTCGTGCAAAATTGAATTCAATAGAACAATTTTGACAATGCATCTACTACGAATGCGTCAAAACATAAACTTCAAATGTTATTGGTATTGCCACTTTGGAAACTAAACTTCTTGATGAAAAACCCGAAAGAAGGTTTATAATACAAGTGGTATAAATATAATTAACAGAAAAATTCACTATAATTCTTTGTGCTTTAAACTCCAAAACAGTACGCATTTAGAACAAAAGAAGAATTTTGAGATTAAGAAAGAGTGCTCATTTCAATAAAAATATAAATTATAATCAGTGAAAAACTACAAAATTTTGCCGTAAACCGAAAATTCGCTATAAAGTTCGATAAAAAGCACTAGGTCATTATTTAATAAGAAATTTTAAAACTTTATTTTTGAATCAAAAAAAAAATTAATTTTGATTAATTATTTACTCATTATTTTTGTTTATCCTGATGATGCCAACCAATATTGAAAAATAATAAAAAATAAAGTTTTAAAATTTTTTATTAAATAACGACCTAGTGCTAAATAATTAACTACTAAAAATATTAAAAAAGGTCAAATAACTATAATTATTATTCTAGAAATTTTATAATTTCGGAAAAATTCGAAAAATCTCGAAAAAATTACCACAAAAAATTCCACTAAGGATTTCAAAACTTATAAAGAATGAAAGTCAACACAAATTTCAGAAAATCCAAATAATAAAAAATATAAACCTAAAACCGAAAAGAAAACTTGTTGCCGAAATTTCGAAATTGCTATAAAAATTAGCGATTTGAAAAATTTTATCACGAAATATCATGAATTTTTACTAAAAAAATTTTTCCAAAATTTATTTATTTAATTCATTTACTTTTCCAACTTCTGGTTAAATATTTGCCACCAAACGTAACTAACTGCAAGTCAGGATAAATAATTTTGAAAATATCTGGGCAAAATAATGCCGTGTTCAAATTTAAGAATTTCACCTTGTTGTTTTTGCGAATCTCATTTCAATAACTTGGAATTATGAAAAGTAGTACCTGTACTGATGAATACACATACGGTTCATATTTATATTTGATGCCACCAAAAAAATTCCTCTTCGAGATCAAACGTAAGCCATTATTCCATTGTATGCGAGTTTTAGTAACCGATTGAAAACTGACACACCACTGAGCTGTTATTATACTTAAATTGTTAACAAATATTTGTAATAATAGAAAATTTAAAACAATTTTCATTTTGTTTAAATTTTTACACCAACAAAAAAACATGCACACAACAAAATAAAAAGAAAATAATAATTTTAAAATAATAATTTTCAAATCCTTAAAATAACAACCAAATGTGTCTTGATTTAAATTGAAACTAACGAAGATAAAAATAATTGAATTTTAAAAGCATTTAGTAAAAGTAACTCAGTATTTAAAGGAGAATGAAAAATTTATCGTAGTAAATATATTTTTTTTTATAGAATAAAATATATTACGTATATAATATTTCTGTTCTCAATACACATAAAATACCAGAGCAGTGACATAAGTTTTATCGAAGTCTAGCTTCAAACCGATTTTTTACTTTGTTTTTTGTTTTTTATTTTTTCAAAAAGTATGCATCCGTTTCATTTAGTCAAACTTTAAATAGCCCTGAAAGCAACAGCAAGTCTATGAAAATAAAAACACAATAAAAGAATTTTGTTTTTATCTTTAATTTAAATAAATTGTAATATTATTGTTGTTAAGCCATAAAGAAAGAATTTCAAGAATTTCAATATACGCAGGCATTTTCAGCAATTAGGAAAATGCAAATAATTTTGAAAAAGCTCTTACGAAGAATATTTCAGATTTTCTATTTTTCTATTTTTAAATAATTAAAAATAAGGCCAAAAAAATTAAACAGATATTAGAAATCCGAATTTCCATTGCAATTTTTCCATTAATTTAATTGATTGAAAAAGATACATTAATCACTGTACTGCAATTTTTCAGCGTTGGCAATCTGATTTATCCTTGCCTGCAACGTTAAGATTGGAGATGAGCTCCAGGCTGTCATATTAAACCTCGTGAGCAGAAAATTAGAAATTGTTTGTGAACCGATTTAATATGATTACTATGCACTATCAGTTCTGTATTATTAAACCATATTCTAACTCTCTTTATCCCACTTTTTAATGAACGCAAGTACACTTCTAACTTTATTCACGGTCACATAAATATGAGATATGAAAGTTAATTTGCTGTCCATAAAAATTCCAAAATGTTATAAACCAATTGCAATTGATGTTGTCCTAAAATGTAGTTAGCGTCATACCATTTTTTTCTCTTGCATTTCAGTAGGTTTACTTTTATTGAGTTTATATCGCAGCAACTTTGAAGGCTACTCAAGTCACACAATAATTGATCCGATAGATAAACAAAACTGAAGGAAATTTTAACATCATCTGCGTATAACAGACTATTGGAGAATTGGAAAACGTTTGGAAGGCGATTAACAAAACTGCAAAATAAAATTTGCCTTGGAGTACTCCAGATAAAACTTTGATATCTCTGGAGGTCTTGTTTTTAAATAGGCCATCTTGTTTTCGATCAAACAAATGTGATGAAATCCATTTACGGACATTCATAGTGAAACCCAACAAACTCAATTTATGCAAAAGAAGCTTTTATGATTAACTTTATCGAATGTTTTACTAAAGTCCATGTAAAAAGCATCAGTTTGCTCAGCTTTTACGAAATCCTGATTAATTATTGTAGGAAAATGCAATAAGTCGGTAATAGTTGAACGATTTTTATAGAAATCATCTTGAGGACAAAACTGAGGATGTGTGATGACAGAAATAATCCAATAAACGTTTTACGACGAGCTTTAATTTAGCAATTCCACTTTAAAAAGTGGATTTGTGTATGGTTCTCTCCAAAATCTAGGTAAATAGGAAAATACTGTACAAAGCTGCTAATGATAAGATTTCAGCACAACAATTTTTTTTCCTTTCGGACCGGTACACAGGAAATGACCCCTAGTCATGCCATGCATTGTACCAGCATTAGGCAAATAGGTTATGGGGAGGAGGAAAGAGGAGTAGTGTTTGTGGACATTCATTTTGAACTTTTCTACATTGATAGTGACGGGAAAGGCCTCAGGAGGGGGTTTCTTCCTCATTTATTTCACAATTAATTAATATACAGGAGGAAAAATCATCAGATCAATGATTTCGTGGATTTGGTACTTTAAAATCCTGATTTCGAAACCCCGGAATTTTTCTAGATTTATTAATATTCTTGGCTAGAAAAACAAGTTCGAATAAGGTTGACAGCTTGGTTTTCAGCAAAAAAGACTGCACAGCGACCAGTGACTATGCCTTTATCGCTGGGCAGCCCCCCCGATAGTCAATTTTTCTTTTTGTAGTGAAAAAAACCAAGGTATTCGTTGGGAATCGAACCCACAACCCCCGTACTGACAAGCTAGTACACTGCCTACTAGCCTACAGAGTCTATCTAATGGTGTTTTTCGTTTGTTGGAGTGTATGAGTGGTTTCAGTGGAGTGAAAATCGTGTCTGAGGTCACGCTGTTCTGATCGTTTATAATAACACTATTAAAAGTTCTTGTTTTGTAGCTTTCCATGTTTTCAAGAATCTCTTGTCTTTATCCTGTTTTAGTAGGATGTAATGATGTCATACATTCATCTATTTCCCTTTATGTGAGCCCGTGAGTGTCAACGTGTGCGTGGTAAGATCTACGTCGATATACTAGCGTGTGTATGCCATAGCGTGTTTATGTGGCCAAACCACTGGGGCGATATCATGCGTGATAAGATTTACATTTGCACCTAGCCGTGTGGGCCATTATCAAATGGTGGATTATTACCACTGTGGATGATATGTAGCGTCATCCTCACCCTAGCAGGCCTTCGGATACGTATACCCTACGGTCACTCCTAGTTGCAACTTCAAAAGCCCGAAGCAGGCCGCAGCCTTCACTCCTTACTGGAGAGTTGGAGATTATCCAACTCCTTGTCCAGAATGCATGAAGCTTAATATAATTAAGAATACGACGGCATTCGTAGTCACTGGACCTTAAACATTCATTGTCAATGATCGGACCCACAAACTCAAACGACGTCCTCAAAACACACAGCCACCACGATACTACCGAAGGGCCTATCTCAATAATCAGTCAGAGAACAGCTAAATTCCTAAATTCCTGATTCCCGTGGAAATATACTGGATTGTCTAGTTGGCTCCTGCTAGCCTTGAAGGGGACTAGGGCCCCTAAGAAGCCGAAGACTAACTCTAGCAATAAATGATTCTTAGTTGCAATTTCGGAGGTTTCGTAGCGGGGACGCTAACCACCACTCCTTGCTTAAGTTGGTCCAGAACTCATGACAAGCATGTCCGCTGGATCCGGATCATTCCCTCAATGTTCTCAGTAAAGGTTAGATGATCTCTGCACCTTCATGAGGTTCGCTAAACCACAGGCTGCACGATACTCCCAAAGGGCCAACCTCAATTATCAGACAGAGAACAGCTAAAAGGCTGAAAAGCCAAAAACCCGCACTCTGGGGATTACTGATTCTCGTGGAAATAACGTGGAGCTTCCAGTTGACTCCCTACTGGGTTTCCGTTTTTCCCCCGGTGACACATGTAATGACGGCGAGATTCCGTCAAGACATCTGAATGTGCGCCCGCGGGGGAGTGTCAAGGTGTAAATAAAATTTGTAGTCTTCTATTTTTCATTTGTAGTCTGGAGACTATGTGTCTCATAGTGTTGTTGGTTTTAGGTGCTGTGAATAAAACTTCTTTGTGAAAAAGGCTGGTTAATCTATATATTTCTGGTCGTGTTTAAGTAAAAGTTTGTCGTCATATTGTATCAATTGTCTCTTTGTCTTCCTTATTCCTGTTTTTAGTGTTGTATTGTATAAGCAGTCAATAGTAGTAGGTTTGTAAACGTTGTTTTTTGTTATGATGTAAATTGTGTCGAGTTCCTTAATGTAGTTATCTAGAGGAAGTGGGATTATCATAATTCTGTGTATCATAAGTCTGAATGCTGCTAACATAGTTCGAGGTAATGTGGATGGTACTGTTCGTCGTAATTGGTTTTTTATAAATCTCAAAGTTTAAACGGTATTATTATGATGTCGATTTCTGTCTTGTTCTTTTTCCATCATGTATGTATGTAATGTTACTATGGATTGTGTTCAAGTCTGTTAGAGTTTTTTCCGCGTTGTGTTTTTCGAGGATGCGTATGGTGTCTTCTACGTATGTATAGTAATGAGTTATTTTACGTTTTTCGTTAGCGCTTGTACGTTTAGTATTTCGAGACGATGCATGAAAATATCCATGAAGATTGTTTAGCTGGGTTTTCCCATGCCGAGTCCATTAGGTAATTCGTAAAATTCCAATTATGTGCTTTAACGTTTTCTATAAAATTCTATTTTGACCTGAGTACAATTTAACAGTTTTCTTATCGTCATTTCATTTTAAGAAAACAAACGAAAGGTATGGGAATAACACCTTAATAAGGACGGTTCACTTTATTTTCAATAATAATAATTTTTTGGTATCACTTCTGATTATGCTAAATGGCCAATAGCATGAAAAGTAAAAAACCCAAGTTTAAAAAGATATGTGGATATATTTTTAAAATTTCAATTGCTCGTTTTTAAATTTCAAAATATATCGTTTCTGCTCAACTGTGTAACGGTGCCCCAATTTTTAATGTTTTAAAATCAATTTAAATTGTTTAAAAAAAGTGACTGCCAAGCCACTTTTCGCATTATCCACTTTATTTATATATGATGAATTCTTAAAGCCACCCTCGTTTGTTTATATTTTTCGGTAGGTATGCAAGATAAAAAAATATTAAAAAATGGTGACTTCCCATTGTTTTATATTTTAAGTTTTAACTTCACTTTAGGATGAATAAATCAACAATAAAAAATGTAGCAAAATTGTAAACAAAAAAAATGTATTTTTCTGCCCGACTTTATGATGTAATAAATATGTAATTAAATGTATTAAAAAATAATTAATATCAACAGACACAGCCATACACTGTTATACTGAAATGTTTTGACACATTTAAATATATATTTGCTGTAAAATACATCACAATAAGAAACATAAAACATTGTAGAGAAATTTAAAGCTAGTGTGAAACTTTTTTTAAAAGCTTTTTTATATAAATCAGATCTTTAAGATCTTATTTACAACTTTTGAGTTTTTTACTTACAATCGGCTTTTTATTTGGAATAAAATTTCAAACGAAGGAAAATATTGAAATTAATATACAACTGAAAATTATTGGTTTGCCAGAGCTTTTAATTTCATTAATTACACATCTCTGCAATAACTCTCGTATGGTTGAAAAGGTTTTCTTTTCTAATATAATTAAAATTAAACTCCTCCAATTAAAGTATTTTTTTTTTGTGATTATTATTGACAATTCAAAAGTAATCGCAAATAATCCAATTTTTTTGGAAAAATATGTTATTCTTATAAATCACTAATTAAAATTTCTTACCACTGGATTATATCATCATTATGGTAATTTTCAAAAACTGTTTTGATTGATTACTAATCGTAATCGCAATTGTACAGCTATTTTAAAAAATTCTATGTTCGCTATTTTGTAACTCGATGGTCTACTCTATGATGGTCTACTTCCACTATAATAAAAAAAAGCATAGAATGCGCTTAAGCATTATACAAACACTTATGTTTTATGGAAACTACATCTTTTCGGTATACATCACAATACATAATTAATCGAATCATCAAGCTAAGGATGGGCTTCAGTAGATCGCAGTATGACAGCCGCTACTAAACTTATTTACAATTGATTCTAGTCATTGTCATTGCGTTATATAATAATCAACTAGCGCCAGTAGAAAAATTAATATCCTACTACACTTGCTATGTTAGAAATCAAATTGGCATTACAAATCTATTGTCGTTTACTAAAGATAAACTTTAAATGGTTTAAGAGTCATACAAAGCAATTGCCCCATTTTTATTATTGCAGTTCAGCTTTGATACGACCTTAGCATCATACCACTGTTCTCTCCAAAAAGTATTGTGCCGTAGGTATGTACCTGCATTTCCTCTCGTACTACGCAGGAATGATGTCGCAATAACAAATAGTCATTAGTAGGGTAAAACTTATTTGGCTCACGACGGTCTAAACCCAGCTCACATTCTCTTACACAATGATAGAAAGAGCAATGATAGGAAGGATAAAAAAGCAACGTCACTATGAAAATTTGCCCGCCACAAGTCAGTTTTCCTTGTGGTAACTTTTCTGATACCTCTTGTCAAAAACTCTTAAATCGAAAGGATAGATAGGTCGAGCTTTTGCTTTCTGTGTGTTTACTGAACAGCGAGATCAAGTCTGAATTGAGCTTTTGCTCTATATGTGGTTTCTGCCCGCAATGAGCTGGCCTTAGGAGACTTCTGATGGGCATTTCGTTGTCGAGTTTAAAAAGATGGACATGTTATCTTCAATACACACATTAATCAATATTCTTGTAATTAAAAGCTAGTAAATCTGATCAGGTTTTTTTTATTAATATATATTTATCACAAAATAGATTTTCACCATTTTGAAAAAAGTTTTAAAAGCTTTTTTATACTAATTTTATTACTTAAGGCATATTTGGCAATCGTAAAAGACTTTTAAAACTATTTGCGTTACCTTTACATAAAAGAAATTTAAAGGTTTTACCTTTAAACGTGTTTTTAAAAGTTTCTTTTTTAAAGGATTTGCTAGCATGGTAGCTGAAGTTTCGGTAGGAAAAGGCAGAGAGTTGCAATTGGCAGGAAGCATTGTAAAATTTTCAAAGCTTTTACTTGCAGATGAGCCAACAGGAAATTTAGATTCAACATTTTTTTGTTTGGCAGAATTTTGGTAAGCTATTCAAACTGCTTAAAAATATTAAGAAAGTAATCGAATAAATATTTTGCTTGAGCCTTTAAGTAAAATAGTTACTTTTAAAAGCTTTCTTATACCTTACACAATTAACCAATTATATGTCTTAATTAATTAAGACAATTAATCCAATGGCTAAGCCTAAAGCATTTTATAATTTTTTTAACTTTTTCATTTTTTACACTCGATATTACGCTAAAAGTTATTAGTGCAAAATAAAAAGCTTATTGAAACAAATTAAAATAAAATTAAATTAACTTTTGGAAATCCTTCAATAAACAATAATTGGCAAAATAGTTATTAAATTTATTTACTTTCCTACTGTTTAAACTATAATTTTAAGTAACTATAATTTTAAGGATGTGTTATAAATTCTATTTCCCCTGTACATAATTACGAAGACAGCTATCAGAATTAGAACAAGATTAACAAGTAAATTGTTAACTATAAAATAATGAAACAAAAACTTTTCATTTTTATTATGGTTCCGGCGAAGATTGCCTGCATCAAAAGTAGATTTGTATTTCGCAAAATTTTTGAACAAATTTCGAACTGAAAATTATATTATCCTTTTGTAAGAGAAACTCGAGAAACTCTGATATTTACCTGAATTTTAGTCGTATTATAAGTTTCTAAGTTATACCGCATGCCATATAAACTGGATTTAGTGACCAAACGTACTCCTGGTATATACTGCACACGAGTCTTTTCAATTTTTTTCACTTGCTTACAATATTGGCAACTGATACGTATTATTTGTAACCATATAACAAGGAAACATATATAATAAATTATTAAAATTTTCATTTTTGTTTGTTTAAAAATAAAATTTTTTTGTCCGCAATATGCTCGAATTAAAATCAGTCTGTTTTAAATGTTACGGGTGCAATGAAAACTAAGTGGAATAAAAAAATTAAAATTATTAAATAGTTTAAAGCTCAAAATGTACGTGTATATCCGCTGTAGATTAAATCAATATTTATATAAAACAAAATAAAATACATTTTTCGCTTAAAACATTAGAAGGAAGCGGTGGCTTTGATAAAATTAATATGTGACTTTTACCTTTAAATTAATCATAATTGAAAATATTTAATTTAAAAAATATAAATATAATTTTGCTCAAGGTATCTTGAATTTGTTAATTTATTATTAATTTAAAATGTTTAAAGCTAAGTAATTTGGACTCATTTTGTTTATTTTAAACTGAAATTCTAAAAAAAATTAGATAATTTTTTATTTCAATCTATAAATGATCACACAAAGTCTAACCTAAATAATAATCAATTAAATAATTAATTAATCAATTATAGTCAAATCTTTAGCATGACTAACTACTTCAATCTCAATCGAGCCACTAATATGTTGGGTTGTGTCTGAGGTTGGTAAAAATAGAGGTGAATAAGTTGTTACTTTCACCACTAACAAGTATATGGTGTGCGAACATAATAAAAAAAAAAGTTAGGCCATACGTATGGAGCAACTAGTTAAAACAAGAGATAAGAAGACATGAGTTCAAGCTCCAACAGGCCCAATACAATAATTTTGCTGAATAGCGGGGGATGGTTAAGGTGGTGGCCAAGGATTTTAAGTCTAAAAGCAGACATCGATTCGATTTGCTCCGCATAACATAGCCCCACAAAAATAATCCAGTGGTGTTAAATCACATGATCTGATTGGCCACTTAAATACTGATTGTCGTGAAGTTATGCCATCGGGAAAAAAGTAACCGTTTCATTGTCACCGTCCTGTTGAAACCACATGTCAGTGATATCTACGTCGTCAATAATAGGCCAAAATTAAGTTCCTAGCATCTTGCGATAGTTCCCCCTCAGGGGCACATTGATATGTCTTGATAGAATCTCACCATCATTATATGTGTCACAGGGGATATAACGGAGTACAGTTCCCTAAAGGCTACCGTTATTTCCACGGGAATCAGTAAGCCACAGAGTTCAGCTTTTTAGCTGTTCTCTAACTGATTATTGATATTGGCTTTTGGAAAGCATCGTGGTGGTTGTGGTTTCGCAGGATCATTCACTTTTGACGTAACACAAATTGAATGATCCAGGTCCAGTAAGCATGCTTTTCGTGTGTTCACGACACGTTGTGCATGCGAAGGTTTCTCAATAATCGCTCTAGGATTATCAGAAGCCCAAATGCGGCAACTTTGCTAGTTGACGTGAAAATGGGCTTCATCTGAAAAATTATTTTTTTAGGAAAACCAGCCGTTTGTTCTTGAACGAATTGAGGCCAGGCTACAAAAACAAATCCTTATGCAAAATTCGCCATGTTATGGTTTTGGATAATCCCAACAGTTGAGAACGTCGAAAAATTGACAAATTTGTATCTGCTACAACACTGTGGCTTACGGCTGCGATGTTTTCACTTGAACGATCCGGTAGAGCACGGGTTGGTGTTCACCATATTTTGTATCGAATCTGTCGACTCATCTTTAAAGACCAAGTTCTTAAGAGCCGTCTCAGACGGACGATTATCCGCATCCTCTACGAATACGTCAAAAAACTATTATGTTGTTGGTGTTGCCATAGTAAAAAAACAAACTTCTTGTACAAAAACCCATTATAATAAAGAAATGTTCTCCAATTCTTAACGAACATCTATGTGCGAGAGTAAAAACTACAGGCATGCCTAAAACGAGTATTTTTGTTAAGCGAGCAAACGTATTGCTCTGGCGAGTATTTCCAAAGCAATACAGTATTTTAGCATGGTATTGATGTAGCATCCCCTTCTTGCTAAAGCCGTAAAATAAGAAGTAAGAGAATAAATAAAGTAGTACTTTTAATCAATGGAACTAATTCTAGTATTTGCAAAGCGAAAACTCATTATTATAAATACATTTCTTCTTAGGGTGGAGCTGGATAGCGGCATCGTAGAGGACAAATTCCTCAAAAATAAGCCTTATTCAAGCTTGCAAATCAGAACGACAGTGAGTGCGAAAACATTAATATTTACACACACTTGAGCACTGTGACCTAAACCGAAAGAGCAGGAGTTATAGTTAATACAATATGCATTCAGTGATATAGAAATTAGGTGATGGGGTCTATAGCTATGCGTAAGAAAAGGTTCTTTGCTAAAATTTCATTGGTGACCGAGTACACTACCGTTATAGGTGATAAAGCAAAATTATGTTTATCACCATATCAATGGGACCCCAGTCCTGCATTATACCTAGAGACGCACCAAGAGAAATGAATATATGCCATTACTAAATCGTAGCAAAAAAAGGACGAAGACTAGACATTCTTGAAAACATGGAAATTTACAAAATAAGAGCTTTTAACAGACATTATAAACGAATAGGTAAACACGACTTCAGACCCAATTTTCACACACTCGAACAAATGAAAAATACCCTCAGATGGTCACGTCTACCCTGATATTAAATAAGCCCGCATAAAATTCTTGTTTGCGGCACAATATATCTGCGTGAGTAGATACGACCCTTACAAAAGAACGATATAGCCCAACATTATTTATAGAAACAGACAGTAATATCTAGAAATGCGGTTTAAAAATGATGTCATCACATTGCATGTGGTCGCCGGTCATATCGAACAAGCAGCCAATAACGACGGTTTTCAGTGTCTTTGTGAAATTCTGTGACGGTTCAGTCGTATCAAGTTTAAATTTTCTTAGATTAAATGTAGTCGCCAAATACGTACTTAAACTTTGATTGCAAACCGAAAAGTTATTGGGTCACCCTCGTGTTTAAGTTTAAAAAAATTGCACACAACAACAAAAGAAATATTTTTTATCAAACAAGCATTTGAATATAAAACCAAAAAATTAGTTATCAGAAGTTTTATTTAAATATTTTTTGAAAACATTTTACAGTTTTAAATTGAATAGCGAAAACAAAAGAGTTCCACTTTATTATTTACGCATAAATTTAACCTTGAGTTTAAGAAGAAATATTCAATTAAAAAAAAAAAATAAAATGTTTTGGTTTTACGTCTTCTTGGCCATTCGAAGCATCTCTTCAATTCTTGGGTCTGATTGTGAATTTCCATGTCCTCAAAATGCTGATTGTACAAGAGATGGAAAATGTTCTTGTAAATATGGCTACAAGCAGGCAATTTCTGAATACGATGGTTTACCTTATTGTCAATGGCAGGGCACAACGACAACCACTACAAGAACAATAGAAGTCAAAACTCCTAATTTAATGCCTGTTAAAAGTGAAGAAACATCTACGAAAGCTTCATTGAATTTCAGTTACCCCCAGGAAGACTTTAACGAAGACTTAATAGATGATAATGGTGAGTTATCTGGAGATTATCGCTATCAAAGAGATCAGCAAGAAAAAGCAAACGAAACGAATAAGAACCCCGAAATATCTTTGAGAAAAGTTTTATTGCAAAATAAGCAGGAGGAACAGATAGAGGAAAGTACGGTGACCAGTAAATTAACAAAATTATTTTTAGAAACTGTACCCGAGAGCACAACTTTGCATTCGGAGGATGAAGACAAAGTTATAAAATCTGACACAGCTTCAGCTTCAACCACAATTAAATCAGAAATAACACCTGATAGAATGTTGCAGGACGACAAAGAAACTTCCTGTGGTGAAAATATTACGCAAACTATAAAGAAAGAGAATCTGACTGCACCTATAGAAAGTTTTTATATATTCTTAGCTATTTTTTGCATGTTTTTAGCATTTTTATTTATGTTGACTGTTGTAAACGGTAGTGTTAAATTGTAAATTATTAAAAAAAAAATCAATAAAATTTTTTAACAAGAAAATTAAAATTTTAGTTAACAAATAAATGATTTGACTGATTTTAAAACTGAAAAGAAACTTTCTATTTAATTTTTAGATTTTCTCATTATCCTTCATTTTATTTATTATCCTTCAAAAACGGATTTAAAGCTTGAAGTCACGAATAGTATTTAAGAAAAGAACACCTTGGTTTAGTTCCTTCAAAGCCGGCAATCACGACTATATTTCTTCTCTTCTGTTTCCTACTCTTGGATATGGGCTTAAACAAACACGCAGCTATTCACACCATAATACTGTAGTGTGCTTTTATTTACTCTTTTTTATATTTGAACAATATGCGCGTTGAAGGTGATTGATGAAATTTTGTGAAAGGAAATTTTTGTATTTTTTCACAAAAAATCATTTGGTCTACAGAGAAGAACATTTTTACAACCAAAAATTTCGTTCATAAAATGCATTTTTATTTTAGTGAAAAATAAACCCCTTCTGAAAATATATTTTTTTCGTTACAAAAAAACTTTCATTTTCCAAAATCTCTCGTTTTTACAAAAACAGAATACTTTCAACGAAACATGTTCTCTTTCATAAAAGAAGAAATTCCTTTTACACAAAAGAGGATGATTTAACAAAAAATTCATTTTGTTGTTAAATAAAAATAAATCATTCTTCAAAAAAAAAAAAAACAATTAATCCACAGAGAAGTACATTTTTAAAAGAAAAAGTACTTTTTGCAAGTAAAAATTTTTCTTCATAAAATAAATTTTTGTTTTAGCTAAAATATTAACTTTTTTAGTAAAAATTTTAAAACAACTTTTTTCACAAACAAACATAAACAGTCGCTTTTTTACAAAAACATAATATTTCCCAAAAAAATGTTTATTTCATAAAAGAAGAAGTTGTTTTTACACAAAACAGAAAGCTTTTACAAATAAATTGATTTTTTAAAAGTAAAACCAACTCATTCTTCCAAATAGAAAAACACTTTTTAAAAGAAATCTACGAGAAAAAAATTTTCTTCATAAAAAATGTTTGTTTTAGCTAAATGTAAGTAAATTTAAGAAGAAATTATGATAAAATTAATTTGAAACAATTATGACCTGAATTTTTCTTATAGAAAAATTAGGGCCTGAATTTTTCTTATAGGAAAAGTATGGCCTGAATTATTCTTATAAGAAAATCATGGCCTGAATTTTTCTTATAGGAAAATTATGGCCAGAATTTTTCTTATAGAAAAATAGTGACAACATTTTTCTTATGGAAAAATAGTAACAAACTTTTTCTTATCGAAAAACTGCGTAAAATTTTTCTTATAGAATAATTGCAACAAAGTTTTTCTCATAGAAAAATTGCGACAAAATTTTCACTTATAAAAAAAATTGCCACAAATTTTTCATTTATAGAAAAATTGCAACAACATTTTTTTATAGAAAAATTGCAACAAAATTTTTCTTATAGAAAAATTGCAACAAAGTTTTTCTTATAAAAAAATTGCAACAAAGTTTTTCTTATAAAAAAATTGTAACAAAATTTTTCTTATAGAAAAATTGCAACAAAATTTTCAGTTATAAAATAATTGTGACAAAGCTTGTCTTATAGAAAAATTGCGAGGAAATTGTTACTTATAGATTATTTGTGACAAAAAATTCACTTATAGAAAATTTGCGACACAATTATCACTTATAGAAAAACTACGCAAAATTTTCACTTATAGAAAAATTGCCACAAATTTTTCATTTATAGAAAAAATGCAACAAAATTTTTCTTATAGAATAATTGCAACAAAATTTTTCTTATAGAAAAATTGCGACAAAATTGTCACTTAACGAAAAATTGTGACACTTTGTCTTATAGAAAAATTGTGACAAAATTTGTCTTATAGCAAATTTGTGACATAACATTAAAAAACCAAATTGGGAGGAAAGTTCTTTAATCAAATTGTCCTTTACCTTGCTCTTGCTCCGTTTTTACCTCTTCTATGTTTCCTTCTATCCTTACATTTTCTTTGTATATGCTTACTAATGTATCTTCCCTTCACTTTGTTTTTTATGCTAACAATTTAGTTATTCTTCCGTTGCCTTGTTTAGCTTCTTTTAATCTATTTCTTTGGATCAGTTTTTTTACTTCCCTTTCTTCTATATAAATTTCCCGCAGCTCTTTCATAAAATTTCCTAGTTTACTTGCCTCCTCTCCATTTCTGAGCGTGTTATTTGATTGAGTATGTGATCTTTCGATATTTCCCAGCAAAACATTTTTTTTACTAAATTGCAAAATGGACAGGAAAGGAATTAAAAATTTCGCTTTTGAATAAATATTTTGAAAGAACGGTAAGAACAGTGGTTGACAATATCGAAACGGAATATTGAGATAGATAGATAGATAGAAATCAGGAATTCGGCTGCAATTTTTCCATTTGTTAAACTAATTGCAAAAGATACATTAATCATTTTTCTGCAGCTTTTCAGTGTTGGCAATCTCATGAATCTTAGCTTGCAACGATAAGATGGAAAATGAACTCCAGACTGCCATGTTAAACCTCGTAAGCAGAAAATAAGAAATTATTTTTGAACTAATCAGTATGGTTACTATGCATAATGGAATAGTAATGTACATAATATGTGGGTCCCATATTATCGAACCATATTCCAAAATTGGTTTCACAAGTGATGTGTAAATGTAAGGGTCAGTGAGTTCTTTAGCCCACCTCTAGCCTTATTAACGGTCACATAAATATGAAATATTAAGTTAATTTTATGTCCATCAAAAGTCCCAAAATCAAAATGTTTCCAAGTCCAAAATGTCGTGCACCAATATTCCATGTGTAAACTATTTTTTTATTTTTGGGAATTTTATTTTTTCATCATTTGCTGTTAATAATTACCGTGTCTACGTCTTGTCTTACTTGACACAACAAATACAAGTTAATATCGGGACGACTTTCTTTGAGTTTTTTTGTACCTGTCTTAAAGCAGGCATAGTAATAAATTTTAAGCGTCTACCTAATAGGATATATTGTTCAAAACTAAGGTTTCTATGGAATCACCCTTTAGTTTTTTATAGCGAACATATTTCTACATAACAATTTGTGTGAAAGTCATTTCACTTTATATATTTTTTACTTCTTCACCTAGCAGATATAAAGGGTCCGCCAAATAACTGTTTGTTTTAAATGCTATAAACAAAACTAATAAATATTTTCTCAAATTTCTTTTTTTATTTGAAAGTACAATCCTTCCGGTTAATAATGGAGCATAATTTCATTCAAATGGCTGCCTCAGCTGGCCATGTAGCAACCTACACGATTGGTCCAATTTTTAAGCACATTATCGATTGTGTGCAGCTGTATTTCACCAATGGCTTCACGAATAGTGTCTTTTAAGCGTCAATTGTCTCTGGCTTTCCGGCGTTACACATATCTTTGACGGCACCCCACAAATAATAGTTCGACGGTGTCAAATCGCATCCCCGAGGTTGTCAAACGACATTAGCTCTGCGACTGATAATGTGATCTTCAAAAATAGAGCGCAAAACATCGAGTGTAGCTTCGGATGTGTTGCATGTACTGCCGTCCTGTTGAAACCAAATATTGCCAATATCCTTCTCTTCAATTTTTGTGAAAAAAAAAAATCGTTGAACATGGCCCGATAACGATCGCCATTGACTGGAGCGGCCATTCCTTGCTCATTTTCACAGAAAAATGGCCCAATTATGCCTCTGGACCAAAATCCGCACCAAACAGTGACTCGTTTTGGGTGCGTCGGCTTTTCAATGTATGCGTGCGGGTTTTCTGTGCCCCAAATGCGACAATTTTGCTTGTTTACATACCCGCCAAATCAAAATGAGCTTCATCTAAAAATATGATTTGTTTTTTCAAAATTGGCATCTTCTGTAAGTCGATCGCAGGTGCACATAGCGAAGCGAAAACGCATTGGATGGTCACTTGGCTTCAACTTCTGAACCAATTGGACTTTGCGTCATACCAAGCTCTTTATGCAAAATTTGCACAATGATGTCTCTGAAATGTTTAATTGTTGAGAACGACGGTGGATTGTTGTTGGGGGCGCTTCATGCACACTTTTTGCCACAGCAGCAATATTCTCGGGTGTACGCAAATTTTTGGCTTTTCACGCTTTGCTTTATGGATGAGGATGCCAGTTTCTTTCCTTTTTTTTCACAAGGTAACGAATACACGGAGCTGACGGTGCTTTTCTTTTTCCAAAATCCGTACGCAATTTTTGCATACATTCTGCAACATTACCATGATTTTCAAAGTAATGTCGCAATATTTCCGAGCATTGTTCAAGCGTGTACACAACCATATTCATTCAGCGGAAGGATAAAACTAATTATCTGTCAAATTAAACATGAGCTAAGTGTTACCATTCACGAAATAAGCACTACTTGAAAAAAAAACGTTAGATGGTGGACCCTTTAGAAAGTTAAGTTAAGGCTCGTACATGAAAATCACGCCACTATTTGAACAGCCTTTTGTTTAAAGTTCTTTTTTATATGCTTTCTGGCATAGCACAGAAAGCAGTTAAAAAAAATATAAAGTGTTTATGAATATCACGTTAATTTCGGAGCACCGTTTAATATTTACTACTTTTTGTTGTAGTAGATTTACACTTCTTTGAAAATTTCAAGAGCCTATCTATTATCATGGTAATACTTAATAGTTGTGTTCATTACGTTGACTGGGTTGTAGGCATACAAATACACACACATACAAACATACAGACACAGAGACATTTTTTAGTGTCATATATATAACAGGCAGGCATCACGCCAGTTTTAATATTCTTGAGAGCTTTATCTGTGATAAAGTTTTTCGAACTTTTTACAGTGAAACAAACATATACGAAGAGAGTCACATATGAAATAAAAATTAAAATTATAATATGCAAATGAATCTCAGAAATGATTGTATTTAAAAAAGACTTTATTTCAGCATTAAACTGAATGTGTAACACCAGGCAACAAAGAAAAAAATTACTGTGTTATCAAAAAACTTACAAATTAAATTAAATATGAGTTGATGCACATAGAGATCATTATAGTGTTGAATAAGTTCAAGAGCTAAATAGACCAAATTTCAAGCTAAATATTTATTAAGTGGCAGCGGTTACAATATTGCTAGAATTTCAAAGCCACCAAATATTCAAGTGTCTACTTTACAAGGCTAAACAAAGATGTGGGTAATTAGTTGTAATTGAAAGGATATTGAGAGATTGGTAACAGAATTGATAGATCGACGATTATTAATAAAACCTGCAAGTAGAGTAAGGCTTCTTTCCAACATTTATTGTCACAATTGGGGCGAGCTAATAAAAAAAAAAACTAAAAAAGGGTGTGAGTTTTTTTAATTTCTATTGTCCAGTGTACTTTTGCATTTTGTTTAATTATCAGTTGTTTATTTGTTATGCGCCTGTTAAGTGTTTGTGATTATGAACATTTAAAAATATTTTCGTTTATTTTCTTTTTTTTATAATTAATTTAATTGTTAATATTTTTATTTGTTCCTTATGTTTTTGTTGTTACTGTGAGTTTGTGCTGTCGTTGTTTAATAAAATAAAAATTTTTAAACATCGTTAAATTGATATAAGAACAGAAGCACTTGGCTCACTTTTAAGGAGTACACCCTACAAAAGCTGGCGAGTACTTTTATTTTTGCATGTTAAAATATCTAAGGAGGATTTGCAAAGGATATGAAGAGAGATGCTGAAACTATATTAAAAAATAATTAATTTCAGCTATCAGGGAAAGCTTTATTTCCTTTTAATATTTTTAATTTCTTTTAATTTTTATTATTGGCTTAATGTGAAGCAATCCTGTTAATTTCTCCTGCTTTAATTCTAAATTCCTCCTGTAACAATTCGACTGAAAGATTTGGAACTAAACAAACTGCTTAACTCAAACTAAAGCAAGTCTATTTCTGGATCGCCACTCTTGCTTAGATAGTTTTATAGAATTAAAAGCAGTCTGCTTCTATCTGCTTAGTACAACTGTTTCTAAGAAGGTGATTCCTTATACGCTCCCTTTTATTAAAACAACTTCTTGAATTGTCACATAAAATAAAAAAAGCTGAGATCCTACTATTAACAAGATGACATAGAGCAAACTTTTTTATGGATGAACTTCCCTTATAAAATTAAACTAAATAAATTATATTTAAATTAAATTCTTTTCTCTCACGTGAGCGTGCTTGAGCATAAATCACTTTTTTTTAAAGGAATTTAAAAAAATAATTTTTTCATTTAAATGTCTGACTGTACTGCCTCCATGCTATATCCTTGGGTCTGACTGGGGTATAAGCAGACTTGCTAATCGTATTTTATATTGCGAGCAATTTTTCGTATGTGCGGCATAAGGTGTGCCTGTTTGATATGCGCTAGCTGTGTCTGTTGTTAGCCGGAACAAGGTGTTGTCTTGTTAGAGAGTGTCTATGCTCGCTTGCATGATAGTTGGTCGTACAGATTTAACGGATACTTTTAAGGTCTTGCTGTGACCGTGACCCATAGAATGAAGAAGTTTTAGATAGGCTCCGCTTCTAATCAAAGGGGGAGGCCATGTTCACCATGTTCAAATACATGGCTAGCACGTAGTGGCGTTGGTAGCCACATTGTTCTCACCCGGTGTTTGGATCACTGTAATTTTAGGCCGTAACGGCTAGTAACCACATAAATCTGGATCACATCTGTATCGCTTTCATAAGCTTTGGGGAGAATTTATATCACGTAATTTGTTACGCGATGACTGGAGTTAGATTAATTCGTTCGAGTTATGTCCCAGAATAGTTTTTTCCCTTTAATTGTTAATTAACATGCAACCTAAGTCCTATCTTGCGGGGAACCACGCGAAAAACTTATAATTAAACCCAAAGCTTAAAACGTCTAACTAAAGACAAGTAAGTATCATTAAGTCAACTAAACTCAAAGTTTTCTTGATGCGACATACCACACTGTAGTTTATTTCCTCATTCTACTTATTACTATTAAAAAATATTATTTTTATTTAATTCATTTATCAGTAAGATGCTTTTTGTTGACTCTAGCACTACATTGTAGGCTAAAGTGGAAAATTCTAAAAATGCTGGCATTCATTCATTAAAATTATTTACATTAAAAAACATTGATTACAGAAAAGTTTGAAAAAAGACAATAAATAAATAGTGCTATTGAAGTTTCTTAAAAACGAAAAACAAACAAAACAAAAAATTATTTAAAAAGAAACAAAATAATAATTATTGAAATTTAAAATATGAACTATAATATTCTTTGTCTAGTTGTCATAATAAAATTAATACGTAGCAATTATGCCTTAACCATTACCACCGGTCATTGTTATCGTAATGTTACGCTTAAATATCAAGTACCGATTACAAAGACTCGTTATAAATTGGATACTGAATTAATCGAATATTATGTGGAATTTGAGGATCGTGTACGTGTTGATTCACTGCGCATGTGTTGTCCCGGTTATCGTACCATAATATTTGGTCTATGTGAGCCAATTTGTGCAGAATTATGTCCGGCCAATAGCTATTGTGCTGAACCGGAAAAATGTTTGTGTAAACGTGGCTACGAGGAGTCACATAATCATCATGTACGCTCTATAACCAGCAAACAGCCACGTCAATTGCATTGCCGTCCTATATGTGTGGGTGGCTGCCCCACTCACAGCCACTGTGTGGCTCATAATAAGTGTGATTGTCGTGCCGGCTATAGAGATACTAGCAGTTGGTTTAGCAGTTTGCGCTGTGAACGTATTCAGTGTCCTTCTGATCAAGTGTATGATGTTATACAGCATAAATGTGTTAAAGTTAATATGAATTTGGAAGAACTGATGCAACAGGTGGGTCGAAAATTAACCAAAGGTTTTAATATGTTGGACTATGATGATGATGATGACCAGAATGAGGAAGATAATGATGCGTCACGTTTTGTTGGTTCAAGAGAAGACTGATTTTTAAGTTAATTTTTAAAATTATTTTTGTTTTTATAAATTTTATATATTAATAAGCTAAAGTTAAGAGTTAGAATTAATTTTAAGATTACTGATAGAAAGACATATGTGCTAAATTTATAAAATAATTAAATCAAACAAAGGATTAAAAAATAAAACGGTTGAATTTATTGATTGAAGAAAAAATTTCCGCTAAAAATAAAATGTATATCGGAATTATATTTTTTGTTAAAAAATTAAAACCAATTTAATCTTTAATTATAATTATTATTAATTAAATTTTTATTTAAAAATTAATTTCTTTCATATACGTTTTAATTTATATAATTAAGAAGATAATAAAGGTTTTAAAATAAAAGCCAGAGATAACAAAATATACTTAATTATGAGCGAAAAATATACCGTTTGATAATAAATTATATTATTATTTAATAAAGGTGCTTAATCTAGGCGAGAAATCAATCGGGTGTAACTTAAATTACGTAATCTGTTATTATAACATCTACGTCATCTATTATTATGCCAAGATCTGCGATCAATACAATAATTTTGCAATCTAAGGGAAAGAGGAAACCTCTACTTCTCATATATGAAGTTCGTATTACTCAGCCCCACATAACTTTGCATTGTAAGGTTACAAAAATATTAAATACAAAAGAAAATATTCCAGATATCCCTTTAAGGCCAATATATTTGAAAATGATTTTGAGCATATGACCACCATGATTGGTCATGTCGTACAATTTTTGTTTCGAGCAATATTAGCTTTAGGCCACGAAAAATACAAAAAAAATTTACTTTCAAGGCATTAAGTTTGGCTGGTTTATTACCGAGAACTGTTAAATCACATGATTAAAATATATGATTATTTTTATTTGTGTACGGTTTTACGTCGACCCTCGTCAAATTTGGTTGGTGAACAAACCGGTTTTGGCTATTTTCCATCTTCAGGATTCTCTTTATACTAAAAATGATTTCTGATTACATAATTATTTCTAAAAATACACTTCCTCGCTAGATTGCGGTTTCAATAATTCGGTAGTTGCGATCGCCATATGACAATATAATTTTACATAAAAAAATTACACAAAAAAAAAACAAAGGGTCCGCCATCTAACGTTTTTTTTTCCCAACTACTGCTTATTTCGTGAATGGTAACATTTAACTCATGTTTGATTTGACAGATAATTAATTTTATCCCTCCGCTGTACGAATATGGTTGTGTATACGCTTGAACAACGCTAAGAAATATTGCGACATTACTTTGAAAATCATGGTAATGTTGCAGAATGTGTGCGAAAATTGCGTACAGATTTTGGAAGAGAAGCACCGTCAGCTCCATACGTTCGTTATCTTGTGAAAAAAGTGAAAGAAACTGGCATCCTCATCGGTAAACCAAAGCGTAAAAAGTCAAAAATAGTGCGTACACCCGAGAATATTGCTGCTGTCGCAGAAAGTGTGCGTGAAGCGCCATCAACATCAATTCACCGTCGTTCTCAACAATTAAACATTTCAGAGATATCATTGAGATGAATTTTTCATAAAAACCTTGGTATGACGCCATAAAAAGTCCAATTGGTTCAGGAGTTGAAGCCAAGTGACCATCCAATGCGTTTTCGCTTCGCTAAGTGGGCCTGCGATCGATTTACAGAAGATGCCGATTTTGCAAAAAAAAATCATCTTTTCAGATGAAGCTCATTTTGATCTTGGCGAGTATGTAAACAAGCAAAATTGTCGCAATTGTGGCACAGAAAATCCGCACGAGTCACTGTTTGGTACCGGATTTTGGTCCAGAGGCATATTTGGGTCATTTTTCCTTGAAAATGAGCAAGAAGTGGCCGTTACAGTCAATGGCGATCATTATCGGGCCATGTTGAACGATTTTTTGTTCATGAAAATTGAAGAGGAGTATATTGGCAAACATTTGGTTTTAGCAGGATGGCGCTACATGCCACACAGCCGAAGCTACACTCGATGTTTTGCGCCCTATTTTTGAAGATCGCATTATCAGCCGCAGAGCTGATGTCATTTAGCCACCTCGGAACTGCGATTTGACACTGTTGGGGTATCATTTGTGGGGTGCCGTCAAAGATAAATGTTACGTCGATAAGCCAGAGACTGTCCAATTGTTGCGTTTCCTACCCAATAGATCCAACACATCTTTTAAGACCCTGTACTTTCTTCTCGACATAAAGAACCAACATATTCAAAAATGAGAAACCCTTACAACTATTAGCCGATTCAAATGATAAGAACACACCGATAATACTCAATTACTTAAAGTCTACTAATTTGTGTCAGTACATTTGAGTGCTAAAAATTTTCGTATAAATCCAATCCTATTCATGTTCATAGATCTTATTTTACCTTTGTCGTAGAATCATTATTTATCATTTATTAATGAGCTGAAGGTCTTAGTTGCTATTGCTCTTAATTTTAATTGTGAGTTAATTCTTTTAAATAAAATTATTGATCAACATGCAATAGCGATCAAAGGCTTCCAAAGTGTTCATATTTCTGTAGGGTTTGCTGTGGAGTTACTTTACACCATGTCTGTTAAGCCAAGGGTCACTTGTTTCGCTTAAAGCAAACTTGCGATAAAATGTCTGATAAGTTTCCAACTGTTCAAGAGCTAAATTTGCACAAGAATTAGGTATTTGTAGTCCTATTGCTTTTGAATGTAATATGAGTCTAGCCCAAGATCTTAGCCAAAAACTGTCCACCTAGTGAACGGACAGAACCAAAATTATTTTAACCGACTTAAAATCGTGTTATTTTAATGAAATACATAACAAACTATCGGGATACCCTTTAATTAATATTTATTTTTGTTGTTTCATTTGTGTTTATTTTTTATATATATTTTTTATGAATTTTATGTGCTTGTCTATGACGAATAAAAATTAATTACATGTTTGTCAATATGAATGCATCTATGGAAACACCTTTTAAATTTGAAACTTATATATACCCCTTTTTAAAGCGGTCATATTGGTAGATAAACTCTTTAATTTAGAAGTTTGTTTAGAGTTTGTTGTGGAGTTGCTTTACACCATGACTGTTAAGCCAAAAATCACCCACTTCGTTTAAAACACACTTGCGATAAAATGCCAGCTGTTCAAAAGTTAAATTTTCACAAGAACTCGATAAAAGCAAAAAATTTTGCTTTTGGCTTTATTTTAGAGGTAAAGCTCATAGTTGAGAAACCCTTCTTTAGTGCCATGAAAGATATGAGTCCAAGGAAATAATTCGATCGCGATCTTAGTTATTTTTGACTTTTTAAGAATAATTTTTCAATTTGCAGTTTTTATGCAAAAGTGAAGAATTGAAGTGGGTTTAATTTTCTTGATATGATATTCACAAATTAAGTGGTTGCAAGTGAAAAGTTATAATGAATATGATTTCTAAGAAGAAAAAAAGCAAGCGAGCCTGCTCATTTCATTTATTTATTTTATATTTTTGTTAACTTCATTTCATGTTTTCCATTTTGTTATGCAAATTTTTATTTAAGTGTAGCTGGGCATTTATCAAGACTGCTGCTGGCTGCTTAAAATATTTTAAATTAAACCTTTACTTACACTCTTTAAATAATTTATCTTAAAACCACATAAAGAAACAAATATTTTCCAGAACCACAAAAAACAAAGAAACATAAAAAGTGCATTTTTCAAACTGATAAGAAATTCGTTTAATTTGCTTTCGCTTACTTTAAACAAATAATTTTAAATAAAATTTTAGAATTATGCATTATGTACTGGCTAAAATAGATTTCTTTGTAAACGCCTAAAATTATACAACTTAAATAAACCAAATAATATAACTAATATCAAACACCCTACGCCTATCAGTGTATATTCGATAGAGGGTTTAGTGCCTTTCATGCTGGCGTTTTCTAAACAACTTGGACTGGAGACACAATTTGTGTCATTATTAAGTTTTTCCTCACACTCTCCCATTTTGTTGCAGATTTGTTGTTCATTACAGCAGATTTTGTGACACGGATAATGAAAATCTGGACAGCTTGCTAGCGTGGTTAAGTCATCGAAATCATAAAGGAGAATTATCGCATCAACCTCATTTATAGTTTCTATTTCATGAGTAGTAACTTCGCTGTATATCTCATATAGATATCGATTATCGTTAAGACTTTTGTTAACACATTCATTAAATTTATTGCATGATTGTAGGGGTGTACAGCAAATATCTTGACATTTTTGTTTTTGTGGACAATCTTCAACTGTGGTCACTTCTAAGAAAGGAACACATTCGCCAATTTCTTCATTGCACGTTTCATTAATCGGGCAACATTTTTTGTTACCACATCTCTCAGTGTCAGGACATTCAAAAGTAAAATTTATAACACATTCATATTTTTCATTGCATATTTCATGTTCAACACAGCATTTATTGTGGCATCTTTTTATTACAGAACAATCAATATTTGAAGTAACACTTGTGGTTATAGATGATTCGTTAGCTGCATCAATACATTCATTTTCTTTATTGCAAATATGTGACAAGGTACAACATTTATCCTGACATTTTTTTAATGCTAAACAGTCTGAATCATTAAACTCTTTAGTAGTACATTCTTTACCATTTTTGCATGTTTCATTATCGGCACAGCACTTCTCTTGACATTTGTTGACCGAATCAATACACGACAAATCTACAGATGGATTTGATATATTTATAACTTCTTTGGCAACACAAGCATTTTCCTTAGTGCACACTTCATTTTGCAAACAGCAGTTATCGCCACATTTTTCCAATTCTTTACAATGATTCTCCAAAAAATCTACAGTAGTTTGTATCACTGCTTCTCTGTTAATACAATTTATGCTGTCTTGGCATATTTGGTTGTCAACACTGTTGGCATGATCAGGTAAATTTCGCTGTGTATCATTACAAATAAAACCTTCCAATCCTTCTTCAGTAAATCTAATAATTTTCTCTCCCTCAATTTCCTGGCAGCTTAAATCCTCGTTGCACTTATAATTCGGACCACATTTATCATCCACCTTTAAGCAATTTATCTGATGTTTAATTTCTGGCTGATAACAAAAAATAAATTTCTCTTTAACACATTGAATATAATTCTTGTCACAAACGCAATTTTGTTCGAATATTACTTCCTGGTAGACGCACTTAAATTTTTCATCACAAATATATTTGCCACATGGCATGGCTAAGTCTACGAAAATAGCCATTATTATTAGTAACAGGTAAGAAATCGTAGATTTATTACACGACATGATGATTAAACTTTTCAACTGGCTGTTTCTTTGACTTTTGAAATGCAACTAAAACAATTTTGCAATTCTTTTAATTAATAATTATTTTCAGAAACACAATAGTTTGGATTGGGCAAAGCTTTGTTGCGGTTTTTATACCCTACAGAAATTTGCAGTCATATTTATTTATTACCTAAGTATTTTATTAAAATAATTTATTGTGAGTACTTCATTTCCTTTTTAATTTATAATGTTTGTAAAGGTAGTTTCGACATTGTATCCTTTTAAACATTAAACAATCTATATTATTTTAGCATCGTTTAAAACATGACCTTTTGTTTATCCTCATTTAAAACATACTAAGTTGACTAGTGTTTTCCATGTTAATAGCTTTTACAGCCCTTCACATACCAAAAAAAAAAATGTGAGGTTTTTTGTAAAATATATTGGAGTGTGTCTTTGCTAAAAAAGAACGCGGCTAAATTACTTGAATTACTAACAGGGGTGTTAAAAAAAAAAGGTGTTCAGCTCCCGCTAGTATACAAAATCAACTGCGCTATATAAATTGTAAAAAAAGCCAGAAGATGAAAAAACAGCAATCCACAGAACTTGCGATTGGAAAATGAAACAATTGTCTTGTAATAGCGGTTAAGGTGCTTCTGATGTAAAAGGGAAATAGTGGTGAAAAACTTTTTTGAGCCTCATAGCTAGACAAGAAAAAATGGTTGATAAAATAGGGACATGTCCATAACTCGACTCTTAGAGTTACAGCATATTGTTATAACAATTAAAAGATCACTTTTTGGCAAAATGGCAGTCCTATTTCGTTAATCACATTACGGATTTTAAGTTTCTACCTTTCAATTGGCTCTGAATAGACTCTATCCTTAACATAGTCTCACAAAAAATAATCCAGTGGTATTAAATCACATGATCTAGCTGGCCACTGTTGAGCTGGATCTAACTGTTGATTGTCTTGATATTGTGCGATCGGGCAATTGGCTTTGCAATAAATTCATTCATTCGCTGTGTGATATTTGACACCGTTTGAACTGCATGTCAGTGATATCCAACAATAATGTCAATAATAAGCTCAAATTGGAATGCTAGCAACTCGCGATGGCGTGATTCATTGACCTTTACCCCATTTTCAGCTTTATCTTCGAAAAAAAATGGCCCAATCAAGCCTCCAGACCACATAGCATATTACGCGTTGAGCTCCCCCCAGGGGCACATAATAGTCTTTATGGATCCTACAAGAACCATCTAGACTTGTGCCTTGCGGGGTAAAAGGTAGCCCAGTCCCCTAGTAGGATTCAACTGGACAATCCACTATATTTCCACGGGAATCAGTGAGCCCCAGAGTTTCGCTTTTTGTCTTTGGGCATTTAGCTGTTCTCCGGCTGATTATTGAGGTAGACCCTTCGGGTGTATCATGGTGGCTGTGTGTTTCGAGGCCCTCGTTTGAGTTTGTAGGTCGGATCATTCACAATGAACACAATGAATGGTCCGGGTCCAGTAGTATGAATGCCGTCGTGTTCTTAATTATATTAAGCTTCATGCGTTCTGGACCAGGACTTGGATAGTCTCAAACTCTTTAGCAAGGAGTAAAGGCTGCGACCTACTTCGCGCTTTCAAAGTTGCAACTAAGAGTGACCGGAGGATATACGTATCCAAAGGCCTTCTAGGGCGAGGATGGCGCTACATACCATCCACAGTCGTTTGACCATCATCTGATTATGGCTCACTGCCGGTGCGGGTTACGGGTTGAGCATGCAAAGGCTTTTCAATTATCGCTCTAAGATATTCATAAGCCTAAATATGGCAATTTTGCTTGTTGGCTTACCCTGACCAAGAAAATTGTGCTTCGTCTGAAAAAATGATTTTTTCAGAAAAACCAGCCGGTTGTTTCTTAATGAATAGGTGGAATCTATAGCGGTTGGAATGGTTGATCGGATTTAATTCCTGTATCAGTTGAACCTTGAAGGGCTTCAAAGTCAAATCCTTACGCAAAATATCCGCAAATTGTTGTAAACGTCGAGGAATTGACGAATTTGGATCTGGTTCAACGCTGTGGCTCATGGCTGCGATGTTTTCAGTTGAATAACCCAGTCCAACACGCATTGGTGTTCATAAATTTTGTATCGAGTCTGTCGACGCAAATTTAACAACCAAATTCTTAAAGCGGTCTCAGAAGGTCAATTATGTTAACAGAGCCACCATTTTTCATAGCGGATTTTAATTATTTTAATGCGATTTTCGTGCGAAATTTAATTCATGGTAACAATTGCCGGTGCTGCCACTACGAATACGTTAAAAAACTAAATGTCAAAACTATCATGTTGTTGATAGTTGTTTATGATTGTTGATAGTTACAACAGGAATATTTTATCCCCATTCACTAAAACAAAATTCCCACTTTTGCTTACAAAATGCCGAACTTGTTAATGTTTAATATTAATCTCTTATTTATCTCTCTTTAAATTTCTCGTTTTGTATTTTGAACATTGCTAACAAATAAATCACGTTTCCCCTTGTCAAAGAAAAATTTAAAATATATAACATTTTAATATGTTCTTTTTAAGTAAATTTAACAAGTATATTTTCAATATATTTCGCTTTCCCTTATAAAGATTAATACTTAGTTATTTAAGAAAAAAAACTTCGAATAAAAATAATGCTCAAGAAAATGTTTTAATCAGAAAGAAATACTCTACTTCAGTTATAACCGCAAACCATCCGAATGTGCAGATGTAGCTCTTCATTAATTCTAAAGCTGACTAAAATTAAAAATTATGCACTAATTTAAGTTTTTTTTTTATTTTCCAAAAGTTATATTAATAAAATAATTATAATTATATTGTAATCTTACGAATCCGGCAAATTAAAAAAGAAAAATTGTTAAATAAACAAAATTAAAAAGTTATTAAATTGATAAATATAAATAAAAAATATATTTCTATATTTAATAATGAGCGAAGCTAAATTTGTGAAAAGTTCAGGTTCATGATGTTCAGCTTATTTAATTCAAGAACAATAACTTTTCCATCCCTGAGGTTTTTATTTTAACTTTCATTAGCTGTGGTCACTAAAGTAAAAATTTAGATTGATTATGATTGAGTGAATGTCACATGACATTTTAGTTTTATGTGGCAATTATTAAAAAGAGAAAATAATTAAATGTTTTCCAAAAAAATTCCATGACATTATTGCGATATTATTACAAAACATTTTGGGACTAACCTCCTACAACGATAAACATATTATATCGTAAACATAATTTTATCGTAAGTGTTTTCTTTGAAAAGTGCTCTTATTGAATTTGTACAAAAAGTTGAGATATTAGCTAAGGCACATAACGTAGGTTTAGATCATTACTAATTCAAAATGTAAACAGTTTGGAATGTGCTGATGGTGCGCAAAACTAAAAACATAAAATTCCTTTATTGGAATAATAATATTTTATCTAAATAAAAATTTTATTATTTATGAGAATATTATAAAAATACTTATGTTTTTGAAGGAATTTAGCACAGTTAACGTATATTAATATAGAAAAGCTTAATCTATGCAATACACACATATTTATGTTCAGTTGTTTCCATCAGGTATGTTATAATTCATTACAAGAAACTCATTATGGTTGGCTAACAAAACCCAATATATGAGAAAAGTATCCCTTCTATTCGACGTTTCAAGATCCTTATGGAGTCGAAAGGATTTCAAATATTCGAAAATTCCCTGCAATTAATATCTATTCCCATACTTTAACTTAATATAATACTTATTTTAAATTAAAAAAAACAATTTAACCATTAACATAGGTATTAAGCATTGAATTATTAGTTTATTTTTGAAAATAATCATTTATACTCTGAACACTAGAAAGATAACGTTATTTTTTTTACGGTAAAGATAACGCTACGTCTGAAAGGCGTATGGTTTCTAACATCCTTTTAAGGACTTAAAAAAAATAAAAATTTGCATAGGAGTTATTGAGATCATTTATTTATTGAATTTTCTCTTTGATAACCCTTAGCAAGCTACTGAGATCAACTGAGAACACCGAGCACATAGATTTTCTCTTACTACAAACCACAGAGATAGAGTACAAAATTAAAAAGGCATACGTCTGATAGACGTAACTTATCTATGCAGGGTTAATGACTTCTGCTAAGTACATAGAATTAACAAAAGTCAAAAGTTTACATAGGAAATCTAATTTCTAAATGTTTAAAAAGTGTTACCACTTTCTAAGTGAATCGAACGTTTCGGCACGAATGAAATTATTTTTAAAATCAATTTAAGTTCACTAGTTTCTACGTATATTAATTCTAATCAACTCAGTAAATCCCGTTTGGTTGCTTATATTATTATTGTTTGACTGTGAAGGAGTTTTGAACAAAATATTTAATAATATTTAATGCGCCTCAGGTTCATTTTTATTTTCATTTCATAATTCTTTATTAGAATCAAAAATTATCTTACAAATTGTTGGGGTCTTTTTTTAAAGAATATAAAAAAAAGACATCAGGAGATCGCTGATTGCACCAGAATTTTCCGAAAAACGTGCGAGTAACGTGAATATAATCTCTATTTTCTCTAGAGCACTTATAATTGTAGTAACGATGAAACAGTAAAATATATCCCACATTGCGTCGATGTTCTAGAGAATTAATAGAGTTGGATACCCTACTGTTTCCAATGAGCCTGTTGATCCTTTCTTGTACGCGGTCGTGCGATTCCAAAATAGATTTTAGGACACCGGCCCATATATAAAAGTTGTATTGTATTGTATTGGATATAGGTGGTATAAGTAGTGCGAAGATCGGATGGAGTGAAGTATTTCTTACACCCTTTTAGAAATCAAAGTATCTTGCAAACTTATTATGAACCTGCTTAGTTCAAAGAACATTATACCATTATTTAATGCCAACAACATCAAGAGCTTGTGATTTGTTAATACTTCTGTCACCTATAGTAACCGAAGCAGCACCATTTCTGAACATAGATCTATGCATAAACATTCAACATTGAGTCTTACGCACATAAAATTCGACTCTATTCACACGACCCCATTCGGAGATTGTTTGCGAGAACGTAATTAAACGTATTATTCATTTTTTTGGCTTTTTGTAACCTTCTTCCTACTGGTTGGGTCTATTATTGATTGAATATGAGTGATAAATGGTGCTGGCATTTGCGAAAAAATATATAGGGTTAACAGTTTGACAAAGAAGTTCATTTAGAAAAATAAGGATTATGGAATGGAGCCTTGAGATACCCCTGAACTAATCTTGAACTCGTCTCATGAAATCCCATCTATAAGAACTCTCATTGTGTGATTTCTGAGAAAACTCTATATAAATCTGAAGAAATTGGCACCGACACCAAAAGCAATAAGTTTTGACAGAAGTACATTATACCAAACTCTATCAAACGCCACTACTCTACTTTCACCGAAATGATATATGAAGTTGCATCAGTGCTCTGATAGGAAAGTCAGCAAGTTACCTGTAGAGCGGTCTCTACGGAAACCATTAATTATTCTTTCCATTGTTTTAGAAAGTGCAGAACATATTATAACTGGGCGGTAATTATCAGGGTTGTTAGGCTCATCTCTTTCGGGGTCCAATTTTGAAAATAAAAAGAAAAAAACAGGTTGTAGTCAAGGTTCATGTCCATCTCCTGTTATTTATATTTGACATACAACTGATTTTCCCCAAATTGAGTATTGCACCTTATCATTATTTTTGCAGATGACATAGCGATATTACATTCCGAAATCCTTGTTGTTAATATAATGACCAACTAAGACAAAGCATTATCAGTAAATTGAAAATTACTTTAAATTACAATAAACCTTAAGCTATTCACTCCACTAGAAAACGAAAGAAATGTTATACACCACAAAAATTTGTTACCATAAACAACAATTCTATACAATGCGAACAGAAGTTAAAATATCTGGGGATTATTGTCGATCCGAAAATAAAGTTCAAGGATCATATACTTTATGTGGTAATCTTAATATATTAAGCCGTACCTTATACCTCTTTATAAGTATGGCCTCAGCATTGCTAATAACAAACGCATTTTAAAGTCCATTTTTCATGCTGTAATAGCGCTTCTTGCCATAATAAAAAAAATTCAAATAATACAAATAATTTATTAAAACTAATATTTAACCCGACTTAGCACTTTACAGCCACACTCATTCTAGACAGGATATATAGACTTATGCAAAATTTCAATTTGAATTCTATGTTCCTATTAATGAACCTGCGGATTCATTTACTCAATAATTAAGTCAATTTAAGTAAAAGTTAAATACGTTCTCTTTTTGTCAAATATTCTCCTTCAATAACAATGATATAATTATGTATAGAAAGTTCTTCTAAATATAAAATTATTAAGTTGAAAAAGAAATTTCTTGTATACTTAAACTTGTATTTTACATATTTAAACGAACATGTAAATATTGCGGGTAAATAGAAGAAAAAAAAACACAGAAAATCTATATATATAAAAATTAAGCCCAACATTGGTGTCCGTTGGTTGCCAGTGTTTGACGTGCGTCCACAGTACGTGTTTGAAACAAGACAAATTTTTCAAAAAATCAAAATTTTTTCCATTGCGACTCAAGGTTTTGTATCAAATGAAATATGTGTTTTCGTTTGTACGTTGCTGTTTGTGTGTGCTTGCACAGAATGCGACGGCAATACAAATCGAAATATGTTCATGTTCATAGCAAGTGGATGTGCAAACAAATAGAGCATTTTGTTTTCCATATTCTGCGTGTTCAATGATCCATCAGCCAGCGTAATTCCAATTGATCCCACCACAAAAATGATTACGTTTCCAAATAATTTTTGCCACTTTGCACAATCAAAACAAAAATGGGTCACAAACATATTTCCCGGTATTGCAAAAAGTTTTAGAAACCGTGATTGGTTGGGGGAAAGAGCTATCTTAGCTGCGATAAATGCAGATGTTTCAGCTATCAATGTGACAATTTTGAGTGACATTCCCGGAAAAATTTTTACCTACAAATCGGTTGACTCTATTACCAGTCAAGACGATATTATAAATTATCCAGTCGGATTTTAAAATTTGCTTGAGTAACCTGGACTGTACCAATTATATTGCTAAGAAATATGTGCCAGCCACGACTTTGCACTGGGACACAAGTAGTAGTCAAAAAAGTCATGAAAAATGTAATTGAAACAAAAATGTTAAGAGGAAAATATAAGGGCGAGAATGTGTAAAAACCACGCTATCCTATGATTCCTCCAGATTTGCCATTTGATTTAAAACGGCTTCAATTCTCCTTACGTAATGCTTTTGCAATGATCCCTGTTTTTCGCACACTCAATTATATGTATCATGTTCACGTGTTAATAACCCAACTGCTGTGTTTGCCTAAATCGATCGAAGAATGTCGTATATGTAAAAGCATAGCAATAGAAAAAGACGTATTATGTAAGCACACAAAAATATTGAATTGTGAAAAAGAGAAAATTATTAAAAAAAGAAACATAAAAACAAAAAAAAAGAGAAATTCTGTTCTTTCTGATTAGTTTTTTTGAATGATTGAATTTTTTGGCGCACACAAAAAAGAACGCTGCAGAATAAGAACAAACTATAAATGACTTGCAAAGCAGTCAGGAGCATGCTAGTTATTTATAAAATTTCAAAAGGTCAATTAACTATAATTATACAAAATAAATTTCGCTAGAAAAAGTCGATCCAAACCTTTTCTTTTGTTACTCTCGTTGTAAATCATCACACCTGTTTGTTCTTACTTTATGCCAACTACGAATGCACTTTTAAATTTTATTCTTTCGTAATTTTTGCTATTATCAAGTATTTAGAATATACGATGAAAAATTATTCCTTTGTAAAATTTAACATAATAACAATCAATTATAACTGTTTGGGCTCCTCCGCGGACAATGCTGTCGCCTAATCGTTTACATAACTGCACTAAATTAGGAACGATAAACTCTTTTGCCTTAGAAGAATACCCTCTATACCATTAAATTCTAAAATTCTTTTCATTTACCTCCATTCTAACTACTACCCGTGAATTGGCTATTGCTTTATTCGAAATACTAGTTAAATAGTTAACAATATAATTGCCATGAACTAATAGGATGAACTCTATTGGAGGATCCACAATTTATTTATTTTTTTTTAATAATGCACTTTAAATTAAAATCTTGTTAATATAAATGAATAACACTTACTCAGCTTGATGTTGCTTGCAGCATTTTTGTAACACTTTCAATTAATTCCATAAAGTACTTGGGCTTCTTTTTTTTTTAATTTTATTATATTTTATTCAATCTTGGAAAATTTTTCAGTAAATAAAAAAATATACATCTGAGCCTTTTTTAACAAGTTAATGAATAATTTTGTAAAATTAAATTTCTTGTTGGTATTTGAATGGTTTTATGAGCTAGATTCTAAACAGACTTAAGGAAAATAATATATATTATTTATTTAGGTGCTATCTATTCTTATTTTTTTAACAAAAAAAAAGGCTTGGACCGATTAAGAATAAAAGGTGGCTTTTAAAGAAGATCACCTTCAAAGCCGATTGAAGCTAGTCCATTACTGTTTGAGTTTTAGTGAGCGCTCCAATCAAACTAGTTGTATCAAAATTATCTTTTATTTCCTTTTAAGTATTCATTCATTCATTTTGATTATTATTTATTTAAAATTCCACGAGGAACTACCTTTATATATTTTCTTCTTTAATCTCCTTATTTGAAAAATCTATTTTCAAGAAAATCAATTCTTTTTGCATCTGAAACAATGATGCAGAGTCCTGACAGTAAAAATCTTAGATTAAGCCTCAAGAAGCGTTGAATACGATACATATTTTTCATAGTCTATTTTTAAATTGGAATCAAGATGTTCTTTATATTAACATAAAGCACACATTATCTAGTATTTCTTAGTGATGTGCAAAAAGTTCGATTAAGGATGATCATAAAGATTATTCATTACTTTGTCGTGTGGTACCCAAGAGGCCTTTACTCTAGCTAAGTGATTTTTAGTTATTGGGACTTGTGCTATCACCTAAAAGTTTTTTATTTTGCTAAGAACAGAATGCTTGAATTCCCTAAACCTATTTACATTGTACCTCTAATCTAAGAAACCGTTAAAATGCTTTTCCATCTCTTAACAATATGTAAAATTCTTATTTATCCCGCTAGTGTCATCAAGCCGATTCATATTAAGCTCGTTATGGCAGGTGTCTACTAGTTAAGGTCTACGCTGGGTAAATAGCCCAAGGCATTTTAAAATTATACTTTAACGACTGAAGGAAAAGATTTCGCGACTATGGACTGACGATAAACAGACGATAAAGGTATTGGAGCTACTATAGTGTGGGAAGTAACCAAAAAAAAAACATTTTTCTAAGTATTTGGGTATTTTATTTGGGTACGGTTTTCCGTCGACCCTCGTCAAATTTGGTTTGTGAACAAACCGGTTTCGGCTGTTTGCCATCTTCAGTGTTCTTTTCGGGTATTGTCTCTATTAACTCACTCTATGGAGTCGAGAGGTTGCCATACAATTTTTATATCAGGTTTTTCAACAAGAATTTTGTTTTTCAATTTTGGCAACACTAACAACATGATAGTTTGGACATTTAGTTTTTTTTTTTGTTTTTTTTTTTTTTTTTATAGGACCAGCACTCAGGGGATGACCCCTACCTATACAATGCATTGTGCCATAACTAGACAGTTTTTTGGTGTGGTCGTAATAGAATAGATGCGTTGGCAATTGTTTCAGTGATTTCAAATTCGTACGAAAATTCGCATTAAAATAATTAAAATCATTTAAGAAAATGGTTCTGAAAAAATAATTTTTTCAGAGAAGCCCATTTTCAATCGCCAGCAAGCAATATTGCCGTTTTTGGGCTTCTGAAAGTCCTTTGAAGCCTTTGCATGCTTAACGTGTTACTGTATGGTGCACTATGTGGTGTAGAGGCATGATAGGTATATAAGGCTGGAAATACAGTAACGGTCAATGGATCACGCTAGTGCGAGGTGCTAACAACTCTTTTTTGCCTAATATTGACGACGCGGTTATCATTGACATGTGTTTTCCACAGAACGGTGCCACATGTCATACAGCCAATGGAACGATTAATTTATTGCAAACTAAATTTCCCGATCGCATAATTTCACGACAATCAGCACTTTAGTGAACAAACATTTCCTGTAATTTAACACCAGTGGGTTACTTTTGGTGGGGCTATGTTAAGGACAGAGCTTCTACGGAGGCAATTGCATCGATTTTAGGCTTAAAACTCAAAATCCGTGATGTGATTAACGAAATAGGACCGACATTTTGCCGAAAAGTGATTAAAAACTTTGATGCAAGAATCGATATCGGTCAGCGTGGTCGTGGTGGATATTTGCCGGATATTATTTTTCATCCATAATTGCCGAACTTTTCTCTTCGTAATACAATTAAAATTTGAATCAAAATAAAATTTGAATATAAATAAAAAAAGAGGTCGAGTTAAAATAATAATAAAACAATTTGAATCACCTTAATCTAAATTTTTCGTTTAATTTTGTTTTAGAAAGCAAACTTCTCGTTAAAAAACCCTTTACAAGATAAGGTCTTATGATATTTAAATTTCATTAAGGACGAGATAGCTACATATAATATAAATATGACAGCCTTAATATCACATATGTTAAGGTTTTTAATTTACCTTGTCAGTACTTGCCCCCACTTGAATAGCGAATGAGAGAAGAGAGGGAGAGTGAGAGAAATTTTGATGCATGGAAAGTTTTTCTAAACAACATAAATTGATTTTGATAGAGAACACTCCGTTTTATATTTGATAATCATTTTATGACTATTTCTTTTGTAAGTAATTTATTTTATTATCGCTTTTCTTCAGCTTATCAAACTATGCTTTTTTTTTCTTTTGTAGTATTTAGTTTTGAGATATGATTTTCACTTAGAGAATTTCCATTTACTTTTTTTAAATGTTTAACCATAATCAAGTGTAATATTTCTTTGTTTTGCTACGAACATGTGTAGTTAAACAAAAGTGATATAAACATTTCTTATTAAGAAAAATAAAACACAACTAAAAGTATAAAAATAAATCATTGAAAATGTTGTTTCGTTTTTTTTTTGTTTTTGTTCTTTGGATTTAAAATTATAGATAATTAAAAGCCTCGGTCTTGAAGTCACATGTCTTGTTGCACACAAGTATGAGCATAAAAAGACTTTAAAGTTGTTGCATTTAAACTTTACAAGTAGCAGATATAAAACGTATCTTAACAATATAATTAATTATTTTAGATTTTAGTATAAAAATAGAACACACAATTTTTTTTTGCTAATTAATTAATGGGGAAAATGACGGAAACGGTTTTTCCTATATCCAATATGGAAAACTCTTCACATCCAAGTACTGGATTAGCTGCAGATGATTCTCTCTTTAACTTAATGGAATCCTTTGAGCAAGATATTACTGAAGAGCCGGCAATCTGTAGATTACATATACCCACCTGGTTAAATTTATGGTGTATTGCTATCAGTGTCTGTATATTAATGCTGCTTGTAGTATTGGGTGTTCTAGTGCGTTATATACAAATGCAAAAGCAACGTATAATCAGATCGGAAATAGTACATGGTAATTATATTCATTATAATCGTGAAATAATAAAATTAAATTTGTTGTGTTAAAAAGTATTATTTTCTTGTTTTTTTTTTTTTCATTTCATTTTCAGTATCTCCAGATTTTTATCAAGAACATTATTTAGATCGCAGCCAAATAATGGTGTATTAAACAAACAAAAATTTATAACAACTTTTATTTTCAAACTTTAATGTACAAACAATTACCAAATGAAATTAATTTTAAAACAATTAAAATATTCAATTGTAAAAGATTTTAAACATCCAGGGTATTTGGATGGCGTATTATATCGGCTTTTTGGGACAGCTTGATTAAGCCATATTCATTTTCTAAAAAAAATAAATAAATAAAAACAAACCAAAAACATTAAAGGAAAGACTAAAATTAGAAATATGATTTAAAAAACATAAAATTTACCATATAAGTTATAAATATAATTAAAAAACAACAAACTTCTAATTAAATTAATAATTGCTGTGTATAAAAAACTCCCCATGTGTTGTATTAATAATAATTATATGCACAATAAAAGTTCCTTCAGATTCCTTCATTGTGTGAACTTTAAATTATATCTTTGTATAAAGCATTAAAATACCAATCAAGGAAGTACCATTTGCAAAGAGTTTTTGAATTAAAAAGTACTTTTCAAAACGTGACTTTTAGAAACATGTACTTGTAAGAAAATATTTTTCAAAATAGTTTTTATACGAAAGTTATAATCCTTAAGAAAAAAAAACCTTTTAACTGCCTTTAAGCAATTCCTAAAAATTGAATTGAATTTTTAAAGCATATACTTTCTTGTAAACGAAAATATAAAAGTTTTTTTCTGGTACCTTTTTTTAATATCATTTCCAAAGAAGTCTCTTGGTGCAAATAATACTTTTATCTATAATTAAATTTGTAAACTTAACAAGGTATTTTTACCTTTTTATTCACAAACTTTTCTCAAGTAATTAGTACTTTCGGTATTTTTAATAAAATTAATATTCCTTTTATTTATTTTTACACTGGCGTTTTATTATGAAATGTATTTTCTAACAAGTAACTTTTCACAAAAAGTACTTTTATTTGTAAGTGCAATTTGGTTGGAAACTAAAACTGTTGGTGATCGTTTTGACGAGAAACTCCAAATGAAATCGATTCAATTAGCTGCGTATAGATAACGACAGAGCTCCAGAAAAAATAATCCAGTGGTTTTAAATCACACGATCTGCTTGGCCACTTAACTGCTGATGTCGTGAAATTGTGCGATCAGGAAATTTGGTTTGCAATAAATTGATTATTTCATTGGCTGTGTGACATGTGGCACGGTCCTGTTGAAACCATATGTCAGTGATATCCGCGTCGTCAATAATATGCCAAAATTTGTTAACATCTTCTGATAGCGTGGTTCATAGGCCGTTACCGCATTTCCAGTATCATCTTAAAAAAAAACACGTTGAGCCTGGAAAGGCTTCTCAATAATCGCTCTAGGATTATTAGAATGGTCTGTTGGCTTCAATTCTTGTACCAGTTGGACTTTGTAAGACTTTACAGTCAAATCCTTATACCAAATTCGCCATATGGTGATTTTCGGAAACCCCAATTGTTAAGCCCGCGGCTGCGATGTTTTTAGATGACCGACTTGGTCGAACACTTCTCGATCTTCACACATTTTGTATCGAGTCTTTCGACTCAAATTTAACAAACAAATTCTTAATAGGAGACTCAAAAGGACGATTACGTATGCCCGAAAATATTACGAATTTTATGAAATGTAACTCTAACTGAACCACAAATTTTCGAAGTGGATTTAAATTATTTTAATGCGATTCTCATGCGAAATTCAATTCATTGTAACAATTCCCAATGCATCTACTGCGAATACGTCAAGAAGCTAAATGTCAAAACTATCATGTTGTTGGTGTTGCCACAATTGAAAAATTAACTTCTTGTTGCCAAACCCGATATATATTTTTCATTAAATTCTATAATTAAATTTAAAAATAATTTACCGTAGAATTCATTAAGCCCTCCGATTAGCAAAGAAATTTATAAATTAAATTCGTGAGTTTACAAAGTAAGTCTCTGTTCTAGCAAATTATGATCGTTTTTTATAAAAACTAGTCGACTATTCTGTTTAATTTATATTTTTAAAACAAATATCTTGAATGTGACGTTAAAGTTCGTTAAAGTTGGATGCATAGTCAAGTACAGACAGTCATTGACACACAAAAAAATATTTTTTGAAAACTTGACACATTATTTTACTATTTGCATTTACTTGTAGAAGTAATTTCTTATAAGTTGTACCCACGTATTCACAGAAAAATCGTACCTTTTTTTTAAAGCACCAAAAAGTTACGTTTTTAAAAATATCGAATGTAAAAAATTTTTTATTTTACTTAAAAAATTTATGTTGACAGATTAGGGACCCCTGTAGGCTAGTAAGTAGTGTGCTAGCTTCCATAGCTGGGGGTTGTGGGTTCGATTCCCAACAAAGACGTTGGTTTTTTTTTCACTAAAAATAAAAATTGACTGTCGGTGGGGCTGCTCAGTGATAAGGGCATAGTCACTGGTCACTGAGCTTGTCTTATACGACAGTTAATTTCCGTAACTATCCTTCTACTTTCACCACCTGTCGATCTCTTCTCTATCCCTTTCCTAAAAGAATGTAGCACAGTACTTGACTAAATAGGCATTGTTGGCCAGAACACTAAGTAAATTACAAACGAAACATGCAACGAGCAGTGATAAACAAATTAACAGTCAAGGGCAACACATAACACAAGATTTTTTTTTTTGGATATACCCAAAGGAAGGCCGCCAAATTCTTTTATTTACTTTATATTTTTAATACCAAGTTAAGGATAAATAATTTGTTTTTAACTTACCTCTTTTACCCACATTGTATGAAACCTTTCTGGTTAGCCAACACATAACCACCAATATCGTTAATGCCAAAATAAACGAGATCAAAGCGAATATAAATAGCCATTTTAAGACGGGTTTTGAAATTGTATCATTATAACCTCCTAAAAGAATTTGTCGCTCGCACTGATAGCTGTCAGCAGAAAACTCATAACCCTCTAGACACTCACACAAACCACTGATCAAACATATAGCATTGGGACAATCTTCATCTTCGTGACACTTTGGCAAACAAATATCGCTGGGATGAAATTTTCTCAAAATGAAATCAGGCGGACAAAAGCATACACCATCTATGCATTTTTGTTGTGTGCCATAAATCTGTGTTTCATCTTCATATTTAGGATTGAGTGGTTGTTCGCATATGTTTTCGTTATTGAGTTGAAAGCCTTTATCGCAGACGCATAAATTTGGAGCTATACAACGGCCATTTGAACACTCGGGCAGGCAAACGGGAGAACATTCATTATTGCTATTTAGTTCGTAGCCTTCGTGGCATGAACATAAATTTGGTGCTTGACAATAACCATTAGCACATGTACTATCACAAATCGGTTCACATTTCGTTGGTGAGATCATTTGATAGCCTTCTTTACATTGACATGTATTGGGCTTAATACAATCGCCATTTTGACACTTTTTTAGACAGATAGGTTGACATATTGTTTCAGTTTTATTGTAGCCCTCTAGACATTCACATGTATTAGGTGTTGCACAGTAGCCATTAATACATTCTTCGCTACAAATGGGTTCACATTTATTCTGTTCTTTAAGTTGGTAGCCTTCGTTACACACACAAATACCGGTGAGAGAGGAGCATTTTCCATTTAAACATTCCGGTTTGCATACAGATTCACATACATTCTCAGTTGTTTGTTGGAATCCTTCCAGGCACTCACATTTATTGGGTCCTATACACACACCATTAAGGCAACTTGGTTCACAAAAGGGTTCGCAAATATTCTCTGAAACTTTCTGGTAACCTGTACTACACTCACAAATATCGGTTGCTATGCAATATCCATTTATACAGGCAGTATGACATATGGGTTCACAAAGATCTTGGAAGTTTTTGCGGAAGCCTTCATTACACTGGCATACATTGGGCGCCAAACACTCACCATTTATACAATTAGTATGGCAAAGAGGAGAGCAGAAGCTGCTATTTGTTTTGATATAACCCTCTTTACATTCACACTCATTTGGCGCAATACAGTCAGCATTAATACAACTATCCTGGCAATAGGGTTCACATGTTTGCAACTCAGTCACAATAAAACCCTGTTGACAAGCGCAAATACCAGGACGAATGCAAATACCATTTGGGCAGCCTGTTTCACAAAACGGTTGACAACCATCTGCAGATGTTTTCGAATAACCTTCATTACACTCACAGGTATTGGGTGCAACACAAATACCATTTACACACTCTGTCTTACAAATTGGTTGACAATTCTGTGTAGCGTTTCGTTGATAACCCTCATGACACTCACAATTTCCAGGCGTTATACAAACACCATTCAAACATTCGTTCTCACAAATAGGTTGACAGATACTCGGTGTAGTTTTATTATAACCCTCATAACATTTGCATATTTCTGGTGCAATACATTCACCATTTAAGCAGCCTTGCAAGCAAACTGGCTGGCAAATACTTTCATTGGTCATTTCGTAGCCTGCAACGCAGGCACATTTGTCTGGCGCAATACAAAATCCATTAATGCATTCTTCATTACACTTGGGCTCACATTGCTGCTGCTCATTTAAGGCATAACCCGAATTGCATTTACAGACACCCGGCTTTATGCAGGTACCGTTGGAACAATCTGCTTCACAAATTGGTTCACAGTAACTTTCGATGACCTTTTTAAAGCCCTTCTCACATTCGCACATATTTGGAGCTATGCAGATGCCATTAAGACAGCCTTGATTACACACAGGTTCACAAATCATAGTTTCAGCTGAACTGAAATTTAAAGTTATTAAGGCAAAGCCAATTTCACATTCGCATGTATTAGGAGCAACACAGCGACCATTTAAACATCCTTGTGAACATAAAGGTTCACATTTGTTTAAATCAGACATTACAAAACCTTCATTACATTCACATATATTGGGTTCAATACATTTTCCATTAGCGCAGTCTGTCTCACAAATAGCTTCACATATTCCCTCAGTTGCACTACTATAGCCACTGTAACACTGGCAGGTATTGGGTCTTGCACAGTAACCATTTATACATTCTTGTCTACATACTGCTTCACATGTATTTGGCGAAATCATTTTATAACCTTCATTGCATTCACAGATATCAGGTGCTATGCATTTCCCATTATTACAGTCATCTTTACAAATGGGTTCACATATATGTTCCAAAGTCTTGCGGAAACCGTTTTCACATTCACAATAATTTGGAGCTTTACAGATGCCATTAAGGCAGCCTTGTTCACAAACTGGTTGGCAAATATTTTCGTTATTTTTCAAATATCCTTCATCACATTTACAGGTCTCTGGGGAAATACATTCGCCATGCTCGCAACCATTTGCACAAATTGGACGACATTTATTTTCCCTATCCTTGACAAATCCACTATTACAATCGCAGGTGTCCGGTGCAATGCAGTTGCCATTTGGACAGCCTGTAAAACACACGGGTGAACAAATATATGGCATTGTTTCGTTATAGCCCTTAAAGCATGCGCAAGTGTTTGGTGCTATACAGTGGCCATTAAGGCAGCCGAATTCACAAATTGGTTCACAAGTGTTGTTATTATTTAAGAGATAATCTTTATCACACTCACAGGTTTCAGGTGATATGCATCTGCCGTTTTCACAACTGTTTGAGCATATGGGTTCACACTCGCTTGCGTTAGACTTAAAATATCCCTCATTACATTCACATATATTAGGAGATGCGCATTTACCATTTGGGCAGCCTGTAGTGCACACCGGTATACAGCTGTATGATGAAGATTTCTCATAACCCTCAAAGCATTCACAGGTATTTGGTGCCACACATTGACTATTAAGACATTCCTGCTGGCACTTAGGTTGACAAATATTTTCTAAATCAATTTCATAGCCCTCATGACATTCACATCGTTCAGGCGATATGCATTTACCATTCACACATCCAGAAGTACAGATTGGCTGACAAATATTTTGGGCATTCATTTCGTAACCTTTGTTGCACTCACAGGTTTCGGGTGCTATGCATTCACCATTCGGACAACCAGAGCCACATACTGGCTGACAATAGCTGTTGGATAACTTCGTAAAACCAAAGAAACATTCACAAGTATCGGGTGCAGTACAAAAACCATTTTTACACTCCTCGCTACAGATGGGTTCACATTTATTTTCTGGTAACAAACGATAACCCTCGTCACACTCGCAAGTATTTGGAGATTTACAATAACCATTGGGACAACCGAACTCACACACAGGTTCACAAGAAGTTGGAGTTGCTTTGGAAAAGCCTGGGTCACAAGCACAGAAATTCGGTGCCATACACTGGCCATTTAAGCAACCATCTTTGCAAATTGGTTCACATTTCTGCAAAGTTGACATTTGAAAACCATCATTACATTGGCACGTTTCAGGTGAAATACATTTACCATTAATACAACCTAACTGGCAAACGGGCTCACACAAATGAGTTTTATTTAGGTTCTTATAGCCTTCTAGACATTCACAGGTATTTGGTGCTATACATAAACCATTCAAACAGTTTGGCTCACATACAGGTTCACAAGTTGATTGTGAGTTCATTTTGAATCCTCCGTTACATTCGCAAAATTCTGGCGCCTTGCAAGTCCCGTTAGGACAACCAGATAAACAAACGGGTTCGCAAACATTTTCAATAGACAGCTTAAAACCATCTTTACATACACACTTTTCAGGAGCCACACACGTACCATTGGAACAACCGCTTCTACAAATAGGTTGGCATTTGTTCAGGACATCCATTTCGTAGCCCTTATCACACTTGCAAACGTTTGGAGCTACACAGGTACCATTTGGACAGCCCAATGAACAAATTGGTATGCAGGATGTGGGTGTTAGTAGACTAAAACCTTCATTACATTTGCAAAAATCTGGGGCTACACATTTGCCATTTGTACAGCCTCCTACACACACAGGTTCACATATTTGATGCTCATTTAATGTATAACCTCTTTCACATTCGCACTTGGCAGGTGCAATACATTTACCATTTTTACAACCTGATTCACAAATCGGTTCACATATTAACTCCTTTGATGTTTTCTTATATCCCGCATTGCATTCACAGGTACTAGGTGCTATACATTTACCATTTACACAACCGTCACCACACTGCGGTTGGCAAACCTGTTCAGTATTCATTTGATAGCCTTGATTACAAGCACACTGATCCGGTGCGATGCAAATACCATTCAAACATTTATTATTGCATATTGGTTCACATTTGTTTGTTTTTGCAGATTTTTCATAGCCTTTATTACACTCACATTTGCCCGGCATTTTGCAAGAGCCATTTTCACAATTATCGCAAAAAGGTTGACAAGTGTCGCCAACTAGTTGGAAGCCGGTATTGCAGGTGCATTTACCAGGACCACTGCAAAAACCATGTTCACATTTACCGCAATTGGGAACACAACTGAAAGAAATATTTTTATAATCAGCAAAGAATTTTGAAAAATAATTTTACTAAACTAAATATTTATGGTCCTTCGAAGCCGTTTTAGTTCTTTTTTAAAAAAATTATAAATACTATTTTCAAACTCAAATAAAATATATTTTGAAAAGGGTGTTATATTGAGAAATAAGCGCAACAACAGGAGCTAGACTATATATCTACTCTCATAAGAGGGCTAAAGGAAAGAGTACTATTTAGAAAAATTCTTTATTTTCGAACCCGAAACTAATTTTTATTTTATTATATTCAATTATAATGTTATTACGAAAATTATATACTTCACTATATTGTGAGATTTAACTTAAATATCCGGCGAATTATTTAACTTAGAGATCATTCACATCCTTTACAATTCAGAAATACACAAAAATGAGTCTCGCTCTAAAGGGATCCACAGTAGAGAGGCGGCGATTATTAATACATTTTCCAAACACTGAAACTTAAAAATTCTCCTTTAGCACTATAGCATATCAAGGCAACACTATTTACATATATATCTTATTTATATCTGACAATCATTCTGCGTTTAGCTCTTTAGATATTATTAAATTATAAAAAAAATATTTTCTTTCAAAATAAGTACTTCGAACCATGATCATTTAGTTTTACCTTGAATTCCACTCCTCATAATTAACTTACCGATTGCGAGCAAATTCACTAAAATATTTGTAGCCCTCTAAACACTCGCATTGATTTGGCTGCACGCAAACTCCATTTTCACAACCTTTTGAACAAACGGGTTCACATTTTTTATTTTTCATACGATAACCACCACAACAAAGACGCACCACTTTTGTTAAGTATCGAGTCTGAAAGAAGAATCGGATATATTTTTATTAAATAAATAATGATTATACACTTGAAGGCTTTGGCGGAGTTAGTGCAAATTTTCGTTATATTTAAGTTATAGTGTTGTGGAATATGACTAAATATTAAAGGAGCAATTTAAAGCCTGTGTCAATTATAAGCCGAGGAACAATTTTAATACCTCGCTTAATGCATTTCAACTTTGAATATAAAGTTATATAAATTAAAATTTCATCTTAAGACTCTAATAGATGTTATGCTTTAATCCTTTCTCGATTAGATTGGAGTCGAGCTTTTGAGGTTCCGAAATCATAAATTATAGAAACACAGAAATTCTCTTTTTTAAACAACATGAGCAGAAATATATGCCAGCTAAAAGTAAATGGCACAGCAGTACATCAATTGCCAAATTAATTTAATTTACTCAAAGTAATGCTGCATTCAATTAAAATTATATTCGCTTGTCTGTTAAGATGGTGTCCATCAGATATTTTTAAGAAATATTTTGGTCAGTCACTTGTCTACACCGATAAACAGGCCATGAAAAAGAGATAGCCTATGATCCAAAAAAGATGTAATTAATAGCTGATCTTACCAGGAGATATGCTTTAGAATGATTTTGAAACCCCCAACAGTTAAAGAAAAATACAGTGCTGTCGGGCATGAAAATAGAGTCATGTCTTCGTGAAGAAAGTTAGAACAGGAAGTAATCAAATACCAACATATTTGCTGGACTTAATATATATCCTATCTTCTACACTTTCTTTAAATAATGCTTTTGGTATGTATTCAAAAATAAAGGTTATTATCGGCTGTTTTCGTAAGCTCAATTGAACTTAACAACCGTTTTACTGTTCAACGAACTATTATGCTGCGCTCACTGTTATATGTTTACGATAAGTATATTGTAGCACGAATAGAATAGCGACTATGCCTTCGTAATTTTTATAGTGCACATGGTTGTCCATATAATTAATTCACCTGTCAAACTGTGAAAAAATTTTTTCCAAATACCCTGCACATAGTCGGGGGCACGTAGTCTAGATGGATCTCTTCCCCATCTTTAAATGTGCTCTTCCCTAAACGGGGAGAGCCATGTTACCACGGGAACCAGTAGCCCACGGGGCTACGGTCCTATTCTGGTTATTGGTTGAGGAGTATCGTGGAGCTATGGTTTAATAGTGCTTTGAAGAAAGTTCCGGAGAGATATTAACGCAGGTTTAAAATCCAATGTCCTAGCTTGCGCATGCTAAAAGACAAGGTCAAGGACTCCTCAGCAAGGAGTTGGGATCCGGTCCTGCTACCTGCACTTGAAAATTTTGGTTAAGAAGTTTTTTTTTATTCGGACCAACCCTCAGGGGATGACCGATACTCATGCAATGCATTGTACCGATTTGAATTTTCCTACATTGAAAGTGACAGGAAAGACCTCTTGAGGGAGTTTATTCCCCATGCGAACTGTTTTGCTAAAAAACGGATTCTTCCTGTAATGCGTAGGTCGATTCACTGGGCAATCGACCACAAATGGATACGTTCTCAACGAAAAATGGCCAATCGATCACAAATCGATACGTTCTCAACGAAAATCGCGTGAAAGGCAAACACGTGCGAGTAACGGGAACTAGTTCCTTAATTTCGTTAGAGCCCTTACCAATGTAGTAACGATTAAACAGCGAAAAACAACCTACATTGTGTCGATGCTTAAGAGAATTAATAGAATTGGATACTCTACTGTCCCCAAAGAGCCTCTAGGCTCTCTCCTGTATGCGGTCGAGCAACTGCAAAATAGACTTTGGGGCGCCGGCCGCTACATGATCGTTATATTCCGTTTTCGGACGTATATATAAGTGGTATAAATATTACCGGTTTAGAAAACCGAGTTTTCAAGTGCAAGCTTCTTAAGAAAGTTGAAAAATGTGACTAATGAGTTTATGCATCGTAGGGCATAGGTGGATGCTTTTTCCTGTACCCAGTGGTAAAACCCCCATCAGATGAACATCAACATGACCAGGTGCTACCGTTAACCTTATCGCTTACATATTATGTGAGAGTATGTAGAGAATGTTGTCAAGAGTATTAACGCTTTAATAAAGATGTGGAAAAATTGCAAATTTGTGGAAGTAAGTCTGCTTCCGTTTAGCCGGGAGATGATTATGTGATGTTCTTTCTCCGATCCTATTGCAAGATTGTATTTACCGATCGCGGTCGTTTTCTAAATAACCGATTTATAAAAAAAACTACCGGCACAACATAGCGTGCAGCATCCATTACATCCAGAAAAATTACTGTTTGCAGGGGTTATACGGTGGCGGCTATAAAGCCGGAATCGGTGCCGTCTTACTGTTGCTGGAGATCATATTGCATTACTCATTCGGGTTATTCATTATTTCGGCCAGTAACAAAAGAAAAAGGGGACGAACAGTGAAAGTCCTGATTTTACTTCGTCCATAATAGCCGCTGTGAACAAATGTCAAAAATTATGTTCAATGTTTTTGTTATTTTCCAATAATAAGTTTTTGTTTAATATTTTATTTATTTTATACAATTTGAAGTTCTATTAAACCAAAATAAACTTTATGTATTTTAAACCAAAAATGAAGCGACCAATTTTGAATTAAAAAATCTTTTTAAAATTTATTTTTGTATCTTTGAAGAATAATTTTGACTTCAAGCCAGGGCTACATAGATTAATTTATGAATTAATCAATACATTTTCTTGGCGTGTGTCACCATCATACCGTTTGGGAATGTGCCGGTGATGCTATAGGATGTAAGTTTTAAAAAAAGACACTGAGAATTCGATTTTTTTACTAAAATTTTATTTCTTTTGTTTTTATATTTTGTACAATTGTATGCGGTGGATGTGTTGTAGAAGTCTTCAGTTATCAAGTAAATTTCAAATCCTTGGTTCGACTAATTTAGAAAGTACAAATTTTAAAGATTTCTTAGAGGCACTGCTGAAAAACTAAAATGCATTTGCCATAAAACTAGTTCAAGGTTATTTCTTTGTTCTAAAGTTTTTCTTTTTTCAAATCGTTATCTGTTAAGCGCTAAATGTACTAAAGACTTGAAGCCAGCCTTTAATATAATTAAAATATTTTCTTTATGCTTGTTATGATAAACAAATATCTGAAGAATTTTTCTTTAAATTTAAACGTTTAGATCTTTTAGAATATCACAATTCTTAAACACTTTATTTGCAGCCATGTTACGATGCAAAAATCTACTCACCTCCTTAATAATTTCACCATTTCTAAACATGGTAATCACTAAAGGTTTCTTGGTGAGACGTGTACAAGTTTTATTCCCCACCAAGTTTAACTAAAAATCACAAGAATTTTCCAAAATAAATGCACAAATTTCTTTATTACTCACCTCCTTGACAACTTGCCCATTTCGCATAATTGTAGTAACTACTGGCTTTTTAGTAACACGTGTACAAAATTTACTCCACACCAAAAAGGAGTTAAAACTTAAAATGATAAAAACTTTCCAAAATAACATTTTGCTGGCAATTAAGAAAGACTCTGTGTTTTAAACAAAATAATTTTGCACCACAAAAACCATAAGTTGTTGCTTTCTTCAAAGTATAAAACCAACTAGTTTCAAGATAATACTCAAATAATTTTATTATGAATTATACAAATTATAAAATAAGTAAAGAGTTTGCAAAAATATTATAAAAAATTTTCACAAAACAAAAATTAATACAAAACATTTTTAATTTGAAATAACTTAGAGTTGAATAATGAGCTGTATTTGTTGGTTGGTTGGTTGGTTGGTTGGTATAAAAGAAACAATCACAAAAATTATAATAAAATATATAAAAATACTAAATGGAATGGATTTTTCATTAGTTTACATCACTTCCCGTTTTTGTGCGATATGAGTGAGGCGTTTTGAAAAAATAAATTTTTATAATGTCGTTATTTTATACTCACATTTCGTTCTGAAACTCTTTCATGCTTAAGCCTTTAACACACAACAAACAAAATAACTCTCTCAGGCTTTATTTTAGTTTTTTATTTTAGTTTTTTATTCTATTTCTACTCATACGCATTTTGTATTTATGCGTTGCACATGCAAAAGATCATTTAAGGTTGACCGCTGTTAAACAAAGACCATCAAAAAATAAAACAAAAATAAACTTTAAATACGTATCTTGGTGTTGTAGCCAGCCGCTTAATAACAAATTTCATTCAGATATTTTTAAGTTTTGTTTATTTCCTTTTTTTTCAATAATAATAATAATAATAATAATAATGACGTCACTGTTTTAAAAGGAGAAATAAAATTTTAACAGTGTTTTAAGCCGCCATACTGGACTTTATAGAACTACACTCATCTTCTAAAGATTTTTTATTTTATTTTACTCATTGATCGCTTTAATTAAAACAAAAAATTTTATAACACTCATTAATGCATTTTAACCAAATTTTGTTTAAAATTTAAACAAATTTTGTTTAATTCGGTTAACCATAATTTTGAATCGAATTTTGTTTAAAATATAGGTTACTGCTCTAAAGTCTTTGACCCACTAGCAAATTTTCCAGCTAAAAATTTGCAGAGGATATGACTCAAGAATTTTATTTTCGGTAAAAGACTATACACTGAACGAAAAATATAATCAATTGATTCATTTCAATTGAATATTGAAGCAAAGAGGTTTTAAAAAAAAATTTTTTATTCAGATTTTTTTTTAAATTTCATTAAATGCAAAGAATTTTCTAAAATTAAATTTTGTTTTAGATTGATATTATTGCGTTTATTCCCTTTAATAAACTTTTTCTTATTTTGAGTCCTTTTATTCCAAAATAATAGGGCAGCATTTTGGAGTTTTAAATTAAACGATTTATATATTTTCAATACACACAAAATAAATACGATGGTAACTTTGTTGCCTTTACTCACTGATGACTCAACTTGAATTAATTCATTTGTACAGCAAGTGGTGTTATTATACAGGGTTTTTCAACAATAAATTTGCTTTTCAATTGTGGCAGCATCAACAACATGATGGTTTTGACTTTTAGTTCTTGAACTCAGTTTCGCATACAAATTGCATTAAAATAATTAAAATTCACTATAAAAATGGTGGTTCTGTTAAAATTAGATTTTGTAAAATTCGTGATATTTTCAGAAAATATAAACGTCCTTCTGAGACCGCTATTAAGGATGTGGTCGCTAAATTTGAGATGACAAGCTCGATACAAAATGTGCGAAGGGTTGTTCAACTGAAAATATCGAAGCCGTGAGCCTCAGTGTTGAAGCAGAACCAAATTTGTCAATTCCTCGACGTTTTCAGCAATAGATTCACTAAATTCATTCAAGAAAAGCTGGCTGGTTCTTCTGAAAACTTATTTTTTTTAAACGAAGCCCATTTTTACTTGTCAGGGTAGGTCAAAAAGCAATATTGTGGCATTTGGGCTTCTTAAAATCTTAGAGCGATTATTGAGAAGCCTTTGCATGCTTACCGTCTCTCTGTATGGTACACCGGGTGGTCTGGAGGCGTGATTGTTCCGTTTTTTCCCGAAGATGAACTGGAAATGCGGTAACGATCAGTGGATTACGCTATCGCGAGATGCGTGATAAGATTTACGTCACTACCTAGCAGTATAAGCCATAACCCGACGGTGGATCACAGCATAGTGGGTGATTTGTAGCTTGAATCAGGCCGCCACCCTCACTCTTTGCTTTAGAGTCGGGGACTATTCAACTCCTTGTCCAGAACACATGACAGGCATGCTCACTGGACCTGGATAATTTACCCTGTGTTAACATCAAAAGTGAATGGTTCTGCGAAACCACAAGCACCACGATGCTCCCGAAGGGCCAACGCTAATAAAAAGTCAGATTACAATAGCTAAAAAGCCAAAAGCTGAACTCTGGGGCTTACCGATTCCCGTGAAAATAACATGGAGGTGTACAGTTGGTTCCTGCTAGCCTTTAGGCGACTGGACTCCCTTTTACCCCCGGTGACACATCAAGTTATATCAATGGTAGGGCTATCGTGAGATATTGACAACTAAATTTTGCCATGTTATAGACGGCATGGATATTACTGATATGTGGTTTCAACAGGAGTGTGTCAAATGTCACACAGTCAATGAAACGTGCAATTTATTGCAAACCAATTTTTCCGATCCCAAAATTTTACGATCAGCAATTAAGTGGCAAGCCAGATCGTGTGATTTAACACTACTCGATTATTTTTTGTGGGGCTTTGTTAAGAACTCAGTCTATACGGAGCTAATTGAACCAATTTCAGCATTAAAGCTAAAAATCCGTGATGTGATTAACGAAATACGATCGCCATTTTGCCAAAAAGTGATTAAGAACTTGATAAAAGAATTGTCATTTGTTAGCTTGGTCTTAGGGGACATTTGGCAGATATAATTTTTAAATAAATTAATCAACATCTTTTTTTGTTTAAAAAAAAACAAACTTCTTGTTAAAAAAACTCTTTAGTAAAAGTTCAATCGACTACTTTCCCTAATAGCCCTTGTGATACCAATAATAATTTTGGTTATGTGCTCAATGAAAGCCTAAAACATTGTATACCTGTGTGTGAGCAATACTGTGAAAATTGTTTATCTATAATTTGCTCTGATAATTATTTATGAGAAGTTTAACAATTAATAAATTTATATTTAAAAATTTCAGCAAACATTTCTCAGTCTAATACTTTTTAGTTTTTTATTTTTAGTTTAATTACAGCTTAATATTAATCTCTTGACCTCTAGAGAAAGCTTTCAAAAGAAACATTGTATAGAATTTTAAATCAATGCAAAAAGAACCGGCGCCTTTTTTTTTTTTGTTCTAAGTTTTTATCAGCGTTTCTAGAGCTAATGCTGGTCGCTAATGTAAGGAAACAAAAGGCGGTATAGATCTAAGCTTAATTACTCATAGAACTAAATATAAACAAATATTTAAAACTAGCTTGACACACTTGTATGAAATTAGCACACATATAAAATTGTATATAAAACCTTTTCTTTATCTGAGTTAAGCTCCATACAAAAGTATTTGTTTTCTTTCGTGAGCGCAGTACAAATAGTAAGAAATCCAGTTTTGGATTTTTCAATTGATTTGAAAAATATTTATTAAATGGATATTTACTTATAAAGGATTTTTCAATTAGAAGTTTGTTTTCTAAAACAAAATAAAACAAAAAAATTTAGATTAAGATGATTAAAACTTTTATTGTATTACGGAGAGAAAAGTTCAGCAATTATGAATGAATAATAATATCTGGCAATTGTCCACCACGACCACGCTGACAAATGCCGATTCTTTCATTAAAATTTTTAATTACTTTTTGGTAAAATTGCAGGCCTGTTTCGTTAATCACATGACGGATTTTGAGTTTTAAGGCTGAAATCGATTCGATTGGCTCCGTATAGACTCTATCCTTAACATAGCCCCAAAAAAATAATCCAGTGTTGTTAAATTACTCGACTTAACCGATGATTGTCGTGAAATTATGCGATCTATAAATTTGATTTGCAAAAAATTGATCGCTTCATTGGCTGTGTGACATGTGGCATCATCCTGTTGCAATCATATGTCAGTGATATCCACGTCGTCAATAATTGCCCAAAACTAAGGAGTTATAATCTCGCGATTGCGTTATCTATTGGCCGAAAAAAAAACAATCTAAGCACGTCTCCTCACCAAAATAGCGCAACATGCAGTGACATGTTGAGCATGCAAAGGCTTCTCAATAATCGCTCTAAGATTTTCAGAAGCCCAAATGCGGCAATTTTGCTTGTTGTCACACCCTGACATGTGTAAATCGGTTTTGCCTGAAAAAGTGATTGCTTCAGCCGGTTGTTCCTGAATGAATTGAGCGAATCTACGGCGATGTGAATGGTCGGCCCATTTCAATTCCTGCACCAATTGAGCCTTGTAAGATTTCAAAGACAAATCCTTCCGCAAAATTCGCCATGTGGTGGTTTTGGATAACCCCAATTGTTGAGAACGTCGAGGAATTAACAAATTTAGATCTGCTTCAACACTGTGGTTCATGGTTTCTACGTTTTCAGTTAAACAATTCAGTCGAATACGCGTTGGTGTTCCAACATTTTGTATCGAGCCTGTCTACTCAAATTCAACCACCAAATTCGTAATAGCGATTTCATAAGGACGATTTTGTGCTCCAAAAATATCATTAATTTTACAAAATTAAACTTCACCAGAACCACCATAGTGGATTTCAATTATTTTAAAGCGATTTTCGTGCGAAATTGATTTCATTGTAACAATTGCCAATGCATCTACTACAAATAACTCAAAAAACCAAATATCAAAACTATTATGTTGTTGGTGTTATCACGATTCAAAAACAAACTTATTGCTGAAAAACCCGTTACAAGTTCCAAACACAAGTATTTATTTTCTTCGCTAAGTTCATTAGAAATAGTACAAAGTCCAGTTTTGGATTTATCAATTGATTTGAAAAATATTTGTTAGATGATGGTTATTTACTTAAACAACTTTGAATTATTATTAAAATAATTCCATTTAATTTTACTAAAGAGGTTAGAAATGGTAAAATTGCTGTTAAACTATGATTGTGGACATAAGTAAAAGATTCTGTAATGCGTTTTACAAATAATGGGACTTACAAGTTCGACTTCTGCAATTACGTTAAACACAAGGATTGTCGTCGTTAGAATATTTAATAAATTAAAATCCGAAGCTGTAATTATATCGTGCAGTCTTTATGTATCAAACAAAATATATCAGTGGTTATTGTTCTGTTAACTTAGTTGTATAATAAAACTGTTGAAAAACTTAGAAACGAAGGTGGTAGTTTATATCTTTCTGCAGCTGACCACAATCGAATTCAAAAATTTCTAAACACCAATTTGAGCGTAATAAATGATGCTGGTCAACATTTACCTACGAATTTAAGAGCCTATGAATTGCTATTCCCGGAATATGCTAAATATGTTCATGCGAAACTCCAATGGGTGGCACTTGCTACACTCTACTGGGTGGCACTGCTACACAACTTGTAAAAACTTGCAGCTAGTGCCAATATTTTGCATTACTAAGTGCGTCCCTTGGAGGTTATAATTGTGATAATTTGTTATGAGCTTGAATTTTGTGTTTACACAATCGAATGAAAGGGTGTACCCAAAGTGACGTGATTTTTTGAAATATATTGTAAGTTTTTGAGCTGGTGTATATAAAACTATGTCCGCTATAACAAAAAGTTTAAAAAAACTTTAAGTTAAAGCTGTTCCAATTTTGGCCACAAAGTGCAGACACTTTAAGTGTACGTATTTGTATGACTACCATAACAGAAAAAAAAATATATAGAGCGTAATAAATTGTTTGGGTTTGTTCCGCCGGTAAATGAATTAATGTTTTTAATTCCTCCCCTTAACGTCCTACCCGGGTGTTTGTTTGTGAATGGCAAGCGCTTTTGATGTCAATACATCATTATCAAGCCACGCACTGGCGGGTCAATATTTCTGATCCAGGTATTTATCCTATAATCGTCGTATCTACCTATGTAGTTACAATGTCAGCCATCTGGCGTTTTTATGAGGGGATTAATTTATGTATTTTTGTTCTTATTTTGTTGTACAGCTATGTATGCCTATCTAAGGGTGTTTTCCTTTTGTTTGAGTTTATGATAAGTTTTAGTGGCGTGAAAATTGAATCTGAGTTTGTGTTTACCTGTTCGTTAATAATGACGCTGTCAAAAGTTTTTGTTTTATAGATTTCGATGTTTTCAAGTATGTCTAGTCTTCGTCCTTTTGTGCTAGGATGCAGTAGAGTCATACACTTACATTTTTTTTTAGTAAGTATCCGTGATTTTCAAGGTGCAATACAAAGTTATATATATACAGCGTTCCTATAGTGGCGTGTTTTTAAAATATGTATTAGTTTAAACAATTAGAATTTTGCCTACTATAAAGTAGCAGTTTCTATAGAGACTCGATAATTGCCCTGTGAACATTATCCCATAGTTTTTAAACCTTTAGAAATATACGAATTAAATTTTTAACAACAAATAACAAATATAAAATTGTTCGGAAGCCAATGTGTGTGAAAACTTAGCGGACTTCATCGAACGTTTGCCTTATTTTAGTCGGTTGACTATAGCAAATAAAAACGAAAATTTATTTTATTTAAACGTTTTTTTTAGGTTATTTTTGAAATGTAATTAATATAATTAATGCGGTTCAAAGATTAGATATGTTAGTTGGCCTTCAGAAATAATAATTTTATCCAAAACTATTTGAGGATTCGATAAATAGAAAAAATTTAATCGACTATTTTTTTTAAATAAATATTAATAAAATTGATACCTTTTAGGCCTTGTTATATAAACTAAATATTTTATTAAATTATTTTCAATTAAATTTTAAAATTTAATTAATTTCAAATAATTTTAAATAATTTTCTAATTTATTCGACAAGCAAAGTTAATAGAATAAAGGTTTACAATTTATAGAAAGATCATTTAATAATGTTATAATCCTATGATTAAGTAATTAATTGTACAATGACAATAATTATCCTTATTTGAATGACAAGCAATTAATACAATTAAAGTCACAAAACATTTTGATTAATAGGAAGCTGACATAAATGTTTTCAATATTTTAGTTCTCTGCGTGCTATTTTTACAATCTAGCGAATATATTTAAATAATCTTATTACTATGGGAACATACAGAGTTTATTGACCAATTTGTTTTATCTATAGAAATTAAAGAGGATTCTTTGATTGCCTGTTGATACATTTGTTTGTAATTTTATTATATAGGAAAAACAAGTGATTAAAAATAAATCTCTGAACTTAAATAAATCTGAAAGCTAAAAAGAAACAATAAGTGCCATCAAATATTTTTTTGGGGAAGTAAATAAAGCTTAACTTCTCTGCTTAACTGTTACTTAATTGAATTCAGCAGCCTCACTGCATTATTTTCCAAAAATTTTTAAAACCAAAAGTTTTAAGACTCTTCAAGAAGCATGATTTTATTTTATTTCTTCTTTATGCCAGCCAGAGTTTTCCTCAATATCCTAGTTAAGACTGGAATATTTTTTTTTATGAAAGGATTTTTTTTATTCCATTATTTATATCTGGTTATAGAAATAATGTTGCCAACTACAAATTTATTGCTAAGACCTTTCCCATAAAGTATGGTCAATGTTGGTTCCTGATTCCTATAGGACTCAAAAAGTTCGTTTTAGCACGCTTACTTCCAAAGAAATTATTGTTTCATTTGCTGTGCCACTGGGCAGCCATATGGGTCATATATTATTTAACTAATTTATTACTAATCTACCCATTTCCATTAAATACTCAAACGTCTATTATATGTACACGTCTTGAAAATATTTCGAACATATTATCGTCACGGCAAGCATATGCTCCTGCAGTAGGACTTAAATGCAATTAATTCCTGGTGTTGAACCTTAAAAATTGCAAAGACATGTATTTCTTCCAAAGATGTCATACAAAGATGTTATAAAGAGGAAAATTTTCTGAATTAGCAGGCCAAAAAAAATCGAATCCAAGGAAGATTTTTCTGAAAGTGGCAGCATAAAGAGTAAAAGCATAACTGTCAATGAAAGCTCTTTATATAATTTAAACGATTACGAGCTTAAGAAACTCAAATGAAGTTTCAGATTTTGGTATTTTATTCAATGCTTAATTAAATTTTATACAGCATATTTCATTAGCCACTAACAAAGCACGTGCAGTTCTTGGATTTATAAAACGCTGGGCGAAGAAGTTTAGTGCCCCGTATGCCACAAACTATTTTTATACTTCTCTAGTCAAAACTATTCTGGTATTAAGTCCATAATAATAACGTGGCCTCGGTGCAATAGCAGTTAGAGGCTTAGAATAGAATTCCTTAATTCTGCCATTCCACACTAGCAGACTGACTCTAGTAAAGTTGCTAACTCTAAAAAGCTGAAGAATAATGTTAAATGTTACCTTTCTTTTAAATTTAATCACACCTCATCTCATCACCAAGTTCAAGTAACCGAAACATTTAGACTGAATTTTATTTTTGTTCAGATTGTATTAAGAGCGAGTATTGAGAAGCCTTTGCATGGTCAACGTGTCACTGTATTGTGCGCTATGTGGTATGGAGTCATGATTGGGCAGTTGATTTTCGAAGATGAGACTGGAAATGCAGTAACGATCAATGGCTAATGGTATCTCGTAAATCGTGGTTACCACTGACATGTGGTTTCACCAGGATGCTGCCTCATGCCACACAGTCAATGAAATGATCAATTTATTGCAAACTAAATTTTCCGATCGCATAATTTCACAGCAATCAGCAGTTAAGTGACCAGCCAGATCGTATAATTTAACACCACAGGGGTAATGGGACATGTTCTCAAAAACGCAAAACGCTTAAAATTGGCATTTTCGTTTTAAAATAATATCTTACGTTTTGAAGACACAAAATAGGTGTTCTGACAAACGCTAAGCACTTAATATTTGCGATTTCAACTCGCAAGCATTTACTGAAGTGAACTGATTGAGTGTGCTTATATAAAACATTGAAGACAAAATAAAATGGTTCACAATTAAATTTTAATATGTTTTCTTTTTATTTCAACAAAAATTTAAAGCAATTTTACACTATTTAAATTGAAAATACCAATTTAAAAATTGCTCTTTTTTTTGTTAAGTTGCTGTCTCAATTGTTTACTTTAAAACTGCTGATTAAAAGATCAAAAAGAAAAAAAAAACAAATCGCCAGCAAAACGTACGATTTACAGAACATCTAAAATTGAAATTGGCGTTTTTAAGTCGCCTGGCGATTTAAAAACCTTGCGATTGCGAGAACATGCCCGTATGTTAAGGAGAGAGTCTATACGTAGCCAGTCAAAACAATTTCAGCCTTAAAATTCAAAGTCCGTGATATGATTAAAGAAATAGGATCATTATTTTGTTAAAAAGTGATTCAAAACTTTAGGGAAAAAATCGACATCTGTCAGTATGGTTGTGGTGGACATTTCCCGGATATCATTTTTTATTCATAATTGCTGAACTTTTCCTAATACAATAAAAATTTTAATTATCCTTACCTAAATTTTTGGGTTTATTTTGTTTTAGAGAAAAAACTTCTTGTTGAAAAGCCCTTGACGATCACGAAAATAATCATGCAATTGGTCTTCACCTAGAGAGCTACAACCGAAATGCTGCAAAAGGGTTATACACGAGACCATTAGTTCGAATCCTCTCAGAGCCACACTATGTTACGTACAGATGGGATTTCCATCAAATAATCTTTAATCTTTTAATAACGAATAAATTGATTTTAAAATTTTAAATGCCTTTTAACGTTATAATATAAAAATATAAAGCAAAACGGGTTGTAGCATTTTAAAAATAGCAAGTGCAACCAAATTTTTGTCATTTAAATGCTGCAAGTACCTCAAACGAAATATATGTAGAAAATAAGTGCTGTTATCAATTGCAAAGAAAAGTTCATTGGTTGCTATATTTTATAAATATTCTTATAATTATTTTCATAATATTATTTTCATTTATTTTTTGTTTTTAAATAAAAATTAATTAACAACATCAATCACCAATACCAAATAGAAAAACAGCCAGCCCGGCAAGTTATAATACATCAAATACTACTTCACACATTTGTAAAACTCATACAATACAGAGCCATGCATATGATTTCGTATTTAATAAATACAAACAACAAAAACAAACAAACAAACAAGTCTTATAAAATAGATAAGAACAGAAATTATTTTATGTACAAAACAATAAATGCAAATGGAAATGAAAAAAAAAGACCGAAATTAAAAAACTTTTCTGATTGTTAAAATCCTAAATGAATTCAATTTGTTGAAGGCTGCACTTAAGAACGGTCGTTTGTTGAAAATTATAATATTATTAATAAAAAAAAATTATATATGAAAACAATTAAAATATAATTATTAAAATAATTGACATATTAATTAAATAAGAAAAAAAAGTTAAAAAAATTATAAAAATAAAAAGAAATTTAAAATGAAGTGTTTAATTTTATTAATTTTCCTAATAAGTGTTCAAAATGTTGTGGAGGTTATGACCTGCACTGAAACAATATCGTAAGAATTAATTCATTTAACTTTTAAGTTCGTTTTTGTTTAAAACAAAAAATATATATTAAAATTTCAATATTTAATTCTATTTTGTACACATGTTTTGTTAATTTAGCATTATAAAATATCGGGTTTCATTGGTGACAATGCGTAAATATCGGCAAACAGGTGATGAAGATTGTACAAATTTTGAGTGTGATAATCCTTTAGTGTTGAGACCTATACGTGAGACTTATAAGGATATACGAGAAATATGCTGTGAAGGCTATGTAGAACATGCCGAATCAGGGTAAGTAAAATAAAAATAAATTTTAATATTATTCGAAAGTAAAATTTTAAGCTTTTGAATAACGTAAATAATAGCAGGGACTTCGGTTGATTTTAATAAAATCAATCAATTTTTGTGTTAAAAGTATAATTAAATTCAAAACCTTCCGTATAAATTCAGTGTCTGATCATAATTTTGACAAAGGTTTTAAAAGTCGATAATAAATAATTGGCTTTTTATGATCACATTTTTCTCTTAGTCAAACGTAGGAAGGATTCTTTTCATTGCATTTATTCAGCATGTGAATTTTTATTTTACTCCACTGCCATGCTCGCTCTCAGTTTATTTTTCTTTTGTTTCTTATTTTATGGTTTTTATTATTATTTTTATTATTCATTATCCCAAGATCTTCTGCTTACTCAGCAGCTTCTGTTTACAAGCACGTAGCTCGTGCAAAATTATAGTATTACTATGAACAGACATCAACTATTCGCTTTTTGTTTAGAAGCATACACCACTAACTGATACAACTATCTAGACGAAGATCTATGCTGGCATAGACTCCTCTACTAATATAAACTACCAATCATCACTCTCTTTCTTTAGTTTAGCAAGGCTAGCAGGCAGGTCCTTCAGGCGATGATTTCCACGCTTCTACTATGTTAACTCTTCCAAAAAAATAGTCTACTTTTATTATCCAGCTTGCGGCTTAGACCTTTAATCACTTGCAGGTCTTATAAATGCCAAACAGGCACCAACTTCTCCTTCGCTTCTTTATCAGCCGTGATTGCAGACAATTTTAAATTGAATTAAATTTTTCTTCTAGCAACACTCCGGAGAAATGATTTTCGCCTTTTAAAATTAAACATTTTTAAACTAAGAAGCAAAGGGAAAAGCATTATTTTCTCTATACCAAAATTTATTACTTTTCTATATATGCGGCCGACATGAGCCGCTATTGGTATTGAACTCATGAACTAAGTTTGGTATTTTGTGTTTTACACAGCAAGGGCTTACTTTTACACATGCAACTTTTCTCTATACGAAAATGTATTACTTTTCTATATATGCATGCATGTCCGCCACTGTTGGGATTGACACCATGAAATAACTTTGGGATTTTGTGTTTTACCCAGCAAAAACTTACCTTTACCCACGCAGCTATAGCTCCTTCAGACGATGACTTCCACATGCTTTCATTATGTTGACTCTTCCCAAAAAATAATTCTCCTTTATTATCCAGCTTGTGTCTTAGACATTCAATCACCTACATATCTAATTAGATCCAGACAGGCACCTGTCCTTCTCCAGTTTATCAGACGTGATTGTAGACAATTTTGTATTAAATTTAATTAAATTTTTCTTCTAACAAGACTCTAGAGAAATTTATTTCGCCTTTTTAAGTAAAATACTTAAGCAAATATAATGCTTTTCTCTATATGCAAATTTAATACTTTTCTATATACGCATACATGTCCACCACTATTGATATTGAACTAATGAACTAATTTTGGGATTTTGTGTTTTATACAGCAAATACTTACATTTTCCTCTGCAACTACCGCGCTCAATTAGTGTCTGATAGCTAATTGTCTTATAATTCTATTCACACAACCACTATAGTTATGATAGCAGAAACTTTATTCGACACTAAACGCATACTGACAACAACAATAATAATAGTTTGTTTTAGCATATTCATAAGGATTGCCAGATTATATTTTTCTAAGAATTATTACTCCTATAAAAGTCTATTAGAAGAATGATTAACTCTAATGCTTTGCAGCTGATTTCTAGAATGACAATTTCAAACTGAAAATAAAAAGAAATTCTTGATTCCGATTTTACATTATTTATTTACTGTTAACTATTGAGTTCCTTGTATAGAATATTTTAAACAAATAAAATTAAATGTCATAGACTTATTTCAAATATTTTGTTGTCACAAGTTTTGAAAGATATAAATGCCCAAAATTATTAATTTCTAAAATTTTGCTGCAATTCACGATTTTTCTATTTTATAAAAGATAACTTTACCTTAAATATTTTTAGTAAGAGAAACATTATTATGTAGAATTGTTTAATTTTTATGAATGTGTTCCCACTATACCTAGAAATGTGAAAATCATGTGTTTGAAAATATTATGAACAAGTTTAATGTTGCCTCAGCCGTTATTCAGGCACGACACGCATATGTTAATAAATTATAAAGATAATGGGCTCTAGTTTAAAAGCATTATTTCTTTTAGCTCAAGTATTTTTTATAGAGTCTTAAAAAAGTTAAGAAGAGAACTCAAGTGTTTAACTTTCGGTTTATAAGGTTTGTGGCGATTAGAAACGCCAATAATACTCAGATATCTAGAGTGGCTCCATTGTAAATTATACCAAGTGAAGTAGGGTGTAGTTGCCCCTTTTAATAAAGTATTATAAAATATTAAATTTAGATATTTAGGTTCCAGTAGTGGAATAAAAAAATTTACGTAGACTTTGGAATCCCGGATGAGTGTTAAATTACCTGAATTGGTCTTATTATTCCGAACAAAATATGCACTTTAAAGCACATGCCAGTTTTAGGGAGTTGTTGTACTATCTAAGCCCAGTTATCTTTGTAACTCATATTTTCATTGAAATAATTTAACCCCAGAAAGCGAGAGAGAGAGAGAGAGAGCATTTTACTTCTTTATCTTTCGTTTTATACAAGAATTTGCAGTTTTTTAAATATTTCTAAAAGTTATAAATGAAGTAAAACGAAAGAAATATAATATTATTAAAAAATTCAAAATTTCAATATTTTCTAATTCACTATTTGATATTCGTTTCCCCAATGGAAACTTTCAGAAATTTAATTATTTCCCTGATTGTTGCTAAGAAACTTTTGTTTAAATTCTGGTTTAAACCAGTGATTGCAAAACTTTATTTTTATTTTCGAAAAGTTTAACAGTTTTTAGCTTTAACTTACTTAAGCATAACATAGGAGCCCATGTACTTTCAGTAAATATTTACAGGAAGACTTATTGCTTATTCTGTATAGTAAAAATTCAATCGACTACTTTCCGAATATACAAAATTTTCAAATTCTTATTCACTGTGCATTTTTTGTTTTGTGACATCTCTCCGACCTTTCGTATTACGATTATAATTATATATATATCATAACATCACCCACTTTTTTTATGTAATATCAGAGAACGAATGTATTTTTCTATCAGTTTGGTGACCTTGCATTAGTGGTTACAAAAAGACATTAATTCTGTTCTTACAAGCGACTAACTCGCTTGAAAAATTTGTACAAAAAGCACTTTGTTTTCTCAAGAAACTTGTACGCCTGTAATATTTGAACAATGTTATCGTTAGTATTCCCTATCAGTTTAGGCTTTTATTCCAAAGACCAAAAAAGAAAAAAAAACTTTTATAACTACAAATCCTAACTATTCCACTTTTCTTTAAATGTCTTTTTCATATCCTTTCTCACACAGTGAATGTTTACCATCGTGTGTCGATTGCAATCATGGAAAATGTATACGGCCCAACATATGTCTTTGTGATCATGGCTATCAAAATTATAAAAATTCTACAATTTGTGAACCGCTCTGCCTGGAAGCTTGTGTAAATGGCAAATGTACGGGGCCGGAAGAATGTACTTGCAATGAAGGTTTCGCCCTGGTTAGTGGCAGTAAAACAGAATGTCAGGCTACTTGCAAAGATGTTGATTGTACGAATGGCCGCTGTGATACCAATAATAAATGTACCTGCAATTTTGGCTATGTGTTCAATGAAAGCCTAAAACGTTGTGTACCTGTGTGTGAGGAACCCTGTGAAAATGGTGTATGCAGTAAACCGAATGAGTGTACTTGTAATCCTGGCTATATTTTACGTTTGGGGACAATAAACAAATGTGAGCCCGTGTGTTCGAGTGGCTGTATGAATGGCGTATGCAAGGCTCCCGAAGTTTGTGAATGTAAGGATGGTTATGCAAATTTTGGCGGTCTTAAATCGCAGGCCTGTATACCGCAGTGTAAGGAAAAATGTGTAAATGCTTTCTGTACGGCTCCCAATCAATGTACCTGCTTTGAGGGTCATGCCTATCGTAATGGTTCCAGAATTTGGTGTGAACCTACATGTGCTAAAGATTGTGAAAATGGTTTTTGCAGCGAGCCGGGCAAATGTGAGTGTCATGAGGGCTATGAAAAGGCAGATGCTCATCGTTGTTCCCCCATTTGTAAAGAAGAGTGTGTAAATGGTTTTTGTTCGGCACCAGACACTTGTAAATGTAATGAGGGCTATGTGTATACAGATAACAAGGAGAAGGTATGTGAACCTTATTGTCCGAAAGGCTGTAAGAATGGCAATTGTACTGCTCCGGGTATATGCACCTGCAATACGGGCTATCAATCATTACTGTTCTATCACTGTATACCAATTTGCAATAAACCCTGTCTTCATGGCACCTGTACAGCGCCAGATACCTGTAGATGTTTTATGGGCTATAAGCCCAACCCCAAAAATCCTTATTTATGTGAACCGATTTGTAATTTTGATTGTGGTCATGGCAAGTGTATTGCTCCCGGTATCTGTAATTGTGATCCGGGCTATGAAAAGAAATGGCTGACTGGCAAATGTGAGCCTCATTGTCCCCAGAAATGTGTTAACAGTGTTTGTTCAGCCGGCGGAGTTTGCCGTTGCTATGAGGGCCATCGGTTACGTGAAGGCTCTAATAGCATCTGTGATCCGGTGTGTTTACCCAACTGTATTAACAGTAATTGCGTCGAGCCACATACCTGTGAGTGCTGGGATGGTTTTGAGGATACTAAGTTTTGGAATTTATGTGTGGCTCGCTGTCGTCCTTCATGTGAAAATGGCAAATGTGTAGCGCCCAACAAGTGTTCATGTAATGATGGCTACCGTGTTACTAACTCATCTACGCCTCACAGTTGCCAGCCAATATGCCACGAGACCTGCATTAATGCTGAGTGCCGTACACCCGATAAGTGTGAGTGTTTAGATGGTTATCGCTTTTTACCCAATAGCACAGTAGAATGTGAACCTATATGTGAGCAATCTTGCGAACATGGACAATGTGTGGCCCCCAACTTATGCAGTTGCAAAACTGGTTTCATATCACGCATCAATTCCAATACTGGCTTAACGGAATGTGTGGGCTATTGTAATGAATGGAATTGTCGCAATGGTACTTGTGCCACCTCCACTCTCTGTAAATGCCCTGAAGGCTGGATATATGATGCCCTAAGAGGCCTGTGCGTTATGGATGATGTTACACGAGAACAAATCTATAAGGGGTTAGTATAAAAAATATATTAGCTTTACAGTGTAAACTTATTTGTAACTTATTTTATTTTTGCCAGAAGCGTTCCCGTATCCCGCTGGACTGTAGCCACAATAGCTATTATACTCTTTAGTGTTTGTGTGTTAGCTCTTATAATGATCTTTCGGGAAATAGCACGCCGAAGATTGAACAACAAACAGCAAGTGCGTCTGATAGAAAATCCTTCGTTTGGAGTTTTGATGCCCAAAGATCGTTGCTATGCTGACGAGGAGGAAACAGATACTACCCAAGAGTTAAGCAGTTAAATTGTGATTCAAACAAATTATTTACAAATTTGTTTAATATATATTTTTATTGAGAATGTAGAATATTCTTTTTACTTTAATTTAATTTAATTTTTTCTTTTTGTTTAAATTATTGAAAATTATTTGCTGCACATATTTTTATTTTTTTTATTTCATTTATCACTGGCATTTTTCTTTCTCAACATAAATATCGTGTTTTATACATTTTACTTATAAATACTCTTGGTTAAATAATGAGGGTTTACATAAATAGTTATTTATGTTTTGATTATTAAATTATATTTGAATTATTAAGTTTTTTATTTTCATTTTAAATTACTTTTGTTTGTGTGTGTATGTGTTTTTTATTCAAATCTTTATTTTTATAATTTAGTTTTTTAAATAATAAATAAAATGCTTGGCATTAAATTAATTATAATACTATTGTTCTGTTTTGCTACGTTGACTATATAAATTATTTAAAACTAAAGAACATATGTACAATTGACTTAAATAACCAAAAAAGAAAGATTGTTAGAACAAAAGTTCGGCGTTAGAAGAACTATTTTAGCAAGCAAATTCCATAAATGTGAAAGAAGTGGGTCCTTACTTGATGTCTTAACTAAATTCGGAATTTTAAATCCCAGGCGTACAGTTGTGCTTTGTTAATACAATATATAAAATTATAAAGAAATAATTTTAAAAAAAAACTTGTTAACCACAATACATCACTGTTAAAAGATACAACACAACACAATATTTTTATGAGAGTGACCAGCCGTTAGTATTGATACCATTAAATTTATATAATTGCGAATATTTGTGCGCGACAGGAATTTATTTGCTTCGATATCTGTTAAATTTTATGAACAACACTTCTAGCAGACCACATATCAAGTTTTCATCTAAAGACATACACTGTTATACAATTTTAAATCAATAACTAGCACAGGGTGGCCGCCGGAAAGGTATACTAATTTTTTGGAATACATCAGTCTTGACAGCTCATATTTGGCAGTCGTTTTAATGTTAAAATCGTTAAAACATGCTATCAAAAATAATCATCGCTTACTGTGACGATGAGAAAATTGCGTGAAATTTTTTGGAGAAACAACGTGCCAACAAAACGCACTGTTTACCGTGTAGTGAATGATTTCGAAGAAAGGGTCTGTAGGTGATGAGTCCAAGCATGGACTTCAGGGTAGTACAAGATCAGCTGAAAACATTACTGCTGCTCAAGAATATGTTTAAAACAATCCATCAACGCAATTGAATGCGGTGTTCTTTGAACACTTCTTTCCATAACAAGTTATTTCAAGAAATTGTGATGTTGTTCTTTGAACACAGCATCCAAAGAACAACTCTGGCTACAATTTTGCACAAGGGTTTGAATTTGTTTTCATATAATATTCAGCTGATGCAAGAGTTTCTTCTACAAGACCATTAACACTGTCGTGCATATGCCAAGAGGATGTCATAGCTCGTCCATCATAACCCCGATTTTCATTAAAAATCATAATGAGTGACGAGGCTAATTTTCATTTGAATGGATATGTGAATAAACAGAGTAGTCGGTTCTGGGGAATGGGAAACCCTCAAGTTATTCAACAGCCATCTTTGCATGCATTAGAAATGATAGTCAGGAATAATTATCGGACCTTACTTCTTTAAAAATTAAAACTTCGTAACGATACCTGTGAATGGGGAGCGATATCGATATCATTAAAAGTGACAGTCTGGTGTGCCCCCCGGAAGCACATTGATATGTCTTAATAGAAACTCACTATCATTACAAGTGTCAACAGGGATAAAAACGGAGTCCAGTCTCCTAAAGGCTAGCAGGAGCCAACTGGGCAACTCCACGTTATTTCCGTGGGAATCAGTAAGCCCCAGAGTTCAGGTTTTTAGCTGTTCTCTGATTGATTATTGAGGTTGGCCCTTCGGGAGCATCGTATTGGTTGTGGTTTCGCAGACTCTCATGAAATGTTTAAAGAAGCAGAATCATTCACTTTTGACCGAGAATACAGGGTGAATGATCCACCTCCAGTAAGCATGCTATATCATGTCTGCTGGACCAGAAGTTGGAAAGTTTCCAACTCTTCAGCAAGGAGTGGGGGTGGCGGCCCTGTTAAGAACTTCCGAAATTGCAACTAGGAGTGACAAGAGGATACAGATATTCGACGGCTTCCTAGTGTGTGGTGAACGCTTTCCAGTGGTTTGATCCACCATAAGACTATGGCTCACACGGCTAGGTACTGACATAAATCTTATCACGGTGTCGGGAGGGATTATTCTTTGAAAATGTCAACAGCGTAACGGTAACTTAAGACAACGCATACAGCCAATACAATGGAATTACTGCGAGACCTCTTTCCACAACAAGTTATTTCAAAAAATGGTGATGTTGATTGGCCTCCACGGTTGTCTGATTCGACTGCTCCGGACTTCTTTGTGTGGGGATATCTGAAAAGCAAGGTTTATGCCAACAAATCAGGAACTCTTGAGCAACTCAAACAAAATATTCATGATGAAATTAATGAAATACCGCGTGAAATGTGTGAGAATGAAAATGATGAAAAATGTGCACAAAAGGGCTCCCATTTATGAGGCTAACAGAGGCGAACATTTATCTGATATTGTGTTCCATACATAATTGCCGACATTAAATAAAACATTTATTAGTATAAGATTAATTTTTTTTCATTTAATCAAAAGTTATTATCAAAGTAGTATACCTTCCCGGCGGACACCCTGTATATGCCCAAATAAAATTTTTTGCACACTCTTAGAACAACAAAGGACGTAAATGAAACATTTGACTTTTCGCTATTTAGTTGCTTTGATTACCTATAGAAGCGTGCATTTGCATTGTATAGTTCCCTAGAAAAACGTAAGTATTTCACTGTAATAAACAAAGCAATTAGCAAACGCTTGTGAACCGTTTTTTCATCAGGCTTACTTTCATACCCTGTATATTAGTATGCGAAAGAAGATATGTAAACAAGCTATACACTATATGATTCCGCTTATATATACCCATCTGGCAGTCCCGTTTAACAGAGACGTGAAAGTAATTCATACGAAAAGGAACTGGTACAGCTGAACTATATATAGTTTGCAATAATCAACAAGTTACTTTACGAACTTTACGAAAAATATAGATTATTTGTTGAAATTTTTGTAACCTTGTCTAGGCCCTAAAAGGGTAACAGACTTTAAAGATGAAGAATAAGATTCGCCATCTTTATAAGTAAAGAAGAGCTAATGTATGCCTTCGAAATGACTGCGTGTTTTTCGGACCTATGTTAAAATATTAGAAGTTTAATAAACTTCAGCTGGAGGTAGAATTTTTGTTTAGTTCAATATATCGTATATATAGTCTGTGATCAAATCAAATACCCTTGAATGTAACCTTTTCCTACTATTTTCTGTAACCGACTTATCACAATGGGAAAGCATTTAACTTATCGTTACAATGCTGGTGTGGTAATAAAATGAAATTTTGCAAAAAACTGAATTTCAATATAGATTCACTCCGATATTTCCCTGTTAAGAAAATATCGCCATATTTAGGCCGTGTTTTCGTTTGAAAAACAAATACAGCTATAAAATAATGGCCCGGTTTCGGTTTGTGGCTACTAAAATCTATATAAAAAATCATATATTATCAAATGAAATAATCGGGCCTGAGTTAAATATTTATCGAAGAACACAGCGACACAGCTAAGTTCCCTAACGAAATAGTGTTGGAGAAATAGCTACAAGTTAAAATGGGTAATCGATACATATCGGTAACATTATTGCTTAAAAATGCAGTCATGCAAATGAATGCTGTTTTAAGAAACTAAACCTATCAACGGTTTCACTCTTGCCTTTAGAAAAGATAGGATTTTTCAATTGAATTCTCACTCACTATTTCCTTATTATTATTCCTCTTTCAGCGCTTAATTGTCATCAAACAATCTTTCTTTCTCCTACCTTTTTTTTATTAAAAAATAATTTACTATAGAAAAACTTTATCTTGTACATGAAAACTTAATTTACAAATTACGAGTATTGTCCTTTGTTTTTGACTTTTGCATCATGGTGGCTTATCTTGAGGTCTTGGCAGTGTTTCAGGCGGTTCTTGTTCTTGTGGCAGTTTTTGCGTAAATACTTGAGTGGTGGTGGTGGATGGTGCAGGTGTGTCAGGTGTTGCAGCAGATGTATTTTGCCGACAAGATGTTGAGGTATTCATAACACAGGAGTTTTCATTTTGTGGTGGATTTTCTAAATTAGCATAAAGACCAGTTATACTGGACATTAAACCAGAATCGCCATCTTCAATAATAATAGAACTATCAGCCGCTGAAGGTATAGTGGGTAAAAAGCGTACACCCAAACGAGGCGGTGAAGTATCCTCTTCCTCCTGAACAGCTTCTTGGCGTACTAAGCGGGGTTTGGGTAGGGAAGAAGAAAATTGCTGATGGGGTACTTTGCTGCTGTGGGCTGGATTATAGGAGGAACAAGATAAAATAGAATTTTATTTGAATAAACTAAAAATCTATATCTCTCACTTACCTATAATGGAAGGCAAGGGAGTTGTACTTCCCGCGCTAGATCTGGACAGACGAAATGTTGATGTACTTGCTGTAGTAGCTGAAGCCGACGAATCATTTCTGGATGATGATAGATTGGAGTCTTGTGAGGTTTTGCGTGTTATTAACCAAGCTGAGTGCCTTCTTCTATTGGGATCCATCATTTTCATAGGTATGGCACAGGTGTGAGCATGATTGTGTTTTGCTACATGGTTACCAGTTGGATTACCGTTACGCCAGCTTGAAGACCTTGAAGAACAAAAATTTTCACTTGATATAGAGCCAGCTCTGGTTTGTTTCTTCTGTTTAATTTCGGAAAACTGATATTGATAAGGATCCGTTTTATTGCCGCGCGAAACTTTGCCTCGTCTCCCATCTAAACGCTGAGGTTGACTTCTTTCACAACAAGAGGCTACACAACAAGAACAAAAGCTGCACACTCTATGCCAACTGCGTGACCATATGGTGCCTTCCTTTTCTTGTATCTTATGCCAATTAGGCATTTCACTGGGCATCATGCGCAAGCATCTGCAACCAGGTGGATGTACTGCCGGCAATAAGGGCGGCAATTCTTTGGGTAGTCTTTCAGTTCCTACACCTCTTCTCGCCATTGCTCCAGCTCCCCGGGTAACTCTTGTCTCCTCGAAATGTTTACACAAATTAACGCAATCCTTTTTAAACTGTTTAGTCATGATGGCGTATAGAAAAGGATTGCAGCAGGAGTTTAAAGGCAAAACAAATACGGTAAAGATTTTAGCCTGCTCCAGTGATATTAAATGCAAACCAAATATAGCGGTTATGGAGAAAAATGCTATGGGAGACCAGCATAAAAAATCCGTAAATACTAATAAAGCCATACGCTTTGCTATACGTGAATCATTTGTATTCCATGCCTGCGAACCGCGTATGGCCCAATACATTTTTAAATAGCAACCCATTAACGTTAAAAAGGCACAACCATTTATTACCATGAGGGCTATAACATACGTCAAACTGGCTAAACCAGTTGTGGTCTCAAACGGTAGGCAGACAGCAAATTTACGATAATCAGAAATACCCACCAGGGGTAGCATGGCCATGATTAAGGCAAAAGACCAGCCCACCACCATTATATAGGCAGCCTGTTTTAAAGACAATCTCTTATTTAAATGTATGGCATGTGTTATGGCATAATTTCTTTCCAAAGTGATAACCGCCAACGTATATACTGACAGTTCGGAGGATAAAACGGCCAAGAAGCCAGCTATCTGACACATAACAGACATCTGCCATGGTATGGCAAACATTCGAAATTCGCCCAAAGTAGAAGCATCCACTATAGCTAGAACGCCCAAATAAATGCCCATAAAGAAATCAGCAGCTGCCAAATTGCACACCAAAAAACGTGGCACATCCATTTTTGAGCGTGAAAAAACTAAAACAAATACAACTGTTCCATTGCCCAGCAGGGCCAATAGAAATACAACCCATACACCACAACGCAGAGTCCACCAATCGAATAGATCAGCGCAAGGTAAAAAAGGTCCTGGCATGGGTAAACATTGTATACTACCGGGTGTATGTTCAGTTCCAATTGTAGCAAACAGACCGCCACCACCAAATGAACCAGCATATGTGAGCGTTGTGCTTGTGAATGTACTGCTACCTGGACCCGTACCCGCACTATCCTCATCAAAATATTCTTCCATGTAGGTGGGTATATTACCTGGATAAGTAAAATCTTGACCAAAATTTTCCCAAATATCATGCATCTGTGAACCGAATTTCTTACTTAAATTATCTGAAAAAATAGAAAAGAATAAATTGATTTTTGATAAAAAGAATTTGTTATTTATTCCTAGACCTAAAATACACTATACAACTACTTTAGTGCACTTTTAAAAATATTTGCTGTTTTTATTGAGGATGTAACGTTCTTAGTTTTATTTCGTTATTGAAACATAAAGTACGTTTTATAGTTTTATAGTTTTATAGGGATATCTATGGAGAATACGCAAGTATTTTAATTTGGCATAATTTTTCATGATCTTTCTGTATACTTGTTTGTAGCTGAATTTCGTTTGTGAGTTTTTTAACTTCTAGGCAAACACTTTTGATTCCTGAGACTGGACTGAGAGAACTATATACTAGAAAATGTGTTGTTTGGCTAAGCAAATGTGACACCATCTTGTTATAATATTTTGGCTATGTAGACAGCATTTTGGCACATAAATATTGATTGATATCAAGCTTACGCACTAGCTCGATATTGATATTTGAAAGGCTTGTTTTTGGATGACCAGTATATTTAGAATCTCTAACCGATTGCCCTTCCTAATTTCATTTCATTCATCTTTTTACAATTTAAAGTTCTTTTACGAGGCTTCTTCTATTAATATGTTCAACATATTGATTTCAACAGGTGATACAATTTCACTTCGTTTGAGAAAATTATGTTTTTCAGAAAATCCTGTAGGTGGGCTTCAATTGTTGCACTAGTTGAACCTTGTAAGGCTTTAAAGTCAAATCCTTACGCAAAATTCGACATGCTTTGATTCTGGATAACCCCAATTGTTGAGAAAGTCGAGGAATTGACAAATTTGGATCGAGTATAAAGAGAACACTGAAGATGACAAATAGCCGAAACCGGTTTGTTCACAAACCAAATTTAACGGGGGTCGACGTAAAACCATACCCAAATAAAAATAAATTAAACCTCGTGGGAAAATATATGCACACATCAAATTTGAATCTGCTTCAACACTATGGCTCACGGCTACAATGTTATCAGTTGAACGACCCGGTCGAACACGCCTTGATATTCACATATTTTATGTCGAGCCTGTCAACCCAAATGTAACTTCGAAATTCTTAATAGCGATGTCAGAACGACGATTATGTTGTCCAAAAATATGACGAATTTTACGAAATGTAACTTTAACAGAACCGACATTCTCATAGCGGATTTTTACTATTTTAATGCGATTTTTCTCTGAAATTGAATTCATTGTAACAATACCAGTGCATCTGCTACGAATACTTCAAAAAACTAAATATCAAAACTATTATGTTGTCGATGTTGTCATAATTGAAAAACATTTGACAACGACATTTGATGCGACAATATCCTTTTGCTTACAAATGTAAGCGTTGCAATGCACTGTGGATTGAAATAGATCGAAAATGATGCTTAAATGAATTTTTAAAATTAAGTTTTTGTATTAATATTTGGTATCGGATAAAAAATTCTACATCACTATGTCAAGTTTCAAGCATTTATCTTGTGAGCTGTCAAAGTTAAAAATTTTTTACAATTTTTTTAAAAAGCGAAAAAAGTAAAATTCTGCATTAAACGAGTCCGTAATTTCCAAATTTAACATTAACAAAATATTATTTTAAGAATGGAACCTTCAACTCCAGGTATTTAAGTGTATAAAAATGATGTAGTATTTTTGAAAATATGTGTGAAAATATTTTTAACGATTTTTTTAAGAAAGGTCTAAAATTTTTGATGTTTCGTGAAACATAACTTCTAAGTTAGTTAAGGTTGGGTTTGAATCATATATTTTCTAAAAGTATGGAATCTTAGCTTAATAGCACAAGCAAGAAAATTTTCAGTATTGTTGCTCCATTTTTTGCTATTAACATTTTGCTGTTTGAAGTCGTGTGTTTTCAAAGTCATGTATTTAACAAAACTAACGTATATTTTGTTTTGCTATAGTCATTCGACGGAAATACAGCAAGACGTTTTTTTTTAAATGCAGAAATATCAGCAGAAATAACAAAAGTTGATTTGGCCTTAATAAAAAAAATGCACACAATGTTAGTTGTTATTTTCTGTAGTCACCAAATCCACCTAGAGAATTTTCGCAATTGTGCTCATAACACTGCAAAGTACTTTGTTGAAAAATATCCATGGTTTTGTATGACTCCTACAATACATAAATTTTATAAATTTTTAATTCATGGTCCCGAAATCATAAAATATGGCCTTTCACCGATTGAAGAACTTTCAGTAGAAGCTCGGGAAGCCAGAAATAAGGACTTTAAAACTAATAGGGAATATTTTGCTCGCAAATGCAGCCGAGAAAAGTCGAATAAAGATATTCTAAATAGATTTTTTCTCCGTTCAGATCCATTCATATCTAGTATAAATAAGCAAAATAAGCGGAAAGAAAAGCAATAATTATCAAATTCCGAACTACAGCTTTTGCTATCGCCTATTATTTCTCAAGAAATAAATGATAGTGAGAGTAATGATAGTGAAGATTATGATGATGAAGGTGATGATGAACATAATGATACAGATGAGGAAGATTATGATGCAGATTATTAAAACTATTAGTGTATAATATTTACTTTTTTTCTTAAATACAAACAAAATGCATAAAAAAATTAAAATATTGTTTTTAATTATCATTTTATAAAATTTTTAGAATTCATGAAATTTTGTCGTAAGGACAAATAGGAGTTTAAATCAATTATGTAGAAATATTTGTATATGTATATATTATTTTTATTTATCTTTTTAATAATATATTCAATATATTTCAATCTTAAATTTTATTTAATCATTTATGGCTTTCTATTTGAAATTTACAATAAAATTTGTCCTCTTATTTGGGTACGGTTTTACGTTGACCGTCGTCAAATTTGATTTGTGAACAAACCGGTTTCGGCCGTTTGCCATCTTCAGTGTTCTTTTCGTACTAGGAAAGCCCATTTTCCACAAAATTGAAAAAACGTGGTTTCTTTTTAAGTGAATGAAAATTATTGAAAAACAAAAAAAAAATTATAAAAATTTATTTCGTTACTTATTTAAAAAGTTTTAAAATTCTCGAAATCCTTTAAAACCCAAATTCAGACTTTAAATTAAACTTATGTTCATATTTTTGCAAACTATATATTTATTTTTTATTTAAAAAAAAGACAATATAAACTTGGGTTTGCTTCTCATTTTTTACAAAAATCACTTTCCATTTTAAAATTACGGCGAAACTTCTGAATCAAACTATAATTTTCCGAAAAATAAAAATGTCTTTCAAATCGTAAAATAATTTTTTTTTCCATGTATCTTTTTTTCAGAATATGCCTTTTTATGTATATTTAACAATTTGAAAAAAAAAATTCAAAAAAATTTAAATTACGGCTCCCATTAATTAATCGCCAATTTCGGTGTCATCGCACCCACTACGCAATGGTTTGGTAAAGAATATCTGAAAATTTAAATTTTAAATAAAATTTTTATTTTTAAAAATTAATTGAATATGAACTTTACGCAAGATTTTCCATAAATATGTTGCGTAATATTTTCACTTTTAAAAAAAGCAGTTTTGGTACTTCTCCAGTCAAGCAAGGGAAGTTGCAAAGCTTTTACCTACAAAAATATTTTGATTGATATTAAGTTTGTAGCGAAAAGTGCAAGGAAGCACACAATTGCAAAATGGTTTCTGCAGCATAAAAAATATTTGATGAGCTGCAATGCTCTATTGCTCTATTTAAGAGTGAAGAAAATTTTATATCATATGGCTATATTAACAGTTTATAAGCGTTGCAGATTTATTGGTTAAAAACTGCGATATAATTTCATATTTTTATCAAATTAATAAAATTCATTATTTGAAACCAGATACCTTAATATATTCCTTAATAAATAAATATTTTTTAATATTTTTTTTTTTTTTTTTAATATTATCCATTATAAAGTATATTATTGTGGAGAAAGCATTTCCCTACTGCTTATATAGTAATCCAAATTTTGTATACAAAACTGAAGAACCCTATATCTCAAGCAAAATTGATTAAGTGAAAATTACATTCAACAAATAAAGCATAAAAACGACAAAGTTCCAAAAAACGTTTAAACAAAGACAAGAAAAACATTTCTCATTCTTGAAATTTTCAGGTTTATATCAGTATTTCCATTTCAAAAATTATAACCGATTGCCTCTTATTATACATTATATTATTATATCATCATCCTTCATATTATTATATCATGCCATTTTTTGCATTCAGAAACTTATTATGGAATTAGACTAATTATAAATTTTTAATTTAATTCTTTTAGCTGAAAAATAAAGCAAAATAAAAATCCCTATTAACACGATATTATCACTAATAGCTTACTCGTAATAATGATGTTTATGCAAAAATATACAATTTGTGATTATGGTGTTTATATTTGTGTTTATTTGTTGTTATTTGTTTTAACTTTCAACTTACGCAACTGCGGCCAAATATCCATCATGCTATTGTTCCACAGACTCATATCAAATTCAGCATCGGAAGGAAATAATACAGCTTCCTGTACTAAGGGTGGTTTTTTATTTGCCGACATCGCCACCAGCGGTATAAATGGACAGCAATGATATGCATACGATAAAATTAATGACTGTATGCGGGGAAATGTTTCTGGTGTAGGAAAATCTTTTAATTTTGGATTGTTAAATGTTTTCAAATGCAACAGGCGCTGCAAGCCACCTGACGGTAATACAGGAAAAATATTATTGCCTAAATTTAAATCCTCCAGTGCGGCAAATGGTAGGAAAGCATCTTTGTGGATGAAAGTAATTTGATTACCTTCTAAATCTCTTGGGAATAATAAAATAAAAGTTTTTATTTTTGATATATGTCTGTCTATCTGTCTGTCGTTGGAGAAGACGTTAATGATGTAAATGATATAATACTTACAATAATTGCAATTTGGCAATGCCTTGAAAAGCATCTTGAGGTATTGTTTGTATACGATTATAGGATAATAATAAATCATGTAATTGTTTTAGGCCATGGAATGGACGTCCTTTTAAATCTTCTATTAAGTTGCTTGATAAGTCTCTGTTTCAAAAAATGTTTTATGTTTTTATTATTAAAGAAAAACAAAAATTTTTTTAAAATTTAAATAACTTACAACAGTCTTAGTTCTCGGCAATTTACTAATATGGGAATGTTCTGTATGGAATTGGTTTTTAGCTCTCTAAAATTATTTTTTAAATTTTAAAAATTCAAAAATAAAACATAAACAATTATTTAAAATCCTGTCTGTAAAACTTACAAACTTTTCAGTCTTGGGGTTTGTCGGCATAAATTAGCTGGCACTTCACTAATGCCAGCTCGATCTAACTTAAAGATTTCGATTGAATAGCAGCCCTCTAGATCGGGAAATTTTTTTAAAAATCTTACATCAGACAAAATGCTGAAAAATATTATTTTTTTTTTATTAAATCTATTAAATAAATTATAACTTACAGCTTTCTTAATTTTGACATGCCTCTTAAAGCCCCCGGATTAATTTGGGCAATGGGATTGGCACGCAGGTCCAAAGTTTGTAGGCTCTTTGGTAAGTCTGTGTCATTTATCCAGCGTAAGCGATTGCTAGTAGCAGAACTGCAAATAAGCAAAAAAAAAAAAAAATATACAAACACAAATACATATTTACATACATTCATACATTCGCTTTAATATCAATGACTTTTGTTAAACAAAAAAAGGAGAAAAAAAGTATTTATGTTCTTATCATTTACAGCAAATTCAAAAACTTGAACTTGATTTAAATTGTTTCATTCACATTAAGTTCAATGTCTTAAGGAATATAAATGAACACAAAAAATATTTGAAAAAATGTAAATAAGACAGCTGGGCTCCTTAATTAATTGTCGTTATAAGGCCAATTCTTTAGCAGGCTGTAATGACTCAATAACTAATTTCGTAAAGCTTTCTGACATGTTTGCGCTTTGTAAAATTAAAGAAAATAATATACCAACACCGTGTTGTTATATCACAAAACAAAAAAAAAAAAACACCAATAAAAATATATGAAAACAAAGAAAATCATATAAAAAAATATGGGAAATTGTTAACAAATACATAATTTGCCAAATTTCTGATGAAATACTCAGGCAGCTGATAACATTAATTTGTTTTTGAAATTTTATTTTACGAACAAATTTAAATGAATTTGCCTGTCTGCAAGTATAAAATCAAATTAAAAAAGTTTAATAACCTTTAGTTTATTATTATTATTTTTTAATTCGGGAAGCTGACCTTTTTGCATTAATTATAAGATTTTATGGCTGCAAAAATTTAAATTGAAGTCTGGCTGGTGATGCGATACACTTTAGTTTATGCAAAACTTAATTTACACACAAAACACTCTATAGTTTCTTTATAGAACAGAAAATATCATTCTAACTAAATGACAATCAAGGCATTGGTGAGATATACCTATTAACTTTCAAAGTTTGCCATGACTAGCGTCCCCCAAATTTGAATAACAAGCGTTGTATCATCTTTTGGAATTTTCAAGGGCACAGACCATCCATTTCAAATAAACTCAGGAGAGACTAGACTTAAACCAATTTTGGTTTATGGTAAGATAAGGTGCAGACCTTAAACAAAATGAAAAACTTTTAATTCAAGAACGAACTAATCGATTTCTTAATTTGAAACCAACTTAATAACCAGATTTATTAATTTAAAAATTTCAGCCAACTTTTACTAAGACAAGAATATGTGTGAAGCTTACGGCAGAACTTATGAAAGAATTAACTATTAAACGGACTACAATTTTGCACTCGCTTTTTAATATTTATAGTCAGAATACTACGGAAAATCAAATAGATTAACGCTTAAACAATGCTATCAAATTATCCAGCTTCATATTGAAAAGCAGTCATCGATTATTTATCAATTCATCGCAAAATTCTGATGAGGCAAATTTCTTTTTGGAATATCCATATGGTTTTCACAGAATACCCTACAGATTTTATTACATCTAAATAAATCTACAATTTGGTACAAATTACAGGCTGGTGGCCTGAATCACTGAAGAATTACAGTGATTCTTCAATACAGCTGGAGCCGCAAGCTGGGATTACGTTCGATAGATAAATATTGCCGCCGTATTATAATTAGATAAGTTTTTTGCTTGAAAATTTTATTTTAGCTGCTCTGGATTAGATGTAGTTTCAACAGGAGCACAATATGTTCCATATGGCGATCGCAACCATTGACTCATTAAGTTTAAAATTTTGGCTATAATTTGATTTCGAGAAATTGGCCTGTAATACTCCTCGATTTAACAATATTTCTCAAATATTTCCTGCATGGCTACCTAAATCTACCTAATAAGCATTCTAATAACACAGCAAAAAAATAGGATACATAGGATTTAAGGGCTTGGGTTCCTGCCACACAAAGTACTAAACTTTTATCTTGTAATTAGAAACTATAAGTGGCAGAGTACAAAGGAGTGCATAATCGGACTAAAAATTGCCTGCATTGGAACATTGTTTCACTTCCCATAAAAATAAAATCTTAAACACCATTGATATCAATTCAAAGTAGAAAAATAGGAATTAATGGTATAGAATATGATGTCAGCCTCTAGCATATCGGCAGGCGTTCGCTCTTTTCAGAAAGTAGAAGCACATTTACCACAAATCTTCTTTTATCTCTTCAATGCAGCGACGGACTTCATCTTTCATAGCGATTGATCACGTAAGCCCGGGTAAACCCGGTATTTCAAATGGCCTCAAAGGAAATAATCCAGCAGCGCAAAATCACAAGAACAAGCGGCTAATTAACATCGACAAATCGAGAAAATACGAGTAGCTGTGTAGCTTGCGGCGCCGTTTTGCTGAAACCAAAGGACACTTATGTCAACATTAGCTAACCGTGGCTACAAAAATTGGTTATCATGACTTGCTAGCGCACAAAATTCAAGGTGACAACGATTCCATTCTCGTTTCCGATGATGCCGCCTGACCACAAACCGCATCATACGGTCACTTTCTTCTTTGATTACTGTTTGTGGATTTTGCGTCTATATATATAAAAATGAAATGGTCCACGTATGTAATGTAATGGCGTGAGAACGGATGGAGCGATTTGGCTGATTTTTTTTTATTCGATTCGAAATTTTCAGGAGACGGTTTGTATGAAAAAAATGTTATAAAATTTTCCGGAAAACTTAGAAAATTCACTCATTCATTTTCTTTTTGCTTTTATTGTTGTAAACACAAATAAGTTATTCACGACTCGACATGTTCGTTCGAACTGGTTTGACGAAGCTGTGTGGTTGTTAGTTGCACATTTTGCTTTTAATTTTCTTTTTATACGAGTTAGTATACTAATGAGTACGCTGAAAAAATGCGTAGATCAAATAAAAAAAAAAAAAAACAAAACGAAAATAAAAGACCAAATAAAGAGAGGCAACATCTTCAACTTCGACAAAACCGAAAATTGTTCTAACATGTCAACAGTCAGGCAAGTATTTTTTTGTTTGAAGATTTTTTTTAATTCATTACTATACAAAGCTGCCAGATTTTTTAGAGATAATACCATCACAATTTTGGAGAAAAAATCTTACTACAATTAAATTTCGCCATCAAATTATCCATCAGGTTATGTTTTTTCAAAGCAATTATTAGACCGACCTACTCTACAGCAGGCTAGATTTCCTTTCCAATGGGCTTTTGCCAATTCACAACGTCTAAAGACGAACTAATTGCAAAAGTGTTCCTACATATTGCTCAAAATTACAGGGATTACCTTTGGTTAAGTGAGAGAGCCATTTCAGCTGCAAAAAAAATACGTTGATTGAATAAATTTAAAACTCCAAACCTTAATTAATGGCGAATTATATTTGTATAAATCGATTGATTCCATTACCGATCCTGATAATATTGTTAACTACTCCATAGAGTTCCCGAATTCATTGGATTTACCAGGAATGTCACTACATAACTTGAAGCTTAAGGCTGGAGCGGTAATAGTAATGTTACATAACCTGAATCAGGCAACACTATGCGATGGTACTAATTGGTTATTAAAACGTCGATGCCAAACGCGATTAAAACAATAATAATTATAGGAAAGTTTGTAGGTGAAGAGCTGCTTATTCCAAGGGTACCTATCATACCAAGTGATTTACCATTTAAGTTAAACGTGTCCAATTTCCCGCTCGCCTTGCATTCGCAATGACGATTAATAAATCCCAAAGACAATCGCTAAAAGTGTGTGGGTTAAACCTAGAATCCCAATGTTTTTCCCACGAACAATTGTATATTGCATGCCCGGGATTTGGTACACTGTCAGCACTGTTTATTTTCTCTCCCAACAGAAAAATAAAAAATATTGTTTACTATCAAGCTTAAATTTTTTGTTTATTTATTTTTTAATGAATTACCTTTAGAACTATTTACCCAATAAATTGAGAAAAATTGTGTCGTTTCTTCTTTGTACTGAAAATTTTTTTCTAACTCCATATGAAATACTAATCACTACCAAATAGCTTTCGAGCGAAACCGGATCCTACAGCTAGTAAGAATAATAAGAATGAGAGGTACATCACTTAAATTGATTTTGTTGAAAAATGCTTTGTTTCGTTTAGGTTTTCAAATAGCGAATTCACAAACCTTCGACACAAACAATGATCAGTTGGCAATAATTCTTAAACGAGTTGAACTTTGTAAGCATGAAAATAAACATTTTTATGCAAAATGTTACGCAAAGTGCGTTTAGTAATGCCCAATTGTTGCGAATATCGACGAGTTGATGTGCCAGACTCATTCACAATTTATTGTACAACGTCTATGTTTTCATCACTACAACCAGTACAGACGTATTGTTTTGGTCTGGCCCGGAATGTGGTAACTAAATTACGCCCAGCAACTTTAGTAGGGGCCTGATTATGAGGAATCCCTACTCGAATTTTATGAAACGTTACAGAGATTTTTTCACCATTTTATTAGTAAAATTTTAATAATAAATATTCTCTGCTAAAGCGTGTAGCGTGTTCGTGCTTAAAATCTTCTCTAACTTTTTATTAAACAAATGTTAAGCGATTAGAGCTCAATTTTTGATATTAAATCATGTGACATCGAATTTACTTATTAACCTCACCCAACCTTAAACTTTGGACCTTAGAATTCTACAACTTTTTACTAAACAAATCTTAAAGCATGATATGTTAATTCTTGACATTTTATCTTTTGACAGTAAATTTACTTCCTAACTTCAAATTTGCCCACCACAAAGAGTGAAAGCCTGTTGTAGTGTACCACAATATGTGTACTGCACTGTAACACATAAACACACCAGACAACCACTTACCAAAGTACAACATGTGTCGACTCAAATGCATTCGATCTATGACACAAATGAGTGACACACTTTTAGGTGTCATATTCATTTGAGTATTTTATTTTATCATGCATTTGATTCGTCACATGTAGCAATGAATCGATAATGCATGTTATTGAAGTGAGACAGATATGTACTAGCAATAAGTTACAATAAGTTAGAAAGGCTAAGTAAAAAATGTAAATTAGATATAAAAAGGGCTGCATGCCATTAATAAAACAAGATTGAATTTAATAAGCTTAATGCGGCAACAACTGCTTTCTTTTATTTAATTGAATCTTCTGATTGGGCTGTTCCTGAAACGCCTGTCTTTGAGCTGGATCCCCAGACAGCTGTATAAATATCAATATATGGGCTATAGGGCATCCTTTACTAGTCGCACACCATTATAAAAACTATACATCAACATTACACTGTCATAAAAATTAAAAAAATTGTTATAGTACTCCTGAAGAACTATAAAATATAGAGTTATAAAATTTTTCACAAGTAACTCCCTTATTAATATGCAAAGATCCGCAAAAATTTGATAGCGGGCGTGTTATCATCCAAACAAAGTGAAAAATGATTATTTTATTGAGGTAGCAAAGCGCAACAGGTTATAACTAGTTATTCTTATTATTTTAAAAAACCTGGAGAGAATTTAAATTCAATAGGCAAACACAGCCTGGGCTTAGGCAACGGATTCCTTAACACCAGTTGATTGATTATATATTCTTTAGATTATAAGAACTGAATGAGAGTTTTGTTTTTTGTCTTCTATTAAATTATTTATTGAATTCTGTTTAACGTTATAAATTTAACCATAGAAATATTAGTTGAAAGAAATCTCTATAATATAGCTATTCAAATTAAGCGTAGTGATTTACCATTGCAATTTTTACTCTCGTATGGGTATAAATGTTATTGTGAATGATTTTTATTTTTTATACTTGTGTGTGTGTGTGTGTACAAGTAAATATTTACAAGAGTTTTTGGAAACTTTCTTTTTCAAACCTCAAACTTTATTTGTGAAAGTTTTTTTCGTTTCACAAATTCCTTGAATGAATGAATTTCTTTTAAGCAGTTTTGGCAAGAAAATTTCACTTTAGTTTTTATTTTTATATTTTTAGCCATTCATTGCATTTACTTTTAGCAATTAAGTTTATATTGGCGTATTTTTTCCGTTTCTTTATATATTTTGGGTTTAAAAAAAAATATAAAAAAAAAATTGTCTTCCTTGTTAAAAGTTTTTTTTTTTCTTAAAAGTGTTTTTTCTGTTGGTTTTTTGTTGTTATTTTTTTGAGCTTTCATGTGGTCTAAGTGTCCACTATTGTGTAGAAATAAAATGCTCAAGTTGCAAATTGTTCTTAAACTGCACTAGAAATGCATAGTTGTGGTTATATAAGTTGTAATATACGTATGTATGTGTAGGTTTATGTTAGTATGTGTATACGGGTTTGTTCGTAATAATGCTGATTGCATCATTAAACTTTTTGTTTGTTTTTTTTTTTTTTTTTTGCTATATCTTCAGTGGGAATCTATGGCAACTAAGTGGACGCTTAGTTACAGGAGTTAAGTTTAAAATTAATTTAAGAGGAATTATTTTTAATATCACTTGAATACTTTTAGAGATCTTGTTTATATCATTATGAAAAATAAATACTTTAATTTAATGTATGAAATAAAATGAACTTGTAGGCAGTTCTGGGCATTATTTTCCATTAGGGAAAGTTTTATTAAAAACAATCACCATCGTTTACGCTTTTTAAGCTCTTTTTGTTAAAAATGTATGTTTTGAGGAGCGATTGTGATCACGTGATCCATTATACGAAGCCTGTAAATTAAATAATGAGATTGGCAACCTTACGTTTGATCTGGCGACACTGCTGGCGCTGGGCTTGGGAGGCGGCAGATAAACATGTGGTTTGCCTTCAGTGCGGGTTTGACATCGCTTGAGTCATTTGGTGGTTATTAGAGGGTTTTTTTATGTTGTCTTCTAAAAATGAGTGACATTAGCTTCGAACAACGGTGTGCTATCAGATTTTGCTTTTGACTTGGGCAAGTACCATGGAAATTCTTTCTAAACTTCAGCAGACCTACAGAAATAGTAATTTGGGTGGGTCGTGAAAAGAACTGGAGAGGCAACTATCACGGCAAGGTTGAGAGGGCGGAAATAATGGTTGAATATCACCTTATTATAGTGATGTTTTCATGTATTGTTATTGATATAGTTTGTTGAGTTTGTATATACTTTTTTTGGTGTTAGGATTCGCGGCTGGCGAGAAAGGGTTGGAACCAACCCCCTGAGAACACTCATCCCAGAGCTGGACAGAAATCTCGCCAGTTTAACCATAATATAACATAATCCATGACAAGTAGCGCCCTGAAGACTAATCTTAGAGGAGTAATAGCGCCAATGGTGAAAATAATTTCTAACATTAAAATGGCGCCCAAATGGCCACAGTAACAAAAGGCGCCTGAATCGGTTAGTACTCCCTAACATTAAAATGGTAAATATCCCAGGTTTTTGGGTGGTTTATAACATTTTTAGAAAGAGGAGAATTGATAGAAGATAAATCAGAAGTTCTTCATCTACAAAAACGCATGATTATGTCGATAAAATCCGGGATATTGTGCGTTCAGATCGTCGATTGATAGTCAGAATGATCACGTAAGAGTTAAATTTTATTCACACCACCGTTCATCAGATTTTGCCAAATGAATTAGCAATGAGAAAAATCTACCCAAAAATAGTTCCACGGAATCTTTCGCATAACCGAAAGGTCGTTAGGAAGGAAAGGTGCCTTGATTTTTTTCACTCGCTTAAAAATTACCACAATATTTTTCTGGATTGTGTCAATACCGGTGACGAGTCTTAGGTGTTAAATACGAGACAGAGACCAAATGGCAGAGCATAGAGTGGCTAACTTCTATTTCTGTAAGGCCCAAAAAAGTAAGGATGGCAAAGTCAAAGATCAAATGCATGCTGCTTTGTTTTTCTTTCGATATCTACGGAATCGCTCACAAAGAGTATGTAGTTCAAGGCCAAACACTTTTACGGAGAGGTTTTTGAAAGACTTCGGAAAAACCCACAAGACAAGAGACCAAACACAAATACAACTAGGTATTGCATCACGATAAGGAGCGTTATCGTGATGTTACACAGCAATTTCAATAAACGATTTCCTGACCAGTAAAAACATTATTGCGGCTTCTCCTCAGCCTCCATATTTGCCTGACTTAAGCCATGTGATTTTCTCCTTTTCCAGAAGTTGAAAATATCATCTCAAGTGCGTAATTTTTGGACAAACGAAAACATTCAAATGGCTGTAACTGACCAGCTGAAGGATATTCTAGTATCGAGGTTCCAGTACTGCTAGGAGGAGTGGAAGTAATATCTCCAGCATTGTGTTGTTTCTGAAGCCAATTATATTGAAGGTGGTAATATAAAATTATAATTTTATTTGAATAAAAAGGATTTCAATAATGTCTCATTACTCAATTTACAGACCTCGTATATTACCAATGTTTGGGTAAGCAGAAAATATATTGAAAAAATATCCGCTCAATTCAGAAAGTTTAATCTGTAAATTTAACGAGTTGAAACAATTTTTCACAGCATAAAAAACATAAAGCATGCTTCCTGGAAAGCCATAGTTGTTTATAAAGCTCGTTTAGTTTTAATGACACCGACTTAATTTCTCTCATATATGAAAATTTGCTTATGACTAAACGGTCGAACAGAAACTGTTTCCTTCTGCAGCTTAAAGAAGTACAAGACCCAAGAAGTAAGGACTTAGAACTTTTCAAATTCAAAGAGGATGATTTAAATGTGTACTTATCTAGGCTAACAATAGGATGCCATTGTAACACATGCTATATATAACCAAATATTAAAGGGCATGTATAATGCAGAAAAAATTTTCGGCTGGTTTTATAATAATTACAAATAATACAAGGTAGTTGTCGTTATTAAGATCTAACAAAAAACAGAAAAATATATTTCTTCTATGGAGACCCCTTTAGAATTAAGCTTAAATTTTTCTAGATTTTATTTTTAGCTTACAGCACATTGATTAAAAAGTAAAAAAGACAATAAAACATTAATAGGTCTTATCATAAATTGAACCAGAAAATTATTCATTACAAATAATTGTAATCGATTAATTATTTAATCGGAGAAGAAGCATATGCTACTTAATAATTATTGTCGTTTAAAAGGACTTTTTATTACTTTACAATTCTATTTTTAAGCTCAAGTCAATTTTTGTGAATAAATATTCTTTTTATATTTATCTCCAATATTTACCACACTTTTCGGTGGCTGTAAAAATTAAACGCAAAATAAAAATATTAATATTAAGTTTTTAATTAAATTACAGATTTTCGTATTAAGTGATAATAAGCTGCCTGACAAGAATGACATGCTAAATGATCGATGCATGGTATACATGATAACACAACAGCGTTGTAATTGTTAATTGTTGTTAATAATATTTAACTGCTAATTAAGATTAAATATGATTATTTTTTGTGCAATAATTAACTGAATCTGTTTGAAAAATATTATCTAGCACCATGGAGTATTTAAATTTTAAATTGAAGTTAAGCAACTGATGGCTTTTCTTTACTGAAAATTAAAAAAAATATAATTTTATTTTGTGTACAAGCTGATTTTCTAAAATTTATATCATGTTTAACAAATTAAATATAAACAAAATAAATGCTCTATTAAATGGTGCTGTCAAATGATTTAAGTGAATATTGATATTCCCAAGGGACCACTTTTGATTCTCTTTTAACTCTTTCAAGTGAAAATAAATGCAAAAACTCCTTTTATTATAAAAAAATAATTTAACAATGATATTGCTCACTGTTATGTTTTCTTTTTTTTTTTTTGCTGCTCTTAATTCTACAATAGTCAAAATACTATATTTTATTTCCACCTCCAAAACCCAACCAGAAAATTACAATATTTACGAGTATTTGAATGTATTTAAAGTAACGAAAGAACGTAATAATTTTGCAGTGACACAGCTGCAAACTGAATATGTATTGTATTGTGGTGTTGCAGGATGTTGTAGTGCATGAGATATTTTAAGTAATAATGTAAAACAAAAACCTGCATGGAGCTAGGATATTATTATTTTATGTCACTGAGCTACTAGTTCATGGTAGAAACGGAAATAATTTCAGAATAAACAGAAGTTTAAGAACGGATGAATCATTATCGTGAAAACAGTTTTTTTCCAGCAATGTTTTTGTATATTCTTAATTAAAAGATGGGACTTTTGAGACTTTTGTCAAAAATAGATTTTCGAAAAAAATTATATTTTTGCAAAAATATGTACAAGTTTTTGAGTAAAAATATTTAAATAATTTTTTTAAAATTTTTGCTTAACAACTTAAATAACTTTAAATTGAAAGAACTGAAAATGTGACTATTGTTTAAATACAAATGATGGCTGCTATTAAAAAATATTATGTTTCTGAAAATAATTCTTAATTACTAAGTAAGAATGAAACCCCTAATCTTGTAATTAATTTTCTAAAATTGAATTAATTTTTTTAGGCTGACATGTGAGAATTTTTGAAGAAATTATTATTTTTTACAAAAAAGGTACTTCCTATATTGAAAAAAAGGACTTTATGACAATTTTTTTTCCTTTCAAATCAATTTAAACTAATAAATTCTTTTTATGAAAAATATAAAACTTTCTCAATTTCGATTTTATAGATTACATTGAAAATTATTTTTGGCAAAAAAATATTTCCATTTTGGTAAAAAGTGTTTTTCCTTTTTGGTAAAAAATGTAACGCTTTCTGGGTTAAATAATTTGAAGATTTTTCATTGAAAAATATCACGATTTTTTCGCAAAAATATAAAATTCGTTTCATGATAAATACTATGCTCTTATGGTAAAAAGAAACAGCTTTTCGTTGAAAAATGATGCACTTTTCCATTGAAAAATGGTGCACTTTTTCATTGAAAAATGTTGCACTTTTTCGTTGAAAAATGTTGCAATTTTTCATTGAAAAATGTTGCACTTTTTCGTTGAAAAATGTTGCACTTTTTTGTTGAAAAATGTTGCACTTTTTCGTTGAAAAATGTTGCACTTTTTCGTTGAAAAATGTTGTGCTTTTTCGTTGAAAAATGTTGCACTTTTTCGTTGAAAAATGTTGCACTTTTTCGGTGAAAAATGTCGTTCAGTAAAAAGGTAACACCTTTTCGTTGAAAAATTTTACACTTTTTCATTAAAAAATGTTACACGTTTTCGTTTAAAAACGTTTTTAAGTGAAAATCTTAAACTTTTTCAGTGAAAACTGTTACGTTTTTCCAGTGAAAATGTTACACTCTTTCCTCAAAAGATGTTGCACTTTTTCGTGAAAAAATGTCACACTAAATCGTCAAAAAATGTTACACTATACTTTTTCAGTGAAAATTGTTACACTTTTTCAATGAAAATTGTTATATTTTTTCAGTGAAAATTGTTATACTTTTTCAGTGAAAATTGTTGCACTTTTTAAGTGAAAATTGTTACATTTTTTCAGTGAAAATTGTTACACTTTTTCGTTGGAAATACTTACTGAAAATTGTATATCTGTATCACGGAAAATATTACATCCTTTTTAGTGAAAGTGTTACACCTGTTTCAGGGAAAAAATTACATCTTTTTCATTGGAAATTTTACATCTTTTTCAGGGAAAATGTTACAATTTTAAAAGAAATTATCGTTTTCGTGCAATGAAAGCTACTCTTTCCTAGTGAAACATGTTAAATTTTTCGGTGATAAATGTTACACCCTTTCCGCGTAAAGTTTAATAATTTCTGATATTTAAAGCTACACTTTTTTGTCAGGGAAGTTGTAGCTATTTTTAATAAAAAAGTGATACTTTTTAAATTAAAAATTGCACTTTGTTGGAAAATTAATCCAGTTTTTAAAGAAAATTTTGCATTTATTTATGAAAATTTGCACTCTTTTAATAAAAATAGAACTTTTTGGTGAAATGTATACTGTTTTCGCTAAATAATAAGTTGTACCTCTTTAACAGAAAATTAACACTTAACTGATAAAATTATAATTTACACTTAATTAATATGTGACGAAAAAGTTAAAAATTCTTTTTGAAAAAAAAAATTAACCTTTTTTGATATAAAAAGTTGCTTTTATTTTAAGAAAAAAAATATAAGATATCTTGAAAAAAATACATTTTTAATAGTTATTTGTGAATGAAATCAACTTTTTTAAGAAAAAAGTGACCTTGGCTTGGCTAACATACTCCTCACTGCTTAATAAAATAGCGACATTTATGTTAAAATGTTAATATTTTTGCGGAAGTCGCGCATTTTGTAGACCACAATAAATAAATCAATGTAGCAAACAAACAGCACGAACAGCTAAAGCATAAATTATTTCCCACTGTCATATTTTTGTTAAAGAAATATTTAAGCAGAAGTAAATATAGAAATCGTATAATAAATACAAACGTATGAGTCTATTTGCTCCATTTCCATCTTTGTATATTATTGCCATTCATTTTATAACTTTGTTTTTCATTTCAAACCGAGAGGAAATTCGCAAAATGAAGCACAATTTTACGAATGTAAACAGGATAATTATGAACATGTTAAGCGATGTTTATAATACTTTCACATTCATTTTGCTCAAATAATAAAATAAAAATAAACGAGAAAATTTAACTGCACAACAAACAAAAAGCGAAATAGGGGGTGAAAGTTTCTTTTTTATTTAAAAAATATTTATTTTCTACAGATAAAAATGTGGGGGGAATGATTTTAGTGCGTTCAAACAGATAAAAATATACTTATTTTTGCTGGATTATCTAGAGGAAATTGAAAAAAAATCGTGGAGATTTATCGAACTATTATTATTATTATTTTTGGAATAAGAACTAAATCAGTACTTTGATTACGAGAACTCCATTGGGAAATAGAACGTGATAAGTTGTAGGAAATAAGTTGTTGTTTTTGTTTTTTTTTTCAACTGAAATAAATAAGAAGTGAAATGTGATTTTGTGTTGTGATTAATAAATAACCAAAAAAGTAGAATGCTTAAGTATTTTTATACGTTTTAACTTAATCAAAATGTGTAAATAAATATTTTTTTAATTTTATGTTTGCGTTTCATCATCATTTTAACATATAAAATAAATAAGCTCAAGAGACTGCAGAAGAGGTAAATGAGATACAGTGTGGCTGATGAAAGCTACCAAAAAAAAAATTACTTAAAAAAAATTAATTATTTTATAGATTGATTTTTAAATTTAACTAAAATGGAAAATTGTGACAATCAAACTAGAATTTGGATAATGCAACGCTTTCACGCTTTAGGGTCCGTAGTTTCCGTCCAAAGAAAATATAGGCGCACGCTTGGTGGCACTCCTCCTAGCAAATGGACTATAAGGAAGCTCGTGAAGAATTTTGCCGAGCGTGGCACAATCACAAGAAGGCCTTATCATCGAGATCCCTCAGTTCGGACGCAGCAAACTATCGCTTCTGTAGTTGCTGCCATAAAATCCAATCCTGGAGTTTCGACAAGAAGCTTATCTATTCAAATGGGTGTCAGCAGACAGCCACTGCGGACAATTTTGCACCAAGATTTAAACTTTTTTCCATATAAGATTCAATTTAAAAACAAACTAAACGCAAGAGACTTCCCGATTCGCTTGGAATTTTGTGAGAAGATCACTCAAATGCCGTAAGAGAATGAAAACGTTTCGAACTGCATTTTTATGTCTGACGAGGCAATGTTAACAAACAAAATTGTCGAATATGGGGTATTTATAACCCACGGATACTCTATCAGATGCGATTACATCCACTTCGCATCACAGTGTGGTGTGCAGTTTCTCTAAGGTTCATGGTCGGGCCCCTTACTTTTTCGAAGAAAACGATCTTACTGTTACGGTCAATGGAGACTGTTGCTTAAAGATGTTGAAAGAATTTTTTTTCCAGAATTATGCCGAAAGAGAATCCCTTTCAACTCTGTTTGGTTTCAACCCGTTGGAGCTTGTCACATAGCCACGCCTGTTATGACAAATTTTTTTTTTGTTCTTTGCAATTACGTGATAAGATTTACATCTGTACCTGGCTATGGAGCCTTAATCAGATGGTGGTCAAACCACTGGGAATGAAAAGCAAACGTCATTCACGCCCTTGGAAGCCGAAGACTAATTCCAGCAACAGGTCTTTCCTAGTTGCAACTTTAGTGATTCCAGAGCAGGGCTGCAAACCACCACTCCTTGCTGAAGAGTTGGAGACTCTCCAACTCCTGTCTAGAATACATGTCTAGCATGCTCACTGGATCTAGGAACATCCCACCAGGTAGGTGTTAATAAAGGTGAAATGAACGTGACCACCAAACAAAACTGACCTGTCTGTTATGGGGCCGCGAAACCACAACCACCACAATACTCTCGAAGGGCCAACCTCAATAATCAGTCAGAGAAACAGCTAAATGCCTAAAGAGACAAATAGCGGAAACTCTGCGGGCTACTGATTCCCGTGGAAATAACGTAGAGTTCCCAGTTGACCCCTGCTGCCTTCAGGGGACTGGACTCCCTTTTTCCCCTAGTTGCACAGGTCTAGATAGTCAAGTATTCTATAAAGACCGATAAATGTGGGGGTTTGTTGTTTGCAATAAGCAAAGAAGCAGTTTACAAAAGAAACCCAACAAATTTCGATGATTTAAAGCAGTCCATTCGAACGGTTTTTGAGGCGATTCCCGCTGCAACATTTGAGGCTGTAATGAATAAATTTTTGATAAGAAAACATATGCGGTTTCACCGAGGGTGGTGGTTATTGGAATTCAATTATTTTCAAAACTTCATTAAATACTTTAATAAAAATATATTATTTTTCAAATGAATTACTAAAAAATAAATTACATAAACTTTACAAAAACTTATTTGAATAGCAAAATTAATCAGCAACCTGATATTTCCTATTAAGACAGCTATGCGTTCTATTGTAATATATTTAAATATTCCTTTGGTCATTAAACTATTGAAGGTTTTATATGTTTTGCGATTGAAATTGTTTGTAATTTTTAATTTAATGAAAAATATTGAGTTTTTCAACAAGAAGTTCTAAGACAAAATAATTTAATTTTTGATTATGTGTGAAAAATGATATCTGGCAAATATCCGTCACGAGCAAGCTGACAGCTGTCGATTCTTTCATCAAAGTTTTTAGTCACTTTTTGACTTAATGACGGTCCTATTTAGTTAATCACATCACGGATTTTGAGTTTTAAGGTTGAAATCGATTCGATTCGCTCGGTCTATACTCTGTGCTTAACATAAACACACGATCTGACATGCCACTTAATTGTTGATTGTCGTGAAATTATACGATACGATTGCAATACATTGATCGTTTCACTGGCTGTGTGAAACAATATGTCAGCGATATCTACCGAACATTCATATTGCCATAGTTTCGCTCAATTCATTCAGGAAAAAGCGGCTGGTTTTCTGAAAAAATCATTTTTTCAGACGAAGCCCATTTTCACTTGTCAGGGTATGTCAGCAAGCAAAATTGCCTCATTTGACTCCTGAAAATCCTAGATCGATTATTAAGAAGCCTTCGCATGCTCAATGTGTCACTGTATGGTACGCTATGTCTGACAAAGACATAGCGTACCATAGGCTCGAAATGGACCACGGTATCGCGAGATGCTAAAAAGCCAATTAAGGCCTATTATTGACTACGTGGACGGAACAACGTGCCATACTGACAATCAAACGATCAATTTATTTGCAAACAAAATTTCCCCATGGCTTAATTTCACGACAATCAGCAGTTAAGTGTCCAGCCAGATTGTGTAATTTAACACCACTGGATTATTTTTTGTGAGGCTATATTAAAGACTAGAGTCTATACGGAGCCAATCGAATCTATTTCAGCCTTAAAACTCAAAATGCGTAGTGTGATTAACAAAATAATACCGAAATTCCTCAAAAAGTTTTTAAAAACATTGATAAAAGAATCGACAGCTATCAGCGTGGTTGTGACGGATATTTTCCAGATATCATTTTTCATTAATAATTGCCGAAATTTGCTCTTCGTAACACAATAAAAATTTTAATTATCTTGAACTAAATTTGTTGTTTAGAAATTTGTTTTTTCTTGTTGAACAACAAGTTACTTGACATTTAAATTAGAAAAGATTATTTCTATAACATGGAACTTACCCCTAAAAACTTTTTAGATTCTCTCGTTTTGAAAATAAAAATATATTATTGAAATTCTGCTTAACTGCTTAAATATTTATTTGTCACATTATTGAAATTTCCTTTAACAATCTGTGTCACACTATATCCTTAAACACTTAAATTTGAGTTTGACTTTCTAACTTAATAATAATATTGTGCAAGTATTTATCTTTTAAATAGTTGTTAGTGGTTTCAATGCGATGGTGATAGTGGGATAGACACCAACACCAATAACAATAATGTTTTGACCTGTTTAGACAACATACGACACACGACAAACTTTGTAAACTTGTAAACACAAATATATGCGGCTGTATATGTATTATGTTATATACTCACATATATAAATATATATGTATTTTTTGTACAACTGCATTACCGCAAATAGGCGCACACATACATACGCTCTCATACACCCACATGACCACAAAAATGCAATAACGTCCCTTAGTAAAATATAGCGGAAATTTGAGCAAAATACCAACAGATAACGTTTAGAGTTAAGCATAGAATTGGTGAGAGTGGGAGAAAGGAAAGGGAGCAACTCCCTTTTTAGATGTTTGATGTTGTGGTGACAACATGCTGCTAACTTTTTGATATTTTATTATTTATTCTTGCAGCTATTATAGTTGTTTTTTGTTGCTGTTATTGTGATAGCTGTTACAAAATGTTAAATGCTGGGTGCATATGTACGCTTGCGTTTGTGCATGTGTCCCAAGGACAAGCAGTTAAAAATTATATTTCACACAAATAAAAATTGTTTTTACTAAATAAAATTTTGGTTTTAGAAAACAACAAGTTATTTTTTATATTTGCTTTTAGTTGTATTAAATTAAAAATAAAATGTTTATAAAATTAATTTAAAACAATTTTCAAATAAGAAAATATACTTACAACTCTTGTAAATGATACAGTTTGTTGAGACCTTCTGGTAAAGAACTAATCAAATTATCATCCAATTCTCTGAAAATAAAAAAAATATCATAAAATCAATTAAAACTTTGGCAAAACGTTAGTTAAGTGTTGGAAATAGATAAAAAATTGTGAAGTGGTGTTTAATTTCATACTTTATTTTCAGGTTAGAAAAGCTTTTTTGTGATATTATGAAAAGTCTATTGCAACTTATATGTCAATTTTAAATTAAACTTATTTTTTAACACCATTTTTACACCAACACATCACTTCATTTTGAGGTGTGAAAGATAAGTGGGCATCATTCAACTTATAATGGAACCCATGTCCTGAACTAAAAACAAACGGGATTAGCAGTAAAAGCATTATAGACTAAAGTAACACTGAAACTGTGAAACCGTCTTTTTTTCTTAACCAAAATATGATACGAAACAAAATATTCAAAGTGCTGGGTCGTTAGCTAGTCCCTGAATGCCAGAGATAACATAGCACCATTTAAATCAAAATGCTTTCGGAAGGCTATTTTCATTATGTGCAGATAAATACCTGACATTTCATATACCGTTGCTAAATAGGGGGTTTTCAACAAGAAGTTGGTTTTCTAAAACAAAAAATTTTGATTAAGATGATTCAAATCATTATTGTATTACGAAGAGAAAAATTCGGTAATTATGAATGAAAAATGATATCTGGGAAAATGATGTCCATGACAACCACACTGACAGATGCCAATTCTTTAAGCAAAGTTTTTTAACACTTTTTGACAAACTGGTGGACCTTATTCGTTAATCACATCAAGTATTTTGAGCTTTAGACTAAAATCGTTTCGATAGGCTCCGTATAGACTCTGTACTTAATATAGCTCCACAAAAAATAATCCAGTGATGTTAAGTCTCATGATCTCGCTGGCCACTTAATTGCTGATTGTCGTAAAAGTATGTGATCGAGAAATTTGGTTTGCATAAATTGATCGTTTCATTGGCTGTGTGACATGTCAGTGACATCCGTGTCGTCAATAATAGGCCAAAATTGAGTTACTAACGTCTTACGATAGCATGATCCATTGAACGTTAGCGCATTTTCAGCCCCATCACGCCTCCAGATTACATAGTGCAGTATGCAGTACCCCCCGGGGGCACATTTATGGTCTTTGTGGAGAGTAACTATTTAGACCTGTGAAACTGGGGGAAAAAGGGAGCCCAGTCCCCTGAAGTCAGCAGGGGTAAAACTGGAAGCACCACGTTATTTCCACGGAAATCAGTAAGCCCCAGAGTTCCGTTATTTGTCTCTTTAGAAATTTAACTTTTCTCTGGCTGATTATTGAGGTTGGCCCCTATATGGCAGTATCGTGCTGGTTGTGGTTTCGCGGCCCCATAACAGACAGGTCAGTTTTATATGGTGGCCGGGTTTATTTCACCTTTAATAACACCTACCTGGTGAAATGTTCCCAGATCCAGTGAGCATGCTAGGCATGTGTTCTGGACAGGAGTTGGATAGTCTCCAACTCTTCAGGAAGGAGTGATGATTTGCAGCCCTGCTCTGGAATCACTAAAGTTGCAACTAGGAAAAACCTGTTGCTAGAATTAGTCTTCGGCTTCCTAGAACGAGCATGACGTTCCTATTTATGCATAGTTGTTCGACCATCATCTGATTAAGGCTCCATAGCCAGGCGCAGATGTAAATCAAATCACGTAGTGCAGTATGCAGTGACACGCTGAGCATGTCAAGGCTTCTCAATAATAGTCCTAAGATTTTCAGAAGCCCAATTCCGACAATTTTGCCATGTTGACATAACCTGACAAGTGAAAATGGGCTGTGTCTGAAAAAATGATTTTTTTAGAAAAACCAGCCGGTTGTTCCTGATTGAAATGAGCGAACTGTCAGCTTCAATTTCTGCACCAGTTGAATGTTGTAAGGTTTTAACGTAAAATCCTTATGCAAATCCTTATGGTTTTGGATAACCCCAATTGTTAAGAGCGTCGAAAAATTCACAAATTTGAATCTGCTTGAAAACTGTGCCTCACGGCTGCGATATTTTAAGTAGACCGACCCGGTTCGAGCATGCATTTGTGTACGATTCTGTCGACACAAATTTAACGGCCGAACTCTTAATAGCGGTCTCAAAAGGACGATTATATTGTCCGAAAATTTCACGAATTTTATGAAATGTTACTTTAACAGAACCAACATTTTCATAGAGGATTTTAATTATTTTAATGTGATTTTCGTTCGTAATTACCTATTACGAAGGCTATTATGTTGTTGGGGGTTGCCACACTTGAAAAACAAACTTCTTGTTGCCAAACCCGATATAAGACATAACAGCTTTAAACTATTTTTCCTCGTTTTGATTAAAATTTCTATTTTATTTCAATTGTTGCTATCGTTTCCTGTTGTCGACGTTTTTTGTCTCTGTTATTGTAATTTTTGCTGCTACTTTATATCTTCTACTTTATTGCGAACAACAACAAAAAATGCAATAAGTTTTGTGTGTCAGCTGTTGGCAATTGTTGTTAATATTTCTTTTACTATTTTTCATTTTTATTGTTTTTAAGAAAATGTGTTTAAGGAATTTGTAGCAAACACAATATACATACGTGTGCATATGTGAAGTATTGCAAGAATAACTTGTACACAATATGCAATAATTCGTTTTAAAATATTGAAATATTTGAGTGTTCATTTTGAGTGTTTAACTCTTAAAATAGCAGGTAATAATTTAACTTTAACAGTTTTCAGAAACATGTTTTGCATTTTTATTAAAAAGGAAAAATAAATAAAACAGTATTAAATCTTCCTTGTTGCTTAAACGCTTTACCATCAGAACTATTTAACATTATTTCCGTAAAACATTTACAATCAATTATTTAGTTATTTAATGTATATGAAATCAAAGCCATTGAACATTAACATGTAAAACATTATCCATCACTGGGTTTATAAATTTTGCATTAAGCATTTTTGCTGAACGACGTAAATATACCTTAAAGTTATTTTCTTTAGCTGCCTTAAAATGCATTAAGAACTTCCTTAAAATTTACGCTACCTTGTCGTTGCAGCTTTATTTCTTTTAACTTATACCATTGCTTTTTAAAAATGTTTTAAAAATACTTAAATAATTTCAAATGTCAGAAAATGTTAACAACTTTATAAACAATGAATATGGTTTTTGCTAAAGAAACATAAATAAAGGAAAGTAAAATAAATGTATGAAGTTTATAATTTTAAAGCCATAAATTTCTTTTGCACTATTTTTTCGTTTTTTTTCTTTATTCTCTTTATTTACAACCTTTAACTGACTTTAAGAATTTATCTATTATGCATGCAAGAGCATGCAACTGTTATGCAAATACTTATTTAGATATTTTTATCTAAGATTCATATTTCTTTTTGTTGATATGTTTGAGTAAGGATAAAGTTTCTGTAAAGTTTGTTTATTAGTCTTTGGTTTATTTATAAAATATATAGCAAATTTTTCTTTTTAAAGATTTTCTCAGTGTAGAGAGTAATTTTGTGACTTTCTTTGAAATTACGTCTTTTTTTCAATCAAATAAAAATAACTTTATGATCAAATGCCAGTTCAATACACACAAGATGCTTAGATTATTGTCATAATCTAAGTCAACTATTTGTAAGTCCACTGCGTGTTCTTGCATGCACTGTTATGCATATATACATATACTTAAATATTTGGATTATCTACCTAAAATTCATATTTAAAAAAAATTCTTTTTTCTAGATATCTTTGATAAGTTTTTGTAAAGTTTATTTATTAGTCTTTGGTTTATATATAATATTACTAATATTACCTGTGACTGATTTGCAAGTCATTTGTGGTTTGTTCTTATTCTGTAGCGTTCTTTTTTGTGTGCGCCAAAAAATTCAATCATTCAAGAAAATTAATCAGAAAAAACACAATTTCTTTTTTTTTTGGTTTTTTTTTTTAATAATTTTGTCGTTTTCACAATTCAATATTTTTGTGTGCTACTATAGAACGTCTTATTCTACGACTATACGACATTCTTCGATTGATTTTGGTTCCCGCTAACAAAGCAGTTGGTTTATTAACACAAGAACAGGATACATATAATTGACCGTGCGAAAAACAGGGATCATTGCAAAAGCAACACATATGCGGAACTGAAGCCGTTTAAAATCAAACGACAAATTTGGAGGAATCATAGGAATGCGTGATATTAGCACATCCTCGCCCTTCTATTTTCCTTTTAAAATTTTTGCTTCAATCACATTTTCATGAATTATTTGACAACTAAACGTGTCCCATTGTAAAGTCGTGGCTGGCAGATATTTCTAATCAAAATAATTGGTACACCAACATTCACTTGCAGGCGGTGAGGTGCCAGTGCAAGTAACAAAGGAATTTTAAAATTCGACTGGATAATTTACAACATCGTCTTGATGGGTAACAGGGTCAACTGATTTGTAGGTAAAAATTTCCCCCGGAATGTCATTCAAAATGATCACATTGATATCCGAAACATCTAGGTTTTTCCCAGCTAAGATAGCTCTTTCCCGCAACCAATCATGGTTTCTAAAATGTTGTGCAATACCGAAAAATACGTTTGTGAACAATTCTTGTTTTGATTGAGCAAAGTGGCAAAAATTATCTGGAGGCGTAATCATTTTTGTGGTGGGGTCAATTGGAATTGCCCCATTCCCAATATCTAACAATTGCTTTCAAATACGTTTGACCGATGGATCATTTTGCAATTGAACACGGAAATTACACACACACACACACAAAATGCAACAGAATAAGGAAAACAAAATTATCTTGCTATGAACATGAACATATTTTGATTTGTATTGCCATCGCAATCTGTGCAAGCGCGCACACACACACAGCAACGTACAAACGAAAACACACATTTAATTTGATACAAAACATTGAGACGAAGTATGCAATGGAAAAAGAATTTTGATTTCTTTTAAAAATTTGTCTTGTTTCAAACACGCACTCTGGATGCACTATTGTGCGTAAATGCATGAAACAAAAATATAAACCAGCGAACGACCATTATGAAGTTACTGTGAAAATTTGGTAGAAATCCGACGGCGCATCTCTTCAAACGCTGGCAAGCAACAGACACCTATTTTGGGCTTAATTTTTATGTATATAGAAGAATATATGATAAAGTATATGTGCAAATATGGTGGTAATATTAAAGAGTTTGTGAAGTCTGCGTCTTACTTCCATACAACAATATTGCTCGCTTTATAAATATTTCAGAAGGACCGCCTCGATAATATCTCACCCTTTTCTAAACTTATTTCTGGAATAGCATTCGAAGATCTTCTGAAATGTAGGTGCCTAATTTTCTTGCACAGGATCATAGTTTCCCAACAACCGAAGTAAATTTTATCTTGGTGGTTATATTAGCCATGGAAATATATTATTTATTATAGTGTTACCACCATAAAATTTTGTTTCATTATGCTAGGTGAATAATAGGCCAAAATTGAGTTGTTAACATCTCGCGGTAGCCTGATCCATTGACCCAATCACGCCTAAAGACCACATAGTGTACCATACAGTGACACGTTAAGCCCGATTGCAGCAATTTTGCTGGTTGACATACTCTGACAAGTGAAAATAGGCCTCGTGTGAAAAACCAACCGGTTGTTCCTGAATAAATTGAGCGAGTCTGCGGCGATGTGAATGGTCGTTCGGTTTCAATTGCTGAACCAGTTGAACCTTGTAAGGCTTTGAAATCAAATCCTTATGCAAAATTCTCTATGTGGTGGTCGAATGTCGAGGAATTGACAAATTTGGATCTACTGCAACACAACTTTAAGTGCCCCTGTAGGCTTGTAGGTAGTGTACTGGCTTGTCAGTATGGGGGTTGTGGGTTCGATTTCCAACGAAGACCTTGGTTTTTTTCACTACAAAAATAAAAATTGACTGTCGGTGGGGCTGCTCAGCGATGAAGGCATTGTCACTGGTCGTTGTGCTGTCTTATACGGTGGTCAATTTCCGACTATCCTTCTACTTTCACCACCTGTTTCATCTCTTCTCTATCCCTCTCCTAAAGAAGGTAGCACGGTACTTGACTAAATAGGCATTGTTGCCTGAAGTACTACATCTCTTTAAAAAAAATAACTGCGATGTTTTCAGTTTCAGTCCGCACATTTTGTGTCGTGCCTGTCAAATTTAACGACTAAACGATAAACGTTTGATATTGTAAAAGCTGCGATTTTAAAACAAGTTATGCTATACATAAACAAACTAGAATTTCATTTAAGCCCCCTAGCCTCCTATAACATCCTAACAGTTTTACCTGAAAAGTTAGATGAGCGAGATGAGCGCCAATTGAAGCAGCTTAATTTTTGTCTGACATTGGCTGGACTTAAAAAAATAATAATAAAATTTTAGATTTAATATTTAAATACTTATTGTTAGTTGATATTTTAAGGAAGATCCAATAAACAAACAAGCGGATTTAATAATTCGAAATCTAGTGATAATCTATAACATTAGTGAACTTTGAACTTAAGAAAAATTTTATTATAAAGTCAACTTCGGTTTTTACAGAATTACAAAATTTATCAAAATCTTCAATAAATTTTGAAAATTAAAATAAGCTTTTTGGGAGAAATTATTTTACATAAATTACCTTTGAAGAGGTCTAATGACCCAAATTTACTTCTAAGAAGAAGATGTAGATATGTAAGCAAAAATAAGGTCACCGTTGATTATTGATATTTGATGCTTGTAATTATTAATGATCGAAAATATTTTTAAATATAATAAGCAGCTTTAGTTTTTTTTAAAATGTGTTCAAAAAATGGAACTAGCGTTACCATCAATAATTAATTAAGTAATTTTATTTAAAAACAAGTTTGCTTTAAGAGCTGAACTATAAAGTTAACCAATATAAAAGAAATTATTCTGAAGAGCTTAAGCAAACTGCAAACATTTGCACAACTTCCATTAACCAAACAACATTTAATTTTCAACAAAAGTTATGCATAAAAATAAAGGATTAAGTTAAAGAAATAATAACTAGAATTATAACAAAACTGTATAATATAAACTAAAAACTTAAAACAAGTTGAAATATAAAATATACTTACAGAATTTTTAAAGCAGTTAAATTTGTAAAGGCGCCAGACGAGATCTTCATAATTTGATTACGTTTTAAAAGACTGCAAATACAATAGAAAAGTACGGATTATTTGAAAATACTAAAAAAAATCAAATGCAGTTGAAAAAAAAACTGTTATTACAAAAATATATAAAATATTGCTGTTGTTACACATATTTTTTGACTACACAAAGAAGACTTTAAAACAAAAAATCAATAATTTCATAACGCTTCACTAAACAGAAAAGTTTAGAAGAAAATGTAAGCAAATTGAAGCATACTATTACTTCCAGTAAACTTCAAAATGTAAAGCATACATTTAGGAGTTGAGTATTTTTTTTAAAACTTTTTTTAGTAAATTAAATATAACTAGAAAATAAAATGAAATGCTAAAATAACATGCTCTATTTTCTTTTTACTTTTGATTTTCTTTATTTTATTTTTGAAAAATATATAATTATATAAAGCTTAAGAATTTGCCATAAATTTTAATTGATTTTTCGTTTGAGTTTAGCATTTAATACTTACAGTACAATCAAATTTGGCATCCTTGAAAAATCGTCATCATTTATTATTGTCAATAAATTGCTGCCAAGATTCCTTTATGATTTTTTTTCCAAAAGCACCAAACAAAAAATGAAATTATTTTATTTAATAAGAAAACATAAATCGATTTTAATTTTTAATTTTGAGTATTGTTTTAGAGAAATGATTTTTTCATTAATGAAAGATAAATTATATATCTACTTCTACTACATCTATGCAGATGCGAAACAGGTCAAGTAATAGAAATAAAAGAAATATTAAAATACTAAATTATAAATGTGTATTAATTATACAAAATGTAATTACAATGTAAATTTGCAAGTGTTACAAGTAGAATAAACATCAATTTTTTTAAATAAATTTATTTTATTGTTTTAAATGGAAACTCAAGAAGAATGTATAAAAGTATCTAGCTGTTTCAGTGAAATTAATAGTTAGTGCTGAGGCTGCTTTTTTTCGTCAGAAGCTCGAAAAATTAAAAGCTGAGTTCATTGCCATTTTTAAGGATGAAAAATATTGCACTTTGTTACGAACTGAAAGTTGCTACTTTAATTTTCTAAGCTCTTCATTAAAACTATTCTTGTATATTATCAATTTATTTCTTACTTGTTATTTCATATAATTTGAAATAATAAAATATAAACCCTACAACTACAGCTTTCATTAATTTTGCGGTATTCAATTTTCCCTTTACTTTGATCTCCTCTATTCTACTTTTAAACTACACTACTCCATTTCTATACTTTTGATTATTCCACCCTAATGATGAAACATATTCATATCCTTTCAATGATCAATTTTGTTTGCTGTGGTGTTTTTACCAATAGCTTGCTTTTTTCAAGGAAAATTTCCGACATACCAAACCCCCTTTCAATTTCCCTCGGGTTCATTTCATACGGGACCCCATTTCTCTGCTTTTGAATGAATCTCAATAAAAACTCTTTCAGTGAAACCAATTGTTAAAAGTTTGCAGAATTAAATGCTGCGCCTATTTTTCTTATGATGAAAAATCTTACCTTTGGTATCGAACTAAAATTTCCTATTTTAAAATTCTAACTTCTTCTCTCAAACTATACTCGGATGTTACCTAGTGTACTTTCCTTAGTTATGCCATACTCGTTATGTTAACAACGATTTAGTTGGTAATAAATGATCCCTACAACTACTTTCATTAATTTTACGGTATCCAATCTTCCCTTTACTTTTATCTTCTCTATTCTACTTTTATCCTTTCATTCCATACTTTTTACTATTCCACTTTAATGATGAAATAAAACAGGATGATATCCTTTTAATGATCAATTTAATTTGGTGTCGAATTTCTAGCGATAGCTTTTTTTTTCAATCGCCTTTCAACGTCAACGTCGGTTTCACTTCATACGGGAGCCAACTTCTATAGTTTTAAATCAATACAACCTAGGGAAGTATCTTATTGTATAACTCCCAATGATAATGCAAGTTCTTCTTGCGTTTGATAGCAATCTTTGTTGAATAATTCTTCCAATTCCAATTTTTCAGCTGACCAAGCCTCTCCTTATCTTCGTGTTTCAATCATTATTTTAAAATTTCTCATACGATGTTTCACAAGTTTCTTTAATTGGTGAATGTTAACCGTAAACTTCTATTAATAATCTATCACTTTCACCAGCATTTGTTTTTTTTTTTTTTTTAATGAAAGAAGGTTATCAGAGTTCCCCGCCAAACATCCTTTTTTGAGGCACAAAATTCGACAATAGTATAGCGATTGAAAAAATATGTGTGTTGTACTTTGGCGTTTCTCGAATACTGACTTATAGTCACACATGTTTACTCTCTAAATATTATAATTGAAATAAACTATATGCAATAGCTATCCAATGTGTTCTCCAAATCGACATCATTAATGTTTATCAAAAATGTTTTTTTATAAGAATTTCACATATAATTATCATCTAGTTTCCTTCAACAATGATTTTTCCTATTATCTGAACTTCCTTTTAATCTCTCTGAGCAAAGTTGCCATACTTTATAATTGTATGCTTTTAAGTATTTAACAATTTTCAATTTGTTTTTACTTCCACCATTTTTACTTAAAGTTTGGGTTTTCTCTACGTTACTCTACAACTACTCTCCTTAATTTTACTCTGTTTACAATTAATTTCTGCTTTATTTTATTTTGTTATACTCTGTACTGCTTAGCTTTGTTATACTCTCTCTACTCTTTTCTAATTTTTTTTGCTAAGCTCTTCTTAATTCTTTTGTGTTCTTCTTTAGTCTCTATTTTATTTTCATTACATTTTCTTGACTTCAGAAAAGAGTTAATTTAGTGTAGAGTACTCTGCCGAATTCGATTCCGTTTTACTATCTACTCCGTTCCCCCTTAGGCCTATTATATTTCATTCCTTTTTCTCCTCTCCCATTTTCTTATTTTACACTACATAATAGTAGTAGAGATGAATCTACTCTGATCATTAATAGTGATGAATCCGGTCTGGTCATTTGTAATTACTTTTCCCTCGCCACCTCCTTTTAACATTACCTTAGTTTGGTCTTCTCCACTTTATTGTTCCAATGCTCCTAACTTATGCTCCTAAATTATTACGCTACACCATGATTTGTTCTGCTCTTATCTACTCTAGTTTTATCTCAGTGCCACTCTATATCCAAATTTACTGTGTTTATATTATTTACTGAAACAAAAGTAAGAGTTATTCAAAAAGAGTAGAATATTACTGATCTCAACATTCCTGTAACGAAGGTAGCACGCAGTTTGTAAAGGATTAAAATTTTGAAAAATATTTTTGAATAAATTAGTTAAGGTTTTCATCACTCCCTTCAACTCAAGCTTAACTGGAGCATCACCTTATAGAAAAACGAAGTTTGTGGTAAATTACAACCCAAGTTAATTTATCTTACTATAAATATTTTTTCTAGGCTAAATGGAAGTTTAATGCATAGAGACCATCAAGAAGCGTTTTTCGTCAGGTATCCTTATTAGCAATCTAGAAATTATTATGACAGTAGATATAGAAGAGGTATTGAGTCAGGCCTAGCCAATGGCAAAACTGAGAAAAGCATCAATAAATCTGTCTGATTTAATACAATTAAAAATTTAGCTTTCGATATTTTTTGTACAGAGTCAACATATACTCGATTATGGACGGACTATCACAGTTATTTTTGATGAACACTTTAGTGATGAGAAAATCAAGAAACATTGATCGTAATAAATTAAGTCATTCTCGTCTACTGAAATACAAAAAAAAAGAGCTAGGAAGCATGTGTTTTAATCAAAAACAGTATTCATATATTCTGATAATGACTGGATAGCTCCTGCTGGATAGTCATAACTCATATAAAATGACACCTAAATTAACTGTCGGGCTTTTCAACAAGAAGTTTGGTTTTTAATTGTAGCTACATCAAGTATATTATAGTTTTGAGGAATTTGTAGCAGATGAATTGGCAATTGTTACAATGAATGACCCACGAAAATCGCACTGAAATAACTAAAATCCACTGAGAAAATAGTGATTGTGTTAAAGTTACATTTCGTAAAATTCGTGATGTTTTCGAACAATATAAACGTCCTTCTGAGACAACTATTAAGAATTTGATCGTTAAATTTGAGTCGATAAGCTTGATACAACTCGTGGACGATCGGGTTGTTCAACTGAAAATATCCCAGCCGTAAGCCACAGTGTTGATGTAGATCTAAATTTGTCAATTCCTCGACGTTATCAACAATGGGGGTTATCCAATATCACCACATGGCTAATTTTGTGCAAGGATTTGACTTTGAAGCCTTATAAGCTTGAACTGAAAAAAATCATTTTTCCATACGAAGTCCATTTTGACTTGTTAATGGTACGTTAACAAGCAAAATTGAAGCTTCTAAAAATCCTAGAGCAATTATTGAGAAGCCTTTGCATGCTCAACGTGTCGCTGTATGGTGCGCTGGTTTGAAGGCGTGATTGGGCCGCATTTTTTCGATGAGGCTGGAAATTCTGTAACGGTCTACCGATACAACTTTGATCTATTATTGACGACGTGGATATCATTGACCTGAGGCTTCAACAGGACGGTGTCATGTGTTACACAGTCAATGAAACGATCAATTTATTGCAAACCAAATTTCCTGATCACATATTTTCATGACAATCAGTAGTTAAGTGGCCAGCCAGATCGTGTAATTTAACACCAGTGGATTATTTTTCATAGAGCTATGTTAAGGACAGAGTCTATATGGTCATGGTGGACAATTTCCCGATATTATTTTTTATTCATTATTGCAGAACTTTTCTGTTCGCAATACAATAAAAATTTTAATTTTAATTTTTTGTGTTTTAGAAAAAAAACTTCTTTATAAACAATTTTGTCTAGGCTAAACGGAAGATTAAATTTATAGGAAAACGTATCGAGACCAACAAGCAGGATTTTTGGTCAACTAATTTTGTTAGCAACTTAGAAAGAGCATATGCTAGAGCATATGTTTTGACCAAAGACACTGGAAATATCTTCTGATAACAACTGGATAGCTTATTGCCATACCTCCTGTAAAAAGACCTATAAATCAACTACTTTTTCAGTGATTTACAGTCCAGAGTTTTTATGCTTTAAAGTCTACTCTATAAGAATTTCACTGACTAGAGTAAAATAAGTAACTAAAAATAAATAGGAGTATAATTAGAATATCATTACATCGTAAAAAAAGTTTAGTCAGAACTAATTTGGAACAACATTCAAACTGATTGGAAACGAAGCTCCTTATTTTTCCAGAACAGCCGAGAATTATACGTATACTTAAATTAGGGAGGTAGAAGTATTTATACAAACAAATGTCTTCCTAAATATTTATTTCGTGTTAATTTGTTATATTAATCAAAAAAGATGTTTAAATACTAACATTAAACAATTAAATTGATAAGAAATTACGTGCATGTTAGTTGTTAAGATAGTGTTATAGAGAGTAATTAAAAAAAAATGATGAATAATAAATGCTACTGATATAATTAGTTGGTGATTATTTAACTAGCAGCATGCATATTAATTTTCCAGTTTGAAGAATTAAGTTTAAAATATCATTTATATATTAAAGTCAAAATATTGAGTAAGTTTTAAGATTAAGAGAAATGATCATTAGAAACCAAAAATTAAATTTTTAAATTAAGTATTTTTTGTATTAGAATTTACTTGTGCAAGTAGTTAAGGCAAAATTTTAAAAAAGAAGTAAAATAGAACAAAAAGTATAAAAACATATGGCTCACAGTGCTTCAAGTGTTCTTAATCCAGCCAAAGCATCGGTTGGTATTCTATAGAATAAATTACTCTCCAGTCGCAGAGTGCGTAATTTTAGCAAATGTTGCAGACTATTGCTTTCCATGCTTTCTAAGGCATTGCCATTCAATTGCCTATATTTTGTTTAATATTTTTTGTTTTGTTTTTGTGGTAAATTGTTGTTGATTTTGCGTAGGTTGGGTGGGTGGGTGCATTAGTTAAGTTGGCCAGTCATATTTTTTTTTTTCAATTATTATGATCATATAAACAAACAAACAAGCAAACATTTCAAAATGCATAATTTTAATGTTATTGCATATTTTTAGGAGCCGTATTCATTCATTTATATATGCAGCATGTTGTTAATCGTTATGATTTTAATGGGTATGCAAATATGTGCACATATTTAATATAAAGAAGCCGTTTTATTAGCACATTATGTCGATAGGGAAATAAAATTAAAATTTGAAAAAATTTTATTAAGACAAAAAATAAGTAAATAATTAGTTTATTGTTAATAATTTATTTAAAAGTGCAGCATATATTTGGGAATACATATATATAATTAAAGGTGGAATAGCACCTTTTAAAGCCGCACTTTCATTTAACAAAATTAATTATATTTTTGTGAAAGTATATTTTGAAACGAAACACCATTTTAAATTATTCATTTTTAAAACATAAATTGATTAAAAAAAATAAATAAAGGACTTTTTGTACAATCATTATTTACACAAATTAAAATACTTAAAGCCTCCTTCAGTTTCTCTTGATTGTTTTTTGTAACACAGAAAAACTTTTTTAATAAATAAGTGCAGCAGTTTGCTGAGCGCAATCTTTGTCATTTTCTATATAAATTCCTGAAAACTTTAAGCTTTGAATCTGTAAGGCTTTTTGAGTTACAGCCCTATATTTATTGTAATCAGTCTTAACCTAATCATTGGTCTAAGTGGCTTAGCAAGTAAATAAAAATCTATTTGCCTATTATATTCACAAATATTCGCTGTTACGAAATGGCATAACATGTGATTTTCGTACCAAAAATTAGTCTTTAATTTTAAATACTCCTATTAGATATATTTTAATAAAAAATAAATCTTAACATTTTTAGTATTTGTACATAAAACGCTGAAGAGCTCTTTTTTCTATACACTTAAACTAAAGCTATTAAAAGAGTATTTATTATTAGTACTACGGTTTAAGAAATTTTAAATTTAGGGTTAAAAGGTATCGCACATTCAATACCAAAAATAGTGATTAAATCTAAATATTCCTCTAAGAAATTTGTAGTCTCTTATTATGAAATAATATATAATTTGTTACATTTTTATTATTTGCACATAAAGCGTTGGAAAGCTGTTATCTTAATATGCTTAAGCTAAAAATTAAAAAAGAATATTTATATTAGTACAACGATTTAAGAAATTTTAAACTGCGGCACCTTTTAATTTAAGATTTATAAAAGAAATCGTCATTATTATGCAATAGATTTATGTTTTACTATATATCTGGACCTCATTTTTCACCGGACTAATAATTTAACAATTTTATCTTGGCTCTTTATTTCAAATTCTCAGCGAATTAATTTTAGGATGTGTCTTAGTCATAGAAATAAAATAAAAATTTTAAATTTTGAGTGTAATTAACTAAAATCTCGGTTAAGATTAAAAAAGTGACTTGCAGCCGGCAAAATCTTTTTAATCAATATCTGATTTAAATAAATATTCTACGATAATACAGCTGGCTCTTTTCTACTAAGAGGCCAAAGATATATGGTTAAATAAAGAAAAGAAAATCTAAATATAATTCAGAAAAAGTTTGGTGAAGCCTGCACTTTGAGCACAAAGTTAAATGAAAGAAAAATCCCTGCTCTTGCCACAGCCAGACTTGAAAAAATAAATCAAGTTTATTTAACTGACAGCATCAACATACTCAAGGAGATATTTTTATTTGTAACTACCTGGGAGGAAAACTAAGCCATTCTTATTCATTTTAAAAATACTCGGGGAAGAAATTTAGGGACGTAAAATATAACCAGACATCTTATACTAGCAATAAGGATTACAATCCTTTATATAAGGGTTTATTCCTTTAAAATAAAATATTATATAGTTACACATGGGGTGACATCTGTAAATGCAATAAAAGTCGGGACATTAAGCCTTGTCAGAAGTAAATTGAATACCATAAAATATTTTATTTTATACTTAAATTATGATTTTTCTCGCAATTAAGAAGCTTTAAAGCGATTTTTGCAATGGGGGATTATTATTTTATTTTCTACAGATGCCTGGTTGGTTCTTAAAGAGAGTTGCTTGTACCCGCGAATCTCTAGTCTTCAATATCAAGTCATACGTAAGGAATTTCAGTGACGAGGCTTTTCAGTAATAACCTTACGGCTCTTCTATAAGACGATATTATGAAATTGAATTCCATCCATATTTTCTTAATATGATATATTTTTAAATAAGTTTAAGCTACTTAAACCTATTGCACTAAACTTGAAAGTAGTAGAAAGTATGTATGAAAAAAGGTGTTATTGGTCTTATAAAATAAGAGAAACAATTTTAAAGCAGTTTTCTATTTTTATTTCAGTGTAATCGTTAATTCTCTTCCATTAATGTCATGCGCTTGCCAGTTCTATAGCCGCTAATTCGATAACGAATAAATATTTGAATAATTTTTAAGAATTTTATATATTTCTCTTAGTAAAATGCTTATTATGTATTTGTACATATATGACTGCTTACAAAATGATAAATTTACATTTTCCTCTACTGCTGTACATTTTTCTTTTATTTTTAAATTTTCATAAAAATTTTTTCAAAATTTAATTTCATATTATTAAAATGCAACAAATAACTTACATACAATACTTACATGGATACCAAATTAATTAAACCTTGAAAAGCATAAGGGGGCAAAGTTTTAAGGCCACAATTTTGTAGATTTAAACGCTTTAATTTACTTAAACCATAAAATGCTAAAGGATCTAAAATGTCTAGACTATTATCAGCTAAGTTTCTGCAAAGATATAGATATTAAAAAAAAAACAAGTGTTAAGTATAATGAAATGGAGATTTAAATTTCGAGAAAATTATTTTAATAAATAATTATATTATGATCAATACTTGATCAGCGTAACCATTATATGTTCAAAATTTATAAAATCTTTTGTGATAAGCAGTCTGATCAAAAATAACTTTATTATAATATAAAATGTATGTTCAATAATAATGATAATTTTCGAAATAGCAAGGCATCCTCAAAGATGAAGCTGGATTAAGTCGATGGAGATCTCTAGTATTTATGTCATTAATCCAGGAAAAATTCGCTAAGTTGTTTTCGAAAAATGAAAGTGTCAATTCTACTAAAAGGTGGTGTGATTAGACACCTCTTTATAATTTTTCTAAACTCCCTGGCTTATGCTAATAAGCCAGCAACCTTCTTGAGACCAAAATTATTTTCGTTATTTTTAATATACAGCAAGCAGTTCTCGAAAAATTAGCCTAAACTTGTTCAATCAAAATTCGATTCGCTAACAGCCATTGTGACCATATATCCCATATCATTTTTAGCTGGTGTTTTGTATTATTTTTTCCATCGGTCTTCCAAATTTAAGAACAATTTCAGGAGGTTTTCTTGATCGTATGATTAATATCTTTTTAATGATATAAATCATATGAAAGGTAGTTCTATTTAAAAAATACTTTAACACCTTGCGAGCGGAACGGCTCTTATTTCGCATTATGCATTCCAATCAGGTATGTGCCCCTCTTCAGATTCTGCTCCATTTTTTTCACTAAAAACTTCAAAGGACTCAAAATAAAAGCAAATTTGAAAAGCGTATAAAACAAAATTTTAAATATCCACCTAGAAATTTAGAAGTGCTTTCTTTTAGAAGAAATTTTTCTGTTCTCTTTATTTATGAAAAGAGGAATGAAGGGAGGAATTAAGAAGTACAACATCAACAGATTTAGTATATCAAATATTATTTTATTATATTAAAGTATTTATTATTTATTTTTTCCTTAACTCCATTTTCCGCTTCACAAAATCAAATAATAATAAATATGGAATTTACTTTTGATGTCCTGCCTTAAATATATAAAAACATTTTGATTTTGTATTTTATATTTTATAAAGAATAACGTCTTTTTCAAAATATATTTAATTGATATGTTTATTTATTACTTGTTCGCCAAAAAACATTTTTCTTCTTTTAAAAGCATCAATTTAACAACAACGAGTTATATAGTTGCCTGATATGGTAATTCAGAAACAAGGAAATATTCAAACCCAAACACTTTACAATTTTTTTGGTATGTTTTCTGATTTTCCCCCATTTCAATTACGTTAATGATGTGTGAAGCAAATAAATAATGTTTAAGTTAATAGTGGAAGTCAAATAAAATTAAAGAAAAAAAAATGAAATGTTAATAGTATAGCGGAGCAGTCAACATGGGGGTAAATTTTGTTCTACATTTAAATTGTGTATAGATTTCACTTAAAAATATTTCCTTCTTTTTTTATACTTACAACTCTTCTAAATTTGTTGCCATAAAAAATGAGTTTGCTTCCAATTTGGTTATATTATTTTTACCCAAGTCTCTGTAAAGATAAATTGAATAAAGAAATTTACAATCGTTGTAATACTATAATAGCAATTTAATCATTGAAGTAAATTTATTATTTAAGCTTAAATAACTAAATTGTGATAAATATGAAAAAGGTCACATAAAATATTATATTCACTATAAATTATAACTGAAAAATATTTAACGTCGGAAACCATTACATGACTTTAAAATTTGAAAAACAAATAACCTAGACTCCCCAAAAAAAAATATAATCTATATCGACAAGTTATTAAAATATTTCGAAGTGTCATCCTTTGAGCGATAGACAAGTTCTAGGAATTCAAAAAAAAAAAATACTTGGAAAAGTTTTAGCCTTAAAACCAGATATAATAAAACATAATACAATATAATATATTATAATAAAATATACCATAATATAATATAATATAATATAATAAAATATAATATAATATTTTTACGTTTATGCCTTTTATAAACGTTTTCTTGTGAGTTCTTTATTGCAAAATAAATAACAGCAGTTTTAACAATTTTATTAACTTTAACTACACAAAGTTGACACTTCAGAACATTTTAATTGAAATACACGTCTTTACTTGATTTTAATTTTACACTGACCGATTATCCACTCAGATGCTTCCCTATTTATATTTGTCCTTTTAAAGTCTAGAAGATTTAAGAATCTTCTACTCCTTTGCTCGCTTAAAGCGCGTTCACGTTGATTCTCCTGCTCGATAATTATTACTGCGTTGACAACTAAAGGTATGCACATTGTTGTTGTTTTTTAATTAATCTCAGCTGGCCGTTTTGTATCGATTTGATACATAAAACAGTTAGTTAACATACTCATTATTTAAAATGGAAAAATTCTTTAGTCGTAATTTTTCTATAGAAAAATTATATCAGTTAAACCTTTTGTAAAAAAATATCGTTAATCATTATTTTTATATAAAGAAATAAATAAAAAATTTTGTGTTATAATTTTGCTATAAAAATTTTATGTTATATTTGTTTTATAAAAAATATATAACTATTAATCTTAAAAAAATCACTTTTCCTTGGAAAGCTTCTTCAGGAAATTAATTTTTTTTAAACAAAAATTATTAAATTATTATTACTATTATTAAATAATCATTATTGTTATTTGTTAATAATTTTTGTTTGCTAAAAAACCAATTTCCTTAAGAAGCTTTCCAAGGGAAAGCGAAATATTGAAAATATGTGTGATAAATTTATTTAAAAAGACCACTATTAAGATTAATACTAATGAATTTAAGAAAACAAATTTTTATCAGTCGTAAAATTTCTACAAAATTATTTCATCAGTTAAATTTTTTTAGGAACATTTTCATCAGTCAAAATATGTTTTCGGAATATTTTTTGTTTCAGTCGTAATTATTAAGAAAATTTTTATGTCATAATTTTTCCAATAAAAAATATATATCGTCAGTTAGAAAATTACACGTATTTTAGACTTCAGCTTGAGAAAACGAAATTACTTCATTTTTATTTTAGAAATAATTGCTTATAATTATTATAAGAATTATATTTTTATCGGATTTTTTAACATACTTCATTTGTAGCAACTCCAACAACACGACAGTTTTGACATTTAGTTTTTTGACGTATTCGTAGTAGTTGCATTGGGAATAGTTACAATAAATTCAATTTCGCACGAAAATCGAATTAAAATAATTAAAAATCCACTATGAAAATGGTGGTACTGTTGAATTTACTTTCGTAAACTTTTGTGATATTTTCCTTGTAAGACCACTTGGTCATTAAATTTGTGTCGACAAGCTCGAAACAAAATATGCGAACACCAGATCCTTCAACTGAAAATATCGCAGCCATGAGCCACAGTATTGAAGTAGATCCAAATCTGTCAATTCCTCGACGCTCTCAACAATTGCGGTTACCCAAAACCAGCACATGGCGAATTTTGCGTAAGGATTCGATTTTGAAGCTTGCAAGGTTTAACTGTTGCAGAAATTAAGGCCGACTGTCCGTCGTGGCCCTGCATTTGCTTAATTATTTCAGGAACAACCGCTACTAACGCATACTAAAATATACTAAAGTACACCAAATTATACATTAAAATACGCTAAAATGTATTAAAACACACTAAAATATGCTGAATAAGTAATTTTTTTAAACGACGCCTATTTTCACTTGTCAGAGTATGTCAAAAATCAAAGTTGCCGTATTTGGGCTTCAGAAAATCCTAGAGCGATTACTGATAAGCCTTTGCAAAGTGTGACTGTTTGTAATGTGTATGGTGCGCTATGTAGTTTGAAGACGTGATAGGGCCGTTTTTTTTTGTTCGAAAATGAGACTGGAAATGCAATAACTGTCAATAAATCAACCTATCGTGAGATGCTACCAGCTCAATTTTGGTCTATTATTGACACTCAATACGCCACTCAACCAATGAGAAGTTTAATTTATTGCAAACCAAATTTTTCAATCTAATAATTTCACGACAATTATTTATATCTATTGTTTTATATCAAAACCCCATTAAAACTACCGGGCTCAATATACCAAAAATACTTTGAACAAATACGAAACCAAAGTTGAACTGAATATAACAGTTCTCGCATGTGGCGTAAAGCCATACATAAATAACTTCAGTTAATAAGTCAATAATTTTTAGTCTATTATATTTCTTAAAAGCATAAAAATATGCTTTTCAAAATATAGCCTCATCAAATTATAATATAATTCCCACATGACTTATCTATTATATTTTAATTAATTTTATTTTCCACCCTGTCAAATTTTTTGTAATAAAACATCTGCTGTCATTATTTGCTAAAGTGATTTTATTAAATTCTATGTAGAATATTGTTTATTAGTATAATATTAAATCAAATCAAAAAGCAAATAAACTCTTGAAACAAAGATCCTCCTTACAATGCCACATAAACATTAAACACTTCTTTGTTGGAGAGAATATTTTATAAAGCGGAAAAATTTTAATTGAAATTAAAAGCAAAAGGCTGGTTGGTTTATTTAAGTGCCTTTTTATTTTTCTTAAAATCAATCAAATTTTATAAAATATTTCTGTTGAAGCTTTAAGTTCATGTGAATATGTTTTTATGCATAAAAAAGGAAGAAAACTGAAACTATAAATATTCCCACATGTGCCAAATGTGTAAATTCTTATTTCGAACATAAAAGCTAAACAGATTGAAAATATATTTTTTTGCTTAATTTGCCGACTACAGTGGTATTACAATAACATTAACAGCAACAAAGAAAACTAGGAACAACCAAAAAAAAAAGTGTAAAAATTTCGGATCGTCTAATTTCTTGTGGTAATAAAACCAAAAGAAACAAATAATATTTTTTTATGTTTCAGCCACTTAACCGAGGTATACGAGGTGGCACATACATAATGGTTTTGATTTCCTTCTTCACAATTCGATTATTGTTTGTCACATCAAGTGTTAGTTTTTGTTAATTTTAGTTTTTCCTACATATTATGTTCAACCCCTCGTTTTAGGCTTTTATGCGAGGGATGTAAATAGCAGAGAATAAAAATACATAAAATTGTAACATAAATTATAAATTAAGTCAAAAGTCCCAACTTTTGTGCATTTTATGGCCATAAAGCAATAAAATGGCCACATAATTTTTAGATGGTTAAAAGTTAAAACTAAAAATTGAAAATAATATCATTTGCTTTCATAGAAAATAGATACATTTTGTAAATATGGCAAACATAATTTTACTTTTCACTCTTAACTTATTATAGTTAATAAAAGTTTTAAATAGCTTAAGAAGTTCATAAAGGAAGAGAAACGTGTAAATGTGCCTGTTATTACAATAGAGGTGGCTTGCTAGCTATCTGTAAAGTTTAAACAAAAAAGAAGCAACACTTTCCTTCCCCACAAGCTAAAGTCCCAGGCAGTGATCTATAGTCTCCTTTTTGTAAATTATAGTGCTCATCATAATTAATCTTAGAGGTAATTAAAACTTACAGATAGACTAAGAGAACACTTTCCTACACTTAATCCTCGACGTTTTCAACAAAAACATCACATGGCGAATTTTGTGAAGGGATTTGTCTGTGAAGCCGCGCAAGGCTCAATTGATGCAGGAATTGATACCGACCATTCCTATCGCCATAGATTCGCTAAGTTCTTTTAGGAACGGCCGGTTAGGCTTTCCGAAAAAATAATTTTTTCAGACGAAGTCCATTTTCACTTATCAGGGTATGCCATTAAAATTGCCACATTTAGGTTTCTGAAAATCCTACAGCGATTATTGAGAAGCTTTTGCATACTTAACGTGTCACTGTATGATGCGCTATGTGGTTTGGAGGCTTGATTGTGCTGCTTTCTTTCGAAGTTGAGGCTGGAAATGCGGTAACAGTCAATAGATCACACTATCGCGAGATGCTAACAATACAATTTTGGCCAATTATTGACGACGTGGATATCACTGACATGTAGGTTTTACAGGACGGTGTCACATGTCACAGCCAATGAAACGATCAGTTTGTTGCAAACCAAATTTCACGATAATCAGCAGTTAATTGCTAGATCGTTTGATGTAAGATCACTGGAATATTTTTCGTGGAGCTATGTTAACGACAGATCTCCGAAGAGCCAATGGTATCGATTTCAGCTTTCAAATTCAAAATCCGTGATATGATTAACGAGACTAGATCACCATCACCAAAGTGATAAAAAACTTTGATGAAAGAATCTACATCTGTCAGCGTGATCGTGATGGACATTTATCAGATATCATTTTCCGAACTGTAATACTACAAAAATGTTAGTTATCGTAATTAAAATTTTTCGTTATATTTTATTTTGTTGAAAAATCCTTTATCTAAGATATATTGAATTTTTTTTATTGACGGTCGAAAACAGTTCTTTAAATAACGGCTGTCCCTATACAACAAACATATGACGTAAGACTTAACAAAAATTTTATAAAATTGGTACCATTACAGCTCTCAATAACATAAAGTTGGAAAGAAATATACTTAAATATTAATGAGTGCTTCCGTAGATGCTGTGATTTGACATATATTAAACCATCCTAGTCAAACACTTAAAAATTAATAAGATATCAAATTAGAAATTAAAGGATGACTCATACATTTTGTTATTCGTATTTGGTGATTAGGCGGGTATTAAGGAGGTCTCAGAAAATTTTTGTTCCGAAAGAATTATGCGTAATATGTAATAAAAAACGGCAGTTAATTTTAAGTTGCAGTTTTATTAACGAATGCTTTACTTTTTCTTCTCTAAAGTTGTATGACTGCTGGCTCTAAAATGTTTATAATTAAATTTTGTAATTACAACTCTCTTCATTATATGAAAATTTAAGAAAATAAAAGATAATTCACCTTAAACTTAAGTGAATATACAAGTTTATCAAATCCAAAAAAACATCAATGGCATTTCCCTCTGTTATGAAGTATAGAAACTTTGAATCTGACGACGAGCCGACAATAAGTAATTTGTTTGCAGATTTCTTTTTTACCACCTACTCTGATAAAAATTTTGAATAATCAGAAGTACCATATCATCGTAAATCAATTCCATTTTTTAATGAATCCATAGTTTTGCGCTGTTTAAAAAAAGCTTAAGTTTTCATATAAATATAATCCAGATGGTATTCCGAGTTGCATACTTAACAAATGTTCTATGGCGCACAATGAGACAGCGCCGGCATTAAATACAAGCAGCAATTGTAGAGCTCTAAAACTTTGCACAGGTTATTTTTGAGACAAATCCAGTTAAAAAAAAAGAATTAAGAAAATTCGCCCACTATTACGCCCACCTCCCATTGAAATGTAATTAAAAAAAACAATTTTTTTTTTCATTCTATCAATAATTTTTTAACATCATCATGGCATTTTAATTTTTTTTAATAACAATATTTAATTTAATATTAAATTTCGTCCTACGTGCTACTTTAATCCACTGGTAGGTAAAGTATTCAGATCAAATTGTTCTAACTCTGATCCGTTTTTAAGAATTTGTACTGAGCTTAATAAATTAAATAAGCATATTGATTTTGCTTTGAATGGTAATGCTGTTAAGTGTTATATTTGAATAACTAAATTTAAGTTTCATGTACTATTATTGTTTATTGTTTTAAAGTCTGTAGGAATCTTGAATTCATATACTAAATATAAAAAATAAATATAATATAATTGCAGGACATTGATAATTGTTTTGTCTGTTTTGAAGTCACCTTTTTTGCTGCATAACTAATTGTTATGAAAATAAATATGTTAAATATTTTTAAAATTCTTATCAACAGGCAATAATGCTTCCCATTTTAATTTATATAAATATTTTATGTATTAAAAATAAAATAAAAATTGTAAATTATAATTGAGTTAAAAAGATAAAAGAAAATAGATATTATAATTATTTTATATAATAAAATTTTATACTCTCTACCGTGTTTTACAATTTTAAAATTTTATTTTTAAACAATTGAATGTTCTTTAAAAGTGGCAAAATAGTTGTTATTATTTCAAATTTATCTCAACTAAAATTTGAACCCGACTTCTGTGGATACTAAATAATAATCTATAAGAATCTTAAATCATTTTTCTTAAAGATAACAAACAGCTTTTATATTTGTTTTTGATTTTGTTTCCCACAATCTGTTTATACCACATAAAAAAATATATTAGCTTTATGTTAAAAAATATAGCAATAATAAATGCAATAACAAATTGCCAGCATATATTTTCCACAAACCAAGAAAGTATCCTTAAGATATGAAAAAAAAGAATTATCGAGTCAAGTGGTGGCAAATAAGGGTGTGGTGAAACATAAAATGATTTTTGTATAAATAAATAAACACTTAACAAAATGCATAATAGAAAGCAGAATAAAATATATGTTCTTATTGAAAATAAGTCAAACCATTTTGTTGACTATAAAATATATACAAACAAATGTATTTAAATCAAAAAATTTTATTAATTCTTTTCGAATATTTTCCTGTATTGCAAGGAAGTTTTACATAAATATTTGGCAAATGGACTCAATAAGTTCATTCCAATATTGTCAGGGCAGCCATTTAGAAGAAAAAATTTAGTCCACTTTATTACTATCTATGACTACAATTTTTTTCTTAAAAAAAAAAAAAAAAACAAAAAAAAAACTGAGAACCAGAAGCCAAATATAAAACTAAAGAATATTAACATAATAATTCTTCTGTATTAAAGAATCTTAATATTAAAGAAGGATATTATATACAGGCACGACCTGTACGAAATATTTACGTCTATCGCTTTTAATAAACGTTTTGTTATTTTGAATTCTTTTATTGTAATATAATAACATGGCACTTTGGAGTAATTAATCAAATAAAACGATTTATTTACTTTCAGTGCACACAAAATAAACACGATGGTAACTTTGTTGTTTTTATTCACTGACGACTGAACTTGAATTGATTCATTTGCCAAGCAAGCCAGTTCAAGCGATTCTCGCATATACAAAAATAATCTACTTTAACATCACCCGATATTTTTGTTATTATCATTCAGTGTAGGTGCCTTCTTGGCTGTGTGCTTTGTTTTTGTTCTGTGATATTTCTTTTGTTCCGTTGTTAATTTTATTACGTGGAATTTCTTATCAGCATGTTGCTGTCTTGTGTGCATAAGAGTTGTTAGAAAACTAAGCAATTAATAAAATATATTTATATTTTTGATTGATAATTATTTTCTTTTAAAACTTAAACAAAATATTTTCGGAAAAATAGGTTCATATAACCGACAAAAATATTTATTACCTAATTCTACTGAAGGGAGTGAAATTAAAAGTATTAAAATTTTCAGTTAGAGGCTATATTTCATACTCATTTATAGCTTACGTAAAAGGGACTAATAATTATTTAGACCATCAATTCCTTAATTACCATAAATTTCTAGATACAAAGAACTATGATAGCGGCCATCGTCATGACAAGCTAAGATAATAAATTTAAAAAAGTCCATAATTCAGTGCTTTCTCCTTTAGTTTGGTTTCTGTTAGAAAATTTTAAATATGATGCCGACGATAAAAGGAATACTGACCTTAAAAAATTGCAACATTTATAAAATAAACAATGTAAATGTGTTTGCAGACACAAGGCATACACAACCCATTTATAACAATTTATGAGGTGCGTGCAGACAAATGCAACAAAGAAAAGAACAAAAATAACAATAACACAATATACAAATAGCTGTTTTGAATTAAATAACATTAAAAATAAATTTTGCAAGTAGAGAGGTAATTTTTTGGCAAAGAAAAATATTTTAGTGCAAAAAAGAAAGAATAAAAAAGAAATAAAATAAAATCCTTTAAAATGGATAGGAAAATTAAAATATTTATTGAAAGTTAAGGGATTTATTTTAATTTATGCATTAAAAATAGGCTTTAAAAATGATTTTTAAGTAAATAAATTACAAATTATATAGCGCACTAAAAGAGGACTTTGCGGCAGAGATGGCCACATGTTGGAATTTCATGGAAGGGATTGTATTGTGATACAATTGAATCAATATTGCAGTTCGGTAAAAGACTGATAATAAACCAGTTATTCAAAATTCACTAATACTGCAAATCAATATACAGTAAAACAAAATTCGTTTTTTACTAAGAGAAATATATATTAAATTTCTAGCCTGTGAAAATTTAAATCATATTGAATAAACTATTTGTATGTTATTTGTAGACTAATTTTTAATTTCAGACATGTAGCCCAAAGAAAGTAAATTCGATTTTTCAACAAGAAGTTTGTTTTCCAAAACGAAATAAAGCAAAAAATTTCGGTTAAAATGATTAAAATTTTTATTGCGTAGTGAAGCGAAAATTTCGTTAATTATGAAAGAAAAATGATAACTGTCAAATGTCCGTCAAGATTACGCTAACAGATGTCGACCCTTCAATCAATGTTTTTAATCACTTTTTTGCAAAATGACGATCCTATTTCGTTAATCCCATCACCGAAAATATAATTTTCTAGAAGAACCAGCCGGTTCAATTCTTGCACCAGTTAAACCATGTAAGGCTTCAAAATCAAATTCGTATGCAAAATTCGCCCAATTTTTGAGAACGTCGAGGAATTGACAAATTTGCATCTGCTTCATCACTGTGACTTACGGCTGTGATGTTTTCAGTTGAATGACCTGGTCAAACACGCCTTGGTGTTCGCACTTTTTTTAATTAATTTAACGACCAAATTCTTAATAGCAATCGCAGAAGGACGATTATGTTGTCCGAAAATATCACAAATTTTTCGAAGTGTTACTTTAACAGAACCACTATATTCATAGTGGAGTTAACATTTTTTATTGTGGTTTTCTTGCGAAATTGAATTCATTGTAGCAACTGCCAATGCAACTAATACGAATACGTTAATAAACTAAATGTCAAAACTATCATGTTGTTGCTGTTGCCACAATTGGAAAACAAACTTTTTGCTAAAAATCCCGATACAACTACAAAAACAGTAACAGTCAAGTTCAGATATAGTTAAGTTTTGGTTATTCTTTTACTTCTAACGTTCTATTTTATACCCTAAAATGAAAACGGCTATAGGCTATATTTCCTGATTAAAGGTAATGCTATTTAATATTTATGGCAAAACAATTTAATTGTTATTCATTGTCAGCATTGACTTAAATAAAATACAAAACTGCTTAAATAAGTCATCAATCACAAATTATTGAGTATGACAATGACAATATTATGTTAAATTCGATTAAAATATATAAGTGATTTGACACAACTATTTATTAATTTGACAACAATTTCTATCGCGAAATAAATATTTTATTTTTTCTGAAAAACTTCTTTTGCATGAATATTTTTATTGAGCGTTACAAATGGTTTAATTGAAAAGATTATGAAATCATCAACTTATAAAATTTTTTATGAAATTATACTTATATGCTGGATATTATGATATTTTCAACTAAAATAAATTGTCCATCAATTTGATAAAACGTTTCATTATAATTTTTTGAAAACAATTTCAAATATACCCTTTTTCCCACAGTTTTCTCCAACAAGTTTTCATCATTACGAAGTGAATAAATTTCTTTATGGCGCAGATATTTAATTTAATATTCTATTTCCTCTTACGTCTCATAATGCTTTTATTTAGTCAAGCTTTAGGTAAATAGCAGAAAGAGTCTGTTAAAAATAACGCAAAACTTTAAATGAATTAAAAACAGATTTTTTTTTAAATTTAAGAAAACTCGGAAATATGTTTTAAAAGAAATTTTTAGCAGTTGGTGTATTCGTGAATGTGGTGTCATTTCCATAAACGGGGTGTTTTGCCGCCATTTTGTTAAACATTAGTATTGACAGTTCATATTTGGCAGTCGTCAAGTAGACACGTGATTTATTTATTAATAAAAAATATTCGATAAATCAACGTCTTTCAATCGTTAAAATATTTCATCAAAATTAATCGTCGAGTACTGTGGCGATGAGAAAGTTACATGGAATTTTTGAGAGAAACAACGTGCCAACAAAACGCACTATTTATCATGTAGTGAATGATTTTGAAGAAAGAGGGTCTATAGGTGATAGGCTTAAGCATGGACCCCAAAGTATTGCAAGATTAGCTGAAAACATTATTGCTGCTCAAGAAAGTGTTCAAAATAATCCATCAACCTCAATTCGACGCCGTGCTCAGGAGCTTGGTCTTCAAAGAGCAACTTTGGCCACAATTTCGCAAAAGGATTTGCATTTGTTTCCATGCATGATTCAGTTGGCGCGAGCTTCTTCCACAAAACCATTTACGCCGCCGTAAATATGCCAGCAGGATGTTATAGCTTGCCCATAACAACCCTGATTTTCATGAAAAAATCATAATGAGTGACGAGGCACTCATTTCATTTCAATGGATATGTGAATAAATAGAATAGCCAGTTCTGGGGAATGCAAAACCCTCAAATTATTCAACAGTCACCTTTGCATCCATTAAAAGTGACAACCTGGTGTGCAATTTGGTCAGGAGGAATTATTGGACCTTACTTTGAAAATGAAAACGGCGTAGCGGTAAGTGTGAATGGGTGCTTGATCAACATGTGGTATTAACAAGACGGTGCCGCATCGCATACAGTCAGGATTATAATAGAATTACTGCAAAACCTCTTTTCCCAACAAGTTATTTCAAGAAATGTTGCTGCAGATTGGCTACCACGTTCGCCTGATTTGACTATTCCAGATTTATGGCGATATCTGCAGACAAACCAGAAACGCTTGAGCAACTCAACGCGTGAAATGTTTGAGAATATAATGAAAAATTTGCTCATAAGGGCTTGCATTTGTGAGGCGGATATTTTTCTAATATTGTATTCCGTAAATAAAACATTTATCAAAATAAGATCCATCCATCCATTTTATGAAAAATTATACTTCAATTTTAAATAAACACATAACAATTCTTACCCAAATGAGAGAGAATAACTTAGTGCTTTTTTGCAATCACCTGTCTTCATATCAGTAATATAAAATACAAGGATCTAACAAGGATAAGCTTGCTCGAATAATGGCTTTAGTTTATAGTAATTCAAGCTCTTCGAACATTTATGTTCAATGCAAGCCCCTCGATTGTTACCACATTTATTTCTTTTTCGAAAATGTTTGTGACATGTTAGCTTCATTCAGTGTTTTCGTGAATTAAGTGTCATTAATATATACTTCAACTTTAATAATAATAACATGATGTAGCACGTTACCCAAATGAGAGAGTAAAAATAAGGAGCAATCACATGTCTTCACATTATCAATATAAAATATATGACCTAACTAGGATAAGCTTAAAGAGTGTTGCTCGAATGATGGCCTTAAATTAAAGTATTAGAAGCTCTTGAAACATTTGTGTTTTAATAATCCAATGTAAGTGCTTCAATTCCCATTCAAGGATTTGAATACTGAATCCAACAACATTCAGTCTCAGCACAACCTTGACGTATTTTTTTACCAGATAAATGTTAACATCAGTATTTTTTGCATAATTTTTAAAGGATTTTCTTGCGTTTTCCCGAATATTTTCAGTGTCCATTATCTCTTCTCTTACCTCCTTAAGGCATGATAAAACAATAAATATTATAAACATTTGAAAATTTGATTGCTTAATTTAATTATATTATTAATTTTTCTTAATTTAAATAATCTAAGCTGATTAAAAAAACATAAGTAATTGAAAATAACGACACTATTATTTTAGAATTTGAATAACCAGTGTGAGATAAGTTGAATTTTCATGAATATGTTTTAGAGTCTAAAAAGTTTCTAAAACTGACGATTTTATTTCAATTGACAATTGAAGCCAATCATTTGACTTATAGTCACAGTTGTTTATTTTTGATCGACTTTTAGCATTGTTTTGCTTATTTTTGTGTTCCAGTCTTAACTGCATGAATATCATCGAATACAAATAAAGTATAAATTTTGGTATACCCTTTTAAAAAGTTAATACCACTTTACACTTGATTAGTTTACTTATCTTTAACACCATCCATTTAGAAAAGAACAATATGGTTCTTAATTCAATTAAAGCAACATTTTTATCTTAATCCTTACACATACTTTAACATACATACATATATGTCCATTTATTAAATATATGACTAACCCTCGCATAAGATTTGTAAAAAATAGCTTTTTTATTTTCAAACATCACTCTTAACTAAACACATTTAATGAAATCTTAAGCCTACAAGTGATGTGTGTGTGTGAATAACAAACTGCTATTATTCTTTAAGTGACTCATTATTTGTTGTTATTTATCTTTGGGTATCTATATGGCATATACAAGATTGTGTGTCTGTCTGCCTGATTCGTCAATACAAATAATTATTCATGTGCTGATGAAAACGTGTAAGTTGTGGCTTTCCATTCAAATTGTATGTGTGTATTTCTGCTTTTTAAGTTTTTTCTGTGTCTTTTATTTTATACTTGCAGTTTGTTTAATCTTGTTAACAAAAATAAGTGGAAACAGTGGCAAAATTAATTAATAATTTATGGCAACGTGACATACGTTAATCAATATTTCAAGGCAAATTTTTTCTATACCGGTACAGACAAATATTTATACATTCATTATGTGAACATTCAATTTTATTTTTAAAGTTATTTTTGTTTAGGATTGAGTGCCCTACATCAAGGTTAATTGATATGCTAATGAGTATACCAAAAATAAAAGTGTTTTCAAGGCTCATTCACTAAAACACATTCTAGTGAAAAATTATATTAAACATCAGATTTTATTCTAATATATAAATTTTTAATTTATTTTTATTTTAATACATTTTTTTCTTCTCGAAAAATTATTTATGTCATATAATAACGTACGAGGTTTTTGCGAAGAGAAAATATTTTTTAGGGAAATGTTTCCTCTTAAATAAATATTTTTTACGAAATATTATGTTCGAAATAGAGTTGCGATTTACAAATTACGCCAAATTTACATGGCAATAAATAATAATAGACATAAAATAATATGTGTTGCGATATGGCAACTTCAAAATTAAAATGTTCGAAAACCATAGTTTCCAAACTTTTAAAATTTCCTTCAAACTATGGCATACAAAGATTAACTAACAACAGGAAATGCAAAAACAAAACAAAAAATTAAGTAAATTCGAAAATTCTTTTAATAGTATAAAATTGCTACTAAAATATATTTAAATCCTAATAATTTTATGGCATGTTCGAAAATTCGAAATTATCTTAAATGTTTTTTAATGCTTAAATAATTGGTTAATTCGAAAACTTATTATCATAAAGGGGTAAATTTTCATGCGAACTTCAAAATTTAACTTAAATTTGGATATCTAATTTTGGATACAAAGAAACAAATTAAAACTCACGTAAGAAAAAATTAGCTTCTCTTACTAAAGTTAAATATTTTTTCAACAGAATATATTTTTTAAATATAAATAGAAAAAAAAATATTTTTTTCATACATTTTAAACTTACATAAGGGAGTAAATTCCGAATTGCACAAAAATATATTTACTGAGGTATTTTGGAGGTTTGCCGGGAGGTTATACTACTTTGTTTGTTTAAAATTTTTGATTAAATGAAAGAGAATGGATCTTATATTGATAAGTCTTTTATTTAATTCCGACAATTATGTCTGGGATACAGTATCAGATAAATATCCGCCTCTGTTAGCCTCACAAATTCGAACCTTTTTGACCACAGTTTTCATTACATTCTTACGTGTACCACGCGGTATTTCAATAATTTCATCACAAATATTTTGTTTGAGTTGCTTAAGCGTTTCTGATTTGTTTGCATAAATCTTGCTTCTCAGATATCCCCACAAAAAGAAGTCCGGAGCAGTCAAATAAGGCGACCGTGGAGGCCAATCAACAACCATTTCTTCGAATAAAATGTTGTGGAAAGAGTTCTCGCTGTAATTCCATTGTAATCCTAACCGTATGAGATGAGGCATCGTCTTGTTAATACCACATGTTAATCAAGCACATTTGTGGCGTTAAAAAGTTTTCAATGGTATCACGATATTGCTACCCATTCACACTTACTGCTACGCCGTTTCATTTTCACAGAAGTAAGGTCCAATGATTTCTCCTGACCAAATTGCACACCAGACCTTTAATGGATGCAAAGGTGACTGTTGAATAATTTAAGGGCTTCCTATTCCATATCCACTTAAATGAAAGTGTGGCTCATCACTCATTGTGATCTTTTCATGAAAATCGGGGTTGTCATAGGCGAGATGTAACATCCTATTGACATATGTACGGCGGCGAAAATGGTCTGCTGGTATAAGCTCTCGCAGCAACTGAATTTTATATGGAAACAAATCCAAATTCTTGTGCAAAATTGTGGCCAAATTTGTTCTTTAAAGACCAAGGTCCTGAGCACAGCATCGAATTGAGGTTGATGGTTTGCTTTGAACACTTTCTTGAGCAGCAGTAATGTTTTCAGCCGATCTTGCAGTAAGTGGTGGACCATGATTAGTTCTATCAAAATCATTCACTACACGATGGCCGTAAGACTCAATGTTGCATACTTACGCAAAGATGTGTGTTCGGTAATGATGTTGCTAATAAAAGTATTAATGATTCGAAAGCTCTTGATGTTCTTCGCATGAAAATACAATGTGATGTTTAATGATGTAAGTACATTTAACAAGTTTCTAAAGAAGCTTTCAAATGCCTGAGTTTTCTAAAATGGTGTAAAAGATACTTCACTCCATTCGATCTTTCTACTATTTATACCATCTGTATCCGTCCAAAAGTGTAATACAAAGTATATTTTGGAGTAGCTTGATCGCGTACAAGAGAGGACCATTAGGCTCATTTAGAATAGTAAAATATCCAGCTCTATTAATTCCCTACAGCACCGACGCGATGTGGGTTGTATTTCACTGTTTTATCGTTACTATAATGCTAAGTGCTCTAATGAAATAAGGGATAGTTTTTGCGTTTAATACGCTTTTCGCTGAGGTTGATTGGCTTTTCTCTGTGTGGTTGATTGGCCGGTGAATCGCGCTAAGCATTTTAAGGAACAGTCATTATGTGATATAAATTCCCTCCAGAGGTGAATGTGAAAAGCTCAAATCGAATATCCACAAACACTACTTCCTCTTTGCTTTTCCCCCAAAACCCTATTTTATAATTCCGGCAATATGCATTGCATGAGTGCTCTGAGTGCTGCTCCGTTACTACTGTTGTTTTGTTTTTTTTAATCTACGTTCAATTCATATCCACATGGGTAAAATACAGGTGCCCCTGTAGGATTGTCAATCTGGAAGTTGTTGATTCGATTTCCAACGAAGACATGGGTTTTTTTTTCACTACAAAATAAAAATTGACTGTCGGTGGGGCTGCTTGTGAAGAAGGTATAATCACTGGTCGCTGTGATGTCTGTTATACGACAGTTAATTTCCGTAACTATCCTTCTACTTTTACCACCTGTGTCATCTCTTCTCTATTCCTTTCCTAAAGAATGTAGCACGGTACTTTACTAAATAGGCATTGTTGCCTGAAGTGCTACTTGTCTTTAACAAACAAGTAGGTGTGTGATGCGTGGCATTTTAATGCATACGCCAGCGTTTGTAGTCTTCCTGAAATCAGTTGAAGAGCCTCAAAGTTTGAACGTAAAATACATAGCTATTGCTGTTCTTTCAAGCAGCTTGTTAAAATCCTTCTTATAAAAGTTACCCAGTACCCTCAATTCAAAAATCTGGCAATTACTCTTCTGCAGCCAATATGGCACAGTACATTTTGGAACAGTACAGCAGCCTATTTTGTGCCTGCTTTTATGTCAAAATTTACTTTGCACTGTAATGAATAATATTCATATTATGGTCGGTGGCGAATTTACCCCATAGAACAGTACCTTAATTATACAGACTAACCTGCTAATAGCTTTTGTCTTAACCTAGTTATTTGTAAATTTTGCCTTTAACTGCTAATAATTCTCATTAATTATGACACCCTTTAAGAGTAAAAATAGCAAGAAATTCCTTTACTGCAAATAGAGAGCTTTGAAAAAAACACTTGAGCTGATGCCACTATTTCTGAAAACAAACAACATATTGAATATTTCCTATATAGAAATAAAGACTCAAAAATTATTCTTTTTGTTTATGGTAGGGTCTTGCAAATCTCGTCTCTTAGTTGTTGTCTTACGTGTGGTGCCGCTTTGAATGCCTTCAAAGACGTGATATGCAACATTATAAGCGTTTAATATTTTAATGCAATTTCAGTTTGTTTATTTTATTTTGTTATTGTTGTTGTTGCTGGAGTCAATTCGTTTTTGCTTTAATTTCACAAAAATTATTTTTGTTCTTGTTAAGAGTTTGCTCTAATATGAGTGTATTGAATAAAAATAGTTGTTTGTATTACTATTCTCAAACGTTTATGTCTCTGTTTTAACTGTAGTAACGATTAACTTTTTGTTTTATTATTTTACGAACCACTAGCTCAGTCACTTACAATTAATATTTCTAAGTGTCTTTACAATTGTGTTCATTTCATATTGTGCAAAATAGATAGACTGAGAAATAAATTTTTATTCGTGACTCATTAAGGAAAAAGTTGTTAATTCGGTGTTGTAAAATATTGTGGAAAAGTCTTGAACGCATTTCTAAAACTAGATTTAATTGGAAAAACAATTTTATTAAATTATCACCTAAAGTTGCTTTTTCAATTAATTTGTTCTTAAAGTTTTGTGTTTGTTAAATAACAGAAAATAATGACATTTTAGGAATTAAAGACTAGTTACATTTTTTTCATATCTTTTGATTTTATAAGCGAATTTTAGGCAAAAATATTCTGCTTTAATTAAGAATCTTCAACTATTTATTCTTATTCAATGTCTCATGTCTCATTTTGAAAACTTCCTGAACACTTGTTCCATCTGGAGTTTTCTTAGGAATAGGGTACAATGATGCCACCTGCAAATCACGCACTCTTAAAATGAAATTCATCAGGAGTTACTGACTGCTTTTCAAAGTAAATGTGTCGACTGTTGTCAATTCCTTCTCCATTTCACGTCTTTCCTGACTGTTTGTTCGCAACTGGCAAGCACTTTCGATACATCATTCGCAAGCCACGTTCTGGTAATTCAGTATTTCTGGTCCAGCTATGTCACGAGTTCGGTACCCAGAATAAGTATACTAAGCATAATTGTCAAACAGTGAGCGCAGTATGGCAGGTAATTTTTAATTATTTATTTATTTGAGTCTATCAATTTATAATTCCTACAGGCTATTAATACACATGTACTTGTTGTATTTTAATTTGAGATTAGAAACGATTTCAATAAAACACGTTTTGTTACTTTGCTTCTAATTTATAAAAGAAATGTTCTTTATTTAACATGTCACGTTGAGAGCTGAGAAGTAACTGAACTATATTAGAATTTACAACTGTCACTCTTGACATTATACCATACATTAGGATAGAGCTTACCTACCTGTTTAGCTTACACTACAGTACACTACAGTACATTAAATACAATTATTCAATTAAGACAAAATATTACGTTTTATCAGATTTTTATTTAAGGAATAATCAACACAAAAATATAATTTATTAAAGGCTTTACATGTGAAAGGATCAGTTCGTTCTAAAATATTGAATATGCAATGGAGAAATGTATTGAGTAGGTCGCTGAGAAACACAAAAAAATATATTTTCAATTAAAAACTTGGAGGAGTTAATTGTTAATAAAATGAACATGGCGCTTAGCATAGTTCTGCGACTTTCCAGAGATGGTAGGTCGCAGAATGAATGAGTAAGTTTAGATTTATACGATGGTAAACATAGCGGGTTCCATTGTAGTCTACATAAATTAATTTAATTGCATTGCTGTAAGTTTTGTATTGCTTGTACTGAATTGACCCATATTCAGAACTGCACGAACCAGTGACGTAAATAGATATTTCGTGATGTAAGGATCTTCAATCTCTTTTTTCCAACGCATAGTGGTTTGAAAAAGTTTTTTTTTGTAAATAATTCGGTAGTTCATGAACCAGAAGCTATCTTAATGAAATTTTACAAAGCCCAAGCAGAGGTATATCCGAGTCGACTTACAGACGATAAGCCGAGTAGGATAAAGCGAGTCTTCTGTGTATAACCCCAATATTGGGTACCTCGGGCATACAATTTTTTGGAAATGTCATAAAAAGTTTATTTCTTATTCATATATTACGAGTGTTTGAAATTAAGTAGAACTTGAAAATATCTGGCTTCATATCTAGGTTATCTCTTTTAGTTTGAGAGAAAATCGGGCTAGAAAAAAATTTTTTTTGTTTTTAATCGACCTTTACTTAGTATTTTTAACATGGTTCACTTAATTATATTCGGATTATTACTACAAAATATTAGCTGCATTTTTGATAAAATTTATAATAAAATAGTAGTAAGTTTCGTTTTGATAGCAGTTTCCTTTAAACAGTTACAACGCTTTAAATTGGGAAAATGTAAAAACAGCCGTTTTTTTACGATTTTCCCCAAAAAGGAGGTATATAATTGAAACTTATTTTGAGATTAGTAAATTTTTTTAGACTATTTTAAAGGCAATCTATAGCAAATGTGAATAAATTAAATGGTTCACCCTCCAGCCTTACTCAAACATGGCCAATTTTGAAATAAGATTTATGATTTACCCCAAAATTCCTAGGAGTACAAAGCACCGATTGAAAAGTTATAAACATATTATTTAAGCTCCACCTTTTGGCTACACATAACAAAAAGGATTTAAAGGCGTCACAGTTTACAAAGTTATGGTAACCAGTTTTATAAAATAAAACAATTTTTTGGGAACAATTTTCCCGTTTACGTTATTTACGTGTTAAAATTAAAAAAAGAAAATTTTATTTCACCGTTTGATTAAAGGCTCCTTTGTGTATAGTGCTTTAAAATTTTGTAAGAATAGCTCGATCTGTTTACATTTTATAGCAATTCAAATTCTGCATTATATTTTAAGTTGAAACTTACAGTTTTATAGTAAAATTACATGTAAAAAGTGCGACTACAAGTTGACTTAGATACAACTCTGCTTGGCCTCTGTGAAAAATCATTAAAATACCTTATATGGTTCATGAGCTACCGAATTTTTTCCAAAACAAAAAAATACGTTTTCAAACCACTGTGCAACGTTTGATAAAACCATGCTGGCATCTTGCCCTGCTTACAGTTAGAGAAATATGTTGAATGAAATTTAGTTTAGGGTCTAGAATAATTCCAAGATCTGTGAAACTGCAAACATTTTCCAGCTCATTACCACCCAAAGAATGTCTAACGTTTAAATGGTTCTTTTAGAAGAAACACATATATTTACATTTATCGAAGTTCAATTTCATTAAGTTCGAGTCACACCAGGAGTATAAAGAATTTAAATTAGTCGGTAGGAACATATGATTATCATATTTATTATATTGCTGCGTATGCAAAGTAAACAACTGGGTATGCTATTTACTAACTGCGTGGCTTATTAAGAAAACTTATACACGCTAGACAACAAGAACTTTCTTGTTACAAACGGTGTAGAAATTTTATACACGCAAAACAACTACAATTAGGTATGCTGTTTACTAGCTGTTTAGTTTGCTAAGAAAACTTATGCACGCAACACAACAACAACTTTCTAGTTACAAACTGCGTGGAAATTTATTACACGTAAAAGAACAACAATCGGTTATAATGTTTACTAACTGCGTTTTCTAAGAAAATTTATGTACACAAAACAACAACAAAACTATCATAAAATAAATTCAAGGAAGAAACTTATTTATGCTGACAAAGTTTCTTTCTTGAATTTACAAAAACAAAAATACACACAAACCTCCGGGCGCCTATATATATACATTGCATGAATAAAATAACAACAACAAAATGTGATAAAAGGGAGTAGAAGATTCTTAATTTTTCTAGACTTCTAGTGGACAAATATAAAAGGCAGAATCTGTGTTGATAATTAGTTAGTGGAAAAATAAACCTCGTGAAGTAAGGACATGCATCTTAAGTAAATTGTTCTACGGTATCAACTTTATGCGCAGTTAAAGTAAATTAACTTGTAATTAATTTAAAAACTCTAAAAGGTGTAAACGTAACAATCTGTAAAAAATATTTTAACATCATCCGCATATATTAGTATAAAAGAATTCTTGATTACATCAGGTAACTCATTGATAAATAACAAAAAAAGAAGGGGTCCCAGATGGCTCCCTTGAGGATCACCAGATGAAACGAAGATTGGCTTAGATATCGCACTTTTTAATAGAACATTCGGTTTCCTGTTGATAAGGTATCTATGGTTAACCTTATGAAATGCCTTTGCTAAAAGCTGTATAAACAAGGATATTTGTTTGATATTTTTTCAATTTATAAGTTTTATCGAGTTTAAAAAAACCACCCTTGTAACATAGCCTTAATAATTACAGACATTCTAAAAATGTCTGGTCTTTATCTTGTCTTAAATAAAAGTATTTTTTATATTTTGATTATATTTTCCACACTCGTTTATGTTAAGAAATACTTAAGTAAATCATATTTCCAACACTAATCTCTCAAGCTAAACTTTAACAAATGATTATTTTTTACTCAATTGTGTTTTCACAAAATCCTGTCTGTGTTGCAACAACTCATGTAAAAATCTCCAAAATAAAAAAACCGTAAAATACACACGACTCTATAGTATTATATAAAAAAAATTATGTTATACTTACAAAATAACAGTGTCACTGGGTAAATCCACTGGTACAGCTAATATACCAATATTGCGGCAATTCAGTGTGAAACGACCCAATGTACCCGTACAATGGCAATGTTTTTGTGACCATTTATCACAGACAGCATGTAAAGTACGTTGTGGAGTATCCATATCAGTATCAATTTCAGATGCAGCGCTAGGTGATGGTAATGAGAAAGAACTGGACGAAGAGGAGGAGGAGGAGGAAGATGATGCAGGAGCAGAATCTAAATTATTTATATGATACTCCTTAAGAGTCTTTTCATATAAAATTTGTGCCTCGCGCTCAGGATCCTCTGATGGTAGCATGACATTTTCTCGTATACCAAAAACATTACTAACACCACCACCGCTATGTACAGTGGATTTTTTTGTGGTGGGTGGTTGCACTGTTGTATTTTTTGTAGTGGTATTTGTAATGTTGATGTTATTTTTTATATCTGCTGTTTCAGTGATAAAATTCTCCAACGTATTTTTTTTAGTTTCTACAGATGATTTTTTTATAACTTTAACTTTTTCTACTTGTTTACCTGCATATATTTCATTTGCATATACCTCCATATTTTCCGCCCCTACGTTGTTATCATCATGATATATGACATTTGGTTTGCTAACTTCTGCTCCTGTTCTAGTGGCTGTTATTCTTGTTGCTCTTGCTGCTGCTTGGCTTTCCTTTTCCAAAACATTTGCTTTTTTATTATTTGTGTCAAGTTTATTTACATTTTTCTTAGAATCTGTTCTAAATATAATTTTCTCTTTTATTTTAACATTATTTACACTAAAATCATCTTTGGTTAAATTTTCTAGCAATTTTATTACACTACTCTCCTTGAAAAGAATATTTTCGTGAAAATCATTCTTCTCACTGTTGGAAGTGATTTCTTTACTTTGTTGTCTTTCTTCTTCCATAAAGGGAGCAGGTGTATTGTATGTATTAGTTATTTCACAATTTGTTATTAGAATTGTGGATTGAAAGTAGATGTGTAGGATACACATGATTATAACAAATATAACTGAGTCTTTGAGTAGAAACCAAGTGCGATTGCGACAGCCACGCTTACGAAAACCGGCCATAATTTTTAAATTTTGTATTATATCAAATGAATGATGCAGCTGTTTTTGTTGAAGGTGTTTTTGTTGTTGTAATAATTGCTGCTTGATTCTGTCAAGCATTTGTCATTTAATGACAGTTATATGAGCAACACGCTTCGGGTTCATGATTTTAGATTTTTATAATTATTTTTTTTTCAAGCTGCAAAATAATTTAGCGGGATTTTACAGAAAATTCACTGCTTTATTTTTCCTTTAATTTGGTTTCCGTATTTTGAGATTTCCCAAAGCTTAGCTGGAAGGGAGAAAAGCAGGAAATGTTATTGAAAAATTTAATTTAATTGTTAGAATTTTAACAAAAAAAGTACTTAATATTACAAAAGTGTTAGTATTAAAGTACACACTCATTTTTAAAGACTATTTTGATAATGATTTATTTTTTAAGAGAAACGTTGTCAAAAAAGTACTTTCTGAGAAGGAAACTTTAAGAAAGAAATACTTATGAAGTGATGTTTTTAGAGGCTATTTATAACAGAGAATACCTTTTTTTACAACTATATTATATAATAACAGTTAAAAATCTTATAGAGATGTGGTTAATAATTTTTTTTATTAAAACAAAAAAATCCTTTTTACAAAAAGTACTTTTTTGCAAAATTTTTCTTACAGAAAAAATATGTTGTAACAGAATTATTTTTCAAACTGTTTTTGAAAAGTTACCTGATACCTTACCAAAAGATATTAAAAAAATTCCTGTTCCCAAATCAATCAATACCAACAATAGTACTAACACTAAATACAAAATTAAGACAAGCTATAATCTCAACGAAGAATACTTATTTTTTATTAAACTATATTATGTTCATTACACATAACAGCAGTTAATAATTATTTTTATTACAGAAAAAGGTCCAAAAGTACTAATTTCAAATAAAGTACTTGCTTTTATAAAAGTAAATAGGTATTTTTTTTTTTTTTTTGCAAACATATATCTTACAGAAAAATCTTTATTTATATTTCAATATATGCTTTTTAAAGGACCTTTTCTCAAACTTATATCTTAACAAAAGGTACTTTAAAAAAGTATCTTTCCAGAAATCAAATTTCAAAGTACCACCTATATATACACAGCTAAGGCAACACATAAAAACGGTTAATAATCTAATAAAGATGAAATTATTAATTTTTTGTATTTTGCAAAAATGTTTCTTACAAAAAATTGTTTTTTAAAAGAATTATTTTTTAATAACTGTTTTTCAAAGCTACCTTTTGCCAAACTCATAACTTAGCAAAAGGTATTTTTGAAAAAAGCAAAAAATATCTCTTTTTATAAATCAAATTTTTTAAAAAGTACCAACAATATATATAAAATTAAGATAATATATTTTATATATCTATATCTTAACAAAGATATAAGAAGAATTATTTGTTTTTTACCCACAAAAAAGTTAATAATGTATTTTGCATAGCACTGCTTCTAGATACTCTGCTTTTTTAATGAAAACTATTTTTTATGGCCAGGTACTTTTTCAACTAGAAAAAAAATATTCTTTTTATGAAAAATGATTTTAAAACTTGAAGCAATTGCTTTGTTAAATGTTAAAAGTTACTTTGCTTTTGACCACAAAGCGTTCATGCTGCTAGCATTGATTTCACAGGAATAAAATTTTTTCAAGCTTGAAATGAGCTGCCAATTTGTGAGCTTGTTGGTTCTAAATTAATTAATTTTGTGTAAAAAACAATGAAAAATAAGGCAACAAAGCTTTTAAAAAAGTACCTAGTTATTGAAAAATTCTTTCTGTAAAATAGCTGTTTCACATTCACCTCAATTTATAATTTTTTAATAACTTTTAATAACTTTCTTACTAAATAGTTGTTTTAAAAAATAAAAGAATTATTTTAAAAATATGTTTTTCTTAATGTGGCATTTTTGCAAGAAGTACTTTTTAAGAAATAATCCACTATTGAAATATTATTATGTTTATATGAGATCTTTTTTGTATTAAGTTATTTGGATTTGTTCCACTAGTAAATGAAATACTGTTGTCATTCCTTTCTGTGAATACCGTCATTGCTGGCTGTTTTTTCCGTACGTTCGCCGAGCACTTTAGATTCAACGACACCATTATCAAGCTGCAGAGGTGTGATAAAATTTACATCAGTACCTAGCCGTAGCCATTACCTGACGTTGGATAAAATCACTTTGGGTGACATTTCGTGATAAGATTTACATCTGCACTTGGCTGTAAGCCTTAATCAGATGGTGGTCAAATCACTGGGAATGAAAAGCAACGTCATTCACGCCCTAGGAAGCCGAGGATTTATTCTAGCAACAGGTCTTTCCTAATTGCAATTTCAGCGGTTCCAAAGCAGGGTTGCAAACCACTACTCCTTGCTGAAGATCTGGAGACTATCCAACTCCTGGTTCAGAACACATGACTAGCATGCTCACTGGATCCGGATCATTCATCTGTTGGTGTGATTAAAGGCGAGATGATCCTGGCCATTATAAATCAGTTCCTGCAAAACCACAACCACCACGATACTCCCGAAGGGTCAACCTCAATAATCTGTTAGAGAAACAGCTAAAAGTCTAAAGAGACAATTAGCTGTAACCCTGGGGCTTACTGATTCCCGCGGAAATAACGTGGAGCTTCCACTTGACTCCCTGCTTGCCTTCAGAGGACAGGGCTCCCTTATACCCCCAGCAGCACAAGTCTAGACTACTTACTTACTGGCATTAACATTTATCCATTGCGCTTATTTATCCACTTGCTCAAATACTGTTGGCTGTCTGTCACGAATAAGAAGAACAATTTTAATCTTTAAAGCATCAGGAGTAATTGGGTTGGGTTGATAATGATATCATGAGATCTTTTTGGCTATTATCTAAATATCGCATTATTGTTTATAGACGAATTTATAACAAAAGCAGATTTTATTGGCAACAAACAATTTATGTTTTCAAGAGAAATACGATTTTAAAATGAGTAAAGTTATAATGTAAATTACGTAAAAACCGTTTTTACTTGTTTTGGGATATAGAGAATGTAGCTGTTTTTACCTTCCTTGATGTTTTGGCCACTATCGACAGCGGTTTTTGTCAAAGATGCCGATACTGGCATTAAAATATTTTGCACACACTCATATCAGTGAGATTATTTCTGGACTTGTTTTGTTTTAAAACTAAATAACGAAAAATACCAGCGTCGTGTACTTCTTAGCCAAGCATTAGTACTGTAGGCCTGCTTTGTTTTGCCAGTTTATTTAAAGTACTTTGCATTATTATTATTATTTAATATCGGTTACTTCTACTCACTTAAGAGTAAATGCAGCGTTTTTTAACTTTTAATTTATGTATGTTGAATTGAAATGAATCGATTATTTTATCTTATTTCTGTTTTTGTTTTTGTAAACCTGTATATTTTGTTTTTAGAAAAAACAATTAAATAGTTTCCAGTTATTTATAACAAAAAGTAAAAAAAATATAAAAAATATAAAACAAAATAAGCTTATTTAATATATTAAATTGACCTTCAAAACCTGTACAAAATTAAGGCATCTCAGGTTTAACTTAAATTTAAAAAATAAAATAAAAAAAAATTATGGAAACTGGGTTAAATGTGTTTTTAGTTATTAAAATAAACTCTAAATAGCAGACAAATAGTCTGCTGACTGATTGCATTTGACTTTAAAGAACATTGAAGAAAAATTTCTTTACTGGAAAAAAAAAATAAAGTCGCTTGAAGTCAATAAAGTGCGTTTTGACACTTTTCGAATATAAAATTTTGAAAAAGTTTTCCTTAAAACAAAAAAAACCTTTTTGCAATTATTTGATCTATTATTTGTTTGCTGCTTGAAATTTTACATTTTTCATAGTAAATCAAAAATTTATTACTTGAAATCATTTTTAAGTTCATCCAAATTAGCAGTAGTGAAATGGGCATATGGATATGCATTCTCTACCATTAAACGCTATAAAACTAGGCGATCGTTTTTAGTAAAACAACATATAATATTGACTTTGTTTTTGATATTAACCTTAAGAGGTTTGACTGCCTTCTTTGTAATTTTTCAACGCTAGATGGATTCGCTGTTTTCCATATCTGGATTCCATATGACCATATTGGTTTTATGACTGCCTTCTACAGGAGTACCTTAAGGTCTAAGTCTAAAGATGGCCGTGGCCCAATAAGCCAGTGTAGTGGGACTGTTTTTAATTTAAGCTGAGTTATTTTTGCAGCGATATCATGACTTCACGTAAGACGTCGGTCGAGGGGAATATCGAGGTACTTAATATGGTATTGTTCAGAAATTTTTATGGTTAAAGGTGTGCAATTTGCTCTTCTTAAAGCAAAAGTAATTTACTAGCATTAAGTCGAATCCTCCATTTTTCTAACCATTTTTCCATGTCGACGATATGCAATTGGAGCCGTGTTGATGCGGCTATAGGATTTTCATGAATGCATAAAAATGCTGTATCATCTGCGAAGGTTGATGTATGAGTCAGTAGACTCGTTGGCATGTCTGCGGTAAGCAATATATACAGGAAGGATCCTAGTATAATTCCCTGCGACACTCCGGCAGAATTACTTTTCCGACAGTATTTCGACAATAAGTATTGTACCAAATTTTCATTACAATAATTTGATGTATGCGATAGCCCTACCCACGTAGCGACATTTAAAGAAATAAGGCCTAGAACTGCAAGTTGCTGTGCCTAGAAGGCTTATTGCGGTAAGTTTATTTAGTCGCATGTGCGTTAGTCTACAATAAGCCTCATCTCTGATAATGATTGATTGATACCTGAATTAATAACTGATTTTAAAGTAAATCTGGATAATTTACAACAATTACGATGGCAGTACGGCACGTAACTCTATTTGAAGAAATGACACCCAATACTGCAAGTTTCCGAATACTAGAGGGCCTATTTTGAATTTGCTTTTTCTTCATATGCAGCAGAGTTTGTTTAATCACAAACCTGTTAGTCGACAATAACCCTTATCAGAGATGAGGGTTATCATGACTGATTGATGCAGTAATTTATAACTGATTTTGAAGTAAATCTGAACAATTTTATGTCATTTTTCAAGCTTCAATATCAAAAAGTGTCAAAAAACTGAGAGTTCATTTAACATTTAATCCTTTCATTTTATTGGGTTTAAGATGAAAAATAGTAATCCTTATTTTATTTTCTCTCCCACTATAGTGTCCAAAAAGGATTTTATTGTCAAATAACATGTCGATATGCACCGATGGTTTTAAAAAGCCAATACCCTGTAATGCATACCTTAGTGTCAGTCGAAATAGTTTTTGCAAATTGCACCTCTGAGAAGTATGCAACAACCTAAAGCCGTAAAGAATGGTTAAAATTTTTTTGAGCATTTCTAATAGCACTAATTCCATCATTTTGGAAACCCTTTAATTATATATAAAAATTTAAAGAAATACAGATTTTTTTTCTAAAATAATTTTAAATGATTTGCACTATGGCTTCACACAACAAATACATTTTTGGATGAAAAATCGTGTTCTAATTATTGTTTTTATTATTCTACCCACAATAAAAATGGAAGATTGTAAAAATTCTGTAGATATACTGATTTTTGTTCCACCAAAAAATTATATTTTTGGATTTTGTTTAAAAATTTCGCTAAAAAGAGGCGTAGAATTTACAAGAACAAAAATTCTTATTCATTTCTTTCTTATTTATAAAATAAAATTCAAAACCGCTTTTGAAAACCTCTTACTTTAATTTGTTTTTCCTTTTTAAAAATAATTGTTCCGCTTTTTGCACTTGGTGGCCAAAAATGGTGTTTTATTTAACGAACTGAGTTACCTGGGTCAGCATGATATTGACTCACGTTTTTCTCTTACAAAGCTAAAAAGCTAAAAACCCATAAAGTTAACTATTAATGAAGATAAAAACAAACAAAAAATTAACTTCTAAGCAGTCATTGACATGTAGCAAACACACAACAAACAACACAAAAGCAAAAACCAAAAATGTAACAAAAAGGAATAAAAAAAAAATCGCCACGAAAATCAAGCCACATTCAACACATTAAGTCAATCATTCAACAAGAAACACTCAAGTCTGTCAGTCACTCACTCCAATATAAACTCACTCTTGAAATTAGCAGCAACTTCAATTTACAATCAAACTTATTATAGTCTTTATCTTTCATTTGATATCACAGCATTTAAAGTGTCTGTCTAAGTAGCGCTGCTGTTTCTAAGATTGCTTTTTTTGTGCAGTTTCTTTCTATTCATTTGACATCACGTTTTTAATATTGAAATAAATGAAATGATCTGATCATTGTTGTGGTCTAAAGATAAATGAAAATAAATGAATTTCCATGTCAGATGAGTCAAAAACGTGTAGACTTATGTGATTTAAAGATGGGATTTTTTTAAGTGTATTATATTTTTGTTTTTCTTAACACGAATTAAAAGATTTTTGAACACATTTTTATATGCGTTAAGTTTATTAAAGAAAAATTTAATGTCAGCTTAAGGCAAATGTTTAATTTGTGTTTTGTGAAAAAAAAACATAATTCTGCAACTTTATTTTTTTTTTTTCTTTAATTATTAACGAATGCCTATATTAATTAAAATCAGCATCAAACTTTCTTAATTTTATTTGCGCTAACTTTAAGAAATCGTATTTATATGGGCCTTTTAAAAATGTTTATTTAGCATCAGTATTTCTAGCTAAATGTGGAACTGCAAACTTTCTGTCTTAAAATTAATTCACTAAATGAGAATTTTATGCAATCACGAAAGGTTCTATTCATTGAAAATCTAACTTTGTCAAATTCCATTTTTACCTTTATTTTCTCTTTATAGCATTGTTCTACGGCTTTGTATTTATCGTGTTTTCTTTTATTTTCAGAAGACATTCAAAAGAGATAAATGCGCTTACTTTTTGTAATTTTTGATCAGTATGTTAAGACAGATCATCATTAACAGATTGGGGGCAGAAATAATGCTACCATCAAATTAAGCGTATATACTTCGGAAATGAATCGCGCAACTTATATCCGATTTTGTAAGTTATGTGATACATATCAATCGAACAGGCACATATTCTCTAAATGATACACTAACACAAACATGTAAATGCAATGACCATATGGAAAATAATTTCACCGCTGTAAATGAAGGCATGAAAGACGATCTAAATTTATTTATTCATCATCGATTTTCAGAATTAGGGTTCATTACTTCTACAATTGTGAAAAAGATCTAAACGAAAAGCCGTGTAATATATGGCTACTGCAGAAACTAAAGCAACAAGACTAGCATACGTATCAATCTTTCATCGACGGCTTTAGAATAGTCCAAAAATAAGCCCGTTTCATTGCTAAATTGTGTTCAGTGATGGGACTCATTTTTGGCTTACGGGATTTTCAAAAAAACAAATTGCTGCTTATAAAATGAAACCAGTTCACGACATTTAGGAAAATGCACCAACTTATTTCTTCAAAAGTGATAATGGAACTGGCGGTGCAATCGATAGAGTTCTTTGCCGCATCATGATTAATGATTTCACATGTGATTTGGGGTTACACGAACTGATTAGTTTTTGTTTATACATCAGAGACACTGTTTCCCCCGAGGGCACATTGATATGTTTTATCGGAATCCGTCATTATATGTGTCAAGGGAGATAACAAGGATCCCAGTCCCATTCAAGGCTAGCAGTAGCCAACTGGACTATTCCACTATATTTCCACGCGAATCAGTAAAGCCCCAGAGTTCAGATACATTTCATCCACAGCGGTGGATGCAGTGTAAATCATAAACGTCTGGTTACGTACACAGCTAGGTAGAGGCGTAAATATTATTACGCATATATCGGAAGCAAACACGGTATGTAGTATTCGTGACATACGGCTACAATGTACAAAGCAATTGACGTCTTAGAAGCAAATATTGTTGGTGGTATTCGTGACATACGGCTGTCAATGCACGATAAGTTGTTTGAAATTAGGTGTAAAAAATTGCATCACCAAGAATAGCCGTGGTGGCCAAATGACCAAAAAGAGAACTCAACTCTCAATTAATTCGAATTTTCAAATAAAAACTTTTAAAACTTGTTGTGTGTGTGTTATTTTTCAAAATTGTAAGTTCTATCAGGTTTTAAATAACACCTATTGTTTAGAAGATCTTTTGTACTAAGCATACTATTGGAGGCTGTTCCTCCAAGAAGATTTTTATTTAAATAACAACTAACTGCAAATTTATTGAATTTTAAACACAATTTGCTATACAAGTAACTGTACTCTCTGCTGCTTTCAAATACGGATGTCTGTCTACTAACATATCTACTTAATCTCCGTAAGTTTTACTGTTTTCTATTTATTTGCCTTTTAAGAACTTATCCAACAACATTGTTTTATTTATCTTTATAATCCAGCCGCTGATGGAAGTTGAACCCGGATGTTTTGTTTGGAAACTACAGACACACTTTTATAAAGACATTTAACTGTTAAGCATACGTGATGTACCTTTTACTCTCTTCATACAATACATATTTAGGTCTGAGAGATGTCGTTGGACCTGATCTTTCAATCGGAGTTTAGGTCGTCTTCTCCTGCGGATGCCTTCGGTATCATATTCGAAAATTATTCTTACCAGATCATTCAAACAACATATCCTAGACAGCGCAGTCGTTGCAGTTTTATGCTCTTAACAATGTCAATGCCAGCGTACAGCTTCTACAGTTTATGATTCATACCATGCCGATAGTCTCCACTTACACAAACTAGTCCGTATATTCTACGAAGGATTTTTCTCCCGAATACACTAATTACTGCTTCATCTGCTTGCTTAAGTACCCATGCTTCTACGCCAAATAAAACCACCAGTAGAATAAGTCTTGCAGAGTATTATTTTCTAATTCTAGAACTCTACTTTTAAATTGCATGTTTAGACCAAAGTGGCACCTGTTTACCAATATTCTTCTTCTTTGTGTTTCCAAACTGATTTTGTTGTTTTTATTTATGGATAACCTGAGATACACAAATTCCTCCACAACCGCAAAATTACAGTTAGAAACGTTCACAGTTAAATCTAATCTAGTAGATTTTCTGTTCATTAGCCTTGGTTTTGCTTTCATTGACTGCCAAGCCCAGTTGTAAGGATTGTCTTTCAATGCCCCTAAAGCAGCAGCTACATCTCGCAATGTCCTTCCAATAACGTCAATGTCATCATCGCGGTGCAAACAGTGCCATTTCTATTAACTCCAAAGCATTGTTAAATAGGTGACACGATAAACAGTCGCCCTGTCTATTTACCTATATCTGTCCAAAAATGAAATACAACTCTCATGTATGGGCCGGCGACCCGAAGTCTATTTTGGCGTTAATCGATCGTGTACACAGTAGATGGCCAGGAGACGCATTGAGGATAGTAGGATATCGAACTCTATTGATTCCACAGCGCCTCGACGCAATGTGAGATGCATTTAACTGTTTTATCTTTACTACAAGGATATGTGCTCTAAGGAAATTAAGGAATTTTTTTCCCGTTACTTGCACATTCTCGCGTTTAACTCTATTTTCATTAAGAGCGGATTCTTTTGTGGTTGATTTTCAGGGAAATATTACAGGGAAAATTCTTTTTTTAACAGAACAGTTCGTATGTTAAATAAAATCCTTCCAGAGGTCTTTCCTGTCACTTTCAATGTATGAAATTAAAATTGAATATCCACAAACACTATTCCCCCTTTCCTCTTCCCCATAGCCTAATATCCTACTTTCGGCACAATGTATTGCATGTCTAGGGGTCATTCCCCTAAAAAAAGAAAATACACAAAGAAAACAAACCGATTAAACCCATTGAAAACTACAAACCTGTACCAGCATATCACCTGCCTAAACACCTTACCGCCCTACTGAAGGAAAAGATCAATTTACAAAATACATATACGGTACGTAATACACAAATCCGTGTCGAAAATTTTAAAGACATCAGCGAACAGTCTAGAGCACGGTTTAATAATGATATCATCACATTGAAAGCGCTTGCCGATTATACCTAAGAAACAGCCTGTAATGATGGTTTACACCGAAAGAAATTACAACATTATTCGTAATAATAATTTAATCGTTGGTTTTTGTTAATAAAATATTTTTAACATTGTTAATATTTTATGTTAAAATTTTTAAATAATTTATTTGAAACAAAACCATTATTTTTTAATGAAATTTAATACTTTGAACTAATTTTATTATTATTTTTTTGTTTTTTGTGTTTCTCTTTGCAAGAATTTACACCCAAAAAAACTTAATTGTAGTTATTTATTTTTTCAACAATTCGACGTCAATAATTTTGTTATTACGAGCATAAACAGCATGCAGTTTTTGCTTTTCAAGTTTTCAAACTATTATTTTTTTCTCTCCCAACTTAATTTATTTGAAATCCCCCGTCAATTTAACATTAATTTTGAAACAAATTCGTTAGCGACAATTAATGTGTTGTTGCGTTTTATTGATTTTTTTGTTTGTTTGTTTAGTTTTGTTTTTGGTCTGTAAATTGCAAATTTATTTTGTTGTCAAAGTTGATACCCCGCGTATTTTGTATGTGTAGCTGGTATTAAACGCATTTGATGCTTATTTTTTCACATTAGAAAAATATTTTTCCAACATTTTTTAATAGTCTGTTATTAAAGTGTGTGAACGTTTCATATATTTTTTTTTCCAAAGACAATTTTTAATTTTGTTTGATTTTTTGTTCTGCTTTTTAGTAATTTGTGTCTACATGATTACATTTTTTAGAGCTCATATTTTTTTGTAATTTTGTTTTAGTTTGTGTTTTTTTCCAAACGTGGTTGTTTTCCTTGAAAAGTCTTCAGGCTTAAAATATTTGTTTAATAATCGCTTGTGAATTAAAAATGATATTAAAAATATGTATATAATTTGCGGGCTTTGATTACCATTTTGAAATAGAAAAATTTATGAAATTTTCCATACAAGTTAAATGGAAAGATCAAAAGAGCATAATCTAAAAAGATTTTAAAAATAAATAATTTTTGTTACTGGAAAAGTTAAACTGAAAATAAAGATGCTTTCGTTTTAAGCAGGAAAATGGATCATTGAAAAAATGTATTTAATGTTGAGTGTTGAGTACTGAGAGTATTTGTAAAATGCTTCTTCAAAGAATTGAAAACACTGTTCTGTTCGTGGCATGAAAATCCCGTGTGATTGCCAAAGATATTGTTACGAAAATAATTTGTTTAAGTTTTCAAAGAAAATAATTATCAGTAAAAAAGTAGACGAAATAACCTATTGTGTGTTTTACAAACTGCGTAACTTTCTAAGAAATATTATAACACAAGACAAAAACATCATGCTTATAAGAAATTTCACGAATTAAGCTTAACAAACCGAAAACAAAAACTAACACAGAGCAAAACAAAATAGAAAACACATAGCCCAGCAGACTCCTAAACTGAATAATAATGGGAACAACAGTAAAGGGTGCTATTCTTGTTTATACTAAAACTGCTTAAAACAGCTTTTAAGTTGTATTTTACTCCTTTATTTTTGGTAAGAATTTTAAACATTTATTCATTATCCCATATTTTCCAGGGCTCTTTCTTGGCTTTAGGTTTTTTATTAAAGAAAATATTTTATCCATCAAAGCATGCATATGGTTAGTTACATCGGAAGTTATGAAGTTGAAATGGACAGTAGTATTCTTTATTTCTGTTAAAAAGGCCGGGATGTTGAGGTTATATTAAAATGAGCGATTCAAACTGAAAAATTAAGCCAGTATTTCGCAATTCCATTAATATTTTTTAATATCGGAATTTGAGTAGATTTTTTTTTAAATTAAGCTGTTTTAATTTTTTTTTTTAGATTTAAATTTTTACTCTTAATAAAAGTAAGTTTTTGGAAAAACAATTTCTTAAACAATTAATAAGTACACCCTTTAAGTTTTTAAAATAAGCCTTCGAGATGAATAATATATGACCTACATTGCATGTATAAATTTTTGTATTCTTGACCACATAATTCCTAAATAAATAAAAAAGAATTTGGCCTTTTTTCTTAATTAACTTCCTGTCTTTCTTTTCCACTTTAAGTTATGATCACAGTTTTATCTTGTAATAAAAATACATATAAATAAAATGTGAACATACCCGTCTACAGATGTATATACATTAACATCCATATATATGTCTATATCATACACATACATGAATTATATTACTTTTAGTTTCTTTTCAATATTTTATTTAAGTATCGCAATGACCAAATGTCTTTTATAATTAAAACTAAAGAAATAATCTCATATTTCATGCAGAAAATTTTCTCGTTTATAAAAGCTAATATAAGATAGTATGAATTACGTGTAAGGCTTATATATAAGTGTGAGAAAAATGTTATTAGATTATAGATATAGACCAGGATTAGATTATGCTGTGAAAATGTATGTTTGATTTGGTCTTGTTTAGTTTAAGCGAGAACAAAAAGTCAAAATAAGCACTAAAGAAATTGATAAGAAAAAAACCCGTAGACAAAAAACCCCACAAAAATGAGGGTAAGTAAAGAAAAGACATCCCAAAAATATACGCAATATATAAATTAAATAGTAAATATAATTTTATCTTACAGAGTTTTTGTTTGTCAATCTTGAGGTACATACAGATAAGGATTACTTATCCTAGAACACATTGCGAAAATAGCCTCTAAAAATTATCAGAAAAAATGGCTTAATAATGGCTTAAATATTTTATAAGAATATCTTAAAATATTTATGTTTAAAGGAATCTAGCACAAATAACATAGATTAACTAAAAAATTATTTCAAATAATTTTAATTGTTTAGTTATTAAATACAAAATTAAAAATTTACTAATTAAAAAAAAATATTAAAAAAATATCACAAACTTAAAACTAGAGAAAAGATATTTTATGAAAAATTTAAGCATATTTTCAAATGCCTGATGAAAAATAATAATTTCGTACATATTTTTTTTTAAATTAAAATTTTTTACCAAAATATTAAAGATAAAAAATTTTAAAGAAATAAAAAATACTAAAACAATAATTTTCCAATTTTCTTAAAAAGATTTTAAATAACTACACAAAAAATAATATATATATAAACAAAAAAATATTTTACCAACAAAAATTAAATTTATTAAAGGAACAATACAATACAATTAAAAATTTGACAAAAAAATTCTAAACGGCTGGAAAAGGAAACGTTGAAAATTTTAAACCGAGAATTATTTTGTAAAAGTATGATAATTTTTGTGAAACTATAATTTTAATAAAAACAAAAATTAATATTTTTGCGAAAACTAAATATTTTTCACAAATCCAATTTTATTGTGAATAAAATCAAAGATAACAGTGGGGGTAAAAGATATCATTAGCAAGAGATACTTTAAATAATAAAAAAAATAATATTTTAAGAAAAAGTTTAAAAGCTTATAAGAATTTAAAGGTAATAACAACAATAATGGTCACTTTATTTTGTCTATGACAAGCTAGATTTTAATTATTTTAAATATTAGCATAAGCTAAAAATTTAATTCTTATTGAAAAAAAAAACAAATTAAACGAAAATACGAAATCTTCACAAAAATTATAATAATCGTTTAAAATATTACAAATAACAAAGGAAAGCGAAATATTGATAATACAGTGTTAAATTTATTTAAAAAAGACCATTGTTAAGATGAAATAAATATTTAATTTTCAACTTTTAATACTAAAATATATTCCTTATCTTAGTTAATAAAATATGTTAAAAATAAATCATACAAAATAATTCATAATTTAAGAAAATTGAAAATTCTGCAGAAATCAAAATTTTATAAATAAATTTAATAAAAGAAAAATTTTAAGAAAGAAGCTATCTAATATAACGTTTTTTATCCAACCTTACGCTGTAAGTAAAAAATTATATCAAAGAACGTTTTCTTATAATTTCTTTGGTGTATTTTTTTTTGCACGAGAAACTTTTGCACAAATTTTGCTGGTAGTAGATTGCGTTAGATCATGAAGGTCAGTTGCGTTATCCTGAAATTACGAATATATATGGGATTAAAGCGGTATACAAGGCAGCAAAGGATTAAGGACTTTGACGTATGAGAGTCGTGCAGTTGTGTTACAGAGTTGAGTGCAGTTGTGTTATAGAGTTGAAGGGAATTTTGCTTCAGAGTCACTCGATGGCAGTTGTGAAAGTGGGGGTAGTGGAGATTACAATTACATTTAACTTTTTTACAATTATCACAATTACATTTAAATTATTACAATTACATTACTACAAATGTTTTTATAGCTTTTTTAAACGATCTTTTCTTATTTATCTTTAATAAATATCTTTTTTTCTTTTAAACGATCTTTTTTATATATTTTTTTTCTTCTTGCTATTTAGCTTTCCTTTGGAAAGCTTCTTCAGGAAAAAATTTTTTATTTTTGAAAACAAAAAATTATTATTATGATAATAATAATAATAATAATAAAATTATTATATTATTATATATTATTATTATACAAATAAATATTAAACTTTTCTACATTCTCATGGCTTCACTGTTAGTGCCTAATAGAAATTACGTTACTTTTCTCCATTCCCCAACAACGCAAAGTCACTAAAACTTTAAATTCGGGGGCAGCTCTCATCCTCTACGGTCTACATATATATCGGATTTAACTAAATTTATAATTTTTCTCATTGTAGCCTTATTAAACCGATACTTTTGCTTAAATTGGTTATCCGTAAATGAAAATGGATTGAACCTTTCTTTGTACGTTTTTGGTTCATGGTAGAGAGATAGGTGGTCAATAGTCTCTTATAAAAAATAAGACTCATCAGTTCCTTAAATTACCTAAATGTAATCCGAAGATATTTTAATTTTTGCAAATTTAAAATAGCGTTGAAAAAGGAATTTTAAGCTAAAATTGGTTTAAAATGCTTTTTAAATTTTTATGAATATGTTTGTTAATGCTTTACCCGAAAAATATAATCTACATAACCTAGTTTTCTAGTTGTGGCACAAGTTTTACCAATTAGCAATAAGTTTTGGTATCTAAAACGTTTTCTATAAAAGATATTTTTTAATATTCATTAATTATAATTATGGATTTCCATTAATGTAGACACTTCAGGATTTAGTTATAACTTTAAAAATTTTTCAAATTAGTCACCTTCAGATCCCATGCGATATATTTTTTTATTGAAGCCTTTTAGACTTCTGTTTTAATGGTATTTGTTTCTTCTCTTATTTTTATTAAACGTTTTTATTTTATTTAGTACATTAAAGCGTTAAATGACTGGTATTTTTACCTCCTTAATGGGGGGTCGCAATTAATAACATAAAAAATAAATTAAAGCTTTACGAAAAAAAACATATTTATGTAGAAATATATTTTTGTAGTAAATAAATGAATAACTATATCATTTATTTTATTGCGATTATGTTTTTTATATTTTTTTCTTTTTTCTTTTTGTTTATGATTACGATAAAAAAAGTTTTAATTTCAAAAGGAAAATATTTTTGGGTGATTTATTTTTATTTGACCAACAAAAATATCAATTATATTTTGTTCTAAAGCAAAACTAAATAAACAACATTAAACAAACAAATAATGAAAAAAAATAAAAGCAACAAAAAATCAAATTGGACCATTTAATTAATGACATCAAATAGATTTCTATACAAATGAACACTAATAGTTTTCAAACAAATATGTGTTGTGGTGGGAACTTTATTTATTTCTAATTCTTTAAGTTTTATTGGTTTTGATGTACATACATATATATAAATATATATTCATATATATTTTTGCCAAGAAATAAGCTAAAAGCCTTCTTAGCAACCATTAAGGAGAAAAAAAATAGAATGGAAGAAAATTTATTTTTTTTGTAAACAAATTCTTTATAAATTGAAAATATAGATTTTATGTGTTCCCTAAATTAACATATGGCGTATTAAAAAGTTTTTTAAGCTCCTAAATTTTTCAAAATAAATTTTTAATTTATTTAATTGAACTAATAAAAATATAGGCATAGAATAGACTCTACATTTTTATTAAAACAAAATAACGTACAATGTCAAAGCATTTGTGATCTTATGAAACATAGCACAACATATGACTCAATTCTGAGAATTGCACTTGAAAGTAGCCTCAATAAAATAAGAACTTCTGCATTATTCATTTTATCGCGGAGGCTGTATTAACAATATAAAGTTTGGTTTCTTTCCAGGCGGATTTTTATCAGTTTTTCTATACTTTAACACGGTTATATACTCAGTATACCATGTCCAATGTCTTTTATAACTAAAGCATAGTTGTAGATATTGAATATAAAAATTGCCATGACAACAAAAAAAATTCTCATTCGTATTATAGCTATTCTGACCCATTTTAAATTATTGTCAGTATACATTCTCGTTGAAGTTGACGCCTGTGACTCTGATGATCATGTTTTCTTTGTAGTTTGTTTATATTCATGTTCTAAAACTGCATCTGAGTCAGACATAATATTTAGGGACAGTATGTGATAAGGTTAACGTAAGCGGTTGGCCTTTATCTGAAGGTGGTCTTACTATTGGGTGTAGGGAAATTGGCCACCCGTACTCTCAGACACATACACGCTTTAGTCTCAATTTTTGAGTGCACTGTAGCAGGGCCTTGTCCCCACTCCTTGCTGAAAAGTTGGGCACTACACAACTCCCTGTCCTGTTGCATGAACAAACTAGTTCATTGAATGTTAGATGTCATGGCTAATCGTACCCAACAAACAGCCAGTATCGAAGATTTCCACCGGAAGGTATGATAACAAAATTTATTACAATTGTATATGAATTTCCTTTACAGTTTAAAAGATCTTATTATTATGAACTTTTTAAAATAAATTCAATCAGAAGTACCTATGTTGCTAGGTACTTTACTAAAAAGTCATAAAGTCGCCTTTAACTCTCCACATCATAGCTAATATATATTGGGTCCGCAATCTAACGCTTTTTTTTATTCAACTAGTGCTTATTTCGTGAATGGAATTTGTGATTTGACAGATAATAAGTTTTATCCCTCCGCTCAACGAATATGGTTGTGTATACCCTTGAACAAAGCTAGGAAATATTGCGACATTACTTTGAAAATCATGGTAATGTTGCAGAATGTGTGGCGAAAATTGCGTACGGTTTTTGGGAGAAGAGAAGCACCGTCAGCTCCAGATATTCGTTATGTTGTGAAAAAAGTGAAAGAAACTGGCATCCTCATCGATAAACCAAAGCGTGTAAAACCAAGAACAGTGCGTACACCGAGAATATTGCTGCTGTGGCTGAAAGTGTGCGTGGAGTGCCATCAACATCAATTCACCGTCGTTCTCAACTATTGAACATTTCAGAGACATAATTGAGACGAATTTTGCATAAAGACCTTGGTATGGCGCCATACAAACTCCAATTGGTTCAGAAGTTGAAGCCAAATGACCATCCAATACGTTTTCGCTTCGCTAAGTTGACCTGCGATCGATTTACAGAAGATTCCGATTTTGCAAAAAAAATCATCTTTTCAGATGAAGCTCATTTTGATCTTGGCGAGTATGTAAAAAAGCAAAATTGTCACATTTAGCGCACAGAAAACCCACAAGCGTACATTGAAAAGCCAACGTACCCAAAGCGAGTCACTTTTCGGTGCGGATTTTGGTATACAGGCATAATTGGGCCATTTTTCTTTGAAAATGAGCAAGAGTGGCCGTTACAGTCAATGGCGATCGTTAACGGGCCATGTTGAACAATTTTTTGTTCACAAAAATTGAAGAGGAGGATATTGGCAACATTTGGTTTTAGCAGGACGGCGCTACGTGCCACACAGCCGAAGCTACACTCGCTGTTTTGCGCCCTATTTTTGAAGATCGCATTATCAGCCGCAGAGCTGATGTCGTTTGGCCACCGCGGAGCTGCGATTTGACAACGTTTGACTATTATTTGTAGGGTGCGGTCAGGCGAAAAGTGTAACGCTAAGAGACAATTGGCGCTTTAAAGGACAATATTCGTGAAGCCATTGGTGAAATACAGCTGCACACAATCGGTAATGAGCTTAACAATTGGACCGATGAGGTAGGCTACTACATGGCGAGCCGAGGTAGTCATTTGAATGAAATTATTTTCCATTATTAAACGGAAGGATTGTACTTTCAAATAAAAAAATAAATTTGAGAAAATATTCAGTATTTTTGTTCATAGCATTTAAAACAAAAAAAAAATATTTGGCGGACTCTGTGTTATTATTTAAGCCAAAAAGTGTACCTCTGTAAATTGCTTGATATATAGCCAGTATATGAGCAGATAAGTTATCATTTTAACTAAAATAAACAAGAATAATTTTATTTTAATACAATCTATATCATAGATAGGTATTGCAGAACTCATGATAAGCCATTACTTCTTCCATCCTTATTGAAGATTATAAATAATAAATTAAAAAAGAACAACCAAATAACTCACATCATAAAATTAAAAAAATATTCTATTGATTAAGCAATAAGTAGTTGCAAAATTGTATAAAACCACAACATCAACCAAAAATCAAATACTTGTTTATGTTTGATGTTTAATTATCGGCAATAAATCTAATAAAAGAATAAATAAATAATTTATAATGTTAATTGTTTTTTCAATAGCAAATAATGAAAACAGATTAAATTAAATTAACTACATATTTAGAGAACTGTGGAATTTATTATTAAAAAAAAAAGATTATTGTTCAGCAAACTTACTAAGGCACTATTTAAGAAAATGAAAAAGGTTTTCAAGCCTACAGATAATTTATTTACAAATGGAAAATTAAAATTAACGCCTTGAAAACTCAGGCCATAATATTTCCGTATAACAACTCACCAAAATTACTTCCCAACCGCCAGCTAATGTTCTAAGATGAGAATGTTTCAATACAGAATAATCTTAAATATCTTGGTATGTGTCTTGATAAAAAAACCTGACTTTGCTAAACATATAGAAGAAGTTCGCAAAAAATCTCTTAAACCCATTAGAGCCTTGTGGCCAACTTAAATAATAAAAATTTATGATATGTGCGTAAATTTTCCGACGGGGTTTAATTTACTTTTATTTGGGTACGGTTTTCCGTCGATTTGTGAACCGGTTTCGGACGTTTGCCATCTGCAGTGTTCTCTTCGTACTAGTTGCGTTCTATTGTCAGCTGTGTTTATATAGTTCGTCTTGTTCGTGTTTCCCTTCGTGTTATTGCATTCGTCACTTTCGCTTTTTCTTTGTCTGTATCTCTCTTTCCTTTTTTTGCCCCCCCTCCCCCCGGGGGCACATAAATATGGTCTTTATAGAATTCCACTATCTAGACACAGTGCAACTGGGGAAAAAGGGAGCCCAGTACTCTGAAGACAGGCAGGGAGTCAACTGGAAACTCCACTTTATTTACATGGGAATCAGTAAGCTCGCAGAGTTCATTATTTGTCTCTTTAGACATTTAATAGTTCTCTGGCTGATTATTGTGGTTGGCCCTTATATGGGAGTATCGTCGTGGTTGTGGTTTCGCGGCCCCATAACAGTTATAATGGTTCTTATGGTGGCCAGGATCATCTCACTGATAATGACACGCAAAGTGAATGATCCAGTCCAGTGAGCATGCTAGACATGTCTTCTGGACAAGAGTTGGAAAGTCTCCAACTCTTTAGCAAGGTGTGATGATTTGCAGCCCTGCTCTGGAATCATTAAAGTTGCAAGTAGAAGGTTTCTGTTGCATAGAATTATAGCTTCGGCTTTCTAGGACGAGCATGACGTTCCAAATTATGCAGTGGTTCGATCCACCATCTGATTAAGGCTTCATGGCCAGGTGCGGATGTAAATCGAATCACACAGTTTCCTTTTTCGTTTGTCTGTTTTCTTGTTCACAAACTACATTTGACGAGGGTTGACGGAAAACCGTACCCAAATAAAAATTTATATTTAAACGTAAATTACTTTGACATATGCAAGTCCAATTTGGTATAAAGCGGCAAAAATACACTTAAAGAGACTTCAAATAATTCAGAACAAATGCTTAAAGATTATAAACAACAAATACTGGAGATACTTCACGCAGCTCCTTCAAAATGAAACTGGTTAAAAACTAATTCTCGAATTCATAAAGGAATCAATAGTAAATATCACGAAACCAATCAAGAACTTGAAAATGTGATGATGCTTTCTTGTGGCTGGGGTGTAACTCGCCGGTGTTCAGGATTCGTCACAATACAATTTTTTGAATCTATCGAGACCCTCGAGAAGAAAACGGAAAACAAAAGTACTTTGTTAAAAATTCGCTTTATTTACAACGAATTTACAGTCGGATTAAAATTAAACTTAACATTTAATTAGAAATGCCACCGGAGGAAAACGCGTTAAACTTACAGTAATTCCCCTCGTTGGGGAAAATCGGGGTACGTATTTGAGTATTGGCTAAGCGCCAGCAACCAGCGGGATACCACCAATAATCCCGGGCTTAGCCAATATTCAGTCGCTCAGTGTATCAGTTGGTTGACAGCGGGATACCACCGAAAACAATTAACTCACTGCTTACCGTCCCAATTCCCTTACTACTGGTAAGTCTATAGTACGGGTTAATAAGAGCGGTCAGCGGGACACCACCAACAAGCTATTTTTAGCCTCGTACTGTAACTTAGGGCAATAAATTATAAACAGCGGGACACCACCGAATATAATTGTCTTACCCCTCCTCGACACTTCCCTAACTATTTGTTAGTTGTAGTACTTGTTAAACAAAATGGTCAGCGGGATACCACCAACAACTTTGTTTAGCTTTACTATTTAATTTTAGGTAATAAATTATAAACAGCGGGACACCACCGAATATAATTGTCTTACCTACTTGAGCTCTGCTCAGAGAATAAGCATGTACATTTTCGAACAATATTTGGCTGTTTATTTTATCAGATAAGGGTTTTCCTCTTTTTCCTTTAAACATTATTAAATAATATTAAAAATATATCAATGTTTATGATGTTTTATATAACTCGTTGTAATATCAAGTGATAAAATCTCGAAAAATCGTAAACGTTTTAATAAAAAACTGTTAAAAAAGTTGAATTTGAAAATTGAAATTATAAAAAAAATTATTTTAATTATTATTACATCCAAAGTATATTTTGTGTCATTTTTACAGAGTAGCGAAGTGTTCACTCACTGTTCATACATGTATGAATATGTACATTTCATTTTTTAGCCGCTTCTTCTCATACATGTGTGAGAGACTGAAACATATTTTGCGTTTTCTCATTTATGAATGCGACGATTTATTTTTTTCTTTCTATTCATAAGTGAAAAAATGAAAAACACACAAGTGTTCATTTTTGAATATGTACAATTTTGATAATTTTTCATAAATGAAAAGATCGTAAAAATATGTGCGTTAAGCATTCGCGAACATAAACGCACATATTTGATAATGCGCAATTGTCGGCGTATGTAGGAAAACAAATGTTTTTTTTTTATTTCTTTTAGAATATATTGCAATATTGTATTTTGTGTTAATATGTACCCATGTGTTTTTACTACATTTTACGGTAAACTGCGATCGTAGGTAGAAAATTTTTTCACGTTCATTTATGAGAAATTTTATAAAATTTCAACGTTCATAAATGAACATGTACATTTATGAAAAAGAACATTAATGAGAAGTAGCTGATTTATCATTTATCACATATGAATAAGACTAATAATTCTTGTTGTGCGCATTCATGTATGAACATAAGCAGAAAATTTTTTCTTGTTCGTTTATGCGCGTGAAAAATAAATATAAAATTTTAGATTTCTCATTTATGAAAAATATCATGAATGTTGATTTTTGAATGTTCATAAATGAAAAATTCTGAACCCTGCATTTTTAAACAACTTTAAATTTCCACGGCTAAAATAAGTTATAAAACTACGTTCCTCTTAAAGTCTTCTCTTTGAGTTTCTTAAACCAAATGGTGTTTGCACTGATGTGTTTGCCTGACATGGAGTTTAAATTATTTTCCTTAAGAACCAAATGATTTCAATAATTTTATTCGAAATTTCTTTAAACATCTGTAAAAAGAGACAAGTTGGGCAACTTTACATTAGACCCAACTGCCACTTTTTTATTGCCTAAAAATACAATCTTCTTCCTTTATAATTTTCAAGTGTATTTCTGTTTTAGAAAACATTAACCATGTTAAGAATAATTTATTGGAGCTTTAAGGAACAAATCACAAACAGCTTTACTAACAAATAGAAATTGTCCAAACACTCCGTCGAACATATTTAGTGTATTAATTTTATGTGCAAATCTGAACAAATGCTAAATGTCGTGTGCTTAGGTTTTTATTTTAATTTATTAACAAGACTTTCAAAAAGTTCATTGAATTTTTATGTTAATTTATATCATCGCCGTAGTTTAATACCATTAAGGGAAATCACAAATTTCATGTCAAACTAAAAAAAAAAAATACCGAAAAGTACTTAATACTTAAACCATGAAAAATAGACATCTACAACAACAACCGAAATAAATATTGAAGGAGCATGTCTGAAATACGTAATCAGGCAAAAAGTATTCAGTGTGCCCATCAGTCACTCACAGCTTTAATTAATCATTCATTAAAAAAAACCTATTTTACATAAATTCACTGCAAAAAAAAACTTTATAGTGAAATGAATGAACATTCATGGCTTTACAAAGCACAGAACATGAGAACGACAGGTAGAAGAGGTATGAAACTAACCAAAAGCAACATTCATGTTAGACATCAAAAAATATACAACTACAGGAGAGTTAAGCATTAAAAATATTTGCGACCAATACAAAAACAATTCCCAAAGTATTTTAAATACTTTTTCCAACATTCACCAAAATTACCTAAATGTCCATGAGTAAATATATTCCAAAATGAAACAACATTTTAGAATATAACAAGTGCTAAAGGCAAACACAATGCAATATTTTTATCACAGTTATCATAATCTTACTTTATGTGAGTATAGCCATTTAAGATTTCTATCAAATTAGTAGATTGACACCGGCTATAAAATGTTGCCACATGCTTTCTCATAGGCAAATATATAAACGACTTTTCTCGCTTATAAACCTAAATCGAACTCGCTACCGGTATGTTAGTATTAATTCTGTTGAATTAAATATATTTTATGTTGCCATTAACAAATTCAGCGAGTAATAAAAATGTATATTTCATTATAAACATGATTAAATATGCCCCAAACTGAATACAACAGAATATAATAAGTGCTCAAGGATAACTCAAACGGGCAAACTCATCATACTCTATGTGAGTACGGCCAATCACATAAACAGCATCACATTAAGTCGTAGTTTTTGCAATATTACTTTTTGATTAAAATACAAAAAACGGCTATAAAACGCTGCCAGATGTTTTCACATAAGAAAACATATAGACGATTTTTCTCGCCTGTAAACAGAAATCGAACTTACTACCGGTATGTTAGTATTAATTCAGTTATCCAGCGAGTAATATAAATGTATTTTTGTTAAAAATATGTTACATATATTTTTATCAACATGTACACAAATTAACATGGTAATTAATGGCAAGATATGTTTTTTATTGATTAACTGGTAATTGATTTTATTCAAGGCCCCTCATATATAAATATTTGTAAGTAGGTTAGGATGTTTTTCTTTAAATAACAAACAGAAGTGCTCATCTGCAGTTTTCTTTAAGCATTAGCGATTAAAGACAAGCTCTGTATTTTTCGTAACACCGACACAGAGAAATTCCCCATATTATCTTTTTAAATCTATGTATTGTTTTTTATGATTGAAATTTTTTAATCTTATAAAATATAGTTAAATGTAGATAGTTAAAGCTTGGTGGACATATTGACATTTTCTTATGCAGCATATTTTAACAAATGCTAAGATCTTCTTTTTACCTTTCAAAAATTGTAAACTTGTTTTCGTTAGCGCAAAAAAAAAACATTATGACAATTTACTTGTTTTCTACATTCAAATACAATACTCATGTAATTTTTCTTTAACGTCAAATCAATTATGGCGCTTAACGAAATGCTGTTTTCTTCATGGGTATTATCATGCCGAAACTTTCATATTTTTGGTTGAAACAACAAACACAAGTAACAAGTAACACACAAATAATATTTTTACCCAGTTGGTTGCTTCATTATGGCTCTTAAACTAATTTGTAATCAATCAATATAAAAAAGCAAAAACTACTTCAAGCTGTAAGAAAAAAATTATATAAAATTTTTTGTCATTTTTCAATATGCCATGATTTTAGATTTTTAAAAATAATTCCTCAATGCCTTTTTAAAAATAAAACATAATATTCATAAAAAAAAACGATATCTTAACTGAAAGATTAACTCATTTGCTAAAATTATAGCGATTTTAAAACTGAAAGTCAGGGATTGTGAAATAGAAATTGTATACAAGGAAACCAAGCTTACTACTGTTTTATTACATACTTTAATCAGGAATGTAGTCAATATTTTTGAATAATAATCTGAACATTAATAAGTATGCTATGCCAAAAATACTTAGTTAAAGTCGGTCCAAAAATTAAACATGATTTTCTTCCAAATTAAAAGAGGTAACCTTTTTATAGATATTTCCAAAGTAACTTGTGTTAAAAAACTTTTAATATTTGAGTCATAAATAAACTTTTTATGACATTTGCAAAAATTGTATGCCCTAGGTACTTTGAGAGCCTACCCCAAATCCCCTTTAAGCTAGAGCAGCAATCGTCCGCAACTTCCCTCAGAAAACCCAGCGCTATTTATACTAACAGACCTAATACTAACTCTCCAGTAAAACGCATCTCGATATATACAGCCAGTGACGACGGTTTTCACCGAAAGGAATGCTCTTCTTTCCAAAAATTTTAAATATTTTAGAATGTTGAACTAGAGGTTAAATTTCGGTTTATTGTAAAATTAATTTTTTTTTGTACCCTGATTTTCATCTGAAATTTTAATTTTGCCAACCAATCTTAGAATTTATTCATTTTGTTTTTTCCTTAATGCTATAACTCTTGAATAAAATTTAATTAACTTTTGGGTTTCAATCAGCTTGCTTCTACGCAAAATAAAATATTAATTCAATCGCAATGTTTAACACAAAATTGGTTATTGTTTACATTTGTTTGACAATATGATTTCTTGTAAAATATTGACTATTCCCACAACTATTACTCTTAGGGAACTTAAGATTAAATAAAAAGCTGATAGAAATGGTTAATGATTACAGACAGCAAGAAACTAAATAAAGAAAATGCTGTTTATATTTGCCTACAAGTGCACAGTAGTCCACTACACGAAAAGGCGGTCAAAAATGACATTTGAATGGATTGAATTTTTGGTTTTTGGGTTTCTTTAGTTTCATCTTTAATTTTTGCTTTTAAAGATGAAAATCTACTAATAATATAAAAGTTATAAAGGCTTTGAAATATATTTTAATATTTAGTTTTAGTATAAAAGTAAAGTGTTAAAATATGCTGATAAGAGTTGTTTTATATAGGGTCCGCCAAATATTTTTTTTGTTGAATGCTTTAAACTCCTGAACCAATTGAACTTTGTATGGCGTCATATCAAGGACTTTATGCAAAATTCGTCTGAATTGATGTTGATGGCGCTTCACCCACACTTTCTGACACAGCAGCAATATTCTCGGGTGTACGAACTGTTTTTGGCTTTTCACGCTTTGGTTTATCGATGAGGATGCCAGTTTCTTTCACTTTTCTTACAAGATAACGAACATTTGGAGCTGACGGTGCTTCTCTTCTTCCAAAATCCGTACGCAATTTTCGCACACATTCTGCGACATTACCATGATTTTCAAAGTAATATCGCAATATTTCCCAGCGTTGTTTAAGCGTATACACAACCATATTCGTTCAGCGGAAGGATAAAACTAATTATCTGTCAAATCAAACGTGAGCTAAGTGTTACCATTCACGAAATAAGCACTAGTTGAAAAAAAAAAACGTTAGATTGCGGACCCTATATAATATCTTAATGCTTAAGTTACTTTTACAAATAATTCTTATTAACAAATGTTTAAATTAAATTTGTTAAAAAGTTTTAGCCCCTCTTAAAATTATTAGTTCTAGACCATTTTGAAACAACCCTAGTTGAAATAAGTAGCGAGTGAAAAAGTTACCTGAAATGGCTTCAAAACTTTATCAGCTAGAGAATCTTTAATGTAAAAGCCATATGTTTCTATTTTAATTATTTTTCATTTATATATTTTCACTGATTAACTAACACAAATTTATAATTCAAGAACAAACAGTTTTATATGAGTATAACTAAGGTGCCCTTGTAGGCCAGTAGGTAGTGTGCTAGCTTAAATGACTGGGGTTTGTGGGTTCAATTCCCAACAAAGACCTTGGTTTTATTTACTACAAATAAAAATTGACTGTCGGTGGGGCTGCTCAGTGATGAAGGCATACTCACTGGTCAATGAGCTGTCTTATACGAAAGTTAATTTCCGTAACTGTCCTTCTACTTTCAGCACCTCTCTCATCTCTTCGCTATCCATTTCCTAAAGAATGTAGCACGTGACTTGACTAAATAATCATTGTTGCCTGAAGTACTACTTCCCTTTAAAAAAAACAAAAATGTGAATTGAAATGCTACTAAAATCAAATAATTTTAGTAAATAGTGTTTTTTGATTTTTACCTTCTAGAGGCAGATTTCTATTTTTGTCAATTATTGCACATAATGGATCTTTAGAACACAAAAAATAAAATTATAAGGTCTTAATTAGTACGTTATCTTTACATGTGTCGTGTGTTGTCCTCGTGAAAAAATCTGTAGTCCTTGCTCCTCTCTTCTTGTGCTTCTTTAAATAGATTTTCTATAGGCATTATATAATGTTGAATTACCAGTTCCCCATGGTACCTAATTTTTTGAACTGTTGATGGCATATATTTTCAAATGTATTTTTCATTATAAATTAGCTGTTTTATTGGCGTATATCCTACATCTTTTACCTCCCTGCTACATGCTAGTACTTGTAAAATATTCTACACCTCTGACGCGTGATAAGATTTACATCAGTACGTAGCTGTGAAGGTCATACCCCGACGGTGTATCAAACAACTTTGGGTGATATGTGGCGTCACCCTCCTAGACGCAACTTCGAGAGCTTGGAGCAGGCTGACACCCATACTCCTTGCTTAAGAGCCGAAGACTTTCCAACTCCGTGTCCAGAACACATGACAAGCATGCTCATTGCATGGATCATTCACTCTGTGTTCAAGTTCAAACTGAATGATCCTGCAAAACCACGAAGACAACGATGCTGCCGCAGGGCCAACCTCAATAATCAGTCAGAGAACAGCTAAAAAGCTAAACTCTGGGGCTTACCAATTCCCATGGAAATAACGTGGAGTTACCCAGCTGGATCGTGCTAGCTTTTATGGTACTGGACAAATGTAATGAGATTCCATCAATCTGCCTCCGGGAAGGTCTAAACCTGTGATAAGTGCAGCGGAAAAAATCTTCTTGCAGTGTTTCCACCTTCTAAAGTTCCTCTTACTTGTTTTGGTTGCTCAATTTTAAGGCCAATGTGAAAATATTTTTCTTGAATTTGTTTTCGTAGTTTCCTTTTCATCATGTTCTTTACTTTTTCTCACAGTTTCGCCTTAGGGACCAAATGCCAAATCATAGCTTAATTTAAGAATATACTTCCAAAAACTATTGTCTTGTGACGGAAGTTGGCTTAATAAATAAATGTGTGAAAACCTTTCAAAGAAATGTACGACACTTTAAACTTAACATTTTCAATACTGTTAAACAAATAATCTTAACAATTTATCACTATATTTTCAATATTTCGCTTACCTTTGGAAAGCCTCCTCAGGAAATTAATTTTTGGTTAAAATAAATAAAAATAATAATTTTCAAAAATATTTTAATTTTGGCAAAATGCAGAGAAAATCTAGTTTCGTTCCCGGGATACTTTGGTATTTACTAATAGTAAGTAATCAATATAGCTTTGAAATCGGGAACAATAAAAATTGGTTACATAGTAGGGTCCTCTATGCCAATAAGATAATAACATTTTACTTTGAAGGCAAATTAGCAGGCTCACCATTCCCATCCAGCCAGTTGTTTTCTTATTTTATTGCTTCTCATAAACCTAAAATAGTCTTTTTACGCTTAAACTGTGCACGGAGACATTCGTTCGTTATTGTAAAATAATCCATTATCTTACAGTAGCTGAAATGTGATCGTTGTAAAAATATTCTACAAAAAATGCAACAAATAATGTCATACTAAAACCCGTAAATCCGCTGATATGAGTAAAAGATTCACTCATTATAATTAATATAATAAAAAATTATAATTTGTTAAAACGGGTATTTAAAAAAAAAATCTCCAAAACTTATCAAAATTAAATATGAAAACAGGTATTTTAAGAAATCACTGCTTGTGCAACACTGAAACGTCAAAATCTGAAAACAGTTTTTAAATTATTTTACAAATAAAAAAACTTGAGCTCCTGTAGCTTCACAAAAATAATTTGAGTTGTAAAATATTTTTAAAAAACTCCAACCAACAAAGCTTTGCTTAAATGTAAAAATAATATTCCTCCTTTACAACATTTCAAAACTTTCAAATGAAATTTAAAGAGATTTTTTATTGCACTTAAACCTTTTGCTATTTTAATTCCATGTAAATTTTTCGCACTATAGTGCACTTCAAAAGCCCTACTTTAGGGTGTATGAACAATATAATAAAAAAAACAACAACAAAGCCTTATTTAAATATGAACTCTTTAGAAAGCAACATATTAAAAAATCTGTATGTTGCCGGCCTTAAGGATTTGCTTAACTACACATAACAAGAGTCTAACTTCAGGCAGTGTAAAGTATAAAATAAAACAAAAGGAGTCAAATAAAAAAAAGGAAACTTATGTATTCATAACAAAAAGAAAATAGGAAAAAAATTTCAAAAAATATTAAATAACACATAAAAGTGCTAGATTTTTTAAAGTAAATTTAAGCTTTAAATGGCCAAGATTTTTTTTTAGTTTATTCACCACTTGCCATGCCAAGTGGGTTTTGTGCCAACAAAAGCAGTTGAAGTAATACAAAAGGAAGCACATTTTTGATTTCAATTAAAAATAAAAGAATTGTTTAAGTTTTATTTGTTTTGGCTCAAATAAAGGATTTCATTGAAACACTATTCAAATTGGGTAAATTTAAAGTTTATTTTCCTATAGCTTTAATGCAAACAAATTTTGATACTAAAAATAGTTTTTTATAAGGACTTTGTTTTAAAGGCTTTTCTACTATCTTGCAACTTAAAATAAACTCAATTATTCAACTGCTACCAACTTTTGTTGTTTTTGCTTTTTTTTGTTTGTGTGTTTTCTTTGTTTTCCTTTTTTACTTTCCGTTTGCTTCTTTGAAGGATCTATTACAATGAACATTATTGTCAAGTGCCGCTTTGTTTGTGCAGCAAAAAAATTGCCATTTAACAAGCATTAAAATTAGAAGGATAACTCGGATTTGCTTGGTATGAGAATGCACTAAAAAGATATTTTTAAGGACCCTTTAGATATATTCTATTTTCGAAATTTTCCTAATTCATTCTATCCTTTCAAATCTATTTTGCTTTTATTTCGTTAAATTTAATGCAAATTCGGAGAAGAATAAACACTTAAAATTATCTCAACTAAATTTTAATTATTTAAATTCTACTCGAATCTTTTTTTAACTCAACAGAGCCTTAGAACTATAAACTTCAAAACATAAGCAACATCCACAAGCTTTCAATTAAAAACATAAATTTTTCCTCTGTTATTCCACATCGCCAATTTTCTTCTTTCAATATTGAATTTCCGACACCCAGTAAACTTTGTTAAGTAACTCTTCTAAAACAAAGGTAGTATTTCTGTTAACTGTTCTAGTTGTAATACAGAGAGCTATATCAGAATATTATTCTTTTGTAAAAAATGAGTTCTCATAACTTCTGAAGCAGATTCAAATTTGTCCTTGAAGTTCTCATCAATTGGTGTTATCCAAAACCACCAAATGAGGAGTTTTGCTTAAGGATTTAGCTTCGTAGCCTAACAAGGTTAAACTGGTGCAGGAAGTTAATCCGGCCGAATATTTACATCATTATAAATTCGTTCGATTCATTTAGCAACAACTGGCTGGTTTTTCTGAAATTAGTCAATAAGCAAAATTGCCGCATTTGGGCTTCCCATGAGAAGCCTTTGGATACTCAATGTGTCACTGTATGGCTAGCTATGAGGACTGGAGGCGTGATTGGGCCGTTTTCTTTTTTCGAAAATATGGCTAGAAATGCGGTAAACGTCAATGGATCACGCTATCTCGACATCCTAACAATTAAATTTCAGCCTATTATTGACGAGGTAGATATCACTGACATGTGGTTTCAACAGGACGATGCCACATGTCACATAGCTAATGAAACGATCAATTTATGGCAAACAAATTTTCCCGATCGCAAAATTTCACGATAATCAGCAGTTAAGTGGCCAGCTAGATCATGTGATTTAACGACACTTGACTATTTTTTGTGGGGCTATATTAAGAAGGGAGTCTATGCGGAACTAATCAAATCGATTTCAGCCTTAAAAGTCAAAAATCGTGACGTGATTAACGAAATAGGACCACCATTGTGCCAAAAAGTGTTTAAAAACTATGATCAAAGAATCGACATTTTTATGTCTACTGATATCGTATGATGTGCTAAAGTTTACATCTGCACTGCCAGTGAGCCATAATCAGATGGTGGCCATTACCACTGTGAATGAAAACCAACGCCATTCACGCCCTAGAAGGCCTTCGAATCTGTGGATGCTCCGGTCACTCATAGTAGCAATTTCAAAAGCTCGAAGTAGGTCACAGCCTTTACTCCTTGCTAAAGAGTTGGAGACTATCCAACTCCTGGTTCAGAACGCATGAAGCTTAATATAATTAAGAACACGACGGCATTCATACTCACTGGACCTGAACCATTCATTGTGTTCATTTTGAATGATCCGACCCACAAATTCTCACGAGGGCCTCGAAACCACAACCACCACGATACTCCCATATAAGGGCCAACCTCAATAATCAGCCAGAGAACAGCTATATGTCTAAAGAGACAAATAGTGAACTCTGCGAGCCTACTGTTTTCCGTGGAAATATGTGGATTGTCCAGATGGCTCCTACTAGCCTTTAAGGGGCCTGGGCTCCCTTTTACCCCGCAAGACACCAGTCTAGATGGAATAGTAGGTTCCAAAAACACTATCATGTGCCCCCGGGGGAAACTGATATCGTATAGCAAACTTCTTTTTACTAGCGAGAAAATGGGCCTTTCCATTCGGCATTAAAGGAGCAGTTTTAGTTTATTAAAAGGAACTTAGCCGTTTTTCAGATTAAGTTATATTTGGGTATAATTTTACGTCAACCCGCGTCAAATTTGGTTTGTGAACATACAAACATATACATACCTGCTACATACAACTACAATCGTCATTGCATACATTGCTAGAACAAAAGTCATTTAATCAAATCATATAAATCAAATCAATAGTTTGTGGATCACCGTTTTAGCCTTGTGGTTTACAAACCTAATGGACTTATATCTATTAAAAAAAATTTTCAACCTTAAAATAACATATGCGAGGCGTTTAAAGCAGTTTGGAAAAATCATGCTTAAAAAGTAACTTTAAACTTCTTCTCAGCATTATTATATTTTTCAGTCTTAATTTAGATATGGCTTAAATATACCAAACTGAGCTGAAATATACAGAGCAACGGGTGATAGCCAAGTGCTGCTGTGTTTAGAAATGTTAATCATTGAAGAACCTACAAGAGTATAGTGGCTTCTTCCATTAGTGTCATCAGAAGCATTTTTTCACATAGCGAACTTTTTTTGAGACTTAATCTAGACGAATTTTAGATAAATTGAATTTCATGCAGACACATCTGTAAATATGACAGAGGGCAAATACCGAAATTGCCTACTTTTATCTATTAATCTTTTTCAAAACACAATTACAATCAACACAAACAATCTTTTCATACAGCAAATGTTTGTACGGAAACTTCTTCTTAACTAAAATTTTAATGTCATTCTATGAAATTCTGTAAAAACTATTCTGCTAACTTTCAACTTCTTTCAATTTTTGCTTTTAGTATTTTTGATTCAAAATTCAATTGACAATTCACAAAAATTAGCTTCATTTTTTTGTTTGAGATAGAACTTTAAACCAAACCATGCATGGTCATTAATTCAATCGAATAACAATTTAATGAATCATTTGCAAAAATTTTACAGTTAAAAGGATTGCAACTGTCACAAAAAATTTTCTTCTCCTAAAAGTGGGAAAATATAATTTCAATACTAATGCAACCAAAAAAATTTCAAGTGATGTATTCGATCGTGGCTAATTCTAAATATAACCTACACCATAGTGAAGGTATATACAAGAATTAATTAATATTAGATTTTTTTAGTGAATTATAAATTTTTTCTTTAGAATTAAATTAATGTTAACTAATTCTTAGCAACTAATGAAAAAAAATTAATTTCCAAAAAACTTGTTATTCTATATTATTGCAGCCAGGGATTGAACTTGAGCCACAAAAATTTATTTTAGTATACAGATATTTTTAATACAGCATTAAAAACCAACTACACTCTGAGACATAATCTCAGGAGATCGTCAGAAACTAATGACAAATTTGCTTCCAGCGAAGTATACAGATTAACTAGTACCTGCAAGCACACTTTTATAGGACAAACTGGACGAATACTAAAAACAAGTTTTACAAGCTTTACAACTTTGCAATACACTTTCACACTATGTATGTATGACACTACTGCATCTTAGCAAAAATGGACGAACATTAGATATTCCTTAAAACATGGAAATCTACAAAACAAAAACTTTTAACAGTTACATTATACACGAACAGGTAAACGTGACGTCAGACGCACGTTTTACACCACTAAAACTACTCATACACTCGAACAAACGGAAAACACCCTCAAATGAACACACATAAATAGATAATAACAAAAGGTGGAAATATTGAAAATAAGGCCTCCATAAAACGCCAGGTGGCGGGCATTCATGAGTAATTCCAATATGTGCGTATATTTTCCGACTCTTTATACTATAAAGAAAAGACTGAAGATGGCAAATAACCGAAACCGGTTTGTTCACAAACCAAATTTGACGAGGGTCGATGTAAATACGTGATAAGATTTACATCTGCGTCTGGCAGTGAGCCTTAATCAGATGGTGGTCATACCACTGTGAGTGAAAAGCAACGCCACTCACGCCCTAGGAGGCCGAAGTCTAATTCTAGCAACAGTAGTAGTAACAATTTGAATGATTCCAGAGCAGAGCTGCAAACCACCTCTCCTTGCTGAAAAGTTGGACACCATCGAACTCCTGTCCAGAACACATGTCTACCATGCTCACTGGATCTGGATCATTCACCTGCGGGTGTTATTATTGGCAAAATGCACAAGTCTAGATAGTCGAGCGTTCTATAAAGACCATTAATATGCCCCGGGGGGAGGGTCGATGTAAAATCGTACCCAAATAAAAAGCAATTACGACCCTAATAAAATAACTACCTAAGCCCGAACTGTTTAGGCACTTAGTTTAGAACATCGCTTAAAAATGATGTCTTCACATCGAAAGTGCAGGCCGTTTATGTCGAACGAATCCAAACTATTTATAACCAATATTTTAAATGTTTGCTGATTTTTTCTAGTGATTTTTTGTCTATTTCTTTTTAAAAATTATTTTTATTGAAGTAAAAATTTAAATTTATTAGTAAAATTTTGATGAAAATATATATTATTTTAAGATCTTTTAAAGTGAAATCTCGACTTTATTTCCGAATTTTAGATTTTTGAATAACAAACACTGTCGATACAGTTTTACTGATTTTCCATAGAAAAATTCTCAAAAGTATACGTAACTACTTGATATATTACGAATATTATAATATGCTTAGGATTTTAAGGCAAACGCTCTACTTCCCTATATAAGAGGATCCAGTACTCATAGTTCATTGAGTCAGAAATAAGCGGTTTAGGAATTAAAAATGTAATGAAAAACCTTTACAAACCATATTTACCCGTAGTAAATGGTATAAAAATAAAAAAAATTACTGATTATTGTTTTTAAGACAATATATAAAACACTCCCTAGTTATACGAAAATGCTAAAAAGTTCAAATAGTATAATCTTGTACTTCTATTTGTAAGCACTATTAATTTCAATGACCCTATGAAAATTATGTCTCTTGTTTAATTGTGTTTTAGTAATTAAATGCTTCTAAGAATATTGTTGAACTTTTCTACACAACACACAACTTTAAAGAGATTCTCGTGTATACAGCATAAAGGAAAACTTAATGCAACAATAAAATAGAACTGTTTTAAAAATTTCTTTTGTCTTGTACATTTTCATTTACAATTTTGTCTTTTCTCTATCATGATAATTGTCTTTAGTATTTTTCTTTTTTTTTATTCATTTACGTTAGACTTGTAAAAAGGCATTGCAATTTCACAAAGTAAAACAACGGAAATAGTTTCTAAAAGTCTTGCCAGAGTTCGAATAACCTTTAATTGTAATGTTAAGCAACAAGTAAAAAATGTGTGTAGCCTACTTTTAGGTTGCACAAACAAAAAGAAATATTTATAATCAAATACTAAAATAAAGCAAGAGATTTAAATTTAACATGATAGAAATAAATTATAAAGTCAATATGCAATTTAAAGAATGTAAAACATTCATTTTTAAGTCATTGTGACAAGTGTGGCCCGATTTTAATTTTTTTCTATCATTAAAAAGTGGAATAAACCTGTTATAACTGAGCCTGTTAGGCTGAGTTTTCGCAAGAGTTTCGAAGTAAGACTTATGTAAATAGTGTGGATTTTAATGATGTTTAGACAAACATTTATTTCTTATAAAAAACATGCAACCAATTATGCTGCTTTTGCTGCTGTTATTGAATAGACAGTTATTAAAAGAAAAAGTGTCAATGTTCTGGGCACCAAAGTTGGGTGCAATAAAGAAAAGATGCATCGTTTTTGTTTCAATCTGATCAAAAATAAAAAGTTGCTCTGTCAAATCCTAAAACGGATGAAGACAAAGACGTTCAGTAAGGTACCTATTATCTTTGGCCGGTGTAATACAAGCGAAAATATACTATGATGTAATGAAATTTTTTATGGATATTTTCGGCTTTTGACTCACATCAAGCATTTAATATAGACCATAACCTTTTGAGGTTCATAAGCTGGTGAATGGCTCATATTATTGCTTTGATTACACGATGTTATTTTCATATATAGAATTAACTTGCGGTAGAGGTAACTTCTGTGAACTTAGACATCAGGAAGTTCAAAACAAAAGCTAACAGTGCAACGTAGTACATTCTGATGCATTAATAATAGTAATCTCCCAAGCAAGAAATATCAGAAAAATATTCTTGAAGTGTTGCCCCGTATACCCTAGCGTTAAATTTGTTATTCTAACAATAAGAAACTTATGAACCCTCACTTGAGTTACCAACAAACTGTTTGGAATGTTAAAACATTTAGTTGTAAAGTTAAATTTTCCTCACTTTACACAGTTTGTTTAAATCTTTGAATTTTCTTAACTTCTTAGCAACTCATACTCAAAGCGATTTCAAATAAATAAGTTATGAAATTAATAAACTTTTCTAAAGAGTTTTATATACGATATGTGCTTGGCCTTTCCGACGGGGTTAATTTTAATTTTATTTGGGTACGGTTTTCCGTCGACCCTCGTCAAATTTGGTTTGTGAACAAACCGGTTTCAGCTGTTTGCCATCTTCAGTGTTCTTTTCGTACTAGTTGCGTTCTATTGTTAGTTGTGTTTATATAGTTCGTGTCTCCCTTCGTGTTATTGCGTTCGTCACTTACTGTCTTTTTTGCCTGCATCTCTCTCTCTCTCCTTTTTCATTTGTCTCTTTTTACCTAATTTGTCGTCCCTTTTTCATTCGTCTTCTTTCCTAACTAAATCCTTTTACGATCATGCTTGTTGTCCGTTTTTGTTTATGTGTGAACCTATTGGGTTTTTTTCCTTTCTTCCCCTTTTATGTGACATAATAATCTGTAATTGTACGTTTATGATGTTCTTTATTGCTTTGGTCTTCTTTCCTAACTAAATTCTTTTACGATCATGCTTTTTCTTTTCCCCTTTTATGTGACATAGTAATCTGTAATTGTACGTTTATGATGTTCTTTATTGCCTTGGTCTTGCGCACCTGCGTAACGTTTTTGTGCTGGTGTAGTGTTCGTTCCCCTGTAAAAATGTTCCAACGGTTCAAATATTGTGTCCAAAGCAGTGTTCATTCGTTCATTTATTATTCGTCCGTCAAATGTTCTTTGTTTGTATATTCCCATGTTCTCCAATACATTTAGTCCCCTTCCCTTGTGCTGTGTGTGAAGCAGTCTAACCGTTGTCTTAATATGTCCTGGTGTACATTTGTTGTCAAATATATGGTTCGCGAAGTTTGATTCTGGAGTCGATTTTGGTTCTCGTAGTTTCTTGTTATAGTCTCTAATGTGTTCCCTAAATCTGGTCTTAATTTTTCGTCCTGTTTGCCCGATGTAGCTATAATGGCATGTACAAGTTAATTTGTACACTCCTTGTTTGTCTAGTATATTCGCCTCGGTTGTTTCATTCCGTAGTATTCTGCCTAGGTTGTTTCTTGTTCTGAGTGCGGTATTGATGTTGTGTTTTCCAAAGAATTTCGCCAGTTTGTACGTTGATGTTCCCATATATGTTAATGTAGCCCATTTTTTTCCTTCCTTCTCCTGTTCTTTGTTCGTTCCAATTTGTTTCTTGATGTTATCTACGAGGCGCTTTTTGTATCCGTTGTTTTCCGCTATGGTGTATATTGTTTCCATTTCCTTCATATACATTTGCCGTGTTAGTGGTGTTCTCTCGAGTCTTGTTATTAACTGCCTGATTGCTGCGTTTTTGTGTTGCTGGGGATGATTTAATGAGTTGTGTATTATTGTGTCCGTTGCTGTTGGTTTCCTGTATATTTCATATTCGATTCTGTTCGAGATTATGTTCCTCTTGATCGTTAGGTCCAGATAATTAATTCTCCCCTCCTCTTCCTTTTCCATTGTAAATTTTATGTCCTTGTGTCTTCCATTCAAGTAATCCAGAATTTGCTCCTCGTTATTTCCTTCTAGTATACATATTATGTCGTCGACATATCTTGCGTAGTTTTATATACATAAATTAAAAATATTGTGTTAATTATAATAAAAGGTTTTCCTGTCTTTTTATTTTTGGAAAATTGTGTTATGTAGTATTTTATTTTATTTTCTTAGCTATTTTTTACTAAATTAATTAATTTTATTAAACAATATTTTTCACCAAATCTGAAAAAGAAATATTATTTCGAAAAAATTATGTATATATTTTGTATAAAACTTAATTTAAAGTTTATTTTTATCGCTAATGCTTTACTGGTAGTAAGTAGCTTGTAGTAATGTTGTCTATGAAAACTGACACAAGATTTAGTGAAGCAAAAAATAAAAAAAAGGAAATATCAGGTGGCTTAGCTTCACTAAAAAAAAAAAATACTTTCAAGTGTTCGTTATTGTAATGAAATTTACACGAGAAAGATTTAAGATACATTTAGGAAATATTCTCGCCCTACTACTGCTACTTTAGCCGCTAAAGACAATAAAGGATATTCATTTGAAACAGTCTAAAATAGATAATAGACTAGAAAATTCAGTGGCAAAATAGAATTTTGATTATAGAGAGACAGTGATCACCATATAATGATAGAAAAAAACCATTTTTTGAAAAAATATCTTCTGTGATTTTTAATCACTTACTTCAGATAAGTACAACAAAGAACTAGCAACAATATACAGCAAAGCTAAAAACAACTGCTACAAACCCAGTACTATTAACAAACTTCTTAGATAATACAGCACGAAAAACAGGAATTCTTTATTCTAAAGAGACAATCGATACACACTTTTACTTACCCAGAATAAGAAATGTATAGATTTTTATATAGATTTTCACAAATAACAACAGCAACACTCTGAGACATAATCTTCGAACATCGAAAGAAATAACTGACAAATTTAAGTCCAGCGGAGTATAAGGACAACTTTGCATTACACCTTGACACTCACGGACATGCACCAAGGTAAATAGATCAGTATATGGCATTACTTTATCCTAGCAAGAAACGACAAAGAATAGCCATTCTTGAAAACATGGAAATCTATACAAAACAAAAACTTTTAACAGTTACATTATAAACGAACAGATAAACATGACTTCAGACACAATTTTCACACTACTAAAACTACTCTTACCCTCGAACAAACGGAAAACACCCTCAGAGGAACACACGTACATAGATAATAATAAAAGATTGAAACATGGAAAATAAGCCCCGCATAAAATGCCAGGTGGCGGGCAATCTACCTACATGAGTAGATACGACCGTAATTTCGTGATAAGGTTTACATATAGCACTGACCGCGAGGTTATAACTGATGGTGGAACGAACTACTTTGGGTAATATGCAGCGTAATAAGATTTACACCAGTACCGACCGTAGGTCATACCTGGCTGAACCACTGTGGGTGATTTTAGCGTCATCCACCGGTCACTCCTAGTTGCAACTTCAAAAGCCCAAAGCAGGCCGCAGCCTTCACTCCTTGCTGAAGGGTTTGAGACTATCCAACTACTGGTCCAGAACGCATGAAGCTTATTATAATTTAAGAACACGACGGCATTCATGCTCAGTGGACCTGGACCATTCATTACGTTAATTGTGAATGATTCGACCTACAAACTCAAACGAGGGCCTCGAAACACACAACCACCAGAATACTCCCAAGGGGCGACCTTAGAAATTAATCAGCCAGAGAACAGCTAAAAGGCTAAAAAGACAAATAACTTAACTCTGGGGCCTTACTGATTCCCGTAGAAATATAGTGAACTGTCCAGTTGGCTCTTGCTAGCCTATTAGGCAAAACCGCCCCCCCCCCCCCACTCCTTGCTCAAAAGTTGAAGTCTACCAACTCCTGGTACAGAATACATGACGTAGCGTGCACACTAGATCCGGATCATTCGCCATGTATTGTTAGCCAAAAGTGAGATGATCCTGACCCATTAATCTTTGCATGAGGATACGGTCGTAATGAAAGAACTACCTAAATCCCAACACTGACGCACCAGAACAGTTTAGAACACGGCTTGGTAATGATGTCATCGCATGAATAGCTCTCTTCGATTATACCGAACAAACAGCCAGCAATGTGGGCTTACATCGAAAGGAATGACAGCAGTTTTTCATTTACTACAATTTCCTTCTTACGAAAATAGTATTTTCGTATCTATAAAAACAAAATTTAAACTGCGCGAAAAATGTTGGATTGTATCTAAGATAAGGAAAAGAATGTGAAATAATTTGTTACTACCACTACTAACAAACATGTTGTGCATGTGTGTATTGTATGAAGAGAGTAAAAGGTACCTCACATATGCAGAGCAGTCGAGTTAAATCCCTTGATAAGTGTTTTTGTATGGTTTGTAAACAAAAGATCATGGTTCAAGTCCCATCAGCGAGTTGATAATAAAGAAAAACAAAACAAAGTTTTTGGATAAGTTGTTTAAAAGCAAATAAATGGAAAACTGTGAAACAGTAAAACTTACGGATATTGAAAAAAGAAAAGGGGCAATATTTTTTTCTTGTGTGGCCGCAGTAGATAAGCTAGTAGATAGAAATTCGTATTTTAGAGAAGCAGAAGAGATAGTTTATGTTTTAACAATTTTTCAGTTAGAGCGGAAATTATTACGTATAGTAGTAAAGAGAGCTACAGCGTAATATGCCCAGCATGCTTAATACAAAAGTTTTTGAAAACAGGGGGTGTTATTTTTAGCCTGACAGAAATTGAAATTATTTTAGCTTTTGCATTTCTAAGTGAGAGGTTTAAAATTACATTATTTTATACTACAATAAACACCATAAAAATTACTCTGTGTTTATTAACTCATTACTTCATTTTTCATAACATTTATACACAGTCATCAAATTGAAATTTTTAATAACGATAAAAAATTCATTTTGATGACACGGTTTTTAATATTTTTATTCAAAGCAAATATGGAATTAAACAAAAAGACTTTTAAGCAACTTTTAAGTTGCGCATGAATAAGTATTTTTTGAATGTGGATAAGCCTGTTATCGACAATAATGTATAAAGGATGGTTATTTATTGGTGCCCAAAAAGAACCTTTTAAAAATTTAATAACAAAGTGACAGTGATTAATATCATTTTATTGCTTTCATTATTTTCAGTATGACAGTTTTTTTTGTAATGAAAAATAATGAAAATTTTAATCCCTTTTTACGGAAACTAATGAATAGAAATAGGTCTAATGGAGGTTTATTTTGTTTCCTGTTTGTAAATTTTATTGCAAAAAATTTAAATTGATATTAAGCGAAAAAGGATGAAGTTTAATTTATTGCCACAATAATGTGCACTTTCTGATTCGCTAGAGCCAGTAACACAATATATTGGAGCATGTTACGTTACAAGTATATCTTCTGCATCCATTAAACTTAACAATCCGTAAACAAAAAATTTTTTGCCACGCTCTGTCTGGATATTTACCTTTTAAGCTAAAATATTATAATTTTACACATAGACCGCCTTTAGCAGCGAATTTGTTAATGATTAGTATTCTTTAAACTGGCGGTGCCACGCTTACTTACACATTAGCTATGTTAATTACCCATTTACAGCTTTTTTTCTCTTATATCTTATGAGACCTACACTCATAACATTACTTTTAAAAATTGAAAGCATACTCTTAGGATGATCCAATAATTTGTATAATATATCCCCGTATAATATATCCCGGTATAAGTTGGTATTTCTATGATGCATAAAATAAACACTTCTATAATCATTTTACAAAATGTTTTTAAGGAAATCCAGCATGACTTAAAAAAATATTTCTAATATATTGCATATTATTATGTGATCCAAATATTATTAAAAAGTAAATAATGATAACAATAGCTTTATTCTGATTTTATGCTGTATTGAATTTTATTACGAGTATAACCTATATTTACTCAAAATTCTTTTAAACCAACTATATAACAAACTATTTTATAACCCTCAAAGCATTTAACAAAACTTAAGTTAAATATTATGCCTACATGTAGGCTACTTAAATTAAGTTTATAAATCGCCAGATAAATTGAAGAAAATACATTTTGCAAAAAAAGAACCCAAAAATAATAATTTTTGGCAACATATTTTTCAACATGTTCTTGGCTTGTGGCAAAATATATTTATTTAAAAATTTGTTAAAGTATGTTTATGTAAATGAATTAGGACATTTTTCAAAAGTATTGCCTACAGTAAAGGGTTATTTTTAATGTCATATTTACATAATCGTTGTTGAAAGTAAACGTTGTTTATATCAGTTAATTTATTTGAGTTAGAAAAATAAAAATAAATTCTTCATTTAGTTAAGAGTGTACTTTTGTAAAAAATAAAAGGTGTACCAAAATTCGCACAAGTTTTGACTTTTTTGCAAATAATTAAGTAAAATGTTCGCTACCTTAATAAAAATTTGAATAGTAGAATACTTTGGGCTAGGAATTCTAGGGTGTTTAGCGAGAAATTAAAATATTTTTGGTATTAAGGTTAAACGAATTTGTTCCACCAGTGAATGAAATACTGGTGTCATTATAGTACTATCTAGAAGCGCGCCTTGAAAATGATGCCATCGCATCGAAAGCACTATCCGATCATGCCGAAAAAACAGCCTGTAACGACGGTTTTCACCGAGAGCGATAACAACAGTAAAGAAAAATACTTTGGTAAAAGGGATATATTGGAAAACGGTTTTTGATATCAGACTCTTAAATTGGCTACTTTCTAAGTCCATAAATATGCTACATTTCAGCTTCAGGGTATTCACAACTGATTTACCAAAAAATTATATTTTCAAATTATTCAACTATTTATAGATGCAGTTATGAGAGAAGACTCTGCTAACTTCTTCGAAAATAAGGCGAGACAAGACGATATAAGAAAAGTTCAACTCAAATTTATTCAAACTAATGTGGATAGCATGTGACTCAAGCAGAGGTATTCTCTTTTAAATTTGTAATATCAACAAATTTTATTTACTGATAAAACAGCAATTCAGTTTTTTTTTTGGAAAAATTTACTCATAATTACAATTATAATAATAAGAATATAAAGAGTATCCTTTTGAGTCCGATAGAACTTTATAACTAATCAAAAATTAAAATTTTGTTAAAAAAAGGATTTTATATAGATAACTGCTCCTGACGAAGCTCATTCTGGACAAGTGCTTTTTGAGCACTTTTGGCCGTACATCATTCTCAAGGCATTATTTTTTACTAACCAATGGGTTCATGTGACTTTAATAGACGTAATCAAGAGCTGTCAAGTCCCACGAGATTAAAGGACAGTTGAGAGGCCAATTTCTTGAAATTAGAATATCGTCAGATTTTGATTTTGATAATTCGATGTTTGCGGATGCCGTCTGGAACCAATGGGTTCATGTAACTTTAATATAAGTAATCGAGAGGTGCCAAATCCTACGAGAATAATTCGATGCTTGCAGTTTCCGTCCAGGTCAATGAGATTCATATTTTCAAACAAAAGATCGGTAACAATATCCATAAAACGTATTTTTGCTTCAGCTTTTGTTTTAAAGAAATAAAATCCAAACCATTTTCAAGATCTAATGGAATCTATAGAGTCTTTCATACATTTAAAAGGATTAGAAAAAACTCCATTTATAAATGTACAATATATAATTTACAATATATAATTTAAAAGGCTAAAACTAAGGCATAAAAAATTATAATAAAAATTTTTATTTAGTGGCACAAAGTTAAAAAAACCTCGATATTTTTATTTTAAAAGTGGATTGAGCTTCTCAGTTGGATACCCCACAGCATGTTAGACTATTATCGGCTTAATTTTATATAAGATCAAAGATATCGAGGATTGCTTTTCCATTTATAAATTGAAAAATTTATTTTACAAAATTTCGATTATACTGCAAAATCATCCAGCTTAACTCAAAGTATAACATTTTTTAACTTTAACTAATTTCTCATCCTAAAACACAATGGCAAAGAAAGGAAAAAAAGGATAAACTTTCTGCATAATAGTCTTACTACAAAACATTGCCAGCTTAAATTGCTGTGGTTAATGCTATTTTACACAGTTAAATCTTTAATATTTTGCGCTTAAGGATAATGATACAGGAAATAGAAAAAGTAAACAGGCGTAAAAACGCAAAGCATCATTGTGACTAAAAGACGAGATAAAAATAATTTAAAAAAAATGTTTCTTTATTCAACTATCTGCATGCTTTTGTTCAACAACATCATGTTTTCTCGCATAAATGTTGGTGTGAAAGTAATTGAAAGCTTAATCTTTTATATTGTATGCCCTAAGGGCAAAGAAAATAATAAATTGCCTTTCTTCGCTTTAGTGAAAAGTTACTTAACTCACACATTATATTTTTTGTGGGAGTAGCGATGAAAAGCTTTTGAATTAATTTTCAATTTAAAACGATTTTGCATTCAAAACACCAAAATGTAGACATATTTTCTTAAATATTTGCAATCTAAGTAATTTATTTTATAAAATATATACATTTCTAAGACGAGGGTAGTTCTAAAATGTTTGAAGCACTTTTGGCAATTTTAAACTAGCAGACCAATAAGGTACACATGATCACTATTGGTGGTTGAAATACGTTTATATTTAAGTCATTTAGTTCTGTTAGCAGATAAGCAAAAACTAAGGACAAGACAAGTTTTATTCAACCTTTGCTATATTTGAAGAAGTATCTGCTTCCATTCAATTATTAGCCCCTTATTCAATTGTAGTACATTTTTCTCACTCATATCATAGTGTGATTGGGTTTCAGACGAATGTTTAAGCTTTGATAAACGATCTTAATTAGAATACAAGAAGAATGTTATCAACTCGTCTGTCTTAAAAAAAACACGCATTTCTGAGCTATATATAAAATTTTTTTGTTTTAAGGTGAGACTAATCTAATTTAAAAAAAAAACAGTCTACAAGTTTATAAATTACAGGGCACTCCCATACACGGCATATATATTTACATGTCTATTGAAATGTAATGCACACCCATTAAAAGTTGGTGTAGCTGTAGCTACAAAAAGTAATAGCAAAATAAGCTTTGAAATTTAAGGATGGCCCTATGGATGACGTCATTTTGCTTATATAGCCCTAACTTTTGTAGCTTTATAGTCACATACCTAAAACAATAGACGGAATGTATAATTTTATGTCCGCTATAAAATAATAATAAAACAAGAAGAAATTTGTTTTTCAAATATGGCAACACCACCAACATGATGGTCTTGGCACTTAATTTTTTGCCGCAATCGTTCTTCAAAAAGAAGTTTGTTTTTTAATTGTGGCAACACTAAAAACAATATAGTTTTATCATTTAGTTTTTCGATGTATTCGTAGTAGATGTATTAGCACTTGTTACAGTGAATTCAATTTCGCAAGAAAATCGCATTAAAATATTTAAAATCCACTATGAAAAATATGGTTCTGTTAAAGATACATTTACTAAAGTTCGTGATATTTTCGATCAACATAATCGTCCTTCTGAGACCGCTATTAAAAATTTGGTCGTTAAATTTGAGTCAGCAGGCTCGATACATTAACGTGTGTTCAAACGGATTGTTCAACTGAAAACATCGCACCCGTAAGCCACACTGTTGTTGACGTCCTCAACAACTGGTGCTATCTAAAACCACTACATGGCGAATTTTCTGTAGGGATTTGACTTAAAAGTCTTACAAGGTTCAACTGGTGCAGAAATTGAAACCGACCGAACATTCACATCGCCGTAGATTCGCTCAATTCATTTAAGAACAGCCGGCTGGTTTTTCTGAAAAAAATATTTTTTTTCAGACGAAGCCAAGCGAAATTGACGCATTTGGGCTGATGAAAATCCTAGGGCGATTATTGAAAAGCCTTTGCGTGCTCATCGTATCACTGTATGGTGTTTTATGTGATTTGGAGGCGTCATGATTGGTTCTTTTTCGTGGATTAGGCTGGAAATGCGGTAACGGTCAATGGATCACACTATGGCGAGATTGTAACAAATAAATTTTAGCCTATTATCACGACGTGGATGTCACTGACATGTAGTTTCAACAGGACGGTGTCACACAGCTAATAAAATTATCAATTAATTTAAAATCAAATTTCCCAATCGCATAATTTCACGAGAATCAGCAGTTAAGTAGCCAGCCATATCGTGTGATTTAACGCCACTGGATTATTTTCTTGTGAGGCTACGTTCAGGTCGGATTCTATACGAAGCCAATCGAATAGATTTCAACCTTAATACTCAAACTTCGTGATGTGATTAACAAAATACGACTACCACTTTGCCGAAAAGTGATTAAAAACCTTGATGAAAGAACCGACATCTGTCAGCGTGGTCGTGGTGGATATTTGTCAGAAATTATTTGTCATTCATAATTGCCCAACTTTTCTCTTCGTAACAGAAGGAAAAATTTGAATCATCTTAAACTAAATTTTTTGTTTTATTGTTTTAAAAAACAAGCTTCTTGTTGAAAAACTTCATAATTTCTTTACATGTGAGATGGGAATTTAATGCATGTGGACTGATATTATGGCCCGTTATAGAATGACAATCAATATTTAAATAATGTTCATGTTATTCAATGGTCCTCTACCTATCTGTCTCTTTCAAGGTCTTTACTACTGACGCTGGCTAAAACTTATGTTCAGGCGTTGCTGCGACTCTGAATGCAGAGTAATTTTCGTTTCAATTTTAAATTCACAATGACAATATTTCTGCCAAAATTTAAAATGTGAAAAAAGTTTAAAAGATGTGTTACAAGTTAAGTGAAAATAACTTTCAACTATTGATCATTAAACGATTGCTTTGCTAACATTCTTCCCTTTTGCTAGTGAAAACAGAAAATTATGTGATGTTAAATATCATCACACCTCTATTATTTGTATATTTAAATAAATTGAAAAACATAATAGTTTTTTTTTTTAATATATATTTCACGTATTCGTGCAGTAATAATATTTTGTGATAAAAGATCTTAAAACAAAATTATGGTGTAACCGCAATAAAACATGTTTACCTTTTCTCTTGCTATAAATAGTCAGTAGAATCAAGAATGTACCGAAAATTATAACAACAAAGATATTTATGTTATTCGAAAAAACTGTTTATTCAATTTTGTGTTTTGTTTCTAATCAAGCTACCCTCGTTTATCTTTAATAAATTCCATTATACTGCAATTTTATTTTAAACCACTAAATATACTCAAGACACAAGTTATTGATACAAATTTTGTTTTTCATTTTTGTGTTCTTTTCAAAAATATATCTATTTTGAATTTTCGTTTTTATATATTCGCAGGATTTATGAACAAGCCGACCAAATCGAAAATTGTTTTTGTAAAACTAAAAAGGAAACGTTTTGTAGCATTAATTTTCTATTTAAGTGGAGCTTAGGTTGATAATAACACAGGACGCTTTCTCGGAGCAAAACGTAAACAATATTTTAGGATGTATGAGTGTATAATAAAGGCCTTATAGTTATGATAAACTTGTTCTTTTTTATGAAATATTCCAAGAAATTTGAAATTATTTATAAATAAATTCGAACAACGAACTTAATAATAATAGACTGCAAATGTAAGTAGATTCTATTATATAAAATATATTTTAAGAAATTTCACAATTTTTGGGCTGACTTCCAAAAAAATTTAATCAAAACCGATAGGGTAACACGCTTAACCGTCTACTTTTTCACTTAGTGCATATATAGGGTCCAACAAATAACATTTTTTTAGTTTTAAATGCTATAAACAAAACTACACTGCTTCGGCTATGTTAAACGTAGCGCCGTCATGTTGAAACCAAATGTTGCCAATATCCTCCTCTTCAATTTTTGTAAACAAAAATTCGTTCAACATGGCCCGATAACTATCGCCATTGACTGTAACGGCCACTCCTGAATAATGGCCCAATTATACTTCTGGATCAGAATCCGCACCAAACAGTGACTCGTTTTGGGTTCGTCGGCTTTTCAATGTATGCGTGCGGATTTTCTATGCCGTAAATGCGACAATTTTCCTTTTTTACATACCCACCAAGATCAAGAGCTACATCTGAAAAGCTGATTTTTTGCAAAATCGGCATCTTCTGTAAGTCGATCGCAGCCCCACTTAGCGATGCGTTGTTCAAGCATATACATAACCATATTCGTTCTGCCAAAGGATAAAACTAATTTATCAAATCAAACATGAGCTAAGGTTACCATTTACGAAATAAGCACTAGTTGAAAAAAAAACGTTAGATGGCGAACCCAATACAAACGATATTCTGAAAAAATTTCAAGTTTCTGTCTGTAATGGTTCAGGAGCTATTGTCATATTGTCATATTAAATCGAACTGAATTGAATTGAATTGAACTGAATCAAATAGTATCAAATATAATTGAACTAAATCAAATTGAATTGAATAAAATTGAACTGAAACGAATTGACTCAAATTAACTCGAATGGAATCGAACTGAATCAAATTAAGTCAGAAAGGATCGAATCGAATAGAATTAAATAGAGTCGAATAAAATAGAGTAGAATTAAAATTAATTGAATAAAATTAATCGAATATGAAAGAAAAATATTCAAAATTGATTTACAACTGGAATATCTGTAGTAACAAGGAAAGGAATCGAACTGACTCAAATTAAGTCAGATAGGATCGAATTGAATAGAATTAAATAGAGTCGTATATAATAGAATAGAACAGAATAGAATAGAATAAAAATTGATTGAATAGAAATTAATAGAATATGAAAGAAAAACATTTAAAATCAGACTACCAATGGGATATCTGAAGTAACAAATATATGAGAGAAAAATGCAGATCATATGATAGAATAGAATAGAATAAAATAAACTAAAACACTTAAAATCAAATCGAATAAAAGTTAGTCGATTAGAAATTAATCGAATAAAAAACAAAAATATTTAAAATTGGAGCACAAATCATGGATTTCTGAAGTAATAAATATACAAGAGAAAAAATATTGACGAAATGTTTAATTTCTGCTCTCTAAAATTCGGAACATTTGAATAACTTTCCCCGAAGACTAAAATAAACCCATAATGCAAACGTCTAAAAAGTACCACTCTATGGCAGTGAGGGACTATTACTTATTTATAAAATTGAAATTAATTAATAACATTTTTTACAAACCGATTTCTAAGAAAAATACTTAGAATGTTGTGGCTACCTACACATAGGCAACAAAAGAAAACAAAAGAAAAGAAGAAAACAAAGGTCTTGAAACAAAATGCTCAAAATACTGTTATGCTGTAGGAAACACTCTATAAAATATATCATAACACATTTGCCAAAAAATTAATATTGTTTTTTATTGGCGTTAATTTCGGCTGCAAGTTACAACTTAATTTTATCTTTTAATATGCTTAAAAACTACAGCCATTTATTTTCTCAGCGAAAAATACGATAAAAAACTATAGTATAGTTTTAGGTGCATTGTCATGAATTTTGTGCTGAAGTAATAAAACATAAATAATGTAATACAATTTAATTAAAGCACTTAATTATAAATTTTTATTATTTACAAAATTCAGAACATGAAATCAGTTAATGAATTATCCATTAGAGCTTTATTATTATTATGCTGGAACAGCCAAGATAAAGCAGCTTTAGATAAGAATGATTAAAATTCTTTTTAAAGTCTTTAAATGCTTTTGAGCAAATCGAAGAGTTAAATACATAATTGGCTTTTTGTTTAAAGACCTAGCCTATTACTAAAGCTTCATCACATGATAAATCTGGGTTATAAATTGATATTTGCCGTGTTATTTTCCGTTTTATTTTTAATTAGTTTTTCAATAATTGCTTTGTAGAGGTTTTTACATTTTTTTTGCTACATTAAATTTGATATTATTTTTTTTTAATTCTTTTCATAGTTTCTTTTTTATTTTTGCAAACAACTTTTATGTCCTCGTGGCAAGCAATTAGTGGCTTCATAGTGTAGACAGAAAAGTTTTGCAATTGAAATAAAAATTATTACCTTTGAAATATAGAAGTAAGCACTTGTTAGGGAAAGTGCCTTAAATAAATTTTTGTTAATGTGCTTGTATGTCAGACTTTTCTAGTGTAAGAAGAAATACAGAAATAATGGTAAATAAACTTGAAATTTGTTTGAAATTATGGGTCAGAAGTATAAAAATTGTAAAATATATTTTTGAAAAATATTGCAATAATTCGCATACAAATTTATTGTAATTATATCTCTCATGAAATTAGTCACTTTTTATTTGATTTATTTTTTGTGTTCATTTAGTGGCAGGGATGTATCTTCAATAGCCACAACATTTAAAGTTGTTGATCTGCCTTTGGCAGATATCGTAACATAAGGAATAGAAAAACACAACATTACGGAATAAAGAGCAACAAATTATATCGCAATAAACTTATTTTGTAAAAAACCTTTAAGGTTTTACAGAAACCTTTAAGGAGTAAATATTCTGAACACAAGTCAATTCTTAAATGATATACAGAAAAAGTTGCTTATATGTCAAAAAAGATGCGTTTTATTTTAACCCTAATTCAAAGGAATGAGTATGAAAAAAAGTAGGAGAAAAATACAGTAAAAGTGGTAAGTAATACCTTGAAGAATTTTGATTGCATTTTTCATTTCCATACTGTGAATTATATAAAGTCGCGCAGGGTAAACACAGATGGAAGTTACTACGGGAACCATTCTGCAAGGAAATTAAGAGGATGGGAGCTCCATTAGGCAGTGGACAAAATATGATTATTAAACGTCTTTCTGTTAATAAATTTCATCTATTTAGAACGAAATTATTTTTTGTTTTTTTGCAATAATGCGAATAAAACAAACGTGCAACTGTGTATATTAATTTCTATATTCTACTAAGTACATTATAGCTATCTAAAAGTCTTCAATGATTTGCTTAAGTATTTGACAGACTTTTCGTTCAATTTTTGGCATTAGCTTGAGTCAACTTATGCATATTATAGTTGGGCCTTTTCACTTTTTCACTGCAGCCACAATCTTATAATTTTATATTCCTCCCAGAACTATTGACAACTCAAAAATTTAAATAAAATTGTATTAATTGACCTTTTTAATATTTTATAATTATATTTTTTTAGCACAAGACTTTTATATAAAAATTTAATAAATTTAATTTTTTTATTTTCAACATTTCACCACACCATTGGGTGGCATCTAAGAATTTTGCAGCCGTAATCTTATAATTTTATATGCGCCGCAAAAGTATTGACTACTCAAAAACTAAAAAATAAATATTTCATTAATTGAAGTTTTTAATTTTTTATAATTAATTTGTTAAGTACAAGGACATTATGTAAAAATAAATAAATTTTGTTTTTTTTCAATATTTCACCATACTATTGGGTGCTATCTTCTGGAAAAAAAAATTGTAAAACAAATAAATCAATCAATAAATAAAAAAATTTTTGATTGATTTATAAAATTGGTTAAACATTTTTTTTTTTTGCTGAAGATGCCATCCACTGGTGTGGCGACATACTGAAAATATAAATAGGATAGAGGATCGAGGTGAAGAAATGCGTAATGATCGGTAGGCGTCTCAAGGTCAAAACTCTGAAGAATCTCGGGTTCATTCCGTCCATACCAATCGCGTTAGATTTAACAACGGAAAAACTCTCAAGGACCTCAAGCTGATCTACACACCGGCAGCCAAAAGTATTTCGTATTGGGACAAAACAAAGATCGTCATAAACGTTATCTGTCGGCCTGGGAACATTAATGTTAACAAATTTATTATTAAGAAGGTTCACGTCAACATCACAATTATGTTGTAACATTTTACTCCGACCTAAGCCTATTTTCCGAATTTGCCTCCACTTAGCCCTACCATCAATAGCCGATGAAAATCTAAGCCGATATAAAGCACATTTAGCATACTGAATTCGTTTTGTTACCTCCCTTCGAGCAAACTTATGTATCGCCTTAAGTTCATCTGTTCTAAGCCGTAAATATGCCTTGTCACGTGCCCTTATTAATGATTTAATCTCCGCGCTGACCCATGAAGGATGATCAGTATTGATTCGTTTCGTCTTAATTGGAATGCACTGTTCGAATAAGAAATCCTTATTTTCTTGGATAAATGAAAGTTGGTCATCGACATTGTCAATTGTGTACATATGTTCCCATTATATACGATCCGTGTATCTGATCAGTGCAGCGCTGTTAATATTGTGCAGATCCCGATATGTAAAATGGGTCTGGCCCAGTGGCATGGGTAGGCCATAAGTTAAAAAGAGGATATCGTGCCTAGAAAATACCGATGCCGAGAGTTGATCGTATAAGATCTCTGGTTGGTAAACATTAAGTCAATTAGAGTCATTAAGTCACAGTAAAAATTTCGATATGCCATATGTAAGCAGCTTAAGTCTTATAACAACAACTCTCAGACGTAAATCAGATGGCGGAAGCTCTCCATTTTACGATAATAATATGAGGTTAAGCCAATAGTTCTTTACAAAGAATATAAACAGAGCAAGTATTTTAGTGAAAAATAAAAATATTTTTACAAAAAATGTATAACAGCCATTTTACCTTTTCAAAAATTAATTAGGTTTTATTTTTAGGGGCCCATAGAAGAATTTCTTTGTAAAGCTTTATAGAATTTTCGAAAAGGAAATCGTCAGCGACATTTTCTTTATGAAAATTACCAATGACTAATTAACCCACTATGCAATAAATAATACACAAACATTTTACTTAGGGTTTTTCACTTACCCTTATTAATTTGTTAATTTATTTTATTGGTCTGCAATTTCCTGTCTGTTTTTTCCAAAATTTCCAACCTGTTGTTGCTGTGCAAAATATTTTAAATAATGTATAAAAGATATACAAATTTTCCGTTCAAAATCATTAACAAATTCTTTTAAAAATTTCTTTGAGCTTTTCAACACGGTAGACTTTAGCACTGAAATTTTACACAAACAAAATAAAACAACAAATTAAATTTTTTTTTTTATTAAATTCTTTAAAGCACATTTAAATTATTTTTAATTTTGTCGCATTAATACTAAGAAAAAACAGAGGCAATTAAAATTATTTGTCTTAAGCATTTCGGAATAAATTCCATTAAATTAAAAAGAATTTATGAAGAAGAAGAAAAAAAGGTGAATAGTATTGAAAATCATCATTTAAACGCCTACAGGTTGAGGCCAACTGCATTTAAATATTTTAGCAGCAACATTTTTTTTTATAATATTTTGTTTTTATTTATTTTTTTATTTTTTTTTTATATTATTATTTTAAACACCTGATAAACAAATTTGTTAAAAGTGATTTTTAAACGCTTGATCTTATTTTATTAAAAAATATGTTAAATTAATTAACATGCACACAAACACACACACACACAGATACACTTTTCAATTTTTCAAATAAAAAATATTCTATGCGAATTTTAAACGTTTTTCATGATTTTTATATTTTATTTGCTTGTTTTGTGCTGCGCGCCACTTTAATACGTCATCGTTGTCTCATGTGAAATGTTAAATGTTTTTGATTCTATAATTTTAAATTGAAAGTAAAAATGTAAGAGAAATACGAACAAATTTAATATGTTGTGAAATTAAATTCATTCTCACATATCAGGTGTTTCCAAATTATTTTAAAATGCAAATGAGTTTTCTTTTTAACTATAATTGGATTTGTTTTCTTTTAGACTTTTCACAGAAATTTAACAATAAAAATGTCTTTAATATATTTTATTTTTCATAGAATAAAGAGAATTTAACATTCTAAGCATGACTTTTGTTAGTTCTAGGTTGCTATTATGCGAGATCTAGCCTTTTATATGTAGTTTTCTGGCAGTTGACAGCTCTAGCATTTCACTATTCAGACTTAGAAAATTACTCCCACAAATAATTTAGGCATAAAAGAAGCCCAAAAATATTGTAAATCCGATATTTTTTCTATATCTTTTTGTATTTGTTGTATATTTTTATCTCGAATATGAGACAACTCCCATGAAGCCAGAGACAAAAATTATCCATCCTTTTAAGATATTAGAATGCGATCGAAGGGAATTTATTGCCTTTATGTAGATAATTTTAAGCTTAAAACACTATTCTTGCAACTCAATCCCCAATTAGTGCTTACAGGAGCGAGCGAAGAACTGACTTAAAGGGGAAGAACCCCTCGTTAATGCTAAACTTAATAGATTTAGTTCCATTTCACAACAACATGAAAGCTTATAAATTAATAAAAAAAAGGAACAAACAGCAGGCTGTGTTTATGTTTAAAGAAGCCTAAAAAACAAAATGGTGATTTTGCAACTCGAGAAGTATGCAACTAAACATTCAAAATCGTGGAACTCTTTCACAAGCAATGAACAATTTTCTATAAAGAACAGCTTATAAATAAAAAGAAAAAAGTGTCTTACAAAGACAAAGTACCTAAAAAGAACCATAGAACCAAAAGGTTTCCATAAGCTATGAGAAGAACTGCCGCTTTCGGTTAGCGTTTAAAAAAAATATCTGTGGCATTATACGCTTCCTTTCATCACTTACGATATATAAATACTAACCGGTTGATGCTGAAAAGGAAGACATTAATGAAGTTTGACTAATTCGTTTGTCTTTCAATTTCAAATAGCCCCCGAAAACAATTTTGTCCTGACTAGAACCATCAGCATTCATTATTGGGGAAGTCATCACAAGCAACCAAAGTCTTGATGACTGTAAAGAGTAGCTTATTATAAGAGAGAGAATCTGTGAATATTTACAATTTATTCCTGTTTAGATCCAAATTGTTTTTCGTAAGCAATGAGATCAACTGCCGTTTTCTAGTGGTGTTAATGAAAAATGTCCTTGACATTTTGTGTTTCCTTTTATCTTTCTTGAGACATAAATATTAACCGATTGATGCTGCAAAAGAAAACATTAAGTAAGTTTGACTAATTCGTTTGCCTTTCAATTTTAGGTAGTCCATGAAAAATTCTGACTTTTTGTTGGCTTTAAAGGATAAAATAAGTATCATCAATTATATCTTCAGCTGTTGGATATTTTATTTTATTATTTTGAATAAATACAACCACATTTGAGCGATATTGCGATAATAGTCATTGGCTGAAAGCTGTTCTGGTCCCCATAGTAAGCATTATCATTTGGGCATTAAATGTTGCTATATTCAGTATTATTACGTGTAGGGCCCACGAATTCGTCAGCAATCATTAATTACGCTCATAAAAAATGATTTATTGAACTTTAATTCGAATTTTTATAAGACGACTAAAAGCGTAAAATGCCTAAAGAAATCGATCGTTAAAAGACAACGCAAATTTATTCAAGCAATAAGATTAACTGTCGCTGTCCAATAACTTTAAAGTAAAATATTTGTGGCATTATGATGAAAGCATCATTCATGGTACAAAAATTTGAACCGGTTGGTGCCACAAAGGAAGACATTAAGTAAATTTAAATAATTCGTTTGCCTTAAAATTTCAACTAGCCCCCGAGAAAGTTTTTTCCTGACTCCTTCTTAGTAAAAAGGATAAAACAATGACCAACTGCTGGATGTTTTGTTTTATTATCTTAAATAAATACAAAAGCTTTTAGCATTTAAGGTGCCCCTGTAGGCTAGTAGGTAGTGTACTAGCTTGTCAGTATGGGGGTTGTGAATTCAATTCCTAACAAATACCTTGGTTTTTTTCACTACAAATAAAATTTGACTGTCGGTGAGCAGCCCAGCGATGAAGGCATAGTCACTGGTCGCTGTGCTGTCTTTATACGGCAGTTAATTTCCGACTATCCTTCTACTTTCACCACCTGTTTCATCTCTTCTCTATCCCTTTCCTAAAAGAATGTAGCACGGTACTTGACTAAATAGGCATTGTTGCTTGAAGTGCTATTTCTCTTAAAAATAAAAAAAAAATACAGCGATTACTCGCAAATAGTCATCCCCTGCAAATAGTTGTTCTCCACATAGCAAGTATCAATAACTGGGCATCACATTGTTCTCATATACAGATTTAGCATATAGAAGATCTTTATCATCAACATTTATTAATTAAACTTATTTAAAAAATGAACAATTGAAAGCGAAGAATATCGACAGAAATCTGTCGTTAAAGGATAACTCACTATATATCATACATATCAGTATTTGAATTTTTTAAGTATTTAAGAGTTTTAGTGATGCTATAAGGAAACAAATTAAAATAAGACTAATAATAACGTTGAGGAAATGTCTAAGGCAGAGCACTCAGCATTTATATCCAACTTAAACTCTTTCATTCTTAAGTAATAAGTGGTAGCTGCTTATTTTGTGGGCCTGCTTTTTATGTGATTTAATTGATATCTTATTGTCATTTGGTTTATGGACATCATCACTTGTTTTTTGATTAAAGCTTAACCAGCTTTTCTATCTATATTTCTCGATCTTACATATAACGCATAAATATCATTTTCTCTATATAAATGTCAACTGTCATATACTTGTCAGCACAATTTTTTGGTTTAGGTTTTTCCACGGTTATCCTTTTTTTGCTCTCCTTCTACTCAAATGTGCCGTTTTGAATCATAAGCAGCTTTTTGTCTACGTCGCGAAATAATCTATTTTACGGTTTTACTGGATTACTGCTATTAAACATTTCTTCGGTCCTTCCTTTTCGGGAATCTGAGTATTATATCAGATAAGCGATATGTCTACTACTAGCTTGGAGATAAAAGTTATATTAACTTAAGTCACCGTATATTCTACGCCTCTTTTCCACTTTACTTCTAAATAAACTAAACTCTCCTTCAGGTACATCATCTACTGTGGAGCAGGAACTATATTAATAATTCCACACAATGTAGATAGACCTGTACTAAGACTGTTATCCAGATTTGAATACTTATTGCTGCAATATTCTGTACCTGTGGTATATTACTGTAGATAAAGAAGATTTAATACATATGTGCTGCGTTTTACGGATGAAAAAAGCCTAAGAATAAAAATAGCAATAACTTAAGACTTGGTGGATAAACTAAGAAAATCTGAGATCTTACGGATAAAACAGAAGCAATATTAAATCTAAATATCATTTTAAATATGTGATCAAAATAAAGAAGTTTAATTTAAGTTCAATACCTTTTACTGTGACTTAATAACGAATTAAGGAAGAACACTAAATTATCCAAAAATCATCTAAAATTTTGTTAGCCAAATTTGAATCTGTTTAAAATTTTTCCCATTGTGTTTGTTGGGTTAAAGCTGCAGTTGTATTAAACACTTTGAAATTTTATCACTAATGTTTACTTTGTTGTTGCAATTGTTTGTTTAAGGCTTTAACAAACAAAACAAAAAATGAAAAAATCATGAAAATTTTTTTGTTTGTTTTCAAACACTAAAACATATTGTCACATACAGACGTATACACTTGTATGCTTCATTACTTTCTCATTGAGAAAAACTAATCTACTCTTCCATTAGTTTTTATATTTATTTACGGCTTAAGAACTTGGAAAAAATGTTCTATGTTGAGTATAAAATGTAAAAAAAAATTTAGTCTCTTTGGTGATTTGTTTTATAATTGATATACACCATTTCCCATAGAAAATTAAAAGTTGTGGAACAATTTTTTCCAATCTTTTTTCGCATAAAACTTTATATTTGAAATATTTGTTAACGAGAAATATTTAATTTTATTTTTTAGTCTTCCATGATCTTCCTTGAATAAACTACTTATACGAAAATAATAAAATCATTTTAAGCAGAATTCGAAAGACTAGAAAATTGGAATGTTTATTTGCAGATAGAACCTTCTTTAATATTTTTCTTTCTAGATTTGTTAACGATTTTATATTCTTTTATATTCTTTAGGCCAATCTTAAAAAAAATAATTTTTTCTTTTATATGTCAACATTTGAATGCGTTTCTTGTGTTAAAACAGAAGGCTTCTAAATTTTTAATACAGATTCCAAATTTGCACCATACTGGCTAAGCAAAATCATCTAGAATCTGCACACTTTTAGTTTTATGGTTGCAAATATGTGATGAAATCAAACCGTTAAAGTCACTTGTCTTATAATTTATACAACAGAGCCATAAATAGTAGCAAACCTGGCACTAAATTTATATCTATTTAATTCATCCACAAACTGTGTTCAAACGTATCCTCTAACAAATTGAGAGGAACAATGTTTAAAATTTTGAAATTGTTAAAATAGTATGAAGTATCTTTAATTATGTTTAATTTAGAAATGGTGTATTGTAATTTTTATTAAAAAAAAAAAAAACAAAATTGCCGAAAAGTAAACGACCTTTACCGCCATATAAAAACACATTGTTATTGTTGTTATTATCATAATTTTGCTTTTGTTTCTCTTTTTATCATGACAACAAATAGACACAATTTTTTGTTATTGGCTGCCACATGCAACAATATATTTCACATACGATATTATTTTTTTTGTTTGCGGCTGCTGTTACTGTTGTTGTTAAGATCACCGGTTTTATAAGACAAACATTATTTTTTGCAATTCACTGTTATTGTTTTCAAGAAGAAAACCTTTTTGTTTTTTTTGGACACTTTTTATATGTTTGATTGGTTTTATCCGTTTTTTACAACCGTTCGCGTTGAACGCACTATTTAAACTGAAAGTACGCATTGTTGAAATATTTTCAGTTAAAATGTTTGGCCCGTGATTTTGCAATTGTTGGCTCAAAATAAATAAGCTGTTACTAATATAAACAACATGTTGCTAGCAACATGCTCAATCAACATGCGTAGATGTTGTAATGTCAAATTATTTACATGACATTACAATTAACATTGTTGCTAGAGATGATAAAAAAATTGTTTTATTGTTTATTGTTTTATTATTTTATTATTTATTATTATTACTTTCCCTTTCATATCTCTAAATGAAATACTGAAAAGAAAAAAAATAAGGTTATATAGTTCGCCCTATTTAAATATTCGGCAGCCTTTAATATGAACCAGCAAATTTTGTTTAAAATGAGTCTACCAAAAGCCTGATAATCGCTGAATAACTATAAAAAAGTTCGAATTTTTGAACATAAAATTATTTTGCTGAACTGTATGGTTATTTAATTTTAATTAGAAAACTTAGAAAATTTTAAAAGCTTTAATATGAAACAAACTATTGAATAGAAAAAACCTTAAATAAATAATAATGAGCTGAATTAGTCATTAAACAAATTTTTTCCACTTAGCACACTTTTCTAAAACCAAATCATAATATAATATAAACCAATAACAATAAGTTATCATTGCCATTTTATATATTATTAAAGCTTTAACATTCATTTTAAATGCTCTTTTATATACAAAACAATTACATTTCTTTAATTCCTCTACAGGTTTTAAGGCTTTCCTAACACTGTGGTTGCAAATATGTGCTTATAACCGAAACTACAATATAAAAAGGCAATTTAATTTGTTTATTTATAAAGGTATCAGTCTTAAAATGATTATTAACCATAAGTTCGAAATCTCAAATATATTAAAAAAATAAAGTCTTATGATATATTAAATGTTTTTGGTTTTGATTTGGTTTTCTGATTTTGTTTAATTATTTAATTTATTAAATATTTTATAAATTTTCCAACTTTTTGAATTCATGGATAGCAATACCAACAACATGATAATTTTGACATTTAATTTGTTAACGTATTCGTAGCAGATGCGTTGACATATGTTACAATAAATTCGGTTTCTCATGAAACTCGAATTAAAATAATAAAAATCCATTATGGAAATGGTGGTTCGGACAACATAATTATTCTTCAGAGACCGCTACTAAGAATTTGGTTGTTAAATTTGAGTCGACAAGCTCGATAGTAAATGTGGAAACACCAACGCGTCTTCAACTGGGTAACTTAACTGAAAACATCCCAGTCGTAAGCCACAGTATTGTAGCAGATCCAAATTTGTCAATTCCTCGACGTTCCCACCAACTGCGGTTATCCAAAACCACCACATGGTGAATTTTGGATAAGTATTTGACATACAAGTCTCAATTGGAGCAGCAATTGAAGCCGACCTATAAAAAACATTCCAGTCGTATGCCACAGTATTGTAGTAGATCCAAATTTGTCAATTCCTCGACATTCCCAACAACTGTGGTTATCCAAAACCACCACATGGTGAATTTTGGATAAATATTTGACATACAAGTTTCAATTGGAGCAGCAATTGAAGCCGACCTATCATGCGCATCGCTTTAGATTCACTCAATTCATTCAATAATAACCGGCTGGTTTTTTCTGAAAAAAATCATTCTTTCAGACGAAGACCATTTTCACTTGTCAGGGTATGTCAACAAGCAAAATTGCCGCATTTGGACTTCTAACAATTATACAGCGATTATTGCGAAGTCTTTGCATGCTTAACGTGTCACTATATGGTGCACTATGTGGTGTGCAGGCGTGATTTAGCTAATTTTTCGAGGCCGAAAATGCAGTAACTGTTAAGGGATTACGCTAACGCGAGATGCTAACAACTCACTTTTCGCCTATTATTAACGATGTGAACATCACTGACACGTGGTTTTAAAACAATGGTGCCACATTTCAATGAAATAATCATTTTATTGCAAACCAAATTTTCCGGCTAAATAATTGCACGACAATCAGCAATTAAGTGGCCATCAAGGTCGTTGTTTTAACACCACTGGAGGCTCTGTTAAGGACAGAGTCTATACGGAGTCAAATGAATCGATTTCAGCCTTAAAACTCAAAATCCGTAATGTGATTAGGGAAATAGGACCGCCATTATGCCAAAAAGTGCTTAAAAACTATGATGAAAGAATCGACAACTGTCAGGCGTGGTCGTGGTAGACATTTGCCATTTTTCATTCATAATTGCCGAACTTTTCACTTCGTAATACAATAAAAATTTTAATCATCTTAATGTAAATTATATTTTGTTTTAGAAAACAAAAGTTCTGTTGAAAAATCTGAGTTCAACATTAAAAAATATAAATCTTAAGGAATGTTTAATAAAAATTTTACAAATTTATATTTCGGTAAAAATGCATTATGCTGGATAAAAATTTATCTTATGGAAATAATATTAATTTCATACGTTTTCTTTTGATCAGTTATTTGATATTTAGCGATTTTTAAATCAAATTCGAATTTTCCAACAATAAAATTTAATTCAATCAACTCATAAAACTCATATATAACCTTAGATGTGCCAGAAAGAAGTTTTCTAATAGAAGGCCCAAGTACTTCCTTCTAAATAAAAAACTAAGTTATAACTTCTGTATTCCTGAAAATATAAATTTTAATTTTATGAAAACTGCAGTAAACATTTTGTTTAAATTTTTGTTTTAAATTGCAATTTTCTCAGAAACGGTTTTATATTTCCTAAACGAAAATTATTTGTTTAATTTTATGTGTCTTTAAGCAAATGTCAAAATGAAACATCTAAAACATATTTAGTTATTAACCCAAAATATTTATGATCAACTGTCAAGACATGTGTCAAAAATAACATTAATTTATACAAAGATATTTTTCAAATTTTTCCAAAAAAAAAAAAACAAAATTTTTTTAAGAGAAACGAAACTATTTGGATGTCAACTTTTGCTTTCCAATTAAATGTTTGCTCATTTGGTAAATGAACTGAAAGAAATATCTTAGAAAAATATTAAGAGATTTGTTGTTGCTGTTTTATAATAAATTACGCACATTTAATTTTAAAAGGAAATTGACAAGAAACAGTGATGTGTTTTATGTTTTTTCAGTGTCTAATCATACATACCCTTCACTTTAATTTCTTTCAGAAAATTAATAGTTTAAGTTTGGCCTTTTAGAAGAGAAAAAAAATAAATTAGAATTGAAAAATTAATTTCTAAAATTAAATTCTAGCAGATTTTGTTTCAAGGTTGTCTAACGTTTTGAGATGAGTAATCAGCGAAATGACCATCGAAACTAACTGCATCATCAATTATAAATTTTAGTAATTATTTTTTAAAATAACATTTGGGTTATAAGCAAGCTGAAAAGTGAACTAAGATTTTTACAATTATTCCCACAAAAACTTGTTTTATTTATTGTTTTTTTATTTTTTCTATTTTTTAATAAACATATTATTCTGTAGTATTCCGAATTGTATTCTTAACAAATGTGCTATAGCACTGGCAAAACCTCTTATAATAATCTTCAGCATATCATTGGCACTTGGTTATTTTCCGAAAATCTATAAGGACTATTTAAATTTAGTTGTAGGAAAAAATGTTACCAATTACAGAGATATTGCTAAACTTAGTGCTGTACCTAGACTCTTTCAGAAACTTGTTACAGAGTACCTTTCCCTTTCAAGTATCGTCTATACTGGTTCCTGCTCAGCATGTTTTTAGAAGGGATTATTCAATTGTTACTAAAATTTTGGAATTAACAATTAAGGATTTGTTCAACGACAACCAAATGATGTTATTTAGACCGACTTTAGTAAGGCGTGATAAGGAATTTTTAACTTATGAGATTCACAAACAATTGCCTTATGTGTATCAATTCATATCTGTCAAACAAAAACCTTCAAAGAAATTTTTATTTTATCTGGTATGCTACAGGGTGGCCACCTGAGTCCTCTACTATTCTCCTTGTTTATTAATCTTCTATCCAATACCACTAAATACTCAAACGATCTATTATTTGCAGAAGACATTAAGATATTTCTAACATATAATCATCACGCTGCTCATATTCTCGCGCAAAAGGGCTCAAATGCATTTAATTGCAGGTTTAATATTAACCCTATGGAGCTGAACCTTAAAAAGTGTAAATACTATGTGCTTCATTCCAAGATGTCGTGCAACTTATTGTTACGAAGATGATTTGTTAAGTTTTAAAAACAAATTATTATCAATAAAAAAGGTAAACGAAACGACCCACTGTGCATTTTACAAACTGCGTAGTTTTCTAAGAAATCTTTAACAAGTTAACGTATGACGTCTCGTCCCTAAGAACTTTATTTTTTAAAAATGATTTATATTTTCCACGTGTAAAACACGCACAATGTAAGTTATGTGGACCTAGCGTCTGCAAAAAAATTATTATTATTTACAGCCTCAACAGCGTTTCTGGAAAAACTGCAACGTACTAAATACGAAAAATTATGATTCTTGCTAAGTAGAGGATAAAGTTAAGTTCAATTCATAATAACACTAAAGAGCAGGTCCCTGTGATGCAATAGTGAAATTGCAATATGGATGTGCTCTCCCCCATTACAATACATTTCAAATATTTTTATTTTTATTTGAATAAATGTTTTATGAGAATATCATAAGATGTTTATTTTTTAATAAAAATTTTTGTAATAAATATTTTGTGAGAATATCATGAAATATTTATTTAAAGGAATCAAGCACGAAATAAAATTGCTTATATTAAAAATGATTCCGAATAATTATAAATAAAAAAACGTAAATAAATTTAACTTACATACAACACAACAACAACATGCCTATAAGAAATTCTACGAAATAAGACAAACTACACAAAACAAAAACAACTAACCCAGAACAAAACCGAAACATACAGCCATGCGGGCGCATACACTGAATGCTAATAACAACAACAACAGTATGGGGTTATATTAAAATAAAATATTATTTTATATGCGCGAAACGCTTAAAAGAGCTATATGAGCACCACTTGCTGGGCAAATGAATGAACTCAAGTTGAGTCATCAGTGAGTTACGACAACAAAGTTACCATCGTATTTATTTTGTGTGTACTGAAGGTAAATAAATCGTTTAATTTAATTTAAAACTCTAAAGTGCTGTGTCGTTAGTTTGCATTACAAGAACTCATTATAATAAAACGTTTATTAAAAGGAATAAATGTAACAATTTTTAAGGGGGCTACGAACTTGAGAAACAGAATGTAGTTTCCGATCTTGCGATTTTACTGGATGCTAAAATTAATTTTATACAGCATATTTTCTTAGCCACTAACAAAGCACGTGCAGTTTTTGGATTTAAAAAACACTGGGCAAAGAAGTTTATTGATTTGTAGGTTACAAACATCTTCTTGCCAGACCTATTCTAGAATATGGCTCAATAATTTGATATCCAATTTATAAACTCCATAGCAATAATATGGAATCGCTGCAAAACCGACTCGAAGACAAAATAAAAACAAGTTTTTGTTGTTTAGTCTTTGAAGCTTACAATGGTATCCAATAATTGTACCATCCTACACTAGTAGTTTTGCTTTAATAAAGCTGCCAACTTTAAAAAGCCAGAGAATGTCACCTTTGTTTTCATTTTAATAAAGGAAATATCTGTTTATATTTTTGCATTAGCAATATTTAATTTAACATTCCATTTCATCCTATGCGCTATTTTAATCCATTAGTAGTTAAAGTATACAGATCAAATTATGCTAACTCCGTTTTATAAGCATATTGATATTTTCTTTAAATGTTAAAGCTAATAAATGTTATCTAATTTTATATTTGAATAAGAAAATTTATGTTTTATATATAATTATTATTTAATGTTGTAATGTCTTGAATGGAGAGTCTAAATATAGAAAATTGTTGAACTTGCTGTTATATTTGAATTCTTAATACAGTTTTATTTATTTATTTTTTTTTTGTTTTTCATTATTATGCTCTCTTTCAAATAGTCATTTCAATTTATGGTGTTATAAAATTCGGTTTAAAATCTAATGGTTTTATTAATTCTTATTAAAAACTAAAGTCTCAGTCTATTACGCTTTGAAAAATCAAGGTCATATATATGAAAATTACTTTACTATCTTAAAACCCTTCATTTAATTTTGATTTTTTTTTGTGTTTGTTCTTACAGCAGATACTACAATGCACACTTTGTACTTACTTTTCAACCGCCCGTCTATAATTGTTTAAAAGACAAGGACAAATTCGTCTAAATCACATTCTATATGGAAACACCTGTTACTCTTTGTTTATTTATTTATTTGAATTTAATTAAAGAACACAATTAAAGTAGTTAAATAGAAAAAGGGAAACAAGAGCTACTTAGGCTTTCAGCTCTGAATTTCTTCTATATTAAATTTAATAGAATATTTTCAAACGAGATTGATGTTGAATATATTTTTCAATAAATCAATCTTAATGCAAATTTGACGTGTCTGTCCATCATACGTCAAAAAACAATAATTACTTAAATTTAGGAGTTCCCTTTAATTTTTAGCATTTAGTGTTAAAGGTGCCCCTGTAGGCTAGTAGGTAGTGTGCTAGCTTGTGGGTACGGGGGTTTTAATTTCGATTCCCAACGAAGACCTTAGTTTTTTTTTCACCACAAAAATAAAAATTAACTGTCGGTAGGCTGCTCAGCGATGAAGCCATAGTCACTGGTCGCTGTGCTGTCTTTTTACGGCAGTTCATTTCCGACTCTCCTTCTACTTTCACCACCTGTTTCATCTCTTCTCTATCCCTTTCCTAAATGTAGCACGGTACTTGACTAAATAGCCATTGTTGCCTGAAGTACTACTTCTCTTTCAAAAAAAAAACAGTTCTACTTGTTACATCCTAAATGAAAGAGAACTATGACAGCGAACATGTGGAGAGCCGAACAGACAGACAGACAGGCGTTGTAGAGAAAACTATAGCGTACAGACAGATTGCACGCTCGCACTTTTAGTACCGACAGAGTAAATAAATAATAAAAATTTAAAGGGTCTTAGTATTCTCCCCCGCTATAACTAAATTGAAATTTTATGTCCGCCAAATAACCTTTTCTTTTTGTTTTAAATGCTATAAACAAAACTACTGAATATTTTCGCAAATTTCTTTTTTTATTTGAAAGTACAATCCCTACGGTTAATAATGGAAAATAATTTCATTCAAATAGCTGCCGCGACTGGCCATGCAGTAGCCTATACCATCGGTCCAATATTTAAGCACATTATGTGCAGCTGTATTTCACCACTGGCTTCACGAATACTGACCTTTAAAGCGTCAATTATCTCTGGCTTGTCGGCGTAACACTTATGTTTGACGGCACCCCACACATGATAGTACAACGTTGTCAAAACGCAGCTCCGAGGTTGCCCAATGACATCAGCTCTGCGGCTGATAATGCGATCTTCAAAAATAGGGCACAAAACATCGAGTGTAGCTTTGGCTGTGTGGCACGTAGCGCCGTCCTGTTGAAAATAAATATTACCAATATCCTCCTCTTCAATTGTTGTGAAGAAAACTGTGTTCAACATGGCCCGATAACGATCGCTATTGACTGCAACGGCCACTCCTTGCTCATTTTCGATGAAAAATGGCCCAATTATGCCTCTGGATCAAAATCCGCACCAAAGAGTGACCCGTTTTGGGTGCTTCGTCTTTTTAATGTATGTGCGGGTTTTCTGTGCCCCAAATGCGACAATTTTGCTTGTTTACATACCCGCCAAGATCAAAATGTGCTTCATCTGAAAAGATACTTTTTTTTTTTTTGCAAAATCGGCATCTTCTGTAAGTCGATCGCAGGCCTATTTGACGAAGCGAAAACGCATTGGATGGTTACTTGGCTTCAACTCCTGAATCAATTGGAATTTGTATGGCGTCATATAAAAGTCTTTATATAAAATTCGTCTCAATGATGTCTCTTAAATGTTCAATTGTTGAGAACGACGGTGAATTGATGTTGATGGCGCTTCACGCACACTTTCTGCCACAACAGCAATATTCTCGGGTGTACGCACTGTTTTTGGCTTTTTACGCTTTGGTTTATCGATGAGTTTCTATCACTTTTTTTTCACAAGATAACGAACATACGGAGCTTCTCTTCTTCCAAAATCCCTACGCAATTTTCGCACACATTCTGCAACATTACCATGATTTTCAAAGTAATGTCGCAATATTTCCTAGCGTTCAGCGGAAGAATAAAACTATTTTGTCTGTCAAATCAAACATGAGCTAAGTGTTACCATTCACGAAATATACACTAGTTGAAAAAAAATGTTAGATGGTGGACCCTTTATTATTACTTACTGTTTAAATAATAAATGAAATATTTTAGCTTGCATAATTTTAAGGCTAACCTCGTATGCATATTAATTTCAAGAGTGTATTTTCTAATAAACTTAATAATTTTTTCAATTTCTAGTTTACTTTGCTCCTTTAATCAGAAATGTACCCGTATAATAAAGTCATAAGAGTTAATGTTGTGGGTGTTGTTTTGTTGTATTTTTTATAAATAATTTTATTTCTTTTTTGTTTAATTTTATTATGCCTGACATGTTCATTATCATTAACACTATTCAAAAATCAACAATTTTGGTTAAATAAGCAAATGAATAAAAATGATATTTTTTCGGATTTCGTTTAATTTTTTTTTTTGCATGGAAACCAATATTCTGTATATTATAATTCACCATTAAACCTTTAAGCCATAATTTATAATTATGTGCCAGGTCTTTTCGTTTTTTTTTTTTCATTTATACTCAATTGCAAATTGTGTATTGTTCTTTTTCAAAGCAAACAATTGGCTATAAAAATAATGAATTGTTAGGTTAAATTATAAAATTAAATGGCCATGTGCATAAAAAGATATATAAATTTATTTGCAAAAATATATTCCCACAAAAATATGTAGGAAAAAATTTCATTTTAATGGCCAACTCTTTAGAGGATTGAAATTATAAAAATGTTTAATTTTTAAAAAACGAACTAATAAAATTGTAGATAATATGTTTTAAAGTAAAAACCCCAAAAAAACAAATTTTGGCTCACTTGAAAAGTACAATAACTTTAAAAGCAAATAAGTGTTAAGGCAGTTTAAAAAGCGGGCTACTCGCAGTTTAATTCGAAAGAAAATCAACATCAAAGTTATTCTTTCTTAGAAGATATTACTTTTTAAATAATTTTATTAAATTGTTTGGGTTTGTTCTGCCGATGAATGAAACCCTGTTGTCAATTCCTTCTCCATACAACGTCTTTTCTGGCTGTTTGTTCGCAAATGGCTAGCGCTTTCTATGTTAATACATCATTATCAAGCCACGTTCTATCACGTGCAAGTGAGTCAGCATTTCTTTTGTGTAGTATGTTACGTAGAATAACTAAGGTTTGTTGGGTTGATATTGATGTATTATTTCTATTTCCTGTCCTCTCTGGCTGGTTTGAAGTCAAATGCGAGCGCTTTCGATGCGTATGCGTCATTATCAAGCCACGTTGTGGTTTGTACTGATGAGTCAGTGTTGGCGTTCAGGCAGTTCTGTTGTTAAGTTTGTATCTATTCAGGTAAGCAGAATGGCATTTTTATGCGAAGTAAATTTACCGACACCTCCGTCTTTTATTATTATCTAGGTACGTGTGTCCGTCTGAGGGTGTTGTTCGTTTGTCCGTTTGCATGAGTAGTTTAAATGGTGTGAAAATTGGTTGACCTGTTCGTTTATAATGTCATTGATGAAACTTTTTGTTTTGTAGATTTCCATGTTTTCAAGAATGTCTAGTCTTCGTCCTTTTTTGCTAGGATGTACTAATATCATACATTCATCTATTTCCCTTGGTGTGTGTACATAATTGTCGAGGTGTAACGCAATTTTCCCTTTTTTGTTTGTATGAGCGTATCTTTCTGCAAACCTTGTTTTTAGTAATCGTCCAGTTTGCCCTATATAAATTTCTTTGCAGGTACAGGTAAGTCTGTATACACCGCTGGAACTAAATTTGTTAGTTGTTTCTGTCTTAGTTTTTCATGTCTCAAAATTTCTATTTAACATTCTGTACACAATACTTACCAGAGTTTGTAGCCAATCGGCCTATGCTTTAACAAATTGTGAAGCACTTCCATAGTTTCTTTTACAACATCAAAACTTTCGTTTGGTTAACCGTATTAGGTATTTAATTCTTTAGTCACCTCACTTTCGATTTCATTTTATTTACAACTATCTGTGATTGTCCCACGTTTTATCATACGCAAAAATAAACACGCTGCTCATTCACATTAAAACAATTTAACGTAAATTTAATGCACAATATAAAAGTCATGAAATTGTCATGACAGTTTTTTGAAGTAATAAATCTTTAAACGAAATGAAGGAAATAAAATATTAAATTTAATATTGTAATAATGAGTTGAAAATAAAATAAATTTATTTCTTAAACACACATGAACAATTTATGTCATAAGGATGTTTATTTTAATTCATTTAAGTAAAGCAAAATATTTACACATTAATTTGCATTTATTGAAGACATTTGTATAAATTTTGCTGAATTTTAATAATTTTATTTTTTTTTTTTACTTTAATATTTTTTAAACCAAATGAGAATTATAGTTAAAAGAGAAATTTTAATTCACTTAAATTTTTTTTGTTGTTTTTTATAGATTTAGAAATACATGTGAACTTAAGCCATATTAAAATTACTGATTTTATATATTTTAATATATTTTTTATTACTATTTCTTTCTGCGCTGCCGTTGGTTTAAATTTATAATTTTATTGTTATTGTGATCAAAATAATTTTATCAAAAATTTTACCAATTTTTAAAAAATAATAATTTACCAAGCCTTGTTCGCCTAGCGAGGCGAAAGCTGAGTAATGCTATAGTTGTTTCTTATGACCGATAAGTATAACTAGTCATCAGTAATTGTTATAGTAAAAAGCCTTCTTATAAACCTTTTACATAAGGAGAATATTTTAGCTTCTTTGATTTTAGGATCATTTTCACATCAAATATCACATATTTTGAGGCCATTTAAACTCCAGCACGCTTTTAACAGCCCCTATTACTGGTAGTCGTCTCGTTATTCCTTAAAAGACTTCATAACTAATAAGCCAGGGAATCATGAACTAATCAGTTTTATTGGTTTCAGTGCTTTGAATTACTTAATAGAAATCGAAGTTATTTATTTCAAGTTTTAACCCTTGATAATCCCTGAGTAAATATAATACAAAGAGTAATGATCGTCAAGGCTAACATTTCTTCAGGTAGAACTGGAAGCTTAAGTTATAATCACTGATTTAGTGGGCTGCAGTGCAGAGTAATACTCAACCTAAAGTCATTGGCAAAAGTTGAAAGGATTGGACAAGAGAACCAACAGAATACAATAAAATATTAAAAATTAAAATCAAAGGCTTTCATTTCTTTTTTAACGTCAAGCAGTATCAATATTTATGATTAATAAAATTTCAAAAATTGTCACGAATAAAGTGACACTTAAACAACGCTCTCAAATTATCTTAAACTTTAAAAATCAAACATTATTCCACATCTGCTGAAGATGCAAAATTCTGTTCAACAATGAGTGTTATTTTTGGCTTAAAGGATTTTTTGGTTAACAATATAGCTGCATATACAGTGGGACCGATTTGAAATAGGCCTTACAGAATCCATTTGGTTCAGAAAAATGCATCGTTATGGCGACGTTTATCTCAACTTTATCATTATCGAAGTTTGTTTCAAATTATGGATGACTAAGGGCGATGGAAACTATTATATTGATTATAAATTCATCTAAAGTCGATTTTCAGATTGACTTTGGCCTTAACTTTTGTGCGATTGGATACGACTGAAACAGTATTCCACAATTGGACATGAACAATTCGCTTAGTCAAAAACAGTGACAATGGATACATGCCCAAAATTATTTTTAAATGTAAAAATGAATAAAAATTAATTTTTTTTATTATAAACTGTAATAAATTTTATTTTTAAAAATAAAAAAAATAAAATTATAAAAAGTTTTTATATAAAGAAAATAAATTATGACATAATTTAAAATTCCTACACAATAACTAAGCTTAATTATATTTAATTTTATAATTTAATTTATTCTGTTATTTTTTAATTTACTAAATTCCCGCCGGTTTAAAAAACCCAATTTAAAAATTAATTTTAATAGTTTTTTATCCACCTCCTTTTTAAGGCTCTTCAGTTTCTTGTCAACACAAATTTTCTAAAGCAAAAAGCAACATATTAATTAAAATAATTATCCTTCTCTGAGGAAAATGAAATAAAAATGTATATTCTCAACAGTAACAATATAATTTTACAACTGCCTTTCCATTCACATTCAACTCGCATAGTTTCATTGCAATTCTAGTGGTTAAAATAAAATTAATTATAATTAAAAGCTCATACAATTGTATAAATATTTTCTGTTATTCTTAACTATTCTAGTTAACAACAGCAACAAGTTGTTCTCAAACTGAAAATCTTTACACAAATTCTATAGCTCAGTTGAAAATAATTATTATTTACGATGCTGTTCTTAGCTGCCTTAGCTTATGTTTAATATCCTTAGTAAATTGTTATTTTAGTTTATAAATTACAAGTCTTTTATATAAAGCTCTTGATGTAACAACATTGAATTTAACAAATCTTTAGTAAAACAGAAAATTTGGTGAATAAGAGATAGTGAAGAACAGGAGTGTGCTATAAGAATAAGTTTAATTATTCAAGTAGTATATTTATGGTGTTATATTAATATTGAAAATTAAATGAAAAACACTTTATTTACAAAGCTGTTCAAAATTCTTTAATTTCAATTTTACAACATAAGAAAATGTTTCGTTTAAATTTGAACATATTGTTACGAAAATGAGTTATTAAGTTTTAAAAGAAAAAAATTATCAGTAAAAAAGTAAACGAAACGACCCACTGAGCATTTTACAAACTGCGTAATTTTCTAAGAAATCTATACACACAAGACAACAACAACATGCTTATAAGAAATTCTACAGTACACAACAGAAAACAACAACTAACACAGTACAAAACATAGCCAAGCGGACGCCTAAACTGAATGATAATAACAACAATATGAGATGATATTAAACTAGAATATTCTTGTGTGAACCGTTTAAGACAGCAATATAAACACCATTTCTGAGCAAATGAATGAATTCAAGTTGAGTTATCAGCGAGTTAAAACAACAAAGTTGCCATCGTATTTATTTTGTGCATATTGAAAGTAAATAAATCGTATAACTTAATTTAATACCGTAAAGTGCTGTGTAATTATTTGGCAATAAAATAACTCAAAATTACAAAACGTTTATTAAAAGGAATAAACGTATCAATATTAAAAGAATAACAAATATCAGAGAAGAGAAAAATTAACGACTTCAGTTCAGTTAGGAGATCTTATACATTTTAGGAAATTTTTTATCACTACTCCACAATTTAATAGACAGAATTCCAATGCAGACGAGCTATCTGCTATACAGAGCAACAATGAAAATAAAATTTTAGCCTTTAAAAACGAAAAAGAACTTTATAAAAACCCTTAGAACTTTTAATTTTTTCTTTGTTATATTTTCCGTTTCATAAAAATACGTTCATAGTGAGATAGCCGCTTTCACCTACTGTATGCTAAGCTTACTCAACATAGATTTTATTTTAAATAAGAACATTGTTATGGTTAAATATTTACCATATAAAAAGTATACTCCTATTAATCCGCGAGTTAGAAATTTTTGCTTTTAAGTTATAAATTATTTCTTTCTCATATAAAGGCTACTGATCCAACAACTCACATAAAACTAAAATAGGTTCGAATAGTGGCCTAGGGCCATCAGTGGAACTTGTAAATATAATACTCTTTTGAATCGCTAGATGTGATAAATTCCATTATTTCCCCATTAGCAAAAATGCAATATAAATCAATGTTTTGGAAGTATTTGTGAATTTGTAGAAGATAATATGTTATAATATGCTTATACAAGCAAAAGATATATGGCACAAATAAACATACACCTGTAACTGTAACAAGGTTCTATTGTATTTAAACATTAAGTCCGGTAGTTTTGATACAAGCTCATGCAATTTCAAAATATTTTATTTAGTTAATGCAATATTTATACGGAGCACATTACTCGTGTTTCATTCTCTCATACAAGATTGACATAATCATGAGTAAATCGACGTAGTTCGCCATACAAAATCTTGGAAACGAAGCACACTGTTTTTTTAAACGATTTAGTTTAAATATGCTTGCAAGGTATGAATAATCGAAAGTTTAGCTAAAATAGCTGCATATTAATGTCAAAAATAAAATTAATTAAATTGTAATTTTAGTTTTTTAATGACACCATCCTGTTGTAACCACATGTCGGTGATGTGTGAAAAGATTTACGTCGGTATCTATAAGCCATAACCCGACGGTGGATCAAAGCACTTGGGAGATATGTAGCGTTCACCAACGCCCTAGGAAACCAAAGACATAATTCTATGCAACAGGATATACCTAGTTAGAATTTCGAAAGTCTCGGAGTAGGGTCGCCAATCCCCACTCTTTGCTGAAGAGTTGGAGAGTATCCATCTCCTGGTCCAGAATACAAGCAAGCATAAAAAAATTTCAAAACACAACAGTAAGCATTCTCACCTGAATCATTCAGTGTGTTCATAGTGAATGATCCGACCCACAACATCGCAAACGAGGGCCGCGAAACCACAACCACGGCAATGCTCCCGAAGGGCCAACCGCAATAATCAGTCAGAGAACAGCTAAAAGCCTAAGAAATCAGAAAGCTGAACTATAGGGCGTGCTTATTCCCATAGAAATAATGTGGAATTGTCCATTTGCCTCCTAGTTAGCTTCTAGGGGACTGGGTCGCTTTTTACTCCCGATGACACATGTAATGACGGTGAGATTTCATCAACACATATAAATGTACCCACGGGAGGAGACCACATGTCAGTGATACCCACGTTATCAACAATAAATTGAAGTCTAGGCACCTCGCGGTGGCATGATCCAACTCTAACGTGTTTTCAGCGCCATCTTCCAAAAAAAATGCCAGATCACGTAGCGCACCATACAGTGATAGGTTAAGTTTTCAAAGGCTTCTCAATAGTTCTAGCTCTAGGCTCTTAGAAGCTCTAGGCTTTTTAGAAGCACAAATGTGGCAAATGGGTGCCCCTGTAGGCTAGTAGGTAGTGTACTAGCTTGTAAATATGGGGTTTGTTGGTTCTATTCCCAAAGAAGACCTTGGTTTTATTTTTCACTACAAAAATAAAAATTGACTGTCGGTGGGGCTGCTTAGCGATGAAGGCATAGTCACTGGTCGCTGTGCTGTCTTATATACGGCAGTTAATTTCCGACTACCCTTCTACTTTCACCACCTGTTTCATCTGTTCTCTATCCCTTTCTAAAGACTGTAGCACGGTACTTGACTAAATAGGCATTGTTGCCTGAAGTGCTACTTATCTTTAAGAAAAAAAAAATTTAGCTTGTTGACATACACTGACAAGTGAAAATGGGCTTCGTCTGAAAAAATCATTTATTCAGAAAAGCCAGCCGGTTGTTCCTGAATGACTTGAAGGAATCTACGGCGATGTAAATGGTCAAATTCAAATTCTTATGCAAAACTAACCATGTAGTGGTATTGGATAACCCCAATTGTTTCCCCCCGGCGCACATTATAAGTCATTATGGGTCACACAACCATCCAGACTTGTGTCTTGCGGGTTAAAAGGGAGCCCAGTCCCCTTCAAGGCTAGTAGGGGCCAACTGGACAATTCCACTTTATTTTCACGGGAATCAGTAAAGCCCCAGAGTTCCGCTAATTGTCTCTTTAGGGATTTAGCTGTTTTCTGACTGATTATTGAGGTAGGCCCTTCGGGAGTATCGTGGTGGTTGTCGTTTCGAAGCCCTCGTTTGAGTTGTATGGGTCGGATCACAATGAACACAATTAATGGTCCAGGTCCAGTGAGCATGAATGCGGTTGTGTTCTTCAATTTTATTAAGCTTCATGCGTTCTGGACAAGGAGTTGGCTAGTCTCCAAGGAGTGCAGGCTGCGGCCTGCTCCGGGCTTTTAAAGTTGCAACTAGGAGTGACCGGAGAATATACGTATCCAAATGCCTTCTAGGGCGAGGATGACGCTACATTTCAGCCACAGTGGTAATGCTCCACCATCTGATTAGGGCCCACGGCCAGGTGCAGATATAAATCTTATCACGTCAACCCCAATTGTTAAGAACGTCGACGAATTGACAAATTTGGATCTGTTTCAATACTGCGGCTCACGAGTACGATGCTTTCAGTTGAACGACCCGGTCGATCATGCGTTGGTATTCGCACATTTTGTATCAAGCTAATCAAATTTAACGACCAAATTCTTAATAACAGTCTCAGAAGGGCGATAACGTAGTCCGAAAATATCACGAATTTTAGGAAATGTAGCATTAACAGAACAACAATTTTCATAGTGGATTTTAATTATTTTAATGCGATATTCGTGTGAAACTGAATTCATTGAAACAATTGCCAACGCATCGAATACTACGAATACGTCAAAAGAGGTAAACAACAAAACTATCATGTTGTTGGTGTTAACACAATTGAAAAACAAACTTCTTGTTGACATTTTGTAAACCATGTGCATTGCTGTTGTGATTAAGAAAGCGAGAAAGGGGTTAATTTTATCTTGCAAAATTAGCGTTATGGTAATTAGACTCCTCCACAGATTATGTAAGATTGTGAAGAGCAGTAAATGATACCATCCAGTAACAATAATTGTTGCCCTCCTGTTTAGCAGATTATTAAAAATTTTCATTTGTGTTGTTAAGTACTGAAATATCTCTAAAATTTACATTTTCTAAAATTAAGAACTGTTACTAAAACTATAGGGCTTCTTGACAGCACCTGCATAACACATTTACTTAAGTACACATATTAAATTCAACAAAACTATCAGTTCTATATAAAGCTGCAAAAGGTTTTATGCAGCATCTTTAACACAAACGTGTTTATTAACAACAACTAAATATATTTTCTTAAGTTTATTAATAACTGATTGTAATTACTTAAATATGCTGCTGATATTTGAGTCGTATATCTGTTGTTTGTTTTAAATTATATGTAAATTCAAAAGCCACAAAATTAAAATTTTATTAATTTAAACAATGTTGTTGTGGAATGGAAATAATAATTAAATTCAATAATTTACAATACAAATTTTAATTGAAGCTGCATAAATTTAAATAATTGCATACAAATAAAATTAGTTGCTGCTAAGAAAATGATGTATTTAATTATAATGAAAGATACTATTTAGGACACCTAACTCCTTTAATATTGTTTATTCGTTGTTGAAATATTTTAATTTAGGAGAAGCTTAGCAGCACCCAGCTATTGACATGCGTCAACATTTTGTCTTTAGCAACATGTTGCTAAGAAAATTTACTAAACCACCTGTAGCTGTAGAAATGAAGTTTTGTTTTAGCCTCTATTTTGGCATATAAACATCAATGAGAATATAATAATATTTTGCTATTTTATATATCAATTCTTAACCTCTATGTTGTTCTTTTTAAAAATAATTGATGTAAGGGAAAACAGTGATAAATTTATGAATAAATAGGATAAACTATGACTGGATTGGGAAAAATGTTTAGTATAGACAAAGAAAAATACAGGTTATGCTTAAATAGAAGGCCTACATAAGTGCGGTTATGATTCGTAGACCAAATTCTGCAATAAGTATGCTTAAAATTTTCTATAACTAAATTATGCTAGACCGCAGTATGACCCAACTGGCATGCGATGACATTACTTTTACCAATAGACCACAAATAAACTTCGACAATCTTAGGAACAGGTTATGACCAAAATATGACCGTATCATAACTAGACTCAGCCGTGCTTAGATTATGACAAATCATTTTCTAAAATATTAATAGTCAAAGATTACATCATGCAAACTTAATAATACAAAAATATCTACAGTTAGACTGACAGCAATTTGGCTTGATTATTAGTAGACTATAGCTAGACTAAAAACAAAGCTACTGCCAGACTAGTAAAAGGCTATGATTAAGCTATGATAAGACCATAATAATCTACAAGTGAACACACTTTAACATGACTACACGGGTTAGCTTTTGCAATGTCTAGGCTTTAATGAAACCTTGTATCAAGGTATGACTATAACTAGGCTTCTTAACCATGCATAGATAAGTTACGTTTATCAATCATATCCCTTTTCAATTTTGTACTCCATCTCTGTGGTTTGTAGTGAGAGAAAATTTATATGCTCATTATTCTCAGTTGATCTCAGTAGCGTGCTAATGGTTATCAAAGAGAAAATTCAATAAAGAAATGATCTCAATAACTCCTATGCAAATTTTTATTTTTTAAGTCCTTAAAAGGATGTTAGAAACCATACGTCTTTCAGACGTAACGTTATCTTTACCGTACTAAAAAAAAACGTTTTCTTTTTAGGGTTAAAATTATAATTTTGATGAAAATAATATGTTTTTTTAATAATTTCATATTTCTTAGGAAAATATTTGTGAAGGTGTCATGATTTTTCTTAAGCATGATTTAGTTAAAAGTAAACTAATAGTAAAATTTAATTGGGGTTATCCAAAACCACCACCTGCGTAAGGCTTTGACTTTGAAAGCTAACAAGGTTTAACTGGTACAAGAATGAAGCCGACCGAACATTCGTTCGTTCAATTTATTAAGGAACAACCGGCTGGTTATTCTGAAAAAGTAATTTTTTTCAGACGAAGAACATTTCGAGCTGTCAGGGTATGTCAACAAGCCAAATTGGCTCGTTAAGGAATCAAAAAACCCTAGAGCGATAATCGAAAAATATTTCCATGTTCAAAGTGTCACTATATGGTGCGCTATATGGTCTGGAGACGTGATTGGGCCAGATTAGGCTGGAAATATAGTAACGTTCAATAACTCAATTTTGGCCTCTTATTGACAAAGTGGATATCATGTCACACAGCCAATGAAACGCTCAATGTATTGCAAACTAAATTTCCTAACCGCATATTTGCACGACAGTCAGCAGTTAAGTGGTTTATTTTTTGTGGAGCTATGTTCAGGACTCCAGAGTCTATAGGGAGCCAATTGAATTGATTTTTGCCTTAAAATCGCCATTTTCATTTCCAAAAAAGTAAGTTCCAATCATTCCTCCAGACCAAATTACACACCAGACAACTTCTTTTAATGAATGCAAAGGTGACTGCTGAATAATCTGAGGGTTTCCCATTTCCCAGATCCGACTATTCTGTTTATTTTCATACCCAGTCAACTGAAAATGTGCCTCGTTACTCATTATGATTTTTTCATGAAAATCGGGGTTGTCATGGACGATCTGTAGCATCTTATTGTCATATGTACGGCGGCATAAACGGATTTGTCAAAGAAGTTCTTGTGTCAACTGAATCTTATATGGAAACAAATGCAAATCCTTGTGCTAAATTGTGGCTAAAGTTAATCTTTGAAGACCAAGCTCCTGAGCACGGCGTCGAATTGAGATTGATAGATTTATTTTGAACACTTTCTTGAGCAGCAGTAATGTTTTCAGCCGATCTTAAAAACATTGTGGTCCATGCTTCGGCCTATCAATTATGGAAATCATTCACTACACGATAAATGGTGCGTAACTTCATCGTTACAGTAATGGATGTTTGATTTTGATAACATTTCTTAGCGATTATAATAAATAATAATAAATTTATCACGTCTCTACTTCACGACTTCCAAATATGATCTGTCAAGACTAATGTTTTCAAAAATGGCGGCGAAACAAAGCATACCTTTCCGGCAGAAGGTGAGTTTTTCGTTAAATTTTAGACTTCTTAAAAGAATTTAAATTATTGGCTAAAGCTTTATTATTTAATATTTTCTTCTTTCGTAAGCTGTTTATATGAAAATTTAGTAAATTTTTATATTGAAATTGATAGCACGTTAACATACGAAGAACGTAACTTTTTATGTGGACATCCTGATTTCAGAAAATAAATGTGTTGTGTTATCTAATATAATAACATTTTTCTGTCTTTTTTTAAAAGCTCTAAAAAACAATTTTACTTGTAATTACATTATCCTAAAATTATATAAATGTCACCAAATGCTTAATGCAATTGCTTGCTCAAGTGACCTTGATTAAGGATATTATTTTATACATATTTGCCTTAAAACAATTACTCCTGACAATTCACTCTACTCATTTCTATTGCTAAAAAGCAAATATGACAAAAACAGTCAAATTAACAAATTTATTTAATTAACTCACACACTGTAAATATCGTGTGTTTGAAAAGCAAAATGCACTTAAGCTTAAAAGAAAAAAAAAACAACAAAAAACGAAATGTTAAAATTATACAAATCCGAATTTATTTCAACATGTTTGTTCATGTGTGTTCATAGTGAAATTTAAAATATTTTTACTTTAATATTTAATTTCAAAAGATTAGTTGAAATAGCATACAACATTAAGCCACTGCAGTTACAAACTCATTCATATACACCAACACATTTGCAACACACATACAACTCAGATAAGTACTGCTGATAATTTAGTTGCATAATATAGTAATAACGACATTGATGATGCTGACTACTAGGAGAATGTCATTTTTTTTTAATAATAAAGACAACACAAATAGTGCCACTGATGACGTTAAAGTTGTTCTCATTGATGTGTATGATTGTTGTATAATTAAAGTTTTCTCTGTACCTGTATGATTTTAGAGCATGCAATAACAACCAACAAGTCAACAGAGCGACTCTTTTATAAATATTTACCTACTACACCGCTAATGATAGACAAAGAGCATTTAATATTAACAAATACAAAATGTTAATATTAAGTATTGTGTTTTTCAACTAGAAGTTTGTTTTTTAATTGTGGCAACACCAACAACATGATAGTTTTAACATTTAGTATTTTGATGCATTGGCAACTGTTACAATGAATTCAATTTCCCACGAAAATCGTAATAAAATAATTAAAATCCACTATGAAAATAGTAGTTCTATTAAAGTTACATTTCGAAAATTCGAATTTTATTTTTGGACAACATAATCATCCTTCTGAGAACGCCTTTTAGAATTTGGTCGTTAAATTTGAGTTGACAAGCTCTATACAAAATGTTTAACCGAAATCATCGCAACCGTGAGCCACACTGTTGAAGCAGGGTAAAATTTATCAATTCCGCGACGTCTTCAACAATTCTGATTATACCCAACCACCACAGGGTGAATTTCGCGTAAGGATTTAACTTTGAAGCCTTATAAGCTTCAACTAGTGCAACAATTGAGCTGACCGACCACTCACATCGTCATAGATGCGCTCAGTTCATTCAGTAACAACCGGCTGGTTTTTAAAAAAAAAATCATTTTTTCAGACGAAGCCCATTTTCACTTGTCAGTTTATAACAAAAAGCAAAATTGCCGCATTTGGACTTTTAAAAATTTTAGAGCGATTACTGAGAAATCTTTGTATGCTCAAGGTGTCACGGTATGGTGCGCTTTGAGATTTGGAGGCATGATGGGGCGGTTTTTTTTTGTGAAGTTGTGGCTGGAAACGCGGTAACCGTCAATGGATAACGCTATGCTAATGCGAGATGCTAACACCCACCTAAATTTTGGCCTTTTGTTTTCGACGTGGATATCACTGACTGTTCCCACCGGGGGCACATTATAAGTCGTTATGGATAAAACAATCATCTAGAGTTGTGTCTTGCGGGGGTAAAAGGGAGCCCAGTCCACTTAGGCTAGTAGGAGCCAACTGGAGAATCCACTGTATTTCCACGGGAATCAGTAAAGCCCCAGAGTTCCGCTATTTGTCTCTTTAGGCATTTAGCTGTTCTCTGACTGATTATTGAGGTGGGCCCTTCGGGAGTATCGTGGTGGCTGTATGTTTCGAGGGCCTCGTGTGAGTTTGTGGGTCGGATCATTCACAATAAACACAATGAATGGTCCAGGTCCAGTGAGTATGAATGACGTCGTGTTCTTAATTATATTACGCTTCATGCATTCTGGTCCAACTCTTCAGCAAGGAGTGAAGGCTGCGGCCTACTCCGAACTTTTGAAGTTGCAACTAGGAGTGGCCGAAATATTTACGTATCCGAAGACTTTCTAGGACGAGGATAGCGCTACGTACCATCCAAAGTGGTAATGATTCACCATCTGATTAAGGCCCAAGGCCAGGTGCAGAAGTAAATCTTATCACGTCATATCACTGACTGGGGTTTCAGCGAGACGGTGCCACATGTCACACAGTCAATAAAACTGTCAATTTATTGCAAACCAAATTTCCCGATCGCATGATTTTATGACAATCAGCAATTAATTGGCCAGCGAGATCGTGTGATTTAACACCACTGGATTATTTTTTGTGAAGCTATGAAAGGGGAGTATATACGGAACCAATTGATTCGAGTTTAGCCTTAAAACTCAAAATCTGTGATATTATTAACGAAATACTAGCGTCGTTTTGCCAAAAAGTGATTAAAAACTTGGATGAAAGAATCGTCATTTTTGAGTATGATCGTGCTGGACATTTACCAGATATTCTTCATTCATAATTGCCAAACTTTTCCCTTCGAAATATAGTAAAAAATTTAATCATCTTAATCTAAATTTTATATTTTACTTTGTTTTAGAACACAAACTTCGTGTTGAGAAACCCTGTTTTGAAACAATGAGAGACGTAAAGGGAGACCTAGATCACTTTGTCACTTGGCTTCTCAGGCTTAGCTCAATTTTACACAAATTCCATTTCGATGACAACTGTACTAAAATGTTAGACTTTTATTACAAACTTTTAAGAATCGGAGACCATACCAAAAAAACCGTGTTACGAACTGGCTATAACACAGGTCTTCGTCCTACACTATGAGTCATTTTAACAAACGTCTTAAAAAAATTAAAAGGTGATAAATAATCCTGTAGTATCTTACGTATATTTGTGATAGTAGAACTAAGTCATATCCTAACTGATTTTGAGAAAAGTTTCTTTAATTGAATGATGATGCTTCAGATTTGTTCTTTTGGAAAAGAAAAACAAAACTGGTTCATAATATTTAATTCATAAAGCTTTTATATAACAAACATGATTTCTACATAACTTTTGAACCGTAACATTCATCCATATACGTTTTTAGTAAATTTAGTGCCACTGTAGCCCCTAGTAACAGAATGTAATAAAAACAAATAAACTAAACAAATTTAAGGGTGCTCCTATAGCTGAGGTAATTTTATTTATATGGCGCTAACTTTTGAAGTTTTATAGTCAAACATTTAAAAATTACACAGAATATTAGCTTTAATTTCTGCAATAACAAGTATAAATTTACAAAATTAGAAAGTCATAGGTATAATAATGACCTTATATTTTGGTTCCCTATGCACTGACAGTTAAAACTTAAACAAAAATTGTGTGAGTATGTCTGCTAAAATAATCAGTAAAAAATTAACAACTAAAGTAGTAGTTTTTTGTAACATTTAGTCTATTACTTGAATTTTGTAAAAAAGAAAATCCAACGAGTGCAGCATTTCACAATTTCTTGCCTCTTGTTATTTATTTCTATTTTATGTTGGTGACATTTAACATTTGTAGTTTAAAAACTGTCATTCACTGCTTGTTGATACTGCAGTGCAGCCACAATTACAACTGCCTCTGATGTTGACTTGATTCATGTCGCGTTACTGACATTGTTTTATACGAAGAATAAAAGGCATTAAGTTATAATATAACGGATTTTTAAACAACAACAACAATAAAAATTCACAATGCGAATTTTGTGGAAAAAGCACAATAAACATCAGAAAGGCCTTTCAACTTTCAACCACTATTTCATACTTAAATACAAAAAACTTTTTAATTGCTGATTTGTTTGTCATTAAGGAGAAAGCAGTAGGCAAAGAAGTAAATTTAAAGATATTAAGTACTTAATGTCTAAAGTAGTTCAATTAATAAGAAGTAGAAATTTAAGTTTATCTATTTGAGTCCAGCAGTACTAAGCAGCAAACGAAACACTAACTAAGCTTTCAAATCACTTTCTCAAAATTGTTTGTTTAACATAACTTTAGTTTTCAGCTAAACCCTAGTTGTATTATCGTTAAACTCTAGTCATAATTTTAGTCATACTCGTAGATCGGTTATCCTTGAGGCACAGCTAAGTCACAACCAAATCGTAGCCAGGTTTTTAGTTTGATCATCTTGCCATAGTTTAGTCTAAGCCTTGCCACAAATTCGTTTAAAATAACTCATATTCATTATATGTTAATCATACTTCAGTCCTAGTCTCCAGTTATGAACATGCTTATTGTAGTCTTGCCTCAACAGGCGTGATGGGCTGTGGTGATTAAATCGTGTTGTGTACTAGTGATGATAATACTTTAATTACAGTTTAATCATATTGAAAGAGCAATAGATTTAATAGATTTTTATTGTCTATTTACAGTTTATCCGGCATTTGAGGAAGAGAAAAATTTTACATTATATCCTTGTTGCAGGATATGCCCTTATGAGTCTAGAAACTAAACACATATTTTATAACAACTCATAAAACTATTTTTGCTCAACTCGTAAATAGAAAATATGGTTGTTGTTGTTGTTTATTTAATGTATTTCGTGCGAGAATAAAACTAAGAGAGGTATAATTTCTTCTTTTTTTTACTTTTATCTTCTACTAAGCAAAATACATGCCCTTTAAAATCGGCCATATTGATATAAAAACGTATCGATAAATTCACTTTGCATACAAATGCTTACCTGTATATATACGGACCTAATAACAGAACTACCTGAACGCCAACACTGACTCACCAGTACAAACTAAGCCGCGGCTTGAGAATGATACATTCGCATCGAAAGCGCTCGCCATCGAATACAAATCAGCCAGTTAGGACGGAAAATGGCAGTACTGTAATAATTTTAATTTAATTTTATGATAAAGAAAGTTTTATTTTGTACTCTCAAAACTAAAATTCCATCACGAACCTAAACAAAACTCCTGAACAAACATCAGGATATTCTTAATATAAATTGCACTCGAAATTGATTTTCTCACAACCGAAAGCAATGCAAGTATTCTCCGAACTCTGGTTTTATCGTAGTGTTATGCAGATGCTTATTTTAAGTTTTAAAAGAAATTAATTATCTCAAAAAAAGAAGTAAGTGAAATGACCTATTGTGTGTTTTTAGAAATTATGTAGTTTTTAAGAAATTTTATAAACACAAGGCAACAACAACATGCATATTAAAAATTCCAGGAAATAAAATAAACAAATAGAAAGCACAAACAACTAACACGGAACGAAAACACACACAGCCTAACAGGTACCTACAATGAATAATGATAACAAAAACTAGATGTGATGATGTTGAAGTAGAATTTTCTTGTATGTGGGGGAACTACTTTTAACAGAATATAAAATCACCATCTGTTAGGCAATAAGGGCAAATGTAAACTTTATCGAGAAAAGACATAAAGATAATAAAGCAGTTTTTAGGCGTTAAACTGGTAAAGTTTACATAATGTATTTTTTGTGTGTAAAGCGAATAACTAAATCGTGTAATTTAACCTAAAATTCTAAACTATATAATGAGTTTGCAATAAAATAACTCAATACAATAAATTTTTATTAAAGAATGAAATATTCTGCCATGTTTTTATCATAAAATACCAATTCTTAGATTTCCTTTACCAAAATATACATTTGCTCACGGAATACTTTTCAAGAATAGATGCAGCACTAATTTGTGATATTAGCTTTAGTTGGCATACAACATGGCGAATTCTTATATATGGGATTTTACCAGATAAGTTCAAGAATAATTCAGGGGCCCGCAAGGTACCGTTATTTCTTCTACCGTACCATTTGTCATTCGAATCCTTTCAGCAGTAGACCGAACCAGTTGGAGATGGGTTCCAAAAGGCATAACATTAATACTACGGTCCATTACGATCTGGCAACAATCCTCGAACGAGTTCGTGTGAATAGAGTCGATTTTAATGCCCGTAAAACTCACTCAGTACTGCATCTGTTACTATGGGTGATGAATTTTCGCATGAAAATTCAATGTGATGTTCGATGGACTAAGCATATTTTTCAGGGTTCCAAAAAAAGCTTTCAAGTGGCTTGGTTGTCTAAAATGATGTAAGAAATACTTCACTCCATCAGATATTCGTACTATTTATACATACATCCACATACATCCCTTCAAAAATATAATTCGACTTTCAATTATGAGAGAGAGCGAAGAGGCTCATTGGGGACAGTAGGGCATCCAAGGGTTTTATTTTACTATTTTATCGTTAAAACAATGGTAAGTGCTCTAGAGAATTTGGGGAACTTCTTTCCGTTACTAGCACGTTTTTTTGTTTAACTCGATTCATTCACGCCCTAGGAAGTCGAAGACTAATTCTAGCAACAGGCCTTTCCTAGTTGCAACTTTGATGATTCCAAAGCAGGGCTGCAAACCACCACTTCTTGCTGAAGAGCTGGAGACTTTCCAACTCCTGTCCAGAACACATGTCTAGCATGCTCACTTGACTGAATCCTGGCCACCATAATCATTTATGTTTGTGGCCGCGAAACCACGACCACCACGATACTCCCATATAGGGGCCAACCTCAATAATCAGCCAGAGAACGGTTAAATGTCTAAAGAGACAAATAACGGAACTCTGCGAGCTTACTGCTTCCCGTGGAAATAACGTGGAGTTTCCAGTTGTACCCCTACTGACTTCAGGAGACTGGGCTCTCTTTTTCCCCTAGTTGCACAGATCTAGATAGTCGAGCGTTCTATAAAGACCATAAATGTGTCCCCGAAGGGGGGGGGGAAGGGGGGGGGTTGTATGTGGAATAAAATCCTTCCACAGTCTTTCCTGTCACTTTCAATGTAGGAAAATGTAAATCGAATGTGTCTTTCGTCCGCCCCATAACCTAATTTCCTAGTTATGATATAACACATTGCATCAATAGGCGTCGTCCCCTGAGTGCTGGTACGAGGAAAATCATATAGTTCGTTTTGATCACCTCAATTTTCTATTACACACTTACAAAATATCACTATTAAAATTTAATTCCCAGATCATCTTTAGCTTTAGCGTTATTCAACCGTCAACAAATTAAAGTTGTTTCTCGAGATATTTGCGATGCTTTATCAGCCCCACCTGGTGACAGTGAAAGCGTTTAAATTAATGTGATCCCATAATAGTGTGTTTGGCAGCTTGTACAGCAGTAGTATGTTGCCTCCAATTCGACTACAAGTTTCGGGCGTCTGCCAGAGGAAACGATAAATATATAAATATATATATATACATCACTCTTTCCTGGAGTGAAAAGCCGGGAATGCTTATTAATGTTCCCTTTTTACTCCAGCTGAATGTGAACTTCCCATATTTTTTAAGGTGTCGTTGTAGTTGCATATCGCCAGTAGTATCTTCCAAGTGCACAGGTAACTCTATGATTATTCTCGTATATTTAAACTTTAGCCGACAGCCATACTTGGCTTATGCTTTTTTAAAGTTAATTCGATATACGACCCACTATGTGTCTAAAGAACTCTATGTCACACTTTCGCCAAGTGACAGCTGACGACCGAAAAATAATATAAAAAATATTTTTGGTTATTAAAAATAACTGTAACATTAAGATAATACAAAAATTATTATTTTTTTTATTTTTCTATAGATTTTGAATAAAACTTATTGTTCTTTTTCCTGCCTGACACGTTTAGACAAATAAAACTCACATCAAATATAAAAAGATAAAAATAACAAATAAATCACGTTCATATACAGATATGAGTCCCACATATTTTCGTAAATATAATTAAATTAATGTTAGGCTAGATTTAAAAATGGCAACTGTAACAGACTGTGAGGTTAAGAATACCATCTATATTAAATCCTCTTAGAGAAACACACACACACACACATATATATATATATATAAAATTAAAAACTCACACAGCAGCGTGTGTGCACGCTCATGTTTTTTTGCAGGAATTATACTTATTTGTTTCAAATTGTGTAAAGCTGTTTCTGTGTGTGTGTGCGTATTTGATTTAATTTTCATTACAATTTATTTCTTTTTATTAAATTATTGAAGCTGAAAAAAGCCCATTGATTTATGATGATGTTTATTTGCGGCCATAGTTTAAGTCGCATTGTGTTTTTGTGACAAACACATGACCATCTTGTTTGCGTTTGTATTTCACATTTGGCTACTTTAAATGATAAAAATCTTTAAATGAAAATAAAAGAAAATAAATAAATTCCTAAGTGATTTACTAGAAAATTATAATCTAAAATAAATAAAAGCAGCAAGAGTTCTTGTTTGAGTTAATAGCGTCACACATAATATCCTGTAAATGCCTCAGTGTTTAAATAAATTTGTCAAAAGTAATTTTCTACTTGAGTTCCTGGTGTGTCATGAAAAAAATAAATACACACGCACTTACACACTTTTACTTTTGTGTTGTCGTCATCATTATGCGCCCAGTTAAGAATATCAGGGAAAATTTACAACTTTTTGTTAAGACTTAAACACAAATTGGCACGCTTTTAGTATTAAAAAGTCAGCAGGAAAGAATGCAAAGTTATAGTTAAAGCACCTTTTTTTTCAAGCTGCTGGAAATTAAATTTCTCTTCATTTTGCCACCTTTTTAACTTATGTAGAGCGCTTTAGTGATTTCACTCCAAATATATGATCCTTGAGATTTTTTTTATGGTTTTATAGGCCAACAAAGTTGAAAATAAATTACTTTATCATGAAATTGTCAGGCTTTTTGTATGGCCACTTATAAAGAATTGCTTAAGTGTTGTTTCGCTTTTGTTAAAGAAAATTTTATACTGATGTGTGAAAAGTGTAAGACTAGTCAGTCTTATTTTATGACATAATGTATCCCTTTAAATGGATTTCCAATAGAAACGGCAAGATTTTGGTATTTTATGGTTTTCTATCTATCTTTTGCTAGTTTTTCTATTATCCACTTTTTATATAAAAGCTATAAAATAAAATCACCTTAGTGTATCGTAAAATTTTATTAATAAAATAGTCTACCGAATTTTGAATATTTGATGACTCAATAAGTTCAGAAGATTTTTCTTTATTTTTTATAGAAAAATTATGACGTTTGATAATAATTCGATATAAAATTAGAACTGATAAAATTTTACGATAGAAAATTATGACTACCAAAATATTTTTATAAAAAATCTATGACTGAAGAATTTGTTTATATAGAAAAAACGAATGATGAAATGTTTCTCTAAGGATATAATGATAGATGACAATTTTTTATAGAAAATCTATGACTGCTAAACTGTTTCATGCAGGCATAATAGATAAAATATTTCTATATCAAAAAATTAATGCTGAAATATTTCTATGGAAAAAAACTACAGCGGAAATTGTTCTTTAAAAACAAGTGTATACTAGTGAAATTTTAATAAAGAAAATCTATGACTTTTGAAATGTTTTAGGTTAGGTGGCGAAATTTTTCTATAAAAAATCTATGCCTGAAGTAATTGTTTATATAGAAAAAACCAGTGGTAAGAGATATAGGATATAATAATAGATAAATTTTTTCTATATTAAAAAATGACTGATGAAATTTTTTCTATATAAAAAAAGACTGATGAAATTTTTTTATATAAAAAAATGACTGATGAAGTTTTTCTATAGAAAAAATTACTGATGCAATGTTTCTATAGCAAAAAATTACTGATGCAATTTTTCTATAGCAAAAAAAAATTACTGATTCAATTTTTCTATAGCAAAAAATTACTGATGCAATGTTTCTATAGCAAAAAATTACTGATGCAATTTTTCTATAGCAAAAAATTACTGATGCAATTTTTCTATAGCAAAAAATTACTGATGCATTTTTTTCTATAGCAAAAAATTACTGATGGAATTTTTCTATAGAAAATATTACTGATGCAATTTTTCTATAGCAAAAAATTACTTATGCATTTTTTTCTATAGCAAAAAATTACTCATGGAATTTTTCTATAAAAAATATTACTGTTCCATTTTGCTATAGCAAAAAAATTACTTCTGAAATTTTTCTATGGAAAAAAACTCTTGCTGAAATTTTTGTATGGAAAAAATTTCGGCTAAAACTTTTTCTTAAAGAAATGCTTACGGAAAATTTTCTTTAAAATAAAATTACTGATGAAATTTTTCTGTGGAAAAAATGGCATGGAATTTTCTTATAGAAAAAAAATAACCAGTGATTTTCCATGAAATTTGCTGAAATTTTCCTATAGAAAATGATGAGTACTATGAAAAAAATATGACTCATGAAATGTTTTGTACAGAAAAAAAATTACTGCCAATATTTTTTCATAGAAAATAAGAAGAGTTTAAATTTTTCTACACTAAAAAATAACTGATAAAATTTTGCTATAGAAAAAAAGAAGTGATATTAGTGGTGTTATTTCCTCGAGAAAGAAAATGTTTGGTAATATTTTTCTATAGAAAACTAATTATTTTCCTATAAAAATTTGCTACAGAAATATTATGACTCACTAAACTATTGTGTAACGAAAACAGTTCTTATATAAATAAATTAAAATTTTTTTAGATATTAATTACACTTTAAATATAATCATACATTCTTTTTATAAATCAAGCCGTCAATATTGAGAAATCCTTTAAAAGAAACAAAAGTTCATTATCCCTTATGCCTATTGAAGTCTTATTTTATTACTACATTACTAAGATCTTATCGTGCTACATGTATGTAGAAATATGAAAGTTTCTATAATGATAATTGTGCCACATATAAATTTTTACACGTTTTTAAAAGTGATTAAAATTAATAAAAATTAAATAGATAGAATGTTCTTATCGAACTAATGAAATCATTGTAACAAAATAAACATTTATTTTAAAAAGTTTTCTAATTACTCTCGTCTTCGACTGGAGTTAAGTTAAATCCAATTAAAAATATAAAACTAGATTTTACTTATAATACCTGGAGGTAGCAAAGATTTAATACATCTTCAGAAAATGATATGTTCATGGCGACACTACTAAAAGCAGCGCTTGTTGAGTTATCTACAGTAAACCCAATTTTATCTTAAAAGTAAGGCAAGTGGGGCAAGACTAAGATAAATTCAAATTAGGGATGTCGCAAACTTTCCCTTTAACATACTGAGATTTTATCCCTTGACCTCTAATGGAAGGAGTAATAGTTTGTCAGAACATCACCCACCAAAATTGTTCATGCTACATAATTTTTATCTTTCAGTGATTTTCTTGCGTTTGTATGTTTTGCATACGTTATTGTAGCTGCTAATAAAATAGTACGTTTGTCAGGGACTTTTTAGAGTCTAAGTTTTTGTAACAAAAACTGTATAGCCTACGCATACTAGACGTCCGAGAGCTGAAGTTAAGAAAAGTTATGTCATTTATTAAATTTTTAAAAATTTAATTTTAATCCCTAAGAAAAAATTGTTTGTTGTTTTACAAAATTTATAAAAATTCGATCCTAAATTAAAATAATTAATTTTTGTACAACAAAATTATGAATTTATTTTAATCGTAAACTGTGAATGCAAGAGCTTTAATAAAATAATAGTGAAAAACTATAAACTCGTTTTACTCGTAAACTATGCTCCTATTAGGTGCGTAATAGTTTTTATTACAGCTTTGTTCCAAAATGCTTCTTTTTTTATCAGAAGTCAGGGAATAACCCCTACACACGCAATGTCGTGTGCCAGAAGTAGGAAATTAGTTCATGGGGAGAAGGAAAGAGGTCGTGTTTGTGAAAATTTGAAATTTCCTACATTGAAAGTGTCAGGAAAGAGTTTGGGAGTTTATTCCACATACGGATTGTTCTGCCAAAAAAAATAATTTTCCCTGTAATACGTAGTGCAAATCATTAACCAATCAACTGCATGTGCTCTCATCGAGAAAATCGAGTTAAAGACAGACACGCCCAAATGACGGGAACAAGTGCTCAATTTCATTAGAGCACTTACCATTGTAGTAACGATAAAACAGTGATATTTGTATATCGCACATTGCGAGAATTCATAGAGTTGGCTCTCTCCTGTACACGGTCGAGTAACTCAAAAATAGATCTTAAGGCGCCGGCCCTTACATGAGAGTTGTATATTATTTTTGGACGGATATAGGTGGTACATTACGTGATAAGATTTACATCTGCCCCTGGCAGTTAGCCCTAATCAGATGGTGGTCATACCAGTGAAAAGCAACGTCATCCACGCCCTAGGAAGCCGAAGACTAATTCTAGCAACAGGTCTTTCCTAGTTGCAACTTTGATGACTCCAGAGCAGGGCTGCAAACCACCACTCCTTGCTGAAGAGCTGGAGACTATCCAACTCCTGTCCAAAACACATGTCTAGCATATTACTGGATCTGGGATCATTCCACCAGGTAGGTATTATTAAAAGTGAAATGATCCTGGCCACCATATAAAACTGACCTGTCTGTTATGGGGCCGCGAAACGACAACCACCACGATACTCCTGAAGGCCCAACCTCAAGAATCAGTCAGAGAAACAGCTAAATGTCGAAAGAGGCAAATAGCGGAAACTCTGCAGGCTACTGATTCCCGTTGAAATAACGTGGAGTTTCCAGTTAACCCCTGCTGCCTTCAGGGGACTGGGCTCCCTTATACCTTCAGTTGCATAGGTCTAAATAGTCGAGTGTTCTATAAAGAACATAAATGTGCCCCCGGGGGAGGGGGGCATAGGTGGTACAAATAATACAAAACTGAGGCACTTAAAGCCGTCTTTAGAAACCAAAAAATGTGCTTAGTCCATTGAATATCACATTAAAAATTCCATGCCACGAACATCAAAGGCTTCCAATTCCGCAATGATTAAAACACCCATAGTAACAGCTGTAGTATTATTTCCTAACACATATCTATGCATAAGCATGCAACATTGCATCTTGCGGGCATTAAGCTCGACTCTATTCACACGATCCCATTCTGAGATCGTTGCGTATCATTTTCCACCTTTTAGATCCCATTTCTAACTGGTTTGGTCAATTACTAAATAAATACGAATGACAAATATTGCTATCATCTGTGAAAGAGTATAGAGGGTTGAAAGTTTGGCAAAGAAGGCCATTTAGAAAACATAAGAAATAGGATAGAAGAAAGCAAGGAGTCTTGCTGTACCCCTGAATTATTCTTGATCTCATCTGCCTAAATTCCATTTATAACAACTCGTACAGTGCGACTCCTAAGAAATCTCGATATAAATCCAAGTCTATCAAATGACTTGGAAATTTCTAGAGCCATCACCTTACTTTCCCCGAAATGATGTATGGAGTTGCACTATTGTTCCGAAAGGGAAGCCAGCAAGTCACCCGTATAGCATGGATGCCTAATCGTATTTCTATTATTCTTTTGAATATAAAAAATTTGATGTGAAAGCATTTTATTCTTTTTCCAAAAAATCATTGATAAAACTTCCAAAAAAAACCATTATTAAATGTCCTCAGCACTTATCAATCTTAAATTTTCATAGTTTGGAATTTCCTGCTCCACACTTTTCTGTTTTCACGTAACTCTTATGTTTATAATTACGTTGCTGGTAATTACGTTTGCTCTATATATAATCCAATTTAATAGGTTTATCCTTCTAAGCATTTATGTGTCACTCTCCTGTATTCGATTTCCTTTTCGCTCCATTATATTGCGTTTATGGGTAACACCTTTTTAATTTAATTTTAAATTTCATATTATTTTAACAAAATCTAATAAACTTTTAAACGTGAATTTTTCCTTTAAATCAGCATTTTCCATTGAAAACCAAAAATTTCTATAAACTTCATCCAAAAGTTTATTTCATTTTATATTAAAATTATTGCCATAAAAAATCGTCGAAATTTTCAATTTTAACAAAAAACTTTTGCATCATTCAGACACTCGAACTTTTTATACAGTCTCTAGAACTTTTCAAAAGTATAACAACAACAAAAGAAATATAATATTAAATCTGAATCCAATATTACGGAAAATAAATTGGAAGAAAAATAATACAATTTAACTAAACTCCATGGATTTGAAACGTTTTAAAACACTTTACTTTCTACAACTAGTACACATACATATACACAAGAACACACACACACATATATAAACTCTTACAATCTTGTCTAAAAACTCACATTTAAACCGACGCGAACTCATAAATAGCAAGAAAGACAAACATACATTTCACACATTAATAGAAATCTGTAAACGAGAACATGTTTGTTTGAGAATGAGATCGAATTTATACATTTTACAATTTCTCTTATATTCATTCAGTTGGTGTTATTATTGCTGTTGTTGTTGTGTTAGTTGTGTGAGTATTTTTACAATTTTACACGCTGTTATGCAAATTCCTTTACACAGTCCTATTGCTGGTGTGTGCATTAGTAATTTTAGATATTTTATTATGTATTTGTGTGTTTGTGTGTATGTGTGAATGTGCATGTGTTTGCATGGCTGTGTGCAAATTTATTTACTGATGATCCTTAAAGCTGATGCTCCGCCATGTTTTCCATTTATGCGTTGCAACATTTGTGCTCCAGTTTTTCATTAATTTCATGGTTTATTTTTTTACCGTCCCTTTTACCTTTTTTGTTTTTGTGTTTGTATTTCTTGTAAAAAAAGTTTTTGCCTGACTTTAATGATTTTTCTATCACCACTGTAAAACGCAGCTACGATATGCATTTTTTTTATTCTCGTTTTTGGTTTGTAAATTTTATCATTCGAATTCCTAGTTTTCTAACGCTGTTTGTAAGCAACTGCTTGCTGTTTGTTTGTATTTACCCAACTCAACTTAAGAAAGAGCTAAATAAACCAATCACTGGTATTGGAATATTGTCATTGATATTCCCCGTGTGACTTTATATTTTTCTACTCAATTATTTTTTCTTCTCTACAACACGTTTGTTGTTTAAATAAGACAGCAACAACAACAACAACAGAACATCGATTGTTGTTTTGTTCTGCATAATTTCATTTGCTTTATTTTTACAACTTAATGGCATTTGATTTGTTTGAATTTAATTTGCCTGAAGGCCAGCGAGACATTAGAAAATTGTTTAAGGTTAATAGAATATTTAAGCCATCTGGCATAAAAATTACTTTTCCACTAACCAGTCATTGTAATTTATTTAATAGCTGGTTAAGTCAGTTATTTTCAAATACAAAGTGCTTAAAAAACGTCATCACTTTAAATATCACGAGTCCTTTTTTAATCTCAGAAATATCCTCAAGGCTTTTGATTTTTCGTTAAATAAATTACATTTAAATAATTGCCAATAGAGAGAACATTGTTTTCGCAAGTCTATTTAAAATAAATAGTTTGTTAAAAAGGATTTAATTTTACTTTGTGTATGTCGAAAGGAGCTAGTTGAAAAGGAAGCACTAGTCGTCAATTAGCAAATACGGTTTAAAATTCCTAGTGGTCTACCATCACCGCTATCAGGTGATTTTATATAAATAAGTCCGGCTAAGGAGACACTTTTTTATGAAGGGGTTTTCAACAACAAGTTTGTTTTCTAAAATAAAGCAACAAATTTTGATTATGATGATTAAAATTTTTATTGGATTTCGAAGAGAAAAGTTCGACAGTTATGAATGAAAAATGATATCTGGCAAATATCCACCACGACAACGCTGACAGAAAGCGAATCTTTCATGAAAGCTTTTAATCCCTTTTTTGCAAAAAATGGCGATATGTTAATCACATCACGGATTTTGAGTTTTAAGGCTGAAATCGATTTGACTGGCTCCGTATAGACTCTGTTCTTAGCATAGCCCCACAAAAAATCATCTAGTGGTGTTTAATCACACCATTTGGCTGGCCACTAAACTGCAAATTGCTGTGAAATTATGCGATCGGGATATTTGATTTCATTGGCTTTGTCACATTTGGGACTGTCTTGTTGAAATCAGATGTCAGTTTAATCCAGGTCGTCAATAATAGGACAAAATTGAGTTATTACCATCAGCGATAGCGTGACACATTGATTGTTACCGCATTTCCAGCTTTATTTTGGAAAAAAAATTGCCAATCACGCCAGATCAGATCACATAGCACACTATACATTAACACATTCCGCATGCAAATGGTTCTCAATAATTGCTCTAGGATTTTCCGAAGCCCAAATGACAAGTCAAAATGGGCTTCGCTTGAAAAATTATTTTTTCAGAAAAACCAGTTACTTATTCCTGAATGAAATAAGCGAATCTACGGCAATATGAATATATGGTCACCTTCAATTCCTGCACCAATTGAACTGGTAAGGCTTCAAAGCCAAATACTTGCGCAGAATACGCCATTCGGTGGTTTTGGAGGACCTCTATTGTTAAGAACGCCAAGGAGTTTATAAGCTTGGATTTGCTTCTACACTGTAGCTCACGGCTGCGATGTTTTCAGCTAAACAGCCCGATCGAACAAGCACATATTATGTTCGAAGCCGTCGACTCAAATTTAACGATCAAATTTTTAATATCGGTCTCAGATCGACGATTATGTATTCCGAAGATATCACGAATTTTACGAAATATAACTTTAATAGAACCACAATTTTCATAGTTGATTTTAATTATTTTAATGCGATTTTCGTGCAAAATTAAATTCATTGTAACAATTGCCAATGCATCTTCTACGAATATGTCAAAAAATTAAAGTCTAATCTATCATGTTGTTAGTGTTGCCACAATTATAAAACCAACTTCTTGTAGAAAATTCTGATATTTCTTTTACTTTTTTCCACTTAAAAGCGAGCCAATTGATATTAAAACACGATTCGTTAAATATCAAATGCGGTTTATAATTCCCAGTGGTGATGGCAGGCAGGTTTAGGAGTAAAATGAAAGGGAAGCAGAATACTCATTAGAAAACTCTTTACAGCCTTTGTCATAAGTGATCTTATTTAATAACAAAGCTGTTATCAATTAAAATTTTTTTTGAGAACTGTTTTAATTAGTTTCAGTGCAGAGTCTTTAAGCAAGCAGAACTACAGAACCTACATTGGTTGTGCTGGTATATAAATTTTACAATTTTCTTTATAATTTATCCCAATTAATAAGGAATTTAAAAGAACAAATTATTATAGTTCATTTAATGAAACTTTAGTTTAAACAGTAGTAACGTATCGTTACAAAATTAGCACATAAAATAATTGAAATTTATATCCTCAAAGGAAGTGAAAAATTTTGTTCATTGATTTGCCTAAATTTAAAATTATTTTACAAAATTTATTTTACTACAGGTTTGTACACTTGAAGAAATTTTTAAGTAATTTTACTCATGATTCTGTTATGAACATTGAATGCTCTGCACGTTTGATGAAGCAAGTGTCGGTAAATGTAGAAAAACCTTTTGACCTGCTGCATACTGTAGACCGCCTACCCCAAAAATATATCCTAAAGATAAACAAATTATTTCTTCATAAGTAAGGTAACATTAAAATGCAAGGAAGAATATATCGCCATTGTATGAGATTTCGCGATATAACAGTGGAAACTAAATGTAAGCAAGTTTACGGTAACACGTAGACACAGAACAGAAAAAATCCAAGTAAAAGTTTATTTCACAAAAGAAGCAAATCCTTCTTCTACCATATTTCGGCCATAATTAAAATATTAATTTTCTGTTTTTATTGCATTAAAATCATTTCTTCCACTTAAAAATCACGTCTCTTTGAAAATGCTTCATTATTTTTATTTTTATTGTTGTGCAAATAACTTGTGGTGGCAAAGGGTCTCGCAATTCCTTTGTAATCCTGGTTGTATGCGATGTGACAACGTTTTGTTGATATCACATGTTAATCAAGCTCAAAGCATAAAGTTGTGGCATTTAAACGATTTCCATCATATCACGATATCGCTCTCCATTCACAGCTACCGTTATGCCGTTTTCATTTTCAAAGAAGTAAGGTCCAATTATTCCTCCTTACCAAATTGCACATTGACTGTCACTTTTAATGGATACAAAGGTGCCTGTTAAATAATTTGAGAGTTTGAAAATGAAAAAATCGTGGGCGAGCTGTAATATCCATTGGCATATATATACCGGCGTGAATGGTCTTGTGAAAGAAACTCTTATGTTAACCGAATCTTATATGGAAACAAATGCAAATCCTTGTGCAAAATTGTTCTTTGAAGATCCAGCTTCTGAGTACGACGTCGAATTGAGGTTGATGAATTGTTTTGAACACTTTGAACACTTGAGCAGCCATAATATTTTCAGCCGATCTTGCAGTACTTTGTGGTGCATGCTTGGGCCCATCACCTACAGACCCTCTTTCTTCGAAATCATTCACTATATAATAAATAGTGGGTTTTGTTGGCATATTGTTTCTGCTAAAAATTTCAGGTAACTTTCTCATCGCAGTAATCGATGACTAATTTTTATAAAATGTTTTAACGATTAAAACATTTTGGTTTATCAAATATTTTTCCATAATAAATAGGCAACGTATCTAGTTCACAACTGCTAAATATGAACTGTTGCCGCGGGGGCACCCTATTTTTTGGCATATTTTAAAATATTTTAATATATTTTAGTATATTTTAATATATTTTAATATATATTTAATAAATAAAGTTTCATCAAAAGAGGGCAAGAAGAACATTTTAGCGATAGTATTAGAGTAAAAAACAATATATACAATTTGTGTTTGTTTTTTTTATTATTACCTTTCACAAGCTTGTGAGGCCGAGCCTTCTCTGTGACAATGAAGTTACATTTTTTGTTACAAAATTATTATTTTTCACTGTCCATAAATAGAGAATCACTCGGTTGACTCTATAGTTGACTGTATTGAGTCAACCGAGTGAAAAAGTAGCATGCAAGACAAAATAATAATAGAAATATTATCCAAAATCCATTTATTATCCATTTTATTTTTATTACTCGCTTGGACGATATCACTTACCTTTGTAATAAAGGACATTCCTCACCTTACCATCTGACTAATTTGTTAAAAACTCGACTTTATTTATTTATCTCTGTAGCTCCATGTAAGAAACCCTTTTTATCCATTTACACATACATACATATGTTCCGGTATTAAACTTTATATATTAAATTTATTTAAATCCTTTTTAAGTCCTGTTTGTAAACTTTTAGTATTTGTAATTTATTCTCTATTTAAATTTTATATCATCTTGTCACACAATATTTTTAAATTAAAGACGAACGTTTAAACAATTAAATGCATAAAGCAAAATCTATGTTTTAATGTATTGAAGTTAATATTTGTAATAGTGTATGTTCGTTTGTGTATGTATAGAGATTTTTTTACTTTTTTCATATTCTGCTTAGTTGAGTAAATGTGTCAATAGTATTAAACAAAATCGCTTAGTTTATTTTAGTTTATAAAAGAGGATTTAAGACAGGATAAATGCAAATTAGTTGAAAGTTAAAAGAGAAATGGGTATTTGTAATAAATAAATAGGGAAGGATTTAATGGACAATGTTGTGGAAATAGTTTTGTAAATGAGGGATTAAATGTAGGTATTTAATGGTTGAATAGTAAAAAAGAAAATGCTAAACGGATTTTATATTATTGACCGGCTTGTTTTGCAGGAGGTGCTAAAGGGCTGCTTAATTTAATTGAGTAAAATTTTAATGCTTATAGATTTCAAATGTTAAATTGTGTCAGTTCTTTTGTTAGTTCTTCCTAAGGCAAAATCAAGGAAGTTTTATTTTTAGGATCTTTTAATTTGACAAGAATAGACAAGAGATTGAAGCGTTAGTTACTAAAGGCAATAGTAGAATATCCAGAAAATTGCGGAATTTGATACCTCTACACTATGCACATGACAGTGTTGATAATTACAGCCAACAATCTGACATCACTTCAGCCGAAAGAAAGTCTGCGGAATAGACGAGATTTTATTAAAGGCAAATAGCAGTAAAATACCAATAGGATTTTCGATTTTCAAAGTTTTTGTCATTTCATCAACTATTTGACTGTCTCTACTCACCAAAATTCTGCTTCCTGGGGAAGAACACAGTTTGCATTATTAACTTAACGGTAAAGTAGAATTTAATTTCGCATGAAAATCACATTACAATAATTAAAATCCACTATGAAAACGGCGTTTCTGTTAAAGTTTCATTTCGTAAAATTGGTAATATTTTCGGATTATTTCGTTCTTCTGATTATTTCGTTCTTCTGAGACCACTATTAAGAATTTAGTCATTAAATTTTACTCGACAGGCCCGATACAAAATGTGCGAACATCAACTCGACTTCAACCAGATTGTTCAACTAAAAGCTTTAGAGCCGTGAGCCACAGCTTTGAAGCAGATCAATTCCTCGACGTTGCCAACAATTGGGGTTATCCAAAACCACTACATTGCGAATTTTGTTTAAGGATTTGTCTTTGAAACCTTACAAGGTTCAACTGGGGCAGGAATTAAAGCCGTCCCTCCATTCCCATGGCCGTAAATTCGCTCAGTTCATTCAGGAACAACCGACTGGTTTTTTTTAAATTTTTTTTCCGACAAGGCCTATTTTCAGTTGTCAGGTTATTTCAACAAGCAAAATTACCGCATTGGGTTTTCTGAAAATCGTAGATCGATTATTAAGAAATCTTTGCATGCTCAACATGTCACTGTGAGGTGCGGCATGTGATCTAGAGCCATGATTGGGCCTTTTGTGTTTCGTAGATAAAGCTGGAAATGCGGTAAAGGTCAATGGATCACGCTATCAATTTTGAATTATTATTGGTGACGTAGATATTATTGACATGTTGTTTCACCAGGATGGTGCCGCCAGTCACACAGCCCATGAAACGATCACTTTATTGCAAACCAAATTTCCCGATCGCATAATTTCACGACAATGAGTAGTTAATGGCCAGTGGTTTAACACCTCTGGAATTTTTTGTGGGGTTGTGTTAAGGATACAGGACACGGAGCCACTCGAACCGATTTCAGCAGTAAAACTCAAAATTCGTGATATGATTCACGAAATACGACCAACATTTTGCTAAAAAGTGATTAAAAACTTTGATGAAAGAGTCGAAATCTGTGTGCGTGATCATGGTAGCCATTTGCAAGATATCATTTTTCACTCATAATTGCCAAACTTTTCTCTTGGTAATATAATAAAAATTTAAAACATCTTAATTTCAATTTTTTTGTTTTAGAAAACAAACTTCGTGTTGCGAAACCCTTTTTAGATTATCCATTTTAAAATAGTTAATTTAAATTTAGTAAAAAATGTAATACAATGGCAATCCTTGTAATATAAAACTGTTACAAATGTGTCAATGCAAAATTCCGTATGGATAAGTTGCGTTGTATTGAATATATTCTAGACTTTCTAATGATGTTCTGTAACCGATTTCTCCATAACCGATTTCTAAATAACCATTTTATGCAAGGCATAAAATCAATTAAACCAAGCACTATTAAGGGTCATTAGTTGTAGGTTTTTGTATTATAGTAGAGCCCAGAAAGTAATAAAGACTATCGGCTTAGCTGGATCTAGCGCTACGCCAAATAACATAACTTGGCACGTCGTTTCAAAGAGATGTTTTCCGAGTTTGATGGGCTTAAGGTGTAGCTTTAAATAAAATACTTATTCTTAAACAAAATAGGTTTTTGTGTACAGTTTATTGTAACTTTTATTTAGATAGAAACGCCAACACCAGGTAAAGAAAAATAAACAGTGTTAAGCTTAATATATATCTTTAGATTTTTATGTAGTTTTTAAATTTTTTTATGATGCCTAAACTCATTCCTAAAACTGTTTTATTTCAATCCCCATGGTTTTGTCTTTTGCATACATAAATCACAAATAAAATCCTTAACATCACACTGTATGCTAATTTCATTACATATTCACGCTTTAGGCAATATTATCGTATAATCAATATTATTTTCATAACTCATAACACTCATACGCCCTAACGCTTTTAAAAGACAAACGTTGATACTGTTAAATTTTATTATCTAAATTCCCATAAAATTTGTTAAGCATTTGCAATAAAGACCTGCCAATGAAGTTATTGACATTTAAAAGAACAAGACAAGAAAAAAAGCTGCTATAAATCTTAAACGAAAGTGAAAGTTTGAAAAGAAAACCATGTTTGACACAAAGACTCCTTTAACGACAATAAAGAAATACAGATTAAATCGAACACACTAAAATTAGCATACAAATGTAAATTTGTTGCCTTGTTGTTGTTGGTGTTGTTTAAATAGCAAAGTATAAATTATATTCTATAATCAAATCAAATTTTGGTAAAATTATTTCCATTTACTAAACGACATTTGTATTTTCAGGGATAGAACCAAAGTCTGCACTAAAAATAATCATTTTATCTTAACTGCACATAATTTGAGTTTCTGCATATGTAATACAAAATTGCTGTAAAAGGAAAGTAAAAAATTAAACATCAATATAAATGCTATTTTCAATAAAAGTATATTAAATGAATCGTATAAAAATAATAAAAAAAAATATATAAAATTTTTTGCATTTATTGGCCATTTTTTATCAAAAAATGCCAATTTATTTGCAAACAAAAACTAAAAACTTAAAATGTGTCATAAAGTTATGACAGCAAAACAAAGCTGATACAGATCATAACTATTGAATAGTCATCAAAAAACTTAAAGTATATTCGCAAGTGATTTCTTTTCCTTTCTTTTTCTTTTAAAACATTTGGCATTTATCAAAATATTTTTTTACGAGATAATTTCTCTTGAATGAAAAACTAGAAAATATGTGAAAAGTGGAAGGAAATTATTTTACTTTTCTGTTTATTTGTTTTTCTTCTAAATATTTTGAAGTGCTTAAGGACAGTAAATATATTAAAAATTCACCCAGTGATAGTTAAGCTCAGGCATAAAGAAATTTATACCTTTAACTTTCATCTCACAATAATAATCCACAGATCCAACACTAAAACTGACCTTAATATGTGGGTAACAATGATTCGTTTTAATTTCAACAGTTTGTTACCAAAAATATTTTATCGCCCTTTATTTTGTATCCGAATTTTAAACGAAATTATTCTTTATGCATGCAAATTGAATTATTACATTCATAAGCTCCTTTTTTTTTAATAGCATTTTTATGTGCCCCTATATTTCTTCATAATTGTTAACATTGTCGCTTATAAATGATCACATTGTCATAAATTTGTCAATTTTCCCATAAAAAAATTGTAAAGAGTTTGTTTTTAAAACAAGCGAAAGATAATTTTATCATGGAAACTTTAAAGAAATTAAATGCTATAGAATAACAATATAAAAACAATGTTAAGTAATTGTAAAGGTAGTAGAAAAATTAATGCAAATTTAAATGAAAAGCATCACTACCAATTACAGAACTGTGACTTTTATATCATAGCGGTCGGGTGAAAATAATTATGTTGTTACGGATGTGTCTTGCTTAAATTTTAAAATAAAATAATTAAGGAATAAAGCGAACTACTGGGAACGTTGTTTACGAACTGTGTAGAAATTTTATACACGCAAACAACAACAATTTGTTATGCTGTTTAATAACTGTGTGGCATACAAGACAAATACAAATTTCTATTTACTAACTGATTAGAAATTTTATACGCGAAAGACAACAACAAACATGTATGCTGTCTGTGTAGTTTTCTAAGAAACCTTTTCTCCAAAAAACAACAACAAATATTTTCAAATAAATCCCAAGCAGAAACCTTATTAGTATAAAAACAAAAACAAAAATACACACAGACATACGGCGCCTATGCATCAGATAAACAATATACAACGACAAAATGTGATACAAAGGGAGTAGAAGATTCTTAAATTTTCTAGACTTTAAATGGACAAATATAAATAGGGCAGCCTCTGAGTGGATAGCCAATCAGTCAATAAAAATAAACCTCTTGAAGAAAAGACGTGCATCTCAAGTATGTTCTGTAGTGTCAACCTTGTGTAGTTAAAGTAATTAATTGAAAAACTCTAAAAACTGGTGTTATTTATTTTGCAATAAAGAACTCACAACAAAACGTTACAATATGTTTATGTACCTACCTGATAACCAAAATGAGAAGGAGCATTTTGCAGTTGCTGAATGTTTTCAGGAAATGCCGGTATGTGACCGAATTTCTTACCTTAATTATCTGGAAAAATAGAAAAGATTAAATTGATTTTTTATTTAAAGAATTTGTTATTAAATCTCAGACCTAAAAATGGATACGGTCTACTTTCATCCTCTTTAAAGAATATTTGCTGTTTTAATTAAAATTAAAATTGTCGTAGAGGGTCTAGAGGGTTGTAGTGGGCGAGCTGTAACATCCTATTGCCATAAGTACGGCGGCGTAAATCGACTTGTGAAAGAAGCTCTTGTGTCAACTGAATCTAACATGGAAACAAATGCAAATCCTTGTGCAAACTTATTATTCTTTGAAGACCAAGCTCCTGAGCACAAAGTCTTTAGTTTAATTTCGCCATTGGATCATATAGTACGTTTTATAGGAATATTTATGAGACACAGGCCATGACCTTTTTGTATAATTGTTTGTATCTGAATTTGGTTTAATTTTTTGTTATGGTTCAGATAAGGCTATAAGTTTCAACTTCTAGGCAAACACTTCTGATTACCGGCATAAGAGAATTATATTATGTCTTGTTATAACATCTTAGCTGTACAAATAGCATTCAATCTCGACAGATAGCTATTGATTAATATCAAGCTTACGCACTAGTTCGATATTGATATATAAAGAGCTTAATTTTGGACGACCAGTATATTTAGAATCTCTCAGCGATTGTTCCTCCCTGAACTTTTCACTCATCTTGTTGCAGATTAAAAATCTTTTTCGATCTTTTTTTAATAATATTTTCAATATATTCAGTTCAGCAGGTGATGAAATTTTATAATGAAGCTGATAACGGTTTGAAGTAATTCGAAATAAACGGTTTTTTAACAAGAAGTGTGTTTTCTAAAACATTTGATTAAGCTGATTAAAACCTTTATTGTATTACGGAGAGATAAGTTCGACAGTTATGAACTTTTCATTCATTCATGACCACCAGGAGCACACTGACAGATGTTGATTCTTTAATCAAAATTTTAATCACTTTTTGGCAAAATGGTGGCCTAAATTTTGAGTTTTAAAACCGAAATCGATTCAATGGGCTCCGTATAAACGCTGTCCTTAACATAACTCCACAAGACATAATCCAGTAGTGTTAAATCACACGATCTGGCTGGCCACTTAACTGATAATAGACGTGAAATTATGCGATCGGAAAATTTGATTTGCAATAAATTGATAATTTCATTGGCTGTTTGACATGTTGCACCGTCCTGTTGAAACCACCAGTCAATGATATCTACGTCTTCAATTTTAGGCCAAAATTGAGTTGTTAGCATCTCCCGATAGCGTGATCCATTGACCGTTACCACATTTCCAGCCTCATCTTCCAGTCACACCTCCAGACCACATAGCGCACCAAACAATGACATGTTGAGCAAGCAAAGGCTTCTCAGTAATTGCTCTAGGATATTTGGAAGCCCAAGTGCAACAATTTTACTTGCTGACATACCCTAACAAGTGAAAACGAGCTTCGTCTGAAAAAATCATTTTTTCAGAAAAACCAGCTGGTTGTTCGCGAATGAATGAGCGAATCTACGGCAATGTGAATAGTCAGTCGGCTTCAATTCCTATACCAACTTCACCTGTAGTTGTCTTTGATAAGCGCAATGGTTGAGAACGTCGAGGAATTGGTTCTCGACTACGATAATTTCAGTTGAACAAACCGGTCGAACACGCGTTGGTGTTTGCACATTTTGTATCGATCCTGTCGATCCAAATTTAACAACCAAATTCTTAATAGCGGTCTCAGAAGGACGACTATGTTATCCAAACACTTACTTTCGCATAAAGTTTTTATACTTTGCAATCATAACTGGACGAATAAAAGCTCGCAATCTTTTTTATTTATAATAGTTTATTTTTGTGGAAGCGGAATCCATGAACCCGACCAACCATGTCAATTTTGCTTATTAAAGTTGCTACTACTAAGACATTGTAGTGTGAGTGATCAATTAGTGTGAACATCACATAAGCACTGTAATAAAACACACCGGCATTAATATTAATAAGGAGTTCAGGTAACATTTTCCACATGCAGTTGAAGTTAACAACAGCCAAGTGTTCAGCCAAATAGGGCAACCACCAGCATAATTCATGTTGAACACAAAATATTTATATTAAATGGTTATAATTTTTTAATAAATTTATTACAATAACAACAAAATGAATTAGATCATATTTCCATATGGTTTCCATAGAATTAAGGCTTCATATAAAAAAAACAATAAAAATAAAAAATTAAGTATGATATGGAAAAACACAGCCAAACTTTATATAACTAGAACAATTGTCAAAGAACAAATAATAAAATAACGAAAAGTCTTAGGAGCTCCAATTGCAGAGCTCTAAGAAAGAATTTAAAATAAAATGTATTTTAATTAAAATTTAATAAATGATAGCAACATTTCACTTTAAAATTGTTATTCTAAGATACTAAGTAAAATTATTTATGATGGTTATCTCTAATACAAACGTGACCACCGTGAGCAATGAATGTAATTTTTTTAGCAATCACATCGTGAGCCAAAATGTTTTATGCAAGACTTAAATTACCAAGCCCTCACTGTAAAAGCTATGAAAAGTTGAAATATTTTGTTAATTTTGAAATACCTTTAATAGATATAAAAGGAATTTCAGTGCTTAAGCTTGCGCACCTTTAACTTTTATTTGCTTTTCCTTTCATTTCTTTGCTTTTACACGAATTGCACGATATTATTAATAAATGAAAAGTGTATATTTGGTTTAATAGTGTAAATACAAGTTGTAAATTTGCACTACTAAAATTATACTTTATGGCATTTTTGTCTGCAACTGCAGGAAATACAGTGGTTTTTTATTCTTTACAAAAGAATTTCGAGTATACTAATTTCATATTTTTTTTTTATTAATAAATTTTAATTATATTAAAAAGTCTGCTCGTACATCCTCAGCATGCGCCTTCTATCAAAATCAACAACACCAGCTTATATATATAGACAAGTTTTTAAGGCGGTCAAACACTTTATTAATCTGAACTCGAATTTTCTATAGACTGATGCCTTCAAAACGCAAAATTTTACAACGTTTGCAGTTGTTCAACAAGATAAAACAATCAACTGTGGCCACAATGATATCCACACTTCCGGGTGTCCGACGGGAGGATATACTACTTTGTTTGTTTGTTCGTAATAGTCTTTTATTGATAAATGTTTTATTTAATGTCTGCAATTATGTATGGAATATAATATGAGATAAATGTCCGCCTATGTAAGCCTCCCAAATGCGAACCCTTTTAAGCACATGTTTCATTACATTCTCACGTATTTCATAATTGCATCACGAATATTTTCTTTGAGTTGCTCAAACGTTTTTAGTTTGTTTGCATAAACCTTGCTTTTCAGATATCTCCACAAAAAGAAGTCCGGGATAGTGAAACTAGACGACTGTAGAGGCCAATCAGCATCAACATTTCTTGTATTAACTTGTTGCGGAAAGAAGTCTCGCAGTAATATCATTGTAATCCTGGCTATATGAGATGTGGCACTGTCTAGTTGGTACCACATGTTAATCAAGCCCAAAGCATAAAGTTGTGAGATTAAAAAGTTTTCAATCATAACACGACATCGCTCTCCATTCACAGTTACCATTTTCACTTGCAAAGAAATAAGGTCCAATAATTCCTCTTGTCTAAATTGCACATCAGATCGACATTTTTATTGGATGCAAAGGTGACTGTTGGATAAGTTGAGGGTTTCCCATTCCCCAGAACTGACTATTCTGTTTATTCACATATCCATTTAAATGAAAATGTGCCTCGTCACTTTTTATAGTTTTTTCATGAAAATCGGGGTTGCCATGGACGAGATGTAAAATACTATTGGCATTAGTACGATGGCGTAAATGGTCTTGTGGAGGAAGCTCTTGTGTCAACTGAATCTAATATGCAAAGAAATGCAAATCCTTGTGCAAAATTGTTAATCTTTGCAGACCAAGCTCCTGATCACGGCTTCGATTTGAGGTTGGTTGTTAGATTGTTTTAAACACTTTCTTGAGCAGCAGTAGTGTTTTCATCAGATCTTGCATTCAACCGATCTTGCAGTACGTTGTTATCCATGCCTACCTCAGACCCTCTTTCTTCGAAATCATTATCTACACGATAAATAGTGCGTTTTGTTGGCATGTTGTTTCTCCCAAAAATTTCACGTAACTTTCTCATCGTCACAGTAATCGATGATTGATTTTGATAAAATACGTTGGTTTATCGAATATTTTTTCATAATAAATTTACCATGTGTCTACTACAAGATTAATGTTTACCTAATGACGGCAAATAGTCTTCACCTTCACGGTGAATGCCCTCTATTAAACCAGGAATTAAATGTCCTTTTGCAGGAGAATATGATCAGCAAGACGATTATAGGCTCGAAATATCTTCTTGTCCTCTGTATATAATAGAACGTTTGATTTTTGGCATTTATGTAATGGCATTGAGTATATAATTAATAAACAAGGAAAATGATAAAGGTACCAGAAGACTTGCCTATGGCACACCAGATGAAACAAAAATATCTTTGAAACGAACGTTTTGAGTTCTGTTTGACTGATATGAATTAATTCACTTAAGTTAATTATCAAACGACTTATTAAGGTCAATGTAAATAACATCAGTTTTTTTTCGTGTAACAAATCCCCAATTCCAAAAGATTAGTAACAGTTAAACAAGCCCTTCTAAAAGCCTGCTGAGCAGAAACCAAAATAAAAAATACTTGATGGGAAAGATGATCAGTAACAATTTAGTTTAGTTAAACTTAGCAATACCTCTGGAGTTGGCAACATTATTCCTACAAGCAGATTTAAATAATGGAATAATAGGAGAAGCCTTCTATATTTTAGGAAAATAACCAAGTGTCAATGATATGTTGAAGATGATTGTAGGAGGTTTTGCCAGTGCCATAGCACATTTTTTAAGAATGCAACTCGGAAGTTTACGCTTTTTTAAAAAACTCAAAACTGTTGATTCGTCATTAATGGGATTGATATACCCCGATATGGCACCTCTGATAGTTGATAAGAGCTGAATTCTTCAAAATTTTTATCAGAATAGATGGTAGAAAAGAAGTCTGCAAACAAAAGACTTATTGTCAGATTTAAAGTTTTTATACTTTATAACAGAGGGAAATGTAATTAATATTTGATGGGGAGCTAAAAAGCTCTTGGATTCAATTTAAAATTATTTGGAATTTTATTTAAGTAAGCACGATTGATTAATCGAATTATCTTGCCCACAACTAACAGAATACTTGATGTAGTCAATAAACATATCTATAAGTTTTTTATAACTTGTTTTTCTTATTTTCAACTTCATATAAAGGATCCGCTAAATAACTTTTGTTTTTGTTTTAAATGCTATAAACAAAACTACTGAATATTGAAAAATAGTTTCATTCAAATTCTGCCTCGGCTGACCATGCAGTAGCCTACATCATGGGCCTAATTTTTAAGCACATTATCGATTGTGTGCATCTGTATTTCACCAATGGCACACTTTCTGCCACTGCAGCAATATTCTCGGGTGTACGCACTGCTTTTGACTTTTCACGCTTTGGTTTATCGATGAGGATGCCAGTTTGTTTCACTTTTTTCAGAAGATAACGAACACACAGAGCTGACGGTGCTTCTCTTCTTCCAAAATCCGTATGCAATCTTCGCACATATTCTGCAACAACATTACCATGATTTTCAAAGTATATCGCAATATTTCCCAGCATTGTTCAAGTGTATGCACAACCATATTCATTCAGCGAAAGGATAAAACTAATTATCTGTCAAATCAAACATGAGCTAAGTGTTACCATTCACGAAATAAGCACTAGTTGGAAAAAAAAACGTTAGAAGACGGACCTTACTAATTATTTAAATCAATATGTGTTTTAGTGTTATTCGACTTTTTAATTTCTTACTTTATTATTATACAAGCGAATAAGAACACAAATGCATTCATTGTAGATATAAATAATTCCTGAAAATCGTTTATCTTTTCGAGATAATAGCCTTTACAAATAAAAGCTCTTTATACTTTAACATTTTTCTTTTAAAATGAAACCTAATGTATCACTGTTTTGTCTGTTCCAAAATTCTTAAATACGTTTACAACAAACAACAATAACTTTATACCTCTATTTAAATATTTATAACAAACAATATTTTTTATATCTAAACTTAGTCTTAAATAAATATAACAAGTGAAATTTTCTACCTTCAGGCTTTACTCTACCACAATCACTCCCAGTTATTTTTCATCACTTACATTTGACAGGAGACGTCTTTCATTGTCATACGCCATTAAATTTATATTTATGCTCAATAATATAATTCTTCTTGTATTTAATAGGTGGTTATAATTTAACACAATTTCGTTACTCTAGTTGTATAGAGCAAAAATAAAATGGCACAAAACACACACACATACATCCTCAAAAAAATGACGAAAAATACAAAAACAAAAAACAACACAACAAAATGTTGCAAATAAGTTGAAAATTTCTTTAAGTGGCAAAATGTTAAAGCATGATTTTTGTTTTATTTTTGTTGCTTCTTTTTGTTAAGAGTCTTAATCTTGTTTAATAATAAATAAAGACTTCAGAAAATAAAATTATGACAGTCAGACACGATTAAAAGGATGATGGCCTGTTAGTAAGTTGTAACTGAGGGAATAATTTCATTAAATTATTAATACTTTTCTTAATGTTAATTAAGATGTTATAATTATAATTATACATAAATACTAATGATATGGAAATTTAAAACTGTTAAGATGTTATAATTATATTTAAATAGCAATAATATGGAAATTTAAAACAGAATTAAATTTGGAGTGATTTAGTTAACGAAGACAGGAATATTGAAATAATTTTATACTGTTCCATTATCAAATTTTAGCACAGTTGATCAAAAGACATTCTTTTATTTTTATTTACCCTTGCTTTTGCCAAATGAAAGCCTTTAACCCTCTTTTATAATGCAGCATTTTTATTAGCTTGTTGCTATCAGCAATAAAATTTCTTTTATTTACTTTGCGCAGCCAACACTCTAATGCCTTAATGCCGACAAAATCAAATCTTGCATGAATTTATTTTAACACGTTATTATTTTTATTAACAATAACAGTTTAAATTCATTTTCGTATCATTAATTTTATACAAAAACTATTTCTCACATTAAATCTTATAATGATTTTTAACATTGTTATCACAGCACCCTATTGCAATTATATATTTGCTTTAAAAATTTCTTATATTTCTAATTAATTAACTAATTTTCAATGTATTATACATCATTTCTATCACTTATTTTATTTTTCTGTCTGTCTATCACTTTTGTATAACTTTGTTTTTCTCCTTGGAAATTTTGTCTTAACTTTAATTTCAGTTTAATTCAAAACACAAATTTTGTAGTTCCAATTATTTCTTGTCTCACATATAAGGGTTTTTCCTTTTGCTTTTTTTGGTTGTATGTGTGTGAACACGAGTGGCTTTAGACATGAACTATTATTAGTTTTAATTAAAAGTTTAGTGAACTTTTGAAATAATCTTTAAATAAAACAAGTAATGATAAAGATTAATAAAGATTTCTAAAGAGAGAAAAAGTAAACCATTGTTAATGAGCAAATTTTATAAACATCAAGTTAATGTAAAAATGCATTAAAAGAATTCAATAAACCAAATATTTAAAAACAAGAATTTTATTTTACTTTATATAAAGTAAAGGACTATTTTAAATTCCCTACAAGTGAAAATAATGTTATTAAAATTTTATTAAAAATAGTAAAAGATTAAATTTATTATTATTAAACATTTTTTTATCTTTGAAGAAAAAAATTTCAAATAATAAATTTTTTACTGTCTTGACAAATGCATAATTTTCAACTGCTTAATTTTTCTCTAGCGTAAAATAAAATTTAAAAATTTTAGATTATAATACTAGTATTTTGAAAAAATTATTTTTCTTAAAAATTCTGTTAAAACTCTTATAAATAATGATATCTATATCCTTAAAATATCGTTATCATTATATTGTTTTCCTAAAAATTTCCCAATTGTATAAATTCCCTAGTGAACCCATTCATTATTTTATTTGTTCTGTAGAATATTTGATTTAAATAGTTTAATTTCCTAAAAAAAATTTTTATCGTATATGTCTCTATCGAAAATTTATATGTAGAATTTATTTTGTGTCGGAAATTTTTTATAAAATTTTTTAATTGTAAATTTTTCTATTCTTATCGTAAATAATTCTACAGAAAATCTTCTAATCATAAATATTTCCCCGGAAAATTTTCTCATCGTTAATATTTTCACGCAAAATTTTCTTATCGTAAATCTTCCTACAATAAATATCGCAAATCTTTCTTAATCGCAAATCTTTCTTTATAAAGTTTTTTTAACGGTATATTTTTCTTTGGCACATTTTTTTAATCGCAAATTTTTCTACCAAATATTTCTGTAATCGTGAAATTTTCCTGCAGAAAATTTTATTGATCGTAAGTTTTTCTATTGAAAATTATATTTTAATTATGAATTTTTTTAATATAGAAAATTATTTTAATTGTAAATTTTTCCATAGAATAACTTTTTGATTGAAAATTTCTTTAACGTAAAATTTTCTACTAAAAATTTCTTTATCCAAAATTTTTCTATACAAAATTCCTTTATCCTAAATATACCTATACAAAATTAGTTTACCCAACATTTTTCTATACAAAATTTCTTTATCTTAAAATTTTCAATAGAAAATTTGTTTATTCTAAATTGTTCAATAGAAAAATTCATTATCCTAACTTTTTCTATAGAAAAATTCTTTATTCTAAATTTTTCTATGCAAAATTTCTATATACCAAATTGTTCTATCTTTATCCTTGATTTTTCTATCGAAAAATTCTTTATCCTAAATTTTTCTATAGCAAAATTCTTTATCTTAAATTTTCTATAGCAAAATTCTTTATCCGAAATTATTCTACTATATATTCTATAGCAAAATTCTTAATCCTAAATTTTGCTATACAAAATTTCTTTATCTTAAATCTTTCAATACAAAATTTGTTTACCCTAGATTGTTCAATAGAAAAATTATCCTAATTTTTTCTATAGAAAAATTCGTTATCTTAAATTTTTCAATAAAAAAATTCGTTATCTTAAATTTTTCAATAGAAAAATTCGTTTTTTTAAATTTTTCAATAGAAAAATTCGTTTTCTTAAATTTTTCAATAGAAAAATTCGTTATCTTGAATTTTTCAATAAAGAAATTGTTTATCGTAAATAATTCTCTACAAAATTTGTTTATTCTAAATTGTTTAATAGAAAAATTCTTTATCCTTAAAAATTCTATCGAAAAATTCTTTATCCTAAAATTTTCTATCGAAAATTTTTTTCTATAGTAAAATTCTATATCCAAATTCTTCTACACCAAAATTCTTTATCCTTAATTTTCCTTTGGCAAAATTCTTTATCTTAAATTTTTTCTATACAAAAGCTCTTTATCTTAAATCTTTCAATAGAAAATTTGTTTATCCTAAATTGCTTAAAAGAAACATTCTTTATCCTTAATTTTTCTATAGAAAAGTTCTCTATCCTAAAGTGTTCTATAGAAAAGCTCTTTATCGTAAAGTTTTCTATAGAAAAGTTCTTTATCCTAAAGTTTTCTATAGAAAAGTTCTTTATCCTAAAGTCTTCTATAGAAAATTTCTTTATCCTAAATTTTTCAATTAAAAAATCCTTTATCCCAAAAACTTCTATCGAAAAATTTTTAAAATTTGCTTACACGTAATTTTTCTATATAAAATTCCTTTATAATTAATTTCTCTATAGAAAATTCCTTTGTGCTTAATTTCTCTATAAAAAATTCTTTTATCTTTAATTTTTCTATAAAAACTTTTTACGTTAATTTTTCTATAGAAAACTTTTTACGTACGTTTTTCTATATAAAATATTTTACGTACGTTTTTCTGTAGAAAACTTTTTACGTTAATTTTTCTATAAAAACCTTTTTACCGTATTTTTTCTATAGAAAACTTTTTACGTTAGTTTTTCTATAGAAAACTTTTTACGTTAGTTTTTCTATAGAAAACTTTTTACGTTAGTTTTTCTATAGAAAACTTTTTACATTCGTTTTTCTATAGAAAACTTTTTATGTTCGTTTTTCTATAGAAAACTTTTTACGTTCGTTTTTCTATAGAAAACCTTTTACGTTAGTTTTTCTATAGAAAACTTTTTACGTAAGTTTTTCCATAGAAAATGTTTTACGTACGTTTTTCTGTAGAAAACATTTTACATACGTTTTTCTATAGAAAACATTTTACGTGTGTTTTTCTATAGAAAACGTTTTACGTGTGTTTTTCTATAGAAAACATTTTACGTATGTTTTTCTATACAAAAGTTTTTACGTTCGTTTTCCTGTAGAATACTTTTTACGTACGTTATTACAGAAAACTTTTTAGGTAAGTTATCTATTGAATATTTTTCTATAGAAACATTTTTGTGTAAAGATATTTAGAATTTTAGATTTTCTTGTAAAGTTTTTTAAGCCGTAAATTTATTTTAGAAAAATTTTTAAGTCTTCAACTTTTAAATCAATTACTCTATAAAAATTTTTTAATTCAATTTCACTCAAGAAGCATAAAAAAATATTATCACATATTTACAGAATACCCTGGAGCCATGTTTTTTATTAAATAAGTTTATATGATTATATTCTTGCATGAAACTGTCTTCAGTCTTATTCATTTACCTGGTATGTGAGTGAGTACTTAAACTTTGTATTGCCTAGTTATCTTTAGTAAAATCTTAATAAAGCCTTGAACATGAATGCAAATGAAAATACGTAAGCCAACAAAAATATCATGATAATGTTTTACAAAAGAAACTTAAAATTTTCGTTTCAGATAAATGAAAAGATTACCACCAATGCAAAGTATTTTACATTCTGTTGAAATTTCGCATTTAACTTAAGTAAAAGTTTAAGAAATAAAACAGTAACGACATATGAGAAGATAAGTTTGGGAAATGTTACTAGATCTTTGAGTATTTTTAAAGATTTTTAATGAATATTTTATTAAGTTATTAAATGCTTATTGCGTAGCTATTATAAACACTTTTAATTTTGCAAAATAGCTTAAAACTTAACAAGTTTATTACAGGTGTATTTAGACTGCAAGGCTTATGATTTGATTTTGTAAAAGCAAAAGTAGAATTAAATTAGCTCCGTACCTAAAAAATTAAATCATGTACAAAAATGTTCTAATTTAACATTACCCCATATTGTTGTTGTTGTTATTATGATTCAGTGTGCTTAGCTGTGTATTTTATTTTTGTTCTGTATTAGTTGTTTTTGTTTTCTATTGCTTAGCTCATTTCTTGGAATTTCTTAAAAGCATGTTGTTGTCATCTGGTGTGTATAAGTTTTCTTAACTACGCAGTTTGTAAAATACACAATAGGTTATTTCGTTTACATTTTTTGAAAACTTAAACAAAACATCTTCGTAACAACATGATATAAAGTTAAATACTTCTTATTTATAGTAAAACAATTGCAAGTTTAATAAATTGTTTCACACTCTGTAAAACTGTTCACATTAAAATATACCACTCGTCTGATGAAAATCTTAATTTTTTCCAAAGGGGCTTAAAAAATAAAATCTATATTCCCCTTGTCAAATTTCTATCCGTATTTTCTCTTGATTTTGAAAAATTTTCTCTTCCACTCGGTACATTTTTATTTTTCACTCTTTAATTTCCCTTATATGGCAAAAATAAATTGTAGTGCACCTCACACAATTCTACAATGCATGTACGGAACTAATAAGTAATAATAAATAACAACACATTGTTCTATGCATGGTGTAATACTGATTAAACAAAAACTGAGTGCAATTCAAAATGTGACAAATTGTGGTTGGTAAAGTAGAATGTCAATATGATTCCTTTGATACCAAATAAAACAAATACGAGAGCTTCCATTTATATATCTGGCCTGGTAACACTGACTGTTGCTAGGCACCAGCTGATGTTTCCAATGCAACCTTCACATTGTTAAACATAACCTCAACCAAAACATTTTGTCATTTTATTGTTGTTAGTGTTAGTGATATCAGGTTGAAAAAGTAATCTTAGGTGAAAATGGAATTACTCCTAAACATTTTCGTGCAATAATTTTTCATAACTTTCGACGTGGCCTGACACGACAACAGTGCACAGATGAACTTCTTACAGCACCATTAAAAACTGGTATAACGAATTCAATCGTGGCCGACAATCACTCCAGGACGAATCTCGTGAAGGTCATCCAAAGGATGCTCGTGTTGATTGGTGCAAGAAAATGTTGCAGAAATTCGCTCAAGGTGCATCAAAAGCAGTTTATAATATCTGCACAGGTGACAAATCATGGATATTCTCATATGATCCTGAAACAAAACAGCAATCCACCGTATGGGTCTTTCAAGACGAGCGAAATCCCACCAAAGTTGTTCGTGGAAGAAGCACATCAAAGCAAATGGTTGAATGTTTCTTCGGCATTACCGGTCATGTGGCGACTGTGCCATTAGACCAACGTAATTCGGCATAGTATACTAATATTTGTTTGCCAGAAGTCTTTGAGAAACTTCGCGAAAATTCAAAGAAAAGACGCATCATTCTGCATCATGACAATGCGAGCTGCCACCGATCGGCTGAAACAACGAAGTTTTTGACAGGGCAAAACATTAAATTGATGGGACATCCGCCATACAGCCCTGACTTGGCACCTAATGACTTCTTTTTGTTTCCGAACATCAGGAAAAAACTACGTGGACAACGGTTTCCTACACCTGAAGAAGCAGTTTCTGCATTCAAAACCCATGTTTTAGAAGTACCTAAATCGGAGTGGAAAAAGTGCTTTGAAAATTGGTTCCAACGCATGCAAGAGTGTATAAATCTTCATGGAGAATATTTTGAAAAACAATAAAATAGATTTTGTCTTCAAATGCTTGTGTTTTCATCCTTAGGCCACAAATATAAATAGCCGCCCTCTTACTACACTAATAATAAGCTAGAATAAATTAGAGAGGATAAGATTAGTTCAGGTTTTTCAACAAGAACTTTGTTTTTCAATTGTGCCAATACCAATATGATAGTTTTGACATTTAGTTTTTTGACATATTCGTATTAGATGCATTAGAAATTTTTACAATTAATTCAATTGTGCACTAAAATGGTATTAAAATAATTCAAATCCACTATGAAAAAGATGGTTCTGTTAAAGTTACATTTCGTAAAATTCGTAATAATTTTGGACAACATTCGTCTTCCTCCTCAGACGAATTTGAACATTAAATTGGGTCGACAGGCTCGATACAAAACCTGTGTACACCAATGCGTGCCTGACTGGGTCGATCAACTGAAAATATGGCAGTCGTTAGCCATAGTGTTCAAGCAGATCCAAATTTGTCAATTCCTCAACGTTCTCAACAATTGGGGTTATCCAAAACGACCACATGGCGAATTTTGCGTAAGGATATGACTTTGAAGCCTTACAAGGTTCAATTGTTGCGGAAATTTGCTCAGCTCACTGAGGAACAACCGGCTGGTTTTTCTGAGTAAAAATTATTTTTTCAGACGAAGCTCTTGTCTTGGTATGGCAACAAGCAAAATTGTCGCATTTGGGCTTTTAAAAATCCTAGAGCGATTATTAAGAAGCCATTGCATGCTTAACGTGTCACTGTATGGTGCATGGAAATATAAGCATATGGAAATGAGAAGATGCTACCAATTTAATTTTAGCCTGTTATTGACGACGTGAATATCACTGACATGTGATTTCAACAAGACGGTACCACATGTCAAACAGCCAATGAAACGATCAATTTATAGCAAACCAAATTTCCCGATCGCATAATTTCACGACAATCAGCAGCTAAGGGGCCAGTCACAGCGAGTGATTTAATACCACTGGACTATTTTTGTGGGGCTATGTTTAGGGCAGAGTCTATATGGAGCCAATCGAATCGATTTAAGGCTTAAAACTAAAAGTCCGTGAAGTAATTAACGAAAAAGGACCGCAATTTTGCCAAAAAGTGTTTAGAAACTTTGATGAAAGATTCGACTGCAGGTGGACATTTAGACATTGCCAGATATCATTTTTCGATCATAATATTCTCTTCGTAATAAAATAAAAAGTTGAATCATCTTATTTTAAATCGTTTGCTTTATTTTGTATTAGAAAACAAACTTCTTGTTTTAAAACTCTATTTATAAACATAAAGCCTTTCGATTTCAAACTGAAATCGGCAACAACTGGTTTGTTTAATATCGTTAGTCCTTATTTTTGCAGTTCTTTTAAACGCCTTGTTGATTAGCTGGAGCCCTTCAGCAATTTGGGCTATAGGGAAAATGCTTTTGCACTAAACGTTACACCACAATTCGTACATTTTACACTAAACACTACTAAATAACGGATCTAATTACATGTGAGACAATGTAAAACAGCCTCAACTAGTTGTTAAAGTCATATTGCAATTAATGTTAATCACACGTGCTGCATAACAAGTTCTAAATTTTCATTTAAAGTGCTTAATTAAATATTCTTCTTATAAAAATTACTCTTATCTCTTGGTTTTTGGCAGTCTTACTTTCTTATATTTTGCAGTTTATTCACTCAAATATTAACCTCAATCTCTTTTGCTTACATTAATACACTTTCGATATTTTTTGAGGTTTTTCTTAAAGCATGCTCCACTTAGAATATATAAATATATTTATTTGTAATTTAAATAAAAAGAAAACCAGTCATTAGTTCCAAATGATGCTTGAAAGTGTAGTGTACACATCTCTATATCGATGCATAAATGGATGCAATGCTTTAGTGTTCAAGACTTGACAATTTCTAAAATGAATTTTTTGTGTTTCTTGTTCTATTTTATTGAGAACATTGTACTCAAGCAGCAAAACAAAATCATAAAAAAGGATTGAAATTGAAATAGAAATAGAAAAATAAGAAAAACCCTTCAGAAAACAAAAAATAAACAAAAAACAAATTGTCAACACAGTAAACAACAAACATACAAACCACTTTAGATATCAGTAAATTAAAGAACAAGTTATTTTTTATGATCATATGAAAAAATACTTATTAAACAAAAGATAACTTTAATAATTCATTCAAAACAATTTGCTATAATAATTATTTAGTGCTGAAATCAATTGTGTTAATTTTTAAAAGTTTTTCGCTGGAATAAATTAAAAGAACAGAAAAACTTTTTGTTACTCTCTGCCTTTTAAGCATATTTTAAGTGAAAATGTTTTAACCTATCCTTCAGTTTTATTTGTTAGCAAGCAAAACAAAAGCATAAAAACAAAAACAAAAACAAAATCTCGTAGCTACAGATTATATAATTCAGGCGTGAAATATCCATCATTTATCAAACCGCAGTTTATTGTCAATTTCATTCTGCTTTCTTTCAATCTTCTTGCTTTCATTTGCTTGTTGAAAACTAAACTTTAACCATCCATTTAGTGTCAATTACAGCAAGTTTAATGAAATAAGGAAAAAGTACTACCAATACTGGGATAATTAAGGAGAAGCACAGACTGTTCGCAAAAACGTAAACTTTTTAGTGTTTTTTTTTTTAGTTGAATTTTTTAAGGGAAAGATGGATCTTTGGTTTAGGAAGGTACCTGTAGTTAGCAGAATATAAGATATCACGGGCAGACTATTAAAAAACCGCCCAGTGATGTGAAAAAGTTTTATTTTGGAAATAAATGGCTAGCTCATGAACCACTTAATATATCCTATTGAGGCCAAGCAGAGGTATTTTTGAATCAAGTTATGCACCTCGGGTGCTCTAGAATAAAAAGGTGCTTCTGGATATGCCTCTAAAGTTGGGAAATGTCATAAAAAGTTTATTTATTTTTTAATTATTAAATGTGTTTGCATTTAAGTAGACCTTCATATATGCTCTTTACACAAGTAGATGGTATTAGGGGGAAGCTTATGACTTCTAGATTATCATTTTTTTCGCGTCCCATTTTTCAGATGTAATTTACATTTAAAACTGTAAATTTTACATTAAACTGGTTGTGTGGTTGTTTGAAAAATAAAATACAGAATTTGAATTTTCACAAAATCTAAACAGTTAAGAGCGAACTTAATCAAATAGTAAAATAAAATTAAAATTTTTATATTTTAACACACAATATCTTTAAACGGGAAACAAATAATGCAACAAATTTTTGTTTTTTTTTTTCTATATAAAACTGGTCACCCTGGCTTAGTCAACTATAGGGCTTTCAAATCCTTTTCTTTAATAATTTTTTTACCTTTTTTCAATCAATGCTTTGCACTCATAAATTTTATTTCGAAACTGGCTATGTTTTGATAGGGCTGCAAGATGAACTGTTACAATTGTTTACCCACTTTTTCTTTTATTCCCATTTTCTATAGGTTATCTTTAAGATAGTCTGAAAAAATTTACTAGTACCGAAGTAAGTTTCACCTATATAAGCAAAAGAAAAACATAGCACCATTTTGTATAAAATCCTAAAAAAACGTACCTTTTAAATTTTCCCAATTCTCTTTTTAACGCAACATGTTATCGGAACCAAACTTAGTACTCTATTATTATAAATTTTATCAAGACTACAGGCAGTATCTTAAAATAATAATTCGAACATAAATCGGATCGGTCAAACTTTTTCAATCCACTGTGCAACGTGACGATTTGCTCTTGTTTTATAAGAGAGCTATTTCTAATTTTAAACAAAATTTACGAGAATATTTTAAAACATGACTTTTTCTAAAAAGAAGTCTTTTGATTAAAAATAGGAAATTGTGTAAACATGGTATAGAAACATTTTATAAAAAAGTGGTAAAATTTTAGTGTCAAAAGTACTTTTTGTTTAAAAATACTATCAAAAAATAATTCAAAGGTATTTATTTTTAAAAACGGAATAGGATGTCCATAAAAAACTGGCTTTAAAAAAATTATCTTCATTTTGGAGTAGGTATTGCGCGAAAACATTTTTTATAATAAAAAAATATTTGTAATAAAACTGCGTTACACATTAAGTACTTAAGGGGAATATTTTTCAAATAACAGATAATTTGGTGGAATTATTTTTTCAGAAGTTTAGAAAAGAAATGAAGAAATAAAGATTTTTTTGGAAAATTTTTCAAATGTGTTAAAATCAATTCTCGGGATTTTAATAATTTTTGGGGAAAAAACTTTTTAATTTTGTGGAATTATTTTTTCAGAATAGACTTTTTGTCAAAAATGAAAATACAGGCATTTTAGAATAGAAGTAAAGAAAATGTTGAATAATCGATTCCCGAAATTTCAATGTTGTAAAAATAAAATCCGTAAAAGTAAAAAAAAAACATTTTCAATTTGCGTAGAAAAAATTTTTTGGCAAAAAAAAAAATAAAAAAAGGTCAAATAACTATAATTATTATTTAGAAAAAATTATTTACTCTCAGATTTTGTCAGTATAAAAAGGAAAATAATACATATTTTGTTAAAAAAAATATCGCCTGTGTAAACTCTGTATGTAAAAAATTTTATGTAGAAAATATAAATTGGATTTATGAAATAAACTCGTAGTAATATAGTAATAGATATTCGGCTAAAAGGATGTATACCATCCTTGTATATTTACTTTAATATCTATGTTTGTTGATTTAATTAAAATTCTCTTAGAATCAGTTTGGCTTTGGATGTAAGACTCTTAGGTTTTTCTATAAAATATTGGGTAAAGTTCACTGATGAGCTACTTGAGCAATAGTGAAATTGTAATATGAATATGCTCTCCCCCCGCAATAATACATTTCTAATATTAATAAATAATAAATGTTTTATGAGAATATCATAAAATGTTTATTTTTTAATAAATATTTTTGTAATAAATATTTTGTGAGAATAGCACGAAATAAAATTGCTTAGATTGAAAATGATTCCGAAGAATTATAAATTATTTATTTTAGTATATTTTATTACATTTTAATATGTTTTTGTATATTTTATTTTATTTTATTTTTTATATATATTAGCATATTATTAAAATTGCTGAATATTAGTATACTTCAATATATTTTATATACTTTATTTTGATTTAATTTCTTTACAAAAGGATGTAAGAACCTCCTAAGTGCAGTACAAAATTAAGATGGGAAAACAATATGTAGAAACTGGTACTCTTTTTAAACAAAGTTACATTTTGTAAAAAATTCAAATGTTGAGAATAAATATTTTTTTTTTTATAATAAGCGAAAAATATTCTTCTGTAAGGATTTGTTAAATTTGGAACGATTATAGCATACTGTTACATTTTCTTTATATTAGTTTTTTTTTTTGAGATCTTTAAATAAATAATAATACACAACACTTTAGAATCTTAAACTACATACACGATTTATTAACTTATAAGCGTTTATACTCACAAAAATACTGGTAACTTTGCCACCTTAACGACTAAAAGTTGCTATATTATCTCAATGTCCTTACTAAGCAATTTTGTAATTAAACTCATTTTATTGCCTAGCAGATGGTGCTTTTTGAGCAGTTCTCGTAAATGCTAGAAAATTCAACTTAGCAACAAAAAATGTATGTGTTGTTATTATTATTATTCAGTGTATGCGCTTATTTTTGCTGTATATTTTTTGTCTGCATTAGTTTTTTTTTTTATTTTCTGTTTGTTTATTTTAGGTCGTGGAATTTTTAACAAGCATGTTGTTATTGTTTTGATTTCGTAGTATTTCTTAGAAACCATGTAATTTGTAAAAGGATACTATAGGTCAGTGATAATTATTTTAATATCTTTTAAAACGTAAACTAAGCAAATTTGGTTTTTGAACAAACCGGTTTCGGCTGTTTGCCATCTTCAGTGTTCTTTTCGTACTAGTTGCGTTCTATTGTCAGTTGTGTTTATATAGTTCGTGTCTCCCGTTATGTTATTGCGTTCGTCACTCTCTGTCTTTTTTTGCCTACATCTCTCTCTACCTGTTTTCTTCATTCGTCTCCTTTTACCTAATTTGCCGCTCCCTTTTCCATTCGTCTTCTTTCCTAACTAAATTCTTTTACGATCATGCTTCTTGTCCATTTTTGTTTATGTGTGAACCTATTGGGTTTTTTTCTTTTTTCCTTTTTTTTTTTATGTGACATAATAATCTGTAATTGTACGTTTATGATGTTCTTTATTGCCTTGGTCTTGCGCACCTGCGTAACGTTTTTGTGCTGGTGTAGTGTTTGTTTTCCTGTAAAAATGTTTCAACGGTTCAAATATTGTGTCCGAAGCAGTGTTTATTTGTTCATTTATTATTCGTCCGTCAAATGTTTTTTGTTTGTATATTTCCATGTTTTCTAATACATTTAGTCTCATTCCCTTGTGCTGTGTGTGAAGCAATTTAAGCGTTGTCTTAATATGTCCTGGTGTACATTTGTTGTTAAATATATGGTTCGCAAAGTTTGATTCAGGAGTTGATTTTGGTTCTCGTAGTTTTTTGTTATAGTCTCTAATGTGTTCCCTAAATCTGGTCTTAATTTTTCGTCCTGTTTGCCCGATGTAGCTATAATGGCATGTACAAGTTAATTTGTACACTCCTTGTTTGTCCAGTATATTTGCCTCGGTTGTTTTATTCCGTAGTATTCTGCGGTATTGATGTTGTGTTTTCCAAAGAATTTCGCCAGTTTGTACGTTGATTTTCCCATATATGTTAATGTAGCCCATTTTTTTCCTTCCTTCTCCTGTTCTTTGTTCGTTCCAATTTGTTTTTTGATGTTATCTACGAGGCGCTTTTTGTATCCGTTGTTTTCCGCTATGGTGTATATTGTTTCCATTTCCTTCATATACATTTGCCGTGTTAGTGGTGTTCTCTCGAGTCTTGTTATTAACTGCCTGATTGCTGCGTTTTTGTGTTGCTGGGGATGATTTGATGAATTGTGTATTATTGTGTCCGTTGCTGTTGGCTTCCTGTATATTTCATATTCGATTTTGTTCGAGATTGTGTTCCTCTTGATCGTTAGGTCCAGATAATTAATTCTCCCCTCCTCTTCCTTTTCCATTGTAAATTTTATGTCCTTGTGTCTCCCATTCAAGTAATCCAGAATTTGCTCATCGTTATCTCCTTCCAGAATGCATATGATGTCGTCGACATATCTTGCGTAGAATATTACTCCGAAGTTGGTTTTTAATTCCTCTACGTATTCCTCTTCCAAGTTCTGCATAAATACTTCCATGAGGGTGGCAGATGTTGGATTTCCCATCCCTAGTCCTGTTATCTGTCTGTATATATTATTGTTAAATTTAAAGTAATTCTGTTCTAGTGTCGCTTTTAGTGTGCCTGTGACCAGATTTAGGGAACACATTAGAGACTATAACAAAAAACTACGAGAACCAAAATCAACTCCTGAATCAAACTTTGCGAACCATATATTTAACAACAAATGTACACCAGGACATATTAAGACAACGGTTAAACTGCTTCACACACAGCACAAGGGAATGAGACTAAATGTATTAGAAAACATGGAAATATACAAACAAAAAACATTTGACGGACGAATAATAAATGAACAAATAAACACTGCTTCGGACACAATATTTGAACCGTTGAAACATTTTTACAGGAAAACAAACACTACACCAGCACAAAAACGTTACGCAGGTGCGCAAGACCAAGGCAATAAAGAACATCATAAACGTACAATTACAGATTATTATGTCACATAAAAAAAAAAAGGAAAAAAGAAAAAAACCCAATAGGTTCACACATAAACAAAAATGGACAAGAAGCATGATCGTAAAAGAATTTAGTTAGGAAAGAAGACGAATGGAAAAGGGAGCGGCAAATTAGGTAAAAGGAGACGAATGAAGAAAACAGGTAGAGAGAGATGTAGGCAAAGAAAGACAGAGAGTGACGAACGCAATAACATAACGGGAGACACGAACTATATAAACACAACTGACAATAGAACGCAACTAGTACGAAAAGAACACTGAAGATGGCAAACAGCCGAAACCGGTTTGTTCAAAAACCAAATTTGACGAGGGTCGACGGAAAACCGTACCCAAACAAAAGAAATTTTTACCCCGTCGGAGAATCCAAGCACATAGCAAATTAAAACCAAACATATGAAAACAAATTTTTAAAGACGAAAATAATTTCAACAATCATTATTTTTAAATTAATTAATCTCCATTATACATTATTCGTATTACAAAAAATATCTGTTGCCAAAAAAAATTAAAAGAATATTATGCAAACTGTGAACAGCCCAAATTTCTTAAACAAATTGTCTCCCTCTCTAAAACCAACTTACAACAACACATTGTGACATTTTAAGTTTATTATTAAGATTTTTTTTTGTTGTGGCTTATGTTGTTGCTATTATTGTTAAAAATATAACATCATTTAAATTCATAAGTATGTACACTCTACGCACACACAGAATATTTATTTTAACATCAAATGATTGATGATGTTGCTACTTATGTGTGTTATTTACAGAAATACTTTTACATTTTCTTTTCTTTTAGTTTTTTTTTGTAGCCCTCCAAGTAAGTGAAAGGAATTATGCTCAAAGAATAAATCGCTTTTACAAATGATGAAAGAATATTATTAATAAGAAGGGTTCCAAGTTTATAAAAGATTCAACAAAGTGTAAATTAAAGATAACTTATATAATGTTGCGAAAAAAAATTTTCATTATATAAAATAGAGGATAATAATAATATTAATTTAATTTAGTTTCCTCTTATCTAAATACCTTAAGGTTTTACACGTTGTAAAAATCATCTCTTAAATTTTTTTGTACACAAGATGTAGAAGGATTTGATCATTAAATTTAAATTAACAGGCTTATCACCAAATGTGTGAACACCTACTTCTGTTCCACTGGATTGTTAAACTAAGAACATCACAGTTGTGAGCCACTGTATTGTAAGCCGATTCAAATTTGTCAGTTTGTCAACAATTGCGGTTGTCCAAAACCACAAAATGGCGAATTTGGCGTAAGGATTTGACTTTGAAGCCTTACAAGGATAAACTGATGCAGGAATTGAAGCCGACCGCCCATTCACATCCCCTTAAATTCCCTCAATACATTCAGGAATAACCGGCTAGTTTTTCTAAAAGAATAATTTTTTCAGGCGAAATTCATTTTCCCTTGTCAAGGTATGTTAACAAGCAAAATTACCACATTTGGCCTTCTGAAAGTCCTAGAGCGATTATTTAGAAGCCTTTGCATGCTCAATGTGTCACTGTATGGTTGCTGTATGGTTCGAAGGTGAGGCTAAAAATGCGGTAATGGTCAATGAATAACGTTATCGCGAGATGCGTGATAAGATTTACATCAGTACCTAGCTGTGTGAGCCATAACCTGATGGCGGATCGAACCACTTGGGTAATATGTAGGAAGCCGTCGGCTACCTCTATCCTCTTGTCACCCCTAGTTTCTATTTCGGGAGCTCGGAGCAGGGACCCCACTCCTTGCTGAAGAGTTGGACACTATTCAACTCCTGGTACAGAACACCTGACATAGCATGCTCACTGAATCCGGATCATTCACTCTATGTTCTTGGTCAAAAGTGAGATGATCCTGGGCCCTTAATCATTTCATGAGGCCCTGCGAAACAACAACCACCACGATACTTCCCAAGGGACCAACCTCAATAATCAGGTAGAGAACAGCAAAAGCTGAAATTTGGGGCTTACTGGTTCCGGTTAAAATAAAGTGGAAGTTGTCCAGTTGGCTCCTGTTAGCCTTTAGGGGACTAGACTCTCTTTTACCACCGGTTATACATATCCTAATGGTGAGTTTCCGTTAAGACATTTTATTAATGACGACGTGAGTATTACTGACATGTGGTTTTAACAGGACGGTGCCACATGTCATACTGTCAATGAAACGATCAATTTATTTTAACCCAAGTAGCCTGCCAGATCGTGTGATTTAACACCACTGGATTATTTTTTGTGCGGCTATGCTAAAAGAAGAGGCTATCAAATCGATTTCAGGCTTAAAATTCAAAATCCTTGATGTGATTAACGAAATAGCATTTTGCCAAAAAGTGATTAAAAACTTTGGTGAAAGAATTTACATCTGTCAGCGTGGTTGTTGTGGACATTTGCCATATATCATTTTTCATTTATAATTGCCCAGGTTTTCTCTTCGTAATACAATAAAAATTTAAATCATCTTAATCAAAATTTTATTCCAGAAAACAAACTTCTTGTTGAAAAGCATTTACATACGAGATACCGACTAAAGTGCCATCCGAAAAATATACAAAAAAATTTATTCAAATCGGTCAAGAAATTGAGGAGGAGTTCAATGACAAACACACTTACGTAGAATTATATATATGAAGAGGTTTTCTTAATACAAAAAGGTTATACAATTTTTAATATAAGACTTTTCTTATCAACTTATTTCTTTTTCTACTGAAAGTTTTCAATAGACTTTTCCTTTAAAGAAATTCTAAAATGTTTATAAAACAACATGCAAAATTGAAAACTTATTTAATAAAAATTCAGAATATTAAAAATTCTCAGTTGATCATTTTACTTTTATACTTTGATTTTGCCTGCATACCATTAACAAAATTAAAGATTTTTTAACAAAAAATTTACCTTGTCTGCTACTCTTGCGTATTAATAAATTCCAACACAATCCTGGCGATTAACCCTTTCAAAAAAATCTGTTTATCCCAAATAAAATATTAAAAATATTTACATAAAAGCAATTATTTAAATTATACTCTATGCAAAACTAACCCATGTCAAATATCAGTCAAATAAACCTCTCTTCAATCTATTTGTTAAAGGGCTATAAACGTTTAAATAATTTTATTTATAAGGAACAATATGTTTTTCTAAAGGAAGTTGCTGTAAGTTGTTAACCTCTTTTTATTAGAATAATCAATTGATTAAATATTCGTTTGACTTAAGGTCTGGCTTTGTTAATAAATTAAACAATTTTGTATTTTATTTTATTTTAAACAATATTTCAGTCAGCATTTTTAATCTTAATGGATACTTTTATTTGTTATATATCCTAATATTGTTATTTATTATTCCTTAAATCCTTGTCAGTTTTACTTAAAAACCTTTTCGTTTCAAACGCAACGATATCACTACTAATTTTATATTAACAGTTAGCCGATGTATTGAGGTTGATTTTTAAGCCTTAAAATAAATTTAGAAAAACAAAAAAGCTTTTTGTAAAATAATTTTTAACTTGCGTTGGATAGTCTCCAACTTTTCAGCAAGGAGTGGGAGCACGGCCCAAAAATTGCGACTAAGGCGAGTATTCACTTAAGTGTGTATGCATCTAAGAGTATGGATGGACCTTTTTACTACACGTGGTGGTAAGACACCCGTCGAATTAGGGCCTCGCAGGTGCTGACGTTAATCCTACCACTTTATCTTATCTATACAGCATTGACTATCATTAGAGTGAGGACACATGGTAAATTTGGTCGTAATGGAATGCTTTACTCTACCCTGTAAGAAAAAACAGAGACGACAATTTGTTTAGTCTATGGTTAAAATCAGTGTAGCGAGAAGAATCTTAGTGATGAACTGGAAATACAATTACAGAATAGTAAACCTCGCTGATAAGGTTAAGTAGGTTTAATAAAATCGATTAAGCAAAAGTTTACTTTAATATTTTTCTTATAAAGCTGCACAATACTCCCGCATTCCGCTCAAAAGCTAGAAATGATTTAATAATTTTATAAGGACGCCATTATCTTTTTAAGTAACACACTAAAGGTTGCACTAAAAAGCTAAATCTGGAACTTCAATGAGAATTATAAAAACTTTGATTATATTTTGTGTAAACTAAAGAATTTTCTCTTCATTTTTAACAGTTTGTTCCACGTTTATAACCTTTCTCTATTCATAAAAAAATTTATCGATGAAGAATAACCTGAAATAAATAAAAAAAATTATCTTTGAAGGCCTATATCACATTATAGAGCAACAACTTTTCGCTTAGTTGTACAAAATTTTATTATTTAAATTAAAATTATACAAGATTTATTATTCTGCTGGCAATGAGAATAAAGAAGTCATATTGGAATATTGCATGGAAAATATTTAATTTTAATTTTAAAATTTTAAAGAAAATGTAAATAATTATCTTAAAGTCAAAGTTGACTTTTGTTAATAATTTGTTGCTTTTTTTTATTTTCTTTAAAAAGTTCATTAACCTGAGTAAGCAAAACATTTAATGACAATTTGTATAAGCATACACATTTACATACAATTTTATTAAAACAGAAACACGTAAACAGAACATTGTGACAGCAGAATTTACACATTGTGAGATGGGAGTTTCTTTATAAAGTTCCAAAACTCAAAAAAAAAAATATTTAATTTGAAAAATTAATCAAAAATTTCTTTTTGTTGATTTTATTTAAATAAATTGGCCTCCAAAATGAAATATTCATTATCAAAATGCTGTCAACTTTTTTAATTATTCTAGATTTATAAATGAGAATGTGAGTTTATTTAATAAGAAACAAAATTATTTAACATGTGAAAGTCACTATAGAAATCAGGTGAAAATATTGAAAATGAAAACTGATAAAGAATGAGTGAACAATTTTTGAAATATTATAGAATATGCTGGCAAAGTCACAGACTGTCGCTAGCATTTAATTATTTTTAATTATAATTAATTTGTTTTAATATCAATTAAAATTTTGGTTTTTTTTCGTACCATCACTCAGGAGATGAGCCGTACACATGCAATGCTTTGAGCCTGAACTAGGAAATTAAGTTTTGGGGATGAAGAAAGAGGGAGTAGTATTGCTAGCCATTCGATTAGAACTTCTCTACATTGAAAGTGACAGGAAAGACGTCTGGAGGAAGTGTATTCCACATATGGACTGTTCAGCTAAAAACAAATTTTTCCTGCAAAGCGTACTATGATTCACTGGCCAATCAATCACAAGTAGATGCGCTCTCAATGAAAATCGAGTTAAACACAAAAAAGTGCAAGCAACGGAAACAAGTTCCCTAATTTTATTACAGCACTTATTATTGTAATAACAAAAAAAAACAGTGAAGTACCACCCACATTGCGTCAATCGTCTAGATAATCAATAGAGTTTTATACCCTACTATTCCCAATAAACCTTTGGTCCCTCTCTTGTAAGCGGTCAAGCAACTCCAAAGTTAACTTAGGAGTGCCGGCCCATACATCCGTTTTTAGACGGATATGGGCTTTATAAATAATGCGAAGACTAAATTAAGTAAAGTATCTCTAACAGTGTTTTAGAAAACCAAAGCACATGAACGCTTCTTTAGAAAAATATGTTTAGTCCATCGAACATCACACTGAATCTTCATGATAAGAATATCAAGACCTTCCGATTGCTAAATACTTATATTATCCATAATAAAAGAGTATACATCTATACGTAAGCATACAACATTGAGTCTTGAGCATTAAAATTAACTCTATTCACAAGAGACCGTTCTGAGTTCGTTGCGAGATCGTTGCGATAGGGTTTAAAGTTTGTCATTTAGAAAACTAAGAAATAGATTAAAGAACGTAGTCTTGCCATACCCCTAAATTAATCTTCAACTCGTTTAATGAAATCCCATCTATAATAATTTCTATACGTGATAAGATTAACATGTGCACCTAGCCGTATAAACCATAATCAGATGGTGGATCATACCACTGTGGATGAAATGTAGCGTCATCCTCGCTTTAGAAGGCTTTTAGATACGTATATCCTCCTACTCACTCCTGGTTGCAACTTCAAAAGCTCGAAGCTGGCCACAACCTTCACTCCTTGCTGGAGAGTTAGAGACTATCCAACTCCTGGTCCAGAACGCATGAAGCTTGATAAAATTTAAAAACACAACCGCAATCATGCTTACTGGGCCTGGACCATTCATTGTGTTCATTGTGAACGATCCGACCCACAAACTCAAACGAGGGCCTCGCAACACACAGCCACCACGATACTCCCGAAGGGCCAACCTCAATAATCACTCAGAGAACAGCTAAAAGGCTAAAAAAAAGCGGAACTCTGGGGTTTTACTAATGCCCGTGGAAATATAGTGGATGGTCCTATAGTGCGATTTTTGAGAAAACTCAACATAAATCTGGAGAAATTATTACCGACACCAGAAGTGCGCCATGCCAAACTCTATCATATGCCTTGGAAATATCTAGAGCCACCATCTTACTTTCTGGAATTACACCATTTTTCCGAAAGGAAAGCTAGCAAGCCACTCGTAGAGCTGTCCCTACGATAACAATACTCTCGGTCGCTAAGAAAGCTGTTGAACTTCTGGTACCTCACAAGATGAAAATTAACTATACTTTTTATCATTCTAGAAAGTGCTGAACAAATTGCAATTGGGCGATAATTTTCAGGGTGTTTAGCCTCACTCTTTTTGGGGATCGGCGTTAGCAGCCTTTCTACACTGGAATTGCACGGGCATGGTACAACGTACTGAAAAGGGCTGCTAGTGAACAGATGGGGCGTATTTAAAGAGGTTTTTCACAATCTTTTCAAGGTAGCCAATTTTATTTAACAAAATCATTTATAAGAAAAATCGTGCTACCATTCGCTGCATTTTACATTTACGGAAAAGTCACTTATTTTTCCTTAAAATATAATTTAAAAAAAAATCATGTTAACTACACAGGAAGTAAACTTGTCCACTTTTCCTCAGCCCTTTTGTATAAAAGATAATGTCCTTTACAAATGTCCACTAAATTTATACATTTTATTTTCTTGTTTTCTATGATAAAAACAATTTTTTATCTCCATTTACATATTTTGCATTGAGATGTATTTGGCATAAAATTTCATTAAATAATTGAAAATTTCTACAATTAAGGGAATGTGTTTATGCGATGTCAACAATACAAAAAACCATATAATTTCTTTCATTTAATAGAAAATCACAAAAATTTCTACCAAAAACGTAAAGCATTCCATTTAGTGGACAAAAGAATAAAACCAACAAACGGCTATAAAAGTATTAACAAAAACAAGAAATCTGTAAAATTTTATTGTTATTGTTAAATACACAAAATAATCAGATATATTTTTTTTAAACAAACAGCAATTCAGTCAATTTATATTTACAAAAACAAAACAAAAAAAAAACACAAAATAGTAAAAGCAACGAAATTGATTTAAGTTTAAACAGAGAAAAGAATTAAACAATTAACATTTTGTTTATTTTTGAATAATTTGCATATAAATTAATAAATTTCCAAAAAGAAAACTGAACCGAATATACACAATATTTATTTTTAATTTGTATTATTTATTATTTTAATTAAAATTTTTAGAGCCACTTTAATGGTTAATTTTTTCTTTAAGATTAAGATAACGGTTCTATGGTGTAATGGTTAGCACTCTGGACTTTGAATCCAGCGATCCGAGTTCAAATCTCGGTAGAACCTGCCACTACAAAGTTTTATTTAATAATAATTTAATTTAAATCACTACTTTATTGAAAGTAAAAAAAACATATAAAATTCCATTTTTAAAAAACATTTTACAATAAATAAAAAATTTATATAAATAAAAATTTATTTAAAGCAAAAAATAATATGCAGCGAATGAAGAAATCTCATCCAATTTAAAATAATTTTGTGAATCCTTTTTCTTCCATAATTTTAGATTTGTGTACTTTTTTTAGAATAATCGGAACTTAATTTTAAATTAAATTAAAAGCAATTTTGTTTTTTATTTTATAGGTAATTGTGCCAACACTAACAACACGACAGTTTTGACATTTAGTTTTTCGACGTATTCGTAGTAGATGCCTTGGCAATTGTTACAACGAATTCAATTTGCAATTTTTTTGGATATCAAGACCGCTATTAAGAATTTGATCGTTAAATATGAGTCGACAAGATCGACACAAAATGTGCGAACATCAACGCATGTTCGACTGTAAACATTGCAGCCTTGAGCCATAGTCTTGAGCAATAATTGAGGTTCTCTCCAAAATTATGCGTAAGAATTTGTAGCCTTATAAAGTTCAACTGGTTCAGGAATTGATTATTCACATCGCTGTAAATTCGCTGAATTCATTCAGGAACAATCAACTTGTTTTTCTGAAAAAAATCATTTTTCTTCAAACGAAGCCCATTTTTACTTGTCCGTGTAGGTCATCCCCCCAGTGGCATATAAATATGGTCTTTATAAAATATTCCACTATCTAGACTCAGTGCAACTGGGGTATAAAGGGAGCCCAGTCCCCTGAAGACAGGCAGGTGGTCAACTGGAAACTCCACTTTATTTCCACGGGGATCAGTGAGCTCGCAGAGTTCATTATTTGTCTCTTTAGACTTATAATAGTTCTCTGGCTGATAATTGAGGTTGGCCCCTATATGGGAGCATCGTGGTGGTTGTGGTTTTGCGGCCCCATAAGGGATTATATGAAATTATGGTGGCCAGGATCATCTCGCTGATAATGACGCGCAAAGTGAATGATCCAGTCCAGTGAGCATGCTTGACATGTGTTCTGGACAGGAGTTAAAAAGTTTCCAACTCTTTAGCAAGGTGTGATAGTTTGCAGACCTGCCCTGGAATTATTCAAGTTGCAACTAGGTGGTTCTGTTGCTTAGAATTATGTCTTCGGCTATCTAGGACGTATGTATAACGTTCCAAATTATACAAGTTGTTTGTCCACTATCTGATTAAGACTTCATAGTCAGGCGCGGATGTAAAACAAATCACACTCTGTCGGTGTAGGTCTGCAAGCAAAATTGCTACATTTGGGCTTCTGAAAATCCTAGAGCGATTATTGAGAAGCCTTTACGTATTCAACATGTCACTGTCCACTGGATGATATTTTTTAAGGCTATGTTAAGGACAGAATCTATACGGAGCCAATCGAATCGATTTAAGCCTTAAAACTCAAAATTCGTGATATGATTAACGATATACGACCGATAAACTACTTCTTGTTGAGAAACCCTTTATTTTAATTATTTATAAGAATGAATAATTATTTATAAAAATGAAGTTAATTTTTATTTTCTTTTCAATATTTTACCACAACATTTTGTGACATCTTCAAAAAATGAAAACATTTTTTGATTTATTTTTTATTAAATGTAAACAAAAATTACAGAATTTTAAATGTGAAAAAGAACAAAAGTGAAAAATACTGCAAAATTAAGACAAAACTAAAGGTGAAAAAATAATCCTGCTGTTTTCATATTTCTGGTAAAAAAAAATCCGAAATAATTATTAAGTTCGTGGATTACACATTGTCGTTTTGAGCAATACCACAGTTAAAGGGTTAAAGTAACCATTACATGATTAAGATGAAAAAATAACCGAGTAACCGGTTCTATGGTGTAATGGTTAGCACTCTGGACTTTGAATCCAGCGATCCGAGTTCAAATCTCGGTAGAACCTAAACGAATCAGCTTTTTTTAATCAATTTTTGTTTTTAATTTGCAAAAAAAAAATTCCCACTGTTACGCAGCCAAAGCCCCAAAAAATCTTATAGAATAGAATGGAATAGAGTTTATAAGAGCAAATATATACAAAGGAAGATACGAGAATTATATCGTTATACTCGATAGAACCTGTTAAGCCATTTTTAAACCTGTAATAATAAAACTCCCACAGAAATGCAGTCAAAGCACCAAAAAGTCATAAATGAATTTTCATTAGAAATACATTGTAGTGACTTGTGTCGGTAAAGTGTAGTGTGAGTGGTTTACTGTGATTGCCTATGCAATCATTAATTAAATTGTTTACGAGGCATCAAATATAACTCCAAATAACTCATTGCATTGATTCTAACAATTGATCATTGATCATAACAATTGAGCATTGATCACTAAGAATGTATTTCCTGCAAACCAACCGAACATACAGTGTGGATGTGCACAGGCAAACAAATCTAGAAATGCTCACAAGCATTCCAACCTGGACAACAATGATTTAGTTGTGAGCACGAATAAGCTTACAAGTGTATTACAATGTAGATATGAGTACATACAACCACACTAATACGCGCTATATTTGTCACGCTTCATATTCTGTCTGGGGAAATAATTTACCAAAAGAATATTTGATAAAAATAATTCTAAGCATTTTGTGTAAACAAATGGGAAAAAAAGAATTAATATATAGGAAGGAATATTTTCCTCAGCAATAATTATAATTATATAAAGAAGAGATCTGAACTACTAGCTCGCTAAGAAGTAAATTTTTATAGCTGAACTACTGGCGAAACACAATTATTTTATTATTTTATATAAAATATATATAAAATTTGTTTATTGAATTTGTAGAACGAATAGAATATACACGAGAATATATATACGAGAATTATACCCTTATACTTCCAGGGCTCCCAGATTCTTTAACATTTGAATTCCATAAATAAAACGTTTCGTTAAATCAGTGTATTACATTCTGCCAATATTTGTAACCCTTATAACAAGTTTTTACATTTTGGACCAGTAAAGGGGGACCTATTTAATATATTAAAAAAGAATAATATAATTCAAATACAGGGTGAGCAAATTATATTAATAAAACTTTACAAACAAAAGTAACTAATTTGATCACCGGATGCATAGCGGTTCTATGGTGTAATGGTTAGCACTCTGGACTTTGAATCCAGCGATCCGAGTTCAAATCTCGGTAGAACCTTAAAGGATTTAATGCTTTTGATTAAGCTTTTTTTTATTGTAAAATTTTATAATAAAAAATATCTATAAAATTTGTTAATTGAAATTCTGGAACGAAGATATAAATATATAAAAATAAAACCCAGAATTATATCCTTGTTTTTGGTAGAACATGTATTAAGTATTTTTTAAGCCATTTTTTTAAACTTTTAAAAATAAAATTCCTAAAATAATAAAGTCAAAGCCCCAAAAAATCAAAGTGAATTTTTATTAAACAATTTTATATATAAAATTTATTTATTGAATTTCTTAAAAACGAATAGAATATACACAAGTACATATGTATATACAAAAATATATACGAGATATATTATATATATATATATCCCTGATAGTATATCAAGGTTTCCAGATTTATTAAAAGTTGAATTCCCTAATCTGTATATTACACTCTGTGAATATTTATTGCCTTAATAATAAATTCATTAAATTTTTTTGGAGCAGTAGGCCCATTTTTGGAATTAAATATTTTATTTAAATATTTCAAATACAGGGTGAGCAAGTTACAACACTAAGGCTTTCCTTTCAAAAGTCATTATTGTGGCCGATGATCGTATAACGGTTCTATGGTGTAATGGTTAGCACTCTGGACTTTGAATCCAGCGATCCGAGTTCAAATCTCGGTAGAACCTATTCGAATCTTTTTCTTTAATTTATTATATATTTTAGACAATTTTTTTAATGAACACAAATATGTTAACGCAAAAAATTATAACGTCTTGCTTAAGTTTTAAAACAAAATAATTAAGCAACAAAGCGAACTACTGGTTACAAACTGCGTAGAAATTTTATAAATGCAAACAACAACAACTGCGTGGCATGCAAGACAAAAACAAATTTCTGTTTACTAACTGTGCAGAAATTTTATACGCGCAAGACGACAACAAACATGTATGCTGTTTACAATCTGCGTAGTTTTCTAAGAAACCCTTTCTACAAAAGACAACAACAAATATCTGACAATAAATTCCAAGAAAAAAATTTTATCAGTATAAATATAAAAACAAAAATGCACACAGCCATATAGGCAACATACAACAGCAAAATGTGATATAAAGGGAGTAGAAGATTTTTTTCTAGACTTTAAATGGACAAATACAAAAGGGCATTGTCTGAGTGGATAGTCAATCAGTGTAAAATTAAACCCCATAAAGTAAAAACGTGCATTTTAAGTAAATTGTTCTGTAGTCAACTTTATGTAGTTAAAGTAAATTAAATTGTTGTAAATTTAAAAGTTCTAAAAACTGGTATTGTTTATTCTAAAATAAAGAACTCACAACAAAACGTTTATAAAAGGTATAAACGTAACAATTTTACTTTTTCACTTAAATTTCTATTTCTAGTAAACTTTAACTAATTTTAAGTGGCATTGTATAACTACTTTTCTTTGCCATTAATTAGAGTATTATTTTACAAAATAACTCACTATTTTGACATCAATAGCCAGCAATGAATTAAGTATCCTAATGATGTAAATAAATATAAACCAAGAATCACTAAGAACCCCATAGTTCTGACAATATTTTTGATTTTGGTTATATAAAAAACTGTGACTTGTTACTTTAACAAATTAGAAACAGTAGAATGACAATTGATCTTCTTGTAGCAAGTAAGAGGTAAAAAAGCATTAATACAGTTTGTATAACTTGTATCGATTTCAGAAACTAGTGATGAATGAACAGCATATATTATTAGCAACAGACCAGTTGGGATATGACATGGTCACAAATTCTCATTAATAAAAGAGTTTTGCATGCAAGTTTCGCATTAAAGAATATTTGTAATACAAGCATGATGCATAGCATTTTTAATTAATGCAAAATATTGAATTACTACTTATAATTCCAAACTAAATGCAAGTCAGCCACCAACTAACCGATACACAAACAGCTTGGCTTGTTTGCAGCAAAATGTACACTCAGCAAATAGGAATGCTATTTATGAGCAAAAGAATATGTAGAAATGCTTAAAACAAACAAGGCCTGAAAATTTAAGGAAAATTTACACAGTATTATAACACATATTATATCAGTTTATATTAGTTTATATCAGTTAGTTAGCGCAAAACTGAATTTACTTTAATTAAACTCCGTCCTTTTAGCCAAAAAACTTTAACTTCAACAAGAAAAATTATATGTTTTCTAAAATCTGTTGAAATTACCGCTTTAAATTATACAAACTTATTTTAAATATCGGTAAAATATGTGAAAGTATACAGGGTTCAGAAACAAACGTTGAAGATCATATTTTTTTTCTATAATTGCAAATCAATTCTATTAATAAACATTTGCAAACTTTCGTTCTGAATTAAATTGCCTGGAGATCCCATAAAATTGAAACAACAAGTTAAGTTAAACAATTGTATTTGATGTGGTACTTTTTTTAAAGCGTAAAACAATAGAACCAAACAGTACTTGTATTTGTTTTTCCATGTTTTTGTGGAGATACACAACTTTGAAAGGAAATAATACCCCTATGAAAAATTTAGTAGTCAATGGCAAAGAGATGCTAGTAAAGAAAAGGCTGATATTATTGCTGATCAATTTGAAAGCGCTCATTTCACAACTACAAATTTCCACAGTTCAATGGAAAGCAAAGCTAATGCCTTTTTCGATCTGTTGGAAAATGACACTTCTTCGAATTCTGATGTCCGCTCTCTGACATCTTTGAACGAATTAAAGTATTTTATTTCCTGCCTTAGAAGCTTCAAAGCTCCGGGTATAGATCAAATTAGCAATATATTGTTAAAGAATCTGACTAATACTGCTTTAAATTGCTTACTAAAAATTTACAATTTCTGCATCATAAACTCTTGCTTTCCAAGTACCTTTAAAACAGCTAAGGTTATACCAATCTTAAAGAAAGGCAAGGATGCAAGATTTCCATCCAATTACCGTCCAATAAGCCTATTAAACTCCTTGGGGAAATTATTTGAAAAAATTATTCATCATCTACTCCAATCATTTGTAGAGGATAATAACCTGATTCATCGTTATCAGTTCGGTTTCAGAGCGGAACACTCTACCGTTCATCAGATTAAGAGAATGGTTAATATTATTAAATCAAACAAAAACCGAAGGTACTCTATTGGCATCCTGGTACTATATGTGGAAAAGGCCTTTGATTCTATCTGGCACAAAGGCCTCTTATACAAGCTTAACAAAATGGATATTCCCTTATACCTAACAAAACTTCTAAAGAATTTCCTTAAGGACAGAAAGTTTTTGGTTGATGTTGACGGAAATCAATCGACCCTGCGTAACATACCAGCTGGTGTTTTCCAAGGCTCTGTTCTATCACTCTCTATCATTCTCTGTACATTTCCGATTTCAAAATTTCCAGAGGCAACGACGTGGCATTTTATGCTGATGACAGCGCAATAATCTGTCACGGTAAAGTTTCGAATTCAATTGTGAACAGGATTCAGAACGCTTTGATAACAACTACAAAATATGTTTCTAAATGGAAAATAAAGATTAATGAAGATAAATCTCAGGCCATTCTGTTTCCCTACAACAAGTCTCCTAGGAGAGTTCCTACTAAAAATCTCAGGATTCAAGGTTATGTAATAGAGTTCACAAAATCCGTAAAATATCTTGGAGTTATTTTGGACCAGAAACTGAGTTTCAAAGAGCACATTGAGAGTGCACGTCTTAGAGCAATTAGATGCGGACGATCTTTGTATCCCATTTTGAATAGGAAGTCAAACTTGAATTTTAAAAATAAATTACTACTTTTTAAAATGTGCATAAGACCAATTCTTACGTATGGCTGCCAAATCTGGTATGAATGTGCTAAATCACACCTTAAAAAGCTACAAGTAATACAGAATAAAAATTTAAAAATAATTTGCAATCTGTCTTCAAGATTCCCAACTGTCGAATTGCATTCAAAAGCAAACGTAAAGACGATTGTAGATTTCATAACTGACATGGCGCTGTCATTTAGAGAAAAATGCAGAAGGTCGAGCTACGCCCATCTGAGAGGTTTGATTTGATAACATCTGATTTTAACTTTGGTCTCAAGTAAAGTATCCATTAGGTGTTGTCTTAAATCTTCTCAAGTCATTCCTTTTTTTGTTTTTTTTTTTTTTTTTATATTATATCTTAGGTTTTTACTATCTTTTCCTTTTAAATAGATGTATTTAATAAGTTTTTAATAATAATGAAAATGTGATAATTTGCTGAAATATCCTAATGATAGAAACTCAAAAACTGTAAATATTGTTAAAGTTTATATACCTATTATAGTTAATAAATAAATAAATAAATAAAATCGAATAATAATGAATGAAAAAATAAAAGATTTATTTTATTATTTTCTGACATTTTAATTTAAATATGGTTTCCAGTATATGACCGTCACGACTGGCTCGAACGTAATCTAATCTAGAAGTTCAATTTTCAATAACGCGGCGAATATTATCCTCCTAGTGGTCAATCGTTTCGGGCGACATAGCATATCTCCACATAAAATTATCTAGTAGTGTTAAATTGATGAATTATGGAGGCCAATTCCGATGCGTAAAACTATGCGATTACCGAATGTTTCTTTCTATAAATCAATTCTAAGAGGAGGTGTATAACTGATTGTGCCGGCTACTGGAAATCATGGTTGTTCGCTTGATGAATAAATAGTCAGTAATCAAGGCTCTATAGCGATAAATGATTATCGCCAGTAACATTCTGATCAGAATCCTTTTTAAAGAAGCATGGAGCAATGATTCCATCTACGCCTAAAGCACACCACACAGTCAGTTTTTTTGAATGTAACGATACCTCACCACTCACGTCACGGTGCTGAAGCTCATCACTGCCAAATATGGCAGCTCTAAAAATTTATGAAAATCAGGATCTACGGCAATTTTGTTTTGGACCCACTTGACATAATTTGGAAGCTTTGTTCAGGCATCGCTCTATTTATGTTGAAATGCCGAATCAAACTAAACATAAAACACTTGATAGATGACAATGGCTGTCAGTTAAAAAAGTGTTAATAACTTGGAGTTCTATATCTCTATAAAAAACACCCAATTTCTTGTCTTTAACTTTGACATTAAACTAAATAAGTAATTTTTTGCAACAAAAAGCATTGCATACACAGAAAGAAAACATTTCGCGAACTTCAAAAAGTTTTCAAAAAATGTTATTCATTGTGGATTTAAGGAAAATCAAAACAAATACATTTTGAAAGATAAAGAGCCTACGCAAAACCGTTAGATTTGGCTCCTCTACTTGCTTTGATATACCAATGCTATCGTACAATTGTAGTGTATAGTTCGTTAAGAAATAAGTGCTTTCCTAAAAGCACTAATACTGCCTTAATCCCAACAATTCAATCCATCAGCAAACATTTTTAAGACATATTCCTTTATCTTCCGCAAACGTGACCTTTTCATGAAAAAAGAAATTTTTTAAAGAAAACTGACCTTTACCTGAAAAAGTACTATCTTAGGAAAAGTTAGCTCTTTCTTCAAAAAAAAATGGCAACCTTTTAGTGCAAAAAGGAATTTTTTGTGGCATGAATGGCTTTTGGCCTCAAAAGAAATATTTAAAATGACTTTTTGGAAAACATATTTTTGGGGAAAATGGATCTTTTTGTGCAGCCACGCATTTTTGATGATAAAGAATCTTTTTGTACAAAAAGTATTTTTAACGAAAACCATTTCTTTTTGTATGTGGAAAAAGTATCTTTTTGTAAAAAATTTCTTTTAGTGAAAAATGTGTCTTTTAGGCATTTAAGCTTTTTGTATTAAAAATATTTTTTAGGCAAAAGGAAATTTTTTCTATTAAAAGTATTTTTTGTGGAAAGAGAAACTGTTTGTGTAAAAAGTATTTTTTTTTTGTGTAAAGAAAGTCTTTACATAGAACAAGGATCTTTTTATGTAAAAATGATCTCTTTTAATAAAAAAAAAAATACTGAATACTTTGTTATAAGTACATTTTTATGAAACTAAAGGTGGACTTTCTTTAAGTATATAGACAATTTTTTGTTAAAAATGTTTTTGCCGTAAAAAGATGATTAATCCTTTGCTTTTAAAAGACCTTGTAAAGTATTGGTTTTAAGCTAGAAATATATTGCTAATGAGAAGTTTGCTAGGTTGGCCTGGATGTCTCAGTAAATGAAAAACTACGACCCGCGGTTCTCGTGCAGAGGGTTCATACTGAGATCTCGCCGGAAGAGTTTATGGCCAAACTGTTTGATCTGAACCTCAATGGTTCGATGATCAGAGAGACGTTCTGCAAGAGTGTGCGGTTGTTCAGCGCTCCAAGATGCAATTTTCAAATGTCATTAGTGGGTACAAAATTTACATTTTTTATAAAAAACTTGGTTTATGTTAAATAAGCGAACTAATTGCAACAAAGTGCGCTTTTATTAAACAAGTAAATTATTTGTTGAAATAAGTGATTTTAGTATTAAGTTATTTTGATTTGTTTCGCCATTGAACAAGGAATGAATTGCTCATTATTCCTTTCTGTAAAAACCGTTATTACTGGCTGTTTATTTAGTACATAATGTGATAAGATTTTCATGGTGAATTAAACCACTGTAGCGTGCATCCACTCCGTAGTAAGACGAAGAATAATACTATGCAACAGATCATTCCTAGCAGTAATTTTTGGACCAGGGAGCAAGGCCGCCACTACCACTCCTTGCTGAAGAGTTGGAGACTGTCCAAAGCAAATGACATAGATTGCTCACTGGAGCCGGATCATTCACTCTGTGTTCTTGGTCAAAAGTGAATGATCTTGGCCCCTTAATCATTTTATGAGGGCCTGTGAAACCACAACCACCACGATACTATCCAAGGTGCCAACCTCAATAATCAGTCAGAGAGCAGCAACAGCTGAACTCTAGAGCTTACTGAGTTCCATGGAAATAAAGTGGAAGTTGTCCGATGGCTCCTGCTAGGCCTTAGAGAACTGGACTGCCTTTTACTTTCAGATGACACATGTCTTAATGGTGAGATTCCATTAAGACATATTAATGTTCCCCCATGGGGTGTTTATTTGGTACCATCGGTGAGCACTTTCGATGCGATGAGGTGGATTTAAGTCGTTCTTTCATTGGGATCATACCTATTTATGCAGGTAAGTTGTACCGCCACCTGGCATTTTAGGCGGGGCTAATTAAATATATCCGTCTTTTATTATTTGCTTGGTAAGTGTGTCTGAATGTGTTTTTCGTTTGTTAGAGTGTTTGAGTATTTTTGGTGTTGTAAATATTGTGTCAGAAGTCGTGTTTACTTGTTCCTTGATAATGTCGCTGTTAAAAGTTTTGTTTTTGTAGAATTCCATGTTGTCAAAAATGTTGAAATTTCGTCTTTTGTTCTAGGATGGCGGTACAATTTACTTGAATAAATAGATACAAACCCAATGAAAGTATAAGCTAAACTCAGCACTATTTAAAGTAACAGACCTAATAATAACTCTTAAGTACTATCTAAAAGCCGCTGGATAATGATGTCATCTCATTGAAAGCGCTCGCCCATCATACCAAATACAAAGCCACTATTGACGGTTTTCACCAAAACGAATGACAACATTAAGTGATTTTGATAAAAACATATTTTGTTAAGTACATTTAACATAGCAGAAACACGTTTTGAAAATTTTAGTAAATTTGTTGAAAAATTTTTAATTCGAATTTTAAAAGGAAACGATAACATTTTATTGACGAAGCCATTTGATTGTAGAGATATAAAAAACAGAAATTTCTTCTAAAAGTTAGCTTTAATTCAAATAAATCTCACCCTTACTTTAACCTAATTTCAAAACATTTTTACACTTACCTTAGCAGCACCTACAGTGCTGCAGTGTGAGAAAATAGTGTCATTATTCTTAATCTTTATAATTTTGCATATTTTAAATGTCTTCAATTATGGTGCTTAGCACAAAATAATTTACTCAACACTAGAACAGCAGTCATAAAGACTTTTTAAACACTTTTAGAATGTGCACCTATTGTTGTTAACAAAAGCAACAACAGTTGTAGTTTGTGTAATCGTCGTCATCATTAACAATAATGAGTCAAAACAAATAAAGCTTTTTTCTTCATTCTTAGCTTAACAAATGGAACATGGAGTATTGGGTAGGAACCATTATAATGATCGACCCAACTGATACACTTTTTCACTAAAAAGTCACTTTGCTCATTAAAAATTAATTTGTTTCTAAAGCATTTAAATTAAGTTTATTTAAAAAAAGTATTAATTTTTTATTTAATTTAAATCAATTAAAATCAAAATTTGACAAGTTATTAAACTAAAATATCCATATATTTTTAAGTAGGGCATACAAAACTGCAAAATAATGACAGAGTTTTTAGTATAAAAACAATACAAATATTAAGAAATAGGAACAACTTGCAAATAAAAGCGAGTGTAAATAACCTTTTATGTTCAAACTAGTTAAATGTTTTAAGTGCAAAATTGCGTTAACAATATGAAAACAAAAACGACCATTAAGAAAAACAAAAGGGAAAAGTATTACAATGACAAATAGAATTTGTAAGTATAAAATGCAGCACTATGACACAAGGATAAATGTAAAGAAAGTCAAGTCAAGAAGCAGAAGTTTTGTAAACATTTTAATTGTTAAGGAAGGAAATATAAACTATTTTTATTTCGGTCGTCACGATTTCTCATATTTTATTTCATTTTTATTTATTTATCTTTTTATTAAAGCTATATTTTTTTTTCTTGTGTGGCATTTCTTCTAGCTTCCGAAAGAAGTTGAAACTAACTTAAATGCCATTGAAGATGAATATTAAAAAAAAAATATGGGTGATGATCTTTTTTATAAAAATTTTTCTGAGAAAAATGACAACTCAAGTCCCTTTTTTATAAAAAAATAAACAATGTCTGAAAAAATTTCTTTCACAAAAATTATGGCTAATGAGAATTATTTTAATAAGAATTATAACGGTAAAATTTCGTTTTAGAAAAATTACGACGATAGAAGAATTATGGCCAATGAAATTTTTTTATAGAAAAATTATGACTGATGAAAGTTTTTATAGTAAAAATATAACTGATGCAATTTTCTATAGAAGAATTGAAACTGATGAAATTGTTTATAGAATAATTATAGCTCTAGATATTTGTTACAAAATTTCCTGGCGAAAAATTATGACAAAAAATTTGTTTATAGAAAAATTATAACATAATTTTTTTTGGAAAAATTATGACTGACGAAATTTTTTTATAGAAGAGCTGTATAATGTTAACCGATTGCAATTTAATATTTTATAAACTAAAGCTGGCAGCACCTTAACTTAGCGCGATTATAATCCTTTTTTTTTCAAACAAAAATTATGATCGATTAAATTTTTTTATACAAAAATTATGACTAAGTTATGTGTTATTTTAACCGATTGCAATTTAATATTATTTTTATTATTAAGTTGGCAGCACCTAAGCCTGACTAATAAAATTTCTTTTTTTTTACAAAAATTATGACTGACAAAATTTTTCTATGGAAAAGTTATAGTTATCTTAACCGGTTGCAATTTAATCTTTTCTTAACTAAAGCTGGTGGCACCTAAAGTTAGCATGGATATAAACCTTCAAATAATTTTTAAGCTACTTGGCAATATGGTAAATATCGGCTGTTTTTGGCAAAGGCTTCCAACCTGAATTTAGCAACACTTCTTTATTTGGCGGCCAATTTTTCAGCTGTCAAGTAATTTATGCTCAATTTAATTTTGACATATTAACATAAATAGACTGTCACCCGAACAAATTATGTAAACTGGGCCCAAAACAAGATTGCCTTTGATCGCTATTTACATGGGTGAGTTTTGCTCAGCGACGAAGCTCACTTTTGTTTAAATGGATAATTCAGTAAACAAAACTACTGCTACAGCGCAACATGTAATATGGCTCGTTGCCACAATTGATTTATTGCAGGAAACGTTTGATAACCGTATAATTTCACGTTTTAGAACCGTAAATTGTTCTCTAAGATCGTGACATTTAATGCCGCTGAACTGTTTTGTGTGGAAATATGTGAAATCTTTACTTTACGACGAAAGGGCCGCCTAACAATTGATCACTTTCAGGAAAACATTCGCCGCGTTATTACCAATATAGGGCCACAAATGTTGAAAAAATTGATCTAAAATTGGGCCTCCAGATTAGATTAGATTAGGCTAAATCCAGCTGTGGTGGTCCTATCCCAGGAGCCATATTTATATTATATTGCCAAAAGATTATGATTCGAAATAAGTCTATTTTAAAAATTCATTTTTTATTTCATAAATTCATCTTCGGGACCGCCACAAAACGACATTTACTATTTGAACTTACACACATAAAGAGTTCCTAAAGTTGTTAGTCGCTATGAGTGACACCTAATTGTTTAATTTTATTTCTTAAACTTGTTACAACGCACATAGTTATAATTACTTTGGGAAATTTTAAATAAACTCTTGGCTATTGGAAATAAAATATTTTAATATATTATGCTTATTTTTATAGCACGCTTATTTTTATCATTATTATGCTAAATTGTTAATCCCTGCGTAATACGGTTCAAAAAATAGGACCTTATATGTGATAAACAAAGGAAATTACGATACTGTTGGAACTTATCTTGTACACTTGTTCTTATAGTGGTCATTAGAATACTTAAACTAATACTATGTTCACACCTAGCGTGTTTTACATCTCAATCGTGTTTAAGCAGTAAACACGTCGATTTTGATATGTTTTACTATACATTGATGTGTTTTGTTTTGTTAAACATCTCAAATGAGTTTTTTTTTATTTAAACACGTCGTTAAAGACATAAATTTCAAATACAACTCTGAATTTCATTTAATTTTGGGATGTGCTAAGTGCGTTTTTGCCCCTGTAGGCTAGTAGGTAGTGTACTTAGCTAATCAGTCTGGGGTTTGGGTTTGATTCCTAACTAAAACGGCTGTTTTCACTACAAAAAATCATTTTTAAGGTAAAAAAAGTATATAAAACGTCAGCCTTAAACATCTCAATTATAGTGTGAACAGCTGTGTTTAAATTTTAAAACATTTTTCTTAAACGCGTTCAAAAACACAAGTGTGAACTTAGTATAAAAGTGGCTTACGTATGTGGGTGTCAACGCTATTGCGATACCCCTGAATCTAAAGTTCCATTTTTTGCACTTGTTGTTATAGCGTACACAATTTTACTCACAGTGCACTAGAGTTGATGTGCCTGGCTATGACAGTTAAGAAGAAGACTGTAATTTTTATGAACATCGTGTGTGTTCAGCAGCGTCCTTTAATTCTTGGTAAGCGGCAGGTGACATAGATACATTTTTTGTGAAAATATCAAGACGGTTCCAAAAGACTTAAAGCCAAGAACCTTTAGGACATCCTCTTGGGTAATATCTTGTGTTAAATTCTATGAAGATTTCAATACTTTTCCAGTACAAACATGACCTCTTTAAATAATTATGGAAAAAATTATTTTGTACGAAAATTTACGTAATTCATTTTTAATTCTCTTGAAGTAAATTTAACGCACTCGTCACTCGCGATTTCTTTGAATTTGCTCACGATAAATTAAAAATAAAATCTTTAAGGCAACCACTAAGCATATACATGCACCGCATGACACTGAAATCTTAATTAATATCAAAGACTAAAACCAGCGCTGTAATAATGGCCCAGATCAAATAATTTATTTTTTCTTAAATGTAGATGAAAATTGATGTTTGCGGATCGGCTAGTTTTTAGGCAAATTATAAATGTTTTTAGTGATTTCCAAGGGCTTTATGTTTCATATTATAGTTAATATTTCACAATTTTGTAAACACCCCTCTCGATTTAATTCCATTCCAGTTATGAATTTAAGAAAGAATCTCTGAATCTTGCTTTTATATGCATCACTTTTCTTTTTAATATCACTGCACCTCGCTGTTGTGAATATCCTCAATATCCTTTTAATTCCTTAACATTATTAAACATGACAGAAAATTAAACTTACACAACCTTATTATCTAGATTAAATGCAAAATCCACATAAATACAATTCGCTTACACAAATGAAAATGAAAAGAAAATCTTAATAAAATGCAAATAGCTTTAATTTTTACTGGTGAGATTTCTTTGTTGTTTTCGCATATTTTTTATTTTTTTATTTGTTTTTCTTTTATTTTCTTCGTTATTTATTTTTTTTTTTTTGTCTTTTACACATGTCTATAATAGTTGATATTTGATCCTTATATAAGTAAAATGGTAAAAAGGACAATTGCATTAGCTTCAACATTATGACAGTTACAAATGAAAATGAAATGGAAATAATTTTATAACAAGGAGACTGGTAAAAGGATTACCGAAGAAATCAACGGAATGAGAAATGAAAGAGTTGTAAACAAAGCGTGATAGTGTGATAGTTTTAAATGTATAAATGCATGTCTATATGTGTAAGTGTCAGTATGTGAATGCATGTCACTTTTCTTATATTACAGTTTATTATGCCGTTACCACTGTGAAATGTCACAGAAAAGTCCATGAAATAAAAAGAATTATATGGTTAAAATTAAATTAATTAAAATCTCTTTTAAAGGATTTTTGCAAAGAACGCTTTAAGAAGAACCATATAGTATAATCGGGACACACTATTGAAATACAATGCAAGCGTTCAAACAGATCGAGTAGAAATTGAAGCTGGCAGTAAATTATATTACTTATTCCAATTATCTATCTTGCGTTTGCAGCCAAAGGATTAAAAAACTAATCTGCTAACTTTTAATCAAACCATTCACTCAAAAAGCCTAAAATATTTCCATATTATAAAAAAATAAAGTTCTGGAACATTTATGTAGGTCTGTGATGAATGGTTACTGCATTATTTTTATAAAAACAAAATTAAAGAACTTTAAAATAAATGTTGTGCAAAAGATTATAAAGCGGATCCTATGAAATCCCATACTATACTACCCGCGTGATCTAAATTATACCCTGGGGAAAAGAGATAAAATACATTGATGCATTTACAGAAGGTCGTCACCAGCTGTGATATGTCGGGCTCTCCCAGTTAGCATGCCGAGTAAAAAATCCCCTCACTCATTCGGGGTGTGCTGTCTACCTCTGCACCGCCTTCGCTTTACCTCAAAATGGACCTCCAACTTATTTCCTAAGCAGCACTGAAATATCCATATGCCTGCGTCCAGGTCTCCTTTTTCGATTCTCTACCTTTTCGGAGTACTTTTTTTTTCAGGCAACAATGCCAGTTTAGTCAAGCATTGTTGGTGGTGAAAGTAGAAGGACATTCGGAAATTAGCTGCCGTATAAGAAAGCACAGCAACCAGTGACTATGCCTTCATCGCTGAGTAGCCCCATCGATAGTCATTTTTTATTTTTGTAGTGAAAAAAACCAAGGTCTTCGATGGGAATCGAACCCACAACCCCCGTACTGACAAGCTAGTACACTACCTACTAGCCTACAGGGGCACCTGACTCACCCCGAATTGGGTCACTCTATAGCTCCGTCCAGGTCTTTGCTGTTGCCCAGTTGTGACGGCCGTTTTCGGCTTCCACGTCTACCTTTTTTGTGCAAGTAGACGCACTCATAAAATCATGCCACTGCGTCCCAAGTTTCCGTGTTACGTCTCATCTTATCTACTATATTCTCAGCTGTTATTATACCGATTTGCAGCACCAACTGCCCACGATAAGCAGACCAACGTTAGCAAACAAAAAACGTATGCCTCTGCGTGCAAGCAATATGGCATTGTACACTTGTGCATTCTGTGTAGGTATCCCCTGAAGTACCATGTTCAGAAAGCATTTGTGTTAGGTAGTAACTAACATCTCCATGCTTCTTCTGTATCCATTTCCGTATGTCTAAAATGAGTTTGGCCATCCATTTGCATTTCCTGATCGTTTCAGACCTGAGATTCGAGTGAGTTTGCGGACCAGTATATGAACCCTTCATACTGATAGTTCTGTATGTGCGACACTTATTAAAGTCTGAAGATTCGTTTTTCCAAAAAGACGGAAACTTTTTCAAGACAGAAACGTTTAAGAAAAAATTGCTCAGATAAATATTGAGATATAAGATTTTCGCTAACGAATTGAAATAATTTTTAATGATTTGGTAAATAGCATTAAGAAAAATCAATCTAACCTGATATTTAATTTTGAAGGTTTTTTGCTTAGTTGGTGAACCAAAAAAGAAAGTCATAAGTTCAAATCCCAACGACATCTTGATTATAGAGCAAAACTAATTTTGTCGAAAGAAATGGATAAGGCGCCAGTATTACAACGATCTGATCGTAGGGTTATTTATACTCACTGAATCCTTGAGGAAAAAGGACACAAGCCAGAGGCTGAAAGCAGAATGCAACAATGTAACAGCGCATGACTGTCATTGCGGAGTTAGTTCAGTCGTCTGTTTGATAAAAACTAAATTGTAGGTTCGAACCACGCCAGATTTATAGTGTATTGTAATAAGGGTGGCAATGCTACTAAAGGTGTACATTGGTAAACTAGAGCTTCTGAGTACACTGAGTACTGCCTTTACGATTGAAAAGTGAAAACGGATTATAAGATTTTATTTACAATATTTACAATCTCTTTCTTCCTCTCACACTCATTTTTGGTGCAGGAAAATGAAAATTTTAACTCACACGGAGAAGTATAGGAAAAGTGAAAAATGTTCAAGGGATAAAATATTAGCTTTTGTAAAACTACTAAAAATTTTTTTTAAGTTTCTGCCCACATTTTCAAATTATTTCCGTTGAACTCATAATACATCTACATAAACACCATAATGACGCATTTTAATATCATGTAATATAGATTGAAATGTAATATTGTGTATGTTGTTCAACTGCATATTGATATTTGATTTTCATTTTGTTGTATTTGTCATAGTAAAATTTATATTTGTTATCAATCTGTTTGACATTAAAATAAAATCTACCATAGTAAAACATAAAGTATAATAACAGCTACATAAACCAACAAAAGTAGACAATAAAAATGAAAAAAAAAATATTAAACGCATAAAATGAAAAGCTATGAAAAATAATGTGAATTTCATCAACAAAATCAAAAAAACAAAAAAAAATAAATGTAAAATAAAGTGAAACTAAACTGAAAACAAAGGATATAAAATTCTATTAAAAAACAAAAAAAAAATGATTATTGTATTGAAAAAAAAAAACCAACATTTTCCAAACAATCGTAAATGAGAATCAAAACCAGCATAAGATCTGAAATGAATTTCAAATGTTCTAAGAGATAACCTTGATATAGAAGGTTTCAACTTTAGTTACTATTGATTTTCTATTAATTTACCAGCAGTTGCAGGCCGGCATATTATACTCGTAGAACTGGATTATGGCTTAAGGAAGCAGGAAAAAGATAAGGGTATTACTCACTAATAACTGAGTACTTTTATGTTATTCGGATATAACGCAGTTGTTTTTAGAGCCTTACACTAAGAATTCAATAAAATATGAATGCATTATATTACAAAATGTAATAGCTCCAAGCGAGAAAATGACCAAGAAAAAGCATTACCCAGAAATATAGAACGGTTATCTGATTCATATTGGCAGATTACATTGAAATAAAAAAACGTGATAAAAATTTCTAATTGATGAATAATTTTCAAATGAAATCTGTATAACTTGATAGCGTTATTGAAGTGCTACAGAGTGTGATTTGATTTACATCTGCACTGACTATATAGTCATAATCAGATGGTGGTCAAACCACTTAGTTGATTGGACACCAACTACGCCCTAGAAGGCCATCGAATACGTATATCCTCCGGTCACTTCTAGTAGCAATTTCGAAAGCCCGAAGTAGGCCGCAGCCTTCACTCCTTGCTGAAGAGTTGGAGACTTTCCAACTCCTGGTCCAGAACGCATGAAGCTCTTATTTCTCAAGAACACGACAGCATTCATACTCACTGAACCTGAACCATTCATTGTGTCAATTTGAATGATCCGACCCACGAACTATCACGAGGGTCCGAAACCACAACCACCACGATACTCCCATATAGGGGCCAACCTCAATAACCAGTCAGAGCACATCATTGTCTAAAGAGAACAATTAGTGTTCTCTGGGGCAACTGATTCCCGTGGAAATATGTGGATTGTCCAGGTGACTCCTACTAGCCTTTGAGGGGCCTGGGCTCCCTTTTACCCCACAAGACACCAGTCTAAATGGAATAGTAGGTTCCAAAAAGACTATCCTGTGCCCCCGGGGGGAATTGAAGTGCTACAGTATGCTGATGACAAATATTAAAAAATTGTGGGCAGTTTGATTTGATGTTAATCCTTTCGCAAGTTCTATTAGACTTAAAAACCAGCCAATATAACTTGGTGAAATTCATTTACATAACATTCAGCTGCTTACAAGAAAAATCTATTCATAATGATTTGCCAGAGTATGCTGATCATTAATATCAAAAAATTGTTGGCAATTTGACAGGTGCTTGGAATGTTAACCCTTTCGTTAGTTCTATTGGACTTACAAACCAGCCGACATAGCTTGGTGAACTTCATTTTAATAACATTCAAATGCCTATAAGACAAATCTATTCATAATGATTTACGAAAGTATACTGTTGATAAATATTAAATAATTGTTGGCAGTTTGACAAGTTATTTGAATGTTTACCCTTTGGTAAGTTCTATTGGGTTCACAAACCAGCTGATATAACTTGGTAAACTTCATTTACATAACATTCAGCTGCTTACGAGAAAAATCTATTCATAATGATTTGCCAGAGTATACTGATCACAAATATTAAAAAATATTTTGGCACTTCAACAGGTGATTTGAATGTTAACCCTTTCGTAATTTCTTGTGGGCTTACGAATCTTACAAACCTGCTGACATATTTTGGTGAACTTCATTTTCATTACATTCAAATGCCTACAAGTAAAATCTATTCGTATTGATTTACTAGAGTATACTGATGATATATATTAAAAAATTGTTGGTAGTTTGAAAAATGTTTAGAATGTTAGCTATTCCGTAAGTTCTATTGGGCTACAAGAAAAATCTCTGTATACAGCCTTACCACTATATTAGCAAGTAATGGATACAGAAGACTGATTTTACTAAGCACCATTTTAGCTACACCTTAGAATAATACATACTTACTCAGAAATAGAAAAAAATATTGCTTGACTATAATTAGACTAAGGCAGGGCAATGACAAGACAATGACTAAACTATAACTATGGCTAGGCTAGACATCCAAAGGATTACATCCCAATTATAACTACCCTAAATAAATTAAGATGTCTTAGTAAAGATAACAAAATTACTGGGCTATAGCTTATCGTTGGCATAACAATGACAAAATGCAGACAACGCTATGATGGCAAGCTGTCTGGTGTTATAAACGATTTCAATTTAATTAACTATTCAAGTGTTTTTATTAATTAAAAAACAAAATATTTATGAACTTTTATTGAAAACTCACATTTTTAAACGTAAAATATAAATCTTTTATTACGCAATTTTATTTATTTTAAATGAATATTAATGATCTATGGAATAGTCACAAGTAGTTTGTGTTCTCTTTGTTATTGTACTTCATCTATTTAGCATGTTTTTATGATTCCAATTTTTTGTGGTTTGGAAAATTCTGTTTAAGTACGTTGGTGGTTCAAATGGTTTATTGCCAAGTTTCTTTTATTGTTGTTAAATATTCCAGAATTATTAATCTTACAGACAAATTGTAGTAAAAATTGAATGGGGTTTTATGCGGTTAGAAAGTTATAATAAACATTGGGTGCGCAGTATACATTTTTTTACGATTTATTACAATTTTTTCTTCAATACCTTTTTGATTAAGAAAACTTTTTCTGCTTAAAAATAATTAAATTCAATTATTCCTCCATGAAAATTTTCATATGCAAAAAAGCCATCTTGTAAAAAACGTTGCTGTTCAATTTTGCGCTCAAAGCGAATAATAATAATAGCAATAATAATAGAAATTTAATGTACAAAGACAAATAAACTTCGCAAAGCAGCCGAACTTCATTTTCTAAACATTCAAATAGCTATCAGAGAGTATACTGATGATAAATATTAAAAAATTAGCTTTTAAAAACCCGTATATTTTGAAAACAAAAAAATACCAACAATTAAAATGATATATTTTAATACAACAGAATATCGTATTAAAACAGGAGTAGCAAACAAATGATATCCTCACCATCCAGCTTTATTTAATAAATAATATCCATCCAGCTTTATTTAATAATAATTTAATTAAAATCTTTCAAGCTTTTCTCACTATTAAATATTTAAACTAAAAGAATGGTTTCTACATTCGCTATCAAGCAAAAGCTCTAATATCATTGAACTAAGTTAAAGCTTTCACAAAGCTTTATGTGAATTAAACACCATAAATAAAGCTTTTCAACAGTGCGGGTCGAAAATATTCGTAGCAATTATTGAATTTAATTATTTTTAAGTCGAAAAAGCTTTTTAAATAAAAAATTATTGGAAAACAATTTTTAATAAATCGTTAAAAAATTAATAAAATAGATTATACTTTAATTGTGAGCAAAAAAAAAATAAAACTTTCTCACCACATCAATTTTAATAATTTTTAGTACAATATTTATTTGTAAGATAAATAATTGTGCAACGAAACTTCACTATAAGTGAGCGTACATTGAACGAGATATAACAATGATTTTGGAATAAAAAAATCGTCTTGAACTCAATCCAGCCAAAACAAAACTTATACATTTTACACCGAACTGGCGAATTTGTTTTACACCATTGTCTGAAAGTTATTCACTCCCATATGTTGGAATTACTCCGCAAAGTAACCTTTCGTGGGATTTCTGAATAAAAGATCTTAAAAAGCAAATTGCTTCAGGGATTGGTTTGTTATATAAGTTCAAAAATAAATTTAACATAAAGACTTAACTGATAACATGTCAGTCTATAGTACATTCGCATGTTAATTGCATGAAAGTCCTATATGTGTATAATAAAAACAGTGTTATGCTGAAGTCTAGGTATTAATTTCCGTAACTATCCTTCTACTTTCATCACCTGTCGTATCTCTTCCCTACCCCTTTCCTAAAGAATGTAGCACGGTACTTGACTAAATAGGCATTGTTGCCTAAAGTGCTTTTTTTATTTAAAAAAAAACAAATATATTCAACGTATGCAAACTAAAGCTTTAAAAATAGTGTATAATTTACCAACGTTATATCCCACAGCTTGTTTATATAGAGACATTTGTAAAACAGTTTTCACCATTTATGGAAATCACGAATATTATAACCGTCTTGTCACAACTGTCTTTATTGGATGTTTGATGGCATCATTATCAAGCCGCCTTTTAGATAAAAAATATTACAAACTAAAATAATATATCCCTTGATCACTACTCGTTATACCAGTATATGGTCTAAAACTTACGAATTTAGTCTTTTTAGCATTAACAATCAAATTGGTTATTCCAACAAACTAAATAATAACATCAAAAAGATAGAGCTTAAAATTTGCGTCGTTATTTAACTTAAGCTTATATTAGACGATGTTTATTATATATCCTGGGGGTAATGAATAAAGCGACAGGGCTTAAATATCGCATGTAAAAATAAAAACTAGAAGCTAAATAAATTGCTATGGGAACTTGGTCACAAAATCTACTTATAAAATTACACCGGTAGGTAAACGACTAATTCACACGATGTTTGTTTAGACCTAACTTTAAGACTACACAACAAGCAGCTTCAGCTACCCTTTAAAATATTGTTTTCAGTATCTAGGTAACCCTTAAAAAAACTAGAAGGCTTGTGATATCGTTGATATTATTAAAAGCTTTTAATGGTTGTAAGTCGGACTTAGCCTTTGAATTTATTATGACTTCACGTATGTAATTTTTAATATAGTTTATTACTTTCCAAATAGTGCTAGCAAAATTGATTAATTTTAATCACCCTACACTACACAATATTCGGTATTTCTATATAATTTAAATGATTTGCAGACTTCAAAACAATTATATTTTTACTCATTTTAAAACCAGGTAGAGTTATTATTGTTGTCTTTAAAGCCTAGTGGAAGTGTTGTCTTCAAAGACCAGTAGAAGTATTAGTTGGTACTATTATAAAGGATGTTTTTATAGAGGTATAGAATTTAGATATAGAATAAAACAAATATGATTTTTTTTTATTCGAAAATTAATCAAATGACTTCTGGCATATAACCACCACGGATAACCCAGACGTAATCTAATCTAGTGGATAAATATTCGATGTCTTTTTCCAACATTTGTAGTGTGCTGATCTTACTTTTTGACGCTCATTATCAATCAAATCTAGCAAAAAATGAACGCGTAATTTTATATAACTGAACCGATTTCAACAAAACTGAACTTTAAAAAAATTTTAAAAAACATAAAATACGTCCTGTCTTGTAAGGTTAAATAGGCAAAATGAAATTTATATTATGTTATATGCTGTGTTCTTATGAAGCATATATTTTATCACTTGGCAAAATTACAATTTTTTTGTAAAAATTTAAGTTATGAAAAATTACCAAATTTTAAAAAATTTTTCATAACATTTTCTTAATATTGATGATTAAATAGATCATTGTAATGCGATATAAAGGATATAAAAAATTAAATAGCGAAAGAAGACACAAAGGCAAAGAATTTTTTTTAGACGCACAGCAAACAGCCAGAAATATCCATGTGGCAATAGCAGCAGCTTTTTCAGCCACCACTCTTTCTATATCCATTCTTACAGCACGTTGCGTATTTAAAAAATAGAATAATTTTCTACTTTTTATTTTCTAATTTTACCACAGTCGACTGGGTGCTGCAAAATTACTTTTAATAAAAAAAGGTTGCATATTTTGGTTATCCGCCGGAAAGGTATACTACTTTGTTTTGCCACCATTTTGGTAAACATTAGTCTTGAGACTTCATATTTGGCAGCCGTGAAGTAGACACGTGGCAATTTATTATGGAAAAATATTCGATAAATCATGTTTTAATCGTTAAAAAAATTCTCTGGCTGATTATTGAGGTAGGCCCTTCGGGGATATCGTGGTGGCTGTGTGTTTCGAGGCCCTCCTTTACGTTTGTAGGTCGGATCATTCACAATGAACACAGTGAATGGTCCAGGTTCAGTGAGTATGAATACCGTCGTTTTCTTAATAATATTAAGCTTCATGCGTTCTGGATCAGGAGTTGGATAGTCTCCAACTCTTCAGCAACGAGTTAAGGTTGCGGCCTGCTCCGGGCTTTTGAAATTGCAACTAGGAGTGACCGGAAGCTATACGTATCCGAAAGCGTTCTAGGGCGAGGATGAACCGTAAAACGCCGGGTACAGTAACTTTGCAATTAAAATAAACATCTTTTGAGCATTCTAGAAAATGATAAGGAATTCTTTTTAATAAATATATTTAAAGATTATTTTTCACAACACTCACAAACATATCCAACACGAAAAGAATGTTTTTTTGAATAAAAACTAATTTCTCGATATTCATAAATATTCCTGATTAGTTTTGAATAAGAATACTTTTTGTTTATCAACTACTTTTATATATTTTCCTTGTTTAAGTTGTTACTTAAAAGAAACCCGTATAAATTTCGCTTATCTGCTGAATATACAAAGGATTCGATATATTTGTTTAACTAACATATAATTACAACAGATCTGTACAAATGTTGCTGGTAGTTTAATATGTTTAGGACATGTTTTAGAAGGAAAGCGAAGATATTAATATTCTGCTTCTTTATTTTATTATATTTTTAGATAACTTTTATTTCATTTTATCTTCTTATGTTTCTTTTAATTTTGTTTTAAGTTTGAAAAGTTACTCTACAGAAAGTGACAGCAAAGTCTTTACAACTGCTGTCGTTGAATATCATACAACTTACAAAAGGTTGCGTTTTAAGCAATTGTAATTTAAAATCTTCAATTATAAAAATGTTTAATTTTTTAACTCCAGTTCAAGAAATGGCACAAGGGGTGTTTCAACAAAAAATTGGTTTTTTAAAACAAAATAGAACACAAAATTGAGATTATATTACGAAGAAAAAAGCTCGGCAATTATGAATGAAAAATGATATCCGGCAAATATCCACGACGACCAAGCTGACAGATGTCGATTCTTCCATCAAAGTTTTTAATCACTTTTTGGCAAAATGCTGTTCCTATTTCACTATTCAGATCACGAATTTTTAATTTTAGGGCTGAAATCGATTCAATTGGCTCCGTATAGTTTCTGTCCTTAACATAGCCCCACAAAAAATAATCCAGTGATGTTAAATCTCACGATCTGGCAGGCTACTTAACTGCTAATTATCGTGAAATCATGCCATCGGGAAATTTGGTTTGCAATAAATTGATCGTTGCATTGGCTGTGTGATATATGGCACCGCCCTGTTGAAACCACATGTCAGTGATATCCATTTTGTCCATAATAAGCTTTAATAGAGTTGTAAGCATCTCGCGATAGCGTGATCCATTGACCGATACTGCATTTCCAGTCTCATGTTGGAAAAATACGGCCCAAACAGGCTTCCAGATTAAACAGCGCACCATACAGTGACACGTTGAGCACGCAAAGGTTTCTCAATAATCGCTCCAGGATTTTTGAAAACCCAAATACGGCAAGTTTGCTTGTACCCTGACATGTGAAAATGAGCTTCGTCTGAAAAAATGACTTTTTCAGTAAAACCAGCCGGTTGTGTCGGAATAAATTGAGCGAATCTATTGCGATGTGAATGATCGGTCGGCTTCCATTCCTCCACCAGTTGGACCTTGTAAGGCTACAAAATCAAATCCTTAAACAAAATTCGCCATGTGGTGGTTTTGAATAACCCCAATTGTTGATAATGTCCAGGAATTGACAAATTTGGATTTGTTTCACCACTGTGGCTCACGGCTCCGATGTTTTATGTTAAACAACCCGGTCGAACACGCGTTACACGTGTTGGTGTTTGCACATTTTGTATCGAGCCTGCTGACGCAAATTTAACGATCAAATTCTTAATAACAGTCTCAGAGGGACGATTATGTTGTCCGAAAATGTCACGAATTTTACGAAATGTATCTTTAACAGAACCGCTATTTTAAAAGTGGTTTTTAATTATTTTAATGTGATTTTCGTGCAAAATTAAATTCATTGTAACAGTTGCCAATCCATCTACTATGAAAACGTCAAAAAACTAAAGGTCAAAACTTTTATGTTTTTGGTGTTGCCACAATTAAAAAAACAATTGAATGCTGTATTGTAATGCTGCTCAGTAACTTACGTCCAAAGCATTTCGTCTGCTGCTTTAATAGCAGGTTCTCTTGTTTTAAAATACAGGCATCTAAAGCATCTCTAGTGATGTTCTAATGTTTAACTTCACGGGCTTTATTTACTGCACCTGCACAAATTTTTTTCTTTCTAAGCCAGATTACAGAAGAATTGTAGTGTTAAACTTCAGTAATTCACCTTTTTAATAGCTAAACTTATGGCATGTTGGAACATGGACATGGCTTTGTTGGGAGTTGAACTCAGATCTTGCAATTATTTAGCAGGGAGTGCGGCATCAACAAAACAAATCAATTAATTTTGACCCAATCAAAACCATTTTTAAAACTCTTTTCAACTATTTTATGTAAATGAGCGAGCAGTATTGCCATTTTGAAGTTTAATAGCTAATTTTAAATTTACCACTTAGAATTAAAAAGAAGGTGGAGAAAATGGAAAATTTACCAATAAAAAATGTTATTCATTCCAAATGCGGTTCCAGAAAATTCGCATATTTATGAGACAATTAAAATTCCTTAATATTTATTTTCCTTTTATTGATTTTTAAAAATGAATAAAAAATTTGTTATAGTCGAGATAGCATCGTTCTTCGTTATAGTTGAGATAATAGAATTGATAACAAAATTTCTCAGAATTTATAGTTATTTTTTTTTAACAAAAAAAAAAAAAAAAATAAATAAATAAAAATATTATCAAATCGACTTTTGTGTTGTTGATTAGAGAAATAGGAAATACGTGGGAAATTTTGCAGAAAATAATACGCGTTTTGTATATAATATTCGTGTTGAAATAAGACATAAATCATTTTGAGATTTTTATGATATTTTACGGTGATAAGCTATTTGTAAAGAGATCCTAGGTAAGTTTTTATGTGATATTGTGAATGATTTACAATATTTTAAATTGATTAGTCTAGTGACCTACCAATCCAATAAATTTTGTATTTATGTAGTCTTAAAATGTTGTCGTCGTAACTCTATTTAAGACATTTGTATTTTTTTATAAAGTCTTGTTATTTATCTTGTTACTTTGATTTTAGTGGAGTACGCCAAAGTATAACGTATGACGGATTCCATGTGCCTCGACTTTAATATATTTATAACATATTTTAGTGATTCCCATTCATACAATTCTACATTAAAGACAATTCGCAGAAAACAGTGTTTACGTAGTTTCTCTTGCGCTTTTGCATACTATCGAGGGTTTTGCATATAAAACCACATCTTTCTGAAAGGTTTAGTACCATAATTATGACGAATATAACAAAATAACAAATTATTATTTATTTACAAATTAGAAGAAAGCAGATAAGAGTATTTTATTCTCTTTTACTCTTTGTCAAAGAAATTTTATAAGTTTTCTTAAAATATCTTGTTTCTGAAATTTTGCTTGTTTTATTTAATTTAGTTTATTTAATAATCCTCGCGGACTGCAGTAACGCATAATGCAGCCTGTTTGGAATTTGGCCACTTGGAATCATTTGGAATATATATATATATATTTGGAATATATACTTTATAAATCTTAAATGAAGCATTACAATGTGAAAAAATGCACCCATGGTGCAATTGGAATCATTTCACATTCCAGCGTTCACATCATTAATCCACTAGGGATCATTTGTCGCTTATTATGGCTTACTCCTGCAACACGCAGGTGTTGCTTGATAAAGTAAAAGAATGCTTAACAATCAAAAAATTTTTAACTCAATATTGGCGCTTTCCTGCCTTGTTTCGGAACCTTGAAAATTTCTATTTTAATTGTTATTTTACGTGTATTTGAATTGTGAGATTCTTATCAATTTGAAAGCAATTTAAAATTTATAATTTTTACCATTTAAATAAAATTTTGTGTCCCCTGGCATTTTTTTATTTCTTTTTCATTAATTTAATTTAATCTATTCCGATCAACTGATTAGATTTTATTATAAATATTCAAAGTACAGTTCAGTTTCTCTTCATTTAGATAAGTAAATTAAACATTTAACTTAATATTTACAAACTTAAAAGTACATTTTCTTCAGATTTTTTATATTGCAAAACTAGTCTTCAACAAGAAGTTTGTTTTTCAATTGTGGTAACACCAACAACATGATAGTTTTGACATTTAGTTTTTTGACGTATTCGTAATACAGATCAGTGCCAATTACTACAATGAATTCTATTTCGCACGAAAATCACATTGAAATATTTAAAATCCACTAAGAAAATGGTGGTGCTGTTAAAGTTACATTTCGTAAAATCCATGATATTTTCGATAATCGTACTTCTGAAACCATTATTAATAATTTGTTCGTTAAATTTGAGTCGATAGGCTCGATACAAACTGTGCAAATACTAATGCAAGTTTGACCGTGTCGTTCAACTGAAAATATCGCCGCCGTGAGTCACAGTGTTGAAGCGGAACCAAATTTGTCAATTCCTTGACGTTCTCAGCAATTTGGGTTATTTAAAGCCGACACATAATGTATTTTGCGTAAGTATTTGATTTTGAAGATTTATAAGGTTTAACTGGTACAGGAATTGAAGCCGGCCGACCATTCATATCACCGAAGATTTGCTCAATTCATTTAGAAACAACCGGCTGAGTTTTCTAAAAAAAATCATTTTTCAGTTAAAGCCCATTTACACTTGTCACACAATGTCCACAAGACATTTAGACTTCTAAAAATTCTACAGCGATTTTTAAAAAGGCTTTGCATACTCAACGTGTCACTGTATGGTGCGCTATGTGGTGTAGAGACGTGATTGGGCCGTTTTTTTCGAAGATGAGGTTGGAAATGTGGTAATGGTCAAAGGATCATAACAACTAAGATTTAGAATATTATTTACGACGTGGATATCACTGACATGCGGTTTCAATAGGACGGTGCCACATGTCACGCAGCCAATGAAACGAACAATTTATTGCAAATCAAATTTCCCGATCGCATAATTTCCCGCGAATCCCATTGGATTCATTTTTTTGGGGATACGTTGACAGAATTTATACGCGGTTAATCGAATCGATTTCAGCATTTAAACTCAAAACCCATGATATGATTAACGAAATAGTACCGCCATTTTGCCAAAAAAAGATTAGAAACTTTGATGAAAGAATCGACAGCTGTCAGCGTGACTATCTTGAACTTTTGACAGATATCACCTTTCAATCATAATTGCCGAATTTTTAATTTCGTAGTACAATAAAAACTGGAATCATCTTAATCTCAATTTTTTGTCTTATTTTGTTTAACAAAAAAAACTCTTCTTGAAAAACCCTTTATTTACAACATCGAAAGTACATTTTCTTCAGGCTTTTTATAATGTAAAATTAGTTCTCCAAAATATATTCGACTTCAAAAGATGACACATTACAATACGTTATGTACGTGGACAAGCTTTAATTTGTAAATTTAAATTATTTAACATTGTAAATAACAGTTTAGAAAAAAAATTCATATATACCAATGAACAGTATCTTTTGGGACACCCTTTACTTTCAGATTTTAAATTACTATTACAGATATAGAACTGTACATACTGTCATTTTCAAAATTTGAAATATTTGACTATAATGGTTCAAAAGCAAAAGCTTTTGTGACAAATTGTCACAACCATGGAGCAACCCTTTAATAACTATTTTGTGTATACATTTTAGGTTTAAGTTCTATTAAAATTATATAAATTTAAAATCATATGGGGGTTCTAACGCCGAATCAAATTGTTTTTATTTATCAATAAACACTTTGGGGGGATACCCTTTAATTTCAGATTTTAAGTTATTATTGCAGATATAGAGCTACACATTTTGTGTAATTTTCAATTATTTGATAATAATGGTTTAAAAGACATTTGATTATAATGGTTTAAATAACACAAGTTGTCACTACCGAAGGGGCAACCCTTTAATACCCATATGTTTAACACATTTTCGCTCTAAGTTCTATAAAAATAATAAAAATTTAAAATAATATTTTTATATTATACTGCAAGAGCTAAATTTTTATGACATCCAGCTTTTCTCGTTAAAATTTGAACATTGCATATTCAGTTAGAACTAAATACACTGAATCTAAGAAATCTTGGTACTTCTTCATACCAAAAGATTAAAAAGGGATATTTTAATTAAATGCTATTTTCCAGTACCTAAAATTTACTAAAAAAAACATTTTGTGTAAAAGTATTTTTTATTAAGAACACTTTCAAATGATGAATCAAATAAGACCTTTCGAAAAGAAGCTGTTGAAAAAATAACTTTCGAAATAAAGTAGCTTTTAATAAGTACTTTCATAAACACTTTCTTTAGAATTTGTATGCTAAAAGGCACGCTATAAGATGTTCTGTTTTGAAAAATTGTTTTTGAAAAATGACTTATTTTTTAGAAAAATATTAGGTTTCAAACAAGGTCTCAAAAGAATAACTTTTAAAGCAACATTTTAAAAAGTACCTTTTCTAGTAGGTTTTTTTTAAATACAACAGTTAGATTATGAAAGTTTTAAAGAGTTAAAAATGGTTTTATAAAAAATTTTATTTCAAATATTATAAAACGAAAAGATAACATCTTTAAAGTTGATTTTCAAAAAAAGTACCTTTAGAATAATTATCATTTGTTATAAAACTTTTTCAAAATTTCCCTTGTCATAATGTTACTTTTCAAACTAAACATTTTTTTTTCATTAAGTAATATCTGTTACAAAAGTACCTTTAAAAAAGTACTAAACACAAAAGTATTATACTTTTTAAAAAGGTGCTGTCAGCAAAAACAAAAAATTAAAAGTAATTTAGTAGGCAACAACTTAAGAAAAACAAATGCTACTTATAGAGAGGCTTTTGAAACAAAGTACTTTTAAAACAGTATTATCATTTGTTATAGGACCTTTTTAAAATTACCCTTGTCATAATGTTACCTTTCAAACTAAATAATTTTTTTTTTCGTTAAGTAATATCTGTTACAAAAGTACCTTTAAACAAGTGCTAAATGCAAAAGTATTATACTTTTTAAAAAGTTGCTATCAGCAAAAACAAAAAGAATTAAAAGTATGTAAAAATGATACTTAAAGATAGGCTTTTGAAACAAAGTGCTTTTAAAACAGTACTAAATACAAAAGTGTTATACTAATTAAAAAGGTGCCTTCAGCAAAAAGAAAATTAAAAGTAATTTAGTAGGAAATAATTTAGAGAAATGTCTACTTATGGAGTGCTTTTGGAACAAAATATCTTTTAAAAAGTACTAAATACAAAAGTATTATACTTTAAAAAAAATTAAAAGTAATTTAGTAGGGAATAACTCAAGAAAAAAATTCTACTTATAAAGAGGCTTTTGAAACAAAGTACCTTTAAAAAAGTACTAAATACAAAAGCATTATACTGCTTAAAAAGGTGCCATCAGTAAACAAAAAAAAAAACTTAAAAGTAATTTAGTAGTAAATAACTTAGGAAAAATTTTAACTGATGGAGAGCTTCTGAAACAAAGTATCTTTTAAAAAGTACCAAATAAGAGAGTATTATACTTTTAAAACAAAGTTACCAACAGCACAAAAAAACAATTTAAAGGTAATTTGACATGAAATAAATTAAGAAAAAAAGTTCAATTTATAGAGAGCATTTGAAATAAAGTTACTTTAAAAAAATACTAAATACAAAAAATACTGAATACACTGTTTAAAAAAGTTTCTTCAGTAAAAAAAAAATGAAAAATAATTTAGCAGGCAATAATTTAAGAAAACAATTCTACGTATAAAGAGGTTTTAAAACGAAATACCCTTAAAACAGTACTAAATATCTGTTTAAAAAGGTGTCATCAGCAAAAATAAAAACAAATCTTAAAAGTAATTTAGTAGGAAATAACTTAGGAAAAATTTCAACTGATGGCGAGCTTCTGGAACAAAGTTCCTTTTAAGAAGTACCAAATAAAAAAGTATTATTATACTTTAAAAACAAAGTTACCAACAGCAGAAAAAAACAATTTAAAGGTGATTTAGCATGAAATAAATTAAGAAAAAAAGTTCTACTTATAGAGAGCATTTGAAACAAAGTACCTTTAAAAAAAACTACTAAATACAAAAGAATTATACTGTTAAAAAGGTTTCTTCAGTAAAAAAAATGAAAAATAATTTAGCAGGCAATAATTTAAGAAAACAATTCTACTTATAAAGAGGTTTTTAAACGAAGTACCCTTAAAACAGTACTAAATATCTGTTTAAAAAGGTGCCATCAGCAAAAAAAATCTTAAAAGTAATTTAGTAGGAAATAACTTAAGAGAAAAATTTTTACTTATAGAGAGCTTTTGAAACAAAGTACCTTTAAAAAAGTACTAAATACTAAATACACTTTCCAGTACTAACTACAAAGATTATTTAGTATAAAATAACTTAAAAACATTCGAAGAAGCTACTTGTTTAAGAAAAATAGCTTTTTAATTATATGTATATTTTAACTGCAACAAAGTACTTTTTAAGAAAATTCACACGATTTACAATTTAATTGAATCTCATTATAGAGTACTTGGAAAAGACGATTTTAAAAAGTTACCTCTAAAACTTATATTAAAAGTTGTCCTTTTAAAAAAAGCACATTTTAGAAAATAAAAATTCTTTTTTGAAAAGAATTACATAAATGTTTTTTAATTAAGTGACATAATGAAATCTTTCCTATGAACCGTAAAAAATTCTAATTTATAAGGTGCTGTCATTTCCATGCCTGTTTTGTCTTAAGCAGAGGGACAAGCTTTAAAGTTAATGCAGACATAAAAATGTAATTTACATGCTTTGCTCTTCACTTTTCTCTTTCTCATTAATGAGAACAACAATAAATACCCCGGCTGTTGTAGCAGTTGTTAATAAATCTAGCTGTAAATAATATTTGTTATTGTTGTTGTTGTTAGTTAAATTTTTTTTTATTTATATTTCAGAATTGTCACACTTTGTGTATGTTGTTTTCTTATCATGAATAACGATCCTCGTTGAAGTTGTTTTGCGCGACCTGTTTGATACGTCAGTCTTTTCTTTGGCGTTGAGGCATAACAATCGTGTCGTAGGTTGTTCCTAAACAAAAACAATTATTTTTCTTAGAGTTATTTTAAAATATAAACGCCGGTCGTTTAAGTTTCAAGCAAAAACACATTTTTGTGTAAAAACCGCTGCAATAAAGTGTTATTTTTTTTCTTCCTTAAAAGGTAATTATAAACAAAAAGGGAAATAAATTTTTTAAATATGTATAAAAGGCAATTTGCTTTGAAATTAAACATATAAAAAATATTTACTATTTTTTATTAAATAATTATTTTATTTCGAACGTAACAAAATTTTGAGTTGAAAGTCTACCGTTAATAGAATTTTGATCGACACTTCAACGATGACAAGACAAAAATGTACATTGCAAAATAGTGTTAACAGAAATACAGGCAAAATAGCACAGTGGTGCCGATTAGTGAAAGCAATTTTTAATTAAATATTAAGATTTGTTAAAACTGTTATATATTAAAAAATATAACGAAGACAAATTTTAAATAACAGCGTGAGAGATATTTAAAAAATAAAATTCGTGAAAATGTGGTAACAGCAAAAATGTGTGATAATAAAACTCTTCTGTCTGCATTTGGGTACAAAACCCCTTAATTTTAGTATTTCCATTTAAATTTTTTACTAACACTTAGCTGCAGAAAATATAGTCCATTAAATAATAATTAGTACTTTATTAATTATGCGTTTTATCAATAAGTGTTTAAAATATTCTTTTTTATTCTGTTTTAATTATACAAATGTGCTGCCTTAAAAATTGAGATTTTTAAGCACTTATTTTTCTTCTGAAATTAGCAATCTAAAATCATTTTTTTCAATTTTCTTTATATCGTTTTTTTAAGTTATAAAAAGTACCTTTTTTTAAAATCGATAATTAAAAAATATGAATAGAATAATTTTCATATTTTTTTAAAATTAATTATTAATTAATTGTCTATTTAAAAAATGGTACATTTTAAATTATAAAAAATACCCTTTTTTTAAATTGATAATTAAAAAATATGAATAAAATAATTTTAATATTTTTTGAAAATTAATTATTAAATATTTATCTATTTAAAAAAAAGATACTTTTTATATATTAAATGCAGCACTGCAATTTTTAAAAAGTACCTTTTTTAAAATCGATAATTAAAAAATATGAATAGAATAATTTTCATATTTTTTTAAAATAATTTATTATTAATTAATTGTCTATTTAAAAAAGGGTACATTTTAAATTATAAAAAGTACCCTTTTTTTAAAACTGATAATTAAAAAATATGAATAAAATAATTTTGCATATTTTTTTAAAATTAACTATTAATTAATTATCTATTTAAAAAAAGGTACTTTTTAAATATTAAATGCAGCATTGCAGGTTATAAAAAGTACCTTTTTTTAAAATCGATAATTGAAAAATATGAATAGAATAATTTTCATATTTTTTTAAAATTAATTATTAATTAATTGTCTATTTAAAAAAGGGTACATTGCAAATTATAAAAAGTACCCTTTTTTTAAAATTGATAATTAAAAAATATGAATAAAATAATTTTTTTTTATTTTAAAATTAATTATTACTTAATTATCTATTTAAGAAGTAAGGTAATTTTTTATAAATTAAATGCAGCATTGTAAAAAGCAACCTTCTAAAAGCGTACTATTTTAAAATATAATCTTTAAAGGGCTACTTTTATAAAATTATTTAATTCATATTTTTTTCGATTTTAGAAAAGGTACTTTTTAACTTTTAGGATAAATAAAATAACGTAAAATTTAAACTGTTGGAAATTTTTTTCCACGGTAAGACTGAACGTTCCCTAAGCTGAACGTTTCAGCATTATCAAAAAAAACTTTTTGAAAACGTACTTTTCCGTTGTTTTCGTGCTTTAAAACATAACTTTTAAAATGGTACTTATTTATTTAAAATTATTCCATTCCTATATTTTAATTATCATTTTTAAAAAAAGGTACTTTTATAACTTTTACTATAAAGAAAATAACTGGTTATGTTTAAACTGTTGAGCATTTTTTCCATGTTAACGTACCATGAAAGCTTATTTTTCCGTTGTAGATTTTTAAAGTGAACATGGGCACTTTAAAATATAATATTTAAAGAAGTACTTTTTTTTTAAGATCAGGACTGTTTTAAAAATTATTTTATTCATCTTTTTTAATTATCGATTTTGAAAAAGGTACTTTCTATAATTTTTAGGATAAATAAAAAACCTGGTTAAATTTAAGTTGTTGAAAATTTCTGTATATGTTAAGCATCGTATCTTTGTAGGCTGAAGGTTGCAGCTTTGTCAAAAGTAACTTTTTGAAAACGTACTTTTCCGATTGGTACATCATCTTTAAAAGGGTAGTGATTTTTCCTTACATCAGGACCTTATTTTTAATTATTTTAAATTATTATTATTTTTAAAATTATTTTCATATTTTTTTAATTATCGATTCTAAAAAAAGTACTTTTTATCACTTTTAGGATAAATAAAATAACTGATTAACTTTAAACTACTGGAATTTATTTCCCATGTTAAAAGCATTGTACCTTCGTAGGCTGAATGTTGTTTGCCGAATTTTTTTAAGATTGGTGTTTAAGATGGTGTTCACACTAAAAAAAGTACACTTTTACCAGGTGGCTGTTATAATAGTCATTTCAATTTTTCTTCAAATAGATACTTTTAGATATTTTCTTCTATTAATCAGCTTTGAAATTAACTTCACCAAAAGTTGAAGGCTTTTACCGGTACGTTTTAACCTAAACTTTGTACTTTCTAAAAGGTACTTTTTTTGGTGGTCTTATTTTAGTGTTTCGAAATTAATTTTTTTTAATGACTTTTTTGAAGTAAATTTGTTGGCTTTTTTTGCAAGGTACTTTTAATTAAATACTCTTTTTTTAAAAACAGCTTTGCGGTATTTGCTTTTGCTTTTAAAGATATTTCTTTTAAAGATACGCTTCTTGGAAGATATTTTTAAAAGTTACATTTTATGGTACTTTTTAAATTATTTTCTTTCTTTTAACAAAATAAATAAAATATTGCTATTTTCTGTCCTAACTGGCTGGTTTGTACAAGCGCGACTTGAAAATGATGCATTCGCATGACAGCGCTCGCCTTCGACTACAAACCAGCCAGTTAAGACAAAAAATAGCAGTATTATTTCATTTAATGACGGAGGAGAAATAAGCAACATAATACAAAATAAATAAACTTTAAATTAGTGGTTTTGGTACTACTTTCCAAAGGCTTTTAGCAATAATATTTCTATCTATCTATCGAAATGAAATTTTTTAAAACTTACATTTTAATTTGTGAAGTAGATGCTTTTGCAAAAGGGAATTTTTAACAAAATTAAAGTACTTATGCTATTTTAAGTTTGTTTGAAAGTAGTTTTAAAAGTACTTTTTAAAATGTACTTTTTTAAATGTATTTGTTGAGTCATTGTTAAAATTATAGTCGTTTTAATAGAAATTTTAAAATATTTTTAATTAAAGATTTTTGAGCACACTGTATTACGAGTATTTTGCCGTGCGTCAATCTAAATGCTTCTTAATAAGCTTAATTATCCATTTAAAGCCCATAAGAAATGTAAATACAAGTTTTACAGAAAATACATGTGTTATTCATATAATTTCTTATCGATATGATCAGGCTATTAAGGTATTAATGATTAAAAAAAAACTATTGAACATTAAATAAATCATGTGGTGAAAAAACTAACACTTCAAAATAACTTATCACCAGAAATTTTTCAAATCTTTAACTACAGGTTATAGACTATAACCTCAACAAATAAATGATAAGCTTTAATTAATCTAATCTTTAGTTTCTTTTAAATTATAATAAAAATTGTTACAGTGAGGGGCAAAAATAAGAAATAAAAATAGTGCAATATAAATGAAAACAAAAAAAATTTAATTAATGCTTTTAAAGTTGAAGTTTGTTAAATTATGGAGTCTCTACGATGGCTTCACTCTATATGCTGCATTTTTTTTTATTGACGAGCGGTTAGAAAACTGAATCTGAATAATTTGACAGCGTTATTAAAGCATCAATATTACCAGACGGTACTAAACATAAATGTCAAAAAGTAAGCACAGTGTGATTATTCGTTTGTTATTTTACCCTTCATAAGCTTCGGTCCTTTGCCTGAAGATATGTTATTCAAAATAGAATTTTATTTATTTAGTTCAGTCAATATGGATTCTGCGTCAAAGTAAAGAAAAGTTTTTCTTAATTTTCGTTATAAAAAGGAAAATAATGAAGAATGAATAAATGTTAAAAATGAACAATTGTTTATTTTTCTTTATTTTAAGGAGATTGTGGTCTATCGCAATTAAATAGCTAAAATTTTGACATTTTAAGTGTCAGACATAAGTATGTTTTCCATTAGTCAATCGAAAAGCGAAAGAGAAATTTAAATAAATCGAAATCGTGATATTAGAATAAAAGAAAATATTAAGAATATCGAAAGATAAATAAAAAATAATTTTTCTTCTCTCCAAAATATCTTTTTTTTTTTTTAAATCTGGCAACTTTTTTTATAAATATGTTTTGGATTAGTCTTGATTATGTCAATTGGAATGAGAAAGAGAAATTTTGAATAAACGTTGTTGATATTAGAATAAAGGAAAATATTAAGAATATTGAAAGATAAAACAAAAATATTTTTTATTTTCTCCGACATTTTGATTACTTATTTAAATCTGGCAATCTCTTACATATCAAAGTTAAGTAGAAATAACAATATTTATATTTTCTACTGCTACTTTCGTTAAGAACGAATTTATCAACAATATAATAAATTACTTGCGACATATACAATTTTAAACTTGACACAAATTTGTGTTAATTGTACATAGCACTAACACAATACATTAAATTTTGTTAACTATTACTCGTAACTTAAATATCACCGATAATTATTTATTAAATTCTGCCATAACATTGTTTGATTTAATGCCTTCCAAACAGTAAAATTTTAAATTGGTATTAAATTAGTAAAATTTATGAATAGAAAGAATTTTGTAATTAAAATGAAACCAAACACAGAACTAATACATTTAACTAAACAAACTCGCCATTTTCCTACAAACACAAGCTAAAGGGAAAATTTAATAATAGTAATTAAACTGAAAGTTTACCTCAACCAAATACTTTTTTTTAAATAAAACTTATTGAATTATTTTCTACACACAGCTAAAGTAAAAAAGGGCAATAGCCGCTAATTAAGTAAAAGTATACAGCACAAGTTATTAGAAATGTCTAATTGAATTCCAGCAAATGCATTTAATAAAAAACGATTGCACTTTTTTAACAATCTCTCAGTAAAAGATTTTAAATTTCATAGAGACTTAAAAAAAATTAAAAAACAAATTGCATTTTTTTGCTCGCCACTGTACATTCCTCAAAACATTTGTTTAAAACAAAAGCTATTCAGTAAATTTATAATTAACGCTTTTTTAATTTTTTGCATTTAATAAAATTTATAAAATTCAACACAGGTCATTTAATTAATATTTGCTTAATCTAACAACTCTGTGCAATTAAATCTTTAATAGCTTTGATGCATATTATAATCAAACAAAAATTTTTTTATTACTACTTTACGGCTTTTAAAAAAGTTAAGTGTAGAATTTCATTTCTGAACAAAGTGAAATGGTTTTTCAACAAGAAGTTTGTGTTCTAAAACAAAATAAAACAAAAAATTTAGATTGATTGATGATTCAAATTTTTATTGCATTACGAAGAGAAAAGTTTGGCAATTATGAATGAAAAATTATATCTGAGAAATATCGACTCTTTCATAAAAGTTGTTAATCACTTTTTGGCAAAATGGCGGTTATATTTTATTAATCACATCACGGATTTTGAGTTTTAAGGCCAAAATTAAATCAACTGGCTCCGTATAGACTCTTTCCTGAACATAGCCCCACAAAAAATCCTACAGTGGTGTTAAATCACAAGATCTGGCTGGCCATTAAACCGCTGATTGTCGTAAAATTATGCCCGAACGCATAATTTTACGACAATCGTTTGCAATAAACTAATCGTTTCATTGGTTGTGTGTTATTTGGCACCGTTCTGTTGAAACCACATGTCAGTGATATGCACGTCGTCATTAATAGGCCAAACTTGAGTTGTTAGCACCTCGCGAAGCATGACCCATTGACCGTAACAGCATTTGCAACCTAATCGTTGAAAAAAAACGGCCCAATTTACGCCTCCAGACCACATAGTGCACCATACAGTGACTCGTTGAGCATGAAAAGGCTTCTCAATAATCACTCTAGGATTTTCAGAAGCCCAAATGCGCTTGTTGGCCTACCCTGACAAGTGAAAATGGGCTTCGTCTGAAAAAAATGATTTTTTCCGAAAAACCAGCCTGTTGTTCATGAAGGAATTAAGCGAATCTACGGGGTCGGTCGGCTTCGATTCCTGCACCAGTTGAATCTTGTAAGACTTCAAAGTAAAATTTTCACGCAAAATTCGGCATGTGGCGGTTTTGGATAATCTTAATTGTTAAGAACATCGAGGATTTGAAGAATTTGGATCTGCTTCATGGCTGTGATTCTTTCAGTTGAACGATGCGGTCAAACACGCTTTGAAATTTGCCCATTTTGTATCGAGTCTGTCGACTCAAATTTAACAACCAAATTCGTAATAGCGGTCTCAGAAGGACAATTATGTTGTCCTAAAATATCACAAATTTTACGAAATATAACTTTAACAGAATCACCATTTTCACAGTGGATTTTAAATATTATAATCCCATTGAATTCATTGTAGGTGCCTGTTTAGACGCTTCAGCTTTTGATATGTGCTTGGATTTTCCGACGGGGCTAAAATTACTTTTATTTGGGTACGGTTTTCTGTCGACCCTCGTCAAATTTGGTTTGTGAACAAACCGGTTTCGGCTGTTTGCCATCTTCAGTGTTCTTTTCGTACTAGTTGCGTTCTATTGTCAGTTGTGTTTTTATAGTTCGTGTCTCCCTTCGTGTTATTGCGTTCGTCACTTTTTTGCCTGTATCTCTCTCTCCTTTTTCGTTTGTCTCTTTTTAGTCCCAATTTACATTGGACGATTTTTGTCGCTGCAATTCTTAGTTTGTTGTTGTAAATAATGTGTGTAAAGAGAATAGGGGAAGAGAGAAACTCTAGCACTATTCCCTTTACACACATTATTTACAACAACAAACTAAAAATTGCAGGGACAAAAGTCCTCTAATGTAAATTGGGACTTACCTAATTTGTCGCTCCCTTTTTCATTCGTCTTTTTTTCTAACTAAATCCTTTACGATAATGTTTGTTTTCTTGTAAAAATGTTTCAATGGTTCAAATATTGTGTCCGAAGCAGTGTTTATTTGTTCATTTATTATTCGTCCGTCAAATGTTTTTTGTTTGTATATTTCTATGTTTCCTAATACATTTAGTCTCCTTTCTTTGTGCTGTATATGAAGCAGTTTAACCGTTGTTTTTACATGTTCTGGTGTACATCTGTCGTCGAATATATGGTCCGCGACCATGTCTTTCTAATGGAAAAATCAAAAGTTGAAGCGTGTAAACAGGCACTAACAATGCCAATGCATTTATTACGAATACGTCATAAAATTAAATGTCAAAACTAGCATGTTGTTATTGCTGTTGTTACAATTGAAAAACAAAACTTCTTGTTGAAAAACCCGATATATAATTTTTATTTTTTTTTCTATGTAAACATGTGTTTGTGTTGTTTTATCGAGGGTGTATTTTTTTAACGTTGAAATCAAAGTACAATTTTGCTGGGTTTTAAATTTTATTTGTTTTTTTTTTTTCAATAGTTTAACGATTGCTTGTGTTCTTTTACTTTAGTGAATTACAATTTGTTCTACGAGAGGGTTAAGTTTATAATGTTGATGGTTAATAAAAATATTTTTTTTATTGTATTTACACAAAGAAATAAAGTTTTTATTATTGTAGTGAAAGGCAGCAGGCAGGTGTTATAGTTGAACAGAAAGCTTTGGTCTAAAAAAGAAACTTCACTAAAACAAAGTTCATTAACCCAAAATTATATCATGCATAGTGTGGATAGTATGTCGAAATGGTTAATTAAGTAGATTTTATTTAATATATACTTTTTTGAAATATCAGTTTACATATTTATTTTTCTATTTCCAAATCTTTTTACTTTTATAATATAAAGGATCATCGTTTATAACCACAAAGCTGAGCTGACAGCCTAAATGGGCTCTCTTGGGTCCGGCTGGCGAACTCTTTGGGAAAAATAAAATCAAGAAAATCATACGAAAATCATAACTGCAATTAATGTTTTCATAAGGAAAATTACGAAAAGTTTTAGCCATCATAGTCTGTAACATATAGCGTGATATTCGTGTTCTTTTTTTTAGAACATTTTTAAAAATCAGACTTTTTTTAGATAATATATATAATTTGCTTAGCGATGCAACGTTTAAAAGTTAAAAGAGTGAAAAGAGACCATTATAAGTCTAGCCTATGGTTAAGATCAAACAGTTGACCTATACATATGGCACACCCTCAAAATCTAATACAAAGGCAATTTTAGTTGCTTTTTTATATGCAATGGATTTGTATTTGTTTTTTGAATTTTTTCTTTCCTTTTTCTTATCGTCCACGAATGCAAAAATTAGTAATCCCACAAATGTAATTGAATGTTTTTTAATAGCTAGAAATTTCTTAATACAAATAAAATGCGGAAATGAGGGTACGAGGGTGCTTTGACAAGTCAACAGCATTATCTAAAAGACACTAAGAATTTCAAATAAATTAGGCTCCCTAAAAGTGAAAAATTTTAAAAGACGAAAGGCAACAGTTTTGAACTCTTAAAGGTGTTTAAGTTTTTAAGGAGGCTATCGATTTATCTGATTGCTTTCATATTTTCGCGCGCAGAACTCGGTAGTTTCTCCATCGATATTGAATTTTTTAGATTCAAATTAATAACATTTAAAAAAATGTTCATAATTTCAACAAACTAAAGGGTCTGACCATGCAGCACACATGATTTTGACATGTATTTTGAACTGTAATGAATATCAATTAAAAATCGTTTTAAAGTTGCTATTACTATAACAGAGTGTCCTATAGGTGAAACAATTTGATTTGATAGTTATATTAGTTTAGCAGATATATCGCACCCTAAGTACAAAAGGGTCACAACTCAAAATACTAAAATTCTCGAAACTCAAATTAATTCTCTTTGGTTTATCGTGCAGAAGCAACACACTTAACACAAAAATAGGCATAATTGTATTTTTCCAGTTAAAGGAGATGGTGATGTGAAAGAAATTTTTGCAGTAGTTAGAAATGTATACTCTAAAATAATTTTTGAAAAAAAAAATATCGGGTGTTTTTTTTATAGAGGTATAGATATTTTTTATTTTTTTTTAACTCTCAATAATTATTTATTGTATCTTCAAGAAAGTGAACTAACAATAAGTTTTAAAATTTTGAAATTCTAAAAAAAAGTTACATTTGTCCCGACCATCTCAGACCTAACCTTTTGGGTAAAAAAAAAATTGACGTAAAAAAACAAAACAAATATTTCTAAGATGTGTCATCTGCATTGAGGATTAGAGCCGCGGTATCCCTCTTTTTTCATCGGCTATATCCACTATAATCCAAGATATTGCGAGTAAGGGGATTAGGATGGTATTCAAGCTTCAACAAATATTTGCCTGCGTATTTGATGATTTCTGTAGTCACCAGCGGTATGTCTAAATCACAATGTATGTTTATATGTATTTCTGATGTACAATGGAGCAGAAGTTATTAACCGTAAACTCTTATTTTGTCTACGTTGGATTCTATCCACATTTGAAACGAAGACAGTGCCTTAAAGTTGGATTCCGTATGACCATATTGGTTTTAAAATAGTCTTGTAAATTAGAAGTTTACAATCTAGGCTAAGTTTTGAGTTCCTTTCTTTTTTTTTTTTAAAGAAAAGTAGCACTTCAGGCAACAATGCCTATTTAGTCAAGTACCGTACTGCATTGTTTAGGAAAGGGATAGAGAAGAGATGAAACAGGTGGTGAAAGTAGAAGGATAGTCGGAAATTAACTGCCGTATATAAGACAGCACAGCGATCACTGACTATGCCTTCATCGCTGAGCAGCCCCACCGACAGTCTATTTTTATTTTTGTAGTGAAAAAAAACCAAGGTCTTCGTTGGGAATCGAACCCGCAACCCCCATACTGACAAGCTAATAAGCCAATGTAATTGTGTTAGCTTAAGTTTCATTTGTATTAGCTTTAAGTCAATATGATGTTTCCATGTAAGGAGACGGTCAAGATGTATACCAAGATATCTCACATAAGTATGGTGAGGAACAATGTGATTATTGATTTGAACGGGTGAACAATTATCTCTTCGCAGGATGAAGGTCATATGAATGCAGTTTTGAACGTTCACTTTAATTCTCCATAATTTTAATCACAACTCTTAACTGTGGTATATCTTGCTGAAGATTTATGGATGCTTGATGGGAGTTTTCGTGTGAACTTAGACATGCTGTAGCATCAGCAAACGTAGAAGTGTGGACAGTTCCACTTACAGGCATATCGCAGGTATTAATCGAATATAAAACTGGTCCAAGAATGCTACCTTGTGGTACGCCTAAGGAAATTGATTTGGATAAACTAATGAAGTCTCTTTCAGCAACAGAAAATGTTCGTCCAATTATGTAGCTTTTCAATAGGTTGCTTATATTACAAGGCAAGTGAGCGGTCAGTTTCAGAAAAAGACCATCATGCCAAACTTTGTCAAAAGCCTGAGAAACATCAATAAAAATACATGAACAATACTTCTTCTCTTCAAAGGTCCTTCTACTTCTAAAAACAAGTTAATGGTTTGGGATACACCCACTATCCCTTAGCATTGGAGACAATTTATTCATAAGCAACTTTCGGAAACCTTTGAAATAGTTGGTAATAGACTTATGGGCCTATATGACATGGTTTTGGTTAGATCTTTAGCTGGTATTGGCATCATTTTAACTTTGGAAATCTTCCAGTGGTCAGGATAGTATTCAAGCCGTAAAATGGCATTAAAACTTAATAGCATGATTCTGACTGCAATACTGGGGAGCTCTTTCAAATGGCAGGGATTTTGTTTAGTTTTTTTTTTTTGGCATTTCAACATGAATGGACGATGTCTCAACAATACTTTCAAATGTGCGAATTCGGTCCGAAACAAGATTGTCATTTTAATCCCGATTTTCGTAAGCAAATTCCGTTTAGCGATTAAGCTCACTTTTATATGAACAGAAACATCAATAAGCAAAACTGCCACATTTGCAGTGAGAGAATCCTCAAAACTATAATGGAAACTTCATTGCATTCAGAAAAACTGACTGTTTCGTGTGCTTTATGGACTATTGGTCCGTACTTCTTTAAAAAACGATGCTAGTCAGAACGTTACAGCCAATCGTGAGGTTTCAACAAGACGTAAGGTGAAAAAAATTAAATTAACTTAAATTTGTGTTCATTTTAAACTTTCGAAAATTGCCTTGCCAGGGAAAAAGCGATTCTATTTTTGCTGACATCTAAAACATATAAGTTGCGATCAGGCTTATAAAGTTTCGTAGCATATAACAGCCGCCCTAAAAAAAGTGTTTTGCTTCTTATCTCATTAATAAAAATAATATACGTCAAATTTACATCACGTAACTATGGGGAAACTCTTTATTTCATTATGTTATTTTATCTCATAGCAAAGAAAGTAATACATATTTGTAAAATACAAGGGTTAAAATGATAAGCCCATAATCGTCAAAATTACGACCTCTATGGAGAGACCCTATTTTTATTTTTGTAATGTTTTAATAGCAGCTATATTTGTATGTACTCTGTGTAAATCTTACTACGGTTAAAATCCTTAAGCTATTTGTGTTATAATCTGGTCACTATGGCAACACCTTTTGTATTTTAATTTTTCTTATAATTGTTTGTACTTGTTGTTATTGTGGCCATAAAAAACTTTAAGTGTGTAACTATTGCGATTCATAAATAAGTCTTTGTACTGTAATAATCACCACGCTATTGCAAGGCGCTTAAGTTAAGAGTTTTAAGTACATCGGATACGCTGCCGGCCTATCTCAGTTTATAAAATAACTAGCCATTCGTAACGTTTGCCACCAGGTGACTTCGTTTTTTTGTAACATTTCGTTTGGGGATTAAAAGATAAAGAAAAATTATTTTTTTTTTGTTTTATATTTGAAAAGGAAAAATTTCGATTACAAAAATGAAGTGAAATTTAGTTGAACTTCTCTAAATAAAAAATGAAAGTGAATCCAAAGTAAATACTGAATCGAAGCGTTATACGTGTCCGCAAATTAACCGTTTCATTGAAGTGCTCTTTGGTCTGACGTTAACACAAATAAAGCGAATGGTTTCCCAACTCGTAAACACGCAACGTATAGCTGCCCATGTGAAAAACCATGATTTTCTAAGTTTATCCCGCAAACACTAAGCGACTAGCCTTGCCACTTGTTAATTGTCATTACGAACGCAAGGCGAATCATTCACCTGCGTACTTTCCGTTAATAATGGTTGCCTCAATCAAATAAGGCATAAGTCTTTTTACTGGAAGTCAAGTACCGTTGCAAAGTCGCGGTGGATTCAAATTACACAATATCATAATAACTGAACCAACTTTGAGTTGCAAGTTATGTGGTGGAAATTCTGGTAACTCCAGATTGTTAAAAAACTCCGTTGGATAATTTACTGCATCATCGGGATTTGTTATGCAATCAACGGATTTATATATCACCAAATCGCCATCGATTTTTTATTGAATAGTGAAATTCAGTGAATGTACAACATCATTATTTTTTGCGGCGAGAATTGCTCGTTTACTTAACCAAGCATAATTCTGATAATTCTCACTAATTGAGAGTCTACAAATCGGCAAAAGTCGTTGGTAAGAGTAATCAATCCAGCTGTCGCATCAACTGGGACTTTTCCATTTCCAACAGCAAACAATTGTTTGGAAAATTGTGCAGCACTTTGATCATTTTGAAGTTGAAATCTCATATTAGTGGTTAGCGATAATGTTTCTACGTTATTCCACAAAGAAGATGTCTTCAGGCAAGCATCCAATTCATCTGCAGGCGTTGCATGGGGAATTACTGGCAACCTCTGCGTGAAATTGCCTGCCAACAATATCATCAAGCCGCCAAAGATGTTGTTATTTCGCCGAAGGTCCTTCAGTGTGAAGTTAAGTGCTTCAAACAATGAGCTTCTATTGCATCAACAATTTTCCCATTGCACTGGATCGGGAAATGATGTGATTTGATTTACACCTGCACCGACAGGATAGTCATAATCAGATGGTGGTCAAACCACTTGAATGATTTGCAAACGTCATTCACGCCCTAGGAGGCCATCGAATACGTATATCCTCCGGTCACTCCCAGTAGCAATTTCGAAAGCCCGAAGTAGGCCGCAGCCTTCACTCCTTGCTAAAGAGTTGGAGACTTTCCAACTCCTGGTCCAGAACGCATGAAGCTTAATATAATTAAGAACACGACGGCATTCATACTCACTGGACCTGAACCATTCATTGTGTTCATTTTGAATGATTCGACCCACAAACTCTCACGAGGGTCTCGAAACCACAACCACCACGATACTCCCATATAGGGGCCAACCTCAATAACCAGTCAGAGTGCATGGTACATCGATCGATTTGGCGCAATCATTCCTACTTCAGTAAGTAGCTTGTTTGCAATAGCTCAATCAGAATCAATCATTATATATTTCATCGGTTATTTGCATGTCGGGATTATTCGTTCGAATTCGCAAGCGATGTAAGATATCTTCACATATGTCGTCTTTGCATTTGTTCCATAACTGAATTGGTTGTGAAGGGAAACATGTGGTGATGATAATAGCGAACAGCGTTCGTATTTGGTACGCATTTGATGAAACAACTGAACCCGCAAGTGTTAAATCCCAATGAGAATCGTTCTCCAGCAAACCCAATAGATGACATGCTTCTCGATATGTTTGGCATTGGTGGCCATTCACAGTTTTCAAATGCGCAAATGATTTTTGTCCACGTACATTTACCAACAGAAGTCGCAAATAAAAACATTTGTCATTTCTAGGATGAATAGTATACATGCGACCTAGCGCATGACGTCATCTACTTAAATGGAACGTACTTATTTTCGCATGATATGCGTTCTGAAGTTATAGCGTCAGGAAGGAAAACCCGACTTATTTTTATATTATAGACAACATTTTTATAAGTAAAACTTACTTTTGAAACACCCTTTACTGATTAGTATTTGTTTTTACAATGGTTATTGTAAAATAGATTTTCTGAAAATTTCAAGAGATCCAGGCTATTGCAGGCGGACAGAACAGAAGGACAATAGAGTGGTTGCTATGGAAGTTTAAAAATCCATAATACTTCTAGCAAAATTTATTACCTTCATAATTTTGCTTTAATCCAAATTTTAACTTGACAGCTATTCTTTTGATCTTGTGCTCACATTAGCCAACAACGTGATCAGTGACTGTTGATTTAAAATTTACTGCAACGTAAATTTTAAAAATTTTTTTCTTATCGTTTTTCTTGTTGTTTTTGGTCGAATTTTCTTAGCGTTTAAATCTTATCAGGCACTGTTTTCTGCTTTTTTGGATTTTTTGTTGTTGTTGTAATCTTTTCAAAATATATGTATGTGACTAAAGTTTAGCAATTCTTTTAACCACACAAAGCATTCGATGTTTGTTAAGACATTGTTAGGATTAAAAGAATTGAAATAAATCTTTAAAAAAGGTTATTGTTTTTCTTTCGAAACTTGTTACTTTAATTTTTTCAGGCTATCCTACTTAATTTCATAAAATGTGTGCCGATGCTCTTTATAATCGCTGTGGTCCCAATCGCATTAAACCGAGCGAAGTTTACAAAACAACGGATATAACACAACCCGTTAAAATACGTATGTCCAAGGAAGGTTTAGGTGCTGAAGAGCCCATATCGATACCTGGCTTTTTAAAACGTTCGGTTAATAATTATCCAGACTATCCAGCTTTAAGATCAAGAATAGGAAAAACAAATGAATATGCCACAGTTACCTTTAGGTGGGTTTTGCTTCGCAAACTTTATTTATGTTATTTGAATTGTATTTCCTTTCCTATTTGTGTTAAAATTTTTGCAGACAATATGAACAAAAAGTGCATCAAACAGCCAAAGCTTTTATTAAATTGGGTTTAAGTGCCCACAAATCTGTGGGTGTTTTGGCTTTCAATTGTGCTGAATGGTTTTATTCGGCCATGGGTGCCATACATGCTGGTGGTATCATAACCGGTATTTATACCACAAATTCAGTAGATGCTGTTTTGTACTGTTTGGAGAATTCACGTGCTGAAATTGTTGTAGTAGACGATGCCAAACAAATGGAAAAGATACATGGCATTAGAGATAAATTGCCAAATTTAAAAGCTGCCATACAAATTCATGAACCTTATGCTCCCTATATGAAAAAAGAAGATGGCTATTACAGAGTAAGTTATTGAAGAACAATAGAAGTTGTTGGATTATAAATTGATTGATTTTCTACTTTTCTTGTTTTCTATTCTCTTTTTCATCAAGTGGTCCGAAATAGAAAATATGAATGTTTCAGATGTTGAAGATGAATTTAAGAAACGTTTGGAAAATATTGCCATCAACGAATGCTGCTGCTTAGTTTATACAGTAAGAACAACCAAATTTAAATTCTTATATTTTTTCTACTTTTTCATTTTCAGAGATATTATTCATTTTATCACTTTTTTTCTCAATTTAACATTTATTTTTTATTTTCATCCAGACCAACTTAAATGAACACCAAAGATGTAAAACAAACTTTATTTATTTTTCTATCATTTCTTTCTTTCATTTTTTTTTTCGTGTGTGTGCTGTGCTCTGTAGTCCGGCACAGTTGGTATGCCAAAAGGTGCTATGCTTAGTCATGATAATATTGTATTTGATGTTCGTGCTATATTGAAAACATTGGAACGTATTGTTACTGGCACAGAGGTTATGGTCTCCTATTTGCCACTGTCTCATGTTGCAGCTCAGACTGTTGATATTTATACAATGGCCTACGCAGCCAGTTGTATTTATTTTGCCGATAAAGATGCTTTAAAAGGTACTTTGGTGAAATCATTGCAAGATGCTCGTCCCACAAGATTTATGGGTGTACCACGTGTCTATGAGAAATTTCAAGAACGTATGGTTGCTGTTGCATCATCGAGTGGTAGCTTTAAAAAAATGATTGCCAGCTGGGCTAAGGGTGTAACGCTAAAGCATTATATGGAGTGTCAAGGGTAGGTTGTATGAAATATGTGATTAAGTATGTATGAAATGAAATTATTTTCACAGAATATAAACTTTATTATCAATAATTTAAATAGTTATGAAAGTAAATATAAAAACTAGAGTCAAGCAAGGGTCCCCTGCCCTTAAAGAGCACTAACTAATGATATTTAGTTTGCATTATCAGTAAAATTTTACTGATAACTAAACCAATGCAGTAATTACTGAATTTTACTGAGTTTTTACCGACATTGCATTAGCAGTCAAAGTTTACTGATTACTGCTGTTTACTCAGTAATTTAGTGGCAAAGTAGAGTGTCATTATCAGTTAAAATTTGCTACTTAAAGGGTTTTTCAACAAGAAGTTTATTTTCTAAAATAAAATAAAACAACAAATTTCAATTAAGATGATTAAAATTTTTAGTGTATTACGAAGAGAAAAGTTCGGCAATTATGAATAAAAAATGAGATCTGGCAAATGTCCACCATGGCCATGCTGACAGATGTCACCATTTCATCAAATTTTTTAATCACATTTTGGCAAAACGGCCGCCCTATTTCGTTACTCACATCACGGATTTTGAGTTTTAAGGCTGAAATCGATTCGTTTGGCTCCGATTAGACTCTGTCCTTAACATAGCCCCACTACAAAATAATCCAGTGGTGTTAAATCACACAGACATAGGTTACCTCTTTTTTCTTGTAGACTTATAAAAAATTTCTAGAGGTTTTTTTTAATAAACTGTAAGATTCTTACTTTGGACTGCATAACATTCTAAAATAGTAAAATACAATTTCGTGCATCAATTAAATTTTTCTGATATAAAACAGCTTCTTGTTTGAATCGGTTTCTTTAAAAAATCAAAACGTTTCGTAAACGCTTCACATAAAGACAAATAATTTGGAGGGACAAACGCAACGCTTACGAAACAATTCATTTTTGACAAAATTACGGTGCTGGGCCACAGCGTGGAAGAAACTTTGATGTCAATAAACGAATACAACCATATGGCAACAGCGAAAACTTAGGAAAAGGAAATTTCTCGACCTTCTCAACAATTGGAGTTATTCAAAGCCACACATCATGGCTGCAATCGATTTGACTGGCTCCGTATAGACTCTGTCCTTAACATAGCTCCACAAAAAATAATCCAGTGGTGTTAAATCACCTGAATTATCTGGCCACTTAATTGCTGATTGTCGTGAAATTATCAGATCGGGAATTTTGATTTGCAATAAATTTATCGTTTCATTGGCTGTGTGACTTGTTGCACCGTCCTGTGGAAACCACATGTCAGTGATATCCAAGCCGTCAATTATAGGCTAAAATTAATTTGTTAGAATCTTGTGATAGCGTGATCCATTGACCGTTGCCGCATTTCCAGCCTTATCTTCGAAAAGGAAAAAAAAAACAGAGCAATCACACCTGATTGCCGTTGAGCCTGCAACGGCTTCTCAATAGTCGCTCTAAGATTTTCAGAAGCCCAAATGCCGCAATTTTGCTTGTGGACATACCCTGGCAAGTGAAAATGGGTTTTGCCTGAAAAAATTTTTCTGAGAAACCAGCCGGTTGTTTTTAAATGCATTGAGCAAATCTATGGCGATGTGAAAGGTCTGTCGGCTTCTATATCTGCACCAGTTGCACCTCGTTAGGTTTCAAAGTCAAATCCTTGTGCAAAATACGCCATGTGGTGGTTTTGGATAACCCCAATTATTGAGAACGTCGAGGACTCACGGCTGCGATGTTTTCAGTTGAACGACCCGATCCAACAAGCTTTGGAGTTCGCACATTTTGCATTGAGGCTGTCGACTCAAATTTAACGACCAAATTCTTAATAGCGGTCTCAGAAGGACGATTATGTTGTCCAAAAATATCACAAATTTTAAGAAATGTAACTTTAACAGAACCACCATTTACGTAGTGGATTTTAATTGTTTTAAAGCGATTTTTGTGTGAAATGGAATTCATTGTAACAATAGCCAATGCATCTACTACGAATACGTCAAAAACTGAATGTCAAAATTATCGTGGTATTGGTTTTGCCACAACTGTAAAACAAATTTCTTTTTCAAAATCCCTAAATTTATACCTGGAGTGGTGATTTTCGATATCAATCGTTATTTACTTTCGAATTTTATGAAGATTATGTTCGATTTTTAAGACCTGGCTAATGAGGTAAATAATATATAATGTAAGTAATTGTTTTTTGGTATCACAACATTATTGCTAGAACCATACTCTAGTCTGAAAGAATGATATTATGTTAAATTATTATGTTAAATGTTAACTGGGTTTTATGATTAGGCGCATTCAAAATAAACTTGTTGTCACCTCGTTATCTGAATATTTTCCATATTACGACAAAATGACTCAAAATAACTATATAGATAGTAATAAGTGATTATAAAGTATTACTTTTTGAAAAAATGACGACACAAAGCGAAATCTGTTAAAAAATTAAGATGTAGTTGGGATAGCAGGTCAGGTTAATAAGATAATAATAGTAGAAAATTACATCAAAACATATGCCAAGTTCGAGTTAGAATTACACACGAAGGAGCCACTTTTAATTTTTAATTTTATTATTTTTCTTGTTAAAAATTTTAAATATTTTCCTCTCGTGTTAAAAGTTTACTTTATTTTTTATACTGGTATTTATATAAGTACACCCTCAGAAAGTTTTAAGTGTCTGCTTAAAATAGTTTAAAAGATAAGACCTTTTTCGCTTCTATGAAAACACCGCTTATTTTTTAAATTTATTGTTTACATTTCTTTTTATAGTGTAAATGTTTTAGTATACACTGTATAAATTTTAAATGTGTGCCTAGTATGGCCATATACGTTAAAATCGCATCGATGTAGGGTCACCTTTTATATTTTTGGTGTATTTTTAATTTTAATATTTTGTACTTGCTTTTATAGTGCGCATTAAAATAATAAAACGTAAAGTAGCTGCTTATGGCTGTACAAGAACTAGGCCACCTATCTGAAAGTCATGTTAATATTGGATCACTCTTTACATAAAAATTTTTGTACATGTTTCTTAAGCGGGCATAATTTTACATGCCCTGTGGAAGTTTGATGTCTTTTCCAGTTCAAAAAATAGTTATATTTTTTAAAATATCACGTTACTTTTGGGACACGTTTCAATTTTTAATAGTTTTACTATTATAGCGGCAAAAGTAATACATTTACCGTAAAATTTTCAAGAGTCCATCTATTGCGGTTCGAGCTTTAGTGATCTGTAACAGATAAGACCCGCTTTAGGGGGTACGAAACCGTAAAAATGAACATTTAACTTTGCCTTTTTAATAATCTTAAGACATACACTAACTGTTATTCTTAAAATTACATGTCGATGGGGCGAAATAAATTGACATCTCAAATTTTTTCCCGTTGAGTTAAAGTGATATTTTGCTTAAATTAATATTTTACAAGCAAAAAGAAGTTGTTACACCCATCAAACAAACCAAAAGTCTTAGAGACAATTTAACCACCAAAAATTGCAACGGGATGTTGCATTATAAAATTTATTTAAGGGGGAAGTTTTTGTTGTTTGTTTTTTGTTTTTTTTTTAACAGAACAAGTTCTGACATCAGAAAAGAAGTACATTTTAACCAAAACAACAAACCAAAAAAACTTTTCACCTGAGTTGTGGCAACGACATGCACTAAACGTGTATTTAAAATGAAACACTTTGTTGGCTTGTTTTAGACGCAGACAAATGAAATTTAAAAAGTTGCAACATTTGTTAAGAAAAATAACCCATGCAGCAAGCAAATACATATAGGGAGAGTATGTGTTGTCCAGTAAACATTTTAGGATCTCTCACAACCAAAATTAAAATTAAGTCGTAGGCCGTTTGTATAACAGCGTTGTATTTTTTTATTATGAAGATGTAACACATTCAAGAAAGTTATACTATCAAATTATCTTATCAACAGCTAAAGATAAAGTCACGGTTTTAGGCAGTTTAACTTTGCACAAGATCACAACGTGCATAAAGAGAAAATAAACGATTCAAACAACTAATGAAATTAAACATATCTGTTGCAGCCATTAAAGTATATAGTGCGTGAGACGTTTTCGAAGCTTAGGCTTGCAACTACTACGTTAGCATGACATTCGTAAGAAGAGAAACGCAGGGCTAAAGAATAATAAGGAATAACAATAGAATCAATCTAATCAAACTAAATACACTGAAAGGACTAGATAAAAATTATTGTCAAACATCGTTACGAGCTTACATGCAAAGTAAACCTCGATAGTATATAAAGCTAAGAAAGAATATGTGTTAGCATTATACTTTCCATGCTTATAGGTTTTTAAAATGTTTGACACAATCTCTGACTGCATATGTTTGATACGAATTTAAAATTAAAACTCTGTATTAGATCAACAAAGGCTTGAATCGTATGCTGCCAAATGAAAATCAAAAACTTTTTGTTGAGCTGCTTGTTTTTCATTACTAAAACGAGATTTTGGTAAAAGTTACTTTAAAGGAAGTTACAAAAAATGTGTGTGTTTATGAATATCACTTTTATAATATAGTCACATTTATTCCTTTTAATAAACGTTTTGTTATTTTTTAGTTTTTTTATTGCAAAATATTAAAATGACACCCTAGAGTTTTTAAAATAAATTTAACGATTTATTCACTTTAAATACACACAAAATAAACACGATGGTAACTTCATCACTGTAATGCCTAAAAGAAGCTGTATTATTTTGTTGTCTATACTCAACGACGTTTCAATTTGAATTCAATCCATTTGCCCTGCAGTTGGTACTTATATATCTGCTTTAAGCAGTTCTCGCATACACAAGCATATTCTACTTTAACATCTCTCCATCTTGCTGTTGTTATTATCATTAAGTTCTATTTTTGTTCTGTATTGTTTAGTTTATTTTGTGAAATTTCTTTAAAGCACGCTGTTGCTGTCTTGTGTGTATAAGATTTTTTAGAAAACTATGCAGTTTGTTAATCACACAATAGGTCATTTCGTTTACTTTTGTACTGATAATTATTTTGTTTTAAAGCTTAAACAAAACATCTTCCTAACAACCTGTTCAATCTATTCACCCTTTTTACATTTGAATTTGATACGTACACAAATGCTAAAAACAAGTTAAACATTTATGTTATTTAAACAGTATGCTACGATAGCGTATTGTTTAAACCAAGTTTCCATTTCCAAAAATTTCATTTAAGCTAAAATATAAAATATTTTTAACTTTTAGCAAAAATGGCGGTTTTCGCTACAAGATTGCCAAATCTTTGGTAATGTCGAAGGTAAAGGAAGCCTTAGGTTTGGATCGTGTTATATCTTTGGTCAGTGCTGCTGCTCCTATGTCTCCCGAAACTAAGAAATATTTCTTAAGTTTAGATTTAAAGATTTTGGATGCTTTTGGTATGTCAGAAACTGCCGGCTGTCATGCCCTGTGTTTGCCCGAAACAACACAATTGAATTCTATAGGTAAGGCAATGGCTGGCTGTGAGACTAAATTTATTAACAAAGACGAAAATGGACATGGTGAGGTGAGTGTTGTTTTTGTTTAATTTTTTGTCTCCTTTTTTGCTACTAAGTTTCTTACCTTTCAAAACTGGAAGTATAAAATCATTTTATAAGAAAATATAACAAAAATGTCATGTAAAGTAAAAGTTAAATAAAAAAATATTTTATTAAAAAAACATGTTCTAAATATTTAATATCTGAATAATGTGAAGTGAAATTTTCCATAAGAAATTTTGTTAAATGCTACACGCTAATGAAATAACACCACTGTGTTTTTTTTTCAAATTTAAATAAAAATATTGTTTTTAATTATTTTTTGCTTATTACTTAAGTCATATATTTATGTAAGTACATTAGGGTTGCCCTTAACTATATGACGATAGTTATCTTTTTAGATTTTTTTTTTAATCTCACCACCCAGTTTAGTAAATTTTATTTAAAAAAAAATTATAATAAAAAAATTTCATGTGAATCAGTTGGGGGTAAGACATGCCACAAGCCCGTCCAAATTTGCGTAAAATCACTTTTTGAATACAGAAAATTATAAAGATTAAAAATAATAAACTTGGAATTTTGAAATTTTTGAATGATTTTACTTGTATTGCAGCCAGAATACTTGTTTCTATAATCCACTTGTGGCCGCTTTATATAATTATTGGTAACCTATCCACTTTCTCGCCTCTTATTCCGTTAAAAGAACTAATGTTAAAGTTTTTGCTTAAGCTTTGATAAGGGACAGTTATATTTTTTCTCGGCTCACTTGAATGGAAGTTTTATTTATTTTATAATTTTGAGAGTCAAGCTCCAATGCCACAACAACCACTATCATAGAAGCATCCAAAGCAGTAAGTGGGGCGTATATAATTGTTTTAAGCCATTCTCGCATATATGAGCATATTCTACTTTAAAATCACCCCATATTGTTGTAGTTATTATCATTCAGTTTAGACACCGACATGGCTGTGTTTTGTTTTGCCCTGTTTAGTTGTTTTGTTTTCTGTTATTTAGCCTATTTAATAGAATTTCTTATAAGCATGTTGTTGTTATCTTGTGTGTATAAGATTTCTTAGAAAACTACGCAGTTTGTAAAATGCATAGTGGCACGTTTCGTTTACTTTTTTACTAATAATTATTTTCTTTTAAAAGTTAATAAATTAACTTCGCAACAATATTTTCACAATTTTTTTTATTATAACAATTTTTAAACCTAATTTTTCTTCAAAAATAAAATAACATTTCAAAAAATATTTTAAGTTTTTTCAAATTATTTTGACAAAATTAAGAAAAACAGTTCTCCTTTTCAGATGTGTATTCGTGGCCGGCATGTCCTAATGGGCTACATAGATAATAAAGAAAAGACCGAAGAGGCTTTAGATGACGAATGCTGGTTACATACCGGTGATGTTGGCTATATGGATGATAAGGGTTATATATATCTAACAGGACGATCCAAGGAAATTATTATAACTGCTGGTGGTGAAAATATACCACCAATTCACATAGAAAATTTAATCAAAAAAGAATGTGATGCCATTTCCAATGTCTTCCTTATAGGTGAACAGCGTAAATATTTGACTGTCTTAATAACCATAAAGGTATTTCATTATTTTTGTGCGTGTAAACGGTAAATAATATATTTATTTTTTTGTTTCTCAGACTGAAATGGACAAAGATACTGGTGCTCCATTAGATGAACTTAGTTTGGAATCTTTGGCCTGGATGAAATCTTTGGGTGCTAAACATAAAACTCTTACCGAAATTTTAAATGCTGGCCCATGTCCCATAGTATGCAAGTCTATTGAGGATGCCATTAAGCGTGCCAATAAACACTCAATTTCTAATGCCCAAAAAGTTCAAAAATTCACCATTTTACCTCATGACTTTTCAATATCTACTGGTGAATTGGGTCCCACCTTAAAGGTGAAACGGAATGTAGTAAATAAGCAATATGCGGATTTGATAGAAAAAATGTACGCCTAATTTGTGTGTTGTATGGATTTTTTCTTTAGTACAAAAACGTAGATTTTTGAAAAGAAAAAATTCAAAACAGATGTGAATTTATTTTTATTATTTTTTTACTGAAAAATTTATTGAAATTTAAAGATTTTAGCTTGATAATATTAAAGCAACGTAAACAGGTTATTAAAAACAAATTACAAACCAACTTTAAAAGGCACTTAAGACATAAAAATAAAATAATACAAAACTTAAGTATAAATATATTATTATGTTTACTCGACTCATACCCTTGCCAGAATTCATTAAAGTGTATTTTAACATTTAAATATTTTAAAACATTTTTTTTTGTGATTTTAGACGTACAATCTTCCCGCAGAGTTATCTCACTACTGTCAAAATCCACCATAATAGTTGTTTCCTCTCTCTATTTTATAAATATAATTGTTATTTAATTTTATATTTAAAAAGATTAATTTTTTTAAAACTGAATTCCAAACAAAAAAATATATAATTAAATTTTTTTTTAATTGATATTAAGAGTTATGACTTTAAAATATTAATTAATTTTAACAATGTTAACTACAATTCCATTTACTATGAAGACATTTAATAGTGCAAGTAACTAGATTTGTTATTTGTTATAACAAATTATTTTTATAATTATAGGAACCTTGAAAATTTGTTAATTTATATTGTAGAAAAATATAAAAATTGTTGAAATTGTAGTTGTAATAAAAGCTAAAGAAAATTTTACTTAAATTTTAGATAGCATTTTATATTTATAAAGGGTGTTTTTATAGAGGTTATAGAGCTTTAAAATTGTATCAAACAAAAATGAATTTTGTTTGATACAAAAATGCATTTTGTTTGATACCATGAATCAATAGATACTCTTCTGGCAATACAATTTAAACATGACTTGATCGCCACCGCTAAGTGGGGATTAATCTAATTTGGAGGTTTAATTTACTTTAAATTTCCAATATTTGTGGTCATATAAGGGCTATCCTTTCCGGCTGATTAAAGTAGCCTAGTGACTTCACACGCCCACAGAATATAGACTAGCGGCATTAAAACACACAGTCTTGGAGACCAAGTCACGGGTCTGAAGTGTCAAACTATAAGGCTATCAAACGTTTTCCTCAATAAATCGTTCTAACTAACCCGCATGGTTTTTAAAGTAGTACGGACTAATTAATTCAGCATCCCATAAAACAATATATTTTTTTTGCTGTAACGGTGTCTCACTATACACTTAAGGATTACCTCACTCCAAATAGGGAAGTTTAACTTATTGAAATATTCATTCAAACAAAAGTGAGCTTTATAGCCTATGAAAATCGATATCTACGGAAATCTTTTTTTAGGTCAAATTTGCACTATTTAGAAGCTTTGTTATAGAGTCAGTCAGTCTATTCATTTCGAAATACTAAATCAAAATAAACCTAAATCACTTGGCAGTTTATAAAATGGCTGCCAGTTGTATAACTCTATAAAAACGCACGATATTCATATTATTTTTAGCTGTTGGCTTACTCTAAACGATCTAAATTGGGAGTTGCATGAAGAAAACTGTGGCAACATTTTAAAACTTTTAAAACATCAGAACAAATGAGATTAAAATTTGTATCAGCAACTGCCATCTTGGCCTAATGTAGCTATGATGTTACCTTTGTCTACTGAAACAGAGTACTGATATTATGAGCCCCCCTCCTGCTCCGATTCGCAATTATTGAGATTTCATTACTAATTTAGCTTGCACTTTCGACCACCTTCTTTCCCATCAAAGAGTTTCTCGTAACTTTTCAAACTTCTTCAAGTAAGTGTGTAAAGGCCTAACTATAATATGCATAAACTGGCTTAAGTTAATGTCAAAAATTAAACGAAAAGTCTGTCAAATGTTTAAGCAAATCATTGAACACTTTTAGGTGGCAATAATGTACTTACATGAATATACAAATTATTACGCCACAGTTGCACATTTGTTTTATTCGTACTTTTGCAAAAAAAAAAATAATTTCTTTCTAAATAAATGAAATTTATTAACAAATATCATATTTTGTATACTTAATATTATCCTTACACTAATTTATAATTTTTTTAACAGTTTTAAGAAAATTACACATATATCGGTGTTTGTATTATTTGGGCCAAAAGTACTAAAAAATGCAACTGTGTGCATGATTGAATTTATATAAACAATAAAAAAATGGAAAAAATAAATAAAAGGTTTAAAGGCCCTTAAGTTATTAAACTCCAAGTTTGAGTCCATTTCTTAAACGTTATCACGAGTACTACAAAATAAAGATTCACATTGTAAAAAAGTAAAAAATATTCAATATAAATGCTTATACCGGTGGGGTGCGAGAAAGCTTTTCAAAAACATCGTAGGCTGCAGTAGTGCCCATTCCTCAATGTAGTTCATTCCACTGCCTGATGGAGCTTCCAGCCTCTTCATTTCCTTGCAAAAACGTTCCCGTAGTAACTTTCATATGTGTCTGCTCTCTGCGATTTTATATAATTCATACCAGTATGAAAATGAAAAACGCAAACAATTTTACTACATTTTTGGGCTACTTCTTTCCATACTCGCTCTTTACATTTGCGTTATAATAAAACGCGCCTCTTTTGTCATATAAACAATTTTTTCTTTGTACGTTTTCTATTAAATTCCGATAAAATATTTCTTCGCCCTCCATTGGAATTTGTTTACTAATGTATCTATAACACAATGCGAAATCAGCTGTTTCCGTACGGAATGTGCGATCAGTTTCGTACTTTGCTTAAGCAAATGACATTTGACGAAACTTGACGAAAGTTTTGTTAAGTCCATATTAGTTTGCCACATATGATTATTAGGTATTTGCACAGTTGATTAAGTTTCCTCAAGCCAGCATATGCATATTATAGTTGGGGCTTAAGGCTTTAATCGCTGATGCAGTTATCCAGCTTATGTTACATCGCTTTTAAAAAATCGGTCTTTGCGAAGGAACATCGAGAGTACGCTCAATTGCGATCTGTTGACATCCTTCGAATAGGCTTTGGCAAAAAAGGTTGAATTTAACGTTCGAAATATATATGCTGTATGCTTTCGCACAGGCGTATCGCCAAATGTGCCACTTCATCTGTAATTATATAAAACATCAGAAGTCTTGGATGCTAATGATAAGAAAATTCAATGCGGTGTGCGGTGAAACCGATCAGGTCGTTAAAAAGAAGCATTTAAGTTCCTTGGCTTTCTAAAGCAGTGCTAGCGATACTTCACTACAAACTATTTTGAGCTTTACTATCTACGCTACCTTAATCAGACGGAAAATGGTATGCAACTTTCATGAATGGGCCTGTGCTTCGAAGACACTCTTTGAAGTTACTGGACCACGTACAGAAAGGAGCGAATTGGCTAGTTGGTGATGCAATATAGAATGTATTTTACTGTTTTATCGTTACTACAACAAAATGTGATCTGATGAAATAGGGAACCTTGTTCCTAAAAACTACAATTTTGTATGTGCAAGATATTCTTTATTCCATAGTAATCGATTGGCTAGTGAATCTTACGATGCATTAGAGAGGAAACCCTGATTTTAACCGGATAATGAGTATTTGCAAAAACCTTTGTAGAGTTTTGTCCTGACACTTTCAATATACAAAGATTTACATCAAATGGTCAGCAACACTTCTCCCTCTCTTGACCACATCAAAAGCTTACTTTCTACTTTTAACACAATGCGTTGCATGAGTAGGGGCCTTTAAGTGCTGTTTCTATAAAAAAAGGTGATTGGTGACGAAATATGGAATTTGTTGTAATGTTTTATCATTATTCCAATAGAACGTGCTCTAATGAAATCGGGGAAATTGTTCCCGAAAACCACAATTTTGTGCGTACAAGATATTATTTATTTTTTAGTAATTGATTGGCTAGTTAACCGTACGATGCAGTGGAAATCCGGGTTTTAGCCGCATTGTTGCATGAGTCGGCTATTCCTTGAGTGCAGTTTCTATTAAAAAAAAAACTTTTTAATGTTAGTCAGAGAGGACATTACTTCTTTCAAGGTATTCTTGTCCATCTCCCCCAATTTTTCCCATTGTCTTTATGAGAAAGAAACTTTTTAACCATAAATTTGTTATAATTATGTTAACATCTTTTGCGATATATATCGAGGAGGGTTTACTGTACGCTGGGCTTAACATACATATTTTCTATATACACTGTAGACAAGATTGACAGCCAGGCAAACAGAAAATCAAGCAAATATATGGCAAAAGAAAGAAATAAAATTAACAGAGTACAACATACGTGTGCACGTATTTATGTATATTTAAATGAATGTATGTAGCCTTACATACACATGCATGTACATAAAACATGCTTACAACTATATTAAAAAACAAAAGCAACAAGAAAATACTGAATAATAAAAAAAATATTTATTTACTATGTAAATTTATATGTACAGCTAAAGCACATGTCAAACCAACAAACATCTAGATGTACGCATGTTCGAGTATGTTTTTATGTACTTGTATACTTGGTTGTATAATTTGTTTTGTATGAACATGCATACATATATCAGATGTATGTACTTTACATACCTTTGAAATTGTTAGTTAAATAAACAGAAAACTATAAACGAACATGATTTTATTTACATAAAACATATTTGATCACATTTCATTTTCTTTAAGATACTAGTACTATGCACAGTGGGAGATTTAACAAAAAAATATATTTTTTCCCATAATATTTTATTGCATCTTCAGGGTTTTGAAGTAACAATAAGTGGTTATATCTTAAATATAAATTAAAATTAAATTAGTAAAGTCCAGCAAGTGGCAGACAATACGATAATAAGCTATTCTTCTGATACTCGGCTAATAGAAGCAAGAATTCTCCTTTTTTGCCGATCTCGCAACAATCTCCGAATGAGGTCGTGTGAATAGAGTTGATTTAAACGCCTCTAAGACGCAATTTTGCATGCTTATGCATAGATGTGTGCTTGAAAATGATGCTGCATCTGTTACTATGGGTGATATAAGTATTACGGAATCGGAAACTCTTGATGTTCTTGGCATGAAAATTCAGTGTGATGTTCGAAGGACTAAGCACGGTTTTTTAGGTTTCTAAAGAAGTTTTCAACTGTCTTAGTTTTCTAAAACATAAACTTCAATCCGATCTTCGTAATATTTATACCACCTATATCTGTCCAAAAAGGAATAAAACTCTCATGTATGCACCGCAGTCCCAAAGACTATATTGAAGTAGTTCGAGCGCATACAGGAGAGGGCCAAGAGACCTATTAGGGACAGTAGGGTATACAACTCTATTGATATTCTGGAACATCGACGTAGTGTGGAATGTATTTCACTGTTTTATCGTTACTACAATCGATTTTCGTTGAAGGCGCATCCATTTGTGGTTGATTTATCAGTGAATCGTACTACACATTACAGAGTAAATTCGTTTTTAAGCAGAATAGTGCGTACGTGGAATAAAGACTCTCCAGAGGTCTTTCTTGTCACTTTCAATGTAGGAAAGTTCAAATCGAATGTTCACAAACACTACTCCCTCTTTCCTCCACCCCATAACCTAATTTCCTACTTCTGATACACTGCATTCCATGTGTAGGATTCATCCTCTGAGTGATGGTCCTAAGAAGAAAAAAACACTATCGTTAAGAATGTAGCGAGCTAGCAGATTTGGGTGCGTTTCTAACGTTTTTAAAATGCTATGCTGCATGTTTAGATATTTCATCGGAAATTAATGGAATGTTAAGAGCTTTATTACCACTGCTGTCACTGTTATCATCTGCAAAATCTGATTTTAGAGCCTTTGAATTATCTCCAAATTTGAAGCTAAGCTCCATAATTAATTCCCATAACACCATATGGTTTTGAGGATTGATTTGTAGAATAAAAATTTGCAATCTAAGCTAAGAATTGAATTTCTAGCAATTAGCTAATTAATTTGCGCTGCTATTAGCTTCATCTGTGTCAATTTTGCTTAGATTTGACTTTTCCAGGTTAAGCGTCGGTCAGGATGTATGCGAAGGTATTTAAACTCTCAATGCTGAGATATAATGATCCTCTGCGCAGTGTTATTTTATTTTAACTCTTTATTTTTGCAAACACACTTCCAAATGATGTATGCGATCCTGAAATGATGTATGTGATGTGAACTAGTGCTATTTGGGGGCTTTCGTGAATGCCAAAAATAATAAACAAAAAAAGGCGTTAATCTTTTATCAGTGAAACCGCAATGGTTAAAGTACGCTGGAATTTGAAATCTATAGGCAATATATTGTCTTCTAACAGGGCCGGCCCTTAGTTATGTAAAAGAAAACTTAACCGTAGTGCCAATACTTAGAACCGATTTTCAATCGAATTTTTTATTGAGCCATAATTATTAAAAACTCTTCCGTGCTTTAAAATTCATGCCATTTTTGGCCTAAAAAATAACGCCACTTTCTTATTTTTTAATCATATTCATTAACATTTAAAATGTTACTTTATGTTCATTACGATATTATCATCCCACTGTGCAACGCGAGCTTCTTGAAGTGAACAAAAAGCATTAACTATAAGTTATGGTTTTCTTTTATTTGATTATTTAATCGAAACTAAACATATTTCAGTCAGTTAAAGGTTTTGTCTAAAAAGAAAAATCAGGGCATGCAGCCCAGCACGGGAGTTTCGGTTGCTAATCAAGCATATAAGCTGTGGGTAAATTTGTACTTACACGACTTATTGCAGAACGTGCAGCGCTCCTCACTACTCTCTTTACTATGGGTCTACTTCGAGACCTAACCTTAATTAGCAAACATATGAGTTACATCCAGCCCAATTATATTTATTTGCAAAAAATTTTTTCCCGAGAAAAGACCATTTTTCCACTTATAAATTCCGCGGGAATACAAAATTCAATAATTGGCAACGCAGATAAATATATTAAACTAATTCCTTTTTCTGTTTTGCAACACAATTAATAGGAGGCCCCATAGCACCCTCGGTTTCAGCATTTTTCTGAAACCGAGCAACTTGCTCTTTGCAACCTTTATGGAAACCGAAATATCTGTATTTGAAAAGCAAATGAATTTGTTTTTTGAGAAAAACCAAACATCAAATATATTTTTACGTTTTTTCCTTTCAATAAACCTTTTCTTATTTTGAGTTCTATTATTGTAAAATAATAACACAACACTTTAGAGTTTTAAATTAAGTTAAACGATTTATTTACTTTCAATACATACAAAATAAACACGATGGTAACTTTGTTGCCTTTACTTGCTGGTGACTCAACTGGAATTAATTCTTTTGCCCAGCAAGTGGTGCTTACATAGTTGTTTTAAATAGTTCTTGTACATACGGGAATATTTTATTTTAACCTCACCACGCAGTGCTGTTGATATTATTATTCAGTTTGGGTGCCTGCTTGGCTGTGTGTTTTATTTTGTTCTGTATTAGTTGGTTTATTTTTCTGTTGTTTACCCTATTTGATAGAATTTCTTATAAGCATGTTGTTGTTGTTTTGTGTATATAAGATCTCTTAGAAAAACTATGCAGTTTGTAAAATGCACAGTGGGTCGTTTAATTTTTTTACTGTTATTTATTTTCCTTTAAAATTTGATAAATCACCATTACAATAACTACTTTAAGGACTTTAAATTTTTTTTCTCTTTTACACGGTTCGTGGAAACAGATTAAAATCTAAAATTAGTAAATTTTTATTTATATTAAAATAAATGGCAAAAGGAAAAATTTTATGAGAAAATTCTTTTTATAATAGGGCTGATAGAGGCTATAATACTCTGGTCATGTCTTGGTGAGGTATTGTTCCATTAACGCTTGGACCATGATTTTAATAATTTTATCATCTAATAATTTACATATGCGTCTTAATGTACCCTAGATACACCACAAATATTTTGGTGTTCTGTACGAGACTCTATCTCTTCCATTGCTCTCTTCCATTTACCGCTGTTGCTAAATAGGCGTTGGTACCTCGTTTTCTTTATAGAAGACAATGCAACATTTTAAAAGAAAACAATAATATTTGAAGACGCATTTAAGCGGGGACTACTGTTAATATGTCAGTCCATAGAGTTTTGGAAAATTTTACTAAAATCGTGAGCGAGCCATAGATAGAATTTGTAAAACTTAAACTTAAAAGTTCTATCTCTTTCTCTCTCTCTCTCTCTCTATCTCTCTCTTTTCTATTGTAGCAACAATCATGGGAAATATTATCAAAAATCATTAGACTTCTTTCTTCTCATTCTCCTACACGTGAATGTAACTTTTCATAGCCCGATATTATGATATTGTGGTTTTGAAATAGAGTGAGTGGGGCTTTTAAAACAAATACTTTATTATTATTATTATTATTATTGTTATTATTATTATTGTGTGTTATTATTATTGTGGTTTTTGTATGTTTGATAGTGTAGAATATAAAATATTATTTATATATTTACTGTAAATGTACATATATAAATGAAATACAGTCAACAAAAACAACAACAACAATAAATTTCTATTACTTATTTGATTATTTAAAATATGCTACTGTGTAGTCCTTCAAGCCTGTTGTCTAACTTATAGAATTTTTATTAAAACTTTTTGTTAAAATTGATTTTATATAAAATAATTATTTTAAATTTTGATTTTTTATAAAAAATAAAAACAGAAATAAATAAATATTCATTCAATGTTTTGGCTAAATTGAGTTTGAATTTCAAATATTTTGCTTATTTTAAAAGTTCATCTAAATATGAAAGTACGAGTAGATGTTGCAGTCATAATGAAAAAAGTTTTATGGTAAAACTTTGTTTTAAAATATTGAACAAAATAACATTTTGTTATTCTAATAAAACACAAAAAACCACAGGGTAAATGGCAAATAACATAAAAACAATAAGAAAAAAATTCTATTAAGCTTAGACATATATCAGCTTAGCTTATTTAAGCATAAACTTGTTACATTTTTAAATTGCACATATGTAAATCAGATCAAAATATCATTATCGCTTTTTGCGAGGTCATTTTCCAGCACTGAAAACTGATGTTATTATTTTGATTGGTGCTTCTAGTAACTTCTCACTTTGTTTGTTTTGCTCGATTTGTTTTAATCAGTGCTTGAAAACAAAAACACTAAAGTACGCTACGTTAGTGTTCCGCACTGTAGTTTTTGATATCATTCCACAAACACATTTTTTCCGTAGAAATACAAAATGCACCAAAAATTTTTTAGCGTTTGTGTATGTGTAAGCAAACAAAATACCGTACACAATGATTCTAAGCTGATGAACACAAACACTAAAATTTCGTACTGATCTCTTTTTTAGCGTACTTTAGTGAACTTTTTAGTGTATGTGTACTGATTTTAACAATTTGCGTAGTGAGGTTTTTGTAGTTACGTTGTGTTTTTTTAAGTATTCTATTTCTTATTCTCGCTTGTACAAGAAAAGTCTACTTTAACATCACTCCGTATTGCTGTTGTTATTATTATTCTGCTTGCCTGCTTGGCTGTGCGTTTTGTTTTGTGTTAGTTATTTTTATTCTCTGTTGTTTAGCTTATTTCGTGGAATATCTTAAAAGCGTGTTATTTACGTCTTGTGTGTATAAGAATTCTCAGAAAACTACGCAATTTGTAAACCATACAATAGATCATTTCGTTTATTATCTTACTGATAATTATTTTCTTTTAAAGCTTAAACAAAGCATCTTCGTAGCAATATGTTTTCCTGAAAATCTTACAATCTGTTCACCCTTTTTACATTCGAATTTGATGATCATTATTAGGCTTTAATGCAGTTTTCGACAAAACTGATATTTAGATTTTAGTACATATAAAATTTTTTATAATTACTTAATTTTAAAGATAATTGTAAAATGTTTGGTATACAAGTAGATATGTCCCTAACTGTAGTCCGGTAAAATAAACCTGAAATAAAATTGAATGGAACGCAGAATACTTAATTTACCAATTAAAGAAAATTTCGATTATAGTCCAAATGCAGAACTAAGGTGATAAGACTTTCGTCTAAAATCTTACAGATTATGGTTAAATTTTAACGAACATCATTTGTAATATTTAAGTTATTGATTTAAGTTTTTTTTGCTTAGAGTGCCTCACTAATGCTATTCAAAGGCATGACTGTTAATCACACAAATTTTTTCAAGTGTAAAAAAAATTTAAACAATTATTATCAAAAATTTTTTTTAAATAATTGACGACTAATATTTTTACCAAATAATTAAAACGATATAAATAATAATAATATTTATTTTAAATAAATTTTTATTTGAAAATGTTTTACTATAATAATTGTTTTAAACAATAAAATATTTTAAACAATTGCTAACAGTAGAACAGAATTTTAAGATAAACACTAGTGGGTTCAAAAAATAACAAAATATGATTTTAAAAATTTATATAAATAAAATCTAGTTTGCCCACTTACCCACAGAAAAATAACTTGGAATAAAATAAATTGGAAAGAGTGGGTTTATTTAGAATGATATGGATGATGAGTTAAAATAAATATACGATTATAGAAACCTCAATAAATAATCGAACTCTTATATGTACAATATAAACTCTATGTTGTTAACTACCATATACATGTGTTATCACTCAATTAAATCATAAATAAAATAGCTTAAATTAAAAATATTCATGAAGGCTTCATTTTAGTAGGGTTTTACAAGTCTTTTAGTTAACAACACTAATAAATCTCATTTCATGCTATATTTGAATTCTAATCAATAAACAAATTTGTAAAGAATTCTAAATGGCTAGCAGTGTTGCCAGTTTATTTTATTTCTCTCGCTAAATGGCTTATCGAATATCGTTAATGTAAAAATATGTAATATCACGTTTTTTTATAGGGGGGTAGTAATTTTGATTGGCAACTCTTTTTTAATTGGTGACCAAGTGATTTATATATAATTTGGTTTGCCATTTTAATGTGAATAGACATCTGAACAACACTTTCAAACTATGAAAATGTATTTAAAATTTCCTATTCGAAATACCCAAGCCTGATTTCATAAGAAAAATTTTATTTTATAGCGATAAAAATCACTTTTGTTTAAATGGAGATGCCAACAAAACTTTCATATTTGCAGTGATGATAATTCTTAAGTATATGTTGCGATACCCTTATATCCTAAAAAAAAGTAAAATTCTTGTGCTTTATAGGCTGGTGGAATCATTGGTCTGAACGTCTTTAAAAACAATACTGGTCAGAATGATTCAGTCAATGGTGATCACTATAGAGCTATCATTATTGACTTCTTCGTTCATCAATTGGACAACCGTAAGGTGCAGCAGCAGCTGGGGTTTCAATACGATGGCGAAATATATCACACAGCTTGTATCACAACTGATTTATTAAAGGAAACGTTTGGCAACCGCATAGTTTCACGTTTGGTATAAAATGGGGTTTAAGACCTTGCAATTTAACGCCGTTTGACTATTTTCTGTGGGGATATGAAAGTCGCTAAACTACCCCTTGGCGTTCACATTACAGAAGTCATATTTAAATTATAATGCCGGAAGTTTATCTTTCGAATAAAGGAAATTTAATGTCAATTTAAAAGAAAATTAATCTTGGTTTTCATTTCAAAGTTAGATACCTCTATAAAAATACCCATTATAAATTATGAAAAAAGCTTTTATTTATCAATAAAATTATATGTATTTTTTAAACAAAGTATGCATTCATAACTATTTTAAATAAGCAAGGACAAGGTACACGATTTAAATAATTCTTGTATTTAAGTCTTCAGCCTCGAGATCTAAATGGAATGTATATTAAGGCATATTAATGAAAAGTCAAAACAAAACAAAAAACAGGTCTTATGTCACATAACAAAGAGTCAAAACTAACATACTCCTTAATTTCAATGTTACCATTGTTTTTGCATTCTTGCTGAGACACATTTCTTTTGAATTAAATGTTTTGTTACGAAGATGATTTGTTGAAGTTTTAAGAGAAAATTATTTTCAAAGAAAATAATTCTAAAAAAAGGAAACGAAATGATCTATTGTGTCGTTTAGAAACTGGGTAGTTTTTAAGAAATCATATGCATACAAAACAACAATAACAGGCTGATAAAAAATTCCACGAAATAATTAAAACAACAGAAACAGCTAACACAGAACAAACAAGAAACAAACAGACAAACAGGTCCCCACACTGAATGATGATAATAATTAGAGTGTGATGATGTTAAAGTAGAATTTTCTTGTAAATGCGAGCACCGCTTAAAACAACTATAAAAGCACCAACTGCTGCGGCATAAAGCTAGTTCAAGTTGAGGGAAGACATAAAGATAATAAAGCAGCTTTTAGGCATTAAAGTGGTACAGTTACCATCATGTATTTTTGTGTGTATTAAAAGGAAATAAATCATGTAATTTAATTTAAGAATTTATTAACATTTATTGCAGAAAAAGCTCTTTCAAACCAATCGCTAGTTGTGGAAAGTACCACCGTAATAGGGGCCACTGAGCTGGAATAGGATTTTTAAGAATTCGAAACTAATTTAAGAAAGAAAGTGTTTCGCACTGTATTTCATAAACACCACATCTTTTGAATTGAATTTAAATTTGCGATATAGAGTTATGATGTTTTAAAATTGACAATAAATTTAAAACTAAACATGTTCTATAGAAGCGGATCAATCATTTTTTAGTAAATTTTTTTTAACACAAGAAACCACTTTTTGTAAGTGACTGTATTAGCTAGATTTGTATGCAGAATCAATGTTATCCATATTCACAAAAAAATTTTATAAACATATTTCCTCTCTCTTTTTTTTATAGTGATGATTCCTTATTTTCTTCGTTGGGTAAAATATTGAAATTAAAAATTGTGTTTCAAAAAATGATAAGTGTGTTCTAAAGGTATTCCGCATCCATGTGAAGAGATTTGCAATCACAATTCAAACTGCTCATTTGATATACGATTGGATTAATGGCAATCAGATATATTTTTTAGCGCACTGGCTTACTTTCTTTCTTAATTTTCCCTGTAATGCGTAGTGCGATTCACTGGCCTATCAGCCACAAATGGATGAGCTCTCAACGAAAATCAAGGTAAACGCTTGTAACAGGAGCGAGTTTCCTAATTTCTCTAAAGCACTTACCATTGTAGTAACGATAAAACCAGCGATATATAACCCACATTGCATCGATGCTCTGGATAATCAATAGAGTTAGTCCCCAATGAGCCTCTTAGCCCTCTTTTGTATGCGGTCGAGCAACTCCAAAATACTTTGAGAGCTGTATTCCATTCTTGAACGGGTATAGGTGGTATAAATATTACAAAGATCGTTTTAGAAAACCGAGGCACTTAAAAGTTTCTTTGGAAACCTGAAATGTTTAGTCCATCGAACATCACACTGAATTTTTATGTCAAGAACATCAAGAGCTTCCGATTCCTTAATAATTACAAATAATGCAGACATTTTAGGTATTTTTGTTAATTCAATGATATCGTAGAAAAATTATAAAAAAGTAGGTAAAAATATCACCGTTTAAAATATTGTTCTGTTGTATATTACTAATCTCCATACTAATATTTTCATCGCCAAGTTTGGCGATAAAACGCCAAAACGTAACTGACAATACTGCTGGTAAATATTCAGTATAATAAAAATCGACTAAACTTCAATTATTATTATTATTTAAGTCGTCATTTTTAATAATAGAGTTTTAAGACTTGTCGCTAAATTTAAGGGGTGAGCAAAATTTTTTTCCTTTTAGAAAAATAAAATAAATATTAAATAACTAAATACTCTTATTATAACAATAAATAAATAATAATGAATGAAAATGAATAAATAAAAATTCTATAAACAAAATGCTTGAGAGAGAAAAAAACATGCTGTATACATATAGATTTTGCAATATTACCAGGCAAACAGAATTTCTATAACTTTTCATTTTGTTTTTGTTGTTTTTTTTTCTCTTCAACGAATATATGTAAATATATACAAAAACTTAAGTTAACATTTTTTCATAGTTTCATAAAACAAGCGATAGAGCATATTAAGTTTGTTCTAACGTTTGTCATCTAGCAGCATAATATTGACTTATTAACTAATCTTTCGCTATTTTCAGAAACGACATTTCACATACTTTTATGGAACACGTAAATGTTTTGAGTAAAAATTAAAAAAAAAACGTTAACACCTTATTACCGTTTTATTGCAAAAATTCTATAATAATAAGAAATTTAATATTTGCAAAGTTCGCAATATAATTAAATATTCTACTGAAATTACACTGCCATTTAAATTGTTAAAACTCTATACTTTCTATACTCTCTATAAACGGAGTCTGAAACTACTCGTATTCTAATAAACGAATAACACCCTCTGAGGTATCCACTTACCCAGCAAATAATAAAAGACGGATATATAAGAAATAAGCTTCGCATAAAATGGCAGGTGGCGGGACAATGTACCTGCATAAGTAGATACGACCCTAATGAAAGAACGACCTAAACCCAACGCTGTTTATACTGACAGATTTAACAGTAACTCTTCAGGTCTATTTAAAGCGGCTTGATAATGATATTATCGGGTCCGCCAAATAACTTTTTATGTTTGTTTTGAATGCTATAAACAAAACTACACAGCTTCGGCTGTGTGGCACGTAGCGCCGTGCTGTTGAAAACAAATGTTGCCAATATCCTCCTCTTCAATTTTTGTGAACAAAAATTCGTTCAACATGGCCCGAGAACGATCGTCATTGACTTTAACGGCCATTCCTTAAAAATGGCCCAATTATGCCTCTGGGCCAAAATCCGCACCAAACAGTGACTCGTTTTGGGTTCGTCGGCTTTTCAATGTATGCGTGCAGGCGTATACACAACCATATTCGTTCAGCGGAAGGATAAAACTAATTATCTGTCAAATCAAACATGAGCTAAGTGTTACCGTTCACGAAATAAGCACTAGCTGAAAAAAAAACGTTAAATTGCGGACCCTTTAGATAAACATCCAGTAACGACGGTTTTCACCGAAGCAAATGACAACAGTATTCTATACTTTTCTTTCCTTCCCAGTATTAGTACTTAGTAATAGTATTAGCATACAGACTGATACAACATTTTCAAAAATTGGTGTTCTAAATTTGAACCTGATAACTGTGGGCATCTTCAAAAAAAAAATTTCAAAAAATAATTTATTTCCCATCTTTTTGATAGCTGCTATTTTTCGATTAAAAATTTTGGAAAAACGGTTTTCAATCAAATTTTCAATCGCAAATTTTGTTGATAAAAAAATATTTGGTAGCTAATGTTTTCCGACTGAAAATTATATTATTTTTGACAAAAATATTTTCTATAGCTTATTTTTTTAAACAGTTTTTGATTATCATGGAAAATTTTAATAGTTATTCTTACTTCGAGAGTTTTTTTTTTTCTATAAAAAAATTGCGATAATATTTTTTCAATTATTAAATTTTCGATAACTGTTCCTGTGAAAAATTTCTTTTTGCTTTTGGTTTTATACTGAAAATTTTCGATACTTTTTATAATTTTCTGCTAATACTCTTTTTAATATTTAATTAGTTACGTTTAAAATTTTCGATAACTTTTTTTTTACAAATCCAATTTTTAATATATTAATTGTAATTTAACCATTTTGTTTTTCCTAAGAAAACTGCAAATGGAAAGAATGTCAAAATTTGGTGTTCTAAGTTTTAACACAATAACTATATGCACCTTTAAGAAATATATAATTTAAGATCTTTTTATAATTTTATATTAAAATTATGTATATACAAATAATTTGTATTATCATTAGTAACAAAATCTTGTTCACAATTTGAAATTAAGAAGAATAGAAATGAATTTGTAGACTATAAAGGATTTGTCGAATTTTAGTGAAACTTTACAGCGCTGTGGAAAAGTTTTAAATTTGGAACTTGTAAATCAGAACGAAACCATAAGACAATTACCAATAAATAGGGATATAATATGCAGAATCTCAAGAACTAAGATAAATAATAACAGAATACATACTGCAAATTTAACTAAAATTTACAACAAAGATAGTTTGATTTAAGAGAATTTTACGACAAATTAAGCGCTAACAATTATAATGTTAATAAAGTGAAATATCTTACAAAGTAATTATAGCGGGAATATTATAAAAATAATATCTTAGTTATATTTTTCAAAAAATCTTTTTAATTTTTCAATATTGAAGTGTTACCATTGCATTTTTCTTTAACGAAATATAATGTTTACGTGTAAGATACGAGTACATTAATTCAATGTTTACTTACCCTAAAGATATTTTTACATGAAATGTTTTCACTGCAAAATACATACATTCGGTATAAACAAAATTCATTTTTGTAAAAAATCATAATTTAAATTACACAGCGTTCCATTTTGATATCACAATGAGTAAATAAAAATAATTCCTAATTATAGACAAAAATACCCAAAATTACGGGAACCTTCCTTTAATTGTAAAACGTAGTTTTTTATTTACCACAGTTAGAGTTCACAGTTATCAACCATAGTTATCTTAACATGATCTCTGCTCTGTAAATATATTGGACTGAGAATATTTTAATGTTATACAATTTAATTTTTTTTTTTTATTTAATCGACCTTTTTATATTTTAAATAAATATTCTTTTCAACGGTCTTTTTTAATTAACAATATATATTTTATTCTCGATATTTCGCTTTCCTGTGGAAATTCATAAAAAATAATTTGCTGAAGAAGCTTTCCACAGGAAAGCGAAATATCGAGAAAAAAAATATATATTGTTAGTTTAAAAAGACCGTTGAAAAAAATATTTAGTTATACAATTTCCTTAAAAGTTAACTATACAAAAGAGTAAAATACTTTTGCTAAAGTAATATCCAATAGTTAAAAGAAATATAGACTAAAGTTCTTAACATATAAAATTTTACATTTATTAAGGGGAATAACTCGATAACTTCATGATGTACATACATAATAAAGTAAAATTTACATACGATGACAACTGACAGAACGACAGTAGCTACAAAAGTAAATATGTCAGAGATGCCCTTTTTTGAAACCATATTATGACACTCTAGATATATCGTATAACCGCCTGGCTATTGCTGAATAATTTCCAAAATATTTCAGCACTGTGACAAAGTTTCATATAAAATTTATTAATAAATTGCATGAGTCAAATAGCACCAGTGTGTTTATAGTTATAATTAAAATTGTTGTTTATTGTTAATGTAGGGTGTTGCAACTATTACTTAGACTTATAATAGTCGCATGCTTATTTTTGTGTATGTGTGTATGTGTTTTTTAATTTTTATCAGCATACTTTTTAATGAATATATTTATATGCTAAAGTATTTATACATACATATATGCAAATATATTAATAAATATTCGTATACTATAGTAAATAACAGTTAGTAGTTGCTTTTATACATTTGATGTGCCATAATTTATACAAATATTTTTGTAATTTTTAAACACCCTATAACTAGTAGTGGATTATAGCAGTAGCAATAGGTAGAGTTTGTTCTTTTGTGTTTAAGAGAAATTTTGCCACGTACGTAATAACGGAAACATAGATAAATAAAGGGCCTTTGGTGTAAAATGTAGTAGAAGCAGGGTGGGATATGTGGCTTAACGGTATTCTTACTTTAATTAGATATCAATTCACAACATTTTATCACTTTATATTGCGGACTTAAATGACATCCTCATTATGTGAGATAATTATACTTTATTAACTTCATTTAGTATGAATTGCTGTATGTATGCTGTGTGGTACATAGTTCAATTACAATATCTCTTTAGTACTATAGAAAATAGTAATTTCTTAAGTGTAGGGTACGAACTAATATTTTTGTAAAGCTGCAACAAAGGTATTCTGGAATTTGTTGAAAAAATATATGCATATTTAAATCTATGCAGATAATAACATTAGTAATAGATGTAGATTGTATGTGATTTTATATTGCTATTTACATTACGAAGCATTAAAAATAAAGGGTGTTTTTTGTAAAGGTATAAAGCTACTCTCTTAGAAAGATTTCTGGCATTATAATTTAAATATGACTTCTGGCATATGACCACTACAGCTGGCTCGGACGTGTCGATATTAGGCCACACATGTTGAAAAACTCATCGAAAATTGGTCCTCCAGAAAGTGTAATCTCGAGTTCCAATATTCGATGATTTTTCCAACATATGTGGCCGTACATAAGCAGTAACATGACGAATTGTTGTCTTCCAAGTGGTCAGTAGTTTCATGCTGATTGGTGTAGTTTAGCGACGTTGACATTCCCACAGAAAATAGGCTAGTGATATTAAATCGCACAATTGCTGATCCGAAACGTAAAACTGTCAAACATTTCTCTTATCAAACATTTCCCTTAATATATCGATTACGGCACATGTTGTGTATGACATGTTGGGCCGTCTTGTTGAAACCACACCACTAAAATAACATTTTAACCAGCATTGTGTTTAAAAAACATACGAACCAATGATTCCACCAGGCCATATAGAACACCAAAAAGTAAATTTTACTGGATGTAAGGGTGTCACAACATACATTTGGCGACTATCACCACTCAATAATGTAGTTCTTTTTATTCGTGTACGCACTCAATCAAAAGTGAGCTTCATCGCCTTCCGCTTCATCAAAATTCCGTTATGGCAATCTTGTTTTAACCCCAACTCGCATAATTTGGAAGGTTTGTTCTTTTCATATTAAAAATAAACTAAACATAGATCACTATATTGTTGACGAAATGTCTGCCAGCTAAAAAAGTGTTGCCAGCAATAATAACACTAGATATCTTAAACACTAACAGTAAATACTAGCCGTTCTTTTATTGTTAATAAATACCTAAAGAAGAAACTTACCTTTCAATGATAAAAACATATTGCTAAAAATCTGTCACTTGAATATACATATATTTGTTAACAATAAAATATCGTGCTATTTCTAACCCACCAATTTTTTATTTGACGGACATGTTCAAACATTTCATTTAATGCTTTCGCCTCTAAACATGAAAACTCTATAACTTAAATTATTTTCGCTCATACTAAAATATATTTATATACTCAGACACATAAATTATACGAATAGTATAAAATTTCAGCGTTACTGAGTTTAGTATTATTAATCTAATACACTATAGTTTGCGGTTTCAATATATTCAGTTTATACTCATAACTAACCATGCATTCAAACTTCTCATACATGTTTGAGATTCTTTAAATATTGACCAGCGCTTGTTTTGAAATATGGTGTAAATTTTAATTTGTTGTTACGGCCTTTGTAAGACACATGTGTTTGTAATTGCTGGTTGCAATACTTATTATTTGATGCCATAGTTTATGTTTTATCTGGATAGCATGCGCCATAGACCGTGCATAAACCATTAATATTTACACACAAAGCGAAATCTAAATAAATGTGAGTAAATATAAAATTACATGTTTTAAGCTAGAACATACGAGGAGGTAAGTAAGTAGGTTTAAGTTAAAGACTTCAAAATCATTTTTCAAAATGGGATCTTTAAAACGGTGTCCTATAATAAAATTTGACTACTGCATTGGTCTGCAAAAATGAAAACAATGCTTTCAGCTGGCAGATTGTCATCTTTGTCGTTAGAGTTAACTTAGAGTCCAACAACGTACTTGATCGACAGTATGACTTGCTGGCCTTTCTGTCTAAGCAATGGTGTAATTCCAATCATCACTTCAGAGAAAGTAAGGTGGTGGCTCTAGATATTTCCAAAGCATTCGATAGAGTGTGGCATAACGCACTTCTATCAAAACTTGCCGCTTTTGGTGTCGGTGATAATTTCTCTAGATTTATATCTAGTTTTCTCAGAAACCGCACTATACGAGTTGTTATACATGGATTTCATCAGACGAGTTCATGATTAATTCAGGGGTACCGCAAGGCTCCGTTCTTTCTCCTACTCTATTTCTTATTTTTCTAAACGACCTTCTTTGTCGAACTTTCAACCCTATATATTCTTTTGCCGATGACAGCGCCATTTGTCACTCGTAATCATTTCGTAAGAGACCAGGCCATTTGGAGGTTAGTTCCAAAAGGCAGAGCATGAATGATACCCTTAATCACGACCTCGCGACGATCTTGGAATGGGGTCGTGCTAATAGAGTAGATTTTAAAGCTCGTAAGACGCAATGTTGCATGGTAACGCATAGATCTGCGTTCGATAGTGGTGCTGCATCTGTTACTATGGGTGATATAGATATTAGGGAGTCGGAAGCTCTTGGTGTTCTTTGCATTCGATGGACTAAACATATTTTTCGGGTTTCTAAAGAAGCTTTCAAGTGCCTCGGTTTCCTAAAACGGTGTAAGAGATACTTCACTCCATCCGATCTCCGTACTATCTATACCACCTATATCCGTCCGAAAATGGAATACAACTCTCATGTATGGGCCGGCGCTCAAAAGTCTATTTTGGAGTTGCTCGACCGGAAAATTCAGTGTGAGGACCAAGAGGCTCATTGGGGACGTTAGGGTATCCAACTCTATTGATTCTTTAGAGCTTCGACGCAATGTGGGATGTATTTCACTGTTCTATCGTTACTACAATGGAAAGTGCTCTAATGAAATTAGGGAACTTGTTCCCGATACTCACACTTTTTCGCGTTTAACACGATTTTCGTTGAGAGCCCATCCATTTGTGGTTGATTGGCCAGTAAATCGCACTACGCATTACAGGGAGTATTCGTTTTTTAGCAGAACAGTCCGTATGTGGAATAAAATCCCTCCGGAGGTCTTTCCTGTCACTTGCAATCTGGAAAAATTCAAACTAAATGTCCACAGACACTACTCCCTTCTTCCTCCTTCCCGTAACCTAATTTCCTAGTTCTGCCACAATGCTTTGCGTATGTAGGGGTCATCCCCTGAGTGCTGGTCCGAAAAAAAATGATATGGATATAATATGTAGAATGTCAAGAACTAAGATAAATAATAACGGAATAGATAATGCAAATTTTACTAAAGTTTATAACAAAGATAATCAATCTAATTATGATAAATTTATGATAAATTGAGCGCTTACAATTATAGCGTTAATAAAACAAAATATGTTGCAAAGTAATTATGGTGGTAACATGAAAATAATATCTTAGTTATACTTTTCAAAAAGTCTTCTTATTTTTTCAAAATTAGAGTGTTACCATTGCATTTTGTTTTCAACAAAATATAAATGTTTACGTGTGAGATACGAGCCAGTTTATTCAATGTTTACTTGCCCTAAAGATGCTTTCACACGATATTTTTTCACAGCAAAATACATAAATGCCATGTAAACATAATCAAATTTTATAAGAAAAATCATAATTTTTATAAGACCGCATTCTATTTTGATATGCCATAGAGTAAATAAAATAAATTCCCAATTATAGACAAAAATACCCAAAATTATGGGAATCCTCTTTTAGTAAATAGTTTTTCGTTATTATAAGGAAAGAAGGAAAGAACATTTTGCCGTTAACTTTTAACGTTCGGTACAAGAGTTTGCAGTTGCCATATTTTGTCATCTATACAGTTGCCATATTTTCTAATCTTTGGAGAATAATAAATTCATGTTAATTTTATTTTGCATTTGAAAATCAAAAATGTGATTTCTAGCGTTTTGTGTCTTTAATTAAGTAGTAGATTTACCAAATTTGTTTAGCAGCACTGGTTATTTCGTTGGACAAATTCGACAATTGCCCAGTGACCTCAAACACCGCGATTTAACCACCAACTGACGTTTTTATCGCTTTTTAACTATACAACATTGTTTGCTTTTGTTTACAATTTTACACAAAATAAGTGTGGCTCATAAAATTTATTACTTTATAGTTGACACAAATTGTTTACAGAAACATTTAATGGTTAATAAACATGCAGCCAGCAACATTTCAGCAGTTTTTTTTTTTACCAAAGGAACATAGTACACATAGAGCAACATTGTTTATGCTTTTTTTGTACTACTTTTTACATGTACATTTTTGATATTATTATGAGTGATGTAAGTATTAAGGAATCGGAAGCTCTTGATGTTCTTGGCTTGAAAATTCAGTGTGATATTCGATGGACTAAAAACATTTTTCAGGTTTCTAAAGACGCTTTCAAGTGCCTGGGTTTTTTAAAACAGTGTAAAAGATACTTCACTCCATCCGATTTTCGTACTATTTACTAAGTGGTATAAGTAGAATACAACCCTTATGTATGAGCCGGTGCCCTCAAAGTATATTTTATAGTGGATCGTCTGCGTACAAGAGAGGGTTAAAAGGCTTATTGGAGACAGTAGGCTATTCAACACTATTCATTCTCTAGAGCATCGACGCAATATGGGCTATATTTCATTGTTTTATTGTGGTTTTATTTAAAAAAATCATGGCAAACTTTTTATCCATTCTCTTTAAAAACTAACAAAGAAATTTATATAGGGTCCGCCAAAAAACTTTTTTTTTAAATGCTATAAACAAAACTACACAGCTTCGGCTGTGTGACACGTAGCGCCATCCTGTTGAAACCAAATGTTGCCAATATCATCCTCTTCAATTTGTGTGAACAAAAATTCGTTCCACATCGCCCGGTAACGATCGCTATTGACTGTAACGGCACGAAACAGTGACTCGTTTTGGGTGCGTCGGCTTTTCAATGTATGCGTGCGGGTTTTCTGTGCCGCAAATGCCACAATTTTGCTTGTTTACATACCCGCCAAGATCAAAATAAGCTTCTTCTGAAAAGATGATTTTTTCTGCAAAATTGGCATCTTCTGTAAGTCGTTTGCAGGCCCACTTAGCGAAGCGAAAACGCATTGGATGGTCACTTGGCTTCAACTCTTGAACCAATTGGACTTTGCGTCATACCAAGCTCTTTATGCAAAATTCGTCTCAATGATGTCTCTTTTTTCGCGGGTGTACGCACTATTTTTGGCTTTTCAAGCTTTGGTTTATCGATGAGGATGCCAGTTTATTTCACAAGATAACGAACATACCGAGCTGATGGTGCTTTTCTTCTTCCAAAATCCATTATCATTATCATGAAATTCAAAGTAATGTCGCAATATTTCCCAGCGTTGTTCAAGCGTATACACACCCATCATCGTTCAGCAGAAGGATAAAACTGATTATCTGCCAAATCACACATTAGCTAAGTGCTACTCTTCACGAAATAAGCACTAGTTGAAAAAAAACGTTAGATGGCGGACCTTATAAATTTTAGGACTATCGATACCAAAATATTCGAAAGAAAAATTAATGAATAACAAATTTTCTTACAGAAAGTTTAAAAAAGGCTTTACGAAAATAACAAACTATGTAAAACTTGTATTGCTAAATAGTTTTAAAGAAAGGGTTCCTCAGCATGAAGTTTGTTTTCTTAAGTAATATAAAACAAAAAATTTATCAAAGTTCGGCAGTTATGAATTAAAAATGATATCTGGAAAAATCATATTTGAAATCGATTCGATTGGCTCTGTATAATAAAAAATAATCCAGTGCAATCACCAATCCAATCACATGTTCTGGCTGACCACTTAACTGCTGATTGTCGTGAAGTTATTCGATCGGGAAATTTGGTATGCAATAAATTGATCGTTTTATTGGCTGTGTGATATGTGGCACCGTCCTGTTAAAACTACATCGTCAATAATAGACAAAATTGAGTTATTAGGATCTTGCGATAGCGTGATCCATTAACCGTTATCGCATTTCCAGCCTCATCGTCGAAGAAACAAACGGCTCAATTACGCTTCCAGGCTTCTCAATTATCGCTCTAGGATTTTCAGAAGCCCAAATGCGGCAATTTGGCTTGTTGACCTACGCTGACAAATGAAAATGGACATCGTGTGAAAATATGCTTTTTTTCAGAAAAACCAGCCGGTTGTTCCTGAATGAACTGAGTGAATCTACGACGATGTGAATGATCAGTTGGCTTCAATTCCTGCACCAATTCAACCTTGCAAGGCTTCAAAGTCTAATCCTTTTGCAAAATTCACCATGTGGTGGTTTTGAATAACCCCAATTGTTGATAATATCGAGGAATTAACAAATTTGGATCTGATTCAACACTGTGGCTCACGGCTGCAATGTTTTCAATTAAACGACTTGATCGAACACGCGTTGGTATGCGCAGATTTTGTATTGAGTATTTTGTCTCAAATTTAACGAAAAAATTCTTAATAGCAAAAGGTCTCAGAAGCAAGATTATGTAGTCCGAAAATATCACGAATTTTACGAAATGTAACTTTAAAAGAATCATCCTTTTCAAAGTGGATTTTAATTATTTTAATGCGATTTCCGTGCCAAATTGATTTCATTGTAACAATTGCCAATGCATCTCTATTAATAAGTCAAAAAGCTAAATGTCAAAGTTATCATGTTGTTGGTGTTGTCACAATTGAAAAAACCCGATATGTTAATATTTTATAAATATACATAAATATATATTTATGTTTATTAAATTCCAATACTAAATTATTTTTTATGTGTAGCATTATTACACTGAGGGCTCTCAGTACTGGCATCCTCGAAAGATTTTGTAAGTTTTTCCTTTTCTAAATGATGCTTGTGCTGGCAATGCATAAAAAAAGAAAATTATTATAAATAAAACCGTTTTATTTTTTAAATATCTTACCATTTGCTTTAGTTCTTTTAGTTTTCTTTCTCTTTCTTTTTGATCAACTATTTTTCGGCCAATTCTTAGGGCCGAAAAAGCCAACGCAATGGCGATTAACATCCATAAGACTACAGAACGAGAATCGAAACGATCCATTTTGATGCGCGGCCAATTAAGGGGTGGCGGAGAGGGCTGTGCTTCCTGGGATGTGGATTGCTTAAAAAGAAATAAATATTAAAACTTATTTAAAAAATTCTTAAAATTTTACTCACGCTGCACATCATATCTGCAAACTTCTTTTCATTAATTTTACTTGTATCTAAAATTATTATGCTCCTTCTGGCATCCTCATCGTAACAATTAATGCCATTTGTGTCTAACATGCTTAAAGACCAGTCTGTATGCACGGTGTAAGTGCTACCAAAATGTATTGATTTGGGCATTTTTAACATTTCCCTTATCAGCCACTTGCAGCTCCACCAATTTTCAGCCAATTCCACTTGTTTAAAATTTAACAACGAGGAAATGTTGACAATGCGAAACTGATTATCACTCAGATTTAAACTTAAGTCATGGCAATTTACCTCAGAGGCTAAATTGTCGATAAATTCATCATTAGACAATTGATTGTGTGACAAATCTAATGACTTTAAATATGACAATGTAGAGAATACTCTTATGTCAATGTTTGTTAATTTGTTATTGGATAAATTTATGTATTTTAATTGGCTTGTGGTATTAAATATTGAAGCAGGCAAATGTTGTAGTTTATTATGATTTAATTCCAGATTTTCCAGATTAAACAGTTCATCGAAAGATTTAGCGGCAATCGTTTGCAAGACATTATGGCTTATATTAAGTTTCTAAAAATAAATTTATATATAAATTATTTAAAATTATTAAAAATTATTATAAAACAAATAAAATTTTCGACGGCTTATTTATTTCGTAAAAAAAAGTCAGAAAAGAAGAAGTTTTCTTTCGAAAAATTAAAAAAAAAGTTAAAAACAAAATCGTAGCTTGTTTTTCCGGTAGAAAATTATTCGACAGCTGATTTTTTCGATAAAAATATAATCTATAGCCTATTTTTCTATGAAAACGTTTGGTTATCATGAAAAGGTTTCCCTGTTATTCTTACTTCGATAGATATTTTTAAAGAGCATCGTTTTTTTTTAAATTTTTAAATAATTTTTTTCGATAATTTTTTGATATTTTTTTCGATAATTTTTTCGATACTTTTTTTCGATTATTAAATCTTTGGTAACTGTTTTTCTGAAAAATTTTGTTTTGCTTTAATACTTAATATTTTCGATACTTTTTAAAATTTTCTATTAGTTCTATCTTTAGTATTTAATATGTTTATCTTAAAATTTTCGATAACATTTTTACAATTCAATTTTTAATAGATTAATTGTAATTTAGAGAATTTAAACCATTTTTGTTCTTCCTTAGAAAACTGATTCATAATTAAATTATCCTAAGAGAAATTTTCGATAACTTAAATTTTTTACTGAAAAATTAATAAAAATATATTTTTTTTAATAGAAAACTTTAACGATTTCTCTTTCTTATTCAAAAATTTTAACTAATACAATTTTTTTACAGAACACTTTTCTATAACTTCTTATTTCCAAAGAATACTTTTCGATAACGTGATTTATCTACAAAAAAATTCCATAATTTTTGGCCTGAGACTTATTTTGGATTATTTATTTTCGATAACTGCCCTCTTTAAAAACTGGTGATTTTAATAAATTTGTTTTTTAAAAAAAAATTATCATTAACAAAATTTTGACTATTTATATTTTTGGCTATAGAAAAATAAAAGACGACTTTAAAATTCTCTAAAAAAATTATCGGCTGCTTCAAATTTCTCAAGGAGTTTTTTGACGATATTTTGACTTCCACAATAAAGCTTAAAATTGCTAAACGTTCTCACACATTTTTAAATTATCTCACCTCTAAGAGCTTATTTTTTCTATAGAAAAGTTTCCAATAATATTTTTTTCGATTATTAATTTTCAATAAGTGTTCGTTTTTCTATAGAAAAATTTTAGATATTTTTTTCGATTATTAAATTTTCCATAACTGTTCCTCTGAAAAATTTATTTTTGCTTTTATACTGAATATTTTCGATACTTTTTTAAATTTTCTGTTATTATTTATTTTCAATATTTAATAAGTTCCGTTTAAAATTTTTGATAACTTTTTTCACAAACCCAATTTTTAGTAGATTAATTGTAATTTAGAGAAGTTTAACCATGTTTTTTGTTGTTTTTCCTAAGAAAAATTATCAATAACTTGAATTTTCTTCGGCAAAATTATCGGTAGCTCTAGTTTTTATTAGAATTAAATTTTTTAATTGACAACTTCTTAACAATTTCTTTTTTCTATTGAAAAATTTTAACTAATTGATTTTTTTTTACAATACACTTTCCTGTAACTTATTTTTGCTAAAGAATACTTTTCGATAACTTGATTTTTCTACAACGAAATTTCATAATTTAGGACTAACTGAACCCTAACTTGCGTAAACTTTCGAAAGCTGCTGAATTAAATAAATTTGTATTTATAAAATTTATGAAAGTTATCAGTTTTGCGATAGAAAGATAATAGACATCCTTAATATAAGGCAGTTTCAAACATTTTAAGCTTGAATTAGGTAAACGTTCTTACACTAATTTAATTTTTTTTTTTAATTATCTCACCTCCAATGACTCCAATCCCAAGAAGAAATTGTCCTTTATGTGCTCTAAGCGATTGTGTGACAAATCCAAGTCAACAATTTCAAAGTCCTTTGAAAAAGTATTGACATCTAATATTTCTATCTCATTGTATGATAAGTTTAAATGTTGTAGGCGAGTTAAACTTTTTGCTTTTAAAAATTCTAAATTTGTCAATTTATTTCCCTCCAAGCGCAGCGTACGAAGATGACTGTTGGTGGTAAATGAATCGCTTTCAACACTTTCGATTGCGTTAAAATGTAAAGCCAAATATGATAGACGATGCATGCCATGGAAATTGCGATTCTCCACAGTAATTAAACGATTTCGACCCAGATTTAAATATTTCAATTGCGGCATCCAACGAAAAATGCCATCGTCAATGTCTTCCAATAAATTACCCACCAGATTCAATCGCTGTAAATTGGGATAACGAGAAAAACTTTTAAGATCAAGTTTATGAATTGCATTACGTTTCAAATCCAAACTGATTAGGGAATACATTTGTTCGTTGGACCATGATTTCACATAAGTTAAATTATTATACGCCAAGGATAACGAACGTAAATGTTTTAAGCCATGAAGAGCATAATCTTCCAGAAAAGCCAGCTGACTGTCTATGATTTCCAGGTTGGTGAGAGCAGTGAAGCGTATAAAAAAGGCATTTTCTAAGGTGGGTATAAAGCAGCGATGAATACTTAAGTCTTTTATTGCTGTGAAATCCGGATATTGTAATAATTTTTCTTTATTGCAATTGTGCAATGACAAAGATAGTCCAGAGCTAGCATGCAAAGAGTTACTGGAAACAGTAAAAGAGTTTTGCAGCAGCCACATCAAAAGAGTTAACAAATGGTTAATTAATAACATTTTTACTGTAATTAAATTTGATAATCTTATCTGTCTTCTTTTTTTTCCTTATCAACACGTTCTTAATAAAATGTCTTTAATCTTGTTTTTGTTACTTATTGCAGATGACTTTAATATGAAACACTTTATTGCATCCTCTTATTTTATTGTTGCAGATGCTTTTGTTAAAAAACCAATAAACGTATGTGGAGATAAAAAACTAGATTTAATTTTAGGGAGTTATTCTTCCTAAAATAAATTTTGTTGTTACTCTTATACAATTTTAGAGATGTTTTTTTTAATTTTTCTATATAAAAAAATATCGATGGTATTATTTTTTTATAGAAAAATTATCGCTGAAATTATTTTTCTATAAAAAAATTATCGATGACATTATTTTTCTATAGACAAATTATACATGAAATTATTTTTCTATAGACAAATTATCCATGAAATTATTTTTCTATAGACAAATTATCGATGAAAATATTTTTCTATAGACAAATTATACATGAAATTATTTTTCTATAAGAAAATTCTCGATGACATTATTTTTCTATAAGAAAAATTCTTGATGACTTAATTTTTCTATAGAAAAATTTTCGATGACTTAATTTCTCTATAGAAAAATTCTCGATGACCTTATTTTTCTATAGAAAAATTCTCGATGACATTATTTTTCTATAGAAAAATTCTCGATGACATTATTTTTCTATAGAAAAAATCTCGATGACATTATTTTTCTATAAGATTCACGATAATATTATTTTTCTATTAAAAAATTCTTGATGATCTTATTTTTCTATAGAAAAATTCTTGATGATCTTATTTTTCTATAGAAAAATTCTTGATGATCTTAGTTTTCTATAGAAAAATTCTTGATGATCTTATTTTTCTATAAAAAAATTCTTGATGATCTTATTTTTCTATAGAAAAATTCTTGATGATCTTATTTTTCTATAGAAAAATTCTTGATGATCTTATTTTTCTATAGAAAAATTCTTGATGATCTTATTTTTCTATAAGAAAAATTCTTAATGACATTATTTTTCTATAAGAAAAATGTTCGATGACATTATTTTTCTATAGGAAAAATTATCGATGACATTATTTTTCTACAAGAAAAATTATCGATGACATTATTGTTCTATAAGAAAAATTCTCGATGACATTCGTCTATTTTTCTAGAAAAAATATCAATAACCTTGCATTTTTTTTATTCCATGCGTCGTTTTTCTGTTGAAAAATTATCTTTAATTTAATTTTTTGTTAAAGAAATTATGGTTATTTTTCTATAGAAAACTAGTAATGTTAAAATATATAAGAATTTAAAATTTACAGACAAGTTAGATAAGCTATCTCTTAATTTACCCGCACAAACCGATCGATAGTTAAATATTCATAAGAAGTTATTTATTCTTTAACGAGCCTGTGTCTAAGTGATAGAGTAAATGAGATATTTCTTTATATTTTTTCTGCCATGCGATAAGTTTCTGTCTTTACTGTGTCTTTATGTTAAATTCAGCACCAAATGTTTTTCTGCCTGTCTATTTGCCACTGGCTGACTAAATTGTTGACTGTGATTGGCGTGTTTGGATGATGTCAAGATAAAAGTGAAGCCTTGAGTGTTTACAACTGAATAAAGTTTGTTAAATACACATGATAATATATTGAAAGATTTTTTGTACTCGTATGTAATAATTATTTTTGGTGCAATATTTTTCTCCAGTTTTTTAATCTAATCTTTCTTTACGAAGGTTTTTTTTTGAACAAAAAAAGTTTTTTACTTCTGGTTGAACAATTAAAACATTTTTTTTTTGTAAAAAATACAAAGTTTTTTAGACACAAGCATGTAAATTAGTAAAATTTTAATAGTTTTTTTAAAATCCGCCACTATGTTATCGATAGGTTCGTTTACATGTGTACTGTGGGCATAATTTTCTCTTCCCTTTCTATCTGGGTTTTCAATGAGGAAAATTCCTTTTTCAGTTGTGGCACTAACATTTGAGATTTAGTTTTTTGACGTGTTCGAAGTTGATGATTCTTACATGAAAATCGCATTAAAATAATTAAAATCCACTATGAAACTGCTAGTACTGTTACAGTTACATTTCGTAAAATTCGTGATGTTTTCGGACAACATAATAATCGTCTTTCTGCGACTGCTATTAAGAATTTGGTCATTTAATTTGAGTCGACAGTCTCGATATAAAATGTGCGAATACTAATGCCTGTTCGACCGGGTCGTTCAAGTGAAAACATCGCACCCGTGAGCTTAACACTTTGGCAGATTCAACAATTTGGGGTTATCCAAAATCAGCACATGGCGAATTGTGTGTGTGGATTTGACTTTGATGCCTTATAAGTTTTAACTGGTGCAGGAATTAAAGCCAACCAATCTATCTCATCCCCGTAGATTCGCTCAATTCGTTAAGCAACAGCCGGCGGATTTTTCTGAAAAATTCATTTATGCCTATTTTCACAGTAAAATTGCCGCACTTGGGCTTCTGACAATTCTAAAGTGATTATTGAGAAGCCTTTATAAGTTCAACGTGTCACTGTATGGTGGGCTATGTGTTGTGGTGGCGTGGTTGGGCGAAGATAAGGCTGCAAATGCGGTAATACGGTAATGGATCACGCTATCGCGAGATGCTAACATCTCACTTTTGGTCTATTATTGACGGAGTGGATATCACTGACATGTGGTTTCAATAGGACGGTGCCACATGTCACACAGCCAATGAAACGATCAATTTATTGTAAGCCAAATTTTTTGATCGCATAATTTCACGACAATCAGCAGTTAAGTGGACAGCCATACCATGTGCTTAGACACTGGATTATTTTTTGTGGGACTATTCTATGGACAGAATCCATACGGAGCCAATCGAATCGATTTCTGCCTTAAAACACAAAATCCGTGAAGTATCACACGAAATAAGACCTGATGCGATTAACGAAATATGCCATTTTGCCAAAAAGTGGTTAAAAAGTTCGATGAAAGAATCGAAATCTGTCAAAGCGGTAGTGGTGGATATTTGCCAGATATAATTTTTCAGTCATAACTAACGAACTTTTCTCTTCGTAGCACAATAAAAACTTGAATTGTTTTAATCGAAATTTGTTGTTTTATTTTGTTTTAGAAAACAAACTTCTTGCTGAAAAACCCTTTATTTTAGTAAAATTTTAATAGTTTTTTTTAAAATGGTTACTTTGTTATTTTCTTTCTCTCCCCTTTCTAATGGCTTAGTAGCTACTTTGGCAACTCTTTGTATGTTACAAAAGAAATTGCTAGCAGGAGTTTATCCTAAATAATTGGAAGTGCATTCTTAAAAGAGCAACACTTCTGCATCATAAATATTCTTAAGTCGCCCTCAATACTTTATCTGCTTTCTTCCTATTGGTACCGGCGTGTAAGTAAATTATTGTTGGGTTAATATTGCTTAACCGTTAGGGGAAGTGTTATATATTTAATTAAATTTAAAATAAATTATGTTATATTAAGGATAGAGATTTGTTATTTTTGTTCCGAATTTTTTGTTTTATTTATTTTATACTTTTATATTTTTTTACGATTTTAACACGGCCAACATTAAACTGAAACTGGCAAAATGTTTTATAAGAAAACTAAAAAATATTTTGTGTTATTTTGTTTTATTTTTTTTTTTTAACACAAGATAAATCTCTGTATAAACATTTTTTTCTATCAATTAGCACTTGCTGTTTATTATGCACAAGTTAAATGTAAAAACACAGATAAGTTAATATCTTTTATAAATACATATCAACTTTACGATAGATAGGAAATAAAATAATCAAAAGATTATCAAAGAGACAAACAAATATTTTTTCAAACTATATAAATGATAATAAAAAATAAAAAAAAAATATTATTTAAAAACTAAACTGTGACTAGAATATTAAGACAATGCTATTATGGTAAACGTGATTGTAGCAAAGCTATGAAAATTTTATGTTAATATTAGAATTTCACTATATCTAACCATGGCTTGATTCTACTGTGCGATGTACTCGTTACAACAGCTAGCGGCTTTATCTTTTTTTTTACTTTAAAAAAATATATATTTTTTTTATTGAGTTTTTTTAATACTTTAAGTTGGCAACACTTTTCCATTTTATCGACTGGCAAATGATTTATTTTTCTTTTGCTTTGGCATTTCAATATGAATAAACTGACATTTGAACAATGATTCAAAATTGTGGCCAAAATAAGATTAACATTAATCCCTATTTTCATAGGTGAATTTTATTAATTAAGCGGTAACACTTACTTTTGTTTGAATAGATACATCAGTAAACAAAATGTCCATATTTAAAGTGATGATACTCATTCATCAATTAAACATTATGCTGAATATTTTATTGAAGTTTGAAGCGAAATTGTAAGTCTACGCTGATAAGCACAAAACGAAAGAATCATTTAATTTTAGATCTCCATTTTCGACTACGCCAGCCATGTGCCTGAAGTCACATTTAAATTATAATGCCAGAAGATTATCTTTCGAATAATTCATCTTTGATTTTCCATTTCTTTAGTTCTATATCTCTTTACAACAAACTTTACTCGCTTGAGGCATAAACTAAAAAAAAAATTTAATAATTTTTTCTTATAGAAAATAAAATCAATTTTATAATAAAATAATATATTTAATTATTACAATAATAAATCTCTATCAATTTTAATTATGGAATATAACTTAGTTTTATAATTGATTTAATATTTCAAAACCAGAAACAAAACACAACTAAAATACAAAATGGAAGTAACAACAATCATATAAATATAACATAAAATAATTGATATTTTATTGTTTACAAACAATAAGACACTTTAATTAAATGCAAAATATGTATTCTTACTTTAACAAGTATTAAGTGAGAGAAACATAAGCATTCCCAAATTAAAGGAATTTTTGAAAATTTTATCCTTTTTGAAAAAGTGATTTGTGAAATAACACAAGTTTTTTTGTGAAATAACGTGGTTATATTGTTTAAATAAAGTGACTTTTTTTGTGAAATGAAGGGAAATCTTTCGTGGAATAAAGCTGCTCTTTAGCCGAATGAAGAGACTTTTTTGGAATAATGGAAATTTTCGACGGAACAAAGTGACTTTGTTTTGTTTGTGAAATAAAGGGAATCTTTCGTGAAATGCATCTTGTCTTTAGCCGACGGAATAAAGTGACTTTTTTGATGGCATACTATAATTCTGGATTGAATGAAGTGTTTTCTTAGTGTCATAAGGTGACTTCTTCGGTGAGAAAATAGTCTTGGTGGATAAAAAAATACGTGGTTATTTTGGTAAAATAAAGTAACCTTTTTTTGTGAAATAAAGGGAAATCTTTAGAGAGATAAAGATGCTTTTCAGCCGAATGAAGAAAGTTTTTAGAATAAAGAGATCTTTTAATGCAATAAAGTAATTTTCTGATGGCATAATAGAATTTTTGTTTGAATGAAGTATTTTCTTCGTGTCATAAAGTGACTTCTTAGGTGGAAAAAATTTGTCTTTGGTGGATAAAAGTGACATGTTTGATGGAATAATGCGAGTTTTTTGTTTTTTTTTTTTTTAAAGAGAAGTAGCACTTCAGGCAAAAATGTCTATTTACTCAAGTACCGTGCTATATTCTTTAGAAAAGGGATAGAGAAGAGATGAGACAGGCGGTGAAAGTATGAGGATAGTTACGGAAATTAACTGTCGTATAAGACAGCACAGTGACCAGTGACCATGCCTTCATCACTGAGCAGGCCCACCGACAGTAAATTTTTATTTGTAGTGAAAAAACCAAGGTCTTAGTTGCGAATCGAACCCACAATCCCCGTCCTGTAAGCTACCTACTAGCCTACAGGGGCACCTTTGTGAAATAACCTGGTTATTTTTCTGAAATAAAGTCACTTTTTTTGGTGAAATCTTCTTCTTGGAATAAAGTAAATATTTTGCTGAAATAAAGCGACTTTTTGGATCGCATAACAAAATTCTTGGTGTTCTTAGTTTCATAAATAGATTCGTTAGGTGGAATGAATTTGTCTTTAGTAGATAAACGTGTCTTTTTTGGTGGGATAAAGTGATCTTTTGAAGAAATAAAGTACATTTTTGGGTGTAATAAAGAAGATTTTTTGATGTCATAGTAGAACTCTTGGTTTAATGAAGTGTTTTCTTAGTGTCATAAAGTGATTTTTTCAGTGGAAAAAATTCATCTTTGGATGATGAAATTTACTTTTCTCTTGTGGAATAAAGTGAATTTTTATCTTGAATAAAGTGACTTACATCGTAAAATAAATATGAGAAGATTTCATTAGTGAAATAAAGTGATCTTTGTTCTGCAATTAAAAAACTATTTTGGTGTGATAAAGTGACTTCATTGAAGAAGATTTCATTAGTGAAATAAAGTGATCTTTGTTCTGCAATTAAAAAACTATTTTGGTGTGATAAAGTGACTTCATTGATGAAACAAAGTGCATTTTTTAATGCAATAAAGTGACTTTTTTGAAGGCATAATAGAATTCTTGGTGTAATGAAGTGTTTTCTGTGTCATAAAGTGACTTTTTGACTTTTTTTTTTAATAAAGTGATTTTTTGTGAAATAAAGTGAATTTTTGCTTAAATCATACAATAAATATAAAAAGATTTATAAAGTGACTATTTTGGTATGATTAAGTGACTTTATTGGTAAAAGAAAGTACATTTTTTGGCAAAATAAAATGGTGTGATTTTTGCGGAATAAAAGTTTCTTTTGGCATATTAAAGTGACTTTTTTACTATAATAGTTTTTTTTTTTTGTTGGTATATAGTGACTTTTTGGCAAAATATAGTATTGTTACGGATGTGTCTCGCTTAAGTTCTAAAATAAAATAATTAAGCAATAAAGCGAACTACTGGGTATGTTGTTTTCGAACTACGTGGCTTGCTAAGAAAACTTATGGTACAACAACAAAATTTCTAGTTAAAAACTGCGTAGAAATTTTGTATACGCGAACAACAACAATTTGATATGCTGTTTACTAACTGCGTGGCATGCAAGACAAAAACAAAGTTCTGTTTACTAACCATACGCGCAAGACAACAACAAACATGTATGCTGTTTACCATCTGCGTAGTTTTCTAAGAACACTTATCTACACGAGACAACAACAAATATTTTGAAATAAATCCCAAGCAGAAACCTTATCAGCATAAAACAAAAACATAAATACACACAGGCACCTAAACATTGAATAAACAACATACAACAACAAAATGTGACTTTTATTGGACAAATATAAAAGGGCATTGTCTGAGTGAATAGTCAGTCAGTGTAAAATTAAACCTCATAAGCTGAAGACGTGGATTTGAGTTAATTGGTTTGTAGTGTCAGCTTTGTGTAGTTAAAGTAAATAAAATTGTTATAAATTTTAAAATTCTAAAAACTGGTGTTATTTATTTTGCAATAAAGAACTCACAACAAAACGTTGATATAAGCTATAAACTTAACACTATATATTTTGGTAAAATTAAGAAACAGTTTTGGTTAAATAAAATAAATTATTTGGTGAAATAAAGTAAAATTTTTGCTGGAATAAATTTAGTTTTTGGGGAAAAAGGGTGAATTTTATTAATGAAATAAAATGACTTTTCTGTGACATATGAAATAAAGTATCTTATTAAATAATAGATTACAGATGAGTTTCTTGGCAAGCCAAACTGACTTTTTTAAAAGAATAAAGTGATTTCCTTTGATATTTTTTGGGAACTAATGAGATTATTTTGTGAATTAAACTGTTTTTTTTTCTTGTTTGGAAGAAAGTGATATTTCATTACAAAAGTGATCTTTGGCGAAGTAGCGACTTTTTAGCAAAATAAAAGCACGATTTTAGTAAATATTACCTCTCTCTGATGGAAAATATGACTCGTTGGTGAAAATAGTTAATATTTTAATTAATGACTTTTTGGTGACAAAAACTTTTAGTAAAAGTGTCTGCATAAAGTGTCATTTAATGACTTCTTAGGTGAAATAAATTTGTTTTTGTGGGATAAAAGTGAATGAAACAATTTTTTGGTGAATAAAGTTTGACCAACTTTAGAATAAAAATAATTTCGTGTGGTAATGAACACATTTTTGGAACAACAAGTAGTATTTTGGTAATATATAGTTGACCTCTTAGTATAAAATATCACTTTGTGAGGCGGAACGAATTTTCTTGATGAGAGTTTTGACTTTCATTTTTAATGGATTTTATGCAAGACTTTTTTATTGTGCTTCCAATAGCCACTGTTCTATAGTATAAAATATTCGAAGTTTCTAGCCTTAAAATTATAATTATTTTATAGTTTTAAAAACTTTGTTTGATATTCTCTTTAGACCTGACTCAAAAAAGTATCCATAATTATGTCAGAATAATACATTTTTCGATTTGTAATTTTTCACATACCTAACATTCATGTGCAGAAAAACATATTCCGTCTATAACCATATTTGTAATTAAATAAGATTTTATTACTTTTTTAGGGTTTTTCCTGCTATAAAATTTTTTGGAAATTTTAATTTGGCGACTTAAAACTGTCATAGTTTTTCGTGCAGTTATTTCGGTAGATCTCTCAAAGTTATCTCAAAAAATTTTAAGACCCAATTTTTAGTTCTTCAGATTTAGGATAATCTAAAGTGAGTACGAAAAGAACACTGAAGATGGCAAACGGCCGAAACCGGTTTGTTCACAAACCAAATTTGCCGAGGATCGACGGAAAACCGTACCCAAATAAGAGTGGATCTAAAGTTACTTTGTCTAAGGTATACGTCCGCACGTCTGTTTGTCTCTTCTATGTTAGCCGGCGTTTACTTGTAAGAGAACTCGCAAATTAATTTTTAAAAATATTAAATAATTAACATCAGAATAAAGTTAAATATTTTAAATGGAAGGTATCCCTTTCCAAACCTAATAATTAAGTTAGTCTATTAGAATTAGCTGACCTTTAGCGAGACGGGTCGGGAATGTTGAAACGAACGCTTTTGGTGAAGTGAAAACAAATCATCAAAAACATAAAAAGGAATGACGATAAAATTCAAATTTGCCGATTAATAGCATTGAAAATTATAATCGATGTGACAACCCTGCTCACAAAACTGCTTTCCTTACTGTTGTTATTATTTCAAATATTTTTAAGTGAAGGCTGAATGTGGTTGTATTTCAATTTATTCATTTCCACAGATATTTATTTAAAGAGAGAAAGGTGTACTTATCATTTGTGGTAACATCTATATCGACAGCAACAACAACAACAACACAAGAACTTTTTTTTAACTATAGCAGTAACAACATTAACTTGTGTGGCAAATAAGATTTAATATCATAAGATTGCCAACAATTATGTCTGGCATTTAGCCAAAGTGTAATAACATTAATAAATATGATGTGATACAATCTCAGAGATGATCAAAGATTTTGTAATGTAAGAAGTCAAAAACGATTTGAAAAATGATTTATGCCATGAATATTGTATGTATGTATGTGTAAATTTGGTGTTCGAATGTGTATGTAAACATTGATGTAATACATATACAACAATAATGCATTAAGAATTATGCATTATGGTTAAAAGGATATGAATATTTAAGTTGTTTGATATGAAATCTAAATAAGAAAAAATAAACATGAATTAAATTAAATGAGAAAGACTTTGACTTAACTAATCGATTACTTTGCTTGTTTTTACTAGTTCAAAATATGCCGCAACTGTGGTAAGGCTATGAATGTAGCTGGCTTTTCTACAGACAATAACTATGAGTAGACTACGAAGGAACTATTACTAGACTAGGAGCTACGCTAGACTGTGACAAAGATTAAATTAAGAGAGCCATTTAACAGTTTAGTTGAATTATGAATGAGTTATATATAACCACACTATACTTGAGTTATGTCTTATCTTAGCTATGACTAGAATACACGCAAATACGATGGAATGATAAAATGCTTTTTAGTTTATGATTGTATTTTGGCTAAACCATTCTCAATTAACAGCGACATGATAATCACCAATTTATTTAACTATGAGTCAATTATTCCAAAACCTGTTTTTTGTTATCTGATTAAGTAGATTACTTTTTTTTACTCTTAATTAGTTTCTTTTAAAACATGCACAGTGGGTCGCTTAATTTTCTTTTACTGTAAATTATTTTATTTTAAAACTTAATAAATCATTTTCGTTACAATATGAAAATACTATAAGTAAACTGTAGTCAATCTATAATACCTAGCTTATTTATAAATTTTAACTTGTGTATTATGACTGTGACCAAAGTAGAATATGACTTTCATATGATTAAACTTTAATGAGATAATTACAAGCCTATGAGAAGACTGTACTTAGTCCATAACTGTAGTATTACTTAACTGTAGCTAGAAAATGATTAGACTATGACTGCAATATAACTAAATTAAGATTATAATGTTACCACACAACGCCAAACTAAAACTAAGCGAAATTTAAGGTGTAGCTAGATAATGCAAGATTTTGACTAGCAATATATAGCCAAAATCTAGTCATACTAAATTTTGATTATAACAAGCTTTGACTTGAATATGACTATGGTTGGACTGTGATTAGATTTAAACTATACTATTGTTAAAGTGTGTGATAATTAGTATTTTATAACAGCATGAATAGATTTTGATGAGGCTATGACTGGACATGGGCTTATGATTGACGATAACTTTAGTATGATCAAGCTTGGTATGACCAAACTATACTATTGTTAAAGTGTGACTCGACCATTATTTAGCATTTGACTACAATATGACTTGCTTTTGATGAGACTATGACTGAACATGGTCTGAGCTATGATTAACGATAACTTTAGTATGGTATGGTTAAAGTGTGACTTACCATGATTAGTTGATGACAAGACTCGAGGGAACACCACTGGCACGGCAAATGTATATAAGGGGAATGGAAACAATATACACCATAGCGGAAAACAACGGATACAAAAAGCGCCTCGTAGATAACATTAGGAAACAAATTAGAACGAACAGGGAACAGGGGAATGAAAGAAGAAAATGGGCTACATTAAAATATATGGGAGGATCAACATACAGACTGGCAAAATTCTTTAGGGAACACAACATCAATACCGCATTCAGGGCAAGGAACAATCTAGGCAGAATACTACAGAATAAAACAACCGAGACAAATATACTAGACAGACAATGAGTGTACAAATTAACTTGTACATGCCATTATGGCTATATCGGGCGGACAGGACGGGGGATTAGGACCAGATTTAGGGAACACATTGGAGACTATAACAGGGGACTACGAGGACCAGAATCAACTCTGAGGTCAAATTTTGCGGACCATATATTCAACGGCAAATGTACACCAGGACATATGAAGACAACGGTTAAACTACTTCATACACAGCACAAAGGAAGGATACTAGATGTATTGGGGGACATCGGAATATGCAGGCGGGGAACATTTGACGGACGGATGATAAATGGACGAATAAACACTGCTTCGGACACAATATTTGGACCATTGGGACATTTTTACAGGGGAACAGACATTACACCAACACGTTACGCAGGTGCACAGGACCAAAGCAATAAAGAACATCATAAACGTACAATTACGGATTATTGTGTCACATGGGGAGGGAAAAACCCAATAGGTTCACACATAAACGCAAACGGACAACAAGTATAATCGTAAAAGGATTTAGTTAGGGAGAAAGACGAATGGAAGAGCGAGCGACAAATTAGGTGAAAAGAGACAAACGGAAAAGAAGAGCGAGGTTCAGGCAGAAAGAAGGGAAAGTGACGAACGCAATAACACGAAGGGAAACACGAACAAGACGAACTATATAAACCCAGCTGACAATGAAACGCAGCTAATACGAAAAAAACACTGAAGATGGCAAACAGCCAAAACCGGTTTGTTCACAAACCAAAATTGACGAGGGTCGACGGAAAACCGTACCCAAATAAAAGTAATTTTAGCCCCGTCGGAAAATCTAAGCACATATGAATATATGACTCTACCATGATTAGCATTTGACAACAACATGGCTTGATTTTGATGGGGCTGTGACTGAACATGGTCTGAGCTATGGTATGATTAACGATAACTTTAGTATGGTATGGTTAAAATATGACTATACCATGATTAGCATTTGACTACAGCATGACTATATTTGAAAGAGGCTATGGCTGCACATGGTCTAAGCTATGATTAACGATAACTTTAGTATGAGCAAGCTATGCTAGAGTGTGACTCAACAATAAATAACTAATAGTAACAGTGTGGCTATACCTCGACTAGCATTTGACTACAGTTTGACCTGACTTTGACTACGGTATGACTAGCTTTTGGTGAAGCTATGACTAGACTTTGACCACAGTATAGCTAAATTATAAATTGAGTATTTTCAAGCTTTAGCTAAAGTGTAACAGCATTAGGTCTAGCTTATGCTTGAAATGCGAATATCTAGAAAGACTACACTTTGACTGCAGTATAAATAGATTTTGACTAGGCTATGAATAAAGTATGACAATGGTTTTACTATGCCTACAATATGACTGAGTCTGCTTCTCAACCATGACTAGATAATGAAGCATGACTAAAATTTATAAAATTTAAATAAATATATAAACATGGTTATACTGTGTGTAGACTATGGCCAAAATATGACTGTACTATGAACAAACTTCGAAAACGTTATTACAAGGCTGGAGTATGAGTAAAGTATGCATGTACTAAATGTAACGATACTAAGCCTAAATGTTGTCTAGACAATAATTAACGTAAAACCTGACTTATATAACATATACTATGAATTAAATTGGAGTATACTATGGGCAAATTATAACTAGAGTGCACTAGCAACAGACAATAGCAGTTGATAATGTAAAATAATTTTTCCTTACCTTTTTATTTTCATCCTTTTCGCTTTATTAAATTATTATTACGGAAAATAATTTTATTTTTTAAATTGTGTTAAGTTTCAATATCCAAAATTTCCCAAAAACGCGAAAATAAAAAAAAGAAAAAAAAAGAAATGAAAAAGTATTGTTCAACAGCAATTTAGTTGGCTTCCTAGTTAAATTATAATCGTATTACATTGACGGCTGTGCTGAGTGTTGTGCGAAAAAATAAGTGTGTTACTTGTACATAAAATTTATTATGCTGCACTTTTTTTTCGTTTGTTGAAAATTTAGGTCAATTCTCTATCTAACACTTCTATATATCAAATAAAATTTCTCATGTTGATGAAAGCTTCAATTCAACACTGAAGTATAAAAAATAAATTGCACTGAAAGAAATTTTGCAAAAACTTTTATTGAGATTTTTTTAAGCGGTAGAAAATAATATTTCATTTATTTTATTAATATCTTTTGAAATAGATTAATATGAGTATAAAATTACGTTTATGTAGATCCTGAAAAGCTCTCATTATTGGTTAATTAGTACTTACCTATTTTTTTTTTTTTTTATTTATAATAATTGTAGTTATTTGACCTTTTTAATATGTAATTATTAGTTTTTTATTATTAAGCACTAGGTCTTTATTTTATAAAAAAATTTTAAACTTTATTTTTTGTTTTATTTCAATATTTCGCCAAACCATTGGTTGGCATCTTCTGATAGAAAAATTTTCGAGTTTTTTGTAGACCTGAACTATTGTTGAAATGTAATTTCATTCTTAACTATTTTTGTAGTGTTCATACAAATAATAATCAGCGAATTTGTCGCTGATTTTTGGTTCTATAAAACAACTTCAATACTAACCATATCATTGTGGAAATGTAAATATATTGTCACAACTAGTGAGTCTATAGGGACATTACAGTGCTCTAAATGTCATTTATATTCGTTTTGTTAGGAACATTGGAAACATTATTACCATACGGCTAGATGCCATTCTTTTATATTCTATTTTTATTTGCCTCTGAGCATCTATGTTGTGTTGCAAACTTAAATGCTAACTGTATATGCCATTATACTGATGTATGTGTAAAATTGCATATGTATAAGAATATATATGTATGAGTTATATAATGGGCATATGTATAACTGTCGAAGTTGTAAATACTGCTGTAGAGTAGAAAAAATTTGTTTCTTTAATTCATTTTTGCAATGCAAACATTTTTCGATGGCTCACTTTTGAATGTTTGTGGTGCTTTAGTTATAAATTAAAACTCAGAACAGACATACGCAACGTTTGAAAAAAGTTTTCCTTTCCTGTCTGCATCCCTCTGATTCCATTATTCATTAGATGCCTGTTTGTTTGCTGTATGCGGTTTAATTTTTCCAATATCTTAATGTTTTCTCTTTAAAATAAACATGTTTTATATGGATTTGGAAATGAAAATGGAAATGCATCGGTCTATAAATTAATTTGAATTTTATAAAAAATCATATCCCCTTTTAAAAGCTTGTGGATATTATATTACTTATTTTTGCTTTATTCTTAAATTTTAAAAATAAATTTCTTAAGATTTGTAAGTGATTATTAAATTTAAAGTGACATTTTTTTAAATCTCGAAATAAAGTTTAGTTGCCATTAAGAAAAAAATATTTAAAAAGTTCTTAGTGTCTTAGTTTTTTAGTAGAACTATAGTCGTCAAATCCAAGCACATTTAAGTTAAGCTTATTTAAAGCGTAGCCATAAATTCATAATGGATAATAGCCATTACATAGAATAATCATAGTTTAATCGTCATTTATTCAAACTCAAGCTAAAACCTACACTGAAAAAATTTATATACACATAAAGAATTAATGAAATTTTTTATTGATTCCGTTATATATTTAATTGAAAAAGAAATAAAAATTTTTCATATATATATATATATATATATATATATATATATATATATATATATATATATATATGTGAAGAGTTATATATATATATATGTGAAGAGTTTTTCAGCAAGAGGTTTGTTTTCTAAAACAAAATAAAACAAACAATTTATGTTAAGATGCTTCAAATTTTTATTATATTACGAAGAGAAAAGTTCGGAAATTATGAATGAAAACTTATATCTGCCAAATGTCCATCACGGGGACGCCGACAGATGTCACTTCTTCCATCAAAGCTTTTAATCCCGTTTTGCGTAAAAGCGCGGTCTTAATTCATTAATCATATTATAAATTTTGAGTTTTAGGACTGAAATCGATTCCATGGAACCGTATAGACTCTGTCCTTAACAAAGCCTCACAAAAAAAATCCAGTGGTATTAAATCCACGATCTGACTGGCCAGTTAAATACTGTCGTGAAATTATGCGATCGGAAAACTTGGTTTGCAATAAATTGAACGTTTCATTGGCTGTGTGACATATGGCGTTCTATTGCAATCACATGTCAGTGATATCCACGTCGTCAATAATAGACCAAAATTGAGTTGTTAGCATCTCGCGATAGCGTGATCAATTGACTGTTATCGCATTTCCAGCCTCATCTTCGAAAAAAAAATCAGCCCAATCACGACTCTAGAATACATAGCGCACCATAAAGTGTCATAGATGCAGAGGCTTCTCAATAATCGCTCCCGGATTTGCACAAGCCCAATTGCCGCAGTTTTACTTGTTGACATAGCCTGACTAGTGAACATGGGCTTCGTGTGAAAAATGATTTTTTCAGAAAAACCAGCCGATTGTTTCTGAATTAATTGAGAGAATGTAAATAGTCGGTCGGCTTCAATTCCTGCACCAGTTGAATATTGTAAGGCTTCAAACTCAAATCCTTTCGCAAAATTCGCTATGTGGTGGTTTTAGATAACCCCAATTGTTAAGAATGTTGATCTGCTTCAACACTGTGACCCACGGATGCGATGTTTTCAGTTTAACTACCCAGCCGGACACGCGTTGGTGTTCGCATATTTTCTATCGAGCTTTTCCACTCAAATTTAACGACTAAATTCTTAATAGCGGTCTCACAAGGACGATTATGTTGTCTGAAAATATCACAAATTTTACGAAGTGTGTAACGGTGAAAGTCGTCCCTCGTTTTCACCTACACGATATTACTACTTCATTACTTTATTATTACTTCACCGCTGCCGCCTACATTGCCGCCTGTACCGCTACAAGGTACTGCCGTCTTTACCGCTGTCGCCGTACCGTTCCTAGGTACAGTCAACTTTACCGCTGCCGCCATTACCACTACCAGGTACTGCCGCCAATGCCGCTGGCGCCTATGCCGCAGCCATCTTTACCGCTGTCGCCTGTACCGCTGCCGCCTGTATCGCTGCCGCCAGTACCGCTACCAAGTACCGCCGCCTTACCGCTACCGCTTTTAACATTACCGCTTCTGCCACTACTGCCGCAGCCGTCTTTACCGCTTTCTCTTGTGCCGGTGGCAACCTGTACTACTGCTGATGTTCCTACCGCTGCCCATCACCTCATCGAGTTGACTTCCCGTTCTTCGGCTATGATTCCCCATCGTCCACTATCAACCATCTATCTTGTAAGAGTTGACTAATAAAGTTGGTGATAAGTTTAATAACGTTTATAAAGCATTGGGTTTTATTCCTTCCACGGACCAAGAAGGTAGGTAATAAAAAAAAAATTCAAATTGCAATGACCCTGGCGAAAACGTGTCGTTACAAGTGTAACTTTAACAGAATCACAATTTTGATAGTCGATTTTATTTATTTTAATGCGATTTTCGTTACAAAATTGAAATCATTGTAACAATTTTCAATGTGTCTACTATGAATATGTCAAAAAAATAAATGTCAAAACTATCATGTTTTTAACAAACTTTTTGTTGAATTAATTAATTAATGAATTAAATAATTAAATTAAATTTTAATACAAAACCAATTAAAACCTTTATTAGTCGTAATTGTTTTTTTCTATATTCTAAACCTTTTGTTTGATTTCATATTGAAGTTGAACTAATAGTTCAATTGATTCTATTCTTTATTTATTTAAAAATTGTTTCTTCTTTTTCTATTAAATGTATAATGAAAATGTATAATTATTATTAAATGTATAATTGAAACAATTAAACCAAAATATGAATTTATCTAAAAATGTTATAACCATATTTCTAGTATATAGTAATCGTATTGCTTAGATATTTTCTCATATTGTATTATGTTGACTTGGTTTTTTACACTTTGAACACAATATCATAGTTATACGCATAAGATTATGTTATGGTGGTGTAATAAAAGTCTACTCGCTAGAATTATTACCTAGCTTAATCTTTTTATGTATTGACATTATTGTAATGCTGTTCCAAACTTATCAAAGTCTTGTCAAAGTTAAATCTTAGTACACTCATAGTATTGTCATTATTGTTGAAAATTATTTATAGATTAAAATTTAATAAAATTTTTAATAGCTGTTTCCACAAATTTTTTTTTGGTAAGAAAATGTTGTATTTATTTTTCAATTAAATGTAGAATTGAGTTAATTAAAACTGTAGGGAAATTTGAAGTTGAAAACAAAAAAAGCCCTTAATGGCTGGTAATCACGATTCTCTGGTTATGTTCTAGGTGTAGTACATTTGAAATCTCTCAGCAACAGTAATAATATTGTCTAGTTATAAATGCACCTAGATGCTTTACCCCCCGGGAGCACATATATGGTCTTAATGGAGAGCTACTATGTAGACCTGTGCAACTTGGAGGAAAAGGGAGCTTAGTCCCCTAAAGTCAGCAGGGGTACAACTGGAAACTCCACTTTATTTTCACGAGAATCAGTAAGTCTCTTTAGACATTTAACTGTTCTCTGACTGATTGTTGAGGTTGGCCCCTATATGGGAGTATCGTGGTGGTTGTGGTTTCGCGGCCCCATATCAGTCTATGGTCCTATGGTGGCCGGGTTCATTTCACCTTTAATAACACCTACCTGGTGAAATGTTCCCAGATCCAGTGAGCATGCTAGACATGTGTTCTGGACAGGAATTGGAAAGTCTCCAACTCTTAAGCAAGAAGTGATGATTTGCAGCCCTGCTCTGGAATCATCGAAGTTGCAACTAGAAAGTTCTGTTGCATAAAATTATAGCTTCGGCTTCCTTGGACGAGCATGACGTTCCAAATTATGCAGTGGTTTGATCCACCATCTGATTAAGGCTTCATGGCCAGGCGCGGATGTAAATCTAATCACACACGTTGCACCTAGATGCACCTAGGTGCCATAGTCTTGTCATTGCTTGGCTATTTATAATTAATCCAAATCTATTTATAGGTTATGGTCTGGTTCTAGCATTGTCATTATCAAGTTATATTGAGGATATAATCAGAGAACATTGTACGCATGTTGTACCATTTTCAGGTCATAGTCATATTATATCTTTTTTGTAATCAAATCTTAGTTAACATTTAACATTTTTTAACATGTTTCTTAAAGTTTTATGATAATCTGGCTTAAATGTAGTTATAGCCGAGACAAGGTCTAATCATATTCTTGTCATTGTCCATTTATATCAGTGTGATTCTAGTATTTTCATATTCTGGTAATATTTTAGGTATGTTTTAGTAATACTTCGTTCCATCGTTAGGCCATACTTTATTCAAAGTTTTGTACCACCGTAGTCATAAGCCTTCCAGTTTCTCTTTTTATAACCAAACAATAATCGATTTTTAAGTTAACAATTTCAAAGTATATTTCGAATTATAATTAAGTCATCGTCAGTATAGGTTACCTGTTTCTTTAAATACATAATATTTATGAGTTTTTTTATAACTCGTTTTTGAAAACCTCTTTCTGACAAAATCAATTTTCTTACATACTAAATAAGGGTAAAATATTGGTAAAAGTTTCCTTTTTACCAGATAGGCTCATTACATAGTCTCAGCTATGTTTGCAGCCAAAAATGAAAAAAAAAGGTGCTTTCATATTCATGTTTAAGATAAATGCTCTCTGTGGTTAGAGTTGACTTTATTTATTGACTGAAATAAAACATATGTACTCGAACGTATAACTGGTTATGTGGATCAACAGAAATCATGCTTGCTCTTACATACATACATACATACATACATACATATGAAAATTGTTCTTTTTCTTGGTTTTATGCATTATGATACATTGTCGCAGTTTGGTTTTATAGTTGGTTGAATTTTCCATGTACTTTAATATACATTTTGTAGTATCTGTTTTGTCAGGTTTGTAATTTATATAGTATCGACTTCAATGACCGCATAAGAGCAGTCAAAATTTTATTTTCATATGGTTCATACAGATGTCATCAATACATGGAATAATCAAACGAACGAATGCATTTTAGTGCCAAACACAGACGGCTGCTTTTAACCAGCCATTCAAATTATTTTACCCTCAAAAAATTTGTATTCACAAAGATTATGAGCTGGTTATTACCCTTTGAGCAAAAATCAGAAAAGTATAATTAAATTTGAAAGCATAAAATTTGGTACATATTGCATACATACATACAAACTGACTAAATTATGTATTTTTTATTATAAATTTTTAAGAATTTAAATAAGTTATGGCAAAAAGTTCAAAATAAACTTGATTGATAAAATTTTACTGCAAATAATGAAATCAAAGATTTCATTTGGTTATTTTTAAGTATGCTGAAGGTAACCTAAAATGTTGTTGTTCCTTTGTTCAAGAAAATTTTCTGATAACGCACAGGCTCTTAAAATTCTTACTTCTAGAAAATTTTTATCTTTTCTTGTTTAATACGATCTCAAATTATTTTTTATATATAAAATATTAAGAATTTTGCTTCAGTTTTTTAAAAAAATGTGACTCGGTGAGAACCCAAATTATTTGTCAGAAAAGTGACTTTTTCATGAGAAAGGCAGCAACATTCGTAAAAGATTTTTTTTTTCTGAAAAAACAAATGATTTGTGAAAAAAGTGACTTGTTCTTTGGTGAAGGTCATTTTTATATGAAAAAATAACTTTTATGTGAAAAAGTGAAATTAAATTTTTGTAAAAAAATATTATTTTTATGCAAAAATTTTAGTTGTTTTAAAAAGTAATTATTTTGTAAAAAAATATTTTGTTAGTTAAAAGTGAATATTTTGTGGAAAAGTGAGAAAAGGACTTTCTTGTAATCAAGTGACTTTTTTGTAGAAAAATGGCTTTTTTTAGGAAAAGTGACTTTTAAGGGGTATAAGTCTGCTCCCCAACGCTTATAAGATCTTGGCCACATTATGGTGTGAGCGACTAAAACCAAGGATCAATGAAATAATTGGCCTCTATCAATGCGATTTTAATGCTGAAAAATCCACCTCAGACCAGATGTTTACACCAGTCCAAATACTGAAGAAAAGCACGAAAAGCAAATCGACACATACCCATTTATTCGTCGATTATAAAGCCGCATTTGATAGTCCGATTAGAACAAAGATCTGAATTGGAAATTCCGGCGAAATTAATAAGATTTTGCGAGTGACGCTAAATGATACAAGATCATCAGTGAAAATAGGAAATACTCTTTCCAAATCGTTTACCACCTCACGTTGATTCAGACAGGGCGACTGTGTATCGTGCGACCTATTTAACATTGCTTTCGAAAAAGTCATAAGCGATACGGTAGTTAATAGAAATGGTCAAGAGCCATATACTTCTTGCATATGCTGATGACATTGACATCATTGGTAGGGCATTGCGAGACTGCTGCCTTTGCGGGCATTAAGAGGCAATCCTATAAAATGAGCTTGGCAGTTAATGAAAGCAAAACCAAAATGAAACTGTGAACGTTGCCAACTATAACTTTGGAGTTGTGGAGGAATTTGTGTTTCTTAGGTCATTCATAAATAAAAACAACAATAACAGCCTGAAAATACGAAGAAGTATAATATTGGCAAACAGGTGCTACTTTGGGCTAAGCAGTAGAGCCCTCTCTTTTATGTGGCGCAGAAGTATGGTAGAATATACGGACCAGTTTGTGTAAGTTAAGACTATCGGCATCGTATGAACCATGAAATGTGTGAGCTGTACGCTGACATTAACATTATCAGGCGCATAAAACTGCAATGACTGCGGTGGCTAGGACATGTTGTGCGAATGAGCAAAGAAGCATCAGCAAGTAGAAATTTTGAATATGATACCGAAGGCGTCTGGAGCAGAGAACAACCAAAACTCCGATGGAAAGATCAGGTCCAATGCTATCTCTAGACCTACATGTTAGAAATTGGAGAAGAAGCGCAGAAGACCGAGGCGCATGGAATGATATCCTTTCTTTGGCCTAAGACTCACCAGGCACATACAATCCTGGTTTAAGAAGAAAAACAAGACCTTTTTAAAGAAAGCGACTTTTTTTTTAAGAGAAATAAAAATTTTTTTTGAGGTGTCCCTGTAGGCTAGTAGGTAGTGTAATAGCTTACATGACTGGGGGTTGTGGGTTCGATTTCCAACAAAGAACTACAAATAGACACTACAAATAAAAATTGACTGTTGATGGGACTGCTCAGTGATGAACGCATGGTCACTGGTCACAGTTATTTTCCACTATCCTTCTACTTTCACCACCTGTTTCATCTCTTCTCTCTCCCTTTGCTAAAGAATGTAGCACAGTACTTGACTAAATAGGCATTGTTGCCTGAAGTGCTACTTCTCTTTTTTTTTTTTTAAAGAAGTGATTTTTTGAGGAAAGGTGTCTCTTTTTTTTGTCGAAAAGTGACGCTTTGTGGAAAAGGTGTTATGTGAAAAAAGTTATTTGGAAAAAAAAGTAAGCGGGAAAAGGTAATTTCGTACCAGTTTTTTTCGAACTAAATTTGCGGAACATCATTTTTATGTGAAAAAGCAAGTTTTGTATGAAAAAGCGAAATTAAATTTTTGTAAAAAAGTGGCTATTTTGTGGAAAAAATATATTTTATTGTAAAAAACTAACTATTTAGAAAAACAAATATTTTCTTGGTTAAAAGTGACCTTTTTTTAATAAGGCGAATTTTTTTGAGGAAAGTTTACCCTTTTGTGGACAAGAGCCTATTATGTATTAAAATTTCACTCATTTGTAGAAACGACTATTTTGTAGAAAGGTGAGTTTTTTGTGATAAAGTGACTATAGTGTTGCTTTTTTGTGATAAATAAACTAAATATTTTGTGTAAAAGAGACCTTTCTTGTGAAAAACGTGACTTGTTATTAAAAAGACTTAAATGAAAATTGTAATAAAAAAGGCAAAAAACAAAATTATTGAAGAAAATGCTACATTTTTTGTGATAAAACAAATGAATTTGTATAAAACAAAAGAAAATTAAATTTTAGTTTTTGTTAAATAAGAAATAATCTTTTAATTAAATTTTAACGATATATTTTTTCAATATTTCGCTTTCCTATGGAAAGCTTCTTCAGAAAAATTAATTTTTAATAACAAAAATTATTAATTATTATTATTATTATTATTATTATTATTATTATTAATAATTTTTGTTATTAAAATATTGAAAAAATATATCGTTAAAATTTAATTAAAAAGACCGTTTAAAAGATTATTACATATTTGATTAAAATAATAATCAAATTTTAATTTTTGTTAATTATTTTAACAGTTTGTTGTTGATGCACTTAAACGTTCTTGGTTTTAAAAATTTGCTTTGTCTTCATTTATAATTTTTGATTATGCATCATTTAAGGCATTTTACGGCAAGCAAATGATAAGGAGTAACATTTTTGTTGAGACGTAAATTTAAGGCACTTCATGCTGGCATGCTTAGATAAGAAGAGCCCTAGGATAACAATACAACACCATTATTAATTTCTGATAAGCATAAAAAATACTTTGGTCACTTAAAAATTATATTCCAAGTAAATATTTGATTTAATTTTTAAGGATGATGCAGCATTAAGAAAGAAAACGTTGATGTAAGTGGTTGTTTAACATTGTGTTTTTAAATAAAAGAACAAAATAAAATGTTAGAACAAGTAGAATTTGAGTCGGTGAAGATACCTGCGATTAAGGCTGCCAAGAATTATACAACTTATTCTCTTGATGAACCAATTTTAATAAGAACTGGTGAGAAAAAGTTAGCAGAGCTTGACATCAAAACAATACCACAGTTTTTTCATGAAAATTGCGAGAAATATAAAGATTTACCTGCCTTGGCATTTGAAACATGTAAAGACAACTCCTCGCTTAATGAATGGAAGATGGTTACATATGCTGAGTACGACCAAAATGTAGAACAGGCTGCCTTAATGTTACTGCATTTGGGTGTTAAGCCTCATACATCCGTGGGCATATTGGCCTTTAATTGTCCCGAATGGTTTTATATTGAATTGGGTGCTTTACGTATTGGTGCTGTTGTCGCTGGCATTTATACCAGCAACTCATCTACTGCTGTTCATCATATTTTGGAAACATCAGATGCAACTGTTTGTTTGGTAGATGATGCCCACCAAATGTCTAAAGTACGTTCAATTAAATCGCGTTTAAATGAATTGCAAGCTGTTATTCAATTAAACGCTCCCTACGATGAGTTCGTTGGCAATGAGGCGGGCTATTATCGCTGGAAGGATTTATTTGAAATGCAATTCAGCTCCATGTTACGTGAACAATTGTTGTTGCGTGAACGTGATGTGGTCGCTAACGAGTGTGCACTTTTAATATTTACGGTAAGTTTTGTGCATCTTGTTTTTGATCGGAAGTTTGGTTTATTGTTTGTTTAAGTGATTGTGTATTTGTGTGTGTGTGCGATTTTACTATTTGCTAGAAGTTGATGTGGTATAATTTGCTGCTGGTGGAGGGACATGGCTAACTTAAATTAATTATGTTTGTGCTTTAAGTTAAAATTGCATCTTGGTTGGTTATTTAGTTGATTTGGCTGTGGTGTGATGTGGTGGTTGATATAAGTCATTAATCAACTATTAAGTTATGTTAGTTTGCACTTTATTTATTTAATTAAAATAAAACCAATTTGGTATAAAAGATGCTTTAATTTAACTTCGATAAACGTTTGAAGAGTAAGACATTATTAGCTTGAAATGTTGTAAAGTGTTTGACAGTGGGCATTGAGAAAAAATAAAATATAAATACACAATTTTACATCTTAAAATTTCTTATTTTTTAAAGATGTTGGGAAAACAACAATTGAATAAATAAGTATTTAACTTTATAAGGGCCCTTTTACTTAAATTTAACGAAAAAAATTAAAAAAAAATTTAATTAAAAGATCCTTATAAAATTGAATACTTATTCGAATAAAAATAATAACCGAAAACAAAAAATTTTTTTCGAAATCAGTTTTAATTCAATCTGTGCCAGATTTTTTTAAAAATAAATATTTTATGGTATTCTCATAAAATATTCATTATTTAAAAAACATTCCACATGGCCATTTCACTACTGCTCATATATCTCATCAGTGGATGTGATGTTTTCAGTATAGAAAAATTCAAGAGTCTTATATTTCCAGCCAAATTGATTAAATGAGAGTTTTCATTGAACCCATGTAGCAAAAAGACAACAAAACCAAAAATACATTTTGAAAACAAAACCATTTTCTTTCTTTCTAGGGGTTTCCTTTTTGAAGCCGTTCTCATATGCTATTTGAAAAATAAAGAAAATAAAAATTATTTGTAAAGAATTTTACAAAAATGCAACGTGCACATGCAATGGAAATAAACAATTAGTTTTGGAATCATTTCAGTGAATTAATCCACGTTTATCTGTGCTAGATTCCTAGATAAGCTAAATGAGCAGTAGTGAAATGGCCATATAAATATGCTTTCCTGCACAGTATTATCGGCTTTTTCAACAAGAAGCATATTATCATTTGTGACAATACAAACAACATAATAGCTTTGACATTAAGTTTTTTGACGTGCTCGTAGTAGATGCATCGGCAATTCAATGAATTCAATCGAAAATCGCATTAATATAATTAAAATCCACTATAAAAATGGTAGTTCTGCTAAAATTACATTTCGTGATATTTTCGGACAACGAAAACACCGTCAGAGGCTGACAGATCTCGATAATTCTTCTTTTCTTATTCTATTTTGTTATTTTGAGTTTGAAGGCTGAAATCAATTTGATTGGCTCTGTATAGACTCTGTCCTTAACATAGCTCCACGCCAAATAATACAGTGGTGTTTACTCACACGATCTGACTGGCCACTTAACTGTTAATTATCGTGAAATTACACGATCGGAAAATTTGGTTTGTAATAAATTGATCGTTTCATTGGTTGGGTGACATATTGCACTGTTCTGTTGAAACCACATATCAGTGATACCCACGACGTCAATAGTAGACCAAAATTGATTTGCTAGCATCTCGCTATAGCTTGACCCATTGACCGTTATCGCATTTCGAGCCGCATCATCAAAACAAAAAAAAAAAATAAACAGCCCAATCAAGCCTCCATAACGCACCATCCAGTGACACGTTGAGCATGTAAAGGCTTCTCAATAATGGCCCCAGGATTTTTAAAAGCACAAATGTGTCAATTTTGTTTGTTGACATACCCTGACTAGTGAAATTGGGCTTCGTCTGAAGAAATGAAAAACCAGCCGGTTGTTCCTGAAAGAATTCAGTGAATCTACGCAATGCGAATGGTCGGTCGGCCTTAATTCCTTTACCAGTTGAATCCTGTAAAGCTTTTAAGTGAAATTCTTACGCAAAATTCGCCACGTGGTGGTTTGGTATTTTTGAAAAGGACGAGAAATTGACAAATCTTTATCTGCTTCAGCGCTGTGGCTCACGGCTGCGATGTTTTCAGTTAAACGACCTGGTCGAACACTCGTTGTTATTCGTATCTTTTCTATTAAGGATTTTGACTCAAAATTACCGATCAATTTCTTAATAGCGATGTCAGAAGGACGATTATATTGTCCAAATATATCACGAATTTTCGGGAAATGCAACTTTAACAGAACCCTTATTTTCAGCGGATTTTAATTGATTTCAATTATTTTAATGCGATTTTCGCGCGAAATTAAATTCATTGTAACAATTGCCACTGCATCTGCTATGAATATGTTAAAAAACTAAATGTCAAAACTATCATGGTGGTGGTGTTGCCATAATTAAAAAGCCAACTTCTTGTTGAAAAACCCGATATAATAATATTTATGTAAACATAAGCTTAAAAAGTAACGATTTTAATTAATTAATGATTTGAAAAATTATCTTTTTTAAAGGAGAAATTTTTATTATATTTCATATTCGAATCTTTATTCGATTAAGATTTTTTTAAGGATTATTTTTTTATTTCTTGGTCATATGGTTAAATTTAAGTATTTTAATTTAATTAAATTATATTTAAATATTAAACTTAATTGTTTACGTGTTGCAGTCTGGTACCGTTGGTATGCCCAAAGGTGTTATGCTTTCCCATGACAGCGTTATTTTCTGCTGTCAAATTATTGAGAAAGTGTTAATGCCTCTTCAGGGAGCACGAGCTACTCTTGTGAGCTATTTACCCTTAAATCATATTGCGGCGCAGCTTCTTGATATTTTTATGACTCTGCAAGTTGGAGGTCTCGTCTACTTTGGCGATCGTAATGCTCTTAAGGGTTCTTTATCCACAACTTTAGCCACATCAAAAGCAAATTTCTTCTTTGGAGTTCCTCGAGTCTATGAAAAGTTGCAAGAAAAATTTAAACAACTGGAAGCAAATTCTTCCAGTTTGACAAAATTAGTAATGACCACAGCATGTAATCAAATGAAAAATTTTTATTTAAACCGAACGAAATATAACGCCGGTAATAATTTAAAATATTGGTTGGCCTCAAAAATAGTTGATCGCATAAAAGTGGCCATGGGGCTAGATTCAATTAAAGGATGTTTGATAGGTGGAGCACCAGTAACAGAAGAATTGAAGAAATTCTTTTTAGGCCTTAATATGCCCTTGATCGAAGTGTTTGGTATGTCAGAGACAAGCGGTGGATCGACTTTAAATTTTGAATATTCCAATTTAACATCAGTTGGAAAAGCTATTGAAGGAATTGAAATTAAAATTGATAGCCGCAATGCTAATGAGGAGGGCGAGGTGAGTGATATGTGTAAACAATTGAAAGTTTAGTTAAAAGAAAAATATTTTTAGATTCTTTTAAAAGGTCGCTGTAATTTTATGGGTTATTTGAAAGATGAAGATAAAACGTTTAAAGCTTTTGCTGAAGGTGGCTGGGTTAGAAGTGGCGATTTAGGTTATTTAGACGAGCAGGAAAATCTTTATATAAGTGGACGCATAAAAGAATTAATTATAACAGCAGGAGGTGAAAATATACCACCAGTCCATATAGAAGCAATAGTCAAGAAGGAACTACCCTGTGTCAGCAATGCGCTTGTTGTTGGAGATCATAAAAAGTACCTGACAGTGTTATTAACCCTAAAAGTATGTTTAATAAAATCTTAATTTAATTTTATTCAATAAATATTTTTTTTTATTGCAGACTGATATAGATTCTGACTCCGGTTATCCCTTGGATACTTTAAGACCGGATGCTATTCAATGGCTGCAGTCGTTGGCTGTACATTATACTCGTCTTTCAGATTTACTGAATATCAAATTGCCTGAAAATTTGCAAAATTTTGATGTCAATACGGTGAATGTTAATTGTGATGAAAAAGTATGGTATGCATTGGAGGAAGGCATCAAACGTTATAATAAACAGGCCATATCCAATGCTCAAAAATTACAATATTTTACAATATTACCTCATGACTTTTCAATACCCACCGGTGAATTGGGTAAGTAAAATAGAGGGGCGTCCTTTACTATTTTACTATTTTCTTAAGAACTTAAAACTAAGCAAATATGTCATCTCCTTGAGTCAGACTCAGGTTCGCGTTTTCATGTTTTTTTGGCGTGTGCTTGAAAAATTAAATTTTTAGCGTTTTAAAATATTTTATTTATAACATAAATTGCAAAATAATATTAATTATTTCGTTAATTTTTTTTTAGGACCCACTTTGAAGATAAAGAGAAACATTGTTTTGAAGAAGTATGCAAATATTATCGAGAAAATGTATGCCAAATAATTGGAATATTATAAATAAATAAGTTTTTGTTATTAAAATTAATTTTAACCATTAAAAAAATTATGTTTTTTACCTCAAAAATATTATTATTATTTTTTGTTTTAAATTTAATTTTGTTTGTTATTAATAAAAAATAAGAAAAAAAAATAATTGTTTTATTTTTATTACTTCTCTTCAAAATTAGTTTTGTAATTGTTGAACTAAGTTGTTCACTAAGTAAAGAGCTTAAGATCCATAGTGCAGGAGCCTTTCTTTTCGTGAAAAAAATTATTTTTTGCGAAAACAAATTATTTTTGATAAAATGGTGATTGTTTGAAAAAACAAATTATTTTGTCAAGAAAAAATAATTTGTTATGTAAATTACTTTTTCTTTTCTATAAAAACGATTTCTTTTTTCGAAATTTTTTTATTGAAAATAATTCGTGATATTTAAAATCTATTGAATTTCACGAAAAAAATTTTTTGGGCGAAAATATAATTTAGTTTTGTAAAAAAGTTAATATTTTTTTTAGTTTTTAGTGCTAGAAAATATAAATTCTCTATAAGAAAGACATTTTTTTTGTCAACAAGTCTTAAACAATATGTGATTTAGTTTTAAATGAACTTTGATTAAAGTACAATATAAAGATTTCCTTAGTTGTCAATAGAAGAATTATGTGGGTGATTGTGTAATTTTAGATATTAAACTAAAAACCATACCCAACAAGCGTATCAATTCAACTATGTTACAGATGAAAACTGCGAGTGTAAGTCAGTAAAATAAAATAAATAAAACAGTTTCTCAATAGTTACTGTATTTTTGTATAAGTGTTTGTTGTTGTTGCCTTTTTGCACTGTTGGTTGAATATAATTCTTATTTAATCAATTTGACTTCAGATATAAGGCAAAATTTGTGCTAAATCTTCTGATGAGCTATAAGAGCAGTATTGTATTGGCCACTTGGATATGCTTTCCCCTCAGTAAAACATTTAAAATTTTGAATAATAAATATTATGTGGGTATTTCATAAAATATTTATTTATTATTTTAAATATTTATGTTTAAAAGAATCTATCACAATTAACATAGATTAACTTAAATTAGATTTTGTTTTAAATACCGATGTAAGGATAAAATTTTATATTTTAAAAATAAGTAAAAAATAAGTAAAACGAAAATTATTTTTATTTATTAGATTAATATAAGAGATTAAAATTTAGAAATTTCTCCGGGTATATGGCCTAATTTAATTTTCAATTTCTTTCTTATTTTTGCAAATCAGTGTTAAGCTGTTCGGGATCTGGGTTTTTCAACAAAAAGTTTTTTTTTAATTTTTTTTTTGATATATTCTTAGTAGATGCATTAGAAATTGTTACAATGAATTCAATTTCTTACGAAAATCTCACTAAAATAATTAAAATTCCCTATGAAAATGGTTGTTCTGCTAAAGTTAAATTTCGTAAAATTCGTGATATTTTTGTACAACATAATCGTCTTTTTGAGACCGCTATTAAGAATTTAATCGTTAAATTTAAGTCGTCAGGCTCGATACAAAAGGTGCGAACACCAACGCGATCGTGTCGTTGAACTGACAACATTACAGCCGTTAGCCACAGTGTTGAATCAAATACAAATTTGTCTATTCCTGGACGTTCTGAATAATTGCGGTAATCTAATTTTGCGTAAGGGTTTTGAAGCCGTACAAGATTCAATTGCTGCAGGAAATGAAGCCACTCAATTCCTTCAGAAACAACCGACAGGTTTTTCTGAAAAAAATAAAGTTTCCAGACGATGTCCATTTTCATTTGTCAGGGTATGTCAATAAGCAAAACGCGGCCTGATAATGATTTCAACGCATCGAAAGCTGTCGCCGATTGTACCAAATAAACATTGAGTAACGATGGTTGACAATAGATTTCATTTACTGGCGGAACAAATCAAAACAACTTAAGATAATCAACGCTGATCTCTCAAATGTCGGTTGCGTGTGCTGGCCTTCCAGAAAATAATCCAAAAGTTAAATCACACGACCTTGGAGACAATTTAGAAATCTTTTATTTGCGTACGGTTTTCCGTCGTTTAGAAATCCATTTTTCTAAATCAACTTATCGCCAATTTTCTTACTTCTGTAAATTAATTTTTTCAGTTGTTCGGGATCAACATGTGCTATTTAGTTAAACTAAATATCATTAATTGTGGTGCGGTAACGAGCTCTGTCGATCGTGCCCCAATTTTCGGCTTTACATTTGCAGCATCTAAGCTGCAACATTTTTAAAGATGCGTTAATTACATCAGATTACAAATCATTAAAGAATTTTTCAAACAATAACACGATAGCTTCTTATAGTATGTGGTCGAAAAATATTTTTGAGCTCTACCTTTACCCGTCAAATCTTCTAACAGAATATGGATATAATTAAGTTCATATACTCTTAGTATTCTCACAAAATTAATAATACACCAATTTTCGAAAGCTATATTGTTTGGTCAACTAGGTTATTAATTCCGTTCTTTAAAGATAATGTTTTCTCTGATTGAGGAGTAAAATTACAATTGTTTCTTAACAAATGTGTTATAAATATGTGGGTTCATAGTAACATATAATAATATATATGTATATATTATTCTACAGTATATATGGTTATGTATTTATGTACATATATACATACATACATAAATATTTTTTATGTTGTCTTAAGACATAATGCATTGCCTATATTCTATAAGTGTTTCTTGTTTTTTTTATTATCACAATACCAAAATTTCTTGCCTAATGTGTTATTGTTTGTTTATATTGTTATTTCTAAATATAAAATCGCTGATAACAAGTTCGTTACCATTGTGGCTATTGAACTTTAAAACGATGTTTAATTGAAATAATAAAAATGAAAGTGGCATTATTAATCATCCACTTAATTGAAACAGTCGTTTTATGAGTTCTAATAAATAGTAGAAAGAAGAAATACAAAAACAATGAATTATGTAGAGCTTCAGACCAATAAACTGCAAAATATTAAGCCGGCTAACAGCTATATCTCCTGTTCACTGCACGAACCTGTTAAACTTAGAACCGTGGCTGGCGATTATGATATACAAACAATACCTGAATTTTTTCATCAACATTGTCGAAAGTATAAGAATTTACCGGCATTAGCCTATGAAACAACTGAGGGAAATAACTGGTCAACAGTTACTTATGCTGAATATGAGAAAAAGGTAGAACAGGCTGCTTTAGTTTTGCTACATCTGGGCGTCAAGTCTCACACTACCGTTGGCATTTTGGCTTTTAATTGTCCAGAATGGTTTTATGTAGAGTTGGGTGCTTTGCTTATTGGTGCTATTGTAGCTGGTATTTATATCACCAACTCCTCGGAGGCTGTTTATCATGCCTTAGAAATATCAGATGCCACTGTCTGTTTGGTCGACGATGCCCAGCAAATGTTAAAAGTTCGTGCAATCAAATCTCGTTTGAAACAATTGCGTGCTGTTGTTCAATTAAATGGTCCTTACGATGAATTCGTTGGCAATGAGCCGGGCTATTATTGTTGGAAGGACTTATTTGAAATGCAATTTAGTTCAAAACTACGTGAAGAGTTGATTGAAAGAGAATCACAAGTGGTGGCCAATGAATGTGCCCTTATAATTTTTACGGTGTGTCTAAATGATTGCCGTTTCAAAATTTTGTTTTTTAAAATTATTTCTTTGTTTTTAGTCCGGTACTGTGGGTCTGCCTAAAGGCGTTTTACTATCTCATGCTAGCATTTTAGCTTGCTCCAATGCTTTTACCAAGCTCATGCACACTTTGCAAAAAACACAGCAATCTGGAGTCTCTTATTTACCTCTTAATCACATTGCTGCTCAATTTTTCGATATATTTATGGCCATAGAAAATGGTTTCCTCATACACTTTGCTGATCGTAATGCTTTGAAGGGCTCCTTGAATAAAACGTGTGCCAAGGCAAATGTCACTATGCTATTTGGTGTTCCTCGTATTTATGAAAAAATGCAAGAAAACGTATTACAAGTTGAATCAGAGTCTTCCAGTCTGAAACGATTTTTATGGAAAGCAGCACGTAAAGTTATGATAAACTACCATTTGGATAAAATGCAAAATAAACCAACATCGAATCTTAAATACTGGTTGGCTTCAAAAGTTGTAAATGATATAAAAACGTTCATGGGTTTGGATCTGCTGAGCTGGTGTATGGTAGGGGGAGCTGTAGTAACAGAGCAAACAAAAAAATTCTTTTTAAGTTTAGATGTGCCATTGATAGATGTTTTTGGCATGTCCGAGACCAGTGGTCCAGTCATCTTTAATTTTAAAAGACCTAACTTAAAGACAGTTGGAAAACCTATAGAAGGCTTAAACATAAAAATTGACAATCCCAACGAAAATGGGCAGGGAGAAGTTTGTATTGATTTAATATAATTTTATAGTCATTTCACATAAAAATTCTTAGGTATTGATGCAAGGACCCTACAATTTAATGGGCTACTTAAAGGATTTTGAAAAGACCTTGGAAACCATAACTGAAGATGGCTATTTGAGAACGGGAGATATGGGTTATTTGGACGAAAAGGGAAATCTTTATTTAAATGGTCGTAAAAAAGAAATAATTATAACAGCAGGTGGCGAAAATATACCACCCTTGTATATTGAAGAGATAATTAAAAAGGAACTACCCTGCATCAGTAATGCTATTGTTATAGGAGATCTAAAAAAATATCTAACAGTTTTATTAACCCTAAAGGTAAAAGGAAGTATAAAAATTCCCCTTAAGTAATAATAAAAAATAATGAAATTTATAAAATAAGACTGATATAGATCCTGAGTCAGGTTATCCTTTGGATACTTTAAGACCGGAAGTTATAGCATGGTTGTCAGCTATTGGTGTACATTATAAAAATGTTTCGAATTTACTCAATATAAACCTGCCTCAAAGCTTGGAAGATTTTGATGTCAATACTGTGGAGATGAATTGTGACGCCAAAGTTTGGCAGGCTTTGGAAGAAGGCATCAAACGTTACAATAATCAGGCCATTTCTAATGCTCAAAAAGTACAGTATTTTACATTACTTCCTCATGATTTCACCATACGCACTAATGAGTTGGGTAAGTGGGAGATATTTTTGAGTTTTTATTTATACGCTTAATAAATCACTTTTTATTTTTCAGGACCCACATTAAAAGTGAAAAGGAATGCGATGCAAGAGAAATATGCAAAAATTATTGATAAAATGTATTAAAATTAAGTATTTTTAGAAATGATATAAAAAAAAAGAAAGTAACTTTTTCTTTTAACATTTTACTTTGTTCTACTCGCCTTTAAATACTTAAACTATAAATCTTGTGTTTTTATAATTTAATTATAGCTATAATTACAAATGACTTTCTAATTGCCATTTATTGTATTCAAAAATTCTTGCTTTCTTTTTCAATTGCTGGCTAAATTTCTTTGCAAGAAATTTAAATAAGTTTTTGAAGAGTTTGCCAAAGAAGGTTTGCAGTTTTTGTGGAAACTTAAAAATAAATCCTGCAAGTCTATAATAATTTTAGTTTTTCACTTTGTGTTTCATTAGAAAAATAATAGTAATTTGGCTTTTAGCAATTAAGATGCAGTGGGTTGGGAAATGAAAAGAAAATAACTACAGAAATAAATAATAGAAATGCCATGTTTGACGTAGAAATTTTTTAATTTTGATAAATGGATTCTTTCTTGCTCTTGCTGTTCAAATTTCGTTTGTCTAAAACGGTGAAATTGAACTGAATTCAGCTCTATCTCTACAGTTTTAGGGAGGTCTTAAGCAAGAAATATGCTTCACGTTGAAAAAGCCGATGTACTTCCAATATTGAGAAACCTTCTGGCGTAGAAACATAAACGTAGATACTGATTGGTTACGGAGTGGAGTACAGGATGGTGATAGTTTGTAATGTTTTATGATCGCCAGGTAATAAAGCAGGATTGCAAGGTAATAATTTGCTTTGTATTTTTAATATAATTATATATTTTATTTTATTGGATTAATCTTGAGCTCAACGAGGAGCCTAATAGGTTTTAAAATTATTGGAGCTCTACGTGGAGCTCACTTGTTGGTTCATTAATGAATAATAATAATTATTAATAGTTGCTTATATGTAATTTATGTGCAGACTCCAAGCAGTCTAAAATAAAGAAAGTTATTACTACTTGGGCGAAAAGTGTAACGCGATGTAATAGTTACTACATTTATTTTGGCATTGTTTTTCTACAGGTGCCCCTGTAGACTAGTAGGTAGTGTACTAGCTTGTAAATATGGGGGTTGTGGGTTCAATTCCCAACGAAGACCTTGGTTTTTTCACTACAAAAATAAAAATTCACTGTCGGTGGGGCTGCTCAGCGATGAAGGCATAGTCACTGGTCGCTGTGCTGTCTTTATACGGCAGTTAATTTCCGACTATATTCCTACTTTAACCACCTGTTTCATCTCTTCTCTATTCCTTTCCTAAAGAAAGTAGCACGGTACTTGACTAAATAGGCATTGTTGCCTGAAGTGCTACTTCTCTTTAAAAAAAAAAAATAAATAAATATGTCAAGATAAATGCATCGATCAGCACATGTAGTCGGAACAACAACAACACAAAAGCAATGTGAAACCTTTTGTTACGACTGCATGTGCATATTTAATTAGGGGCGTTCCGCTACAAGTTGTTCAATTCCGTTTCATTTAAAAAATATTCACTGACCCGGTTGATAAAGGTAACGTTGTGGCTACTATATTTGCAAGTAACTCTTATTTGCCGGAATGCAGTCAACCACTGCCCGAGCTCGACAGAGTATCCGTTACTATGCCGAAGACATTCTTTCGAGCTCGAGAGATTAAAAAGGTTTTAGCAGATCTCAACATCAACAAGTCTACTGGACCGCATGGGATTCCAGCACTGGTCTTCGACACTAGCGCTTCCGTTAGCAGCCCTTTGTATTATGCTGCAGAGTTTTTAAACTATTGTAAGGTTTCTAATATAACACCAATCCCCAAAAAAGGGTGAGGGTAAGAACCCCGAAAATTACCGCCCAATTGTAATTCGTTCTGCACTTTCTAACGTTATGGAAAGTATAAATAATTTTTATCTTGCGAGGTACATAGAAACCATAGAAACTTAGCAAACGACAGCATGGTTTCCGTAGGATGCACTCTTCAGGTTACTTGTTAGCTTTCCTTTCGGAAAATTGTAAAAACTCCATACATAAATTGGGAAAATGTAAAATGGTGGCTGTAAATATTTCCAAGGCGTTTGATAGAGTGTGAGAATGAACTTTTACCAAAAACTTGTTGTTGTCACTGAAACTTTCTTCATATTTGTATCGAGTTTTCTCAGAAATCCCACTATACGAATTGTTATAGATGGGATTTCATCAAACAAGTTCAAGATTTACTTAGAGGAACGCAAGGCTCTGTTTTTCTCTTACGCTATTTTTTATTGTTGTAAAGGACCTTATTTGTTAAAGTTTTAACTTTATACTCTATTTCATAGTTGACTGCAATATTTACTCTTCATATTCATTCAGTAATAGGCTGTACAAGTTAGAGGTGGAGTCTAAAAGGCAAAATATGAATGATCTCGCAACAATCTCCGAATGGGGTCGTAAGAATAAGTCGATTTGAATGCCTGTATGATTCATGCTGTATCTGTTATTATAGGTGATGTAAGTATTAAGGAATGGGAAGCTCTTAATGTTTTTGGCCTGAAAATCCAGTGTGATGTACGATGGACTAAGTATATTTTTCGGGTTTCTAAAGAAGCTTTCAAAGACCTCGAGTTTCTAAAACGGTGTAAAAGAAACTTTACATCATCCGATCTTCCTAATATTTATCCATCCAAAAGTGGAATACAACTCTCATGTATGGGCGACCGCGTACATCTGCAGCTGGCAGTGAGCCTTAATCAGATGGTGGTCATACCACTGTGAGTAAAAAGCAGCGGCACTCACGCCCTAGGAGGCCGAAGTCTAATTCTAGCAACAGGTCCTTCCTAATAGCAATTTCAATGATTCCAGAGCAGGGCTGCAAACCACTACTCCTTGCTAAAGAGCTGGAGACTATCCAACTCCTGTTCAGAATACATGACTAGCATGTTCACTGGATCTAGGATCATTCCACCAGATAGGTGTTATTAAAGTTGAAATGATCCTGGCCACTATAAAAACAGACCTGTATGGGACCGCAATACCACGATACTCCCGAAGGGCCAACCTCAATAATCAGTCAGAGAAACTGCTAAATGCCTAAAGAGACAAATAGCGGAAACTCTGCAGACTACTGATTCCCGTGGAAATAACGTAGAGCTTCCAGTTGTACCCCTGCTGACTTCAGGGGACTGGGCTCTCTTATAAAGACCAATAAATATGCCCCTGGGGGGGGGGGGGGGGGGGGGTTACGACCGCGTACAAGCGAAGCTCATTAGAGATAGTAGTGTATCCAACTATTTATACTTACAGACTTAATAGTAACTTTCTCTTTCCGGTACTATCTAAGCCGCGGCTTGGTAACTATGTCATCGCATGGAAGCCGCTCGCCGATTGTGCCAAACAAACAGTCAGTAACGGCGGTTTTCAACGAACGGCATGACAACAGTATCCAACTTCATTTATTCGCTAGAACATTGAGCCAATGTTCTATATAATGATAAGTGTTCTAACAAAATAAGGAACTAAATCTGTTTACTCGCACGTGTTTGTATTTAACACACTTTTTCTTGAGAGCCCATCTATTTGTGGCTGATTGTCCGAAGAATCGCACTACGCATTAGAGTGACTATTCATTTTTTAGCAGAACCGTTCGTATGTGGAATAAACTCCCTCCAAAGGTCTGTGCTATCACTTTCAATGTAGGAAAATTTAAAATTGAAATTTTCTCCTCCCCATAACCTAATTTCGAAGTTTTGGCACGATGTAATGCATGAGTCGGGATTATTCTCTAAATGATGCTCCCAAAAAATAATAAGAGTGACAAAGTAAAAATAGCTGGTATGTCATATCACTTTAAAGCTATCAATCAACTTTTAGTTATTATTTATCTAAGAAATATTAAGGACATTCGATATGATTATGTCGTCTATCCTACTGTATGTTAAAAATCCAATCCATATGAAATTTTTAATAAAAAAAAAAGAAATAAATTTTAGATTTTTGTATTCAACTGCAAAATATTTAAGAAAGTCTTTCAACAACTTTCTTTACTCAAGTATTGTAAAGTAAGTAAAAAGTGTAAGTATTTACATACATAACTTAACCGGCGGCCAATAAGGGCAACAAAAATTATACCGAATAAAACAGAAACGAAAACACAAAAAACAAATCTCAGTCCATTGTTAAATAGGTAAAGCAAACAGGCAACTTTTCTTTTTTAACATTTTGTTTCTTTTGCTGTGAATAGTATTTTCCACAAACATACCACCCCTGCAGCAGCAATTGTTGCAATATTTAGAAAATTGGGCATATTGCCAATTGCAGGTCTAAAGTTGTAGCTGCAGTTGTTCTGCAACATTGACGGCTAGATTTGAAGGAGTATGCATGAATAAATGTATGAACTTTTATACCCACTGTAATTATATAACAGAGAATATGTTAACAAATTGCTTTAGACATGAATTGTAATAAAATGAAAATAATCAAGCAATAATTTTAAAGAAAATAAAATATAATTTAAAGATCTTTCTATGTGCAACAAATTAAAATACAGTTTGCTTCTATTAGTATTTGTGTTATTTTTAAAGCAAATTTTTGTAGTTATTTTAAAAAAAAAGATTGAAAATGTTTAAAGGGTTTTGCTAAAGGTATTATGCTTGGCCTTCTGTAAGGCCTTCTTATAGGTCATTCGTGCCGCTCGCATATACCGAAATTATTTTCAATAATTTAACTGTTAGGAGACCAGTTGTGTTATCCTAACCATTAATATCTAATTAAGCTGTTTATTAGATTTAACATAAGCATGCTAATCTAGAACAACCTCTATATTCTGAATATTTTTTTACTATTTACCCACGCTGTTCGACCTCATTACTTTCCATTACGACTTGTTTTTATTATTTAAAGTAAATAAAACATTTTAGAAAGTTTATTTAATAAAATGACCTCCAAATATTAACCCTTCTTATCGTTTCAATGCCCAAACCCTTTTGCTTAAAGATTTAAAGGCATTTCATATTAGTGTTTGTGTGCTGTTATTTCTAATGATTGCTGATGCATTAAGTAAATAAGTAAATAAGAATTTAATATAAAATGTGGTTATGATGAGATTTAGTTAATAAAGGTCATATTTGAAAAACGAAATAAAACAAATAATTTTATTAAATTAGAACATTTTTAAAGGTTAACGTGTGGATTTTCTAAACCAAAGCAAAATAAAAACTGTCACAATTATAGTTGTGTGATATATTTCCTTTAATGTTTTCTTATGTAAGGAATATGATAAAGACAATAGAAGACAATAAAACTAAAACTGTTTTGAAAGAATCGTTCGCTTAATCGTTAGCTTAAGTGCAGTTATAATAAGTGATATATAAAAAGGGTTTCTTTTCTAAAACAAAATAAAACAAAAAATATTGATTAAGATGATTGAAATTTTTATTGTATTACGAAGAGAAAAGTTCGGCAATTCTGAGTGAAAAATTATACCTGGGAAATGTCCACCAAATGACCACGCTGATAGATGTAGATTCTTTCATCAAGGTTTTAAATCAGTTTTTGGCAAAATGGCGGTACTATTGCGTTCATCACATCATGGATTTTTAGTTTTAAGGCTAAAATCTATTCGATTGGCTCCATATACACTCTGTCCTTAACATAAACCCCCAAAAAAATAATTCAGTGGTGGTAAATCACACGATCTGGCTGGTCACTTAACTGCTGATTGTCGTGAAATTATGCGATCGGGAAATTAGGTTTGCAATAAATTCATCGTTGCATTGGCTGTGTGTGAGGTGACACCGTCCTGTTAAAACCACATGTCAATAATATCTACATCGTCAATAATAGGCGCAAAATTGAGATGTTAACATCTCGCGATAGCCTGATCCATTGATCATTACCGCATTTCCAGCCTCATCTTAAAAAAAATAAACGGCCCTGTTATGTCTCCAGACCATAAGCGCTTTATACAGTAACACGTTTAGTATGCAAATGTTTCTCAATAATCACTTCATGATTTTCAGAAGCCCAATTTCGGCAAATTTCCTCGACGACATACGATGACAGGTGAATGCGGGCTTCGTCTTAAAAAATGATTTTTTTCAAAAAAAACCAGTGTAACGCTAAAAGTCCCGATACAGGCAAAGTGGGATGGATTATTATGTACTTATTTTTATCTTTATAGTTTTAAGGCGAATCAATTGTTATTTTATTTTATAATTATTTTTATTTTATGATGATCTTTATAGTTTTGTATTTTATATTTTAAATTTACTGACAGCAGCGCCATCTTTATAACTAGCGGCTGATAATGAACGCAGCCACCAGCTGTTTTATATATCAGCTGTGAAAATGTTGTATGTGTGTGTGTACCTGTGTGTGGCGGCGAATGGATGTATAAAGAAGAACTTTATGGAAAAAAATAAGTTGGTGCGCAGCCGGCCGTCAGATAATAGGCAAATACTGTGAAGTCACAAATTGGGTAGCCAGCCTGGTTTGTGCCTACAGTCGCTACTGAGAGTTACCAGAGCAGCGTTAAATTGTGTTCTGGTGGTTATTACCTTGCGCAATTTTCGGTGTTCTGGGAATTTCCCTTATTCATTAGCTGTTATTACCTTGTGGTACCCCCCGGGGGCACATTTATCGGTCTTTATAGAATACTTGACTATCCACACTTGTGCTGCTGGGGGTATAAGGGAGCCCAGTCCCCTGAAGGCAGCAGGGGTCAACTGGAAGCTCCTCGTTATTTCCACGGGAATCAGTAGCTCGCAGAGTTTCCGCTATTTGTCTCTTCAGATATTTAACTGTTCTCTGGCTGATTATTGAGGTTAGCCCCTATATGGGAGTATCGTGGTGGTTGTGGTTTCGCGGCCCCATATCAGGTCTTTTGTTTAATATGGTGGCTAGGATCATTTTGCCGTTAATAACACGCTAGGTGAATGATCCAGTCCAGTGAGCATGCTAGACATGTGTTCTGGACAGGAGTTGGAAAGTCTCCAACTCTTAAGCAAGGAGTGATGATTTGCAGCCCTGCTCTGGAATCATCGAAGTTGCGATTAGAAAGTTCTGTGGCATAGAATTATAGCTTCGGCTTCCTAGGACGAGCATGACGTTCCAAATTATGCAGTGGTTTGGTCCACCATCTGATTAAGGCTTCATGGCCAGGCGCGGATGTAAATCGAAACACACAGTTGTTGAGGTAGGCCCTTCGGGAGTATCGTGGTTTTGCGGTCCCATACAGGTCTCTTTTTATGGTGGCCAGATTCATTTCACCTTTAATAACACCTACCTGGTGGATGATCCTAGATCCAGTGAGCATGCTAGTCATGTGTTCTGAACAGGAGTTGGATAGTCTGCAGCTCTTCAGCAAGGAGTAGTGGCTTGCAGCCCTGCTCTGGAACCGTTGAAATTGCAACTAGGAAAGACCTGTTGCTAGAATTAGTCATCGGCTTCCTAGGACGTGAATGACGTTGCTTTTCATTCACAGTGGTTTGACCACCATGTGGTTAAGGCCTACGGCCAGGTTTAAATGTAAATCTTATCATGAAATTATCTTGTGGTGCTTGCCATAGTAGCATTAGTGTGGTCATAACCTGGGCAGTGGTGTTTACCCAGCCTGGTTTGTGCCTACAGTTGTTACTGCGAGTGACCAGAGCAGCGTTGTATTGTAATTGTATTCTAAAAGTTATTACCCTGCACAATTTTCGCTCATCTGGGTATTTCCCTCGTCCACTAACTGTGGATACTTGGTATCTAGCGCAGAGATACCCCCGCACATCATTGCATGACACACGAAGCAAAAAGGCTGCCGTTAAGAAAATTAGTAGCAAATAAAGACGGAAGATTTGTACCGAATCAACCAGCCGCCTTGTAATTCAACGTTGTCCGACACGAACCTGGATGCTATTGGGCATATCCCAGCAACCAGGTAACCGTGTCGTTACACCAGAACCAGAAATATATAGATTAACTAAACTTTTTTAAAAAGAAGGTTTACTTTCAGTACTAAAAATGAGCAACACTTTGCGACATAATCTCAACGGATCGAAAGAAACAGCCACAGGAAGAAATATCAACAATATTTCATTTACTAGCGAAACAAATTAAAGCAACTTAATACCACGCTTAGTACTTTACTTTGGCGAATATCAAGTTTGAAGCAATATTCGTGTCCTCGGAATAAACTCTATAGCACCATCTTAGTTTCAGAATTTCAATCAAGGTTAAAAGTGCTTTTAATTTCACCTACAACAGCATGACTTTTGTTTATCTTTCAAAATATTTAAAAATTAGTATTTAAAAACCAAAAGTGTTAGCAGTTGAAGAGGTTTCAGTTAAATTATTGTTTTAAAAAATAGACAAAATGAATTTTCTTTGGTATAAAATGGCTTAATGAGAAATGATAATTTTTTTTTATTATTTATGAAACATGATTTCAATTATTACACTGTCAGAGCAGTGATTTGTAGGAGTTTATCTTGCCGGCTTTATTTTCTTGTTTGGATTATTATAATCATTTTTGCATTATTTGCATGGCATCGGTGTTTAAATGAAAACCATCTAAAGCCGTTTACTTGAGGGTAATATCTCGATTACCAAATTTAGTGGTTTAAAGATCGATTATTTCATGGGTTGTGTGCCATCATTAATGCTATTAAAAATAAAGACACTAAAATTTGATGGTTTCAATTGCAGACCATAAAATATTGTCGTGATTTTGCAATATTTTTTTTTTTTGAACACATGTCAATGGATGCTTGGACATTTCGACAATGACGAGCAGGTGCATCGATCCTCAGATGCTAAAATTTTCTTTATTAAATTCACTGAGATAAAAAATGACTTTTCGGCCAAATGCGATCACCGATTGAAGCCTTTGTAAGGCCAAATCTAAGAATCTCTAACGCAGTAGACGGTCGTTTGTCTTCAATTGTTAATAAAATGTTTTCAAAATTACATAAAAAATTTAAATTTAAAATTTCTAATTAAATATGTGTTAATCTTTTTAGCGGTCTTTTTAATTAAATTTTAACGATATATTTTTTCAATATTTCGCTTCCCTATGGAAAGCTTCTAGAGGAAAATTAATTTTTAATAACAAAAATTATTAATTATTATTATTATTGTTAATTATTATTATTATTAATAAGCTTATTATTAGGAAAGCGAAATATTGAAAAAATATATCGTTTAAATTTAATTAAAAGGACCGTTAAAAAGATTAATACATATTTAATTAAAATAAAAAGGTCGAATAAAAATAATAATCAAATAATAATTTAAAAATTTTTTTTATCAGTTAAGTCAGTTAAATTTGTCACCAAAAATATTTAAACCCTATTACCAATTACTATTACCAATTTTTTTTTCCAAAACATTTCACAAAATGTCCTTCTTCCACTGTTAATTACTTTTCTATTGACTTCATTTGCAGTTATTTGAGAAGAATCTGAAAAAAACAAACAAAATCAAGTGCGGCAGCTGCAAAATTAGAAAAAGCGAATCTCACTGACAAATTAAATTTTCACCACAAAAATTTAATGGCATTAATTTTTTATGTTTATTTTGTATCCACTATTTTCATTTTGTATCTGAATGTAATGTCAGCTATTGCGATTGAAGTTCATTTTTTATTCAACTTCTTAATTTAAAGCTGATACACATTTGCACACACAAACTTGCTAAAAACAAAAAATTCCATCAATTCCACAAAAAAAAATTACAGAAAAGAAATACATTTTAAAATTTTACTGCCATGTATTTCGAACCAAAATGTCAATAGTGTAAAATTTTAAGAGTTTTTTATTCATCTCTATTTTTTTAGTTCCTTTTTAGCCGCTTCTTTTTAAGGTCTTAGATTGACCTAGATTTTTTAAGGGTTTTGTTTGTTTCTCTGTGCGGTTGCAAGCTTAAAACTTTAAGAACAAATACGAGTAGATGACGTATTTGCTTTAGGATTGATCTAATTGCCATCATATAAGCGAGAAACGTAGAGGAACTGAATTAGAATTGAAATAGAGTATAACCAAAAATGATTGCTGCAGGAATAGATTTAAATTTCTGGGCCATTTTCTTACCTCTCCTCTTTAATCGATACAGTTTAAAATCACGAAACTATGGGCCACAAAGCAAAAGAGATATTTAGAAAAAATATTAGTTATTTCCCAAAATGTTCCATGAATAATTCCCAATCTGGGAGTTTTTTTAATGACGCTTTGAATGTCGTGGGGCTTATTTCTAAATTGTTTTTCAACAAGAAGTTTGTTTTAGTTTTGATATTTGGTTTTTTGACTTATTCAAAGTAGATGCATTGGCAATTGTTACAATGAATTTAATTTCGTATGAAAATCGCATTAAAATAATTAAAATCCATTATGGAAATGGTGGTTCTGTTAATGTCACATTTCGTAAAATTTGTGATATTTTCGGACAACGTAATCGTCCTTCTGAAACCGCTAGTAAGAATTCGATCGTTAAATTTGAGTCGACAGGCTCAAAACAAAATGTGCAAACACCAATGCATGTTCGACGGGGTCGTTAAAATGAAAATATCGCAGCCCTTACCCACAGTGTTGAAGCAGATTCAAATTTGCCAATTTCTCGACCTTCTAATATTTGGTGTTATCCAAAACCACCACATAGCGAATTTTACGTAAACTTTTCAAATTGAAGCTTTACAAGGTTCAACTGGTTCAGGAATTGAAGCCTACTGACCATTCATATCGCCATAAACTCGCTAAATTCTTACGAGAACAACTGACTAGTTTTTAAAAAACAAATATTTTTTGCAGACGAAGCACATTTTCACTTGTCAGGGTATGTCAACAAGCAAAGTTGTCGCATTTGGGCGAGCCTTTGCATGCTCAGCGTGTCACCGTATGGTGGGCTATATGGTCTGTAGATGTGATTGGGCCCTTTTTTTTTGGAAAATAAGGCTGAAAATGCGTTAACTATTAATGGATCACGCTAGCGCGAAATTCTAACAACTTAAATTTGGTCTATTATTGACGAGGTGGATATCACTGACATGTGGTTTCAACAGGATGGTGCCATACGTCACACAGCCATTGAAATGATGAAGTTATTGCAAACAAAATTTCCCGATCGTATAATTTCACGACAGTCAGCAGTTAAGTGGCCAGCCAGATCGTGTGATTTAACACAACTGGGTTATTTTTTGTGGGGCTCTGTTAAGGACAGATTTTATACGGTTGAATCGACTTCAGCCTTAAATTTTAAAATCCTTGATGTGATTAACGAAATAGAACCGCCGTTTTGCCAAAAATTGATTAAAAACTTTGATGAAAGAATCGACATCCGTCAGTGGGGCCGTGGTAGACATTTGCCAGATATCATTTTCATTCATAATTGCCGAATTTTCCTCTTCGTAATACCCTACAAATTTTAATTATCTTAATCTAAATTTTCTGTTTTATTTTGTTTTAAAAACAAACTTTTTGTAGAAAAACCCTGAAATAACTGTAGTGGTTGTGAATAACTCTAGTGTTCAATAAAGTGACTCAAAAACAAGAATCGTTAAAACTTAGTGTATGAAATACCTCTTGTAGAGCAATGCTACATACTATTTTTAAACTCTTTAGTATGACAATACATTTGTTTCAAATCAATTTAAGTTTAAAGTCACATTCGTTTTTTTTAAATAATCACCGTATTCATGTGAAATGGTGCAAAAGCTGATATAAAAAATGTTTCCGTAATAAAAATATTTAAAAGCAAATTGCTGCTCCATTTATTTTTTGAAAAACTTGAAATGTTTCAAAGTGCATGCTTGTAACAGCATAATTGTTCAGGCAACGTTTTTCTACCAATTGACGAATTATCAGTTGTATTTTTGTCATGTGGCCTTGTAAGAGACCGTAAGTAATACTGTATATTTGGGCTGAGGTCTCTATTGCAACTTGCAGAAATTGTTTATTAAAATTCATTTTACTTCGTTTGACTATACTGGACAATAAATAAACTAGTGGGTGTAAAATGATGCTTTAAAAGAACAAATTGTGGTTTTTATTGCCCTTTAGTATATAATAAGCTCCTACAATTCCACATTAAATAAATACAGCTCATATTATTTCGCCATTGAAACAGAATACTGCTGGCAACATTTTGCAGCTGATAAACATGTTGACAGAACATTTTGTAACTTTTGTCAATAATTACAGAGTACAACGTCGAACAGATTATATCATGCGTATCACCAGTAAAATTTTGGGTTTCATGGCCAAAGAGTATCAAAAAGATCACTTTTATTTTTATTACAATATTTATCCATCTATCCGTCTATCAGTGCCCTGTATTGTAAATGAAACGGAATTGCTGGGAATATTTTGCAGATGATAAACATATTCACAGAAACATTTTGTAACTTTTTTCAAGAAGAACAGGGTACAATTTCGAAAGTATCGTTACTATTTTTATTACAATATCTGTTCATTTATCGGCTATCACTGCTGTTTTACCCCCCAACCGTAACAGATAGATGCATCAAATTTTCACATATTAAAGGGTGTTAATTTTTTCTCCCAACATTCATAAAAATATTTTTACGTTTATTCCTTTTAGTAAACGTTTTCTTATATTACAAAATAATAACACAGCACTTTAGGGTTTTAAATTAAAATAAACAATTTATTTACATTCAACACATACAAAATAAACTTTGTTGTTTTTACTCAGTCATAGGTGCAGGAATATTCTACTTTAACATCACCTCATATTTTTTTTTTTGTTTAATAGAAGTAGCACTTCAGGCCAACAATGCCTATTTAGTCAAGTACCGTGGCTACATTCTTTTAGGAAAGAGATAAAAAAGAGATCAACAGCTGGTGAAATTAGAATGATAGCTACGGAAATTAACTGTTGTATACGACAGCTCAGTAACCAGTGACTATGCTTTCATGACTGAGCAGCCCCACCGACAGACAATTTTTATTTGTAGTGAAAAAAAAACCATGGTCTTTGTTGGGAATCGAACCCACAACCCCCAGACATGAAAGTTAGCACACTACCTACTAGCCTACAGGCTGTTCTTACTATGGCTATCGTGTTAGTAACTCTACTTCTCCTCACAGTTGCATCAATGATAAGTGCCGTACACCCGATAAGTGTGAGTGTTTAGATGGTTATCGTTTTTTACTCAATAGCACAATAGAATGTGAATCTACTTGCGAATGTGAGCAAACTACTTGTGAATGTTAGCAAACTTGCGAGCATGGACAATATGTGGCCCCAAACTAATGCAGTTGGAAAACTGGTTTCATATCACGTGTCTATTCCAATAGTGACTTAACGGAATGTGCAGGCTATTGTAATGAATCGAATTGTCGCAATAGTACTTGTGCCACCTCTAATATGTAAATGTACTGAAGGCAAGATATTTGATGCCTGCTTGGCTGTGTTTTGTTTTTTGTTCTACGTTAGTTGTTCTTGTTTTCTTTTGTTATCTTATTTCGTAAAATTTCTTATAAGCATATTGTTATTGTCTTATGTGTATAAGATTTCTTAGACAATTTTCAGGTTGTAAAATGAAGACTGGGTCGTTTCGTTTACTGTTTTACTGACAATTATTTTTGTCTAAAACTTAACAAATTGCTATATTGTCGGCATGAAATTACACGGTGTCCCAATAGTATTTTTTTTTTTTTTTGAGTTTTAATTATTTATTGAAAATATACCCACAGGCCACTAAACCAAATTTGAAAAAACATTAAGAATTAAAGGGTGGCACTTGCTTAGAAAAGAACTCCTTGTATGTAAGACCTTTTCACCCAAGTCGATTTTAATTTATGTGGACTTTTAAAACTATTTTTCTCTAAATGGATGGCAGAATGTTATTAAGGCTATAATCTTCTAAATTGTTGAATTTTAAAGCGAATTAATAAAAAATGCTAAACAATTTTCGCAAATTTAAGGAAAGTGCTTAGATTTGAAGACGTATTCAGAGCTGGAATACATTTGTGGATAACGGCATTAACTGACAAAATATAGCTAAGGGTATACAAATATTTGATGTGACTTTTTCTTTCACTTTTTTTTATCAATAGTAAACTAAAGGCTGCAAGTAAATTTATATCTTTGTCATAAAAACTGAAATAAATTTAAAATTCTACAATTTTGTATCTCTTGTTCTTATAATTCTTAAAGCTCTTTCAATCTTCAATGATATTTAAAAATTTGTATAGTGTTATTGTCCTTAACAAATGCTGTCATCACTTATTGAAACAAAGAATAAAAAGCCATTTCCTTATTGTCTTTTAAAGGGTAAAAGAAAACAATAACAAAATTATTATAGATTTTATGTCACATTACCGATAAGATACTCAAAAATAACACAAAGAAAATGAAATCTGTTACGAAAAACAAAAAACAATAAAAGGAGAAAATAGATTGCTGAGTTCACATTTAAAAATCCAAACCACTCCATACCGACTCAGACTTTTCGTTCTATTTTCAATTTCATAAAAAATTGCATTTTTTTCTATTTTTCTCTAAAGTGGAACAAGCAGTCAAATCTTGCTTAAAATAAAATTACCAAAAAGGTGAACTGCAATCCAGGTATTTTTTTAAGATTTATTAAATTCTTTTTTATTTTTTTTTTAATATTTTTCTTTTATTTTTTACCATTTTTTGTGTGTCAATAGTTGTAACGTTTGAATTTGAATTATTTATTTTTACATTTTGCCAGTCTTTCTTTGCTGTTATTCAACAGACGTTAGTTTAATTTAGGGAAAACGGAAACAGGGATAGCAGTATGTTGAAGACGGAAAATAAATGACATAAAGTATAGCAGAACTTGTTTATGAAGTTTAAATAGTAAAAAAAAACAATTTAAAGAGTTGCCACTTATTAAAAAATATGTAAACATAAATTTAATATTGTATAAAGTTTTTAGATAAAATATTCTTTATAAATTAATTTAATCTTCATTAATTTGTGCTAGACTCCTTGAGAATATCATAAAATATTTATTATTAAAAATATATATTTGAAATGTATTACTGCGTGGAAAAGCATATCAATATGGCCAAATAGCTCATCGGTGGATGTATAGAAAATTCAAAAGTCTCAAGACAAATTGTTTAAATTTCATCAAACCCACATAGCTAAAGATAAAACAATAAAATAATAGAAATTAAAAAAAAAATAAAAACAAATATAAGAAAAAGCTGTATAATTCTAAAATAATTTCTAAGAATAATAAAATTGCAAAACTGATGCATGATAAAATTTACGTCAGTACCTAGCTGTGTAAGTCATAACCTGACGGTGAATCATACCACTGTGGATGACTTTTAGTGTCACCCCCCCTTGAAGCCAGGATATATCTATCCTCCAGTTACTCCTGGTGACAACTCCGAGGGCTAGGAGCAGGCCGCAGTCCTCACTCATTGCTGAGTTGGAGACTATCCAACTCCCTGTCCAGAACACATGCAAGCTTAATAAAATTTTAGAACACAAGCACAAGCATGCTCACTGAACCAGGACCATTCATTGTGTTCATTGTGAACGATCCGATCCACACAACTCACACGAAGCACGCGAAACTACAACCTCCACGATGCTCCCGAAAGGCCAATTTGAATAATTAGTCAGAGAACAGCAAAAGGCTAAAAAGCCAAAAAGTTGAACTCTGGGGTTCGACATGACGTGATAAGGTTTACATCTGCACCTGGCCGTGGGCCTTAATTAGATGATGACCATTACCACTGTGGATGGTATGTAGTGCCATCCTGACCCTAGAAGGCTTTCGGATACGTATATCCTCCGGTCACTCCTAGTTGCAACTTCGAAAGCCCGAAGTAGGCAGCAGCCTTTACTCCCTGCTAAAGAGTCGGAGACTATCCAACCCCTTGGTCCAGAACGTATGAAGCTTAATATAACTAAGAACACGATGGCATTCATACTCACTGGACCTGGACCATTCATTGTGTTCATTGTGAGTGATCCGACCCACAAACTCAAACGAGGGCCTCGAAACACACAGCCACCACGATACTCCCAAAGGGCCTACCTTAATAATCAGCCAGAGAATAGCTAAATGCCTAAAGAGACAAATAGCGGAACTCTGCGGGCCACCGATTCCCGTGGAAATATAGTGGATTGTCCAGGTGACTCCTACTAGCCTTGGAGTGGCCTGGGCTCCCTTTTACCCCGCAAGACACCAGTCCAGATGGAAGTAGTAGAATCCATAAAGACTATGCCCCGGGGGGAACAACTCTGAGGTTTACTGATTCCAGTGGAAACAACATGGAGTTGTCCAGTTGCCTCCTGCTAGCCTTTTAGGAGACTGGGTCTGTCTTTTACCGCCGCGCCAACGACCATACCACGCTGAATACATCGGTTATCGTCCGATCACCGAAATTAAGCAGCGTTGGGCGCGTTTAGTACTTAGATGGGGGACCGCTTGGGACCCCCGCGTGTTGTTGACATTCCAGCAACTTTTACAAAACTGATAATACGTGTTGTTACTTTCATTTTAATTGTGGAAAGAACTATCATGTTCCGCTTAGTTTTTAATATTTTTGATCAGCATTTTCCGCCAAATCATTATAAAGAAAAAAATATTGACTTAAAAAAACTTTCCGAATTCACCTTGAAATTCAGTTTTTAATGCAGATATCATAAAGCGTTAAGTCTCATTTTTGTCTTAACCGGTTTATTCAGAAACAAAATTTACCGCGTTTGAGTCAAATCGTTTCATGAATGAAACTTCACTATATCCATTTTGCGGCTTCCAAGTTGAAGCCCTAGTTAAGGTTAAGGTCTGTAATTTGCTGTTTGAAAATAAGGATAACATCCCGGTAAGATGTCGCTACGTGCCAAGAGCCAGCCGCGGACTAGTTACAATAAAAATTTATATGTGAATTGATTGCAAGAATTGGATCTACAAATTGGCTTTTAAGGTGGTGCAATTTGCCACATCTCGATAATTTTCTGTGTGGTCACGTGGTCACTGGCTCTTGCTGACAAACCAGCATCAATAAACGAAGCTAATATTATTCGTGTATTCGTAGGATACGGATAGCAATGCTAGAAAAATGAGACCAAATAAAACCTCCAAAATGTGATTTTCCAAAAACAGCAGCAGTAGCCATATGTCATATGTCAAAAGGCTCTTTCGTATAAATAAATATTTGTAATTAAAATTTCATTTTTTTGTGCTATTTTTTGCTATTTAAAGTTCTATTAGAGTGTCAAAATATGTAATAGAGGCACATCGCTTATTGTCTCAAGACCATAGTCATAAACTTTTTTGATGTTGCCAAAGTAAGATTCGGTGTTTGTTTAATGGCTGCAAATTCTCCAGGTAAGTTCTATAGCTACACTAATGTACTAGAGCCCGAAAATTTTAGCTGAAAAAAAGGAGTTCTCATGTTGCATGTTTTAAGTACAAAAAATTAGTTATAAAACTTCTTATTCCTTATATACTTCATTTTAAATTTAATTGCCTATTGTAAAAATATTTTACGAGAAACAATATATTGTTACGTTTATACCTTTTATAAACGTTTTGTTGTAAGTTCTTTATTGCAAAATAAATAACACCAGTTTTTAAATTAATTACAATTTTATTTACTTTTACTACGCAAAGTTGACCCTGCAGAACAATTTACTTAAGATGCACGTCTTTACTTCACGAGATTTATTTTTAGACTGACTGACTATCCACTCAGACGCTGCGTTTTATATTTCTCCATTAAAAGTCTAGAAAATTTAAGAATCGTTTTTTGTTGTATGTTGTTTATACAATGTATAGGCGCCTGTATGTCTGTGTGTATTTTTGTTTTTGTTTTTACACTGATAAAGTTTCTTTTATTGAATTTATTTTTAGTTGTTGTTGTTTTGTATAGATAAGTTTTCTTAGAAAACTACGCAGATGGTAAACAGTATACATGTTTGTTTTTGTCTTGCGCGTATAAAATGTCTAGGCAGCTTGTAAACAGAAATTTTCTTAGCAAGCTACGCAGTTAAGAAAGAATATACCCAGTAGTTTACTTTATTGTTTAATTATTTTCTTTTAAAACTTAATCCGTAACAATATCAAGAAAAGAGATCTGAATCACTCGTTATAAAGTAAAAATGATTATTAATTTTACTACTATTCTATTGTATTACTACTCCTTTTAAGTAGTTGATTTGTAATTTCTTTGTCATAGAGTTTGCTGAATTTATACTAACAAACGGGCAGAAACTAATGCAGAAGTAGTCTCTCTTTTAAAATCAAAGGTTGAAAAATTTAATGTAAATTGGCTTAAAATACACACTTATTTTGAGAACTTCAGTTTATTTGATGCCAGTGTAAATTAAAAGTATAGAAATTAGTAATGAAATATGATGTTGGGTATATTGTGGGTCTGTCAAATGACACATAGAAATAATCCGGCGGTACTAAATTAGAAGCCATTAATATCAATTCAAAAAATTAAGCGACCAGGAAATTTCTTATGCAATAAAAGAACTGTTAAAGTTGTTATGTGACTTGTGGTGCCGACCAAAGCCAACTAAAGTCACAGCTGTCAACATTACCACCTGCAGCCACAATAAACTGGTTTTCAGGTTTTGGTACCTTGTTTAGCGAAATTACCAATCTTCCTTTTTGTAAAATCTTAGATTCTCCAGTAATATTATATTTCCTGCATCCATAGAACTCACTGCTTTTTGCCTTTTTATTTTTTTGTATTGTAATCAACAGCTGCTATGAATCGGGGTAAGGTAATAATCGTATTAATAACTTTTAAATGTTGAAAATTTTGGTGTAGAATAAATTGAGGGAGAAATTAATAGCTTGAAGGTAATCTTCACAGAAATTAGCATGCCAAGACCACCATATGCTCTATCACGGAGGTCTTTGAATCTTATAAAACATGCTCATTTATTTTAAATGACCTTATCTATGTTAGATGAGCCTCAGAAATCAGCATTACATCAATTTGCTTATTATCACGAAAGTATTAAAGTTCTTTTTTATGTTGACGTATACCGTTCACGATTCAAAAATATTTTTTAAGTGTTGTCTACGGAATTTTTAGCATTTCTTTTAGCATGTCACCTTGTGAAGTGCTGAAATAAACAATCGTCTGCACTAACGATTCGATTATTGCTTTAAGGCGATTGAAATTGAAGGATACACTTTGGTCTTTAGGTGCCGTAAACGTAACTTGAACTGTGGCATACTTCGATTGTAAGATATCAGCACAAGAAACTTGCCGACTGTGTGGATCGGCTATTGAGGCATAGTAAGTATTTTGTGGATGGTGACACTGGTTGGCAGAATATATTATTTGTGGACCTTTGGACAAACGCATAATTTTGTGTTAATTTCTATCACAATTGCACAAAGGGGTTCTCATCTGCTGTATGGGGCAAGGGTTGCTTCCATACAATTTTCAACTGTCTTACTTAAAAAAACCCCCGAGGTCTGCTAGTTTAAAGCATCCCAGAAGTGTACTCTCTATAATACAGAATCGTGGGAAGTTTCAGTATGGCTAAATTCTTGTTAGTTTTGACACTACATGGGTTATGATCGTTGATGAGACTCCTTAACAGTAATTTTTCGGTGCAATAGGAATTTCCGGCTTAAGAGGGGGTGAGTCTCGTTTTCCTTTTCATTTAATGTTAGCGGCTTTAAGCTCATTTCGATTTTTTATGTTATCTGCATCTTTTATTTTTTGTAGACCTATAATGAATGCATTACTTAAATAACAACTTAAATGCCTTTGCTGCTCTTGAATTGGTTGGTATAAAAACAAGCTTCTTTGTGGGACTCAAAATCTGCAATATGAATATATTTTGGTGTTCTTGCACTTTCATTTTTAATGCAATGCAATTTTAAAAATGAACATGAATGGTCATCAATACTCAACCTATGTTTAGAGTCATTAGAGTCTAGTGATGCCCACTTTTGCGATTGTCATTAAGTTGATGTTCTAGGCTGATTCAGAAAAATTTGGCGGCTACGAGCATGTTGATTTATAATATTGCGAAATTTACAAAAGAAATTATTAAAGACTAGATGTGTTGAACAAACAAATTTTGATAAAGAAAACTAGGAATGGGTACGGTATTTTCTTGAACATTGACGGGCCGATATTGCCGATTACTTTCTATAGATATTTGGTTTATCGAAGGCTATATGTAAGCTATATATGCGAAAATTTTATTTTCTTACTAAAGATGATTTTGTTGAAAAATGCTTTGTTTTTGTTGAATTTTTCAAACCAAGAATTCACAAACGTTCAACGCAGTGGTCGGTGATGTTTAATCCTTTAGGGAGTTGAACTTTAAAACGTATTGCGTAAAGTGCCTCTAGTGATGCCCTCTTTTGAAATTGTCGGCAAGTTGATGTTCTAGGCTCATTCAGAAGAATTTAGTATACGGCGGCTAGGTTAGCATTACTACAACCACTACAAGCATACTATTTTCGTCTATTATCAACAACAATATCGTGAGCCTAGAATCTAGCGATTTATTTTCAAACCCCCAATTCATAAACCGTCGGTCGTATTTAATTTTTTAACAAGTTGAACTTTATAAAGCACTTCTAGTGATACCCAATTTTGCGATTGTCGACGAGTTGATGTTCACAAGAATTTGGTATACAGCGGCAATTTTTGCATCGCTACGACCACTAGGAGCATATTAGTTTTGTCTATTGTCAGCCTCGAATTTAGCGATTACAATACGTACAGTGGGCTCATTAGGAGCCTGTTTACGAGAAAAGTTGTTCGAATTTTATAAAGTGATACGGTAAATTTTCACAATTTGAATTTGATTTTAACACTTAAAATTCTTTGCTCAACAGCGTAGCGTTCCATGCTTCAATTTTTTCAACTTTTAACTAAATAAATGTCAACGCTAAATTTTTGACGTTAATTCCTTTAAACTACATTTATTTCCTAACTTTAAATTTACCCAACCTATAATTGAAGTTTAAAGAAGTTCTTCAAATAAAATCATAAAATAAATAAAAAAAGTAGTACCCTTTTCAAATGATACATTAACAAATAAACACTTTCCCCTTTTATTTGACTCTATGGCATCTCGAATGAATTTTGGGTTTTTGTAAATAAAACCACTGTCATTTTCAGTTCCACTTTATACGCTTTCACATTGTATTGCATTAGAGCTATATATTCTTCTTTTTTTACACATATATGTATATCCTTATGACAATTTTTGTTGTTGTTGTTGAAGCAGTTTTAATTTGCCAAACTAAACTAAAGTTCAAATGCATGCAACAAATTCAGTAAAAACAACATACACATTTTAACACGCACACATACAATTATACTTACAATACATATATCACATGCCAATACACAATCTTACGATGTTTGTCATAATAAAGATATTCAAAGAAAGAAAAAGTAATAGAGGAGCAAAAGTAGAAGTAGAATTGACTAAAATATTCAGAATAATAAATGTTTAGAAGCGTTTCCAGTAAAGTAGAAGGGGAAAAATTTATTATTTGTTGAAGTGTTGGAATTAGGCTATATTTAAATCCTTGTATGCAGAATTGAAATGAAAATATGCATTCATATGCACACACACACGCACACACACACACACACACACAAACACTGACACATACTTACTTACATTTAGATTTTATAGAATGATTCAAAGATTTACTTATGACATGCCAATAAATCACTGAAAAAGATATCTTTACACTCGTTAAGTATTAACGTTTTATGCCTTTTTTCTAACTGCTGTTAGTGGTACAATAAATAAATCCAACATTACCAATATAACTTGCAACTACTAGCACACTTAAAAGCACTATCACTATCAAACTATCACTATTGTAAAATAGATTTTTTTGAATAGTTAGTTTAAGTTGCTGCACTATGGTCTGTTTTATAGGCAAAATGTTTGTAAATAATATAAAGATGAAATAATTAAATCATATCCGGTTTTTCAACAAGAAGTTTGTTTTTCAATTGTGGCAACACCAAGAACCTGATAGTTTTAACATTTAGTTTTTTGACGCATTCATTGCTACAATAAATTCAATTTCGCACGAAAATCGCATTAAAATAAATAAAATCCACTGTAAAATTTGTTACATTTCGCTAAATTCGTCATATTTTCGGACAACACAATCGTCCTTCTGAGACCGCTTTTAAGAACTTGGCCGTTAAATTTAAGTCGACAGGCTCGATACAAAATGTGTGAACTCCAACGCATATTTGACCGAGTCGTTCAATTGAAAACATTGCAGCCGTGACCCGCAGTGTTGAATCAGACCCGACCCAGATTTGTAAATTCTTCGACGTTCTTAACAGCTGGGATTATCCAAAACCACCACATGGTGAAATTTTCCATAATGATTTGACTTTGAAGCCTTACAAGGTTTAACTGGTGTAGGAATTGAAGGCGAACAATCATTCACATCGTTGTACATTTGCTCATTTATTCACGAACAACCGACTGGTTTTTTAAAAAAAAAAATTTTTTTCAGACAAAACACATTTTCACTTGTCAGGCGATGTCAATAAGCAAAATTGCCGCATTTTGGCCTCTGGAAATCGTACAGCAGTTATTGAGAAGCCTTTGGAGTTCAGCGTGTCGCTGTACGCTTGTGGCCTTTAGACTTGACTTTTTTTTTGATGATGAGGCTGGAAATGCGGTAACGGTCAATGGATCACGTTATTGCGAGATGGTAACAACGCAATTTTGGCCGACTATTGACCACGTAGATATCACTGACATATGGTTTCAACAGGGTGGTGTCACACAGCCAATGAAACGATAAATTTATTGGAAACCAAATTTTTCGATCGCATTATTCACAACAACCAGCAGTTAAGTGGCCAGCTAATTCGAGTGATTTAAGACCACTGGATTATTTTTTGTGGAGCTGTGTTAAGGACAGAGTCTATACGGAGCCAGTAGAATCGATTTCGGCCTTAAAACTCAAAATCCGTGATGTGTGGCTTTTTATAACTCGAATTATTGAGAACGTTGAGTAATTGACAAAATTGGATCTACTTCAACAGTGTGGCTTACGGCTGCGATGTTTTCAGTTGAACGACCCGGTTAAACATGCGTGGGTATTTACATATTTTTCATCGTGGCTGTCGACTCAAATTTAACGAACAACTTTCTAATAGCGGTTTTAGAAGCGCGATTATGTTGTCACACAAACTTTCTACATCTTTGTATCTATTGTTGTTGTTACCACCGACACTGTTCATGTCCGCTATTAAGTTCGCCTCCGCTATTGCCAAAGTTATCATCGTTTCCTTTTTCCAAAGTGTTTACTGTTGCCATATGGTTGTATTCGTTTATTGCCACAAAAGTTTACTCCACGCTGTGGCCCGGCACCGTAATTTTATGAAAAATGAATTCTTTCGCAAGCATTGCGTTTGTCACTCAAGCGTTTACGAAACGTTTTGATTTTTTAAGTAACCGATTCAAACAAGAAGCTTTTTTCTGTCACAGAATTGATGCACGGAATTGTATTTTAATATTCAGAATTTTATACAGTCCAAAGTAAGAATTTCACAGTTTATTAAAAACAACCTCTAGAATTTTTTTTTAGAAGTCTACAAAAAAAAAACGAGGTAACGTAAGTCTACTTAACAATTTTGAAAATTCGATTAAAAATTATTACCACTGTGTTTTATCTAAAGCAGATCCTTTATGCATTGTGCCAACAAGTCTTTGTATGTATATTCCTAACTGCAACAGCCATGCTTGCCGTGTACAGTAATAATGTATTCTAGAGATGTGAATGTATCTCTATTTAATGTATGTTCGTGATTAGATATGTATGTGTTCTTGGTAGTTAATTTCTCATACATTGTCATGATGATGATGCCTTTTTTAGTTATAGTTTTTTGTGAAAATGAACATGAAAAAATAATCTGTAAGAGCAGCAAAAGTCAATTGAGTTCGTGTCATGCCATTCATGTCGCCAAAAATTGAATTCTTAATAAAGGTTCCTTTTTAATAGTTTTTCACTTTAACTTGCATTTTTTTCTTTTTTAGGGTTTCGTAGACACGAAAGAATATTTTCGAAGAACTATGTTAAAGAATAGGGTTTAAAAGCTTAATAAAACGTTAAAGTGGTTTTAAGGCCAATAGAAAGAAAATTTAAAAATTAAATAAAATGGGGAGGATTATAAGTTACAGTCTTTTATTAAAATTAAATTATTATTAACTACTTAATCACTTACTCCGAACTTTTTTTTATTTATGTAACGAAAACTTTTAAAAAGATGTAAATTGCTACCAACTAATATGCTGTTCTGAAGTGAGGAGTATGTCAGCAAGGGCATTCTGCATCGTTCGAAACAAATGGTAGTTAAAATCAGCACGATTATAAGGCGGATAGGCCAAAACTATCCAACCACTGTTAACGAAATAGTTTTGGTCGGTTTTGCAACATGTGGCCGAGCGTTGACAGGATGGAATATTATGCCCTCATTTCTAGTCGAATATTCTGGTCGTTTTTCGTCGATTGCTCTCTTCAAACGAATTGTCTTCGGTACAGGTCTCCTGTGATCATCTGTCCCGATTTCAACAGCTCATATTATACAAAACATCCTTCTGATACCACCAAATACAGACCATTACGAAAATACAGCCCAGTATCGTTTATCTATGAGTAGATAATTAGATTTCTAATAAACTATTGTCACAAAGAATATAATAGCACACCCTTTACCCTGCGATATCTGTTGAAATTCAAATGCACAAATTTCAAATAAATGAAATTTTTATTGGCCCAAAATGAAAAGCAAATAGCTTGAGGGTGTTAACAAGATTATTTTCAACACTTTAGCAGAAACACAACATGCATTTTCAAAATTATCTTTGCTAAAATATGCGAGTATATATTCACACATTTACATAAACGAAAACATGCTCACAAAATATTCTTAATTGAATAAGCATAAAGCAGTTGATAGCAATAAAGAGAGCAACCAGCAATAGCAAAATTTTTTCAAAATAAAGGGGGGAGGGGGGGGCTTAAGAAAATAAAATATTGTTTAACATAGTTTTTGACTTCAGCTATAATACCCAGCTTTCATTTTGAACCCCAAATTAATGCTTTTCGATTATTAATCGAATTTAAAGAGAAAAAACTGTTGTAGCATAGCAGTAGATATAGAACCCCTGTTACAAAACTAGATATTTGAAAAGTAAAAAAATTAGTAACTGAAAATGAGAGTAGAAATTAAATTTAAAATATTTTTGATATTCAATACATTTAGGTATTTTCGAATATTAAAATGTGATAAAAAACTAGCTGACCCATTGAGAACGAATTTGTGAAATCGCAAAGAAGAAACGCGACTGTTTTAACGCGGCAGTAATCGAGTCCATGTTACTTTGGGCCTTTCACCGTCGTCCGCGACGAATTTATGGCTTGTGTGTATTTTTGAAATAAACAACGCTCAATATTTACGTAAATGCGACACCATATAATATCAAAACACAGCGCACAAAAGAATTAAATGCATGAATACAAAAAATCATTCAAGTCGATCCAGTCGTGTAGTTGCAGTGTAGTTGAATAACCTGGATACCGACTGCAGCGCCATCTGCCGGGCTGGTTTGTGACCGTAAACAATCCAAGGTGACACCCAAACGCATGCAAAAAAAATTATTCAGTGATATACACACGTGCAGTAGAATTATATACATAAAGAAGATTTGTATGGGAGGTAGCACGCGTCATTATCAAATCCCGCCTATATTTGCAGTAGATTTTTAATTTGTGGTTTGTATGGGAGGTACCACGTCCCTTTGTCCAATTGGACCGAATAGTAAATTCGACACCATATAATATCAAAACACAGCGCACAAAAGAATTAAATGCATTGAATGAATGAATACGCAAAAATTCATTCAAGTCGATCCAGTTGTGTAGTTGCAGTGTAGTTGAATAACCTGGATACCGACTGCAGCGCCATCTGCCGGGTTGGTTTGTGAATGTAAACCAACCACGGTGGCACACAAACGCATGCAAAAAAGATTTATTCAGTGACATACACATGTACAGTGGGGAGGTACCCGCCTATATTTGCAGCAGCACTTAAAGTATGTTCACTCGACCGAAATACTAAATTCTGTTTAAATACCGTTAGCAGGAGCAGAAATATTGGATTTTTAATTTGTGGTTTCTATGGGAGTTACCACGTCCGCTTGTTCAATTGGACCACATTGAAAATTTAAAACACCCGGGGCGCCACCCAAACGCATACAAAAAAAGTTTTGCAAATCGGTCCAGCCGTTCCGGAGGAGTTCAATCACAACACACGTACAGTAGAATTATATATATGTTAGAAATAGATAGCCAATAATCAATAAAACTTACAACTGATAATGCACATTATAATTCTATATATTTCATAATTATTTTAACGCCAAAGTTTACAGTTCAATTTCAAAATGAAAATATTTCTAAAAAGTCCTAGTAGGCCAGCCTTAAATTTAGATATAAGTAAAGCAAGTAAACTGATTCATGGTAGCATAAATACCTAAAAGCTACTGAATTTCAGATTCCGATTAAAACTGCCCTTTACATATGAAAACATTGGCAAGAAAAGTATTTAATATTAATATGTATTTCGGCCATTTGCCATCTTCAGTGTTCTCTCTATACTCCAGTATACTCCAGTATAGAGATGGCTAATGGCCGAAACCGGTTTGTTCACAAAACAAATTTGACGCGGGTTAACGTAAAATCATACCCAAATACTTAATATTATCTTTCCCTTAAAAGGCTTCTTTGAACTATAATTGACTTTCATAGTGAATAATCTAAGTAATTGAAAAATAAAGGGAATAAGATGTCCTCAAAAATTATATTGTTGTCGAATACATACCGAAGTCAAAAGGCTTCATAAACATTATTATTTTAGTCAATAATTTTGAATTAGAATGTTAGAATTAATTTCCGAAACATAACAAATAACTAAAATGAGTTTGATTCCATCAAAAGTTAAAAACCCTCTGTGATATATATTGGGAATCAAAATATGCTTAAGTGTTTCAATATTGTTTATATGCATTTTTTTAAGACAAGGTATAAAGAGTTAAATGTCAACTAAAATTTTTTATTGCGCTTTATAAAAGGTCCGCCAAATAACTTTTTTTTTTGTTTTAAATACTATAAACAACACTACTGAATATTTTCTAAAATTTCTTTTTTTATTTGAAAGTACAATCCTTCCGGTTAATAATGGAAAATAATTTCATTCAAATAGCTGCCTCGGCTGGCCATGCAGTAGCCTTCACGATCGGTCTAATTTTTAAGCACATTATCGGTTGTTTGCAGCTGTATTTCACCAATGGCTTCACGAATATTGTCCTTTAAAGCGTCAATTGTTTCTGGATTGTCGGTGTAACACTTATCTTTGACGCAAACCTACAAATAATAGTCCAACGGTGTTAAATTGCAGCCAAACGACATAAGCTCTGCGGCAAATAATATGATCTTCAAAACTAGGGCGCAAAACATCGAGTGTAGCTTCGGCTGTGTGGCACTTAGCACCGTCCTGTTGAAACCAAATATTGCCGATATCCTCCTCTTCAATTTTTGTGAACAAAAATTCGTTCAACATGGCCCGATTACGATCGCCATTGACTGTAACGGCCACTCCTTGCTCATTTTTGAAGAAAAATGGCACAATTATTTATTTATTATGCCTCTGGACCAAAATCGACTTTTCAATGTATGCGTGTGGGTTTTCTATGCCCCAAATGCGACAATTTTGCTTGTTTACATACCCGCCAAGATCAAAATGAGCTTCAGCTGAAAAGATGATTTTTTTTTTTTAAATCGGCATCGTCTGTAAGTCGATCGCAGGCCCATTTAGTGAAGCGGAAATGCATTGGATGATCCCTTGGATTCAAGTACGAGGATGCCAATTTCTTTCACTTTTTTCACAAGATAACGAACATACGAAACTGACGGTGCTGCTCTTCTTCCAAAATCTGTAGGAAATTTCGTACACATTCTGCAACATTACCATGATTTTCAAAGTAATGTCGCAATATTTCCCAGCGTTATTCAAGTGTATACACAACCATATTCGTTCAGTGGAAGGATAAAACTAATTATCTGGCAAATCAAACATGAGCTAAGTGTTACCATTCACGAAATAAGCACTAGTTGAAAAAAAAACGTTAAATGGCGGACCCTTTATTAATAGTGAGTTGATATATTATTCAAAATATTGTCCATCGTTAGACGTTACTTTTCTCATCTTTCTGGTAGTATAAGGCTAAGCAAAAACAACTGTTCTGATTTTAAGGTACAGAATGAATCAAGTCAATTTCTGATGTCCTGTTTTGAAGTGAGGAGTATACCAGTAAGGGAGTTCTAAATCGATCGACACAAATGGTAGTTAGAAGAGGCAATGTCTAGGTTATAAGAAAGGGGAGTCATCCATTGTTAACCAAAAAGCTTTTGATCGGTCTGTCAACATGTGGCCGAGCTTTGTGATCATGGAATATTATGGCCTCGTATCTAGTAGAATATTCTGGTCATACAATGCAAAATATCCTTTTAATTTTACCAAATACAGAGGATTACCTTGCCGGAATGAATATTTGGCTGGTTGATCGGGCTTGAGGTTATCGTAATGTATTCATTTTTCAACACAAGTAACAGTACGATAAAAAAATGGCTTCTTTTTCTAGCGCTCTAGCATCATTTCCAACATACATTTTGATGTCTTTTAGTTTCCTTGCTTTTAAATGAATACCAATGCTTTTAAAAGTAGGGAATGTAAGTTCTTCTTGCATTGACAATAATCTTCGTCGAGTTATGCTTTCGATTCCTTATCTTCAAACTTTTTCGGATGACTAGGCCTCGCCTTGACTTCTGTATTGAAATGTCAATTTTGAATCGCTCAGACCATCGTTCACAAGTATTTTGAGTTTATGCATGCTTCAGCACCCTTTTCCTTTAAATGAAACAAGGCTTTCAAAGTTTGCCACAAAATATCTTTCTTAAGCATAAAATTCAATATTATTATAGCAATTGAAAAAACTATGCGTTTATACTTTGGCATCTATTAAATATTGAATTATAATGACAGATGTTTGCATTCCAAAATACTATATTTGTTATTATTGACACAAACCATATGTGATAGTTATGACATATATTGTCCGAATTGACAGTATTAACAAGTTTATCCAACAGAAATTTTTGATCAGTGTTGTGGTAAATTATTACGAAAAGATTCCCAGCTTAAACAAATCAAATTATATAAATTAAGACTAAAATGTAGACATCCCTTCAACTGACCGTCAAATCATATGCAGCAATGAGACTCATTTTTACCTGAATGAATTCCAGCTGAATGAATTATTAAAGAAATTTTTGGATTAGCAGTGAAACTAATCTATAACACACTCTATAGCCTCCAACGTAGCATCTCGAAAAGGGCACTGTTGGATATAGTTTACTTGCTGCTAGCATTATTGAAGCTAAATTCTTTAAAAATGAAGTCAGATTTTAGATTGCTGAAGATCGTTACCGTACAGTGGTTATTGATCTGTTTTTTAAAAGTATAAATCATATTGATCTAAGTGAGATATGGTGTTATTATTATGGCGCTGCTTGTTGTACATCAACTACAGCTATTGACTTATTAAAATCAAAATTTATTGATTTTGGAAAACAGATCTGTTGTACAATTTTACATCTCTCTATTATTTTGTGTGGAGCCACGTGAAGTTGATATTGATGAACCAGTAACAAACGATGCCTTGGAAGCCAATATTGTTTGTGTTATTCGAGGTGTACGATGTAAAAGGCGTACGATCTAAAGACTTCCAGAACATGCTTTTTGAGCACCTATTTTGAGGCATCAGTATTTGATCCTTTTAATAAAACATTTTTGGATAGATTTTTAATTTTAATATTTTTAATTACTTTTTTACAATATAAATATCTATCGATTTTGAAAAACATCATGAAATACCTTCACTGAAATAGATTATTTCAAATCATAGTCTCATCAACACAATCACTGAATCACAAACAATTCTACAAAAATTAAACTCGCAGTCTTACATATCAAACGACTCTATGCACATAATGGCGCTTAACTTCTAATCAAAATATTTAAAAAGATTGAATTTATAAGACTTAAATACTTTTTATTTGCCTTAAGCTAAAGATTTTTATAATTTAAATGAAGCAAAGAAAATAGTTTCGTAAAAGTTTTATATAAAACGGTGAAATAGCAAGCAGAAATAGTTTTAAGGGGGGGTACAATATTGTTAATTAGGTTAAGGGAATCCTGCCCATCTTTAAGCCAATCTACAGCGTTGCATTAATAGCAAGGATGCCTTAAAAAAATTCTGATGCTGGTTTACAGCAATCACATTTTGAGGCTAATGCAAAGCTAATTTAATGAAAACCTTAACTTGATGGGCTTTTACTCCTCTGCATTATTCGTTCCTCTTCATATTTCGTTGCATGTTTTTTATTTTTTTTTTTTTGCAATTTACCCTATTTTTGTTGTTTTTGTTTTTTGTTTGCTCACATTTTGTTGTCTATTGTTTTTGCCAGTTTCCTCAATGAGTTTTAGTATAGTAAGTCATTGTTTTGCTAAGAGCTCAATTTTGTCCTTTTTTTATCTCGCATTTTAACAAAAGCATGTTTTTAGTACGATATTAGATGTTAATCTTAACACTTGGTCTATTGTCTTTTAATAGCTGTTAGTTGTCATCATCATGTTGTAGGCTGATGGAAGGAATAAAATTTTAACTGCCAACAGTAAAGCAATCAGGCATTTGCACCTAAAGGTTTAATATGTTAAATGGTGCATTGTTAAGTTAAGCCTGTTGTATTTGTAAATATTATTTGGCACGTTATTGAAATGATAAAAGAAATCTGGTCCTAATAACTTTTTAAGTCTTCGTTGTCTTGGTGTGGAACAGTTTTTATATAAAATTACTTATTTTTAAGTTGCTTTATTAGAAAAATTTTTTATATATAACAAAAGGTGCATTTCAAAATGTTTATTCTTCTTAATTAATTGTGCTAGAATCTTTTAAACAAATAAAGGGTTTTTCAGCAAGAAGTTTGTTTTCCTAAACAAAATAAAAACAAAAATTGTTGATTAAAATGATGATTAAAATTTTTATTGCATTACAAAGAGAAAAGTTCGGCAATTATGAACGAAAAATGATATCTGGCAAATGTCCACCACGACCACGCTGATAGATGTCGTTCCTTTTATCAAAGCTTTTAATCACTTTTTGGCAAAAATGCCATCCACGTTACTATTTCGTTACTCACATCACCGATTTTGAGTTTTAAGGCTGAAACCGACTCGATTGGCTCCGTTTAGATTTTGTCCTTAACAAAGTCCAACAAAAAATAATCCAGTAATGTTAAATCCCATGACCTGGCTGGCCACTTAACTGCTAGTTGTCATGAAATTATGCCATCGGGAAACAGGCTTTGCAATAAATTGATCGTTTCATTGGCAGTGTGACGTATGGCGTCGCGCTGTTGAAGCACATGCCAGTTGAAAAGGCCAAAATTGAGTTGTTGGCATCTTCCGATAGCGTGATCTATTGACCGTATAGTGATACGCTGAGCATCGACAAACTTCTCAATAATCGCTTTAGAATGGGCGCAGTTTTGCTTATTACATACTCTGACAAGTGAAAATGGGCTTCGTCTGAAGATTTTTTCTGAAAACCCAAATCTATGACGATATGAATAGTCGGTCGACTTAAATTCCTGCCACTACTTGAAAGTTGTAAGGCTTCAAAGTCAAATCATTACACAAAATCCGCCATGTGGTGGTTTTGAGTAACCCCAATTTTTGGATTTGCTTCAACAATGTGACTCACGGCTGCGATTTTTTTTATTGAACAACTTGGTTGAATACGTGTTGGTGTTCGCACGTTTTATGTCGAGCCTTTCGACTCTAATTTAATGACTAAATTCTTAATAGGGGTCTCTAGAAGAACGAATTTTACGAAATGTGAGTTTAACAGCACCACCATTATCATAGCGGATTTTAATTATTTTAATGCGATTTTTGTGCGAAACTGAATTCATTGTCACAATTGCCAATGCATATTCATAGAAATACTTGAAAAAACTAAATGCCAAAACTATTATGTTGTTTTTGTTGCCACAATTAAAAACAAACTTCTTGTTAAAAACCCGATATATTTTTTGAAATTCTCATATGATTATCATTATTCGAAAATTTTAATATATTATTGTGTGGAAAGTTTATCCATATAGCCATTTCACTACTGCTAGTATTATATCTCAGGTCAAATTGATTAAATAGGAATTATATTCAACCAACCCAACAAAAAGACAAGATTAATTTAAAAATAATTCCAAATAATTAATTTTATTTGTTTTTGTATTGTTTTTAATAACTGTTTTCTTATTATCATATAATTTTCTAATAACAAGAAACACGAAATTCACACGTTAAAGGCTGTGACATCTTTTCAAAATATTTCCATTCAAAATAAAAAAAAGACAATAAAGTGCAGGTAGGGTTTCCATTTAACGATGGAAGAAGGATGATGCTTTTATTCAAACATACATAATTTGATAGAAAAAAATGTACAATACTTTAGCAAGCGTTTGAAAAACTATACAAGGAATAATTAACAAAGTACTCGTACACCTTTGACATTTAACATTACGCCCGGCAAGAATCCTGCCTTTCGCAGACATTAATGGGACAGAGGCTGAAATTTAATCAATTTAGGATCGGAAAATATATTGTATCTGTACTTAATGAAAATATTCTATGCAAATTCGCGAAAATGTGTAGGATTTTACTTATTCCGCTTGAAATATTTGGCAACCAGCTAGTAACTTTAACAGTAAGATTTGCAAGAACTACTACATTTCATTTTGTTTTTATTCAACACTATTTGTTGTTGTTTACAACTTCCCATTAATTAGGTACAGTTCATATCATCGGGTGTTTGTTAATAGAAATAGAGATAGAGAGTGTGGCAACACTTTCTTACTTGCGACTATTTTGTCAGCTGTCAAGCTATTTATGTTTAAATTGGTTGTTCATTTTTGTTGTTCATTTTAAGGCAACCGAACAACTTGCAGTTTGATTGATATAAATATGGTCTTTATAGAATTTCGACTATCTAGACATAGTGCAACTGGGGAAAAAGGGAGCCCAGTCCTCTGAAGGCAGCAGGGGTTCAACTGGAAACTTCACTTTATTTCCACGGGGATCAGTGAGCTCGCAGAGTTCATTATTTGTCTCTTTAGACATTTAATAGTTCTCTGGCTGATTATTGAGGTTGGCCCCTATATGGGAGTAACGTGGTGGTTGTGGTTTCGCGGCCCCATAACAGACAGGTCAGTTTTAATGGTGGCCGGGCTCATTTCACCTTTAATAACACCTACCTGGTGAAATGTTCCCAGATCCAGTGAGCATGCTAGACATGTGTTCTGGACAGGAGTTGGAAAGTCTCCAACTCTTAAGCAAGGAGTAATGATTTGCAGCCCTGCTCTGGAATCATCGAAGTTGCAACTAGAAAGTTCTGTTGCATAGAATTATAGCTTCGGCTTCCTAGGACGAGCATGACGTTCCAAATTATGCAGTGGTTTGGTCCACCATCTGATTAAGGCTTCATAGCCAGGCGCGGATGTAAATCGAATCACACAGTTTGAACACTGCCTTATTTTTAACAATTTGTCAACTCGTGTACTTGCCTTTTCCACTCAACACACACAATTTTGAATAACATTGAAGTGAAAAAAGCAAGAAATCATTTTCATCAATTTTGAATAACATTGAAGTGCAAAAAGCAAAAAACCATTTTGTATGAATTTGTTCATTCCTATCAGCAACGCCAAGTTTTTAATGGCCGGTTCAAACATGTTATATGAATTATTGAGAATAAGAACGTTTGAATGCCATGAATTTACTGCAAGCTTTTCTCTTGCCTGTGCGAACTTGTTCATAATTTGATATGTACAGCAGAATGAATATGATTTTTAGTCATCATTGAATTTTTCTTTATTCTTTAAAATGAACAAAAATTTTTGTGCTGAATAAAATCAAAAAAAATCGTGATTTTGAAGTTATCTGGTCGGAACCAGCCGTGGCGTTTATATGCCAAAAGTCATATTTAAGTTATAATGCCAGAAGACTATCTTTCGTTTGTGTTATCAAACAACCTTCAATTTTTGGTCTCACATTTTTCTAGGGGAGTGCCTCAAGGATCAATCCTTGGACTACTTCTTTTTCCTATTTTTGTTAATGATATACCTAAGCAGCAAAAGCTGTATGTACGCAGACGGTGCACAGTGGCTTAGAATCGTATTTCATTGGCCAAAACTCTGTAACTTTTTAACTAACAAAGATTTTTTAGAACTTCTTTTTTAAGGTAATACATAAGATCCAAAGCTTTTATCGAGTTTAGTTTTATTAAAATCGGTACATCACGCTACACTCAACTTTATACATAACAATGCTTACATATTTTACAATTTTAAAATAAAATAGTGTAACTTAATTTTTCTTTAATTATATATTTATTTATAGTCATAAATAGATTGTAGATAAATAAAATAGGATTTAATATTATTTGTATACTTTATTTCATTAAAATATTAAATGCAAATTATAATTATTATTCATTTGGTTGGAATATTTCCTGTAAATATTCTATATTCTGCTCTATATTACTAGTGTCCTGTAGCAGTGCCTTAGCGTCGGCATGTAGGTCCGAATGATTCACTTTCCATTGACTTTGAATGCTAGAGATGAAGGGATTTGACGTTGCTAATAGTATATGAAATAAATCTTCATTTGTAGAACTTCGTGACATTTTTCTGCTATTATGTTCTTTGTAAAATCTGTAATCCTTATTTCTTTTTTCCTGAGCTGCCTCTGATAAATCTCCAAGTGGTAAAAAAAGGTGTTTAATGACAAAATTTTTCGGTTACCCAAGTTATGATCTGTTTCCTTTAGGATGGCATAAAAATTTTGAAAAATCTATGTCAAGAAAAAATATAGTTTTGGCCAATGAAACTTGATTGAGCCACCTGCACGGCGATGCTGTATTTGAGAAGTCCAGTCATCTCCATTGGTGTATATATTTCAAGACTTAAATATAAATAAATGTAAAAGAACTATCTTTGTTATATTCCAAGTTTTATACCTCTGTAAGAATACCCGTTATGCTAGCCTTATAGATTTATTAAATATCTATTCGAAATCACTTTATATTCTTAAATTTGTAAGTTTTTAAGTTTTCTAAAAGATTCTTTAATTTTAGAAATGTATTTGTACATTTGCCTTACGAAGTCGTTGACAGGATGTTCCAGTTGTTTTTGTCATTTTTGTACAAGTTTTTATATAAAGTAAAAAAAATATCTTTTTTGATTTAAAAATTAACTGTCGCAATCTCTTCACCTTAAAGAGAAGTTTAAAATTGTGTCACTTTTAACTTTAATATCTATTTTATTCTACTTAATTTTTGAATATGTTTTGTAGAGCCTTTTTTATTTTTTTTTTTAAATTTTCCAAGAATTGTCTTTTTCGTTGTAGTTTTTCTTTAGTTTTACTTTTAAAGTTTTCTTTTTGCTGTTTGTGATTTTGACTTGTAATTTATTTTCTACTTTGTTTGTAAGTGATTTGTTGTTATTTTTTGTATTTGGTTTTGTATATATATATATATATATATATATATATATATATATATATATATATATATATATATATACATATATGTATATGTATTTAAATGTCTTGGTGTGTGTGTTTGTATATAAGACATAAACATATATTTAAGATTAAATTTAAGGTATGTGTAGTTGTTTGTTTGAAGGCTTTATACTGATATGTGTTTTGCTGCACACACACATAAACACAATTCATGCCTACATGCAAACATATTTGTATTTTAAGTTTCTTAGGGAGGTAACATTAAATTTGAATAAATAAAATTTTATATTATTTATTTTAAAAATAGTTCAGTATATTAACAATTTAATGTTTTTTTAATGTTTTTTTTTGTTAGATAAGAAAAGACAGCAAATCAAAGATGAGTCATACAAAGTCGATAACAAATTTAAATTATTTATTTATTAATGTTGAACAACCTGCACAACAAGAAACAATTTTATATTTAGAGTACAGGAAGTTAGTTAAGATGGCAAACACACAGATTATACATATATATTCAAATACTACAACTAACAAAAAATAATTATATAATGGCACGATTATTTATAATTTATTATTGAGAATAAAATTGAAATTAAAATTATTTAAAGCTTTTTGCATTAATATTAAGTTGTTGTGCTTAAGGAAGGACATTCCAGAGATGCGATGCTTGTATGAAAACTATCATTCATATACAAGAGAATGGTGTAAAGGAATTATTATCTTTTTTCCCTAAACTGATCTGGCAACCCAGATTTTATCCACTTTAAAAAAAAGATGATTTGATGAAGAATTATTAAGGATACTAAGGACATTGTAAATTGAAACTCTTTTTTTTGTTTTATTGTTTTATTTGCAATCTGTTTTACAATTAAAATAATAAACAGCTTTCATGACTTTAATAACATACATTGAGTTTTCCTTAAAACTCATTAATTAAATCGGAATTAACAAATTATAATTTTTCTATTTTGGGAAGGGAAGGTCAAGAACATGAAGCCTTTTAAGTCTCTGGATTTCATTGCTGTCATCTAACAGGTTTATTGCTAACACATTGGAATGATTACTTAGTCTATTAAGGTATCTTTCACTGAAGTTGTTGATCTTACCTTTTACCATTAAAATTCGTGCATGTTTTTGTTGCTGATGAACCATGGCGCATTTGTTAAAAGTCTAAGTCTTTTTGACTGGTATCTCTGTGATATTCCAACGTTCGAATTACTTACTGAACCCCAAAGTTGGATACCGTATGTCCATATAGGTTTTAGTATTGTGTGGTATAAGAGAACCTTATTTTTCAAGCTTAAGCTTCATCTTGGGCCCAATAACTAAAACATTTTTCTTGTTTTTAATTTAAGTTGCTCACGTTTCTTTTTGACATGCTCCTTCTAAGTAAGTCTTCGATCGAGATGAAGGCTTAAATATTTTATAGTGTTGCAACTCGGTATAGCTGTGCCATTTAAATAAACAGGAGAGCAATCATTTTTTCTTAGCGTAAATGTAACATGAACAGAACACAAAGTCTGTTAACTTTAATATTCCATTTTTGAAGCCAATCTTGAAGAAGATTCAGCACGGAAGCTATTAACGGTGATTCGTTTGAGATTAATAAAGCAGTATCGTCTGCATATGTAGCAGTAGTTATATTTTCGACTGTTGGCATATCTGCTGTAAAAATTGAGTATAATACTGGACCCAGGACACTACCCTGTGGAATACACGCGTTAAAACAAGCAAAACTTAAATAATTATCATTTATGCTCAGAAAAAGGCATCTGCCTTCAACATATGATTTTAGTATCAATAAAATGGGGCTGGGATAAGGTTTTTCAATTTATACAGAAGGTCACTGTGCCAGACTCTGCCAAAAGCCTGTTGAACATCTAAAAATACAGCACAACAATACAATTTTCTTTCTAAGGCGTATGAAATGTTGTTGACAATCCTATGACACTGTTCTGGTGTTCCATGTTTATGCCTAAACCCGAACTGATAATCAGGTATAATATTCTGTTTTTGCAAGATTGGCATTAATCTCTTTAAAAAGAGCCTTTCAAAAATTTTTGAAAAACTTAGCAACAAACTGATTGGTCTATAGGATGCAACATTATTTTCAGCTTTGCCAGGTTTTACTACCATTATTATTTTCGCATATTTCCATTGCGATCAAAAATGGTTTAGCCTTAATATAGAATTGTAAATATTTGTGAGAAAAACAATTTCTTTTTTTTGGCAAAGATTTTAAAACTTTGGAAATGATATTATCGTAATCAGGACTTTTGTTATAATTCAACTTATCAATTGCTTGTCCTACTTTGGCTGGGGATATTGGTTTAATAGGACGATCCATTTGATAAGGAATATCTAAAAAGTTCTCAATATCAGCCCTTACAATTGGACTGTTTAAAATAAATGGATTAAATATTATTTCTAGGTGTTTTTAAAAGCATTGGCCTTGCTGATGTCTGATCTACACCACTCACCGCCTAAATTTTTTATTGGGATGTTTCTTTTAATTGGACATTTTAAATATTTAGTTGCATTCCACAGTTTATACTCGTTATCATTAGTTACCGCATCTAAATTTTTTAAATAATTGCTTAATAATTCATTTTTATAATCTTTTATGTGCTTTTTTTTTTGGTTGAGATGCTTTGTTAAAATTTGTTTTATCCAATATACTTCCAGTGCTTTGATATGGAATGAAACTCGATGTAGTTTCGAAGAAAATTGGAGAAACATGATTATATCTTCTTAGTCCGTAAAGATATTTATTGATATTGTTTCTTTTACTAGTAGACTAACCAGGAGAACAAGATAATATTGTCCAAGAAATTACTATATTGCTTGATGTGACCACCAAAGATACCTCAGCTGAGTATAAGTCTGATCCACAAGTAAGCAAACATGGTTTGTCCAAACATTTACAATAGCTATTTATTCTCCATCTATTAAAATATCAACATCGGTAATATGATTACGTTTTGATTTCTGATTATAATTTCTTACGGATTATAATACACTTTGACTTATGACGGTTTAAGCAAAATCCATTAACAGCTGCCCAGCAATAAATTTTAGTCCGATCCTCATTCAGTTTTGAAATATTTTCATTAATGGAGGTTACTCGGAATGCTCAAATACAGCTGCACATCGTCTGCGTACATATGGATTTTGGAATGCAAGAGATAGATAAAAGAAATGGTCCAAAGAATTGATTCTTAAGACACTCTCCTAGATAAATGTAAAACAAACAAAAAAAAAAAAAAAAACATACGGAAAACAAACTGCGAAAGACAACAAAGATATGAAGATAGCAGTCGTGTGGAAGTTTGAAAAATATTTTATCTCTTTTTACTTTTTCATGGTGGGACCCTTTGTTTAAAGTCTTCGTTACTTTAAGCATTGAGTGTTCCAAAAAAATTAAAAAGCTTGCCAGTATGGAGGTTGTGGGTTCGATTCCCAACGAAGACCTTGGTTTTTTTTCACTACAAAAATAAAAATTGACTGTCGGTGGGGCTGCTCATAGCCACTGGTCGCTGTGCTGTCTAATATACGGCAGCTAATTTCCGACTATCCTTCTACTTTCACCACCTGTTTCATCTTTTCTCTATCCTTTTCCTAAAGAATGTAGCACGGTACTTGACTAAATAGGCATTGTTGCCTGAAATGCTACTTCTCTTTTAAAAAAAAAAAGCTACTTAGCGCGGCGTCAAATAGGGGTTTATGGATTGTTTTGAACACTTTCCTGAGCAGCAGTAATGTTTTCAGCCGATCTTACAATACTTTGTAGTCCATGATTGGGCCTACATACCCTTTTTCTTCGAAATCATTCACTACACGATAGATAGTGCGTTTTGTTAGCATGTTGTTTCTACCAAAAATTTCACGTAACTTACTCATGGTCACAGTAATCGATGATTGATTTGGATAAAATGTTTTAACGATTAAAACACGTTGGTTTATCGAATAAGTTTCCATAATAAATTTGCTACGTGTCTACTTCCCGACTGCCAAATATGTACTATCAAGACTTGTGTTTACCAAAATGGTGGCATAACAAAAAAGTAAACCTTCCCGCCAGACATCCTATATTTGCCTGTAGAACCTTCAGTAGTAACTACCACAACATCTTTTCTTGGTATGCAAAACAAATAATCCAGTTATTTGCTTATTAGTTTCGGTTTGCAATTTAAACCTTTTGTCGTAGTATTCACTAACTCTTCCATGAAAATATCTGCAATTACTGGTGAGGCTGGTTAGACCAAAGATATTTAAATTAATAGAATTAATAGATCATCTATTTTATCTTCAAGTTTGAAATTTCTGTTTGACATGTAGAATCTAATAATCTCATAGAGAAAGCCAGTAGTACAGAACAAAAGTGAATCTTTAGTAGTATGCTTAAATTGCTTATAATGCTAAAATTATGTTTGGATTCTTGTTAAGCTCTACTGTTTCTTAAGCCGAGTGAATATATTTGACAATTATCAGTCAACCTTATTATATTTCTTTAAGTTTTCTGTCGATTTCGATATTCTCATAATTATTTCTAAGCGGTGGAGGCTCTAGGTTTGAGTGCCTACAGAATTTTAAGATTCAATATGCAACTGGTTTTTTGTTCTCACTAAAACAGTCCACTTATTCTTACGTATATTTTTAGTTTTTTAACATCAATGTTTGATACGTCTCTAATATATATAATTGAATTTTTACAGAATGTTTAGATTTCTTTTTCTCTATCTCAGCTCCTTAGCCCCATTCCCGGCTCATAGTCATGACTTAAAAATCATGATTCTATTGTCTTTTTATATTGCTTTTGTTATTCCTCATTTTTGTTTTTTTTGTGTGTGCCTTCTACTAGAACTACATGCAATAACACACATGTGTGTGGGTGTTAGTTTTCATACACATATATTCTTTTCCTCTTTAGTATATGTGAATATTTTATTGTATGAGTTTAAATTTGTTGAAAAGTTTGTTTAGTAAATGTTCGTTTCTTTGCTGTTATTGTTTAAATAATTCTATTTCATATTTTTATTCACCGCTTAATAAAAAAAAAAAAACGTTTGTGCATAGTTGGCTCTCTTTAAATGTTGAGAAAGGGAAGATAAAAACTAAGGTATACTTTTAGGAAAAATTTAATATTTTAAATTTCACTAAAAGGATTTTCAAGCTTTATAGCCACATTTGCGGTTTATGGCTAAATTAATGATTCTTGATATTTTTAAATTAAATTTAATTTTAATATTAAAGTTATAGCCGATAGTCCTAGATACTAGTGCTTTATTTCTTAAAATTTATTATAATAAATACACAAATATTAAAGTTGGTTTCTATTATCAATTTTTAGATAAAAATAAAACATTTTAGTGCTGCTACATGTGCTTTAAAGCTTTGTACATATTCGCTGCAACACTTCAATGTTTCGTATATTGTTTTCCCTTAAGAATTTTATATGTTATGGTTTTAAAGTACTTTTAAATGTCCTTTTCTTCCTTCAAAGTATTTGTACAACTTTTCCATTACTTTCTTTGTTTTTGTTATGTTTTCCATTAAATTTCTTTTTAATTCAATTTGCATTTTGATTGCATTTCTATGAAAGAAACTAGAAAACTTGGTATAGCATAATTCTTTCCAAGACCGTTCAACTGAAAAATGGTTTATTTTACTGCACAAAGTATTATAATATATAAGAAAAGACTAATCACACTTTCAGCTTTAACATTTTACTTATATTTTCTTTTAGGGCAATATGATTTAAAAATCAGATTTTCAGATTTTTAACTACAATAGTCTACTAAACTCGTATTTAAGTTCAAGAAGTAGAAATAGTGGCCTAGAAATTTACTTGCTCACTGAATTGAAAACATCGCAGTGTTGAAGCGAATCCAAATTTGTCAATTCCTCAACGTTTTCAAAAATTGGGGTTACTCAAAACTACGACATTGCAAGTTTTGTGTAACGATTTAACGTTGAAGCCTTATAAGTTTCAATTAGTGCAGAAATTGAAGCTGACCGATCATTTACATTGCCGCAGAACATTCAGGAACAACTAGCTGTTTTTCTTCTGAAAAAATCATTTTTCAAACGAAGCCCGTTTACTCTTGTCAGCGTATGTTAACAAGCAAAATTGTCACATTTGGGCTTCAGAAAATTATAGAGCGATAATTGCAAAGCCTTTGCATACTCAACGTGACATTGAGAGGCGCGCTGTGTTGCGATTGGGCCGCTATTGCGAGATGCCTACACCTCAATTTTGGCCTGTTATGGACGATGTGGTTTCAACAGTAAGGTGCTACATGTTACACAGCTGATGAAACTATCAATTTATTGCAAACCAAATTTCCCGATCGCATAATATCACAACAATCAGCAATTAAGTAGCCAGCCAGATCATGTGAATTATATTTTTGTGGGGCTATGTTAAGGACAGAGTCTATACGGAGCCAATAGTATCGATTTCAGCTTTAAAATTCAACAGCCCTGATGCGATTAACGAAATAGGCTGCTATTTGGCCAAAAAGTGATTAAAACTTTCATGAAAAAATCGACATCTTTCAGTGTGATCGCAATGGATAATTCGTTTATAATTGCCGAACTTTGCTCTTCGTAAGACAATAAAATTTTAATCCTCTTAATCTAAATTTTATGTTTTATTTTGTTTTACAAAACAAACTTCTTGTTGAAAAACCCTTTAGAAAAATATTCTAATTTTACATCACCCTCATAGTGTTATTGTATTTATTATTCAGAGTATGCTATGTGTGTGTGTTTTTTTTTGTTGTCTGTTAATTATTTTTGTTTTCTGTTGTTTACGTTATTTCGTGGAATTTTTTAAAAAGATCTTGTTGGTTTAATCATGTGTATATATTGTGTATTTCTTTTCTTGAATTTTTTACTGATAATTATTTTCTTTTAAAACTTAAATCCTCATAACAATATTGAACAAAAAATTATTTTAAAATTAAATTAAATATTTTTTAGTAGTTAATTATAAAGCATTAGCTCAATTTAATAAAAAAATTTTTAAAAAACTTTTATTTTTTATTATTTTTTCGTTATTTTGCCACACCGTTTTTTTTTCAATTTGTTTGTTCATTATTATTTTTGTTTTTCTGATGATGCCAACCAACGGTGTGGCGAAATATCGAAAAAATAATAAAAAATAAAAGTTTTTTAAAAAATTTTTTGCTTTATAATTAACTACTAAAAAATATTATAAGGGTCAAAAAACTATAACTATTATATTAAATTAAATATCTTTATATATATATAATTCTACTGTACGTGTGTTGTGACTGAACTCCTCCTAAACGGCTGGACCGATTTTCATAAATTTTTTTGTATGCATTTGGATGGCGCCCGTAGTGGTTTAGATTTACCATTCGGTCCAATTGGACAAATTAATTTTTTTTTTTAAAAGAGAGGTAGTTAAGTACCGTGCTGCATTCTTTAGCAAAGGAATAGAGAAGAGATGAAACAGGTGGTGAATGTAGAAGGATAGTTGGAAGTTAACTGCCGTATAAGACAGCACAGCGACCAGTGACTATGCCTTCATCGCTGAGCAGCCCCACCGACAGTCAATTTTTATTTTTGTAGTGAAAAAAACCAAGGTCTTCGTTGAGAATCGAACCCACAACCCCCATACTGACAAGCTAGTACACTACCTACAAGCCTTCAGGGGCACCTAACTATTATTTCTGCTCCTGATTAAGGTATTTGAACAGAATTTGGTACGTCGGTTTGGTGTAAATATTTTAAGAGCTGCTGAAAATATGAGCGAGATTATTTTTTTTTGTTTGGGTACGGTTTTCCGTCGACCCTCGTCAAATTTGGTTTGTGAACAAACCGGTTTCGGCTGTTTGCCATCTTCAGTGTTCTTTTCGTACTAGTTGCGTTCTATTGTCAGTTGTGTTTATATAGTTCGTGTCTCCCTTCATGTTATTGCGTTCGTCACTTTCTGTCTTTTTTGCCTACATCTCTCTCTCTCCTTTTTTATTTGTCTCTTTTTACCTAATTTGTCGCTCCCTTTTTCATTCGTCTTTTTTCCTAACTAAATTCTTTTACGATCATGCTTGTTGTCCGTTTTTGTTTATGTGTGAACCTATTGGGTTTTTTTCTTTTTTCCTCTTTTATGTGACATAATAATCTGTAATTGTACGTTTATGATGTTCTTTATTGCCTTGGTCTTGCGCACCTGCGTAACGCTTTTGTGCTGGTGTAGTGTTTGTTTTCCTGTAAAAATGTTTTAACGGTTCAAATATTGTGTCCGAAGCAGTGTTTATTTGTTCATTTATTATTCGTTATTTGTTTGTATATTTCCATGTTTTCTAATACATTTAGTCTCCTTCCTTTGTGCTGTGTGTGAAGCAGTTTAACCGTTGTCTTAATATGTCCTGGTGTACATTTGTTGTTAAATATATGGTTCGCAAAGTTTGATTCTGGAGTTGATTTTGGTTCTCGTAGTTTTTTGTTATAGTCTCTAATGTGTTCCTTAAATCTGGTCTTAATTTTTCGTCCTGTTTGCCCGATGTAGCTATAATGGCATGTACAAATTAATTTGTACACTCCTTGTTTGTCTAGTATATTTGCCTCGGTTGTTTTATTCCGTAGTATTCTGCCTAGGTTGTTTCTTGTTCTGAATGCGGTATTGATGTTGTGTTTTCCAAAGAATTTCGCCAGTTTGTACGTTGATTTTCCCATATATGTTAGTGTAGCCCATTTTTTTCCATCCTTCTCCTGTTCTTTGTTCGTTTCAATTTGTTTTTTGATGTTATCTACGAGGCGCTTTTTGTATCCGTTGTTTTCCGCTATGGTGTATATTGTTTCCATTTCCTTCATATACATTTGCCGTGTTAGTGGTGTTCTCTCGAGTCTTGTTATTAACTGCCTGATTGCTGCGTTTTTGTGTTGCTGGGGATGATTTGATGAGTTGTGTATTATTGTGTCCGTTGCTGTTGGTTTCCTGTGTATTTCATATTCGATTCTGTTCGAGATTATGTTCCTCTTGATCGCTAGGTCCAGATAATTAATTCTCCCCTCCTCTTTCTTGTCCATTGTAAATTTTATGTCCTTGTGTCTTCCATTCAAGTAATCCAGAAGTTGGTCATCGTTATTTCCTTCTAGTATACATATGATGTCGTCGACATATCTTGCGTAGAATATTACTCCGAAGTTGGTTTTTAATTCCTTTACGTATTCCTCTTCTAAGTTCTGCATAAATACTTCCATGAGGGTGGCAGATGTTGGATTTCCCATCCCTAGTCCTGTTATCTGTCTATATATATTATTGTTAAATTTAAAGTAATTCTGTTCTAGTGTCGCTTTTAGTGTGCCTGTAAGTTGTATTGCCAGTTCCTTGTTTTCCGTTTTGTTTTTTACTGTCCTATAAACAATGTTCAATGTATCCATTACCGGAATTGATGGATACAAGTCCTTTACGTCAAAAGAGACCAGTTTTGTCTTCTCCGTTATTTTCACATTCTCCAGTTTATCGATCAGTTCTGTAGTGTTGGCTATTGTATGCCTATATTCCAGGTCTAAGGTGTCTTTTAATATTGTTTTTATATATTTCGAAAGTTTGTAGCCTGGTGCGGATTTGTAATTAATTATGGGTCTCATTGGTGTGTTTGGTTTGTGTATTTTTGGTAGTGCTATCATAGATAGTGCGGATGGATTCATCGGTGCGTAAGACCAAGGCAATAAAGAACATCATAAACGTACAATTACAGATTATTATGTCACATAAAAGAGGAAAAAAGAAAAAAACCCAATAGGTTCACACATAAACAAAAACAGACAACAAGCATGATCGTAAAAGAATTTAGTTAGGAAAAAAGACGAATGAAAATGGGAGCGACAAATTAGGTAAAAAGAGAAAAATAAAAAAGGAGAGAGAGATGTAGGCAAAAAAGACAGAAAGTGACGAACGCAATAACATGAAGGGAGACACGAACTATATAAACACAACTGACAATAGAACGCAACTAGTACGAAAAGAACACTGCAGATGGCAAAAAGCCGAAGCCGGTTTGTTCACAAACCAAATTTGACGAGGATCGACGGAAAACCGTACCCAAACAAAAGAAATTTTTACCCCGTCGGAGAATCCAAGCACATAGCGAGATTATTATTTTATTATTTTTTCTATATTTCGCCTGATGATGCCAACCAACGGTGTGGCGAAATATCGAAAAAATTATAAAAATAAAAGTGTTAAAAGATTTTTTATTAAATAGTGACCTAGTGCTTTATAATTAACTACTAAAAAATTTTAAAAATTTTTCATAAAATAAAGACCTAGTGGTTAATAAAATAACTTAATAATCAAATAACTATAATTATTATTTTTTATATTTAATATTTTTGTTGGGGTCGCTCTAGACAAAAGTCGTATATTTTACTGAAAATTAAAAAAAAGCTATTTTTTAAATTTTGTTTTCTGAATGCTAAACATAAAAAATATAACAGTTATCAATAATTTATTTTTGCATAAAGTTACAAGTCGCATACATATTTTTTAATCCCACTGGCTTAATGTAGCTTTGTTAGTATTTAAGCTATGCCTAGGGAATATGCTTTATAAGGCTTGCAAAAAAAATTCCAAGCTTAAAATACGTCTAAGGAACCGTGTAAAATTTACAGATTTTTTACCATTTGTTTCACGAAAATCATAACGTAAATAATCAAATAATCGAGAGTTAATACAATAAAGTAAAAATACCTGTTTAATATCTTTAAATGTTTTTCATTGGTAGTAATTACTTTTAACTTAGTTTACATTTAACACGCCACTAATCTTATCAAATACATAAACAACAAACCAATTTACACACACAGACCCACACGCACACACACGTATTTATCTGCAAGGTATTAAATTTCCATTCTTCCTTCCGTAAAGCTTTTATTTATTGTTAATTAAAATGTGTGCTCCCAAACGAGAAGAAAAACAATTAAACTTTTCTTTCCTTTATTGCAGGTAGAATTTTTAATTCATAAAATCCCAAACGTTTGCCTTGCATTTTCAACAAACTCACCACGCTGTGCGAACGCAAAATAATAATAAAGGATAACAAGTAAATATTCCCACGCACACATTTAAGCATAAATATTTACAACCTACACCTTAACATGCTTAAACCTGTACGAAATTAAATAAAACAATAACAACAATGTAACTGTTTATTTTGCTATTTCTTTGTAAATTGGGATTTCGTTAAATTATTCGTGTAAAAAAACTGGGATAAAACTGGAACACGTTGTAAAATATTGAGTAACAAAAGCTGCTGTTGCTTTAAACTATGACAGCGAGAGAGATAAAGAGAAAGAGAAAATGAAAAGAGAAATTTTCTACTGTATTTAACTTCTTCTTGATAACAAAAACTTTAAAATAAGAGAATAAAAGCTTTTCTTTGTATTGCTGTTGTATTTGTGGTATGTTGCTTCTTTGGTGAATGATGTGACAAAACCATAAATTAGGGTTGAAAGTCCTTTAAAACGCAGGGAATATTGTATACACTGGCTAAACTTTTGTTTTTGTTTTTGGGAGTAAACAAGTTACTGCAAAAATTAAAAATATAGGTCTGTATGTTAAATGTTTTATTTTTTATATTTTATTATTGTTGTTTTAGTCTACATACAATTTTCTGTTTTGTTTGTATCCACTTCTTTCTGGCACTTAAATTTTTCGATGGGAAAATGTCAACCAAAGAGGAAAACTGTAAAGGCAAAGGAAAAGCAAAAGAAAGAAATATTTTGTTATAGCTGTAGTACGGAAAAAGTGTAGGCGGTCATATTTCATTCATGCGAATGAAGGAAGCTTTTAAGGAACATCATATTTATAATTTATTTTTGCAAAGAAATTCTTTTGGATCCTTTTTTATTTTTATTTTTTGTTTATGTATAAAGACTGCTACGTTTATTTTGGGCCTCTACGAAATAAAGAGCTACAAAAAAGATAAATAATATATATTAATAAATTAATGACCTTATGTTTGTTTGTGTGTTTATGTTTTATTTGCAGCATACTTAAGGACACATATTATAATGTTTAATAATCCCGTAAATACGGTTGAATACTTTTTCAGGAAATCAGCTATAGTTTAGTATATGTCAATATACTTTAGAAATAAATTCAGCCAAATAAACCAAAACATATCAATTCTCAATTTTTAATTAATATTGCATACTTATGGGCGGATAAACGGAAAAAATTTTAATGAATTTTAAAATGCACAGAGCTATAGCAGCACAAATTTCAGTTCCAATAAAACGCATAGTAAATATTATTTTTCTCGGACCACTACCCAGGGGATGACCCTCCTACACATGCTATGCATGGTACCTAAACAAGGAAATTAGGTTATGGGGATACGGAAGGAGGGAGTAGTGTTTGCGGACATTCATTTTGAAGTTTCCTACATTGAAAGTGACAGGAAAGACCTCTGGAGAGAGTTTGTTCCACATTATTCCTGTAATGCATAGTGCGATTCACCGGAAAATCAACCACAAATGGATGCGCTTTCAATGACCATCGAGTTAAACGCGAAAACATTCGAGTAACAGGTATAAGTTCCCTAATTTCATTAGAGCACTTACCATTGTAGTAACGATAAAACAGTAAAAACGTTCGAGTAACAGAAACAAGTTCCCCAATTTCATTAGAGCACTTACCATTGTAGTAACGATAAAACAGTGAAATACAATAGAGCTGGATACCCCACTGTCCCCAAAGAATCTCTTGGTCCTCTTCTGTATGTGGTCGAGCAACTCAAAAAAAGACTTTGGGGCGCCAACCCATACATGAGAGTTGTACTCCATCTTTGACGGATATGGGTGGTGTAGATAGTACAAAAACCAGATGGAGTGAAGTATCTCTTACACCGTTTTAGAAAATCGAGGCATTTGAAAGTTTTTTAGAAACTTGAAAAATATATTTAGTCCATCGAACATCATACTAAATTTTCATGCCAAGAACATCAAGAGCGTCTGATACCCTAAATTCTATTATATTACCCATATTAACAGATGCAGCACCAGTATCGAACACAGATCTATGCGTAAGCATGCAACATTGCGTCTTACGGGCATTACAATTGACTCTATTCACACCGACCCCATTCCGAGACTGTCACGAGGTTGTGATTGAGTGCATCATTTAAATTCTGCCTTTTAGAACTCAACTCCAACTGTTCCGGTCTATTAGCAAATGAATACGAATGACATAAGATGCTGTCATCTACGAAAGAGTATATACGGTTGAAAGTTTGACAGTGAAGGTCATTTAGGAAAATAAGAAATTGGGTAGGAGAAAGAACGGGGCCTTGCGGTACCCCTGAATTAATAAAATATAGTTGTTGGTAAGTCTGTTGAATAAAACAAAATCAAAAATTAAATTAATTAAAAATTATTAAATACAATGGAATCTGGATGTATTATCCAGATTCCATTGTATGTATTATATTTCATTGGATGTATTATCCAGATTCCATTGTATTTAATCATTTTTAATTAATTTAATTTTTGATTTTATTTTGTTTTATTCAACAGACTTACCAACAACTATATTTTATTAAATCACAAATGACCAAGTTCAAGATCATACAGGGGTTTCTAAAAAGCAAAATGAAAATTAAAAAAATTCTTTATTTTGTTTTGTAAGAACAAAGGAGAAGAGATAAAAACATTAACCCAGATTAATTATTTACATTTTATACGAGTTATATTTACTCGTTATTGATTGTATATTACTTACACTTACCTTAAATTTATGAATTCTACAATTTGGTCTTAAACTTTCTAGCCTTACCCAGAAGATATTGTTACGTTTATTCATTTAATAAACGTTTTATATATCTTATATATCTATTTTGAACGATTCTCGCATATGCAAGAAAATTCTACTTTAACATCACCACATATTGTTGTTGTTATTGTCATCACTGTAGGCGCCTGCTTGGCTATGTGTGTTTTCTTGTTCTGTATTAGTTGTTTTTGCTTTCTATTATTTATTTTATTTCGTAAAATTTTTTATTAGCATATTTTTGTTATCTTGTATGTATAGGATTTCTTAGAAATTGCGTAGTTTGTAAAACGAACCATAGATCATTTCGTTTACCTTTTTATTGATAATTATATTCTTTTAAAACTTAAACAGTTTAATAAGCAGCACCTGCTGGGCAATAAAAGGCATTTGAAGTTGAAACATCGTTGAGTAAAGATAACAAAATGTTTACTAAAAGGAATAAACGTAAAAGATCATCACAGCGACATTAGAGGTGAAATTCTAAAACAGTTTTCGTACAGCTTAGGTTCGGTGGTTAATTTTGTATTGTATCATAGACTTAAATTGCATTCTTTTTATCTTCTTTTACTAACAATTATCCCATTTGTTGCGTGGTGAGCGCACACAACACGAAACTGTGTCTAATTTAATACACACATATATATTTCAGAACGTTTAAGTTTTATTCTTTTTCAGTTTATTTTTAAAGGATTTTTCAACAAGAAGTTTGTTTTTTAAAATATAATAACATTTAGATTAAATTTTTATTTTTTTCCCATGAGAAAAGTTCAACAATTAGGACTGAAATCTAATATCTAGCATATACCCACTACGACCACGCTGACAGATGTCGTTTCTTTCATCAAAGTTTTTAAACACTTTTTAGCCAAATGGCGATTCTATTTTTTTATTCGCATCACGGATTTTGAGTTTTAAAAATAATCCAGGCTCTGACTGGCCACTTAACTGCTGATTGTCGTTAAATTATGCGATCGGGAAATTTGGTTTGCAATAAATTGATCGTTTAATTGGCGGTGCAACATGTGGCACTGTCCTGTTGAAACCATATGTTAGTGATATCCACGTCGTTAATAATAGACCAAAATTTACTTGTTAGCATTTCGCCTCATCTCCCCACGGGGGCACATTATAAGTCTCTATGGATCACACAACCATCTACACTTGTGTTTTGTGGGGGTAAAAGGGAGCCCAGTCCCCTTAGGCTAGCAAGAAGCCAACTGGGAAATCCACTATATTTCCACGGGAATCAGTAAAGCCCCAGAGTTGTCTCTTTAGAGGTTTAGTTGTTCTCTGACTGATTATTGTGGTAGTCCCTTCGGGAGTATCGTGTTTGTCCTCGTTTGAGTTTGTGGGTCGGATCATTCACAGTGAACACAATGAATGGTGCAGGTCCAGTAAGTATGAATGCCGTCGCCTTCTTAATTATAGTAAGCTTCATGCGTTCTGTACCAGAAGTTGGATAGTCTCCAGCTCTTCAGCAAGGAGTAGTGGTTTGCAACCCTGCTTTGCAACTGCTGGAATTGCAACTAGGGATGACCTGTTGCTAGAATTAGTCCTCGGCTTCCCAGTAGTTTGTCCACCAGCTGATTAAGGCTTACGGCCAGATGCAGATGTAAATCTTATCACGAAATCTCGTCTCATCTTCGAAAAAAATGGCGCAATCACGCCTCCAGACCACATAGCTCACCATTTAGTTACACGTTGCGGGTGCCAAGGCTTCTCAATAATCGCTCTAGGATTTTCAGAAGCCCAAAATGCTGCAATTTTGCTTGTTGACATACCCTGACAAGTGAAATTGGGCCTCTTCTGAAAAAATGGTTTTTTCAGAAAAACCAGCCGGCTTTTCCTGAATAAACTAAGCGAAACTACAGCAATGTCAGTAGTCGGTCAGCTTCAATTCCTGCACCAGCTGAACCTTGGAGGGTTTCAGAGTCAAATCCTTATGTAAAATTCGCCGTGTGATGTCTTTGAATAACCCCAATCGTCGAGGAATTGACAAATTTGGATCTGCTTCAACACGGCTGCGATGCTTTGAGTTGAACGACACGTTGGCGTTGGTGTTCGTCATTTTCTATAAAGCCTGTAGAATCAAATTTAACGACCAAATTCTTCTTGCGGTCTCAGAAGAACGATTATTTTGTCAGAAAATATCACGAAAATTTAACTTTAATAGAATCACCATTTTCATGGTGGATTTTAATTATTTTAATGCGATTTTTGTGCAAAATTGAATTCATTCTAAAAATTGCCAATGCATCTAACACGACTACGTCAAAAAGCAAAATGTCAAAACTATTATGTTGTTGATGTTGCCACAATTGAAAATAAACTTCTTGTTGGAAAACCCGATTTTTACTGCTGCCAATACCTTTGATACAAAGCAGAGGATTTGCATTACATTTTACACATAAAAAGTTATAAAAAAAAAGGATAAAGGAGACCTATTTGTTTTAACAAGCTCTGTTGAAATTACAAACTTGAACTTACACAAGTAAAATAAAATCTGTAAGAATTTCAGAAGCAAAATAGAGGACAAAAAATATTTAAACAAAAAAAAAAAAAAATATATGGAAACTAGGCTAGAGAAAAATGCTTTTTCCTGCTGCTGATAATTGCATATCAATTGTCACATATTTTGTATACAGAGGACATCTTAATAACCCAAGCAAATCCTGTTGAAAGAGTATATAGAGCAAAAACATTTTTATATACAATTAAAGTTAAAGTTAGTTTTTTCTTCATTTTGGCCATAAAAAGCTTTAAGAATTTGTTGTTTTAAGAGTAGCTGCTTTAAATTAAAGCTTTTATGCTCTTAAAATTTTTCTCTTTGTTTTGCTGTTCAATTGCATTTATGCACTTTTACTTTAGAGTTTATGTCTTTAGCAGCTTCCCTGTCAACTCTTCCAGCATCTCTTTAACATTCCAGTGGCATTCCAATATTTCAAGTTAAGCCTCAATATGCTGTTGTGGTAGCTCCTTTTTGAGGATTTAAATTAACTTTCAGTTGGTGTTCCGGTTTCGGGTTGTGCTGTTTGTTGCCTTTTCCTCCTTCAAAAAAAGAAACGTGGACGGTTTGTTTTAAACACACAAGTAATAGAAATAAATACACATTTTTTGCAAAAACTAAAAAAATCTCAAACAAACAAAGAAAGAAACCTTTTGCACACTATTTTAGGAACACAATGAATTGCTAATTAAAAAATAATTTCTAGAACTAATTTGCTTGACAAAAATTCAACAAAAAAATTTAAATTGATAATTCTTTAATAAAAAACTTTAAAAGTGAAATGGAAACAAAGTGAAAAAATGGTTTTAAACGATATTTGAATTTAAAAAAAAGGTAAAAAATATTAAAAGCACAAAAAAAATATATAGTCCCTGAATTATTGAAAGAATAAAAATACAATAAGAATTGGCTGCAAATTTAAAAATAAAAATTATTATTATAAATTAAATTTTTTAAAATTAATATACATTAAAAAAAGAAGCAACTAAAGTGAATTAATAAAAAATATTTATAAACTTTGGTAAGAGAGCAGCAATTAAAAAAATTTGAAATATCGTTTCTAAAAATGTTTTAAGATATTTTTAAATATTTTATAAATTCTTTAAAACATTTGAAATAAACTAAATACTGAAAAGTCTCTTCTATAGTTTAATAAATATTAAAACTATCTACTTAATATACAAACAATCCAGTATATTTCTAATTGAATAAAATTCATTGACCTGCTGACTTTTTAGTTATTGAGTTGATATTTCAAAATACACGCCTTTAATTGTCAAAAAATTAAATTAATTAAAGGAAAAGAAAGAAAATAAAAATAAACTTAAAAATCTGATATAGATATGTGTATGATAAATTAAAGTAATATAATTCTTAGCTTATTTAAATAATAGTTTCATTGTTAACAAAAAAAAATTTTTTTTAGCACATAGTTTTTATTCGAATAAAAAAAATATATTTAATTTGATTAATCGCACAATCTTATAAAGATTTAAGTTTTTAAATCCTTAAAAACTTAAAATATTTTTTTGAATCGAATAATCGAATATAAATTATTCGATTAAAAATTTTCTATTTAACTATTTATTAAGTTTTAAGTTTTTATCATATTTAAACATATTAAAAAAATGTTTAGGAACTCCCATTGGAAACTATATTCGAATATTTATAAATGGCAGCTCAACAGCAAAATGTGATCCTTTAAATTTGTTTTCTTTTGTCATGTATTTAAAAAATATTTTTTCTCTTAAGCGTAAGTTACACTTCCTTAACTTAACTTTATGTGCATTTCATTAAGAAAAATTTATTCGACTAATTTTTATTTTTGTTTTAAAAATATATATTTTTTTTAACGGAAAAGCATTTGTAAAAAATTAATTTTTAGTTAATTATAAAAAAATTTTATTCGATTACTTAAACTCGATTAAAAAAATTTTCTTTCAAATGATTACTAAGTCTTTCCTTTTAAGATATGTAAAATGTGTAATGGAAAAATGTTTTTTTTTATATTTTTTTAAAGAAAATATTAATCGAGTAATTTTTACTTTTAGCTTTAAAATAAATATTTGGTTTTTTACAGAACAGTGAAAGTGAAGAAATAATTATTGGTTAATTATGAAAAAATTTTTTTTCGATTACTTAAATTAGTTTCAGAAGATTTTCTCTTAAATGCTTACTAAGCCTTTTCTTTTAAGAAATGTAAAACCCTATTATTGTATATATGTAGTTGATTATTCCATTAATGTTATTTTACAGTTTTATGGTATGGTATTCTTTTCAAAACATTTTATAATTTTAGTATTCGGTTAACCAAAAAATATTTTTAAATTCTTTTACTTTAAATTTAAAATTTTTGAGATTTGTTTGATGTTTGATTGATAAAAAAAGTTATATTATTAGGAAAAATAATGAGTGACAATAACATTTCGTCTAATAAGAAAAATTTTAATCGATTAATTGAATATATTTTTTAGACCTAAAACAAATTCTATGAATTTTGTTTGTTTTAAGTAATTACTAACATAAGCATGGTTGTATACAAAATTTAATTTTGTAATTTAGTTTTTTAATTATTATAGATTAATCGAGTAATTTTTAAGTAAACTTAAAAACTTAAGTAAACTTTTACATTGAAGTATTTTCATTTTATTTTAATTCTCATAAAAATTAAAATATAAAACTGCAAAATATAAAAAACAAAATTGTATTTAGTATACAAAATTGATTATTACTCGATTAATGAAATGGTTGTTGAGTTATTCCTAAAAATAATTTTCTTCCAATCAGTCAAAAAACTTATTTTTGACTTATAAAGTTCTTAACATTATTTTGCTTTTCTTCTTATATTTAATCTTACTAATAGTATAAAAGTTTAATCGATTAATCGAATAATTTTTTTTAGACATTCTTTGGATTTTGTTTATTTTAAGTGAGTATTGTATAAATAAGAAGCTTAATTGTATACAAGAAGATTTCATTTTAATTTTTATAGATTATTCGAATAATTTTTATTCGAATTTATTAAAACATTTAAATAAATTATTTCCATTTTTTTTAATTATCACAAAAATTGAATTAAATATAAAAATGCAAAATATAAAAATTACATTTTTATTAAGCACAGAAAATCGATTATTATACGATTATTCCATTCTTCGATATGTCCACACTTCTTAAAAAAACTTGTTTTCTTCCACACGGTGAAAAAACTTCTCTTTTGCTAACAAAATACCTAATATTATTTTTGTTTATTTCTGAGATTATTAGAGATAATTGTAGACGACATATAGCTTTACAAGCAAGTGCCACATACTTAGAGCACCATAAACAAATTCAGGAAATGAGTAAGATGTTTTCTGGTGGAGCATACTTTTTTGGGATTTCGTGATAAGATTTACATCTGCACCTGGCCGTGGACCTTAATCAGATGGTGGTCAAAGCACTGTGAGTGAAAACCACTACTCCTTGCTGAAGAGCTGGAGACTATCCAACTCCTGTCCAGAACACATGACTAGCATGCTCACTGGATCTGGATCATTTACCAGTGGGTGTAATTAAAGGCGTGATGATCCTGGCCACCATAAAACAATAGCTGTATGGGGCCGCAAAACCACAACCACCACGATACTCCCGAAAGGCCAACCTCAATAATCAGCCAGAGAACAGCTAAATGCCTAAAGAGACAAATAGCAGAACTTTGGGGCTCACTGATTCCCGTGGAAACAACGTGGAGCTTCCAGTTGCACCCCTGCTGACTTCAGGGGACTGGGATCCCTTATACCCCCAGCAGCACAGGTCTAGATAGTCAAGTATTCTATAAAGACCGATAAATGTGCCCCTGGGGCGAGTTTTTTGGTATGCAGATTTGTTTGTTTGACTTTTTTTTAAGGGTTACATAATCACCTGTGTAGTGACGAAGTCTCACCTAAGTGGGTTTTCGGGAATTCGATTTTTTAATTTTAAATTAATTTAAATTGAGTTCAGAAATTCTTATTTTGTACAATAACTGAGTGCTACGAGTGTTTAGAAAAAGCGATTCGTATTCTATAAAAAAAATTCATAAATTTTATCTTAATTCTATTCGAATAGATTTTATAGTTCAGATGGTTCATATTTGGCAGTTGTGAAGTAGCTACGTGGAAAATTTATTATAGAAAAATATTCGATAAACCAAAGTGTTTTAATCGTTAAAACATTTTATCAAATTTTATTAATCATCGATTACTGTGATCTCATCGTTACGTGAAATTTTTGGAAGAAACAACGTGTCAACAAAACGCATTATTTATCGTGTAGTGAATGATTTTTAAGAAAGACTTTCTGTTGGTGATAGTCCTAAGCATGAACCGCAATGTACTGTAAGATCGGCTTAAAACATTACTTCTGCTCAAGATAGTCTTCAAAACAATCCATCAATCTTAATTCGACGCTGTCCTCAGGAGCTTGGTCTTTCAAGAATAATTTTGGTTAAAATTAGGCACAAGGGTTTGCATTTGCTTCCATATAAGATTCAGTTGACACAAGAGCTTCTTTCACAAGAACATTAACGCTGCGCTACATATGCCAATTACAGCTCGATTACTATTTTCATGAAAAAATTATAATCATTGACGAGGCACATTTTCATTTGAATGGATGTGTGCATAAACACATCCATGGTTTTGGGGAGTGGAAAACCCTCAAATTGTTCAACCGTAACCTTTGCATCCATTAAAAATTACAGTCTGGAGTGCAATTTGCTCAAGAGTAATCATTGGACCTTACTTCTTTGAAAATGAAAATGGCGTAACGGTAACTGTTAATGGGGAAAGATATCGTGATATGATTGAAAACTGACACAACTGCATGCTTTGGGCTGGATTAAGATGTGGTATTAACGAGACGGTGCCATATGGCTTACAGGCAGTATTACAATGGAATTACTGCGAGATCTCTTTCCACAACAAGTTATTTCAAGAAATGGTGATGCTGGTTAGCCTCCACAGTCGCCTAGTTGAACTGATCCGGACTTCTTTTTGTGGAGATATCTGAAAAGTAATATTTATTGAACGCTTGAGCAACTCAAATAAAATATTCGTGATGAAATTAATGAAATATCGCGTGAAATGTGTAAGAATATAACGAAAAATGTACTCAAAAGGGGTAGCATTTGTGAGGCTAACAGAGGCGGTAATTTATGTAATATTTCATTCCATACAAAAGTGCCGTCATTAAATAGAACATTTATCAATATAAGATCCATTATTTTTCATTTAATCAAAAATTATAGACAAACAAAGTAGCATACCTTCCCGGCGGACAGTCTGTATTTATGAAAATTAATTTTAATATTTTTTAGCAATTTAATTTTAAATAAATATTTTAAATGAATTAAAGAATAAATAAAAGGAATAAGTTTTGCTGAGCTTTTCAAATGAACTAATAAAATTTGTTTTAAATATTCCAAGCAATGATTAAAAAGGCTTTAAAGGAATTTTTAAAATTCTAAAATTAATTAAAAATATAACAAAAACCGTTGTGAATTTAAATTTTTAAAATTATACAAAACTTTAAATATATCAATTCTACCACTAGTTAAAGTCTTATATTACCCTGAAACAATTACACACACCCACACAAACACACATATATATATATTAAAAAAACTCCCATGTAGTGTGTAGTGGTGCTCAATTTGGATTAATATTCCAAATCAAACAGACTCTTCAAGTTTGTGTCATTAGTCTTTAAGGTAAAAGCTAAATAAAGGAAAAAGTTGCTCTTGCTCTCTTTTTTGTCTGTACGAGCAGTTATGTTGGTATGTGTGTAATGCGGGAGAGTTTTAAGCTGCTTATTTTTTTTTGTATCTGTTATTATTTCAATTTTCTTTTACATTCATTCTTCCTTTGAATAGCGATTGTATTTGTTTTAATAAAAGAAGAAAACTTGTTGTCTGTATTTGTGAGGATATACAAAGTTGTGTAGGAATATTCCCTTTTAATGTCAACTTTCCATTTGAGGTGCATATGCTCAGCTCAACGAGTATGACTTTGCATGAATGTTGCAGAGTGGTGAGTGGCTTTAGTGAGATATTCGAATATTTCTATACAACAAGAAGACAGTTTCTAGAGGCTTCAGCACGTTTAATTATTTTTTGTTGGCTTTTTAATTTTGTTGTATAAGTGAAATTAACAACAAAATAAATATATACAAAATTTAAAAAAAAATATTAAAAAAATTTGAAATGAATTTATAAAAAGTTTTATGAATTTCGAAAATTAGTAATTAATATTAAAAATTCAATGTGCTAAATATCTTAACATTTTAACAAACCTGCTGTTGCTTTCATCTTTTTTTCTTGGTTTCTTTATGCGCTAACGGTATCAAGGACAAATGTGCTTTTTTATGGTCATGTATAACAGGTGCCTGTATTTATCTTATGAGTTCTTCTTTGTGTCAAATGTTTTCCACACCAAGTGTTTGCTTTTTGTATAAATGGGTGTATGTTAAAGTGTTGGTGTAGAAGTGTTATTTCAAGAGGGTTAGTTGTGTGTGAGAAAGAAACAAAAATTGTGCGAAAATATACTATATATATTTATATATACTGTATTAAAAATTTTGTAGATGAGTAAAAAATTGAAGAAAATATTATAAAAGAAAAAAAAATTGTATAGTATACTTTTAGGCAGCTACATGTGCTTTCTCAACAACCGTTTAAATTCTATAAAAAAATATGGCAAATATTTAAAAATAATTTTTTAAAAATGAATATTAAAGTAAAAACAAAGGATAATTAAATAAAAAAGAAAATTTGTTGCGCAAAACTTAAATAAAAATAATATTTTATAACAATATTATAAGTGTGCATGTGTGTTAACGAATCTTCAGACTGAACTTCATAATGACGCTTATTTATAAATATTTTTTCCTTGTGTTTTAAAATATTAAAAAACTATATATAGAAACTTTAACAAAAAAGCAGCCAGCACCAATAACTCTGTAGCATTAAGTCTAGCAGGTCATATAAGATGTTTAGTTTCAGTGAATTTTAGGCTGAGACAGCTACATTTTCAACAGCAATCATCATCAGCTGCTACGAAAGAAGCGTAAAAGAGCTATAATTGGTCCGGATAATTGTTTACTCATATATTTCACAAGCACCTAAAACCTCCTTTGCCACCTCCTCGTATGCCTTTTCTTTTAGACTGAACCTCTGGAATAATTCTTCACCCTAACGGTGATGCATGATTTTGTAAGCCAGCCCTGTTCTGCTCTTCAGAAGCCTAAAATATAAATAATTTAATCGTTCGATTGGCTCCGTATAGACCCTGTCCTTAACATAGCCATGCAAAAATTAATACAGTGGTGTTAAATCTGGCTGGCCACTTAACTCCTGACTGTCGTGAAAATATGAGATCGGGAAATTTTTTTGCAATAAATTGATCGTTTTATTGTCATGTGTGACATGTAGCACTGTCCTGTTGAAACCATATACGTCGCCAATAATAGCCCAAAATTAGAATGTTAGCGATGGCGTGATACATTGACCGTTATCGCATTTCCAGCCTCATTTTTAAAAAACACGGTCCAATTACGCCTCCTGACTATATAACACACCCTGCAGTAACACGTTGACCATGCAAAGACTTTTCAGTAATCGCTCTAGGATTTTCTGAATCCCAAATGTAGCAATTTTGTTTGTTGACCCTGACAAGTGAAAATGGGCTTCGTCTGAAAAAAATATTTTTTCGGAAAACCAGCCTGTTGCTTCTAAATGAATAGAGCGAATCTACGAATCTAGTTGAAACTTGTAGCACTTCAAAGTCAAATCCTTACGCAAAATTCGCCATGTGATGGCTTTGGATAACCTCAATTGTTGAGAACGTCGGGGAATTGATAAATTTGGATCTGCTTTAACACTGCGCCTTCAACACGCTTTGGTGTTCTCACATTTATCACATGTATCGAACCTGTCGGCTCAAATTTCACGACCATATTCTTAATAGCGGTCTCAGAAGAAGGATGATGTTGTAGGAAAATATCACGAATATTATTAAATGTAACTTTAACAGAATCACCATTTTCGTAGTGGATTTTAATTATTTTAACGAGACTTTCGTGCGAAATTGAATTCCTCGCAACAATTTCGAATGCATCGAATACAAATACGTCAAAAACCTAAATGTCCAAAAAAATTTTTTGTTGAAAAACCCAATATATATGGAAATATTATGGTCCATGGAAAAATGAAATCCACATATCTTACACATTAACCGAACACTGGATCTCAATGTGACTTTTTAATGATGACAATATTCCAAACCTCATTTTGCTTTCTTGATTGAAATCAATTACAGGTCTTCCATCGATAACCCGATTATTGCTAATGCTCTGACATTTAGTTTATTCCAATCTGATGTTCATATGCACAGTTCCATACCTTTGTTACCCTGTAAAACAAGCTCTAATTCATATTTCCATAAATTATAATTATCATTATTTAATTTCGTTAGAGATGACTTTCAGATATCCATTATGTGGCAAATAATTGGGAAGCTTTGAATAAGCTTTTACAAAGGCTTCGACATTTTTGTTTTTATCATTGAATAATCTTACGTGTTGCTGTCATTTCTGTCGGTGTAACTGTCATTGCTGCAAAACGTAATTGTTAGGTATATAAGGTCGTATTGTTACATTTAATCCTTTTAATAAACATTTTGTTATTTTGAGTTCTTTTATTGCAAATTAATGACCCAGTTCTTTAGAGTTTTAAATTAAGTAAAACGATTTATTTACCTTCAATTCACATAAAATAAACACGATGGCAACTTTGTTTTTTTTCCTCAATGAATACTCAATTTGAAATAGTTCGTTTGTCAGAAAGTGGTGCTTGTTTATATAATTGTTTTAAGTGCTTCTCGTACACACAAGAATATTCTACTTTAACATCACCCCTATTGTTGTTGTTATTATGATTCAGTTTAGGCGCCTGCTTGGCTGTGTGTTTTGTTTTGTTCTGTGTTAGTTGTTTTCGTTTTTTGTGTCTTACTTATTTCGTGGAATTTCTTAAAAGCGTATTGTTGTCTTGTGTGTATAACATTTCTTAGAAAACTACGCAGGTTATAAAATTCACAGTGGGTCGTTTACTTATGTTTTTATTGGTAACTATTTTTTTTAAACCTAACAAATCATCTTTGCACTAATATTATGAACTGTATATTATGATCTATGAAATTTATTTAGAGTGTTTGTCCATTTAATAATATAATATGACATATTATAGAAGAATATTGTTTCTTTTAAACCGTAATAAATATACAATTAAAGGTTTTAAAAATAAATTATAAAATTATAAAATTAAATATTAAAGAGTGATCCATCTACAGTAGAGAATTCACTTGCCTGCTTCCCATTTATTTATTTTGTAGATTTAAAGAAATTATGTTATTTATGCCATTATGTTTTATTTTCAGATATTTTTAAACTAATTTCATTTTTATTAATTTCTTTGCAGACTTTTTTAAACAACTGGAGAAATGGCAACAAAAACGTTAAAGTAAAACATTTATTGGGAAGTGACTAGAATAAAATAACAACAACAAAAAAACTTTGTGAAATTAAAAAGATATTTAAAAAAACTTCTTTAAAACGAATTAAACAAAATATACGAAAACTGCAACTTTTTATGTGAATAAATAATAAAAATTTAAAAAAATAAATTATTAAATAATAAAATCAAATTAAATATAAAAATAATAGTTTTAAAAAAGTTCATTAATTTAATACGCAACCATATGCAGAGCTCTCTGATGAATCCTATCAGAGAGAACTTGTTAAAAGGTAATTTTAAAAAAAAAATTTTTTTTAAAGCATTTGTGGTTCAAAATGTACATTTTAATAAGAGTACTTTTTAAAAATGATACTTCTTTAAAGGCAACAAAAACTTTTTTAATTTAAAATTTTTAGAAACTTCCTTTTCTATATTTACTTCTTCTTAATGATGCTAACATAATCAAGCTTTGTCAAATATACTTTCGTCAAATGGGTCTATTATTAAAAATAATGCTTTAAAATTTTTCATAAACCAGTACGCTGCTTAAATCTTTTGGCTATTAAAAGGATACTTTTTTGGCACTAACAAACTTGAAACTTTATAAAAATTCATAAAAAGTACTCTTTGAATGATATTAACTTCGATAGGCAAGTTTAAGTTTTACATTTTTAACGTTACTGTTTTGCAGGCCTTTTTATAAAGTTACTTTCATCTGTCTTTTTGGCTCAATTTTTAGTACTTTTTTATTTGTAAGGGACTTTTTTGTATTTTGGTGAATTAAATTGTTATTTTTAGAGGTTGTTTTATTATTTTCGCAGATTTAATTGTAAAAAGTCCAATATAAATGACACTATGTACTTTTACACTAAGGTACTTTTTACCTAAAGTACTTTTTTAAATATTTTCTTTAAACATGTTTATTCAAAAATTTAATTTTTGAAAGGCATTTATTCTTTTATTAAAGTAATTTTAAAATCACTTAAGGTTCCATGTTTTTAATATTTTTTTAAAGACTGCCAGTTTTCCTAATTTACCAAAATTTTGTTTTTAAACCTGCTTTTATGGAGATTGTCGTGAGCTCTTTTTTGTATCCTTTTTGAAATTATTATTTTTGTTATTATTAAATTCTTAATTGCAAATTATTTTTTTTTTAATATTAAAAAAAAAATTTTTTTTAACTTTTTTTAAACATTTTTTAAAAAATATTTTTCCCATTTTTAAAAAAACTATTTCAATTAAGTTGCTTGTTTACAAATTAATACGAAAAAACTAATTTTATTTTATTTTAAACAGAAAACGCAACAAATAAAATCCTTAATGAGGATTAGCATTGCAATATGACTAAAAAAAGCATTAAATATAAAATATTAATTAGAATAAATACATTTGCTTAGAATTATTCGAAAAAAAGTAACTGTTCATAAAATATTTAAAACAAACGCACAAAATATAAGGTAATTAATTATTAAAACAATAAAATATTCTCATAATCCAAATTCATTAACTGCATAATCAAATCAGCAGTTTTGTAAAAAAAAAAAATATTAAAATAAAAAATACATTTACATAAATTATTAATTAATTGGTAAAACAAATTATTAATAACAGATAAAAAAGGATATAAAATATTTGTTACTTCAGCAGTAAATGCAACAAATTGTAAACGAAAATTTATAAAACGTCATATGAGTGTAAACAAATTTAAATATAAATTAATGTTGCATATTTTTTGGAGTTACTTCGAATAGAAAAGGTTGTATAATAGAAGGCAATACCAAAAAAAAAATTTCATAACATTAAAAATTAATAAAGACAAAATATAAAATTTATTTTATCACTGCTAAAAATTCTATAATAAAAAAAAGGAAAATTATTTAAGCTAACAACGTTGATTATAAAATGGAAATTGGACTTAAAATTCAACACTTTTAATAGAATAAAAAATTAAAATTAATTAATATTTAATTAAAACTATTTCAACGCATATAAAATTATCATCAAAAGTCGAATTCCAAAAACAATCGTCAACTTAACAAAACTTTCACATCATTGTGAATCACTTCAACAATAGCACAGAACCTGCAGTTTTAACATAACGAAATAGAAACCAAGGGAGAAAAATTAGCAATGACAAAATCTTGAGTGTTTAATTAAAATTTCCAAATGGTACATTTTAAATGGTACATTTTTATGCAAAAACTAAAAATAATTTTTGCAATCTTCGACTCAAAAGAAATAAAGAAAATTAGTGTAGTGAAAAATTAGTAACAAAAATTTCGTTTCGTTAATTTACACAAATTAAAAGGAATATCATTAAGCTAAGATGTCATAATAAAATCAATTGGATGGTTATCATAAATAGTTAAGAATAAAATATAAACAAATAGAATTAAAAATTAAAAGGTGAGTATAGAAAAATTTATTTGTATTTTAGCTTAGACACAAACCATTAACAAAATTAAATTTACATTATTGCAACGTTCAACTAAAAATTTTTATGTCTATAAAACCACTCAAACCAGCTTATTTAATCCACATGAAGACAATCATAACGTAACCATCATAACGTAATGTAAAGGTAACTTCAACGACTCATATTTCATTGCAGAACTTATTGCTTATACATTTTTTATCACAGACAATGTTTATCCAGTCCTAGTCAAAGACAAGTCCCCAAGAAATCTCTAGAACATAAATAGTTTCCTAAAATAGTCCTCACTCCACAAAAATTATTTTTTTCCCAAATCCATACTTTGTAGGGATTTAATCTAATCTAGCATACTGTTTCCTAGAGAAATCAAACAAGTGTTAAAATATACTTAACATATCTCTCTATCTCTTTATAAAAAATTCTGTGTTTCGTACAATAAAGCAGTGTTCCACAAAAAAACACTTAAATACACTGTGTTAGGGTTCTGTACTGTGGTTTTTGGAGATCAGTACACAAACACAATTTTTTCCGCAGAAATACAAAATGTACAAATTTTTTTTTTAGTGTTTGTGTATGTATACGCAAACAAAAAACCGTACACAACGATTCTTGGCTGATGAATACAATAACGTACTGATTTTTAGTTTTAGCGTAGTTTAGTACTGATCTTTAACAGTTTACGTTGTTGCGTTGTGTTCTGTAAAGAATCTTTAGTGCTTGTGTAATTTACTTTAGCGTACTTGCTAGTGTTTCCGTTGTTTTCTTTACCTTATTATTAAAAATACAGAAAACTTGTATGTACATATGTATTCCAGGAATTCTTACAATCTATTCAGCCTTTTAATATTTGAATTTAATATTCATAATTAGACTTTCTTAATTAACGTACTTAAGTACGTTAAAAAGTTCAGGACGTTATTTTAGTGTTTGTGTTCATCAGGCAGGAATCGTTGCGTACACAAGTTAAATGTTTGTACTCTTTGAATGTTACTTTGTTATAGCGTACTGTTTTTTTTTTAACCCTGCTATAAAGTCATCCGAATCGATGATCAGGAAATTTATTAAGATGAATTTATTTCTTCACTCTTTAAAATCTTATGTAGGTTACTCTGAATTTAAACGCATTTTTATACAAAAATCTGAGAATATTGGAAACGCAAGATGGCTACTTGGTATCCAAATCAGTTGTTATTTATCCTATAGCTGTAGAAGAATTATACTGAGTATTTGGAAATTATTTGAAAATTTAGTCTGAGTCAAAAGTCGTAAACCCTACGTTAACAAGCATAAAGCTTTTTTTCTGCAATTGTCGCGATCTTCTTGAGCACCATGAGAACCATAATGTGTATTGCTTTATATTACTGGATGCCCCACTGCCTGAAGAGAAATGTTACATTATTTGTATACATTGTCAACGATTGTGGATTTCCTCTATTGCTATTGTTCACTCAGCTTTTAAAGAAACATTGTTCTGTGGTTTGTTTTTAACTTTTGATACCGATTACTTTCTTCTCTATTGGCTCTCCCCTTTGTTGTATATTATCCTAGACATTTATCCATACCTACTCCATTACGCACTCCTCGCTCCCCCGCGGGCACATTTATCGGTCTTTATGGATTACTTAACGATCTAGACCTGTGCTGCTGGGGGTATAAGTGAGCCCTTACCCCAGAAGGTAAGCAGCGTGGCAACTGGAATCTCCACGTTATTTCCACGGGAATCAGTAAGCTCCAGAGTTCCGCTTATTATCTCTTTAGACTTTTAGCGGTTTCTCTGACTGATCATTGAGGTTGGCCCTTAGGGAGTATCGTGGTGGTTGTGGTTTTGTGGCCCCCACATGAATTGATTTAGTGGGCCAGGATCATCTCACCTTTAATAACACCAACGGGTGAATGATCCGGATCCAGTGACCTAGATAGTCTCCAGCTCTGCAGCAAGGAGTAGTGGTTTGCAACTCTGCTTGGGAACCGCTGAAATTGCAACTAGGAAAGACCTGTTACTAGAATTAGTCCTCGGCTTTCTAGGGCGTGAATGACGTTGCTTTTCATTTCCAGTGGTTTGACCACCATCTGATTAAGGCTTACGGCCAGGTGTAGATGTAAATCTTATCACGAAAATTACCCAATCCACCATTGCTTTTATTATAATCGAGAAAGCCTTTTTTTAAACCTTTGACATCTGTTATTCTTTGCAACATACTTATGTTGTTGCTAAATCCAAAAATTGATGATTAAATTTCTCTTCCTCTTAGATTAGACATCTCAGCCGGAACAAATGTTCGGTTTTTGTTTACTGTGCTTTAAATGGATAAATTATAGTCCAACATCAAAGTTGAGGCCAATTTCAGATTGTGCAGAAGTGGTCACACACACGAAATAAATTTCATCATAAATCTTCCCCTTAATTTTATTCTCTTTCGCCAGAGGGCGCCTACTATAGAGTATAGATCTATCTTCTTAGTGAATAAGAAATAAGAGTGCCACAAGCCCACCAAACCTTCCTACCATATTTTACCAGTTTTAAGGAAATATACCGAGTGAATCCACTGCCACCATAAAAGGGAATTAGTTGCTCATCAACAGTGATGTCGAATATGTCAGATATGACTGCTGCTTAGTCACTCTATTTTCGAGTATTGCCATTATCGAATCTGATATAACGTCTAATTTTCCAAAAAACGATGAAGACCCATCGATGCATGATATAAAGGATGGAATTACTTTTACACAAAGCGGATGTGTGTGGTGAAAACTAGAATGTGTGTACCTTCTCGAGCTGTATGGTTTAATCCAAATGATTTTACTATACCTGTGTAAAAAAGGAATTCTTTTTTATTATAGCATACAAGAGGCTAGTAGGTAATGTACTAGCTCATAAGACTTGGGATTTGGGTTCGATTCCTAATAAAGACCTTGTTTTTTTCACTACAAATATATAAATTAACTGTCGGTGGGGCTGCTCAGTGATGAAGGCATGGTCACTGGTCACTGTGCTGTCTTTTATACGACAGTTAATGTCCGTAACTATCCTTCTACTTTCACCACCTGTCTCATCTCTTCTCTATCCCTAAAGTATGCAGCACGATACTGGACTAAATAGTTATTTTTCTGAAGTACTACTTCTCTTTACGCAACGGCGTATATTTTCATAACATAGTCTGCGACTTACTCAATTTGACACGAAAATCTGAAAACAAATGCACTACCAGACTGCACTGCCTACCTAAATATGATGTCTATTTGTTTAAAGAAAAATTTTTGATTATAGACATAAAGGTTAAATAAGATTTTCTTTTATGAAAACAAACCCCTCAGGCGAAACGTTATTATTAAGAAAACCAGCTTATCTAATGACTTTTTTCAGTTTAAAGCCAATAACCTATTTTATTTAAAAATAATAATTTAAAAACTAGCAGCATTTTTTATAACAAAATACTATTTGTTTTTATCTACAACAGTTATTACCGTTTCATATTTATAAACAATTTTTCAATATGTAAATAACATTTCAATAAATTACTTTTAATTACCAGCAAGAGAAAATTGTTTTTCGCCTGTCAAAATTTTTTTCTTTTCCTATATTTATATTACAAATATTACAAATTCCTTAATAAATAATCTTCTGTGCTTAACACTACGTCCGGCTGCTGTAAATTTTGCAGCGTTATGAAAATCATTTTTCAAATATTTTCTCAAAATTTTTAATTTCTCTTAAAATAATATTTTTCTAAATTATGTTCGGAATTTCTCTACTAAAGTTTTTGTTTGTTAAAAAGTTATTGAGTTACAGTTTGCAAATATTTCTAGAACACACAGAGTTGGTTTGTAGGTTAGTGTTGGTGGTGGTAATGTAAGAGTGAGTGTGCGTATGTTTGTGTATATGTATTAGTCCGAAAACTAATTATGACTAGTACGCACTAATAATTCAAAATGCTGACCTAATTTGAAATTATTGCAATTGTTGTTGTTTCTTTTAATATTGTTTATGTTATTATTTCCATGCTCATTTGTTTCTAGTTTAGTACCACTACAATAAAAGTATTTATGTATTTTAAGAAATAAACTAAAGACTTGTTATTTAAAATCTGTACACTAATGATATGAACAAGTTTCGAGCTTGAATATAAACAATAATTAAGTGTAAGCCATCATTGCCGGCTGTTTGTTCAGTATGATTGCAGAACGCTTTCCATGTGATGATATCATTATTAAGCCGTATTCTAGGCTGTACTCGCAAGTCAGTGTTCGGGTTTTTGTTGTTCTTTCATTAGGGTCGTATCTACTCATGTAGGTAGATCGCCCACCATCTGGCATATAATGCCGAGCTGATCTAATATTTCTGTCTATTATTATTATTCAGGTAAGTGTGTCTGTCTGAGGTTATTTTTCGTTTGTTAGAGTGCATGAGTAGTTTGAATGGTGTGAAAATTGTGCCTGAGGTCTTGCTCACCTCCTGGTGTATAATGTCATTGATAAAAGTTTTCGTTTTGAAAATATCCATGTTTCAAAAAATGTCCGTGCCATGGTGTAATGCAAAGTTAGAGCCTACTAATTTTCGTTTATATGATCGTATTTGTTCTGTAAATGTTATTTCAATTTATAATATTATTTTATGACTTTCTATGTCTTTTATATTGATTTCTTACTGCATAAGACTTACATGCTTTGATAGAACGAGGGTAAAAGGCATGGTAAAATTATATCTCTCCCGGATTGAATTGTATTTTGAATTTTTTATTATTTTCTTTCTTTTCAAACGAAAATGCAAGTTTTCTTAAAAATATTTTTAGTTTTAAAAACAAGTTACGGAGATTTGTTTGGACTATTAGGGTTATTCAAATGGAGTATTTTTTTTTTTTTGTAAACAAAAAAAACAGCTGGCAATAAATTTTTTTCAGAAAGAAGCTTTAACCTGCTTAAAAGTTTTTTTAAAGACTAATTCTCAATTCTGTTAAGTTAAATTGTTTAAAAATATGAAATCCCTGTCGAAAAGACAAATTAAAAGGAATATTATTAAGCTAAGATCTCATAATAAGAACAATTGAATGGTTATCATAAATAGTTAAGAATAAAAAAGAAATAAATAAAATTAAAAATTAAAAGGTGAGTACAGAAAACCTATTATTTTTTAAGGTTCGATTTAAACTATTTATAAAATTAAATTTAGGGCACATTCTTTTAAAATCGAAACTTTCAACTAAAAATTTGTATCCTTATAAATCCACTGAAATTTGTTTATTTAATCCGACTTATGATTTACAAAATATAAAAGCTTACACTTCCTGTTAATGTGCTCTTTATTGTACTTTAACGAGAAGTTTGTTTTTCATTGTGGTAACACCAACAACATGATAGTTTTGACATTTCGATTTTTGACGTACTCGCAGTAGATGCATTGGCAATTGTTACAATGAATTCAATTTCGCACGCAAATCGCATTAAGGTAATAAAAATCCACTATGAAAGTTGTGATTCTGTTAATCGTTCTTCTGAGACCGGTTTTAAAAACTTGTTCCTTAAATTTTAGGCGATAGGCTCGCTACAAAATGTGCAAAGAAAACGACGGGGTCGTTCAACTGAAAATATTGCAGCCATGAGCTACAGTGTTGAAAAAGCTTTTCATTTGTCAACTCCTAGAGCTTCTTAACAATTGGCGTTAACCAAAACCACTACATGGCGAATTTTGCAGAAGAACTGGTGCAGGAATTAAAGCCGACCGACCAGTCACATCGCCGACGATTCGCTCAATTTATTCAGGAACAACCGACAAAGTCATTTTTTTAGACGAAGCCCATTTTCACTTGTCAGGGCATGTCAACGAGCAAAAGTGCCGTATTTGGACTTTTGAAAATCCTAGAGCGATTATTGAGAAGCCTTTGCATGGTCAACGTGTCGCTGTATGGTGAGTTATGTGGACTGGAAGCGTGATTGGGCCGTATTTCTTTCGAGAATATGAGGCTGGAAATGCGGCCACACTATCCCGAGATGCTAACAACTCTATTTCAGCCTATTATTGACGAGGTGGATATCACTGACACGTAGTTTCAACAGAACGGTGCCACATGTCTTACAGCCAATAAAACGATCAATTTATTGCAAACCAAATTTCCCGATCGAATAATTTCACTGCAATCAACAGATAAGTGCAATTTAGTTGTATAATTTAACATCCCTGGATTATTTTTTGTGGGGCTATCTTAAGGGCAGAGTATACATGGAGGCAATCGAATTGATTTCAACCTTAAAACTCAAAATCCGTGATGTGATTAAGAAAATAGGACCACCATTTTGCTAAAAAGCGATTAAAAACTTTGATGGTAGTATCGGCAACTGTAAGCGTTGTTGTGGTGGACATTTGCAGGATATCATTTTTCATTCAAAACTGACGAACTTTTTCCTTCGTAATACAATAAAAATTTGAATCATCTTAATCTAAATTTTTTATTTTATAAAACAATCCTCTTGCTGAAAATAGAGCATAGTATAGTCTTTCATAAAATTTCTCCGGGTCATTAAATGTTCTTGGTTCAGCGTTATGTTGATTTTAAATGCCAATTCTAAATCGTATTTTGTTAAATGTTTAATAGAGTCCAACTTAAAGGAACTTTATCAAGTAAAGTAACAAAAACAATTCGGTTTCAGATAGCAGTTTGCTGCTTTAAACTAAAAATTCTTTTCAGCTTTTTTTTATTTGAACACTACTAAACAAACTATAACAAAATTATATTTTCCGCCTTTAAATGATATTATTATTGTTAGTGTTGTCTGTTAGTCTGAGACTAAGATTTTTATTTTTCTATTTGACTGCTTCTACTTGTACTGTTTTCTGTTTTTTTTTTACTTCCGTTTTTCGGTTTAGTTTTTTGTTTTTGTTTTTTTTTTAATTTTTTGTTAGTATCCTGTGATGCTTCCTTAATTTTTTTTAAATAATTTTTTTTTTAACGTCAACAACTATTTGTTGTTTATAATGATAATGATGCTGTAGTATGAAACGCCAAAAATTATGCATAGAGCAGCCAAATAAGCATAACACTCACCCTTGTTAGAACTAACATAAAAGTGAAAAGATTTTATTCAATTTTATAATTAAAAAATTTTAAAAATATTTAAAATAATCAGCTTAAAATTTCTGGCAAAGAATTATAATCACAGACAAGGAAATACATGTAGTTTTTTAATATTCATTTATTTTTGAAATAAGCTATTCGTATTTTAATTCTATTCAAAATAAATTTACTTTTCCTGATACAACACGAAAAAAAATTTCTACAACAAAATAAATTTTCTGAAGGATTTTCTAACAAGAATTTTGTTTTTTAAAACAAAATAAAACAAAAAAATTTGGATTAAAATTAATTAAATTTTTATTGTATTATGAAGGGACAGATTTGACAGATGTCGATTCTTTCATCCAGTTTTTAATCACTTTTTGGCAAAATGACGGTCCTATTTCAATAATCACATTACGGATTTTGTGTTTTAAGGCTGAAATCGATCTTATTGGCTTCGTATAGATCCTGTCTTTAATATAGCTTCACAAAAAATAATCCCGTGGTGTTAAATCACACGAACTGACTGGCTGCTGATTGTCGTGAAATTATATTATCGGAAAATTTGGTCTGCAATCAATTTATCGTTTCATTGGCTGTGTTACATGTGGCAACATCATGTTGACATGCCTGTGGTTAATAATAGGTCTAAGTTGAGTTGTACGTATCTAGCGATAGCTTAATCCATTGAACGTTACCTCATTTCCAGCCTCATCTACGAAAAAAACGACCCAATCACGTCTCGAAATCATAAAAGGCACCATAGAGTGATACCTTGAGTATGCAAAGGTTTCTCAATAATGGCTCTACGATTTTTAGAAGCCCAAATGTGGCAAATTTACTTGCTGACATACCCTGACAAGTGAAAATGGGCTTTGTGTGAAATGAATTGAGCAATTTCATGGCGATGTGAATGGTAAGTCGACTTTAATTCCTACAGCAGTTAAACCTTGTGAGGTTTCCTTTCAAATTCTTGCGCTCTAACACCTAGCCCACAACGCGTTGGTGTTCGCACATTTTGTATCGAGCTGGTCGACTTAAATTTAACCACCAAGCTCTTAATAGGGGTGTCAGAAGGACGAATATGTTATCCGAAAATATCACGAATTTTACGAAAGGTAACTTTAACAGAACCAGGATTTTCATAGTGGATTTTAATTATTTAAATACGATTTCCGTGCAAAATTGAATTTATTGTAACAATTGCTAATGCATCTGCTACAAATGCATAAAAAATTAATGTCCAAATTATCATGTTGTCGGTGTTGCCGCAATTGAAAAACAAGCTTCCTATAAAAAATGCGATATATTGCAAATAATAGTGATTCACGCTTCTGATAAGTGACAATTTGTCTAACCATACTATTTTCTCAAAAAGTACGAACGATTCTTTATAGACGAGTAAATAAGCTTGGCCAATGTGTTTGAAAATCTGAAAAATAATTTCAATTTTCTAACTAAAAAGTTTTAGAGTGGTCTAGAAGCACTAAAAACCATATGTACTCACTTTCCAATAACTGTCGCATAATCTCAATTACTTCAGCAAGAGCGGTAATAAAGGTATATTATTGCCGTTAATGTGTGACAAAATTTGTTGATACAAAATTTTCTCAAAAACTCTTGATTGGTTTGCATTCGTCATATGCCTTGGGCAGAGAAAAAATTTTCGCATGTTGCCATATCGATGGCAATCTAGATGACATGACAATGTTATTAGAAAAATATGCTACGTAAGGGAAAATTAGAGGCAAGAAAATATCTGTGATCTATTGCGAAAGAAATAATTTTTTTATGAAACGGCTATTTTGTGAAAACCCAACAATTTAAATCAACAAATGGCAGCTTCCTTCAAAAAGGTCCATTTTTGGAACAGAGAGCCACTTTAGGAAAAATATTCATTTAAAAAAAAAGTCATTATGGTGCACGTGTGATGCTATCAAAAATTTGTTTCAGTAGGAGCAGCGAAATGATAATACGATTTTTCAAAAGTAAATCATTTTACTATTTATTTCACATATAAAGTAAAAAAAAATGTTTAATTGTTTTTTAATTAATAATTTATAATTATTATTTTCTTTTTTAATTTTTAAGTAATTTTTAAAGCAAACAACAAAATTTTTAAAACTTAAATTAAACAGTTACTATCTTATTTAAATGACTGATTTTTCTGCACGTTTGTCATAAGCACAGGACAGATTTTTAGCTTAAATGATAATTGAAAAAAGATAAATATTTAGAATAGAAAATTTATATTTATTATTTTCTAACTCACCTTCCACATCTAGCTCGCCGGTTTGCTTTAAAAATAATTTCACACCCAAATACAATAGAGCACAAACTATTATTAGAACACCCAAAACTACAAAGAATATCGTTGACCAATTTATGTGATCTTTAACGATTTTTGTTTGATTATCCTGTTGTAGTCTAGCATCATATTCTGCCGCTGACAAACAAACTTCCTTAGTAGTTTGATTATGAAAGTCATGATCCTCAACAACAGTTCTAAATAGCTTAAAGCCTTCAATACATGCGCAGGTGCCATTTTCTAAGCAGATAGCATTTTTATCCTGACAGGACTTATGCCAACAATCTAATTCATTGCTAGTAAATTTAACCGGAAGACATTCACCCTTGTGAAAAATATAATCATCTGGACATTTTGTTTGCACATCTACAATACCACTAGTAGTTTCAATTTCTTCATCAAATAACTGATTGAGATCGATGTTGTCATTAAATGCTACTACATCAGTTTCTCCTTCTATCGAGGATTCTGTAGGTTGTATAAAATCGGGGTAATCAAGATCACTTTGGGTATCATTGCGTATACAGGTGAATGTATCAATATCCCAACTAAAGCCAGGATGGCATAGGCATTCATCTTTAGCCCAGCATTTACCGTTTTTACACTGATCCCCTAGAGAACAAACAGGCAAGCAGGAACCTCTTTCAGATTTATAACCATCCGAACAGTTACACATATTAGGCGCTACACAAATGCCATCCGGACATCCGGAAGCACAATAAGGTCTACATTGTAAATTTTCCATAATATAACCTTTCAGGCAGGCACACTCATTGTGTGCCACACAGGCACTATATTGTGGACACGGTTTCTCACAAATAGGCTCACAATAATGTTTACCATCAATGGGTGAACGTTTGGAAAAATAACCCTTTAAACACTCACAAACTTCTGGCTCTATACACTTGGAGTGCTCTGGACAACCATTTTGTACACATTGTGGTTCACAGAGATCTAATTCAGTCAACTCGTAGCCTTCACAACAGCTACGTTCTAGTTTTATTTTATAAACGGGTTCTTTGTCTTCATATATCTCGATTTGTGTGTCTTTTTTAAAGGTTATTTTCCTAAAGAAATTCTTAGAACTGACGTTTTTAATGCGAGATTTTGTAACTACTTTATAGGAAGTTTCAGTTATATTTTTATAACAGTATGGTTGTGGAACGCCCTCTGCAGTCCAAGATATAAAGCAGAGCTGTAGCAGCATAACACTAATATGAAGCAGATGTTGCATTTTGATAATTTAAGGAGTTAATGTTAAGGATATAACTGTGAAAGATAAAGAAAGAGAGGTAAATGGTTTTAAAAATAATTTTTTGTACTGTTATTTTGTTAAGCCCTTCAGCGGTAGAAAGAAAATATTTTATTTGAGACAACAATTTTCTTATTAAATAATATTTGAGTTAGTTAAAAGTTTAATACTCAAAACATTTTAATATTTATTTGTTTTTTTTTTTTAAAGAGAAGTAGCACTTCAGGCAACAATGCCTATTTAGTCATGTACCGTGCTACATTTTTTAGGAAAGGGATAGAGAATAGATGAAACAGATATTGAAAGTAGAAGGATAGTCGGAAATTAACTGCCGTATATAAGACAGCACAGCGACCAGTGACTATACCTTCATCGCCGAGCAGCCCCACCGACATTCAATTTTTATTTTTGTAGTGAAAAAACCAAGGTCTTCGTTGGGAATCAAACCCACAACCCCCATATTTACAAGCTAGTACACTACCTACTAGCCTACAGGGGCACCTGATTGTTATAAAGACGTAAATTGCGATAAAACAAAATAACAAAAACTTTAAAAAGGCGATTTGGTAATAAAGCTATTTGAATTATTACATATCCTATTTGAATGAGCCGGACTTGGTATAAAAGTTCTTAAGGTAAAAACTTTTCTGAATTAGGGCAGTTTAAAGAAAGTTGTATTTAAGCTTTTGAAATAAAAATAGCATGTAAACAAAAGTTAATTAAACTCGTTTCTGTTATTCTTTCCTTTTTTTAATTTTGTTTTTATTTATTTAATCACCTTTAATTTTTAACAGCGATTTTGTTTTGTTATAGTTTTTATACTTTTCATATATTTTATTTAAATTATTTGTATTTTTTTTTTATTTATTTATTTAAAAGTGTTTGTGTTTTCTTTAAATTTTTTTTTTATACAATACGATTTATTAACGATCTTAACTGCAGCAATAATTAATTTCTACTAAATATATTTCAACTTTAAGAGACTCATTTAAGTTTTAATAAAATATCGATAAACAATAAATAAAAAAGTATGAGGGTATTGAAATACAATGACCATTCGCATTCAAGTTCTTTTAGCTGAGTTTCCGCTTTTATTTATCTCACTTAAACTAAGAAAATACAATTCACCCACATTAAAATAACAACAAGAAACTAATATTTATCACAGAAAATCACAAAAGAAAAAAATAAACATAAAATACTCCGGAATATTTTCAAGGGATTTGTTATTGTTATTTTTTCAAAACATATAAAATAATAAAGGGTTTTTCAACAAGAAGTTTATTTTCTAAAACAAAATAAAACAAAAAATGTTCATTGTACTGCGTAGAGAAAATTTTGGGAATTATGAACAAAAAATGATATCTGGCAAATGTCCACCACGACCACGCTAACAGATGTCGATTCTTTCATCAAAGTTTCTAATCACTTTTTGGTAAAATGGGCTTCCTATTTCGTCAATCACTATACCGATTTTGAGTTTTAAGGTGGAAATTGATTTGATTCGCTCTTCCTCGACTCTGTCTTTAACTTAACCCCACAAAAAATACTCCAGTGGTGTTAAATCACACGATCTGGCTGGTCACTTAACTGCTGGTTGTCGTGAAATGACGCGTTATCGGGAAATTTGGTTTGCAATAAATTGATCGTCGTCCTGTCCACGTCGTTAATAATCGGCCAGAACTGAGTTATCCGCATTTCGCGACAGCGCGATCCATTGACTGTTATTTCATTTTCAGGCTCATCTCCGAAAAAAAAAGCATAGCGCACCATACAGTGATACGTTGAGTATGTAAATGCTTCTCAATAACCGTTCTAGGATTTTCAGAAGACGGAAATATGGCTTGTTGACATACCCTAACAAATGAAAATTGGCCGGCTTTTCCTCAATGAACTGTTGAAAAACCCGATAATATTTCAAAAAAGAGGGTGCTGAAATCCAGTGTTTTATTTGTTATACATTTTTTTAAAATAAATTCTATTAATAGTGATTATTAATTAAATTAGTTATCTTTGAAATGCCAACTTAATTAAAAACTTTTATATTAAGAAACCCTTTATGAAGAATAGTGTATATGTTTTCTCTAGGGGTTTTTAAATGGGACGACTAAATACGAAATTTCTCGAAAATAATTTAAAAATAGTTATTTCGCAGTTTTAATATTTTATAAGCAATTAAGTATTCAAGCACCAGGTCTTTATATAAAAAAATTTAGTTAATTTTTATTTGTGTTTTAAATATTTCGCCACACTATTGGATGTTATCTTCAGGAAAGGAAAAAGTACAATTTAACAAATAAACATTTCTTTGCTTTTATGCCTGAAGTTGCCACCCAATAGAGTGGCGAAAATAAAAATAAATTTAATTTTTTATTTATATTAAATAAATATGTATTAATCTTTTAAACCGTCTTTTTTAATTAAATTTAACAATATATTTTTTCAATATTTCGCTTTCCTCTGGAAAGCTTCTTTAGGAAAATAATTTTATTTTTTTTATTTATTTATTTATTTATTTATTTATAACATTGCTCTGGTGTGCCATGCTTATGTCGAAAACCAAATTGATGTTCAGGAATAATGTTTTAAGTTTAAGGTAATAATCTGTGAATAAAGAGTCTTTCAAACATTTTTCAAAAAGTAGGGAGCAGACTTATGGGCCTATACGACGAGACTAAATGATCAGGTTTATTTGGTTTGGGTATCATTATAATTTTGGCATATTTGCACTGCGAGGGGTAGTAGTTTAATCTCAGTACTGAATTAAATATTGTTGAAAGAAAAATTACAGCTTTTCAACACTTTGGAATCAAGATTATCGTATCCTGGAGCTTTTTTATTGTTAAGCTTATTAATTTAATTTTGTACTTCGGATGGTGTTATATGTTTTATTGGCCTATCCATTTGACAAGGTACATCAAGAAATTGGAGAATTGGTTGTTTATCATTTGGATCGATTAAATTATATGGAACAAACGTTTTTTCCAAATAAGATTTAAATATCTCTGCTTTACTTTTATCACTTCTACACCAGGCTCCATTACCATTCTTTATTGGTGTAATTCTTTTAGTAGGTCTTTTCAAAATTTTCCAATTGCATTGTTTTTATACTCCCTTAAACTACTTTTCAAGTGTTTAGTTGCTCTATTTAAATTTGCCTTATCCACATTGCTCCTTGTTCTATGGTATATCCTTCGCAAATATCTTTTGTATGCAATCATTTCTCTCAATTCTGCAGATAATCTAATATTTTGCCCACGGTTTTCGCTTTGTTGTGGCGTTGCTAAGAATGCTGCATAATGAATCAAAGTATTGAATAGCTCTAGTGCATCCTCTAATTCATAATTGGTAGATTTAAATCTAGATTTTGTTCTATCCAGTGTGAGAAATATGCAATATTTGTCTTAGAATTTATAATATTGAATTTTTTTCAATGTTTCGAAGGACTGTGCTAAATGTCACAGTTAAAAGTTTAAAAAAAAATTTTTGAAAATAATTGACAAAAACATATAAAATAATTTTCTTCATACATACATACAAAATTAAAATTTCATACAAAAAACAAGGAAATGGAATTTTTTATATAAACACCTTGTGCTTGACTAATAAAATACTTATTTATTTATTTTTTTCTTTTTAACAGTTTCCATTCTTTATTTAAAAACTATTTTACACAATTTAAAATAATAAGCAAATTATATAATATCTATGAGAACAAAACATAACTGAAACAGCTTAAAGTGTCGAGCTTAATAGCTCAATAAGAATAACAATGCTTGTATTATTTGCATATTTACAATATATATTACTCTATTTCCTAAAAACTTATAAAATAATATAATTTTAGTCTTCCTATGAACTTTGTTTAGTTTTTAATATATAATGATTTGCAGCTATTAGAGGGTATTAGTTTTATAAGTACAGACGTAAGAGACTTACACTTCTTAATAGGTTTTTGAATTGTGCGTCAACATCCTCGATTTCAAATAATATTTTTAAGCGACTGAATATAGAGAAAATTCTGGTAAAACTCTTTGTTTAATTTGTGTGTTTTCTTATTTTTTTTATCAAGATCACTTAATTTAATTTACAATACTTCAATTTATTTTTATTTATTTATTTTTAGCTGCCAAAACGTTATTGATGATTTCCTCTCGCCGCTATGCCTTTTATACCCTCAAAAAAGCTTGCGGTTTCCTTCCTTTGGAAAAAACCCGCCAGTTTTCCAATTCAGCGGCTGTGTTGCCATCGTGGCATATTTTGTCCATAAACATGGACACTCTTTTAAGTTGAATCATTCCATAAAAACCTCTTTTTAAAATCGTTTCATCTATTTGCAGTATTAGCGAAAAGCAGCATTTTTCTGTAAGAAATGATAAAATGCTTATTTTACATATTTGTAGACACTATTACAAATAATAAAATATAATTTTTTCCATTCACTTTTGTTTGTCGCTAACATTTTCAGGTTATTCCACGATTCGTTTCATTCGTTCATTTCAGTGACCAGTTGATTCCTCCATGTATAACTTCAACGTCCTCTTATTCAAATTCAATTCAACAGCACTTTAGAGAACGAAAGTAAAAACGTATACGTTTCATACGATGGCTTTGCCCTTCATGTGGACCTGTTGACTTTGTTATTGTGCTACATTGTATCGTAACAGAGGGACTCAACTTCTATTTTTCCCATCTACGTAGCAAAACCTTTCATTATCAACAAGAAAGAAAGGACAATGTCAAATAATTGGCTTAAATATTCTACCACAAATTCACTTGTGATTTTATTATGATTTAAAACAAATACATACAAGAAATTATGTAAATAAATAAAACATCATAAAGATTCTGTATCCACTTGTCCTTGTTGGGTTACTCTTTAATTCAATTTTAAAATAATTATAAAGAATTTTAAGTGAATCATCAAAAGAGAAGAGAGAATTAAAAGAAAAATAATTGAAAATCAAATTAAATTAAAATGCTATGAATTTTTAGTTAAAGATGTTAAAATTTGTAAAAAAAAAGAAAAATCTTTATTAAGAAGTTTAACAAATGAATATAAACTATTTAATAGTTTAATGATTTAGTGGCTAATAGACCTTGGATATCAACTTAAATGAAGACGATATATTTAAAACAAAATTTAAACATTTTATTTAAATAGATTTACTATTCGATAACAAGTACATAACATTGCTTGCGAATGAAAAATCTTTAAAATCTAAAAAAAACGATAATTTTTTGACTCTAAAAATAAAAATCGTAACCAGGTCATTTCTGAAATATTATCCATGATTTTATTTTTAGTTACAATTTTGGTTGTAAATCAAGGGCTTAAGTAAAAGGTTTGTACAACTGGAGATGGTTTTATCTATTTTATTTTTCAAGTTTATTTTTATAAATTTTTAAACGGGCCACACCCCTGTCTCGTAATAAAATTTTTAAGCCGATAGTTTAATCCCCAAATTAATTCAATTTTAAAATATCACAGAAAAATTATATTTTAATCAAACATAAAATTCGAATTATTTCAGAAAATGGATGGTTGTGGTCGATCCTCTATGGCACGAAGCACTAACCAGTTAAACCACATCTACTTAAGATCAGGTTTTATTTTGCAAAAGCAAATCATTGATCATGAAGCAGTATTGAACCCTGGTATCATTTTTAAAGAGTTAAAATCTAGTAATGCAATCAGCATGTAAACTGGGTCAAACATGGCATTTTTCTAGATTAAATGGAATTTAGAGGGTTTGCGGTGTGAATTCTTTTGTACTTTGGATGTCTTAATTTTTGATCATTAACAAGCCCGTTAAAGAAGAAATGATGCTTATGGCTGAACAATCCATTGATGTGTATACGTATTATAAATGACAAAAAGTATGTGTGTGATAGGATTTACATCAGCACCGAGTCATGGAGTCATAATCTGATGGTGCTCTTACCACTGAGTATACAGTATACTACTCAGCATACATACTTGGTGCATATACGCGCCCCCATACCTTGTTGGAGACTATCCAACTCCTAGTCCTGTTACAAAAGCAACTAGCACATTTATTTTGTTATTAACGTCATCTTTTCCTTAACACTTCTTCGGAAATTCAAAGCCCGATTAAATCACAGCCAACACGTTGCTCCTTGAGGGAACTCTCTGGTTTCCTTATTATCAGTGTGTGTATAATAAGTTACTGGTCGGACTTTGAGAGTCCGATGTCTCTTCCAGTATCGGGTATCTGCTAGCCCGGGCGATTGGTGCCGCTTTTTACCCCCGAAGGCACATGTCTAGATGGAGAAGAGATCCATAAAGACTGCGTGTTATTTGGGCGTTGTCAAAAAGTATGTTAGTTCGAAAGTTTTAAAAAGTTTACAAAATACTTCACACAATATAAGGCATTGAAATGTTATAGACACAAAATCAAAATCCGCCATCCGCTAAAGAATTGTAAGGTACACAACTTTTTAAGACTATAATTGAAAATAATGTTGAGATGAATAAATTGTACATTACAGATAGAAAAAATGGTTTTACCAATACAAATTTAACAATCTGTTTTGACCCCTTTTTAAATAAACAATGATCATGCTATCTTAGTGAAAGGACTGACTTCTAACTCAAGGGCTGTGAGTATCTAGTACAAAGCTTAACACACATCATTAATGTGTTAATTTCTGTAGTTCTAGAAAACAAACGTCTGTCACCAGCCACTTGTTAATTAAAATAACCCAGAATTTCATTTAAGGTCTTTTATGCCGCATAAGGAATGATAATCGCACTTAAATTGGTTATCCAAAAGATTTATTCCAATTTTTTTTTAGTTAATTTAATTTACTTTTTCTCTTTATAAATAAATATTTTTTTTATAAATTATCTTTTATTTATTTTTGTAAACAAATGACGAAGTCGCAGTTGAGGCCAGTGACTAATACAATTGTTTGCAAAATAAAGCGATTAATGACAAGTTTTATATAAATAAAATAATAGTGATATTTTTCAAGTTTCTAGTTACTTAAAATGAAATTAGATTAGTGCAATTTTAATAACAAGAACTGAACTGTGTTCAATATTTTACAAAAAAAAAAATATTGCTCCGCTTTTAAAATCTTTATTTAATTTTCTTTTCTTTCTTTACTTTTCAATTTGAGTGTTTTAAGGCCTTTATTCAATTTGCAATATTAAAAAGACAATAATGCTCATTCTGTCTATTTGATCATAATATTGTCTCTTCTTTCTTTAGTTTTATTTTGCTTTCCTACCAGAAACCTTTTAAAGTTAAAAAAGAATTCATTTTTTTTGTGCAAAAATATTTTTATAATTATAAGTGACTTAATTTATAAGTGACTTTCATATTAACGTGAAACACTTCCTGGATAACAGATTATTAAAAACCATAACTATATGAGCAACTCCAAAGCATTAAAATAAAGTATCAAAATATTTTCTCGTGTAACGTCAAATAAATCAACTGAACTAGTCAATTTTAAGGACCTATTGTTTTTTAGAAAAGTTTTTTGTTTTAGAGAAAAATTTGGCGATCTATCAGAATTTTTATTTTCTTCAAACTAAAACAAACCAAAATTTTTAATGGCTTCAAATATATGTTTAATTGAAAAATAAATATAGAATTAATCAATTAAATATTTTTCTAAATCCATCATATATTTGTTAGAAACAAATAATTATATCAATTAAAAATTTAATTAAAATTAAAGTTGGACACAATTTTGTAAATAAAATATGATCGGACAAATTGTCACTTATCAGAGGCATGGCGCAGGGGTCTATTCTAGGACCACTATTATTTTCAATATACATATATGAATGATTTGTCGAAAGTGTTTTCAAAATATAATAATATTATTAGATATGTTTATGGTTTGCATACATTTGACCACGTTTTATCTGTTTCAAATAATCTTTACGGGGTTAGATTTGAAACTTTTATAAAATAATATACAAAATAAATAGCGTGCCCGGGACTGCTTTGCAAGTCATGTGTGGTTTGTTCTTATTCTGCAGCGTTCTTTTTTGTGTGCGCCAATTTTACAATTTGAATCTTTATTTTGTAGAAGTGGTGATAACGTTGAAGGACTAGACTCAAACTTGGAGTTTAATAACTTTACATCCCTTAAACATTTTAATTTCTGTTTCATTTTTATTACCACAGAATTTGCAACAAAATTTAATAATTTATTGTAAAAAAATTCAATGATGCACACAGTTGCATTTTTAGCACTTTTGGCCCAAATAATACATACAGCGATATCTGTCTAATTTTTCTTTCGTAATTTTCTTAAAACTATTAACAAAAAATAAATAATTATTAATCTTAGTAGCGGTATTTTTTTTAATAAATTTAACACTATATATTTTTTTATAATGTTAAATTTATTTCAAAGAGACCGCTACTAAGATTAATAATTATTTATTTAAAAGAAGAGGTCGAATGAAAATAATAATCATTAACAAAAAATTATAAATTTGTATAAGGATAGTATTAAGTATACAAAATATGATTATTAAACGCCTTTTTGCTAATAAATTTCATTTATTTAGAAAGAAAAATATTTTTTTTGCAAAAGTACGAATAAAAAAAATGGTGCAACTGTGCATAATAATTTCTATATTCATGTAATTACAATATAGCTACCCAAATGCCTTCAATGTTTTGCTTAAGCATTTGACAGACTTTTCGCTCGATTTTTGACGTTAGCTTAAGCTAGCTTATGCATATTATAGTTGGGTCTTTAGTCTTGTTAGTACAGAAAATAAACAAATAAATAAGCAAACAAACAATAAATAAAAATTTTATTACGAGCGCAAAATAGTTTTCCTGTTTAAATGCTCATTTCTCGCTATTTAATTTTTTTAAATCAATTTAAGTATTTTAATATATAATTTAAAGCAATGGATTGAAATGTAAAAAAGTACTTCTTAGAAAAAATTACAACTTTAAAACAGACAAGCAGAAGAAGGAGGCGGCCTTAAGTTTTAAAATTTTTGCCTTATTCTCTCTATTATTGGGAATTATATATTTTTAGAGCTTTCCTATAGGTTAATGCATAAGAAAATATGATGTATGTCGTATTGGAACCCTTTAATTTTAAACTGGAATCATTCGAAGAGAAGAAGCTTTTAACTAACCAAAAGAAAAAATCGGTCTGGAAATGACAGACTTCTACGAGCTTTGAAAAAGTTTTAATTTTTTGAAGTTGGCTAAAAAAATAAAAGACATATATAAACAAAATTTATCCTTACTTTTAACACGCATTCAATTTAGAGTGTATAAATGCTATAGATGTGCGGGTTGCAACAGAAAAGCGTAAGTGTTTCACAGCCGATGCCTTTATTTATAGTTATTACCCCCATCCGCCCGTTATCAAAACTGACTTAATATTAAAATTATATTTTAAGCTCTAAATTGAAGAGTAAATTTGAGATTATTTTTTGAAACGAAAATTATTTTTTTTAATATAAAATAAAAAAAATATTTAAACCCTGAGTTTGAACCAAACATTTCTTAGAAATGCTAATCCAAATGATTATATTTTTATCTTTATGGGTGACCTTAACAATAACTCGAATATAATATGAAAAAAAATAAAAATTCAACACAAGCCAACTATATAAATATGAGAAATATTTTATCAAATCTTAAGCAAAACAACACACTCTATTTCCACCCTCATATTTATATTAAATACAACTAATTTCTTGAAATCTTTTAATACAAAAACAAATGAAAAGGGACACTCACTCATACACAAGTTAAACAAATCTGCCAAATTAAAGGTTTCAAGATAAAAAAAAGTAAGAAAAGAAACAAGGGCAGAATACAAAATTCAATGTTCATAAACATAAGTATTACAGCATTAGAAAAGAAATTGTAATCTAATATGAACCACAAAGTGACCCAACTGAATATTTGAAAACAAGCAAAAATATGTCTACTTAAATCCTGTTGTTTTATCTTTTTTTCTCTACTTAAGATTTTTTTAAGGATTTTTGTTGCTGATATCAAGGCGTTGCTTTCATCGAAAATATGAGATAAATTTAAGAAAAATCAGGGAAGTGATAAAAATGGGAATTAGAAAATTTAATATTTGTAATGAAATTTTGTAACACATGTTAAGTGTTAAATTGAAAAAGAAAATCAATATTGTTTATAGAGATGACAGGTTTTTATAGAACAACATATATTGGCTTTTTGTTTCTTGTTTATCTAAAATATTCTTTCACAAGTTCAAGCAGCACTTAAGTCTGTAGCTTCTAAGAGACTCAAATCTTTTTAAGCATATTTACACCTAAAATACAACACGCTAAGTCAGTCAAATCTAAATTCAGAATCTCCTATTTAAGCACCAACAAATACACAATATACACAGTTACTTTATCACAGTTCGGTGCTAAACACAGATTTTTCTTTCTTCACTAGTAATCGCTTAACATTAAGATTACCATCATCAGAGGTACCATAAGGCTCCGTCCTTTCTCCAACACTATTTCTTATTCTTATAAATGATCTTCTTTCTCAAACGTTCAACCCTATAGACTCTTTCACAGACGAAGGCTCCAGGTTCCAAAAGGCAAAATATGAATCAAGAGATTTAAGATCAATCATGATTTCGCAACAATCTCCAAAAGGGGTCGTGTGAATAGAGTCGATTTTAGTGCCTGTAAGACTCAATGTTGCATGTGTACGCATGGATGTGTATTCGAAAATGATGCTGCAACTGTTATTATGGGTAATATAAGTATTAAGGAATCGAAAGCTTGTGATGTTCCATCGACTAGGCACATTTTCAGGTTTCTAAAAATGATTTCTAATTCCTCGTTTTTTTTTTTTTTAACGGTGTATGGGCGGGCGTCCTAAGTCTATTTCAAGAGAGGGACAAGAAACTTATTGGGATAGTAGGATACCCATCGCTACTCATTCTCTATAGCATCGACGCAATGTGGGTTGTGTTTCACTGTTTTACCGTTACTACAATATTAGGTGCTCTAATGGAAAAAGAGAACTGGTTTGCGTTACTCGAACGTTTTTGCACGTTGAGGTTCCATCCAATGGTGGTTGATTGGCTGGTGAATCGAACTACGCATTATAGGAAAAATTCGTTTTTTCGCAGAACCGTTCGTATGTGGTATAAACCCCCTCTATGGATCTTTCTTTTCGCTTTAAATGTAGGAAAATTCAAATCGAACGTCTAGAAATACTACTCCTTTTTTTCCCTCTCCATAACCTATTCTAGTTCTGGCACAATGCACTGCATGAGTAGGGGTCATCCCTTGAGTGCTCTTTCGAGAATTAAAAATCTAAACTGTTGTTCTATTAAACGTATAAGTGTAGGCACCTGCCTTCAGTACCACTGCTACACAGCAATTACTTTTATACTTCAACATCATTGTATAGCAATGCAAGCTCCCTTAACCTCTCATTTGCTATCTTAATATACAGATGCCTGTACCAACACGTCTATCACGGCTGACAAAAATTTTTTGCTTTCCTTTAGTTTCTACTACTGAAGGTTTTAATTGCTGTTTCCACTTATTCGGCCCTTAGTAACCCATCCGAAGCTACTTAAGAAGATTTGTAATCGTTTAAAAAAACCAGCAGACACTTTTTTTCTTTTAGGACCAGCACTCAGGGAATGACCCCTTTGTGCCAGAACTAGGAAATTAGGTTACGGGAAGGACGAAAGAGGGAGTAGTGTCTGTGGACGTTCGATTTAAATTTTATCAGATTGAAAGTGACAGGGAAGACCTCCGAAGGGATCTTATTCCACATACAGACTATTCTGCTGAAAAACGAATTTTCCCTGTAATGTGTAGTGCGATTCACTGGCCAATCATCCACAAAAGCATGTGCTCTCATCGAAAATCGAGTTAAACGTGAAAACGTGCCTTTTGGAACTAACCTTCTTACAGTTTACCACCATATTTGAGGATTTTTTAGCCTTAAGAACTTAAAACTTTCAAGACGTACAGGTTGTGTATTTTGCTTTTCTATTCCAAAGAGGATCAAAGTGAATGAAATTTATTAGACACTTATTTTGAATTAGTTGTTCTTAATAAAGTGCAAAATCTAGAGTAAAAATGGCCATGCATCAATTAAATTTTTGGAGAGAAGGTAAAGTGATAGTTTTAAGTATCAGCTGGGTTCTATCACAGTATACAAATACCAACTGCAAGAGTATTTACTATAAAAATATTCTTTCTTAGATTAAGATTCTTTTAAATGTTGTGCTACTAAACATATTCGAAGATATATTTAGAAATAACGTAGGATAATTTTCATTTTGATAGCCACTTGGTGCGATTGATGAGACTAGATATTACCAAGAACCATTTCTTGTTTAAAAATAAGTTCCTTGATGGATCTGTTTAAGTCTGTTTATCGACTATGTAAACATATATCACCAGAATGATAGAAATAGTTGATGGCCGGTAATGATCAGGGACACGAATTTGATTGCAATTTTTAAAAAATCTTGTATCCGAGCATTAAGAAAAAATTAAAAACAAAACAAGAAGTGTGTTTTCAATTGTGGAAATACCAAGAACATGACAGTTTTGACATTTAGTTTTTTGCCGTATTCGTAGTAGATGCATTGGCAATTGTTAAAATGAATTCAATTTCGCACGAAAATCGCATTAAATTAATTAAAATCCACTATAAAAATGGTGATTCTGCTAAAGTTACATTTCGTAAAATTCGTGTTACTCTCGGACAATAGAATCGTCCTTCTGAGACCGCTATTAAGTATTTGGTCGTTAAATTTTAGTCGACAGGCTCAATACAAAATGTGCAAACACTAATGCGTTCGTTCAACTGAAAATAGCGCAACCATGAACCACAGTTTTGAAGCAGATACAAATTTGTCGATTCTTCAACGTTCTCAACGATTGCAGTTATCCAAAACCACCACATGGCGAATTTTACCTAAGAATTTGATTTCGGAGCCTTACATGGTTCAGCTGGTGCAAGAATTTAATCTGACCAACTATTAACATCGCCGTAGATTTGCTATATTCATTCAGGAAGAACCGGCTGGTTTTTCTCAAAAATTCTCTTTCCAGACGTCAAGGTATCTCAACAAGCAAAATTGCCTTATTTGGGCTTCTGAAAGTCCTTGAGCGATTACTGAGAAACCTTTGCATGCTCACCCTGTCACTGTATCGTGCGCTATGTAGCCTGGAGCAGTGATTGGTCCGTTTTTTTCGAAGATGAGGCTGGAAATACGGTAACAGTCAATGTATCACGCTATGGCGAGATGCTAACAACTCAATTTTGGGCTATTATTGGCGACGTGAATATCACTGGCATGCGGTTCCAACAGGACGGCGCCACATGTGTGACATGACAATGAAACGATCAATTTATTGCAAACCAAATTTCCCGATCTCATATTTTCATGGATCACTCTATCGCGAGATGATAAGAACTCAATTTTGGAATTTTAGCCTATTATTGACATGTGGTTTCAACATAACGGTGCCAATGAAATGATAATTTTACGACAATCAGCAGTTACTTGGCCAGCCAGATCGTGTGATTTAACACACATGTTAAGGACAGATTCTATATGTAGTCAACCTAAACGATTTCAGCCTTAAAACTCAAACTCTCAAAATGAATAACGAAATGTGACCGCCATTTTGCCAAAAACTGATTGAAAACTTTGATGAAGGAATATACATCTGCCAGTGTGGTCGTAGTGGACATTTGCTAGATATAATTTTTCTTTCATAATTGCCGAACTTTACAATAAAACTTTGAAACTTTTGAATCTACATTTTTTATTTTATTTTGTTTTAGAAAACAAACTTCTTGTTGAAAAATCCTTTAGAATTAATAATTAATTTAAACTAAATAAGCTTAATGATGAATCGCATGATATATGTTGCAAATGCTGGAATAAGGTCTCGAAAGATGCAGAATCTTACGTTGCTCCTTTATATATTCTACGGGCCCTAAGTAAGACTTTTTCTACGGCTTTTAACTGATGAGAAGTATAAAAATGTGAATTCTTGAAAAAGATTTTCCTGTTTTATTTATTTTATTTAGGAAAAATTGTGCCTACTTAGGAATGTTTAAATCTAAAACTAGAGTTATTCGTTTTTTGCATTAAATTTTTGAAATATAATACTTAACAGACTAGTCTGTTCATAAGTTGACAGTTGATACTTCCTTCGAAGTTCGGGAATAAGATGAAAAAGAATAAATCATTAAAAGTTATCCTGCATCAACTGATTCAAGAATTTATTTAAAAGTGCTGAGACTTACCTTAGCCCCAGCATGACTATATAAAAAGGACTTTCCAAATTGTTAAAAATTCAATTCTGAATTCTTTTTAAATATTTATCCTTCCCTGTCCGCCACTGAAAATGTAGCCGAATTAAAAACCATGAGCTTAGAATTTAGCTCGTTTATGTATGGTAACTATTTCTTTAGACCTCAATCGATTGTCAGAGTAATGAGGTATACAAAAGTGATTATTTTTTATAGCGAAAAGATTTTGTTTTAATGTTTTATTGAACCTTTCATAAACAGATCTTCAAAAATAAATAATATTATGATATATACTCTTAACATCGAAACATAAAACGTCACATACATATGTATATATAAGTATCTAGGTAATTAATTTTAATGTCGCTTTATTCTCATTTACAAATAAACACGTTTGACATTCACATTCAGTCAGATTTTGCTTTATTAACAAGAAATAATAAACACAAGTTCAACAAAACTTATAAAACAAAAAAAAAAAAAAACAAATCGAATCGAGTAAATCATCAAAAAACTAACAAGATTTCCTGCAAGCAAAAAGAAGAAGAAGAAGATGAAAAAACAAGTGAATAGAAAAAATTTATAAGAAAACCAAAATAAATAAAAGCCAACCCTAAACAACCGTTTTAAAAACTAGGAATTATATCAAAAAAAACTTTAATCCTTCAAACAGAAAAAGAAAACAGATGACAGGTATTCAAGATACGTACACACCTCAGCATACACTCCTTAAGTATACACACTGATGTCTTACATACACACAAACACATTAAAAACAAAAATAAATAAAAGTGTGAAGGATAATTCTCCTTATACCTTTAGACTTTTCTTCTTCTTCCTCTTCTTGTGTACAAAATGGTACATGAAAAGCAATCAAATCTAATTGAATTGTTAGCAACTAGCAACTGATGCTGATTTTGTATTTTCTTGCAAACACCTTTTTAAGCAATTGAAATACAGAAGTGCAGCAGTTTTAAAACGGCTTGCAAAAACATAGCAAATGTTTTCTAAATTAAACTTTAAATAAAACTTTAAAAGGGGAATTTTTCAATTTTTATAACTTTTAATTTTACAGCTACACTTTTTTTGCAGACATTCTCTCAAAATAGTTTGTTTTAGAAATTGAAATTCTTAAAAGGTACTTCTGATGGTACTTTTTATATTGCACTTTTTTATGTGATCCAATCGTTTCGAAATCAATTTTCGTTTAAAGTATTATCCTACAGAAGTTCAGCAGTTTTAAAACGGGGATATTTTTAAAGAAAGAATCTAAAGGTAGTTATAATTTGCAAAGCTTGGGAAGCTAAAATATGCGACTAAGTTTGAAGGTACACAAGGCGATAATAGTTTGCCTGTCTTTCGCTTAATTTATAATGATTACAAATCTAGTACACAAAAAATTTGTAGTTAAAATTTTAACTGGCAAAACTTCAATATTTATTTTCTAAATTAAACTGTAAAACGGGGAACTTTTTAAGCTTCGTTTTTTTAAATTTTAATTTTATAGGTACATTTACTATTGTTCTAAAAAAGTGGTTTTTGGAATTAAAATTCTCAAAAGGTACTATTGACGGTAATCTTTATAGTGAAATGTTTTTATGGGAACCAATCGTTTCGAAAACAATGTTAACTGAAAATTTTAATTTAAACAGTCATTGTTTTAAAAACATCATTTTTGAACTTTAAATTCTTAAAAGGTACTTTTGACGGTACTTTTTTTATTGTATTTTTTTATGTGACCAATCATTTTGAAAACAATGTTAACTAAAAAGTAATTTTATTTGAATATATTTCCTTTTAAGCAATTGATATACAGGAGTGCAGCAGTTTTAAAATGGGGTATATTATTAAGTACTTAAAATTTTAACTGGCAAAACTACAATATTTATTTTCTAAATTAAAATGGGACTTTTAAAGCTTCATTTTTGAACATTTTAATTTTATAGGTACACTTTCTAAACAGTCATTGTTTTAAAAAAGTGTTTTTTTGAATTTAAATTCTCAAAAGGTACTATTGACTGTAACCTTCATAATGAAATGATTTTATGGGAACCAATCGTTTCGAAAGCAATGTTCAGTGAAAATTAATTTTATTTGAATATATTTCCTTTCAAGCAATTGATATTTAGAAGTACAGAAGTCTTAAAATGGGGTATATTTTTTAGTACTTAGACTTCAAATTAAACTTGAAAAAGGGCACTTTTTAAGTTTCATTTTTGAAAATATTAATTTAAACAGTCATTGTTTTTAAAATATCATTTTTGAACTTTAAATTCTTGAAAGGTACTTTGGACCGTACTTTTCGTGGTGTACTTTTTTATGTCCACTTATATCTAACGTTCTATACCTTTATAAAAACACCCGATATTGCGTGATGAGGTTTACATCTGCACCGGCAGTGAGCCATAATCAGATGGTGGCCATTACCACTGTGAATGGTATGTAGCGCCATTCTCGCCCTAGAAGGCATTCGAATCCGTGCATTATCCGGTCACTCCTAGTTGCAATTTGTTTGTTGTTGTTATTTGTTTGTTCATAACGCGACCACCGGACTTTATTTAGCCAAGGTGAACGTTTCGCCAACACTGCCTAGACGGTATGTGGTTGTCCGAGGCATAGGTTTTAAGTCTACATGCACGTGCAGTTCCAAGCAACACAGCCTTCTGCATAGTCGGCATGTGTGTCTTGGTGAGGCTGAGTTTGTCTGCAGCAATACATAGCTCAGCAGTGACGAGTCTATTGGTAGACATGAAATACACAGTTTCGAGTCGTCACATGTCTCGTAGCTCCACGGAGAGAGTCTTTTTCTCAGCGACTGAAGTGACTACATTGCGATCCATTAGCACAGCAATGCGTGATAAGATTTGCGTCAGTACCTAGCTGTGTAAGTCATAACATGACGGTGGATCATGCCACTTCCTCGTCCTAGGAAGCCTTCGGATATGTCTATCCTCCAGTCACTCCTAGTTGCAACTTCAAGAGCTCGGGCAGGCCATCGCCCCCTCTGAAGCTTAATAAAATTTAAGAACACAACCGCAATCATGGACCTGGACCTCGACCATTCATTGTGTTCATTGTGAATGATCCGACCCATACAAATCAAACGAGGGCCGCAAAACTACAACAACTATGATACTCCCGAAGGCCCAATTTCCTTAAATAGTCAGAGAACAGCTAAAAAACCAAAAACCTGAACTTTGGGGCTTTACTGATTCTTGTGGAAATAAAGTGGAATTGTCCAGTTGGCTCCCCTAAAAGGCTAGGGGACACATGTAATGAAGGTGCGATTCCATCAAAACATGTCAATGTGCCTCCGGGGGCTTAGCAAAGACGTGATAAGATTTACATCTGCACCTGGCCGTAGGTCTTAATCAGATGGTGGATCATTACCACTGTGGATGGTATGTAGCGCCATCCTCGCCCTAGATGGCCTTCGGATACGTATATCCTTTGGTCACTCCTAGTTACAACTTTAAAAGTCCGGAGTAGGCCGCAGCATTCACTCCTTGCTGAAGAGTCGTAGACTATCCAACTCCTGGTCCAGAACGCATGAAGCTTAATATAATTAAGAACACGACGGCTTTCATACTCACTGGACCTGGACCATTTATTGTGTTCATTGTGAATGCTCCAAATCATACAACTCAAACGAGGGCCGCGAAACTACAACCACAGCGATACTCCCGAAGGGCCGCCTACATAATCAGTCAGAGAACAGTTAAGAGGCTAAAAAACCAAAAAATGAACTCTGGGACTTTACTGATTCCCGTGAAAATAAAGTGGAATTGTCCAGTTGGCTCCTGCTAGCCTTTCAGGGGACTGGGCTGCCTTTTACCCCCGTTGACACATGTCATGACGGTGCGATTCCGCCAAAACATATCAATTTGCCCCCGGGGGCTCTGCAATATCAACTATAAGTACCGAAAGGTGCCCCTGTAGGCTAATAGGTAGTGTACTAGCTTGTACGTACGGGGGTTGTGGGTTCGATTCCCAACGAAGGCCTTAGTTTTTCTTCAGTACAAAAATAAAAATTGACTGTCGGTGGGGCTACTCAGCGATGAAGGCATAGTCACTGGTCGCTGTGCTGTCTATCCTTCTATTTTCACCACCTGTTTTATCTATTCTCTATCCCTTTCTTAAAGAATGTAGCAAGGTACTTGACTAAATAGGCATTGTTGCCTGAAGTGCTACTTCTCTTAAAAAAAAAATAATAAACAAAAAAAAGACCTATTGCCGCAACGGTTTTGTCTGTGTTGATCACCCACAGCAGCTTACTGTCACGACTCTCAAGTACTGGCTCTGGTTTGCTCTTATAATATGGCACCTCCATCTCTGCAAATCTTGCGGTCTTGGCAAGAGCTTGGTGAACTATCTTGGCCACATCGTTGTGTTTGGCCATATACTCCGTTTGCGGCAGGGACAAGCAGCCTCCCATAATTTGCTGTATCGACTCGGTTGAATTCCAACATAGCCGATAATGGTCTACAATATTTTCATCACCCATTACATGGCTTTGGTGGTTTCGGGTGGGAACAACTTCGTCTTGGATGCAAATGGTGAAGCCTTCTGTCATTTGTGAGCTAATCGATAGAGAAGATCTTATCCACCGCATCTTGTGCCTTCCCACGCCACTTTGCCAGTCTGTCTTCTTTTATTATTATTATTATTATTATTATCTATGGCTATTTAAAGAAATATCTGATTTAGTTTATAAATTGTTTTCAGCTTTTTTCAGTTATCACTTCCATAAATTATGTTTATTAAAGATCTCGTAAGTAATTTATGCCAAAAAGTAATTAAAATTCTTTAATAAAAAAACTATTATTCATATTGTTGTTTATATAACACTAGACTAAAACAATATTAAGACTTTAGTGATTGCAATACTTAGAACATAGCAATAAAGAGCAAGAAAAAATCTTCTTTTATTGTGGAAAACTTCAAATATGGATTAAGCTGTCGATTCTTATGAATGTTAGTTTTGCTTTTTATACTCTTACCATGTCACATAAGATGTCTTATTTATATTAATTAATTAAAGGTTAGACATACACAGTCTGTAAATTTATGAGATTGTTGCAAACTATTAATAACATTATGTTGTACTTTGTGTATTAGCGTATCATTAGGTATTATAAATTTTTCGTTCATAAAATTTTCTACAGAATTTCTGACTTTAATTCATCAAAAATAATATTTTCTTTATCTACACAATTTTAAAAGGCAAAATAACAACAAAAATATTATATTTTACGTATACATACATACAAAACTTATCTGTAGACAAATTCTGATACACAAATTCCCATGGTGTTCTTCTGGCAAATGTGGAACATGCGTATAACGCATATTTGACAATTCTTCTTTCAACATTTTTGCGTATACAAACACTCAGGACGAAAGCAAGAAAACAAAAAAAGGAAAGTATTGTTAACGAAAAAGGTCAAATTTAGTTTAAACAAGGATTATGTGTAAACACTCTTACAAGAAAGTAAAACCTCTCAAACACTTACGCACTTTTCTATGATGCTATCGCTGTAAAAAAAGCGAAGAAAAATAACATCTTCACCAACTTAAGATTATTAAAGAAAAGAAAATTTATTGCTGGTTTCTTCTCTTTTTACTTTTCATTAAATACATGTTTTTGTGCGTTCCAAAGCATATTTTCTTCTTGGTTTTTTATTTTTCAAAACATCAACAACTCCTACCAAGTTAGGAATTTTTGGTCATAAATAGAAACCGAAGGCTAAAATGACAACAAGAAAAAAACTTTACCGAACGAAAACATAACTTAATAGAATGTAAGAAAATAAGCAAAAATAAAATTTTATTTAAAAAATGTCGTAACGTGTTTAGAAATCTGTAACACTTGAAGTTCTATTAAAGATGGTTTCTTCAATTTTTTTGGCGAGAAAATAAATTTAAATACAAACGAACACGAACTACGATAATAGTTTTTTGTTAAACAAAATGAGAAATTCTATTTGCTAGTATTTTTAATTTACAAGTTTCTTAAACTAACAAAGTATTCTATTCAAAAAATTTCAGCAATTTCATTTAACGTTTGTAAGTGTAGACACATTTTCGCTGGTTGCTGATATACCTATAGCGGAGGTCACGGTCGTTGCAATTTTGTTTATGACCTACCTTCTTGGTCCATCGAAGGAATGATACTCAATGCTTTATACACGTTATAAAACTTATCAGCCATGTTTACTTAGTCGACTCTTACAAAGTAGATGGTTAATAGTAGAAGGTCGGAAATCGAAAGGGGAGTCAACTCGCTGAGGCTGTGGCCAGCGGTAGGAGTAGCAGCGGCATAGGCAGCAGTGGCACAGGCAGCATATAAAATTCCGCAACAGCATCAGTCAATCCAACACCGGTAGAAGATAAACTTCTGTAGTACTGATATTTCCACCAATTACAGCTGCACTATCGATAAGAGGTTATTGCGGATTATAAAATTCCTCCAAAAGATCTTTTACGGGCAGGCGATCTGCTGATAAAAAGTTAATGCAGAATATAAAATTTTTCCAATTGATCCAGTTTCATAAAATGTTCTGCCTTATATATTTGTGAGTGGGTACACACATTCACACACACACACACACACACACATAATTTGTTATAGTTGATTGTCAACTATCAGCTGTGAGTTTTGGTCTGCATTGATGATATGTTTGTTCCTGACTCACAGGTGGCGCTCCGATGTTCCCGACCATTATTTTAATTCTTATTTTATACTTCATAAATAAATATAATGGAATATAATAATTATAATATAATTCATAAATAAGGTAAAACTATTAATTTGTTTTAAATTAAGGAATGAATTCAATTTGAATAACGTGTAATAATAATAATAAAAAAAAATAATAGGTATAGTAATAATAATAATTCATTTTAAAATTAAAGCAGTAATAATAAAGTAGTTATATTCTGTAGGTGAAAACGAGGACACGACGTCCCTCCCTATAACGTGACAGAAAAGACCTCCGGAGGGCGTTTATTCTGCTAAAAAAGGATGCCTGTAATGCGTAGTGCGATTCATCGGCTAATCAACCACAAATGGAGGGGCCCTCAACGACAAGCGTTTAAACTGCAAAAACGTACAAGTTCCCTATTTTCATTAAAGCACTTACCATTGTAATAACGAAAAAATAACGAAATTAAACGTACATTGTGTCGATGCTGTAGAGAAAAAATAGAGTTGGATACCTTACAATCCCCAAGGCACCTTTTCGCCTTCTGTTGTCCGCGGTTGATTAAATACAAATAGGCTTCGGTAAGCCAGCCCATGCATGAAAGTTTTATTCTATTTTTGGACGGTTAGAGGTGATATAAATAGTACGAAGATCGGATGGATCGTTATACTGGTTTTTTAATAGCAGCAACATTAAGAGCTTATATCACTTTCCAGCACATTTCCCAACAAACACTCTATGCGTAAGTTACAAACTGCGTAGAAATTTTATACACGCAAACAACTACAATTTTATATGCTATTGACTAACCGCGTGGCATGCACGACAACAAGAAATTTCTGCTTACTAACTGCGTAGAAGTTTTATACGAGCAAGAGTACAACAAATATGTATAGTAGTTTTCTAAGAAAACTTATCTATACAAGACAACAACAAATATCTTAAAATAAATTCCAAGAAGAAATAGACATACAGGAGCCTATACATTGAATAAACAACATACAACAACAAAAGGTGAAGCAAAGGGACTTTTAATGGACAAATATAAAAGGGCAGCATCCAAGTGGATAGTTAGTCAGTGTAAACGTCGTGAAGTAAAGACGTGCATATTAGTAAATTGTTCTGTAGTATCAACTTTGTTTGTAGTTAAAGTAAATAAATTTGTAATTAATTTAAGAACTCTAAAATCTAGAGTTATTTTTTTGCACTAACGAACTCACAACAAAACGTTTATAAAAGTTATGAACGTAACAATATGTTTTATTTGCAGTTAGTATATGAAAACAAAGGAAAGGTAGGACAAATTTCTACATTTGCCTTGTAGAAGAGTAAAACTACAGCGAATAATTATCTTCTCACTTTTATACTTGTACCGATATACTAACACGATAATACAGTTTTATATGAAATAAGTGTTTCAGTTAGATTCCAATACGTGTTTCTTTATATTACCATTGTTTTTGTTGTGGCTGCATTTTTTTTCAATTTATATATACTGTACAAAATTAAATGTTGCAATACTTTTCATTGTTATTTTCTGGTTTAATTTAATTTATTGCTCAGAACATATAATGAGTTCAAATTAAAGCAAGCGTGTCATTTTCCTAATTTCGAACTCTGGTTTCAATATAATACAACATTGAATATCTTACATGTGTTGTCGATTTGGGTTAGAGCGGCTCCTGTAAAATACTAATCCACGAGGTATAGACACAAAAATTTAAAGTATCCGTCATTTATTTTTTTGGGTATCAATTTTATACCCTTAATTTTATAACATAATGACTTCAAGGATTTTAAAGAAAAAACTCGCCCAATAATACTTTGTTTAAAATTAAATAAATCTCTCCAGTTCTTAAATTTACTAAAATATGAGGCGATTCTAAGCCCAACAGATTAGGCAAAACATAGCTGCCTCACGAACAGAGAGTTTCTCCAAAATTCAAAAAATTTGCTGATAAAAAAAAGTAGACAACTAAAAAGATATGTCGAAAGTCATTTGAATTAAAATGATACCGGAGTATCTTTCGAATAAAGTAAATTTTAGGTCAATTAAAAAAATCCATTTTTAATTTATTTCATTTCGTATTGATATACCTCTTTAAAAAATACCCTCTACTTCTCGCTAATAAGAAGATGAATAACGTACACTTAACACTCAATTTCTACGTATTCACCAGCTGACTATTATTGGAATAAGAAAATTCCAATAGAAGAAATTATTTATGTTGCAGAAAAACACTGGCGATGGGTTTTCTATCAGATTATTGAAGCTGTACCCTATTGTCAGAGACGTACCTTTGAAATTGCGTTAGATTCAAGTTCATATACTCTCACTCAAGTCATGCAGTTTGGAGTCTCCCAAAAAATTTATTTATAAAATCTAAGCTGGAATCAGCATTCCAAGCGATATCTATGTGTTAAGAGTTTTTAGGCTCTTATATGAATTGTAAAAGCAAATCTATATAGAGCGACTATTAAAATATCCATTTTTGATAGCCCATAAGATAGTAAAATTCGGTGCTAAAATATAGATGGAATTCATTGTTTTACTGAATATATTCTAAAATATGTTATATTCAGATCAGACTTATTGCTAAAAAAATATTTTTCAAAATAAGGTTGCTATTGATACCGATTTTCAAGTTGCAAGTTGCTTCTACAATGAAGCTCACTATCGCTTAAATGGATGTGTGATAATAATCTTCAGGTTTTCGTGGACTCATCGTTACATCCACAGAACTGACGAAATGTAACGATGGCTTGTTTTGAGCTAAATTTGCATGATTGGAGGATACCTTGCTTACTACCTCAATAGCATAATAACATTGTTTAAGGACCAAAACAATCACTGTTTTAATTTAAACAAGTTTGTACTATGCCCTTTATTAAGGTCTTCGCGTGACCAAATTTCAAAAATATTATAGTTCTCTAGACGCATGTTTTAACCCAGAATATTTTTTTAATATGTTATGCACGTTAATAAGGAGGTTAATAGTATAGCAAAGAATATAGTTGCCAAATAATAAGATAATAAATATTTGTTCTGTAAAATTTATTAAATTCGCTCCACTATTTTAGGCAGGTTCTCGTGGAATCATTGAACTGTAGTTCTTAAAAAGCGATGCTGGTCAGAACATTACGGTTACGAAATTTTAATTACTTGAAAAACCTTAGTATGCAGGAGCTGTGGTTTTAATATGCATATATAGCTGGCTATTGATAAAAAGTAATGACAAGTTTTGTCAACTTTCTGGTCAATGTAGCGATTTTATCTGTTATTTTTATTGAGTGATTAGTATTAAACAAACCACTAACGATACTGTTCCTAACAGAAAATTAACGCTCCTAATTAAGTGTGTTAATTCATACTAGAAACTATAACTGATGATAACTGATTGAGCAACTAAATAATTGATTCTAGAAATATACAAAATTATAAAACTCTATAGTTGTTAATACCCTGCAGGAGTTTTACAAGGAAAAAATTCCTAAATCTACAATGCGAGTAAGGGAACTGTTTATTTATTTATTTTATTTCTTTATATATTTGTTGATCAAAAAAAAATAAATACAAATAAAGTTTCAAAAATGTGACTGGATGTGTGAAATATATTTTTGTTTGTAAAAACTTTTTGCCAGAATAAAGTGTGAAGTGGGAGAATGTATTTAAAAAACATTTATCATTTATAGGTTGGCGTATTTCGCTAACATTTTTAAAACTTTTATTAAGTTTCTCTGTTTTCTTTTCTTTCCTTTTTTTCTTTCTTTCTTTGCTTTATTTTTTTTTTTTGCGTGGGAAGTTTCTTAAGGCCATGACGTCTTTGTGGGCGTTTACACTATATAATACGTATTTTTACAATTTCTATGGGAAAACGTTATATTATTGCGCTTTATAATTCTGTTGCTGTCATGGTGTCAAGTAATAGATTAACTAACAGTATATATACATACTTATGTATATACCATATATATATATATATTTTACTTTTAATTTGTTTTTCTGTTGCTATATTTTGGAAGTTGCAAAGGGATTTAATAAGAAAAATTGTACACTTTGCAATTATATTTGTGTTAATGTTGTTAAAGTTTGTTATTTATGTAACATATGTTATAAAAAAGTGAATGATTTAAAACTATAATGGAATTAGTTGTAAATAAATTTTATTTATTATTTTGTGAACACCCCTAAAAGTATGCAAGATTACTTGAAATAAGTTATAAATGTAATATCGTGCAAATATGTTATTGTATTGTTTCTATTGGAAGTGAATAGAAAATAAATTAACAGATTTGAAGAGTACTTATGTCAATTAGTTGCTATATCTAAGCTCTGCATAAAAACAATAGCAATACCATGCCGTTTACATAAAAGTACATCAGACATAAGTAACAATTTTATCATCATTGCTTTCATCTACGGTTGAAAGATTGGAGACCATTTAAACAGCAGCACATTTTTAGCGTTTTCGTTAATCGATTTAATCGTTAATCGATTATTTTAAAAACCTTTATTTTTCGATATGTGCTTAGCTTTTTCGACGGGGCAAAAATTACTTTTAGTTGGGTACGGTTTTCCATCGACCCTCGTCAAATTTGGTTTGTGAACAAACCGGTTTCGGCTGTTTGCCATCTTCAGTGTTCTTTTCGTACGAAACAACAGCACATTTTTAGCGTTTTCGTTAATCGATTTAATCGTTAATCGATTATTTTAAAAACCTTTATTTTTATTTAATTATAAGTTGATGCTTATAGCTTGGCCACAGTTCAAAGAAGTTCAAAATTTGTTCACACCTATTGAACCATAACAAAAGTTACTGTTAAATCAGTATACTATTGGCATTTTCTTCGGCGCAAGCTGTCAGTACTGGCTGTTTGTTTAGTATATTTGGCGAGCGCTTTCAATGCGATGACATCATTATCAAGCCGGGTTTTAGCTAGTAATGGATAGTTAGTATTAGGTTTGTTAGTACAGAGCGTCCGCTCGGAAGGTGAACTTCTTTGTTTTATCGCCATTTTAGTAAACATTAGTTTTCGCCGTCCATATATGGCCGCCGTGATGTCGACACGTGCCAAATTAATTATGGAAGCATATTCGATTAGTCATCGTGTTTTAATCGTTAAAATATTTTATCAAAATTAATCATCGATTGCTGTGACGATTAGAAAGTTATGTGAAATTTTAAGAGAAATAGCGTGCCAACGTAACGCACTATTTATCGTGTAGTGAATGATTTCGCAGAAAGAGAGTCTGTAGGTGATAGGCCGAAGCATGGACCACAACGTACTGCAAGTTCGGCTAAAAACGTTACTGCTGCTCAAAAAGTGTTTAAGACAATCCATCTATGTCAGTTCGATACCGTTCTCAGGAGCTTGATCTTCAAAAAACAACTTTGCCCACAATTATGCACAAGGTTTTGCATTCATTTCCATAGAAGATTCAGTTGACACAAGAGCTTTTTCCACAAGACCATTTACGCCGCCGTACATTTGCGAATAGGATATTATAGTTCGCCCATAAGAACACTGATTTTCATGAAAAAATCATTATAAGTGACGAGGCACATTTTCATTTGAATCGATGTGTGAATAAACAGAATGAATGTCCACAAACACTACTCCCTCTTTCTTCCTCCCCCTAACTTATTTTTCTAGTTCTGATACAAGGCATTGCATGAGTAGGGGTCGTCGTACCCTGAGTGCTGGTTCGAGCAAAAAAAAGTCAAAATCGATGTAATCAATTTAGATTTTTTTCAGTTTTCCTAAGCTAGAATTAATACTTAAGTTATTTAATTTTTCCTGAATTTTTTTCCCTTTCCTAAAATGTTTCACCCTTTTGCTTCTAATTCCCATTTGCTAAAAATTTTATATTTGCCTTTAAAACAGCCCCTTAAATTAGGCTGCATAATATTTTTAAGATTATATGTTGTTTTTCTCTCTTAAAAGTCTTCTATTTCTCATGAATTTCATCATTTGCTTTACGTGCGACTTGAGCAAACCCTTATTTACAAATTCTGTTTCAAGATAAATTGTTTCTGCAAGATTCTACTAAATGGTAGTTGTGTCAAGTACTTTTTATTATATCTTAACATGTCTGTCATACAAATTTCTTTTTGGTTGCTACAAAATATTTGAAAATAAATTTTATTTAGACCGTTGAAGTTGCCTCATTGTGGTGCTTAAATAAAATTGTTGTTGTTGTTGTGTTGTTTGTTTAGCTATATTGCGGGATGTATGTATGCAGCTGTGTGGGTATGTTTCTTTGTGTTGTTACGTAAATATAAACACCACTTAAACTATAAACGAAGGAGTGTAATTTGTAAAATTGTATTTATTGGAGCAAAAATTCATTGAGAAAAATGTTGGTCAATTGTAGTGCAGGCAAACAGGCAGGCAGGCAGAAAGCATTTTTTGCAGATTTTTTATTTTCTCATTTGGTACTAAATACGTTGAGAGCTATAAAGTAAATTAAAAATGCACTTAAACTTGTACACGTACAAATCGCTGGGTATTTACTAATGATAGTAAAATGGAGTAAAATAAATTAAATCTAGATTCGTTTAGAGTTATTTATAGACAGGACTTTTTTCGACTTATGGGTTTGTATGGTGTTTGTTTGGTAAACACATTTGCAGCTTGTAAATGGAATTTTTATTGACTTCAAATAAAATTAGTACAAGGATTAAGGCAGAAGCAGTTGTATTTCTAATATCAGTTGCTGCCATTTCAGCTTATCTTATATTTAATGAGGATAAATTTTTTTTTGGAGAAAATAAACTAAATAGAATATGGCTTAAAACTATTTGGTAACTGCAAATTAAATAAAACACCATCGTAATAATTGTTTGGTTATAGGTAAATGAAATTAAACCGATTATTCTCAAGCAAATTTAATTTGAAATAAAGTTTTTAAATAAAAAAAAGTAAAGTGGTTCTACCACTTGAATGAAGCACAAACGAAAATGTACTAAATTGATTAAAAACAACTGTATATGGGTTTTGATAACAGAAATCGGATACTACAATGAATTTTAAACTCCACAAAGGCAGATATGAAAAAAGATTAAAAAAACATTTTACACCAAAGTTTTAATAATAAGTTAAAAACCCTTGTGTAAAAAAATTCGAATAATCGAAAAATGAAAAATATTCGATGAATCGAATAATTTTTTTTAATTGTTAAAATATATATAATATTAATAATAGCTTATATATATATATATATATATATAAATTTGAAACTAAATTTTACAATAACTAACCTAAGACTGGTTGTAAAAAAATAACAGCTAGTAAACTTTTTTAATCGAATAAAATGTATTATATTATTATTTTTTTTTTTTGTTCAAGCTACAATGCCTATTTAGTCAAGTACTGTGCTACATTCTTTAGGAAAGGGATAGAGAAGAGATGAGCCAGGTGGTAAAAGTAGAAGGATAGTTTCGGAAATTAACTGTCGTATAAGAGAGCACAGCCACCAATGACCATGCCTTCATCACTGAGCAGCCCCACCGACAGTCAATTTTTATTTTGTAGTGAAAAACAGTCAAGGTCTCTGTTGGGAATCGAACCCACAACCCCCGGGCTGACATGCTAGTTTACCACCTACTAGATTACAGGGCAACCCTGTGACCTGGTGTTCACAACCCATAATTGTGGAAGTCTCTTACAAGACTATAAATCTATTATATTATTTAAAAAATAATAATGAAATAAATTCCTTAATTATTTCGTTTTCAATATCTAATTCCAAAAGCTAATAAATAAATAAACGTCACTGGTAAAAATTTTTAAAAAATAAATTTTTAAAAAAATTTTTAAAAATTAAATTTTTAAAAAAATTTTTAAAAAATAAATTTTTAAAAATTTTAATTTTAAAAAGGTTTGCTGAATTGCTTTGCGAATAACATGACTAATATTATTTAGATTTACACGAAATCGGTAAGGAAAAACTTAGGAAAAACAATAACAATTAACTATCGCAAATCCAAAGGTTCAAGAGAATCGTATAATACTAAAAGGCTAATAAAATATTCGAATAATTTTGTTGAACCTGTTTTAATAAAATATTACAAAATAACAACTATATAACGCATATACACAAATATATACACACTTTTTACACTGTTGTATTTAAATTCAAGGAGGCATATCTTGCGAATAAAAAAACGATTAATCGAATAAAAATATTTTTTAAAATTAAATCAGATATATTTAGATAAAGATCCAATAGATTTTATGACTATTTAATTATTTGTGTTTATTGATTTCCAATTAATCGCGAAAGAAATTTATTTTTCCAAACGAATAAATTTTTTCCTTTATAAATATCAGAAATTTTAACAAATGTTTTATGAAAATGCAATTTTATATTATAAGGCTTTTTCGTGCAGGAACTTACTAGCCAGCTCGTTTAATTTTTAGCAAATGGGATTATATTAAAAAGTTTTTATTTTCAGTTTTCTTCAATATAAATTGTAAGCCAGACATTAGATAATTTGCTATATTAATCACTAGTTATATTTGTTTTTTAAAGTATGCTGTTTATGGTAAAAATTGATATAATAATTTTTCGATTAGTCGAATAATCGATTAGTGGAATAATCAAATAATTTCTTTTTAGAATTATATATACTATACTTTAAATATAGTTATACTTTAAACATTTGATCAACGATTTTGTGAATTCGATTAAGCGATTTATTAATTAAATCAGATATATTTAGCCAATGATCCAATGGATTTTATGACTATTTAATTGTTTGTGTTTATTGATGACCAATTAATCGCGTAAGAATGAATAAATTTTTTCCTTTATAAATATCAGAAACTTTAAAAAATGGCTTTTTCGTGCAGGATTTTTTTCAATATAAACCACTTAACTTACTAGCCAGCTCGATTAAATTTTAGGACATGCGATTATTTTTAAAAGTTTTTTTTTAGTTTGGTTCAATGTAAATTAAAAGCTAGAATTTGCAATATTAATCATTAGTAATATTTTTTTTTAAGTATGCTGTTTATGGTAAAAATTGAAATTATCATTTTTCGATTATTCGAATAATCGATTAATCGATTAGTGGAATAATCGAATAATATTTTTTGAACATAGTTATACTTTAAATATTTGATAACTAGCAACTGTTTTTGTGAAGACGATTAAGCGAGTGAGTTCGAGTAATCTCTTTTTGTTCTTTAGATTTAATTTTTTGATTAACAATACAAAATTATGCTTTAAATATTAGACAACTATTAAATATTTTTAATATAAATATTTCAATTCCTGTGGGAATAATGCGATTTCCAATGCAGCATGGCCAGTTGTGCCAGACGGATTAGATGTATAATGCAATGTGCTAGGAAAGATTGCATAGAAAATATCTTATTAATTACTTTTACTGAAAATTGCTGTCACACCATTATTATGGAAGTTGACACAATTGTATTAAATTAAACACTCGTTCGGTTAGTTAGTTACTATCAGTATTTCTAGTAAAAAATGATCCTTAGTTACTGAAACAAATATCCTTTAATAAATTTCTAATATTTAACTTTAAAAAGCTTTTTATTTTTATCAATAACAACTATCAAACATTAATATAACTAACAGAAAACAAACTAACGCAATAACATTCCACGATGCATATGCATACGAACATACATGAAAATGCACTCTCCTCATAGCCTGCATATTTACACCACACCCTTTTACACGGCAATTAAACAGAACAAGTAAAACGAGAAACACGCACAGAATTTCTCAGCTGGAAAAAGTAAAAATTGCAACAACTACAATAAAAAAAATTTTAATTGTGCAAGTAGTAGTAGTAAAGGGTGTTTTTTTAAGCCCGATAGAATTTGAAATTGTAAAAAATAACACAAAAAATTAAATTGTAATCAAAATTTCTTTTTTATTCGAAGGATCAATACGTGACATTAACATTTGAAAATGATTTCGGGCATATGGGCACCGCGGCTGTTCTTGACGAAGCGCATTCTGGACGTCCAATTTTGGGCCACTTTTTCGAGCACTGCTGGCCGTATGTCACGAATAACGCGAACAATGCTGTCCTCCAAGGCGTCAATTGTTGCTGGTTTATCAGCATAAACCAGTGACTTCACGTAGCCCCACAATAAATAGTCGAGTGGTGTCAAATCGCACGACCTTGGAGGCCAATTGACAGGTCCATTTCTCGAAATCAACTTATCGCCAAATTTTGATTTCAATAAGTCGATGATTGCATGCGCTGTATGGCACGTAGCGCCATTCTGTTGAAACCACATCTTGTCCGGATCAATGTCATCCATATTTTCAAACAAAAAATCATTGATCATGGTGCGGTAACGATCTCCATTGACCGTAACGCGAGCTCCGGCCTCATTTTTGAAGAAATAAGGTCCGATGATGCCACCAGCGTGAAAACCGCACCAAACGGTGCATTTTTCTGGATGTAATGGAGTCTGTAGGGTCTGTTGTGGATTGGTCTCACTCCATATGCGGCAATTTTGCTTATTAACAAACCCGTTAAGCCAAAAATGCGCCTCATCGCTGAACACAATTTTGCGATAAAACAACGGGTCAGTTGCCAACTGCTCTAGAGCCCAATCGGCAAAAGAACGACGCATATACTGGTCTCGTGGCTTCAATTCCTGCACCAGCTGGATCTTATGCGGGTGTAGGCCGAGATCATTGCGCAAAATTTTCCACGTAGTGGACGGACAGAGCCCCAATTCCTGCGACCGACGACGAATTGATAAATTTGGATCTTCTTCCACACTTTCGTTTACAGCGGCGATATTCTCTTCAGTACGCACATTCCTTCGACGTGTTGGTGTTATTGCATCCTCTAGAGAGTATGTGGTACGAAATCTATCGACAGTTCGACGAATGGCTTGTTCAGATGCACGATTATGTACGCCATAAAAATGACGAAGTCGTCTATAAGTTGCGCGAATCGACGACTGATTTTCATAGTAAATTTGGATAATTTCGTAGCGTTTTTCAAGCGAGAGTCTATTCATGATGATTTGTCAGAGTATACTGAAACAAATAAAAAAAATGTTTCATCAAAATTTCATTTTTTGTGTTACTTTTTACAATTTAAAGTTCTATCTAGCTTAAAAAAACACCTTTTAGTAGTAGTAGTTGTACGTTCAGTAAGACGTATATACTCGTATATAACAATTATTGAGGTTTTAAATACGTTCTAGTAAGCGTAAAGAATTATGCAAAAATTAAAAAGAAATAATAATCACTTGAAAAATAAATAGAAAAAAGGAAACTAAGTTAAATTTTTGCAATCACATAAACAAATGGCAGCAGCTGACTTATACTGATTTATATTTCATGGAGGAATGAACTGAGTTGTACAAATACACTTGTTATAGTGCGATTAAATTTATAACAGTTTAAATAAAAAACTTTCTATCATCAGGCGATGTAAAATAAACATTCATTTTGCTTTAAAATTTTAACATTTTTGATTTTGATAAAAAATATAAATAAAATGTGCTAAAGTTGAAAGTGTAAATAGTTTTGATAATTTAAATAAAAATTTTTAATCACTTAACATAAAAATGTGAATATTAAAATATGTTCTAAAAGGACATTTATTTAAAAAAATTAGTTGCTAATCTAAATTTTTATTTCGGTTGCAAACGTTTTAGCAATGTTTTCCATGTAAGTTTTATTCAATTAAAACCCTTTTATAAATTTTTTAATTAAATATAAATAAATATTTGATTAAATTAATTTTATTTTAGATATGACTTCATTCCATTGCATGTGCACCTTACGTTTTTCTTAAAAATTTCTTATTTTCATTATTTTTCAAATTGCAAATGCCTTCTAATGGAAAGCCCTATGTAGAAAAAATGATAATGCAAAAAGAGTTTCAAAATATTTACTGTGTTTTTTGTATCAAAACATTTTTGAATTTTGTTTTATTTTTACAGTGGTGGTTTAATATAATTCTTATTTGATCAATTTAGCTGGAGATACAAGACTCTTGAGTTTTCTATACAGAATTTGAGATGAAATTTACTGATGAGCTCTATTAGCAGTAATGAAATGGCCATATGGATATGTAGAAACATATCCATGTAGCCATTTCATTACATTTACCCACAGTAATAGCACTTTGAATAACAAATATTTTTTAAGAATATCATAAAATAGTGTAGCATTTATTCTTTTAATAAATATTTTGTTATATTGAATTCTTTTATTGCAAAATAATAACACAACACTTAAGAGTTTTTACATTTACTTACGCGATTTATTTACTTTTATTTGCGTTGATACACACAAAAAAACACGATGGTAACTTTACTAACTGTAACGCCTAAAAGATGCTTTATTATTTTTTATGTCTTTACTCAATGAGGTTTCAATTTGAATTCATATATTGGCCAAGCAGATGGTGCTTATATATCTCTTTTAAGCGCACATTTATATGTCTTGACGGAATCTCACCGTCATTACATGTGTCACCGGGGAGGTAAAAGGGAGCCCAGTCCCCTAACGCATGGCAGGAAACCAACTGGACACCTCGACGTTATTTCCACGGGAATCAGTAAGTCCCAGAGTTCAGCTTTTTGGTATTTTAATTTTTTAACTGTTCTCTGGCCGAGTATTGAGGTTGGCCCATCGGGAGCATCGTGATGGTTGTGGTTTCGCGGCCCTCCTGAAATAATTAAGCGATCAAAATTATCTCTCCTCTAATGAGAACAAAGGGTGATTTATCGGGATCCAGTGAGCATGCTTATCATATGTTCTGGACCAGGAGTTGGGTAGTCTCCAACTATTTAGCAAGGAATGGGGGTTGGCGGCCCTGCTCCGAAACTTCCGAAATCGCAACTAGAAAATGACCTGTTGCATGGAGTTATATCTTCGCCTTCCGAGAACGTGGGTGCACGCTACATATCTCTCAAGTGGTTTGATCCACCATCGAGTTATGACTTACATAGCTACGTAGGTACGTAAATCTTTCACACATATGTATTTGAACCAGCTCTCGCATATACAAAAATATTTTACCTTAACATCATCCTCTATTGTTGTTATTATCATTCAGTGTACACCTCTGCTTGGCTGTGTGTGTAACTGTGAATTTTTTGGGTCAATTTTTCGTTGCCATAACTAGCTAATGTTGACATCAGTGACCTTAAGTATCAACAAGATGGCGCAGCACTTCACGCCAGTAACCAAACATTTTACTTATTTCGTAATTTCTCCATTTGGCGATGTCAATTAGCTGCCTCGTTCTTTGTTTTTCATTATCGTAAATCGATAGAAATCCATCGAATATTACCCTGCAAGTGGTCAAACGTTTTCAGTTTATCGGCGTAAGTGCCCCTGTAGGTTAGTAGGTAATGTCCTAGCTTGTCAGTCCGGGGGTTGTGGGTTCGATTCCCAACAAAGACCTTGGCTGTTTTCACTACAAAATAAAAATTGATTGTCGGTGGGGTTGTTCAGTGATGAAGGCATGGTCACTGGTCGCTGTGCTGTCTTATACGACAGTTAATTTCCGTAACTGTCCTTCTACTTTCAGCACCTGTCTCATCTCTTCTCTATCCTTTTCCTAAAGAATGTAGCACGGTACTTGACTAAATAGGCATTGTTGCCTGAAGTGCTACTTCTTTTAAAAAAACATATAAAAATTTCATGATCTTAAAAATGAATCCACGAGTCTGAACTGTTGTTGCTATACGGTCAAAAATGTCATTGAAAATTGAACATCCAGATTGGACTACGTGGCGTAACAGTCACATGACAAATTTTCTTCCGAATAAAACAAATTTCATTTCAATTTAAAAATTCATCATTTCACATTGTTTTTGTTCTGTGCTAGTTGTTTGTGTTTTCTGTTGTTTAGCTTCCTTCCTAGAATTTTTAATAAGCATAGCGGTGTTGTCTTGTATGTATAAGATTTCTTAGAATCTGGGTATTTTGTAAAGAGACTCAATAGGTTATTTCGTTTACTTTTTTACTGATAATAATTTTCTTTTAAAATTTCATAGAAATAATATGTTTAAAGAAATCTAGCAAAAATCAACGTAGATTAATTTGAAAATGATTTCAAATAATTAAATTTTTTATTTTGATAAGATTTTTAGTTTAAGTAAATTTTTTAAAATTTGTTTCTTCTTTAAATTATGAGTTCTTAACAATCTAAAAAAGGCTAAGTGATTAATAAAAAGATCGCTAAAATTCTTTTTTGGATTTTTCACAGCTCTTTATATCAGATTTTAGTTTCTATCGAACCTCATTCTCTTTTTAAGTCTAGGCAACAAATAATTTAATTTTGTACAATAGTTTCAATATGTCAAAATACCGCTCAATCAATGAAGACCTTTCAGAATTGTTATTAAACTGACCTTGCTTATGTAGACCTCGAAGTAAATTAACCAAATTAAGAGCACAAAATAAAAATCACGGGAAAAAAGATTTAGGATGCGACATTTTTACTTTAGTCAATAAACCAAGGTCTTTGTTGGAAATCGAACCCACAACCCGCAGGCTTAAAAGCTAGTACACATCCTACTAGCCTACAGGGGTTTGAAACATATTTTATCTCTTTTTACTTTTTGCTGGTGGGACCATTTGTTTAAAGTCTTCATTATTTTAAGATATTGTGTGTTCCGATAAAACAAAAATATTTAAGTTATAAATCAATAAGCATATCTTTCGCTAACGCAAATTTTATGTCGATTATAAAAATATTATTGAGTTTTAATGCACTTCTACAAAGAACATTCTTTATTAATAGACTAATTTTTTGTGGCTCTTCTTCTTTTTTATATTCTATTAAAAAAGATTTGTCTTTGTATGTCTGTCTTATTATTTTATTGTAATTTAAAATATAAATTAACAAATTTCTACACAAACAAATAAATTAAATTAAATGTAGGTTTTATTATAAATAAAGAAAATTAATTTGTTATTAAACAAATTATTGAATTATTAACACAATTTCCTAATTTTTAATGCCATACAATCTTTACTATGGGCAAACATTTTTTTTTCCATTTATAATGGGATTGTTTTTAATCTACCTGTTTAGAGAGTTTTATAATTTTAATAACCACAAATGGAATTATAACTTTGACAAAGTCAGAATATGAAACACTAAGTTATATTAATTAAATATTTTTTAAAATACGTCGAAGTAAAAAGAATTTCATTTCAATGTATATTTGGATACTTTTATTAAGGTTATACTAATTTTAAATTTCTCTGAATTTGTTTAATTTTTTATATATTTTTGTATTATACTGTAAGTAGTCACAATATATTGGAGAAATAAAATTTGGACTAATAAACTTAATAAGGATATTTAAGAAAAGCAATTATTTTGGAAGGTGTTTTCAGATAGAAAGGCTATAGCAGCTTGCAACATTACTGTTTGCCAATAATAGACTTACGTCCTTTGACAGAAAACGAATAGTATATAACAATTCCTTGAACTCGGGCATTTGTCGTAAACTTTCTATCGCAAGTTACCAAGAACTATAAAATAAAGTATAAATTTAAAATTAAAATAGTTTTTTATTTTCTATCAATAATTCACATGCTTTGTTGTCATTAGTAGCTTTATCCAACATCTTGTTTGAAATCTTTGTCCTAGAGCCTTTTCGAACTTCGCATGCTTCTAATAGTTTTTTAGATACTAAGCTCTATGCGACTAAGTTCATTTTTGAAAATTGTCTATCCTGTTCCAATTTTCGCGATTTTTTGTTTAATTTGCGTTTTAACTATTTCCACTTTTTTGTTTTCTTATTTAAATATTTTTATTATACTCATATGATACTATATAGCATTTTGTTGTGAGTCGATCATTTTTGTATAAATATTTGAACCTATGCTGTTCAAAATTAATTCTTTTTCTGTATTTAAGGGATTTGTTATTTATTTATTTATTATATATCTTTATAAGTCTTTTCATATTATAACCTTAATTTTATAACTATAATTTTATATTTATAATTTTTATTATTATAATAATTTTTTTATCTTAAAATTTATTTAAATAAAGTCATTAAATCTGTTGCTAAACGGTTTTGCGATTTTATAAGTCAATTACAAGAATTTCTTACAAAAACCCCTATTGTTTTTTATTTAATTTCTAGGTTCAATTTTTATTCTAAACTGAAACAAAATTGTATTATGATGAAATCATTTAAAGTTAATTCACCTCGAGGTGTTAGAAATTTTATAGATTAAATAATTGTTCGTTTTTGATTCTTATTGTAAATATAGAAGGTTTTTCAACCAGAAGTTTGTTTTCTAAAACAAAATAAAACATAGAATTTAAATTAAGATGGTTGAAATTTTTATTGTATTACGAAGAGTGAAGTTCGGGCGTTGTGCATGAAAAATATCTGGCATATGTCCATCCCGACCACGCTAACAGATGTCGATTCTTTAGTAAAAGTTTTTAATCTTTTTTTTGGCAAAATGGCGGTCCTATTTCGGTAATCACATCACGGATTTGGAGTTGTAAGGCTTAAATCGATTCGATTGGCTGCATATAGACTCTGTCCCCTACATAGCCATAGAATTTGGCTGGGCACTGAACTGCTGATTGTCGTGTAATTATGCAATCGGGTAATTTGGTTTGCAATATTGATCGTTTCATTGACTGTATGACATGTGACAACGCCCACATGTCAGTGATATCCACATCGTCAATACTAGCCCAAAATTGAGCTGGTAACTTCTCGTGATAGCGTTATCCGTTACCGGAATCGGTCTAATCACGCCTCCAGACCACATAGCGCACCACACAGTGACACGTTGGAAATGTAAGGGCTTTCCAGTAATAGCTCTAGAATTTTCAAAAGCCCAAATGCGGCAATTTTGCTTGTAGACATACCCTGACAAGTGAAAGTAGGCTTCGTCTGAATATATCATTTTCTTCAGAAAAAGCAACATTTGTTCCCAAATGAATTGAGCGAATCTACGGGTATGTGAAAGGTCGGTCGGTTTTAATTTCTGTACCAGTTGAACCTTTTGAGGCTTTAAAGTTAAATCCTCACGCAAAATTCTACCAAGTTCTTAAAAGCGATCTCAGAAGGAAGATTATACTGTCCGAAAATATTAAGAATTTTACGAAGTGTAATTTTAACAGAACAACAAATTTGATCGCGAAAAGAACACTAAAGATGGCAAACAGCCGAAACCGGTTTGTTCACAAACCAAATTTGACGAGGGTCGACGGAAAACCGTACCCAAATAAAATCGAATTTTAATTATTTTAATGCGATTTTCGTGCGAAATTGAATTCATGGTTCGCGGTTATGATGTTTTGAGCTGAACGACGCGATCGAATATGCATCGTATCGAGCCTGTCGACTCAAATTTAACGACAACGTTCATAATAGTGGTCTCAGAAGGACGATTATGCTTTCCAATAATATCAACTACCATTTTCATAGTCAATTTTAGTTATTTAAGTGCGACTTTCGTGGTAAATTTTATTCATTGAACAATTCAAGTGCATCTACTACGAATAGGTGAAGAAATCAAAAGACAAACTATCATATTATTGGTGTTGCCACAATTAAAAAATAAACTGTTTGTTAAAAAATCCGATATATATATTTGCCTAAAATTTTAATTAATCCGAAGGGGTTTTTTAATTCGGTATTTTCTTAATAATTAGTTATAACATTGTATTTAGTAGTTATAGCATCTTTGTCAGGTGTTGCTGATTTTCGACAACAGTTTGATGGTTGTGCATTCCCACAGGAATTTTTGCTTCAATAACTTAAACACGCATTGCGTATCGCTATCTAAAGTGCCACTATCATTGTTAATATTATTGCATTATTGTATTATTATATTGTAGTAAGGGAACTACTTGCCCAATTTTCTAGACAGCTTTAGGTTAATATTAGACTCATTAATCAAAGGTTACTGATTCTTTATTAATGAAATACTTTTAAGGCTCTCCCTAGTGTAGGACGCTAGGTGCTCAACTTTTCTACGTAAGCTTAGTACGGTCAATAACACACCATTTATCGTAATCTAGAAAGTATTTTGCTTGGCTATGCACATTAATAAGAAAGTAATTTGTAACAAAAAAATTCAAGGCTCTAATTGTTATATTTCTATAAGTATACGATAGTGGCTGTATCACGGTCTCCATTTTGATCCATCCAGCTACTAACCAAACTAAGCGCGGTAAGATAAAAATATTAATTGAACAAAGTTCTAAGGTTTTAATTGCTATTGCTTTCTAATCCAATCAGGTATTTGCTAACGGCAAAAATTGTTGGAAGATCTGTGCACTAGTGTAGGTAGCTTCAGCTTAAAAACAAAAATATTGTAACGCAAAATTCCTCTTAACTTTTTAACTTGATGATCCTGCGTTTTTCCGAGTCCTTACTGTGATAACAAATTAATTTCACAATACTTTTGACAAGCAATTTAAATTTCAAGAAGATTGCAGTTATTTTAAATAAGTTGCAATAATACGTTGTCAGTACTATAGCAAGCACTGACTCATATTGATAATTTTTTCTAGCTGCTTGAATTGGAAATTCATCCTTATTGTGAATCCAAACAATGCTTGCACACGCTGTTGCATGTTGCATTCTAGCAGGGTATTATCATGATTATTTTTATTTTGTATATTTCTTGTTGCATATACACAATAACATTTAGAAGAGGACTGGGTTAACGTAACGTGTTGATGATGAGAACAACAGTAACAACAACAAAAAAAAACAAAAAAAACAGCAGCAGTAAAAGTAGAAGAAGCAACAGAAGCAGCTAGAATAACAACAATACAACAACAAAAGAAACAATTTTATAATGGTGCATACATTTGACCTATATTTTTTAGTTGTTGCTGCCACAGTTGTTGTTAATTTTTCCCTCTGTTTTATTTCATTTAAACTATATTTTTTTTTTGGCTCCACACTCTTCTCTGGCATAAAGAAAATACAGAATATTGCAAAAAATGGGAAAAAAACTTAGAATTGTACACGCATAATGATACTTTCACCCACGCAAACATGCACGCACACACAATCACATACACACCTACACAAAAATAAATAGTTTACAACTCCCACACATATATAGGATACATACTTATCTTTCAAAACTAACTAGGATATAAAAATGTATATATATATATATATATATATATATATATATATATATGTATGTGTGTGTTTCTCTTAGAGCAAGTAGAAAATAAAAATCATGATTATAGAAATATTTTTGCTGTTCCAACTATGCAACAGGGAAATCTGGCAGCAAGTTTTAAATGTGTTAGTCTTAAATTGTATTTTTATGTGGGTACATTTATTTCACTTAAAATAGTGTGTACGAGTGTGTGTGTATACTTATTCTCTCTTATTTTTTTGCTGCTCTTTCTCTATCTTTTAATTTTTAATTTTGTTGTATATGGTATCCTGCTTATATTCATTTTAGTTTGTTTTATTATAATTTTGTTCCTTTTCCCGCTAACTTTCCGAGTTTAGCAATTTTCTGGCATTTGTGCAGGGATATAGTTTTTATTCAAAGGAAATTTATTATTATACATTTTTCTATATTTAATTTTTTGCGACAGAAAGATGAGAGCAATTACAGTAGCTTTTTTTAATAATCTTTGCTAGACAAAATTAAGAAAATTTTTTTAATAAGTTGTAGCGTTAAGGTACTTTTTTAGATATTTTATGAAGTAATAAATAAAATATCATCATTTCTATATGATCATTTCTAAACACATCACAGAAAGATTGCGTGTCATTTTTTGCCAGTTTGTTTTAAAACTTGCTTATAATGTTACCTGAAATAAGACATATTGTTAACAAGTGCAAAAAGCTATAGAATATTGTCCAAAAATTAATAGGATACTAACATTTTGGAATAGTACCGGGATTAATAGAATTAATATTTAAAAATAATAGGAACCCAATCATCTATCGCGTTATTGCTTAAATTATTTTAACTCGAAGCATCTATCGAGATTTGTCAACACGAAGTTTGTGTTTCAATTGTGGCAACATTTAGTCTTTTGACGTTTTCGTAGTAGATGCATTGACAATTGTCACCAAGAATTCGATTTCGCATGAAATCCACATTAAAGTAAGTAAAATCCACTATGAAAATGCTAGTACTGTTACATTTCGTAAAATTTGTGATATTTACGAACAACATAAACATCCTTCTGAGACCGCTATTAAAAATTTTTTTTTTAAATTTGAGTTGACAGGCTCGATACAAAATATGCAAACACCAATGCGTGTTCGAGCGGGTCGTTCAACTGAAAACATCGCAGTCGTGAGCCATAGCGTTGAATTAGGTCTAAATTTGTCAATTCCTCAACGATTGGAGTTATCCAAAACCACCACATGGCGAATTTTGCATAAGGTTTTGACTTTCAAGCCGATCGACTATTCACATCGCCGTTAATTTGCTCAATGCATTCAGAAAAAACCGGCTGGTTTTTCTCAAAAAAATCTTTTTTTAAACGAAGCCAATTTTCACTTGTCAGAGTATCTCAACAAGCCAAATTGCCTCATTTGGGCTTTTGAAAGTCCTAGTCCGATTATTGTGAACTCTTTGAATGCTCAACGTGTCACTGTATGGTGCGCTATATTGTCTACAGGTGTGCTAGGGCCATTTTTTCGCAGATGAGGCTAGAAATGCGGTTATGGTCAATGGATCACGCTATCGCGAGATGCAAACTATTCAGTGTGGGCCTATTATTGACGACATGACAATCAATGACATGTGGTTTCAACAGGACTGTGCCACATATCACACAACCAATGAAACAATCAATTTATTGCAAACCAAATGTACCTATCGCCCAATTTCACGACAATCAACAGTTAAGTAGCCAGCCAGGTCAATGTGATTTTACACCACTGGATTATTTTTTGTGGGGCTATGTTAAGGACAGACACTCTACGGAGCCAATCGAATCGATTTCAGGCTTAAAACTCAAAATCCGTGATGTGATTAACGAAATAGGTCCGCCATTTTGGCAAAAAGTGATAAAAACTTTGATGAAAGAATCGACATCTGTTAGCATGGTTGTGGTAGACATTTGCCAGAATCAATATTAGTTTTTGGCATAACAAAAAAGAAATTTTATCCAAAATTTTTTATGATAAAAAACTATAATATACTCAATAATTTGTATGGCATTATTTCGTGCTATTTAAATTCTTTGTTTAAAACATGCTGACACTTTAATTCTAACACCGCTTAAAACCTTAAATCACAAACTTATTTTACGTTATTTTTATTTACGAAAGTGTGGTAGTTTGTCCATATATTTTATATTTCAATAAACATTGTGATTAGAAAATCTATGCAATCCACGTTCTTAGACAAATACTCTAATATATAAAACATAATCAAGAGCTTTAAGTCAGGCTCAAGTTCGTTTTGTTGGTTATAGTTTTCATTTTCATTTTTATTTTATAATAGTTGAAAAGCTAAGCATTGAAAAGCTTAAATTATATACAAGACTTTACACATACGTTCATTCCTCACAAAAATCTGCGATTTTACTGGAACAGCATCCACCATGATGTGAAGAAAAAGGTAGGAAAAATGTTAAAAATATTATTCCGTTGTGCAGCGATTGTAGCTGACAGTATGAACAAATATAGGTGACGATCTATGAAGAAAACAACAAAAAAAAAAAAATAAACAGTTTTAGGTTGTATGTGGACTTCATCTAATTTATTTTGAATATTTCTCCACTTTGGGTCGATAAATGCCGTAAATATATTTAATTTGTCCTCAAAAAATATTACAAAAAAAAATTATAAATTTTTCGTTTATTAAAAAATTTAGAAATCAGAATAATTTTGTTTATTTCAATACCGTAATTTTGCTAACTACCAAATATTTAGTTTGGTGTGACATTTCAACATGAGTACACTAATGTCTGAAGAACACTTCAAAATTGTGGTAATTAGATGTAAAACCAAATTGCCCTTGATTGAGGCAAATATCCTTTACCAATGAAGTTTACCTTTTTGAATAAAATGTCAATAAAGCAAATTGTCATACTTGGAGTAGTGATAATCCTCAAGTCTATGTTGAGACAGCGTTATATCCAGAAAAACTGATTGTTTGTTGTGTTGTATGGGCTGGTGGAATCATTGTTTCATACTTCTTTAATAACGATTCTGATAAGAACGTTTTTAAAGAAGTTCATCATCAATTGAACAATAATGGCGTGCCAAAGACGGCGCTACATGTCATATAGCTTGCGCCGCAAATGATTTATTGAAGGAAACGTTTGTTAACCGAATAGTTTCACGTTTCTGGCTTCAAAGATCATACAATTTGACGCCACTGGACTATTTTCTGTGAGGATATGTGAAGTCGCTAGCCAACCCCGATAAGCCCTAAACGATTGACCAACTAAACAACAATCCCTGCATCATTATAAATAAACGAGCACACATTTTGTAAAAAGTCATCGAAAATTGGATTTTCAGAAAACACTACCTCCTCGGTAGCCATGGCAGTCATATGATCGAAATAATCTTTAAATTATCTTTCGAATAACAAAATTATAAAAAAAAAAAATTCATCTTTCTCGTATTCCATTTATAGTGCAGAAATATATAGAATAAAAAATACCCTTTACAATACAATAAAAATTTAGTTAAGCTCAAGTTCGTTTTTGCAATAATATAAGAAATTTCAATACAGGTGATATTTTACAGTTACTATCTTAAAATAATTGTTCATATCATAAATTTATTTCACACTCTACACTGACAGAAGCTCATTTTCTTCCTTCAAGCATTTAAGCTTTAACATCTTTTATATTCATGTTTTTAAAATTTTAGTACTGCTGTTCTTCAAGTCCAAAAATATATATATACATATATATATAAATGGAGCACAATACAAGGACACGCCCGTAATTTTATGTTTGAAAACAGATAAAAAGAAAAATGCAAATAAAAAGCGCATTTCATCCTGTTGCTTTTCTCCAAACCACTACAATAAGAAAATACAATGATATGCAAATTTTTACACTGAAAAAATTAACACATTCTTTTAATAATACGTACTGATTTTGTTTTTTATGAAAAAAAGGGGAGGTAAATTAAATCGTATCATATCGCACAAAATAATGTAGGATAAAAATGTTGACTGCAACATTTAGTTACTAATAAAAATGTTGCCCAAAACACTACGTTACTTTATACAAAAAGAATAGAGTACTAATTATTATTGCATAAAAGTTCTTTTTTGTCATAAACATTTCTATTTTATTTTTATTTTATTATTATTGTAGTAATAATAATGTTATTTAAATTTTATTACTTTTATTATTAATTTGTTTTTTAATTTCTTCAATTTGTTTTTCTCTTATCAAACACGATTAAGAAAAAAAAATAGACAAATGGAATTTATTTGTTTATGAAAAATACGTTAGCAGTAAAATTATGTTAAATCGCCTGATTGATATTAAGCATACTGTTACGAAGATGTTTTCTTTAAATTTTCAAAGAAAATAATTGTTAGTAAAAAAGTAAACGAAATGACCTAACATCTCTTTTTACAAATTACGCACTTTATAAGAAGTCTTACATAGAAGACCGAAGCAACATTTTTATTAAAAGTTCCAGGGAAAAAACTATACAACAACAAACAAAAACAGCTAAAACAGAACCAACAAAAACAACGCGCAGCCATTAAGATAATGATAATAACAACCACAATATATGATGATTAGTTCAAGTATATCGTAGAGCGTCTTTTAGGAGTCACAGTGATCAAATTATTATCGTGTTTTTTGCGGGTATTTAAAGTGAATAAATCGTATAATTTAATTAAAAACTCTAATATGTTGTGTTATTAATTTGCAAAACAAGAAAATATGTATTAAAGGAACATACCTAATAATATTGGGTTTTGCAACAAAAAGTTTGTTTTGCAATTGTGATAGTTTTGACATTTTGTTTTTTAACATATTCATAGTAAATGCATTGGAAAGTGTTACAATGATTTCAATTCGCACCAAAATCACATTAAAGTAATTAAAATCCACTAAAAAAATGGTGATTATGTTAAAGAGACATTTCGTAAAATTCGTGATATTTTTGGACAACATAATCGTCCTTCGGAGACCGCCACTAAGAATTTTATCTTTAAATTTGAGTCGATTGGCTCGCTAGAAAATGTGCGACACTAGCACCTGTTCGAACGGGTCGTTCAACTGAAAACATCGCAGCCGTTAGCTACAGTGTTAAAGCAGATCCAAATTTATCAGTTCACAACAATGAGAATTTTGCGTAAAGATTTGATTTTGAAGCCTTACGAGGTGCAACTGATACAGAAATTTATGCCAAGTGACCATTCATTGCATTCAAAACTACCACATGGAGAATTTTGCGTAAGGATGTGACTTTTTTTTTTTTTTTTTTTAAAGAGAAGTAGCACTTTAGGCAACAATGCCTATTTAGTCAAGTACCGTGCTACCTTCTTTAGGAAAGGGATAGAGAAGAGATGAAACAGGTGGTGAAAGCAGAAGGATAGTCGGAAATTTGAAGCCTTACGAGGTTCAACTGGTACAGAAATGTAAGCCAACCGACCATTCATATCGTTCTAGATTCGAAATAACAATTTTTTTAATGAAGTTCATTTTCACATCTCACGTTGTGTCAACAAGCAAAATTGCCGCATTTGCGCTTTTAAAAATCCTAGAACGGTTATTGAGAAGCCTTTTCATGCTCCACGCGGCAAATGGTGTAGATGGATCATGCTATTGCGAGATGTTAACAACTCAATTGTGGCCTATTATTGTCGACGTGGATATCACTGATATGTGGCTTCAATGGGACGGTGCCACATGTCAAACAGCCAATGAAGCGATTAATTTATTGCAAACCATATTTCCCGATCGCATAATTTTACGATAATCAGCTGTTAAGTAGCCAGCCAGATCGTGTGATTTAACACAACTGGGTTATGTTTTGTGGGACTATGTTAAGGACAGAGTTTATACGTAGAATTGAAACTCAAAATCCCTGATATGATTAATGAAATAGAATTGCCATTTTGCCAAAAAGTGATTAAAAACTTTGGTGAATGAATCGACTTTAATCGGCGGGGTCAGGGTGGAAATATGCCAGATATCATTTTCATTTATAATTACTGAATATTTCTCTTTGTAAAACAATAATAATTTGAATCATCTAAAAATAAATTTTTTGCTATATTTTATTTAAGAAAACCAACTTCTTGTTGAAAAATCCTTTTCAATGTTGCTCAACATGTTGCCTAAATGACAGCAACAGTTGTGTTTTTTATCTTCGTTTAAAGCAATAAAATTTGTAGAAAATTTACCATTTTTCAACTAAAGTTTCTTTTAGGTGTACAATTTCACAAAACTTAAACTACGATTGAAAATAGGGCGCTAGGAAACTGCAGCATGTAAAAGAATAATTGATTCAAATGTGTAGTAAAGTGCCTCATTTTACTAAAAGTGTAGAAGATACTTTTTAACATTAATACTTCTTTTACGTGCAAATTTCGATGATGTGGGATAAAATATAAAATACTTCAAAAGTATGCTAATAAGCTACAAGACATACATACACGCACACTTACAAATACTAATGTGCATAAACACTCATATGTATATGAACATATAAAATTCTAGACTCTGGCTTTAAATTAAATAAAATTTTAGTTTTTAGTGCCTTTTTTTCCGCTCCGATTTTAAAGCAGCAACTAGCAACAGACATCCCCTGTTTCTGTTAAGTACAACATAGTTTAGTTTTCCTGACATACAGACTACTCGTATTTCAAGATAATTTTCTTATTAAAAGAATCTCCTTTTATTGCTGTTTAGTTTATTCATATATAACAGCAGCAAATATAATTTTTTTTTATATTTTATTAAATAAAATTGAGGTTACACATTTTTTCCCAGTTTTTCTTTTAGTACTTTTTGTTTACATATGATAATTTTCTTTAATGAAAATTAACAAAAACAAAAAGTAATAACTGGAAATAAGGTTAGTTTAAAAATAACTCTACATATATATATATATATATATATATATATATATATATATATATATATATATATAGAAATACGTGTTTAGACTTGTACTTGTATATGATATACAAGCAGAATATACTCTTACTCTTGTGCTTAAGCAAATGATTGATTATAAACATGTACAACATTTTTTAAGTTTAACAAGACGGACGCATACTACACTTTTATATGTATTTATTTTTATATACATATATATATAAAGTTATTTTTATGAAAAACAAAAAAAAATAAATATATAAGAAAATGTTTTGTGCTAAATTTTAAGACTTATTTCATGATGTTTATTTTTTGTTATTTTAACCTAGTCACCCCATAATGTATTATTCAAAATGCTTTTAAATAAAATATTTTTCAACTGAGTGATTTTAATATGGCTTAATTAAATGTATATTTTAAATTCAAAATTCAATAGGAAAAAACAATATTAACAAATTGCTGTGTTAATTTTTAGAGAAAATTAATATAAATGACTTAGACATTAGGAGATTTCTGAATCACTACAGCTATGGTCACCAGTATTGGATTCCATCTATATACGTTAAGTTTGTTACGTTGTAAACGTCATCTTTTTAGTCCATTGATTTGATTAATAAAAATAAGCTATAGTTCAAGAAGCATATGCATTTTATGTGCAATCGTTTCGGCCATTTATAAAAATTGCTGATTTATTTTTAAAACCTTTAGTTTTTCCTCACTGTGGGCGGAGGCAAAATTTTTGCTTTTAGTAACTTCTTTCAAAAGCTGTAATCAACTTGAAAGTAAAACTAAATTTTATAACAAATATTGTTAAAAATAAAATTAAAGTAAAACTAAATTTTATAACAATTTTTGTTATAAATTTTTGTTATAAAATTTAGTTTTACTTTAAAGTTACAAATATTAAGGTAAAACAAAATTTTATAACAAAAATTGTGCCATTTACTGAACGATTCTTTAGTTCAGATAATTTCTTTTAATGTAATAGTTTAGTAGATTCACTTTAAGAACTAATATATTGAATTTTGCCCATTAGATGTTTATCTCAAATTATTTCTTTTAAGGTCATGAGTTCAACTCCCAGTGGTACATTAAAAATAAAAATAAAAAAATATTTTTATGCAGTAGCCCTGACAAATTAGGGTTTAAAAGTCGTACTACTGGAAAATAGTATAGCAAACCTCACAAAAGTTTCAATTATAAAAAGATAAAAAAACAATTAGTTTGTAGTGAAGGCAGGTATTTCTTAAACAAGATAATCTTTCTTTTTTCCGGACCAGCACTTAGAGGATGACCACCAATCATGCACCACATATTGTGCCAGAACTTAGAAATAACCTTATGGGAAGGACGAGAGAGGGAGTAGTGTATGTGGACATTTATTTTGACACTGAAAGCGACAAGAAAGAACTCTGGAAATAGTTTATTCCTCATACGAACTATTTTGCTAAAAAAAAAATTTCCTTGCAATGCGTAGAGCGATTCGCTGGCCAAGCAACTAAAAATAGATGGGCAGTCAAACGATGGGCACAAAAGCGTGTTAAACGCAAAAACGTGAACAAGTTCCCTAATTTCATTAGAACTCTTACCATTGTAGTAACGATAAAGCAGTGAAATACAATCCACATTGCATCGATGCTCTAAAGAAACAATAGCGTTAGATGTCCTACTGTGTGCAGTACGCAGACGAGCAACTCTAAAATAGGCTTTAAGGCGCCCGCCTATATATGACAGTTATATTCCATTTTTGGACGGATATAGATGGTTTAAATAGTACGGCTATCGGATAGAGTGAAATATCTCTTACACCATCTTAGAAAACCCAGGCATTTAAAAATTCTTTAGAAACCTGTAAAATGTGCTTAGTCCATCGAATGTCACACCAAACATTTTCATGCCAAGAACATCAAGAGTTTTCGATTCCTTATTACTTGTATTACCCATAATAACAGCATCATTTCCGAACACAAAGCTATGCGTGAGCATGCTTCAATAAGTCTTACGTGCATTAAAATCGACTCTAATCACATGACCCCTAAGGGAGATTGTTGCGAGATTGTCATTGAGCGTATCATTCATATTTTGTCTTTTGGAAACTACCTGCAACTGGTTCGGTCTATTACGTAATAAATACCAATGGCAAATGGTGCTGTCATCTGCGAAAGAGTATAGAGATTAAAAGTTTAATAAAGAAGGTCACTGAGAAAAATTAGAAATAGGGGAAGGGAAAAAAAGGAGCTTTGTTACTCTTGAACTCGTTTGATGAAATTCCTCCTATAACAGCTCATATAGTGCGATTCTTAAAAAAACTCGATACAAACCTAAAGAAATTTTCACCAACATTAAAAGCAACAAGTTTTTTGGAGAAGTACATCATGTCTTGCTTTATCAAACTCCTGGGAAATATCTACAGACACCACCTTACTTTCTGGAGTTGCACTGTTGTTCTGAAAGGAGAGCTCTCAAGTTACCTGTAGAGTGTTCCATAAGGAAACCATACTGTCGGTCGCTAATTAAGCTGTTGGACATTCGGTACCTCATAAGATGAAAATGAATCATATTAGAACAAGTTGCAAGATAATGAGTAGTTCGAGCTTTAAGAGAAACACTGAGCATTGTAACGTGAAGGACTACGCGATTTTGAAAGCGCATATTTCGCTAGAAAGGGATTGTGATCGCATATCTAGCGAGAACTAATCAATAAGGCGATGCAAGACAACAAATTGAATAGAGATGAACTTCTTGCTTGACATTTTCTGTTATATTTATTCAAAAGAAACCCAATATTTGATAAAAGATAAAAGTAAAAATTTATATTTCAAGTGTTATAAAAAAGACTCTTTGGTTTTCTTTAGATAATATATAAGCGATGGCTATTTTAGAGAACCGTGTTATGTATTAGTTCTCTTAGAAAGCCTACCACAATGAGATTTCGTCATATGCTTTTGTGCACTCAAAAGCTACTAAATTATTTCCAAAGTAATAAGTCGAGCTGCCACTCTAAGTTAAGTTTTGCTAAGTTAAGTTGTGCCGATGGCGACACTGTGTCCTTAAGGCATTAAAGATATTTATGTTGTTGGTTTTAAATTATTTAAATTTTTTCAACCACTAAACGAAATAATGTTTATATTCCTGTGGATAAAAAAAGTCGTTACTGGCTGTTTGTTTGTTAAGGTCCGCGAGCGCTTTCATTATCCAGCCGCGACAAAAACATTAAGATTATATAAGCAGGCCTATATAAATTTACAAATAAGAAGTTTTTTAATTAACTAAAATCAAATTTAATAACTTTTTCTATATAAACTTTTATTAAATTCATTTTCGTCAACAGACACAGAAACACACTCTCACTTACAATACAAGACATTTCTAGATTTCAGGCAGTTTGCTATTTATTTATGTTTTTGTTGTTGTTGTTGTTATTATTATTATTATTATTATATCACACCACAATATAACCAAAGGAAAATATCCTTTTGTTTTTATTGGTGTTTTCTGTATCCGTATTTTCTATTTTTCTCATTTTAATTGTTCGTAAATGTTTATGTCGTCTTTATTCAAAACAAAAGAATTTATTGCAATAAAACAAAAGAATTCCGGGTTTTCTTTTTCACTTTTAGTTGCAAGTGCAAAAAGAATAAAAGAATAACAAAAAAAATAATTTCATGCTTATTATTAGAATAAAAACTAAATATTATTTTACTTTGTATTTACGTACATGAGAGCTTACTTTATGCTTTAGAAAAAAGGAAGAGTATAAAACTGTCACTTTTCATTTGTCTATTTTACACTTTATTTTTTATGTAATTTTTTCACTTAAGTCTTTTTTTTTATTTCTTGAACGCTTGAAGATTTTTAAACTTTTTTTTGCAATTTTATTTTATTATTGTTTTTTTTTGTGAAAATAAGAAAAATGACGGCTTGACATGCTTTCGCCATTTCAGTTGTTTTTCAATTTATAGAAGACAAAAATATGGCTTAGAAAAATAAAAATGTTTAGTACATAAATATTGTTAATAGAGAAGAATAAAACTGATATTTTATTATTTATTTCTTATAATTGAAAATTAAGTATTCTGGACAAAGGCAATCAAGAAATTACATTAATAATTTACGCTAATTTGTGCTTGATTATTTAATTATAAATATTTTATATTTTTACAAAACATTTATTATTCAAAAACTCGATTTAAATGTATTGCTGTGGGGGAAAACATAGCCATATGGCCATTTCACTACTGTTCAAATAGCTCATTAGTGGAATTTACCTCAAATTAAAGAGTCTTATATCTTAAGCCAAATTTATTAATTAAGAATTATTATTTCATTTATTATCCAAAAAAATTTAACAAATAAGTTTTAAAAACTTAACAAAAAAATTAAATATTCTTCAAATATAAATTATTTTCCCAAGACGTCTTAACCCTAAGCCCATTTAGCACGCTTTGGTCTTCATAAAACAACACAATAATTTCATAGTTAACAAAAATAAACCATGAATTTACAATTAACGCAAATAAAATTGAGCCGTATTGTAATAAAATAAGAGGTCTGCTTTTTCGTAATGAATTTCACCTGCCTTGAAAAGCAACATATTTAACGCAGAAAAGCACTCCCTCACCAGGGAGTGCTCAAAGGAAAGTGAGCTCTATAGACATTTCCCTCATATAGACATCCAACCGCACAAAATCAATGGCGCTGTAGACTGATCTACATGATGGCTTGCGAAACTCTCCACTTGGTCTTATATAAGGCGTTACCATAAGGCAAGCAAACAAAACTAATCTCTCCTATCTTCTAAGCCTCTCTATATGGTGAGAAGAAATCCCAGACCAAGCAGCGAAGGCGTAGGAGATAACAGGGTGAAGTATTTGGCGGTACAATAGAAGACGCACCCTCCTATGAGAACACCCCCTATGTTTAAGGATTCCCTGGTATGCAGACTAAATTTTCTTACTGCGCTTGAGAATATCGTAAAAGTTCTCATGGAAGATGACATCCAGATTATGTGGGTGTCCCTAGTCCCAATCACTTCTTGTTCGATAGTCAAACAAAGTCTGTACGATTTACAATCTTAAATTTTGTATAGAAAACTCAACAGTCTTATATCCTAAGCCAAATAACAGACTTAAACATAATTCATAATAATATTACAAACACAATGAAGAAAGAACAAGGACAATATTTGCATTATCTTGACATTGCAATAACACGAGGAACTGAGTCTTTAGCATTTGACTATAGAAAACCAGCTACGGTGGACACTACAATCCACATCACATCGAACCACTTTACCGAACATAAACTAGCAGCATTTAGACAGATGATACACAGACTTAAGATAATTCCAATTACTCCAGATAAGTGCAATAAAGAACTCAACACAATTTACACCATAACTAAAAACAACGGCTACAAACCCACTGCTATGGAAAAACTTTTCAGACAATACAACACTAAAAACGGGAATAAGAAAGTCAGAGAGACAACCTATAACACGACGGCATACTTTAACTTGTATAGGAACAGATATATATATAGATTAACTAACCTTTTTCACAAAGAAGGTTTACTTATGGTATTAACTACAAGCAACATTCTGAGACGTAATCCCAGGACATAAATGGAAACAACTAACAAATTAAGTTCCAACGGACTACACAGACTTATATAGGGCAAACTGGACGGACACTTAAACCATGATTTGCAGACCTCATACGCTCATAGAAAGAAAAAGTGAAGACTTTAACTTTGCATTATAACTTGACACTCACGGACACACGACAATACTACATCTTAGCAAAAAAAAAAGGACATAGACTGGACATTCCTGAAAACATGGAAATCTGCAAAATAAAAACTTTTGATAGTGACATTATAAGCGAACAGGCAAACACGACCTCAGACACAATTATCACACCACTAAAACAACTCATGCGGTTTTATAGCTTTATAGTTTTGTAAGAGACTTAGGTGCGTGCTTAGATTTTCCGACGGGGCTAAAATTACTTTTATTTGGATACGATTTTCCGTCGACCCTCGTCAAATTTGGTTTGTGAACAAACCGGTTTCAGTCGTTTGCCATCTTCAGTGTTGTTTTCGTACTAGTTGCGTTCTATTGTCAGTTGTGTTTAGTTCGTCTTGTTCGTGTTTCCCTTCGTGTTATTGCGTTCGTCACTTTCTGTCTTTTTTTTTGCCTGTGTCTCTCTCTCTCCTTTTTCGTTTGTCTCTTTTTACCTAATTTGTCGCTCCCTTTTTCATTCGTCTTCCTTTCTAACTAAATCCTTTTACCATCATGCTTGTTGTCCGTTTTTGTTTATGTGTGAACCTATTGGGTTTTTTTTTCTTTTTTTTTATGTGACATAATAATCTGTGATTGTACGTTTATGATGTCCTTTATTGCCTTGGTCTTGTGCACCTGCGTAAATTGTTTGTGTTGGTGTAATGTTTGTTTTCTTGTAAAAATGTTTCAATCGTTCAAATATTGCGTTCGAAGCAGTGTTTATTTGTTCATTTATTATTCGTCCGTCAAATGTTTTTTGTTTGCATATTTCCATGTTTTCTAATACATTTAGTCTTCTTCCTTTGTGCTGTGTATGAAGCAGTATAACCGTTGTTTTTATATGTCCTGGTGTACATTTTTTGTTGAATATATGGTTCGCAAAGTTTGATTCTGGAGTTGATTTTGGTTCTCGTAGTTTTTTGTTATAGTCTCTAATGTGTTCCCTAAATCTGGTCTTAATTTTTCGTCCTGTTTGCCCGATGTAGCTATAAAGGCACGTACAAGTTAATTTGTACACTCCTTGTTTGTCTAGTATATTTGCCTTGGTTGTCTTATTCCGTAGTACTCTGCCTAGGTTGTTTCTTGTTCTGAATGCGGTATTGACGTTGTGTTTTCCAAAGAATTTCGCCAGTTTGTACGTTGATTTTCCCATATATGTTAATGTAGCCCATTTTTTCCTTTCATTCTCCTGTTTCTTGATGTTTCCTGATGTTATGCGAGAGAATCTTGGAAAGTGTTGGAAGTTTTTAAATCAGAATGGAGGTTAATTTATTGAATGTGACAGTGGAAAACTGAAATTTTTAAACATTTGTAAAACTCTGCAAAAGACTTAAATGATGATGATCATCATAATGCTTTCTGTTTACTGAGGTACACTCGCAAACAATTTCGTTTAGGCTACAGAAAATGAAGTTCATAATTTGGCAACACGTTTAGATTTTAATAAAAGGCCTGGTAGCATTGGTATGAGAGGGTTGTGATAAGATTTACATCTGCACCGACAGTGAGCCAGATGATGGTCAAACCATTTTGGATGGTATGTAGCGCCATCCTCGCCCTAGAAGGCCTTCAGATACGTATATCCTCCGGTCACTCCTAGTTGCACTTCGAAAGCCCGGAGTAGGCCGTAGCCTTCACTCCTTGCTAAAGAGTTGGAGACTATCCAACTCCTGGTCCAGAATGCATGAAGCTTAATATAATTAAGAACACAACGGCATTCATACTCACTGGACCTGGACCATTCATTGTGTTCATTGTGAATGATTATTCCGATACCTAAACAAATTCACAATGACAAAATTAATAATTTTAGGGGCCTATTGTAGCGTCAACTGTTCTACACAAAATATTTGAGATGATTTTATACAATAAATTTTTAATATTTTTGGAGAATAAGAAATTATTGCATCCAAATCAATATGGTTTCCCCAAAGGTGAGTTAGTTAAAAATATTTTTCAATATAACAAGCAGCTTAAGATTTTCTAAAATATTGTTAAAGGATTCCTAATGATTTAAGTTGAAAAATAGCAATAGGAACTAGCTTTGAAATCAATTTTGTGATTTTTTAAATAACTTTAAATTATTAGCATGATATTATCTAACGAACGACAGCCAGAAAGGACGAAGGGCAAATAGCAACAATAACAACAAGAAATAAAATTATTTAAATGCAAATAATTTTGGGTCTTAAATTTTCTTAATCCTCTTGCTATTTTTTTTTTGTGCTCATACCAAGAGCACTATTTTCCAAAAAGCTGGAAAAAAATTCCAGTACGGAACTGCAGATGTTATAAATTTTAATATTGATCGAAATTTCAATAAAGTAATTTTGTTTTTTGGCATTTTCCTTTTACTTAAACTAGTCAACGAATAAAAATTTTTAAAGAGGAAAAGCTACTTATTGTTGCTGCTAAACTAAAATAAAACATATGTCACATATAAAACGCAAACATAAGCAAAATAAGACCAAACGAATGGAGATGAAAAATAAGCAGACAAAATTAAAAGCAAAAACTTAAGTGTCAAACTTTCGAAATAACAGAGAAAAGTGGTTTTTACAAAAGTTTCTTTTTCCACATATTAGTCCAAAAAAAAGGATATTTTACCATTTTAACATATGTAACATATTAAAATAGTAAAAAAAAAAATAAATACTTCACACATATTAAACATTTACACTCATATAAGACTTAAGTTTAAGTATAAAAACCACTTTTTTTAGATTATCGCTTTATGCATGTAAAGGACATGTAAAAGCATGTGTTAAGAAAAGCGTAACTAATGTGTGTAACAATGTCTGTACATAAATAAATATATTTACATTTATGAATGCCTTTCTATAAAATAATAATGTGAAGTTCAACGCGACACTTTAAATAAATTGGCAATTTGCCCCCAAAATAGAAAATAAAAATGCACAAGCTCATACATTAAACATTTTTATACACAAGTTCCACTTGGCTAGAAAATTTAGTAGCACACATTTTATGTGGATCTTATAAAGGACTTTGCATGGTGTCTTTTTTTTTTTTTTTGGAAAGTTCAACTTAACAAGTTGAATCTCCAAATATGTGTTTAGTTTTTTTTTCTTTTTCTGATTCTTCTCTGTGCTATTGTGGTTGTTTCCAAAGAATTTGAGGTGCTTAATATGGCACTCGCAAGTATTAGACTTGAAAGAATTAAATACGTAATATTGTTTATATAGAATTTGGAAACTTAAAACAATATATCGGGTTTTTTTTCCCAAATGTGGCAACACCAACAACATGACAGTTTTGACATTTAGTTTTCTGACGTATTCATAGTAAATGCATTAGCAATTATTACAGTGAATTTAATTTCAGACGAAAATGGCATTAAAATAATTAAAATCCACTATGAAAATGATTCTTTTGTGAAAATTACATTTTGTAAAATTCGTGATTTTCTGGAACAACACAATCGCACTTCTAAAACCGCTATTAAGAAAATGGTCGATAAATTTGCGTAAATAGGCTTGATACAAAATATGTGAAGATTAACGTTTTGAGGTTATCGAAAACAACCACATGGCGAATTTTGCATAACGATTTATTTTTAAAGCCTAACAAGTTTCAACTGGTGGAGAAATTAAAGCTGACCAATTAATTATATAGCCGTAGGTTTGCAAAATTCATTCAAAAACAACCGCCTGATTTTTCTGAAAAAACAATTTTTTCATCCCATTTTTACCTGTCAGCATATGTCAACAAGCAAAATGCCGCATTGGGCTTCTGAAAATCCTAGAATGATTATTGAGAAGCCTCTCAGTGTGTTTCTATAAGCTACGCTATATATAGAGGCGTGATTGGCTCGTTTTTTCGAAAATGGGGCTGGAAATGCGGTAACGGTGAATGGTCAATCACCGCTAGATGCTAACAACTTAATTTTGTCCTATTATAGACGACGTGGATATCATTGACATGTTGTTTTTTACAGGACGGTGCCAACCAAATTTCGATCGCATAATTTCACGCCAATCAGCAGTTAAGTGGCCAGCCAAATCGTGTGATTTAACACTACGGGAATATTTTTTGTGGGACCTTCCACACTAAGCCAATCGAATCAATTTCAACCTTAAAACTCTAAATCCGTGATGTGATTAACAAAATAAGATCGCCATTTTGCCAAAAAAAGTGATTAAAACTTTTACAAAATAATCGACATCTATCAGCGTAGTCGTGATGGACATTGGAAATCAAAGACTTTGATTAGCTTCTTTAGAAAGCCGTTTAATAAGCTTTCAAGCCATCAGCGTTCTCAAAAATTAACAGCAATTGCATTTAATTGATTAAAGGCTTTTTATGTCTGCGACACGGTTGGCGTACGAGAATCTACAAGTCCCTCTTGGTTATAATTAATTTTGGATATTATTGGCGTTCGCGTAAAGGTACAAATTTAGTGAAAGCCAAGATGAGTTTTATAGCGAAACTTGCCGAGAAGGCGATACTCTTAAATTTTTAATCGATCTATCTGGAAAAAAAGGAGAGTTAAATATCTCCGCAACATATTGAAAGGTAGTTCGCTAATTAAATTTAAATAACATTTGTACGATCAGGACAAGGATAAAATCCAAGAAACAATAAAAAAGTTACAAATAGTAGAATAAAGTTTTTGAATATTTTTTATTTTAGATAGATTAGCCGGTTGGTAAACTAAATATGGGTAACACATACTTTTTTTTATTAGGTTAAATAAGTGTTAAGTTAGTTATTTACAGTAAATTTTTCATTGTCTGATCATAATGTTATGCAGTCTAATTACAGCTTAGTCGCTTTCGATGGTGTCCCTGTACGCTAGTAGGTAGTGTACTAGCTTGTCAGTATGGGGGTTGTGGGTTCGATTCCCAACGAAGACCTTGGTTTTTCTTCACCACAAAAATAAAAATTGACTGTCGGTGGGGCTGCTCAGCGATGAAGGCATCGTTACTGATCGCTTATATACGGCAGTTCATTTTCGACTATCCTTCTACTTTCACTACCTGTTTCATCTATTCTCTATCCCTTTCCTAAAGAATGTAGCACGGTATTTGACTAAATAGGCATTGTTGCCTAAAGTGCTACTTCTCTTTAAAAAAAAAAACAAATTAATTTTAACGCTATTGGAATAATTTTTTTCGAATGAATTCCTTGCTTTGCCCGTGGAACAAATTAATTTAGATGCTGCAGAAGGAATTGGAAAATGCGAAGCAACTATTAATTGCAGTTTAGTTAAAGTTTAAGTTCATTTCAGTTTTTGCCTCGTTATTAACTATAGTTTGGTCATAAGCTAAAAAATAGTTTAATCCTACTTACAGTGTAGCAATATATTAATTATATTAAGATAAAAATCTTCTTAAAAATAAGAGCCTGAATTACCCTCAGTCCTGTTATATACCAGAGTTAGTTATACGGTATTGATATTTAAGACATTTCGTGATATATAACATTTAAAAAAAAATGATTTTGTCTATTTCAGCAATGCTAAATCTAGTCCTACACAAGTTTTAGTCTTACAGTCATAAACCAGCTGATATCCTGTCAAAGTTAAGTCAACATTTTTTAACAGTCTTCTTGCTCAAATCATAATTTAGTCATTGTTTAGATATAAACTAGCCTGAGTCAGATTATAGTCTAGCCACAGTTTAGTCATTGCATAGTATTACTGCTAGTCATATATAATTTTATATTCTAGTTATAGTCTAAAACTAGATTCCTGTTAGTATAATTTTTAACATAATAGTACTTTAGCTTTATCTACTGTTGTTATACACACATAAAGTCTGGTAGTTTGCTTGCAATTGCCTAGTTGCAGTTTGGCAAAATTCTTAATTTAGGACGGTTATGCTCTGGTCATTTACTGAAGTCCCTATAATCTCTACATCTTAATTACATACGTAAAGATTGTCACCAGAACCTCCCCTGGCGACACATTTAAATGTTTTGACGGAAATCCACCCTCATTACACGTATCTTCGAAAGTAAAAGGGAGCCCAGTCCCCTAACAGGCTAGCAAGGAGCCAACTAAACAATCCACTATATTTCCACGGGAATCAGTAAAGCCCCAGAGTTCCGCTATTTATCTCTTCAGCCTTTTAGCGGTTCTCTGACTGATTATTGAGGTTGGCCCTTTGGAAGTATCGTGGTGGCTTTGTTTCGAGGCCCTCGTTTGAGTTTGTTGGATCCGACCAGGTCCAGTGAGCATGAATGCCGTCGTGTTCTTAATTATATTAAGTTTCATGCGTTCTGGACCAGGCATTGGATAGCCTTCAACTCTTCAGCAAGCATTGAAGGCTGCGGCCTGCTTCGTGGTTTTGAAATTGCAACTAGGAGTGACCGGAGGATATACGTATCTGAAGGCCTTCTAGGGCGAGGATGACGCTACATTTCATCAAAAAAAAATAAAAAATTCTCAATCACCTCTTCACAAAAATAATTGAACTTTAGGTATATGCATTAGAGTCTCCCCCGGGGGCATACTGATATGTCTTAATGGAATCTCACCATTAAGATATATATCATCTGGGGCTAAAAAGGAGTCCACTTTATTTCCACAGGAATCAGCAAGCCCCAGTGTTCAGCTGTTGCTGTTCTCTGACTTTTTATTGAGGTTGGCCCTTCGGGGAGGTGGTTGTGGTTTCGCAGGCCCTCATGAAATGGTTAAGGGGTCAGGATCATCTCACTTTTGACCAAAAACACAGGGTGAATGATCCGGATCCAGTGAGCATGCTATGTCGTGTGTTCTGGACCAAGAGTTGGAAAGCCTCCAACTCTTCAGAACGGAGTGGGGGTGATGATCCTTCTCCGGGCTCCCGAAGTTGCAAGTAGCAATGATCTATTGGATAGAGATAACCATCGGCTTCCTAGGGCGTGGATGCACGCTACATATCACCCAAATGGTTTGATTCATTATCGTATTATGGCCACATGCCTGGGTAGCGTTGTAAATCTTATCACGTAATGTCACCAGAACCGTTGGGCAAAACTAGTAGATTATGACATTTTTAGGTTTTTATACACACACTCTTTAGTATCTCTTTTGCGTGAAAAAATTAAGCATTGAAGTAGATGTGTACTTATGCCTTTTGATGCCATTGCATACATTTTTCTTTATTTATGTGTCTAAATAAATGTGCCAAAATGAGCATATGTTATATGTCAATTGTTTATGTATAACTGAGTTTTGTATGCCCCCTTTAAGTATGCAGCATTTTTTGTTTGTTTTGTAAATATAAAATATTTCATTTACTCTACACAATTCTGTTTCAATTCTACTTCTTCTATTTCCACTTCGACTATTCTGACAAAAGTAGGTTTCTAGGTTATTATTGAATACTTACTTGTGTTAGAATTCTCTACTTACAGCTCTTTTCTGTTTGCCACTTTACACTTCACTCCATTCATACAGCGTTCAGGGTGCTGTTGCTGCTACCACTTTTTCTATGGAGCAGAATGAAATAGAAACTTAAAAAATGTTATAAATATTGCAATTTAAATAAAACTAAAGAGAAAATGTTTACTGCCAAAGTTATAACGATTGTTGAACATGTTGTATGGAGTTTGAAATACATTTGGAAGGACATCATTAGGGGTTGAGGAATAGACAATATATTGAAATGTGCATATAAATTGAAAGTTATTATTATTTTTTGTTTTTTTGTTTTTATATTATGACTTTGACAGTTAAATGCATTTGTTCGTCTGTCTTGCTGTCTGCAGCAGTTTTATTAGTTGACAGTTATTGTTTTGCGATAGGCCAGGGAATGTAAGAAACTTAATTTAGACATTTGACCTATAATTGTCATTTAAATGGAAATTAATGGAAATTTTATATAAACATTTTAAAATGTTGTACATAAAATAAGAAAGGACATTTTTAATTTATTTGTAAAATGTTTGAAACACAATTAACAGTCAGTCTTTCTGTATGCAGTTTTATTTATTGACATATTCATTCCAACTGAACTGAGCCTCATTACTAAACAAAATTTGCTTATAGAAATTAGGATCAAGGACAGTCTTATTTTGGGTCCAATTTACACAATTTCGAATCATTGTTTAGGCGTCAGTTTGCACAACTTTCTTAAAAATTCTGGAAAATCTTAAGGTAACAAAAGTAGGCGTGAAGGTGTTTAAAAAAAATAAGTATAAGTGAAATTATTCGTAAGCGTTTTCTAGAAGCGGCCATAATTTCGCAAAGGAAAACGATTATTAAATAAAAATAATTTTGCATTGCGACGACAAGGGGGCAGCAATACTAAATATATTTTTCGTTTAATAAAAATTATGACGAAAAAGAACTTTGGACTTAATGCTGATTATTAAATAAATGCTGATTAATTAGTTAGTTTAATAAATGAAGTTTACAGAGCAGTGAACCTAACCTAGATAGACACAAAGGATGCTGATGGTGAATTTAGCGATCCAAAAATTGTTCTCCTATTTTCTTTAAAAATCAACACAAATATTTTTTAAAAATGTTGATGTCTTAATAAATGAAAAAATCAAACCGAATTTCATTTGCATTCATTTGTTATAATAAAAGGTTTTTCAGGTCTTTCAACAAGAAATTTGTTTTCTAAAATAAAATAAAACAAATAATTATGATTGGGATGATTTAAATTTTTATTGTATTACGAGGAGAGAAGTTCGGCAATTATGAATGAAAAATGATATCTGGCAAATATCTACCACGACCAGACTGACAGGCGATATTTTTAACAAAGTTTTTAATCACTTCTTTGACAAAATGGCGGTCCCATTACGTTAGTCACAGCAGGGATTTTGAGTTTTAAGGCCTAAATCGATTCGATTGGCTCCGTTCAGACTCTGTGCTAAACACAGCCTCACAAAAAATAAGCCAGTGGTGTTAAATCACACTATCTGGCTGGCCACTTAACTGCTGATTGTCGTGAAATTTTGTTTGTAATTAATTGATCGTCCCATTCGCTGTGTAACATGTTGCACCGTCCAATTGAAACCACATACCAGTGATATTTATGTCGTCAATAATAGGACAAAATTGAGTAGTTAGCATCTCGCAATAGCGTAATCCATAAACTGTTATCGCATTTCCAGTAACAAATTCGAGAGAACAAAAACGGCCCATCACGCTTCCAGACCACATAGCACATCACACAGTGACACGTTGATTATGCAAAGCCTTCCCAATAATCGCTGTAGAATTTTCAGAAGACCAAATGCGGCAATTTTGCTTGTTGACTTACACTGACAAGTGAAAATGGGATTTGTCTAAAATAATGATTTTTTCAGAAAAATTAGCCAGTTGTTCCAGAATGAATTGAGCGAATCAACGTCAATGTAAAAGGTCGGTTGGTTTCAACTCCTGCATCAGTTAAACCTTAAGGCTTCACAGATTTTGCAGAACCCCAATTATGGAGAAGGTCGAGGAATTGATAACTTTAAATCTGCTTCAGCACTGTGGCTAGCGGCTACGATGTTTTTAGCTGAAAGATGCGGTCGAACATGCATCATATGGAACCTGTCGACCCGGTAAAAATTCTTAATAGTGGTCTCAGAAGGACGATTATGTTTTCCAAAAATATCAACCACCATTTTCATAGTGGATTTTTAATATTTTAATGCGATTTTTGTAGGAAATTGACCTCATTGAACAATTGCCAATGCATCTACTAAGAATACATCAAAAAACTACAATGTCAAAGCTATCATGTTTTTGGTGTTGCCACAATTGAAAAACAAACTTCCTGATACCGATATCGACTGCGTACTAACTTTATATATTTTTTCTGATTTTAAAATACAGCAGCACAACAAATTTTTTAAAGTTTTCTTGCTCAAAGAAAACAACTTTGAAATACCCTAGAAATATGCAATTTCAAGTACATTTGTATAATTAATCTTATGCCTCTAGACATATTTAACAAAAACAATTTTCACTTGAAAGTACAACATGAAGACATTCAGTTTTACTAAAAATTCATCAAACATATTAATTTTGTCTCTGTCAAGAACAATTGTTTAATAAGAGAAGCATTGCAAAAAACAAAATAAAAATAAAGTGAAATTGCACAAAGTGTGTGTTCACTTATGTGAAGATTTCTTTGACTTGAAGGAGAAAGAAATATACAAAGTGAATTCATTCGCTTAACACGAGTGTCATACAAATGAATGTTAAATACAAAGTTAAAAACAAAAATGATACAGCATTGAAGAAATGAAATAAAAGACTTTTAACGAATTTCTTGTTTTGAAAAGTATTATAGAATAACACACACAAAAAAATGATAAAATGCCATAAACTGCGAAGTATGGCATAGTCACACTTATTATTATTGGCAGAGAACTAGTGTCAAGTTTAACAACTACTCTTCTGACAAAAATACATAAATTTAAAAATACACAATTAAGTGAATATCATAACGCAATAACGCATTCACGCAATTTATTGCAGTGAATGCAGAAATACCTTCCGTTAATTAAAAAACTATTTTTTATCACACGATTTTTCTAGAGAAGTTACAGAAATAGTATGGGAAAATTTAAAAAAACTATTAAAAAATGGGATGAATGTGACCCTGTAGACTAGTAAGTAGTGTACTAGCTTAGCAGTTTGGGGGTTGTGGGTTCGATTCCCAACGAAGATCTTGGTTTTTTATACTACAAAAATTAAAATTGACTGTCGGTGGAGCTACTCAGCGATGAAGACATAGTCACTGGTCGCTGTGTTATCTTATACGGCAGTTAATTTCCGACTATCCTTCTTCTTTCACCTTCTGTTTCATCTCTTCTCTATCCTCTAAAAAAATGTAGCACGGTACTTAACTAAAGTAAAGACTACGAAACAGACTTTTTAGAAAAGTATCGAAAGATCTTTGTCCTCATATTGGCAATAACGCGGCAAATGCTGTCCTCCAAGTGGTCAATCGTTCCCAATTCCTCGTCAAAGACTATCAACTTCACATATGCCCTTAGAAAACTATCTAGCGGAGTTAAATCGCCGCTTTAAATCTTTGGAGTCAATTCAGTCTGAAACGTGCAACCATGAGGTTATCAAACGGTTCCTTTAATAAATTAATTGTAGCACGTGCTGTGTGATATGTTGTGCCGCCTTATTAAAATCACAGCTCTTGCACAACATGGTTATTCAATTGAAGAAGGAAAAATCTTTAATTATTTCTCTATCGACTGTTACGTTCTGGCTAGCATCGTTTTTAAAGAAGTACAGACCAAGAACTTCACCGGCCCATAAAGCACAAAAAGTTTTTTCTGGATGTTAGATGTCTCTACACACATTTAAAGACTCTCATCACTCTAAAAACAATAATTTTATTTATTTAAAATTGGGCCTCAAGGCTAAACAAAATTCGCATATGAAAATCAGAATCAACGGCATTCTGGTTATAAGCCGGCCCCATTTGCAAAATTTGGAAAACCTTGTTTAGACATCAGTCTATTGATGTTGAAATGCCAAACCACACTAAGAAAAATTATTTATACAAAACGGTTGCCAATTAGAAACAGTGTTGCCAACATAAAGTTTTTATACCTCTATAAAAATACCCCATAACAAAAAATTAATTTTCAGAAATAGATAAAATGTTATTTTAATATAACCATTTTAAATGCACCTTAAAAATATACCTTTAGATAAGAATATTTTTTGAGAAGTATACATTTTAAAAAGTACCATCAGAATGGAATATATACGCAGGTGCCATTAAAAAAGTATGTTCTTTTAAATAGCAATTTCTTTTAAAAACAGGTATGTAATTTATGCAAAGCTTTTTTAAAAAGTACTGTCCAAACTAGTTTTGGGCACACATTTTAAACATTTGGCAGTACCAAAATTTACCACTAGCGAAAAAAAGAGAATTTATTCAGTAGTGAAATAAAAATTCACGTTTTTTAACTAGTTGTCTTTCGAAGCTTCTAGAGCAACGTAGGTAAAAGAATACAAAAAATAACCTAAACTAAAGAATTAAAATTACTTAATTAATAATACAGCAAGCTATTGAGTTTTTTTAAGTCATTTGATAAATAATAGTACCTTTTAAAAAACATATTCATTTTCAATAAAAATTGTAAAATAAATAAAAAACAATTTTTTGTAAAGATTTATTTTGATAAAGGACCTAATTTAAAAGGAAATATAAGAATTTGAAACAGCAAGCTATTGTATTCAAGTACCTTTTTACTAAAAATATAAAATAATAAAACTGAAATTTTTAAATAATGTATTTTAGCTTAACAGAAAAGAATAACAATATTTAAATTATTTAGAGGAAATTTTTGAAAAGTACTTTTTAAAAGTTTATCGAATATTTAAAACAAAATATATATCTTGGTACTAAATTGTGTGGGTTTGTTCCGCAAGTGCGAAAAAACAGCCAGGAAAGACGTCACATGGAAAAGGAATTGACAACAAATATATATCCTCTTAGAAATTTGGTTCAAATGCATTGTAGAAAGTTCTTTAAAACTACCTTTAACATTTTCGTATCTTTAAAAATGTACCTTTTAAAAAAATAACTGCTAAAAGAGTATCTTATAAAAAAAATTGGTTCAAAATTCTTTGAAAATTCTATTATACGTAACACTTTCAAAACACTTTTTATAAACAGATCTGTCTTAATAAAAATATTTTAAAATGGTTTTAGAATATACTTGGAATCGTTGAATTACAGCAGAAGGAAAAAATCGTTTTTTGTTGTTGTTTTAATCTTTTATTTCTTAGTTAGTCCTTTGCACGTACAGGAAACTATAAAGAATATCAAATAAACTTGTTTTTAATAATTTTGTCATTTACTTTATCTGTGTTATACAGTTGTACTTGTTTTCATGAGAATTATTTTAACTTGTTTAACCATTTATCACAAGCATTAAATAAAATATATTAAGAAATTCATACAACAACCAGGCACATGAAGGGTATGCACTATACTATTCAGTGGCTAAGTTATGTTCTTGTAAAATCTCCTAATCTTTATTATATATATAAAAAAAAAACAAACATCCAACATTGTTTGAATACCATGATACTAACAGATAAAAGCAACTTTATTAAAGAAAGTAAAACAAAAATCACCATAAAAATTCAAGAACAACTGTAAACAGAAAATACTCATTTTTAATATTCCAACATCCAGGTATAAAGTAATAAAATAAATATAAAACAGAAGGAAGGAAGGAAAGATAAAACACAACAAAAATTAGAAATTAGAATAAAACTTGGAAAAAAGCTTTTTTGCTTGCTCATTGTTAACAGATTATTTTATGTTAAAAATACATACATAAAGAAAATATAATTGAAGGAAAAATAATAACACCATATGACATGCAGATTACTAGAGAGCTTATTATTTCAAAATAAGAGTTTAAGAAAAATACCTTCATATTAGACAATTCGTCACAAATATTTGAATTTAAAAAAATTGGAAATAAAATATATATTATTTTTAAATGAAAATGAAAAGATTGCTTTGTTTCCGTAGCCTTATAATAGGGCATCATACAAAATTTTTCTACTTCTGTGCTATCAATTATGGTAAGTTTGTTCAAAAAGTGACAATGAAAAACTCTTTTTGCCGATGAAAATTTTGTAGTGTAAAATTTTGAATATTAAAAATAATTGTTGTTATTTTTGCTATTTCTTATGATTTTTAGCGCGAAATTTATATTACAAAAAGGAATCAATAAAGGATATAGTCACAGTAACAAAAAATTTAAAAAAATAAATTAAATTATAAAATTATTATATATTTTTTAAGTACACACAATTGCCAATTGTATACAAAAAGATGTCTGTCTAAGAATCGAGCCGAATCTGGAATTTAAAATCTAGCCTTGGTGGTGCTTGGCATTGTTTGTACGCATAAAGTGTAGACACGAAAATGTACAAATAATTAAAATAAAACGAATAAAAAGAGTTTTTCAAAACAAGTATAACAAAAAATTTAGATTAAGATGAATAAAATTTTTATTGTATTACGAAGAGAAAAGATCGGCAATTATGAAGGAAAAATGATATCGCTAACAGATGTTGATTTTTTCATTAAAGTTTTTGATCACTTTTTGCCAAAATGGCGGTGCTATTTCGTTAAACGCATCACAGATTTTGAGTTTGAAGGCTGAAATCGATTCGATTGGCTCCATATAGAGGTTGTCCTTAACATAGCCCCCACAAAAAATAATCCAGTGGTGTTAAATGACACGATCTGCCTGGCCACTTAACTGCTGATTGTTGTGAAATATAGCAATCGGGAAATTTGGTTTGGAATAAATTGTTCATTTCATTGACTCTGCGACATGTGCCACCATCTTCAATAGTAGGCCAAATTTTGGTTGTTAGTATCTCGTGATAGAATGATCCATTGATCGTTACCGCATATCCAGCCTCATATTCGAAAAATAACTGCCCAATCACGCCTCCAGAGTACATACCGTTCTATACGTTGAGCATGCAATCCCTTTAAGAATTTTAGAATCCCTAATGCGCCAATTTTGCTTATTGCCATACCCTGGCAGGTTAAAATGCGCTTCGTCCGAAAAACATGATTTTTTCAGAGAAACCAGCACTAGTTGAATCTTGTAAGGCTTCAACTTCAAATCCTTACGCAAAATTCGCCATGTGGTGGTTTTGGATAAACCCAATTGTTAAGAACGTCTGCTTCAACACTGTGGCTTACGGCTGTGATGTTTTTAGTTGAACGACTCGGACGAATACACGTTAGTGTTCGCATATTTCGTATCGAGCCTGCCGACTCAAATTTAACAACCAAATTCTTAATAGCGGTCTTAGAAGGACGATTATGTTGTCCGAAAATATCACCAATTTTGCGAAATGTAACTTTAACAGCACCACCATTTTCATAGTGGTTTTTAATTATTCTAATGCGATTTTCGTGCGAAATTTAATTCATTGCAACAATTGCCAATGCATCTACTATGAATAAGTCAAAAAATTAATGTAAAAACAATCCTGTTATTGGTGTTGCCACAACTGATAAACAAACTTCTTAAAAAACCCAATATAAATAATTTTATTATACTTTAATTTTAAGGAAAACAGAATAAATAAAATAATAATAAAAAATAAAAATTAAAATTTTTAAATTCACATTTTTTTTATTAAAAATAATAAAATAAATAAAGTAAAGCGAAATTAATATTACAGCAGCCTTTTTTAAGGAAATGCTAAGTACTTCATAAAAAACAGTTTCAGCTTAAAGTACAGTGGGGATAAATGAAATGTCTTAAATAAAGCCTATCTATCTATCTACGAGTATCTATATTAACTGGAAATTATATTCAATACTTTCAAATCAATATGCTAAATAAAATATGCTTCAAGGTTAAAAAACAAATTACATTTTTTAATTAAAAAAGATAATAAAATTTGAATATTATAAAAATATGAATATTATTAAATAAGTAGAAAGATAATGTTAAAATATTTTTGTGAACCTTTGTAGGAAAAGAACAATAAATATAAAAATTTATGTAACAAAAACAAAAAAAAATTAAAGTAAAAGTAAAAATAATATTTTATAATTAAATTTCATTGAAAGCACCTATAAAAAACGGACACGTAAATGTAATAAAAATAAAATGTTAAAAGAAAAAAAAACACATTAAAAAATATTAATTTTCTAATGCAGGAAGTACGAAATTTAAGGAAGAGTTAATAGAGTTAAACTTAAAGAACAAAAAAGAGGATAAATATAGAAAAACTTAAAAAGGAGTAACAACCGCATGCATTTAGTACTTGTGTTTAGGGATGTAAAAATATTAAAACTGTAATAATACAGTATAAGAACTTGGAAGTATTGTCCATTTTGTCTTCTGATATCAGTTTTAAGAGCACAAAGTTATTTATGTTTTGAATACGTTATTTTAATTTAAATGCCATTTGATATGTGCTAACAATATTTATATACCTTTTTATTTTATTTCAATAATTATTAATATCGGACGGCTTTATTAAAAATAATAATTAATCCCATTATTTAAACCACCCGATATAATTTTTGTTACTGTCGTAACTAGCTTCACAATAGCTATAAAGTTGTATTTCTATGATATCAATAGTTGAAACGATACCTGTCTTAAGGATGTTGATTGTTTTTGAATTATAATGGTACCTCTAAACAGTTTCAGCCACCCCTTCAATAAGACCAGCAAGGTTTCTAAGATCTTTATAAAACGAGTATTCATAATATCACTTATTTTTAAAAAGTATGATATGACATGGTATCCAATTTCAGACCACAAAAAGTTCATGGCTGAGGATCTGTAGTGCCCGTTGAGCGTATGGTAGAAATGGCATTATTAGCAGCATTTTCGAAAAAAAGAAAAACGGTCAATGATTTCACCATTCCAAAACCAATACCAAGCTTATAGTCTCTGCATATATATCTTGTATTTTCGAGACTGAAAATACATCGTTTCCCACATTCCTTAGTTTTATTTGTCGACATAACGGCCTGAATATGTGCATCTGATAAATTCGATGTTCGTTTGAAATTTCCGTAAGCCCAAAACTGAATAACCGTAATGAAGTGGATGTTCGGGCAAGGATTTCACCATTCTAAAATCAATACCAAACGTCTGGTCTCTGTATATGTAATAAAAATGAAGTAAATTGAACTTGAAAAACAAATTTGTTTTTCAATTGTGGCAACATCAACAACATGATAGTTTTAACATTTAATTTTCTGACGTATTCGTAGTAGATTGTTACAATCAGTATAATTTCTCACGAAAATCGCATTAAAATAAATAAAATCCACTATAAAATTGGTGATTCTATTAAAATTGCATTTCTTAAAATTCGTGATATTTTCGGACAACATATTCGTCTTTCTAATACCGCTATTAAGAATTTGGTCGTTAAATTTGAGTCGACAGGCTTGATACAAAATGTGCGAACACCAACGCGTGTTCGAACGGGTCGTTCAGCTAAAAACATAAGCCACAGTATTGAAGTAAATCGAAATTTGTCAATTCCTCGACGTTCTCAACAATTGGATTTTCGTGATAAGATTTACATCTGCATCTAGCCGTACGCCTTAATCAGATGGTGGTCAAAGCACTCCATACAGGCCGATAAATGTGCCCCCGGGGAGGACAACAATTGGGTTAGTCAAAACCACCACATGGTGAATTTTGGATAAGGATTTGATTTTAGAGTCTTACAAGGTTCAACTAGAATTTACATCGCCGTAAGTTCGCTCAATTCATTCAGGAACAACCGACTGGTCTTTCTGAAAAAAACATTTTTTCCGACGAAACTCATTTTCTCATGTTCAGGGTATATCAACAAGCAAAATTCCCGCTTTTGAGGTTCTGAAAATCCTAGAGCGATTATTGAGAAGTCATCGTGTCACTGTATGGTGTTGCTATGTGGTCTGAAGTCGTGATTGGGCCGCTTTTTGGAAGATGAGGCTGGAAATGTGGTAACGGTCCATAGTTCATGCTATCGGGAGATGCTAACAACTCAATGTTAGTCTATTATTGAAGAAGTGTATACCACTGTCATGTGGTTTCATTAGGGCGCTGCCACATGTTACATAGCCAATGAAACGAAAAATTTATTGCAAACCAAATTTCCCAATCGCAAAATTTCACGACAAGCAGCAGTTAAGTGGCCACGCAGATCATGTAATTTAACGTCACTGGATTATTTTTTGTGGAGCTATGTTAAGTACAGAGTCTATACGAAGCCAATCGAATCGATTTCAGGCTTAAAATTCAAAATTCGTGATGTGATTAACGAAATAGGACCGCCATTTTGGCAAAAAGTGATTAAAATCTTTAGTGAAAGAATGTACATCTGCCAGAGTGGTTGTGGTAAACATTTACCAAATATCATTTTTCATTCATGATAAGCGAACTTTTTTCTTCGTAATGCAATAAAAATTTCAATCATCTTAATCTAAATTTTTTATTCCAATTTGTTTTAGAAAACAAACTTCTTGTTGAAAAACCCTTAATATTGTTTTCTAGAGTCTAAGGTATAGCCTTTGCGGTCTCTACATGCTGTAGTTTTTTTTGTCGACATAGCAGCCTACATGAATATGCATGTCATCTGATATATGCAATGTTCGATTAGAACTTGCGTAAGGCCAAAACTGTGTAGCCGTAATGTCAGTTGACTGCGTAAGTGAATAATTTGTGATCGTTGCGGGAAATTCTCAACACGCTGATGGGTGAAACGACAAGTTGTAGTCGTCGATATAGAATCAACATTTTTGGAACTAAGCCACAGAAGCCACTTATCCATAACATAAAGCAGGAGTGTTATTCATTTCTATAGAGTTGCGAAATATTTGTAAAAACTTGTGTACAGTTTTTTTTGAACATAAATGCTTTTTAGCGACCCCAAGCCTTAAGCAACGCAACACTCGTTTTTTAAACGAGTTGTTTAAACGTAAAACGATTCATTTTTATCAGCAAAAAATTTCAATTAATGTCAAAATAATATGTAATTTAAAAAGGGAAAATTTAGCAACCCTTTAAAGAACTGCACTAAATCCTATTAGAGTATAACCACAGATACTTTGATTGCCTTGGCTATTTTAATTTTTACTTTTTCAATAGTACAAATTTTTCTTTAATTTGTCTATAGTATTTTCAACTGAAGCAAGTGTGAATGGCCCTAAATTTTATAGCATAATGTTATTTGCAAATTGCTTTATACAACGAAAAGAAATAATAATATTTTTCAATTAAAACCTATTTTTCATTCATTCTGAACACAAGAAGGTAACAAAACTTCATTTAAATATATTGTCGAAGTTGGCAACAGTGATGAGCTGTTGATGAAGAGTTATGAAAACTGCGACTGCATTGTTCATGCATGTTTTTATTAAAATTAATGACACTAGGCTTCTGTTTTTGTTCTTTTTAATTTCTTGTTTTTGTTGCATTTTGTTTTTTCAAAATATTTCTTATTTTTTCGCCAGCAACAGAAAGCAAGAAAAAACACACACAACAAAAACTTGACCCATATTAACACCCTCGTTAAGGAAGAAACATGTTTTTTTAGCGTTAGAATGGCGATGAAATGCACAAGAATATGAATAAAAATATGCGTATGAAAACATACAATGGCTGGTACCAGCAGCAACAGCGACAACGACAACGTCAACAACAACGGCCACAGCAATTTACTTTTTATAATCACAACAGTAATAAAAACAACAGCCACAAAAGTAGCAACAGTCTTTATTTGCTGCTACCTTAAAAAAAAGAAGTAATAGCAGTGACAAATTAAGCGAAAATTAACACCTTAACTAAAATCAGCACACAAATAACAACGTTGCGAGTTAAACAAGACAAAGAGGAAACTAAAATTATAAAAGCAAAAATAGAAAAAACAAAAGGAGCACACATTCATTCATCTGTTTACACAGATTTGTACACATTCATTCACATGTGTACATTTATACGTATGATTTAATATACGTACACACATAGAAAGCTTTTCAAAAGAACAAAGAAAAAAAAAAGAAGTAACAGACATAAAGCAAACTAGGAAAAATAACTAAATCTAACACATTGTCACTCATTAAACTAAATCAACATCGTCATCAACTGTTACTTCTAAAATAAAGTATCTATGTGTGAGTGTATGTAGGAGCGAGTGGGAGTTTGCCAGTGAGTTAGAAGTTAAAGAAGTGTGAAAAAGAATTTAATCATTATATTCCTATATGTACAAAGTGTTGTTCATAATTAAAGTGCTGTCTATTTTAAGGCGCTATTTCTGTATTAAGAGGAATTAACTTTAAAAAATGTACAAATTTTTGCCTTGATTTTAAAGAAATTTTTAAACAAAAAATATATGAAACTTATTTAATATTTGCAGGAAATATTATTATGAATATTATTTAATATTATTTGTTTGCTCCTCTTAATAAAAGTTTTGCTATATTGAGTTCTTTTATTCCAAAAAAAATAGCACAGCACTCTGGAGTTTTAAATTAAATTAAACGATTTTTTCTACACTCACTACACATAAAATAAACACGATGGCAACTTTTTTTAAGAGAAATAGCACTTCATGCAACAATGCCTATTTAGTTAAGTACTGTGCTACATTCTTTAGGAAAGGGATAGGAGAAGAGATGAGCCAGGTGGTGAAAGTAGAAGGATATTTACGAAAATTAAATGTCGTACAAAGACAGCACAGTGACCAGTGACCATGCCTTCATTACTGAGCAATCCCACCGACAGTCAATTTTTATTTTTGTAGTGAAAAAAACCAAGGTCTTTGTTGGGAATCGAACCCACAACCCCCAGTTTTGTAAGCTACCATACTACTTACTAGCCTACAGGGGCATCTACTTAACAATGATTCAAGTTGAATTAATTTCATTAGCCCAGCAAGTGGTGTTTATATAGTTGTTTTAAACGGCACTCTACTTTAACAAAACATTATTATCTTGAACACATAAACACAATTATAACTTCACAATTTTAATGCCTAAGATATGCTTTACTATTTTGTTGTCAATACTCAACACCGCTTCAACTCATATTTAACACATTTGTCCAGCAGTAAGTGCTTATATAAGTTCTAATTAATACAAAAATATTCTACTTTAACATCATCCCATATTGTTGTTGTTATTAACATTCAGTGTAGGCGTGTGCTTGGTTGTGCATTTTGGTTATATTCTGTGTTCGTTGTTTTTGTTTTCTGTTGTTTAGCTTATTTCCTGGAATTTCTTAAAAGCATATTGTAGTTGTCTTGAGTGTATAAGATTTCTTAGAAACCTGCTCAATTTGTAAGACACACAATAGGTTATTTATTTGACTTTTTTTAATGATAATTAATTTCTTTGAAAACTTAAACAAATCATCTTCGAAACAATATATTTGCAAAATATGTTTTCACAGGAGTTCGAGCTACACATTTATAATCGGTTTTCTGCACAAAACAAGCTTATGAAAGTTTTTCTCTAGATGTACAAACAGCTTTATTTGATAATTTCATTTGATATAAAAAATAGTAGCTTGGTTTTTGGTTTTAATGCTTAGTTGACTTTTCCACTTGACTAGATCTTCCTGCTATCTCTTTTGGACAGAGTGGCTACAAGATAGTAAAGATATTATCAGGTGTCTAATTTTTTTTAATACTTTTTGTGTAATAAAAATAACTATATTTATATTTTTTAATATATTAGGGCTTTTAGAAATTTTTCTCATTATCGATTATTCGAATAAATCCACCAAAAATTATTCGAATAACTCGGCATAAATTTTTTTTTTTCAAAATCAAAATGAAAATTAGTCTAAAAGTCTATAAAAAAATTAATATAATTATTCCAATAAATACTTAACCCTTTACACTTCAACTACCAGTCTGGCTGGCATAACAAGTAAAGACGATCTTCTCCAACATGAGTTTATACCTGATACCGTTACATTTTTAACATTAGACATTGTGATACATGTAAAAGAAAAGCCGGTCCACATGTAGGCGACTGTTTCATGAAAAGTTTATAAGAAATAAATTATTATTTTGCTAAATTAATATACCGTAATATACGAATAAATTTTTATATTTTTAATCAATATTTAAATAATTTAGAGCTGTTTAATACACTTCTACAAAAACTTCATCAAAATGGTTTTTTCCGTTTATGTTATAAAAAAAGTTGACAACCAAATTAAATATTTTGGATTTGAATTTATTTTAAGATACATTCAAGTTATCTAAGTTTTTGGGTTAATTCTCGTTAATAAAAAATCATTTTTCCAAAAACTGCAGCATTTTTTTAAAGTATTGTGATTACAAAATATTTCCTAAAAGTCCTTGGAGTTGACTACCAACAGGCACAAAAGATGCACGGAGCGCAAACGGCTAATAATTTTTAGTTTTTTCTAAGGATGTGTTTTTTTATATATTTATAAAAAATTTATAAAATAAGCCTCAACAATTGCTTAATCAATTTAATTAAAAGGTAAAAAGATATGTGGACAATTAATGAGAAATTTGTTTTCCTGTAAAGCAAACTAAATTTGTCAAAATTATTTTTTTTTGAAAAACATAAAACTTCTAGAAGGATATTTATCAAAAAATGTTTGTTAATCGTTTAAAAAAATATTTCAAAATTAATTGAATTGGTTGTATGAGGTCGTCTTGAGTAAAGTAGTTTTATATGGAAAGCAGTTTACGATTATTGTAAAATAGCGTAAAATTATTCGATTAATAAGTAAACAAACTGTTTGGATAAATAATAATACTTTTAAGTGTTTGTTTATTTTAAAAACGGGTTTTTCAACAAGAAGTTTGTTTTTCAATTGCGGCAACACTAACCACATTCGTAGTAGATGTATTGACAATTGTTAAAATGAATTCAATTTCACACGAAAATCGCATTAAAATAATTAATAACCTCTATGAAAATGGTGGTTCTGTTAAGGGGACATTTCGTAAAAATCGTGATATTTTCGGACAAAATAATCTTCCTCCTGAGGTCACTATTAAGAATTTGGTCGTTAAAATGGAGTCGGCAGGCTCGATACAAAATGTGCGAACACCAATGCGTTGTCTACCAGGTTGTTTAACTGCAAAAACGCTGCAATGAGTCCTGAACCGAAGATACAAATTTGTAAATTGCTCGACGTTCTTAACAATTGAGGCTATCCACAACCGCCACATGGCAAATTTTACGTAAGAATAGGACTTTTAAACCAATTGTATGAAATAAACAGCCAGTAACAACGGTTTCCATCCAAAAGGAATGACAACAAATGTTGGCCTAGTTAATAAACATTTTTAAAACATTTTTGCTTCACTTGTGGTTTTCACATATTGTGTCGAGACAGCATACAAAAAATAGCAAAAAGGTTAAATAAGAAACTTAAAGAAAAAATTCGATATAATATTCGCATCAAAATTTTTAAATAGACTACTTTCCGCATAAGTATTTCATCGTGTAAAAAAATTTAATTTATGTAAACTCTTTATTACAACACAACTTTATTTCAATTATATTCTGGAAATCTATTAATCAGTAAGGGGTAATTACGATGGAAATTCAGGCAATACTTAGGGAGCTAAAAATATATTGTTACGGATGTGTCTTGCATAAGTTTTAAAATAAAATAATTAAGCAATAAAGCGAACAAACTGTGTAGAAATTTTATACGCGAAAGACAACAACAAACATGTATGCTGTTTACCATTTGCGTAGTTTTCTAAGAAACCTTTTCTACAAAAGATAACAACAAATATTTTGAAATAAATCCCAAGCAGAAACCTTATCAGCATAACAACAAAAACAATAGTACACACAGACATACAGGCTCATATACATCGAATTAACAATATACAACAACAAAATGTGATACAAAGGAAGTAGAAGATTCCTGAATTTTGTGGACTTTAAAAGGACAAATATAAATAGGGCAGCATTTGAGTGGATAGTCAGTCAGTTTAAAATTAAATCCCATAAAGTAAAAGCGTGCATTGTAAGTAGATTGTTCTGATATGTCAACTTTATGTAGTTAAAGTAAATAAAATTTTTATAAATTTAAAAATTCTAAAAACTGGTATTATTTATTTTGCAATAAAGAACTAACAACAAAACGTTTTTTAAAGTTATAAACGCAACAATATTAATGAAAATAATGTAAAGACTGAAGAAGGGAATAGAGAATTTTCAGTTTCCAATTTTCTGTACATTTATACAGTTATACTGTTTCTAGTTATAACAATCGCAGTATTTTACTTGAAGAAATGTAGCAAAAATAAATATAGATTTAATCAAATTGCTTTATTTCAAAGATTAGAAGAAGGCCAAAACTTAACCTTTTTGTCAAAAGTTTAAAAAAAAGGGAAAGCAAATAAAATAAAAAACAAAAAATTTTTTATTATTTAGTCATAACTTTATTGGGAAGGAGGTGATCAACATTGAAAAGTAGAAACATTTTAAATGTCCTTGCTACAGTTTATATACGTGACATATAAACAGCGAAACTGAGCAATATTTTGGCATCGTTTTTAAAGAAGAATTTATAAAAGAAAAGAAAACAAATTGATTTGAAGGGAAAATTTGCTGGCAAAGCAATTTATACTTAAAAAGGATTGTCAATATTTTACATTCAATTTTTTTTTTTTTTTGTTGAAAAAAGTAACAGCAATAAAATATTAACTTTATATGCACAGCAGTAACTTTTATTAAAGAGACTGTATTATAGTACTATACTAATAGTCTTGATTACATTATCATTGCATATCTCTTTGTATTGTTATTTATTTTTTCGTTATGAAAAATAATTTTAAAAATTACTTCATCACACAACGAAAAAGAAAATGTTACAGAAAAATAAAGGAAAATAAAAACCACGAGTCCGAAATAAATTCTGTCAATAGTTTTTTACTTGAATGGACATCGATAAGATTTTCTTTTTTTTTTGGTTATATTCATAAAAGGCATATTTTGTTGCTTTGATTAGCAAAAAATTTTAAAGCAGAAAATATAATTCTTACGAAAACGATCGAAAAATTTTGTTGATTTTATGAAAACTTTTATTTGGGTCTCTATTTAACATGAACTGATTGAATGTTGACTTAAAAATCAGTAGAGTTAATATGGAATGTGTTTAAGTTATAAATAGAATTGTAAAATTTCATTCATAATGTTGCTATAAAAATATATTTAATTTGTTATACAGGAATATATTTTATTTAGTTTGTGTGTTCGCTTGTTTGTTCGTGCATTTGTTTCAGAGCGTAAATAATCATCATCGGGTATCTTAAAAATTTTCTATTAAATGTTTACTAATTAGGAACGTATAAAATTATTAAAAAATAGGCTAAATACTAGGGTAGACGTGGCACTTTCATATAAAGTGATGTTTATTTATTTTATCTATATTTAGTCTATGGATTCAAGACCGTTGCAGGCATTAAAACAGTAAATAATAATTTTACATAAAACTTAAATTAAGTTATTCAAATATAAAATTAGATAATATTTAGCAGCCTTAACATTTAAAGAAAAATAAAATAAGTAAATAAAATTTATTAAACGCAGTACGAATTCTTAAAAGCGGGTCACATTCAGCATAATTTGATCTGAATATTTTAATTACCACTGGAGTAAAATAGCGCTCAGGACGAAATGGAACGTTAAATGAAATATTGCAGACATTTCGTTTTACTAAATTTAAAACAAAAGCGGCATTTAACATTAAAATTTCCTTTTTTGAGTTGGCAGCTTTATTAGAGCAAGTCTATTAGTGTAGAGTGGTAGAATTGAAGGATTCCATTAAAGCCTCGAAGACAAAATAACAAGAACTGCTTTTGCATTGGGATCCCATGCTATTACTATGGACTTTATAAATTGGATCCCAAATTATTGATTTATATTCCAGATCATTAATAATAATTTTTTTGGAAATTCTGCTTGACAAATATGAATTGATCCATATAAACAATTCGTTACTAAAGCCGATATAAATAACATAATTTTTTTTTTCGTTAAACAAATCTCCAATTGACTTGCGTTATTAATTACAAAAGGTTAGAAAGAGTTGAACAGCCCCTTCGAAAACCTAGCTAAGCGAGGACCAGTAACAATTTTTTAAAAAAGTTTAGGTATAGCGTTACATTTAGAGTATAAAATCATTTACAAGTAGAGTATAATATTTGACAGCATATTTTATGGGAGCTTAACATCATTGCAATAGTGCTTTTGCAGATTGTCATTTGGGAAGGAATAACAGTAGATGTAAGATTTTCCATAGAGCGCACAAAGATTATTCTTCTTTCTACAATTTTTTCTATGAAATATATTTCATTTCTTTAATCACAATTTATTCTAGAATTTTGAATTTTCGTATACCTTCAGAAAAACAAGATTTCTCTCAGTAAAGTAAACCCAAAGTTTACTTTCACGCATCTACTTATTTAAAATTTCGAAACAGGAAATTATCGCAAGCAGTTAAATTTTGTTTAAAGAGACATTTTTTTTATAGATTTGACCGTTTTTGCTTTAAATCAAAACTAAACCTATTACAAAGTTGTGTATAATATTCGTTATTCTTTTGAAAGTAATCAATTTGAAGGATAATTTTTACATGGAAAAAATAAAGCCATGAAATTTCTTCTTATCTAACAATAGATTTTCCAGAAATTGATATTAGCAAGGCTTTTGATAAAGTCAACCGCAAACTCGTTCTAACAAAGCTTCATATGCTGAGCTTTTCCACTAACAGACTAAATTGATCTAGATGAAAGAAAACAGAAAGTACTTTTTAAAAATAGCATATCTAAATCTATAAATATTATTTCAGGAGTACCACGGTAGCAATCTTGGTCCAATCCTGTTCTCTTAATTATAAATAATCTGCCAAATATAACAAAATATTGCAACACACTTATGCTTGCTCATGATGTAAAACTTCTTCTTACATGCAATTAATATTCGAATCATTTTCACCTAATACATGATATTCGATAACTTTTAAACTTGGTACAATTTAAGCCTAATGGAACTAAACACTAACAAATGCAAGCACATGAGATTTAACAGGGGCAACTTTGTTAATTTTAATTTTTTGTTGTGTAGACAGAGCGTGATTTGATTAACATCTGCACCGGCATTGGCTAGAGGCATTAAGCCATAATCAGATGGTGGTCAAACCACTATGTATGGTATGTACCGCCATCATCGCCCCAGAAGGCCTTCGGATACGTATATCCTCCGGTCACTCCTAGTTGCAATTTCCAAAGCTCGAAGTAGGTCGCAGCCTTCACTCCTTGCTAAAGAGTTGGAGACCAACCTCAATAATCAGTCAGAGAACAGCTAATTGTCTAAAGAGACAAATAATGAACTCTGCGAGCGTACTGATTCCCGTGGCAATATTTGGATTGTCCAGGTGGCTCCTACTAACCTTTAAGGGGCCTATGCTCCCTTTTACCCCGCAAGACACTAGTCTAGATGGAATAGTAGGTTCCAAAAAGGACTATCATGTGCCCCCGGGGGGACATTAATATAATAGAGAATATGGCTAGAAGCATTCTTGCTTTTGTTAAAAAATGGCCAAACGAATTTACCAATCCATATGTAACGAAGCTTTTATATATATCCTTAGGTAGACTTATACTTGAATATGGCTCAGTTGTTTGGGATCCGTTATGTCAGGTTCATTAGTGATCATATTGAATCATTCAAAAGCAGTTTCCTTTATTTTGCCTGAGAAGCTTAAAATGGACGCCAACATTAAATTTACCTTCTTATTATCAAAAACTAGCATTTATTAAAATGCTTGCTTATAAAAATCAAAGGACTATGCTAAATATTGCGTTTTTGATAAGTATCATTAATGGAGATGTTCCACAACGACCAGCACGTTATTTTCGTTCTATGGCAACTTAATGTTTTCTTATCAACAATGCCTATGCTGATCTGCTGAGAAGAATGTGTGCCAGCTTTAATGAATTATTATATTTATTTATTTATTGATTATTCTTTGATTATGAATTAATATTATTTAATTTAGTTGTTGTTTTGGAAATTAGTTTTACATATACGCGTTAAATTATATTACTGAAGTTTTTAATATATTATTATATAGATTTTTATATACATATTGTAACGTTTATACCTTTTATAAACTATTTGTTGTGAGTTTTTTATTGCAAAATAAATAACACCTAACTCTAGAGTTTTTAAATTAATTACAAGTTTATTTACTTCAACTTTACAAAGTTGACACTGCAGAACAATATACTTAAGATGGACGTCTTTACTTCACGAAGTTTATTTTTCAACTAGTTAGTTATTATCCACTCAGAGGCTGCCTTTTTATATTTATCCGCTAGGGGTCTAGAAAAATTAAGAATCTTCTACTTCCTTTATATCACATTTTCTTATTATGTTATTCATTCAATGTATATGCGTCTATTGGGCTGTGTGTATATTTGTTTTTAAGCTGATTAAATTTCTTCTTGGAATTTATTTTAAGTAGCTGTTGTTGTCTTGTGTACATAAGTTTTCTTAGAAAACTACGCAGTTAGTAAACAGCATATCTAATTGTTGTTGTTTTGCTTGTATACAATTTCTACGCAGTTTGGAACTAGAAATTTGTTCTTGTCTTGCGTGCATAAGTTTTTTTAGCAAGCCTCACAGTTAGTAAACAGCATATTCAGTTGTTTATTTTATTACTTTTATTTGGGTACGGTTTTCAGTCGACTCTTGATTTGTGAACAAACCGGTTTCGGCTGTTTGCCATCTTCAGTGTTATTTTCGTACTCGTTGCGTTCTATCGTCAGTTGTGTTTATATAGTTCGTGTCTCCCTTCGTGTTATTGCGTTTGTCACTTTCTGTATTTTTTTGCCTGCATCTCTCTCTTCTTTTTCGTTTGTCTCTTTTTACCTAATTTGTCGCTCCCTTTTTCAATCGTCTTTTTTTCGAACTAAATCCTTTTACGATCATGCTTGTTGTCCGTTTTGTTCATGTGTGAGCCCATTGGGTTTTTTCCCTTTTCCCCCTTTCTTTCCTTTCTTTATGTGACATAATAATCTGTAATCGTACGTTTATGATGTCCTCTATTGCCCTGGTCTCGTGCACCTGGATAATGTTTCCGTGTTGGTGTAATGTTCGTTTCCCTGTAAAAATGTCCCAACGGTTCAAATATTTTATCCGAAGCATCTATCTATTATTCGTCCGTCGTATGTTCTCCGTTTGTATATTTCCATGTTTTCCAATACACTTAGTCTCCTTCCTTTGTGCTGTGTATGAAGCAGTTTAACTGCTGTTCCTATATGTCCTGGTGTACATCTGTTGTTGAATATATGGTTCGCAAAGTTTGATTCTGGAGTTGATCCTCGTTCTCGTAGTTTCTCGTTAAAGTCTCTAATGTGTTCCCTAAATCTGGTCTTAATCCTCCGTCCTGTCCGCCCGATGTAGCCAAAATGGCATGTACAAGTCAATTTGTACACTCCTCGTCTGTCCAGTATATTCGTCCCGGTGGTTCTATTCCGTAGTATTCTGCCTAGGTTGTTTCCTGTTCTTAATGCGGTATTGATGTTGTATTTTCCAAAGAAATTCGCCAGTTTGTACGCTGATTTTTCCATATATGACAATGTAGCCCATTTTTTCCTCCCATTCTCCTGTTCTTTATTCGTTCTAATTTGTTTCCTGATGTTATCCACGAGGCGCTTTTTATATCCGTTGTCTCCCGTTATGGTGTATACTGTTTCCATTCCCTCCATATACATTAGTGGTGTTCTCCCGAGTCTTGTTATTAAGTGCCCGATTGCTGCGCTCTTGTGCTGCTGGAGATGATTCGATGAGTCGTGCATCACCGTGTCCGTTGTCGTCGGTTCCCCGTATATCCCATATCCGATCCCGCCCAAGATTATGTCCCCCTCGACCGTTAGGTCCAGATAATCAATCCCACCCCTACTCCCCCCCTTCCTTACTTAATTATTATCTTTTAAAACTAAAGCAAGACACATCCGTAACAACATATATAAATAAAAAAAATAAATGATCTATAGACTATAGACCCTCCACAGCTTTATTTATTGCTTCTTCGTCCAAGGAAATGTTGCTATTTTGATTGTTCCTAGAGTATTTGTTGTATTGAAAATTTGTTTCGATCGCAGTTATAAAACAGAGAAAAGTGTTATGCAGGTAATGCTTGATCATTGACAAATAATCCTTAAAAGGATTTATTTTATGGATGAAGTGCTTAACTTTTATATGAAAAGGGCTTTTAGCGACGTTTCTAATTGAAGTATAAATAATCTAATTTACTACAGTGGGTATATCCACTACAATGTAAAGTAAAAAATAAAAGCGGTGTGTTTGGACATCAGCTTTAAAGAAATGGACAATCTCTTTTATGATCGCGTTGCTGGAAAGCTGTTTAAATAAATTAATTAAATCTTGTAGCAATCATCATTAATTTATTGTAGTATAAATTCAAGCAAAAGCATTACAGGTGTATCAAAATAATGATCATCCTGCTTCTCTTTAAATTAGATAATTTTAAATATATTTCTAAAGCCATTTAATGATGACTCAGTCTGCTACATTATAGTGCATAAAAATATCACCATTAATATAAAATAGTACAATATACGAGTGTGTATAATTATGATGGCTTTTTGTCTGCATTTACGTATTTGCATAAATATTAAGTGTAACAGCACAAAGCAAAATGACACAAATGCTTAAATCATTTCAATTGTTTAACTGTTAAACAATCAGGTCTATTGTTTGTTCCTTTATTTTTCGTTTGCTTGCTTGCTCACAAGGACAACAAGAATATGTATATTAAAGGACTTAACCATTAATGTACGTATCCATACACGCACACACACATATAAAGCGCCCATTTATTGGCAAATATTGACTCATTCGTTAGGCCCATAACTTTGTCAAAGACAAGACAATAAAGTATTGTAATGTGTTAAATAAATATGGCTGTGATATAAAGAATTGGCAATTTTATAACCAAAGATGTGTGAATAATTACAGATGATATGCAATAACAAGTATCTGTAAGTACGTAAATAACAGGGTATAATTTAAAATGCATATCGAAGAAATGCGGGTTGTTTTAAACAAAAGTATTCATACAAGTCAACAAAGCACTTTTTGAAAGAATATTTGGTGTCATTTAATTTAAAAAGTGAGTTTTGATGAAAAAAATTGTTTAATGAAACCACTTACTATTTACTCAGAAAAGAAATTGTTTGGTGTTGAAATCACTTTGAAGAGAAAACATATTATTATTTATATTTTCTGTCATTTGTTTAATTTTTATTTTTTTTTTTCTAAAAAATTGAGATCTTCGACAGAAAGGTGGAGTGTAAGTGGCAACAACTTTTGGTGACGGAAGTAACCTATTGTTGATAAAAGTGACTTTTTGTTAAGTTAAGCGAAATTATGGTAATAAACAGGCTTTTGGATTACGACAGTGGCTTTGTGATGAAAAATGTTATTAGTTTGTGAAATTATGATTTCTTAGTAGAGACAGTGACTATATGTTAAAAATTTTTTTATATTTAATAAAGTTGTTGAAACTGGCCTCTTGGCCTTATTCCAGCCTAGTCACTATGCTTAAAATTTTTGTAAAACATATTTATTTAACATCATAAGATTTCTTGTAATTTAGCTAAGTATTTAAAATACATAAACTGTCATTTAAAGTTAATAAAAAGTTGAAGAACAAACGAAGCAATGAAAAATTGCTTATTCCTGTAGAACTTAATACTTTAATGAGTAAATGTCACTTAAGCAGAAAGAAAAAAAACTAAAAAAAAAACATTTCAATTTTCTTAATGAGTGTATGTCTTTGCTGCAATGATATGTCAAACCACAAAGTCATCACATATGTTTATTTTCTGCTTTTTCTTTTAAATGTATTTAATGTAACATATTAAAGCAAAATTTATAGTGGCATTACACTTTAAAGTGTCACTCAAAATTACAAAAAAAAATACTTCCAATTAAAAATATTAAAAAAAAACTTGTAAAATGTTTTAATTAATTGATATAGAAAAAGAACAAAAATATTGGTTAAGGAGAGAGTAAGTTTAATTATAATAATTATGTATTTAAATCAAATACTTTGTTTTAAATAAATATGTGGCTATTTCTCTCACTGATTGATTATCACTAAATGTTCTTAACCAATTTTTTTCCAAAAAATTCGCTTTTTTTAATTAGAACAAATTTCGTTATTTAGAAAGTCACTTTTCCAGAAAGAGGCACTTCCTTTAAAATAAGTCACTTTTCGTAGAAAAATATTTTTTTTGCAGAAAAAGTACAAACTATCAATTTTTTTTTGCAAAAAGTCACTTTTTACAGAACAAATGATTTTGCAGAAATAGTCACTTTTTCAGAAAAAGTGTCTTTTTTGGTTTTGGAAAGTTGTTCTTGCCACAAAAAAAAACTGTTTCCTGTTTAAAAAATTGTGAATGTAAATTAAATTATAAGAATTATGTTTTTAAATCAAATATATATGTGACTATAATTTTCCAAAACCACTACCCTGAAGAATTAAATTATTTTTTAATCATATAAATTTTTCCCAAATAATACACTTTTTGTTTCAATGAAAAAACTTGTTTTCCTTAAAAAAGTCACTTTTTCCAGAAACACGCACTTCCTGTAAAGAAGTCACTTCATAGTGAGAGTCACCATGCAAAAAAAATTAATAATTGTGCCAAAGCAATTATTTGCAGAAATTTATTTTTTGATAAATAAGTTAATGTTTGATGAAGAGGTTACATTTTAATGATAAGTCACTTTTGCTGAAAAAAAGTCACTTTTTGCAGCAACAGTAAATTTTTTGCAGAAAATATTAATTATTTTGCATGAAGTTTACTTTTAACAGAAAAAGGTCACTTTTAACAGATAAAGGTCACTTTTAACAGAAAAAGTCAGTTTTAACAGAAAAAGTCACTTTAAACAGAAAAGGTCACTTTTAACAGAAAAAGGTCACTTTAAACAGAAAAAGTCACTTTTAACAGAAAAAGTCACTTTTAACAGAAAAAGTCACTTTTTGCAGAAATAGTCTCATTTTACAGAAAAAGTCACTTGTAGAAAAAATAGTAATTTTTTCAGATTTTATCTTTATAATGTTTTTTTTTGTTTGGTTTTAAAAAGTCACTTTTTTTAGAGAAAGTGTTTTCTGCATAAAAAGTTTTTTTTTTTTAAGAGAAGTAGCACTTCATTCAGGCAATAATGCTCATTAAGTCAAGTACCGTGCTACATTCTTTAGGAAAGGGATAGTGAAGAGATGAAACAGGTGGTGAAAGTAGAAACATAGTCGGAAATTAACTGCTGTATAAGACAGCACAGCGACCAGTGACTATGCCTTCATCGCTGAGCAGCCCAACTGACAGTCAATTTTTATTTTTGTAGTAAAAAAAACCAAGGTCTTCGTTGGGAATCGAACCCCCACACTGACAAGCTAGTACACTACCTACTAGCCTATAGGGGCACATAAAAAGTTAGCTATTTAAAAGCATTTTCAGAGAGCTGTTTTTAATAATATTAAATTTTTTAAGAAAAGCGCTTTATTTAGAAACAATTACATTTTTCTTTTAAAGGCAATTTTTGCATAAAAAGTACTTATATTTAAAAATGGCCCTTTTGCACAAGGCATTATTTTTTTTCTCAAAAAAGAGAATTTTTTATTAGTAAAAATTACTTGATTTTTAAAGCTCACTTTTCCTAAAGCATAAAGGAAATAAAGAAATAAAAGAAAATTTTTGTACGAAAAAGTTTATTGTTTCTTTAAAATACAACGTCTTCTAGAGAAAGAAATTTTTGATTTCATTTTTTTTTTATATTTATGAGTGCTTTTGTTTGCTGGGTTGGCATTATTAAATTTAATCATTTTTAATGGCAACGTACTCGTACTGCAACCCACATGTTTGTTCACATGTTGTCAACAAGAATTATGCATATTTTAATGCTTAAAAGAGTTGACTTTATTTGACATGAAGTTTTTCTTTTAACTTCTTCATGTACTTTATAATTTTTTGCTGTATACTTTCAAATTTTATGCCAACAATTTTTAACATAAAATAGAAAAAATATTATTTTTTTATTTTATTGCGAGTGTTAGTTGCATTTAACATTGTTGACATTGACTTAATCGGGAAATGTTAACATCTATTTTGGGCATGAAAATAAAAAAATAGAATTGAAAGGATGAACGATTTTTATGTAGGAACCCCAAAAATATAATATAGGAAAAAGGTGATTAAAAGATAATGTAGTATAATACAAATTGAGTTAAAACGCTTTCTTATTGTTCACTCAACAACGTAATTTTAAATAAAGAGTCCTGTATTTAAGTTTGAAATTACAATTTAATATGAAAATTTTATTTTACCATTATTTTTTAATGTTTCCTTTGGTTAGTTTATCTGGTAGCAAACCTTATGCTCTGTAAGAAATAAATGAAAACAATATTTGCTACTTTTTTCATAAAAAAACATTTTGTTCTGATATTCTCAGCATACAAATGAGAGGTGGTAACACTGTAGTAAAATTTTTTATGTAAAAAAGTGCATAAATGTCAAATGTTATTTTATGGTTGACTGCAATTCTAATGACTTTATTTTGGGTGTTTGAATGTAATATGCGTTTATTTTAATATTTCGTTTTGCAGTTTTCACTAAATTTGTTCAATTTGCTGTCCTTTGTCCTTTTTTTGTGTGTTTTTGCTAAAAGTGTTGCAAATGTAAATTATAGCAGCTGCTGCAATTGCCTTTGGCTCACTGTTTCTTTTTTTGTTTGTTTGTTTGTACAAAATGACAGAAAACACTAATCTCTGACAGGTTACATGACATGAACAACATTTAGCATAGAAATTGTCTGAAATGTGGCAAGGAATGATTTATGGATTTTAGTACACATGTTTTTGTTGCATTTGTTTGCTCTTTAAAAATAACAATTTTAAAGGAATTTATAATTAAAATCAAATAATTTTTTAATTATACAAATATATACAACTCTCATGGTAGCCTTAATACTACAGCGTTGCTGTAAATTCCTCTGTTTGGATTTATTTTTCCTATACAATTATCCCTTTATATTTAATGATAGTCTATATTCTTTTGTTTTTAAGGTACTACAATTCTACCCTGCTCTATTCTACTCTTTCCTAATTTATTCCAAGCTTTATTACAACACTTTGCTTTATGTCTGCTCGACAATTTTCTTTGTCGTCTGCAGCTCTAATAGGCTAAAATTTATGAAGATATGTTCGTTTGCATTGCACCAATTTTTAATTTTCTTCATATCACCTATGGCAACACCAGCATAGGAAGTATAACAGAAACAACTCTAAAATATAAAAAAGCCACCTATAATAATATCACGTTTTTCAAGTTTATTTTTCAACTGTGACAACATGATAGTTTTGACATTTAGTTTCTTGATGTATTTATAATTGATGCATTGGCAATTTTTACCATCAATTCGATTTCGCATAGAAATAGCATTAAAATAAATAAAATCGACGGTGAAAATGGCGGTTCTGTTAAAGTTACATTTCGTAAAATTTGTGATATTTTCGGACAACATAGTCGTCCTTCTGACACCTCTATTCAGAATTTGGTCGTTAAGTTTTAGTCGGCATGCTCAATACAACGCGTTCTCGATAACATCACAAACGTGAGCTACAGTGTTGAAGCAGAACCTAATTTGTCAATTCCTCGAAAAGCACTAAATGGCAAATTTTCCATAAGTATTTGACTTTCAAGCTTTACAGGGTTCAACTGGTACAGGAATTGAAGCAGGCAGTTCTTCATATCGCTGTGGATTCGCTCAATTCATTCAGGAACAACCGCCTGGTCTTTCAGAATAAATATTTTTTTTAAGACGAAACTCACGAAACGAGCAAAATTACCGCATTTTGGTTTCTGAAAGTCCTTGAGCGATTATTGAAAAGCGTTTGCATGTATGTCAACGTATGTTGCGCTATGTGGTTTGGGGGCGTGATTGGGCGGTTTTTTTTTCGAAGCCGAGGCTGCGTTATGGTCAATGGATTGCACCAACGCGAGATGCTAACAACTCAATTTTGTCCTATTATTGATGACGTGAATTACACTGACACGTGGTTTCAAAAGACGATGCCACATGTCACACAGACCATGAAACGATCAATTTATTACAAACCAAATTTTCCGAACGCTTGATTTCACGAACAATTAGTAGTTAAGTGGCCAGCCAGATGGTGTGTTTTAACACCGCTAGATTATTTTTTTTGCGGCTATGTTAAGGAGAGAAACTATACGGAGCCAATCGAATAGATTTTAGCCTTAAAGTGATTGAAGAAATAGGACGCCATTTTGCCAAAAAGTGTTTAAAAACGTTGGTGAAAGAATCAACATCTGTCAGCGTGGTCGTGGTGGATATTTGCCAGATATAATTGTTCATTCATAATTGCCAAACTTCTCTTTGTAATACAATACAAATTTTAATCATCTTCATCTAAATGTTATCTTTTATTACGTTTTAGAAAACAAACTTCTTGCTGCTAAGCCCATTATAACCTCACGTGCTATAGCAGAAAGATGTATCGTTTAACGTTTATTATTAAAATATTTGATATCGATAAGCAATTGATGTCTTTCTTTATATAGAAGTTACAGAGAGTTGGTTGGACAGCTGCAAACGAACTACCTACTACCAGACAAGTAAAGCAGATAATTTATTTTAAAGAAGGTGGATAATTAAACAAAACCTTGGCATAGCTTAGAAATAGGTTATTAAATTCAGCAATATTTGTCTATTAATGCTAGAAATATGGTAAAAATAGAGGCACTCGTGATATTACTCACGGTTCGTAAATAATTTTTACAGATAACCGAAATCTCAGAAATAAACTCTCTATTAGCAGGAAAACGCAATTACAAAAGGCGATCGAATTTTCACTAAAATATAAGATCTATAGCAAAATTTCTCTATTTTATTAAAAAAATTTCAAAAACCGAACAAGAAAGTTTGCAAATTTCACATATTTATGAAAATTTCGCAAACATTTATGTTTCATTAAAAATTGAAAGTTGATACAGGAACATAGATATTTAACAATATAAACATCAATTTAACAATAATTATTATTACAATTATTAAATAGAAATTTAATTATCAACCAAAATTTAAAAACTAAACTGCAATACCAAAAATTGGAGTAGGAATTTAAATCAATCTTTTAAAGAGTGTTCGAAAAAAACACTACAGTACGCTACGTTAAAGTTCTGTACTGTAGTTTTTGAGTTCAGTACACAAACACATTTTAGCAGTTGTGCATGTGTACACAAACAGATAACCCTATATAATGGATCTTGGCTGATGAACACAAACACTATAATAACGTATTCATATTTTTTGTTAGCGTACTTTAGTGATTTTTTTTTATGTACGTGTACTGGTCTTCAATAGTTTACGTAGTGAACTTTTAGTGGTTGCATTGTGTTCTTTAGAGAATTTTTAGTGTTTGCGTTGTTTCTTTTAGCGTACTTTTCAGTGTTTGCGTTGTTTTCTTTACCATATTTTTTTAATAATCTTTAGTATAAATTTTTAATGAATTTTGTATATTTCTTAAATATCAGTACACACATAAAAAATTTCTAAAGTATGCTAAAAATAGGTTAGTAATTTAATACAGTGCTTGCGTTCATCAGCAAAGAATAGTTGTGTACGATATTTTGTTTGCGTACACATATAAAAAGTTAAAAACAAGTTAAACGTTTGTGTTCTTAGAACAGCACGCTATGTTAGCGTGCACTGGCTCTAAATCAACAATTTCATTATTCTAATTTCTCTAATGGAGGATATAATGATTATTCTCAGCACTCTTACCTGCTAAGGCAGATTTTACGTCGCAACGTTGTTTAAAGAGAAATACTTGTATGTAAACAAAATATTAAAATCTATTTGACTTTAAGATTTGTACAATTTATCTTGCATTCGATCAAGGCACAGGTGTAAAATAAGTTCCGAACCTGTAAGTATTGTAGTCCAAAAATATAGATCGTTTAAAGCTATTTCTATTTATAGGGATCCGTTATTAGGGATCCGTTTATATATTTTGTTGATGCCAATTTGTTTCTGTTTTTCTCAAAAAATAGCAAATGAAGAAAAGAAAAGATACAGTAATCAACAGAAAAAATAAACCCTAACAAAATATTAATTTATCAAAACATGCTCTATACTTAAATTTAATTTATTTGAATTGCTTATTTTTATTTTTAGTTTTATTTAAATAATTTTCTTTTATCAAAAGAGGCACAAAACGTTTTAATTTATTTAATTTCTTCTCATAGATTTTTAAATTTATTTATACATTTTTTATACTTAAAATTTATTTAAACTATTAAATATATAGTTTTGCAATTTATTTAAACGTATATTTTTAATGAATTTATTTGATTTCTTTCATATATCGATTTGCCAATCACAAATATCCAGCAAATTATATTTTTAGTAAATAATATATAAATTTTCTTATAATTTTCAATAAAATTGCAAATTTTTGTTTTAATAATTTTAATTTTTTTTTTTCTCAAAAAAAACAAAAAACAAAAAATAACAAAATTACTCAAATCCAATGAAGACAGCTGGAGTATTTATTTGACATGAAAATTATTATTAAAGAAAATAATTCTTGAAAACGTTTAGGAAAACATGCAAATACTCGTATTGTTGATGATAATTAAAATGTAGGAATATGCAATTATTCCCAAAACAAATTACAATAGTCATAACCAGAAATGAAATACAAGAGCTGTGTTGGAAAAGGATATAAATACATACATATTCATATATATATATATATATTTGTACATAAAACCAGAGGGCTTTCAAGTTTCAGAGCAGATGATGCTGCAACAACAAGGAAAATTGGAATAAAACTTATTTTTTTTCTCTCTTTTATGATGTTTCTTGTATTGCATCAACAGCCAAAAAAAAAAAAGGAAACTTAGTTTCAAGTAGCAGGAAACTAGTAAAATTCTTATATAAATATTTCTATCTGTGCATGCGGGTAAATATGAATGTATGTATATATTTATATATGTACTATCAGTATGGTTGATTGTATTAACGCGAGGTGGGAGTGCATAAGTAACAAGATTTCTTTATTAGTGCTGAGGGCTTTATAAGTAGTTAAGAGCTTTGTAGTTCCTTAATACTTTATAGCCGGTAGGGATACATATATTATACTTTATTTCTAGAGTCTAAGTAAAAAGCAATTAGCCATGCCGTTTAATGTGTAAAAGGATTTTAAAATTAACTTTAAATTTATTAAATTTGCAATATTAAGCTGTAAATAATTACAGCTTTGAAAAATTGTGATTTGATTTTTAGCATATAATAATTAACTATTAGCTTTGTTGCAAGGCAATTAAAACAGCAGAGTTTGTTTTGACATTTTATTTGCACGATGTAAGTTATACTTGCTCAATTTAGCCGGAGAAAGTTTCTGATTTCTTAAAAATAAATTTTTTTACAACTACTAGTTTCTTAAAAAGGAAAGTTTTACAGAAAAACTCATTCTCTATAGAACGAAGTACTTATTTCTTAGAAAATGTCACTTTTGCCAGAAAAGTCACTTGCTGCTTAAAGAATCAGTTTTGCCAAGAAAATATCGATTGTTTTTAAGAAAATTCCGATATTTCCAAAAAGCTCACTTGTTCAGAGAAAGTCGAGTGTTTCTATATTTCTGTCACTTTTTCTAGCACGTCATTTTTATCAGAAAAATTCACTTATTTTTTTTAAAAAAGTAACTCTTTCCAAAAAAGTCACTTATTCCCTAAAAAAGCACTTTTTCCGAAAAAAGTCACTTTTTCCGGTAAAAGAAGTCTTTAGTTTTTTAAAATGTTTTTCCTACTTTACAACCACTCTTTTCTGGAAAGGGCAAGTTTTCCACAAAAATACATATGCTTTATAAGAAAATCACTTGTTCTAGAATGAATTACTTTTAAAAAATGTCACTTTTGCTTCAAAAAGTCACTTCTTCCTAGAGAACCAGTCTTTCCAAGAAAATGTCGATTGTTTCTGAAAAGCTCAATTTTTCAGTCTTATAGGATAACGTCTTATATAGGATAAGTTTTTTCTAGTAAAAGTCACATATTCCTGTCACTTTTTCTACCATGTCATTTTTCTAAGAAAAATTATTTCTTAAAAAGTATCATTTTCCAAAAAAGTTACTTAATACCTAACAAAGCACTTTTTACGGAAAAAGTCACTTATTTCTTAGAAAAACCACTTTTTCCGGTAAAGGTACCTAAGTTAAAAAAAAAATTTCTTACGTTAGAACTACTAGTTTCTTGAAAAGGAAACTTTTTAACAAAAATACACAGGCTTTTTAAGAAAATCACTTTTGCTAAAATAAATTACTTGTTTTAAAAAAAGTCACTTTTGCTAGAAAAAGTCACTTGTTCCTTAGAACCAATTTTTCCAAGAAAATATCAAATGTTTCAAATTTTTCGCACCAGTACTCAGGGGATGACCCCTACATATGCACAGCATTGTGCCAGAACTAGGAAATTGGGTTACGGGAAGGAGGAAAGAGGAGTAGACATTCAGTTTGAATTTTCCCAGATTGAAAGTGGATGCGCTCTCAACGAAAATCGTGTTAAACGCGAAAAAGTGTAAGTATCGGGAACAAGTTCCGTAATTTCATTAAAGCACTTTCCATTGTAGTAACGATAGAACAGTGAAAAACAGTGAACATTGCGTCGATGCTCTAGAGAATCAATAGAGTTGGATACCTTACCCTCTCCTGTACGCGGTCGAGTAACTCCAAAATAGACTTTGGAGCGCCGGCCCATAAATGAGAGTTGTATTCCATTCTCGGACGGATATAGGTAGTATAGGTAGTACGGAGATCGGATCTTTTAAACCCTTTTAGAAAACCGAGGCACTTGAAAGCTTCTTTAGAAACCTGGAAAATGTGTTTAGTCCATCGAACATCATATTGAATTTTCATGCCAAGAGCTTCCGACTCCGTAATATCTATAGCACCCATAGTAACAGATGCAGGACCACTACAGAACGCAGATCTATGCATTAGCATGCAACATTGCGTCTTACGAGCATTAAAATTTACTCTATTCACACGACCCTATTACAAGATTGTCGCGAGGTCGTGATTAAGGTTATCATTGATGTTCTGCCTTTTGGAACTAACCTGAAAATGGCCTGGTCTTTTACGAAATGAATACGAGTGACAAATGGCGCTGTCATCGGCAAAAGAATATATAGGGTTGAAAGTTCGACAAAGAAGGTTTTTAGAAAAACAAGAAATAGAGTAGGAGAAAGAACGGAGCCTTGCGGTACCCCTGAATTAATCATGAACTCGTCTGATGAAATGCCATCTATAACAACTCGTATAGATAGTGTGATTCATTTTACATCCGCGCCTGACTATGTAGTCTTAATCAGATGGTGGACAAACCACTTTGTATAATTTGGAACGTTATACATACGTCCTAGATAGCCGAAGACATAATTCTAAGCAACAGAACCACCTAGTTGCAACTTGAATAATTCCAGGGCAGGTCTGTAAACCATCACACCTTGCTAAAGAGTTGTAGACTTTCTAACTCCTGTCCAGAACATATGACAAGCATGCTCACTGGACTGGATCATTCACTTTGCGTGTCATTACCAGTGAAATGATCCTGGCCACCATAATATTCATTCTTCCCTTATGGGGCCGCAAAACCACAACCACCACGCTGCTTCCATATAGGGGCCAACCTCAATGATCAGCCAGAGAACTATTATAAGTCTAAAGAGACAAATAATGAACTCTGCGAGCTCACTGATCCCCGTGGAAATAAAGTGGATTTCCAGTTGACCACCTGCCTGTCTTCAGGGGACTGGGCTCCCTTTTTCCCCAGTTGCACTAAGTCTAGATAGTGGAATATTCTATAAAGACCATATTTATATGCCCCTGGGGGTAACAACTCGTATATTGCGATCTCTGAGAAAACTAGATATAAATCTAGAGAAATTATCACCGACACCAAAAGCGGCAAGTTTTGATAGAAGTGCGTTATGCCACACTCTATCGAATGCTTTGGAAATATCTATAGCCACCACCTTACATTCTCCGAAGTGATGAATGGAATTACGCCATTGCTCAGACAGAAAGGCCAACAAGTCGCCCGTAGAGCGCACCTTATGGAAACCATACTGTCGATCGCTAACTAAGCTGTTGGACTCTAAGTAACAAAATTCTAACAAAAATCAAGTATTTCTAAAAAGCTCAGGTATTTCTAAATAGGAAAATTTGTCTAGAACTTATAAATATACTAAATTAAAATAAAATATCGTAATATAAGCAATTAAATTTTTAATATTTTTACCAATTTTTAAATCACTCTTTAAGTCGATGTGTAAAAGTGATAATCAAAGTCTGGGTTAGCTTGCGACAGTATATTGTAGTCTATTAGTCGTCTTAGTAAACTAATAGTATATTTGTAGTCAAATAGCAGTGTATCAATAACAAAGTCATTATGTGGACATAATCTATACATAGACACATGGTAGTGTAGACATAGTCTAAACTTAGACTTTTACTATGATTAATAGTGTAATGATAGCAAGTATAATATCGTCATATTGTTGTCACAATTTACTCGTTATATACTTTGAGTATCAAATTATAGTTGTCAGTTATACTTTCAATATGTTCGCTTTCATTTATTTTTTTAATTTTTTTGAATATTTTTGTAAAATTATTAAATTCTTTTCCTGTAGAATTTCTTATTTTACTAAAACGTCATCAATTTGATGTTGTTGTTGCTGCTGTTGTTTGTGTTTAAATTATTTGTTAATTTAATGACTTCAAATTTTTGCTTTTTGTATAAATCCTGTATTAAGTAGAATTAAAGTGCCATCATTCGCAAAGGAAGAATAAAGACACAGCATCGTCAGAGCTTGACAACTGCTTCAACAAAGAAGTCAAACAAAAAACGAAATGAAATAAATAAATGAAGAGGAAAACTGCATGACGTGCGTGTTTAAAAAACTACACAGGACGAATATAAGCACGCAAAGAAACAATTATATTTTTTTCATAGATTTTTATATTTTTTGCACATACACACACACATTGCACGTGTATAAAAATTCAGAAAGGTTATGGGCAAAGGGTGCCTTTGCAATTTCATTTGTATGGTTTGGCCGAGTGGTACACTCTCCTAGGTAGTTTTCCTCCAGTTTAAATATTATAGATTTTTAAAGAAACCCTTAACTTTCAACAAAATTAGTAATATTTTATAGCATCTCTTTTTGAAATACCCTTTTTCACTTATTTGTTTTATAAATGTTATTTATTTTGTTTTGGTTTTACTTTATTTTTATACTCAAATTACAGAACGATTGATTTGGCATTTTTAAAACGTAAATAAATAAAGAAATTGTCTTTCTTCTCACATAAACTTATGAGTTCAACTTATATTTTCTCTCTGTGTGACGACTGCAAATACTGATTTTTAATATATTTTAGCTTGCATTTCAATGTGCTCATATATGTGTGGAATTTTTAAATAAATATTGTTTGTTTCCTTATGGCACGTGCTTTGTGAAATCAATTTTAATTAAAAAAAATAAAATAAAGAAAGAAAAGGAAAGTAAATTTCTAGAATATAAAAAAGTAAAATATAAAACATTCCTCTTTATTTAATAAATATTATTTTAAAAAATATTGCTGCATTTTGTATTTTTTTCTCGATTCCGTGATTAAGGGATAACCCTATTGTTTTCGCTACAGTGTCTGTCTATTTGTCCCAGATCTCTATCTTTTGTGCTATAACAGTTAACGGGTGTTCCGAAAGTTATATGGTGTTGATAAAAATATTGTTATTTTTTGCTCTGTGACAGCTAGACACTGTGTGTAAAATTTTTTGCGCTACAGCAGAAATTAACAAAAAACTTTAAACGAATGGTTGACCCAACAGTACTAAGGTGATTTCCACGTTATTTTTAAGAATCCCACAAATCAGACGTGAACACGAACACGTATATGAACTTAAAAAAATGGGAAAACTAAAATAAAACAGGTGTTCTTATAGCAGCGTGATTTTAATAAAGATCACCGGCTTTAATTTTTCTACCATAGTACAATACATGTGCAAATATGTATGCTATAAAAATAATATAAGCAGAATAAATTTTAAATTTAAAGGGTGTGTTTTGTGTTTTTCGCAAATATGACCTCATTTTTTCAACCGCTATCGACAGACACCCCAAATTTTCAACAACACTAAAGAAAGCATTTTATGGGAGGACCCTTCGTGTATAAGTCAAAGTCGCACTAGGTAGAATTATATCTCTCGCCAAACATGCGTCTTTGCTTACTTTTTATTTCTAATACTCTAAATTTCTAACGAGATCCTAAATCAATATGTCTTTCTCGGCATTTCTGAGACGTGCAGTCTTGGTAATGATCTTGCTTTTAATGATAAAAAGTGGCACCAGTCGCCTATGCTATCAGGAGCCTAAAACTAAACGAATTGGGCACTCAGAGTGCGACCACAATAGCACGAGAAACTTACTGTTTAACCTTTGACATTTATAGAAAACCAACTACGACGGACACTATCATCTACATTACCCGAACAGCCCTTCCGCAACATAAACTAGCAGCATTTAGACATATAATACAGACTTAATATAATTCCACTTACTCTGGATAAGTACAAAAGTTCATAAACCAAATTTGATGAGGGTCGACGTAAAATCGTACCCAAATAAATTAAACCCCGTCGGAAAATATACGCACTTACTTACAAAAAAGAACTCGGCATAATTTACACCATTGTTAAAAACAACGGCTACAAACCCGTAACTATTGACAAACTGATTAGACAATACGACACTAAAAATAGAAATACAGAAGACAAAAAGACAATTGATACAACAAGACAACACACTTTTACTTTTACGGGATCATAAACATACAGATGAAGTAATCTTATTCACAGCACTAAAAACCAGAAACATTCTGAGATATAGTCTCAAGACAGCAACAGTAACAACTGACATATTTAGTTCCAGCGGTGTATACAGACTTACTTCTACCTGTCAACATTCTTACAGGGGACCAACTGGACGAACACTAAAAACCAAGATTTACAGAACACATATTTGTAAAAACGAAAAAGAGAGGACTCCGACTTTGGGTAACACCTTAACACTCATGGACATGCATCAAGGGAAATAGATGAATGTATGACATTACTGCATCCTAGCAAAAACGGACAATGACTAGACATTCCTGAAAACATGGAAATCTTCAAAACAAGAACCTTTAGGTTTTTAATAATATAGACGAACAGATAAACACGACCTTAGACACAATTTTCACACCACTGCAAATAATAAAAGACAAAAACGTTAAATTAACCCCGCATAAATAGCAGGTGGGAAGTAATTTATCTAGGTTAATAGATACGACCCTAATGAGAAAAGTACCTAACCCCAACACTATTTATGCTAACACACCTAATACTAACCCTCCACTACTATCTAAAATGCGGTTTGATAATGATGTCATCGCATCGAAACTGCTCGCAAATCGTACCAAACAAACAGTCAGTAACAACGGTTGTCAACGGAAGCTATGAGAATAGTCCTACCAGTAACTTACCAATTGGTACCACGGCAACCAGTAGTCCGCAGAGCTATAGCCCTGTAATCAATAGAACCAAAAATTTCGGGAAGGTGTAGTAGCTTTTTCCTATTTGATGTGCTGTTGTATTGCAACAGAATGTTGCTTTGCTGTGGCCGACTAGAGTTTAGATAATCTATGACCCTCAACAAGTAGTTGAGACACGGCTCTGCTTGCTGTGCTTCTAAAATTGTGTCCAGAGTTGTGTTATGCACTTTAGGAGCGATGGTAGATGCAGTGGGAAGACCACCCTCAGATTATGACTACACTACGTGCTGGCTTTAAACTGTGTCACAATCCATCAATCTGTTTCTTGTTTGCCAAATTCAGCTATAACTGTTAAATGCAATTATATAACCTGGTTTCTTTAAGACTCGTCTTTACAAAAACAATAGAACGACTTTAGCCAGAGCAGCAGAAAGGCTTGATGCACCTTTTTATGTCAGTCTGTCTTTTTTTAATTTTGAAATTGCCTCTTGAACTGCTTAATATTATTACAAATGAATTCGACTTAATTTTTATTTTAATTTTCAAATTTATTTTTTCTAATGAAAGAAAATTTTTATTTGCAAATTTTGCAGCGGTATTTTAAGAAAACAGAAAAACTATGATAACACTTGAACGTAATGCAACCTTTTCTGAATTTTTACATACATCATCTTTATCCAAGCAAACATTTGAGCTTATGATCTTCTATTTATTAAACAGTTGGCATAACCCAACTAGACACTGGGACTACACAACAACAAATTATTTTTCCTTCTATTAAACATTGTTAAGAGTTTTGAAAAATATCAGTTTGGCCATTTCATCATTTGGCCATTCTTTTTTTTCTATTGTTTTTCTGTTTAATTAGTTTTCAATATTATATCAATTAAATTTAAATTCTAAATTTATTCTACTTTAAATAAACGAGCATATTACTCTCATATATTCATTTCTATTTCAATTGGTAGCCTGATATAACACAAACAAAATTCTTAGTTCACTTTTAATTCATTCATAACTTAGTTTGTTGCTTAAAATAAACAGCGCTTTCCAACTGTTTAAATTGGGCGGCCCAAAACAAATTTAATAAGCGCAGTGCGTTAAGTGACGCTCACGCGCTTTTGTTTGGTATATATCCAAACAATAAACAGAAATATAACTGCTGTATTTGGAGTGATAACAACCCTCAAGTGTGTCACATCCTGAAAAACTGACTGTTTGTTGTGCTTAATAGGCTACTGGAATCATTGGTCCGTACTTCTGTTTAGAAAGTTACAGCCAGTGGTCGTTTATTAACTAAACTTCAAAGGCAATTATACTGATACGGATATACAAAAATTGGTCCTTCACATTAAACTATGTCTGAGCTCGCCATGAGGGTCACATGCCAGAAATCATATTTATATTATAAATATGACTTTGTTCATTTGTATGTCATTCTATTTAAAGTTCTATAAATGAAATACTGCTGTCATTCTTTTCGGTGAAAACCGTTGTTAATGGTTGTTTATTAGATACGATCGGCGAGCGATTTCGATGCGATGACATCGCTATTTAGATAGTACTGGAGAGTTAGTATTAGAGCTGTAGCGTTGGCTACAGGTCGTTTTTTCATTAGAGCTGTATCTATTTATACAGATAAAGTTTCCTGTCTGAGGGTGTTTTTCTTTTGTAAGACTGTATGAGTAGTTTCAGTGATGTGAAAATTGTGTCTGAGGTCGTGTTCGTTTATAATATAAAAGTTAAAAGTTTTTGTTTTGAAGATTTCCATGTTTTCAGGAATGTCTAGTGTCCTGTCACCTGGCCTTTTATGCAGGGCTAATTTTATATTTCCGTCTATTATTATTCAATAGATAAGTATGTCCGTCTTTCGTTAGAGTGCATGAGTAGTTTCAGTGATGTGAAAATTGTGTCTGAGGCGGAGGTTAACAACCTGCTCGATTACATTGTTGCTGCTAAAAGTTCTTGCTTTGTCGATTTTTATGCTTTTAAGAATGTCTAGTCTGTGAGCTTTTTCTGTTAGGATATAGTAATGTCATATATCCTTCCCTTGGTACATTTCCCTGATTGTCAAGGTATAATGCAAAATTAGAGTCTTCTCTTTTTCGTATAAACGAACGTATGTGTTCTGCAAATCTTATTTTTAGTGTTCTTCCAGTTTGTCCTTTATAAGTATGTTTACAAGTGTAAGTAACTCTGTCTACTCCACTCGAATTAAATTTGTCGATGTCTCGAGATTGTGTCTCATAATGTTGCTAGTTTTTAATGCTGTGAGTAAACCTTCTGGGTGAAAAGTACTAGTTAATATATATCTGTGTAAGTTAATATGTATTGTATGTCTATTGCAAATATAAATAAAATTTCTTTCAAAAATAATTGCAACATTTTTATTTTACTTGCCAAAAATATTGACACTGTAACACTAACGAAGTTTTTTGTTAACAAAAGAAAAAGAAAAAAACAACAACTACAGCAAAGCATTAAGAAGTAAAATTTGCACAAAGATTACTCCTTTGAGATAAGGACAGAGGAAAGATATATATATATTTTTTTTTAGCATAATCCGTTTTACCAGTAGTTAACATCATTTGAGTTATCCCAAGGGAGTTTAGAACAAGCTCAAAAAATTATAATATTTAACAAACTAAAAAATATGTTTTTTGCTCTTTGGAAATAAAATCAAAAGAATATTGGACACTTAAATGAAAAAAAAAAATAAATAAAAGTATCATTGTTAAAATAGTTTGGAAAACACAAAAATAATTCAGATACCTGCAATGCACCAAATCATGCTGATATAAAGCATCCATCAATATTATGCTAAATTTTTATTATTTTCAAACTCTCTCCTTTATTTTTTTTCTAATAAAAAAAAGTTCTTCTTTTTTCAATTTCATTTTATTGTCATGAAAAAAAGGAATTGAAATATTTTCTATCGAAGTTTGCTGTTTTAGCAAATGCAAGTTGATTAAAAAAGACTCTTGGAAATATCTAACTTAAATTCATGCTGTTTTCGATATTTTGTCGCTAAATATGGTATAAATTATAATCACCTTTACGTGATCACATATTTATTTTTCTGAGCTATCCTGAGGATTTATGGAGTTGTGAGCTGTAAGGGAAAAAAATATATGGTTTAGGGTTAAGAAAATTAAGCAATTTTTCTTATCTGATTATTTGCTCTAAAGGAAAGAGACTTCATGTCTTCAATAATCATAAAGGTCGGTTAAGTTAATTAAAGTTTTGCTTAAAAGTTTACCTTCACTATCGATTTTAATAGAATTCGAAGAGAAAATTTGCTTAAATCTTGTAGATTTTCTACAAACCTAGTTTTCAGTTAAAGAAGAAAATAATTGTTGGAAAATAGTTAATTTAAAAAAATTTGCAAGTAACTCAACTATAACCAAATGAGAATTTAGTGAGATGTTGTTTTTAGAAATACGAAAAATAAGGAAAAACTACTCAAACTAAATGTAAAAGACAACAGAAATATAATAGAAACATAATATATAAAATTTTCAAAGCATTCATGTAAAGTTCTTACAGCTTTTTAAGGAATAGAGGGATGTATGTGACATCCTTTATTTTTAATTTTAAAATTAGTGATATTGCTATATATAGCAATATAGGCCGTATGTAAGTTGCAAGTTTGTTTCTATATCAATTTAAAATGTAAGGCCATATACATTAAATTACTTCACCTATGGGGACACTCTTTAATTTTTAATGTTAAATATTTATACTCATTATTATTGCGAAGAACGTTTCAAAATATAATTGCAAGAACCATCTTTTTTAACACAACAAATACAGACGGCTCTAAGCCATTGGATTTAAAACAAAAATTTATATGAAATAAACTTGAAATTGAAATACAAGTGTCAATTCTTTTAATAAACTTAATCTTAACTGAACCATAACAAAACCTACAATGAGCTTATCAACTGTTGGAATAGAGAAATGTTAACCTTTAGTTACATGGAAAGTAAAGTATTGGCAATTTGGAATTTTAATGCATATAATTAAAATTCATTATTTTTGTGGAGAGTTTTACTTCTGATATACTAGTTGAGAATTTTTTTTTTTTGTTTACTATTTCGAGATTTTGTGAAACTGGAGTTTTTCTACACTTTTAGGTATTCATTAGAATTTTAATATTTTTTTTAAATCCGAGCTTTTATTAAAGTTAGAAGAGGGCACGAATTGAGCTCGGTTTTGATGAAATTTACTTGGAGCTAATTTTATTTTAAACATCGGAAAGCATTTCTTGATCTAGTTCACGGGTAGTATTTTTTAAACTCGCGAGAGTATTTAAAATTTTAGAATGCAAAATTTTTTAAAATAAAATAAATTTTTTTTTATTTTTTTAATCGACCTTTTTATATTTTATAATTTTTTGTTTTTGTAAAATATAAAAAATAATTTGCTGAAAAAGCTTTCCACAGGAAAGCGAAATATCGAAAAAAAATATATATATTGTTAATTAAAAAAGACCGTTGAAAAAAATAACAGATATTTAAAATAGCTTTTGTATGATCTATTTTAAGTCAACTTACGATTAGACTTTTAATTTTATTTCCAAAAAATTTTGTATTCTCAAATTTAAAACACTCTCGCGAGTTTAAAAAATACTACTCGTAAGCTGGTTCAGGAAATGCCTTTTTAAGTCTAAAATAAAATTTTTACTGAAATTTTAGAGTAAGCCACTTTTGCTGCTTCCTTATGCGTATATAAGGATTTTTTATATTTAAAACTATGTATTCATAAACTGGATAACTATGAGATTAATGAACACTAATAAGAGAATATATAATTTTTTCACGGCAACCTTTTTTGTGTACAATTTTTAAAATAATTTAAAATTGTATATCAATTATTTTTTGGCTGATGTTAGTTTTAAGGATCTTAAAATAAATTCTACAATTAATTATCATGCCCCCTTTAATGCATCTTACGATTCCTTAGTCGTAAATTTTTTATGCGTACAGAATTACATTTAATGAATTATTTGTTTTCAATTTTGTTAAGCTCGCATCGAAGTAATGAGTGCGAAGCAGTTTTTGACTTATTTATTTCTATTGATAAACTTAATCATTCTAAGGATTTTAAGTTCATATCCTACAATAATAATATAATCTTTAATTAAGTCATTTGGATTTTTTCCGCCATTAAATGATATACTATTGTCATCCTTTGCTGGCTAAAGACATTATTCTCATCATGCAGATTAGAACACGAAAACACTCGCCGTTAATACCAAACAAACAGCCAGCAAAGACAGACAAGAAAGGCAACAATATAAAATTTAATTATAAGATGAAGTAAAATTTTTTCTATCCTGGTTTTGAGTAATTTTTAGTTTTTATTAACCGGGTAATATTTAGATTTTCGACATGAATCTCGACTTTGTTGATAAATTTTTATTTCGTGGCAAATTTTTTTCTGTGACATGTTGATTGGGTAAGTTTGATTATTATTTGTTCTATTTTGTTTTTTCTTTGCAACGAAATTAGGCTTTGTAAAGTTTCTTTTAAATATTTGATTACCTAGTATGTAGACCCTGCACGTCTATTAATATTTTCTGCCTAAACAATAACATGGGTTCTAAGCAGGGTTCAGAATTTTTCATTTATGTACATTCAAAAATCAACATTCATGATATTTTTCATAAATGAGAAATCTAAAATTTTATATTTATTTTTCACGCTCAGAATCGAACAAAAAAACTGTTCTGATTATGTTTATACATGAATGCGAACAACAAGAATTATTAGTATTATTCATGTGTACTGGATGATAAATTAGCTTCTTCTCATTATGTTCTTTTTCATTAATATATAATTGTTCATTTATGAACGTTGAAATTTTATAAATTTTCTCATAAATGAACGTAAAAAAATTTTCTGCCTACGATCGCGGATTACCGTATTTTCTAAAAACACATAGGTACATATTAACCCAAAATAAAATTTTACAATATATTCCAAAAGAAATAAAAAAAAACATATTTTTACTGCATACGCCGGCAGTTGCACATTACAAAATATGTGCGTACATTTATGTACGCGATTGCTTAACGCACATTTTGCTATCATCGATTCATTTATGAAAAATTATCAAAATTGTAAATACTCAAATATGAACACTTGTGTGAACAACAAAATATTTTCTCATTTATTCACTTATGAACAGAGAGAAAAAAATAAATCATCGCATTCACAAATGAAAAAACACAAAATATTTTGTAGTCTCTCTCATATGTATCAGAAGAAGCGCCTAAAAAATGAAATGTACATATTCACACATGAATGAACAGTGAGTGAACAGTGAGTGAACATTTCGCTACTCTGGTTCTAAACATGATTGAAGGTTATTAGAAAATTAACTTAAATCATAACAGCTAGCTAGAGGGCTATTGCTTAAACACTTTTTATTCATCTTAGCGAGATGTTACAGTCTGAGTCTGTTACAGCCAAACTACGCGACAATTTAATCGCCGTTAAACTAAAGCGACCATCGTTTATATGCTGTAAACCGAGTTCGTTAATAGCTTGTGGCATAGTCACATTTCTGGCATCACTCGCTCACAGCTTGGCAGCAGTCTAAAAGACTTAAACTAATAGAGACCTTAAAAATTATTGCCGACCGAGTACACATATGTAATGAAATTTATATAAAAAAAAATTCTTTAGAACATATTTTTAATCAAGCATTTCGTAATTAGTTTTGTGTTGACTCTGAAATGTATGCTACGACAAGTTGTCTCTCAATGCCATAAAATTATGTATAGTACAGGACGGTCACGCATAGTTAATTTCTACTTTCTATAACTTGAGTAAACTGCAAATACAAAAACTAAAACAACTACAAGTTTTTCTTTTAGTTTGGTCTAAAAATACTGAAAGTTAAAATATTTTTTTTAATTTTTAATCTTTTCAAAATGAAGTATTTTACACTTCATTGCCAGTCGCTTGTATAGAAAATCTATTGAGTCTATATGAACTCATTTAATCGTTTAGCTACAGCAAAAATAACAACTTTGCTGGCGGCAAGATGGCAGTAAACTGAAAAACTATTGAAATTAAAAGAAAGACTTTTAATGGCACGTAAAATAAGCTTGCACTCTAGGACGGATAAGAAATAAAAGACACTCAGTCATATAAATGCAAACACTTTAGCTGAAACATTAAAGCTACAGCTCACACATCAGCAAGCAAAAGATTACATTAGTCCCTGCTTATAAATATGTAAATAGTTAAAAACACTCACATATACAGGGACACATACATACATGCATACAAAGACACTTGTATTCATAATGACCTTAATCTAGTAGTGTTCATTAAAATTGCATCATCATTGTTGCTACAAACAATATTGAACTTTTCACAGCAATTTGTTGTAAGTCTTTTAGTAAGTCAGCAGCTACAGCAACTTTTAGTAAGTTTCGTGGTTAACAAACTGACTGATAAACTTACTAACTAACGGAGTGACTGACTCTCTGGCTGACTGAAAGTCTGAATGCAACTCCTTTGTTGAAATTAACTTTCTTAAGAACATTATTAAAAAATGAGAATGAAAGAAAATAATAGCATAAAAATTCAAGAGCTTTAGATAATAAAAGTAAATTTTTATTCGAAGCAATTGAGAATAATATCAAAAATTACTTTATGGTAATAATAATGAATGTAACATTAGATGGCGCCAAGAGGGTTTCTATTTAAGAAAAAAACAAAAAAGCAACAGAAAATCAGATAAAGACTTAAGTGGGGATATTAAAATATAAATAAATAAAATAAAAATATAAATAAAAATAAATCAGATATAAATAAATTAAATAAAAAGTTCAAAAAATTATAACAATTATAGCAAAACAAGAATAAAAGTTAAAGGAGGCTTTTTAGGCTTTTCTGCTAATTTCGAAATAAAGAATCAGTGTTAAATTTAATTTAATTTTTGAAATTAATTTTATGCGAAATTATTTAGTTACTTTTTTTTCAAGTCTCCTATCTATTTAAGGTTGTGCATATTATAAACATCATTTATCTAACCAATCAATTTAAGAAATTAGAATACAAGGAATAACTCATTACACCCACACAGCGCCCAAAAACATTTTCCTTGTTCTCTTTTTAACATCGCCACCTAAATTTACTTTTGCTTTCTGTTAACCGCCGATATAAAACAATTGCAATTTTGTACTTATCTTATCATACTTTTTATTAAAGGACTCAAGCATAAATTAATAATAGAATAAATTAAAAAATGATTCCAAAAAAAATAAAATTGCTTATTAATAATTTCTTTCATAAAGGGTTTTTTTTAACAAGAAATTGATTTTCTAAAACAATTATTTTTTATAATTGCAATATTATTTGCAATCTATCTTACAATAATAAGCAAATGGGTTGTTACGTTAGCAAAAATAACATGTTTGATTGCTTTCTATTGAAAACAAAAATTTAAATTACATATGAAAATAATATTTACATATATTGAGTTAAATTAAATAATTAATATTATAATATAAACATTACAAATTTTTAATTATTATTATACTCTCATTTCTTTACGAACCTTAGTCGAACTTAAATGTAAAGGAGATAAAGAATATGATTTCGTTTGAGCCTTCTAACTTCGTCAGTCTCATCTAAAAGTGTAATTGCTGGTATATTTGTATGATTACTAAGCCTTTCTAAGCTGAATCTTCTAATTTCGGATTTGATAAACTATATTTTTAGGTCGTTGTGAAGAGCTTTGTTTGTTACATAAAAAGGAGCATTCGTTATAGACCGCAAAGCTTTGGATTGGAATCTTTGCAATATTTCTATGTTGGAATTACTAGCAGTGCCCCATAAGTCTACGCCATAAGCCCATATAGGTTTTAAAATAGTTTTGTAAAGTAGGACCTTATTCTCCAAAGACAGTTTAAATTTACGGCCCAGAAGCCGTAAATCGCGCTAATATGTGCTTTCCATGTGAGACTTCGGTCTAAATGTAAACCCAAGTATTTGACAGTGATCGCACTAGGTATTAAAGTGCCATTGAGAAACACAGCGGGGCAATTTTCCCTTCTTGTTGTAAACGTGATGTGACTTGACTTTTGGGTGTTAATAACAATGTTCCACCTTGTAAGCCAATTATAAAGACTATTTAGCTGCAGCTGTAAAATTCTAGAAGCCTCTGTGGAGGTTTCTCTACAATATAAGAGTGCTGTGTCGTCTGCATAAGTGGCTACTTACACATTCTTTTGTCGGCATATCATAGGTGTATAAGGTATATAAAATTGGTCCAAGAACGCTTTCTTGAGGGATCCCAGCTTCAATTTGACAAATATGAGAAAAATTTTTGTTAACTCTGACGAAGAAACATCTTTTTTTTCAAATATGATAAAAAGAATAAATTAAATGGAACAGAAAGCGGGTTTTTCAATTTGTATAATAATCCCTCATCATAATTACTTTATCCAAAGCCTGCTGAATATCCAAAAATACAGAAGAACAGAATTTTTTATTTTCAAAAGAATCAGATATCAGCTTAATAATTCGATGACACTGTTCTAGTGTACCATGTTGACTTCGAAAACCGAATTGATGATCGTGAATGATATTGGATTTCTGCAGAAATGCGTTTAAACGTTTGAGAAACAATTTTTCAAACATTTTAGATAAAATAGCTAATAAGCTAATAGGTCTGTACGACATCAAAATATTTTCTGGTTTACCTGGTTTTAAAACCATTATAATTTCAGCACACTTCCATTGTAAAGGAAAGTGTTAGGGACGTAATATGGAATTAAATATTAAAGTTAGGAATGAGATTCCCTTATATATCCCGTAGATTTCTTATTATTAAGGCCACATATCTCCGATAAAACTAATTAAAACAAAAAAAATTTTAATTAAGATGCTGCAACTTTTTATTTTATAACGAAGAGAAAAGACAATTATAAATGAAAAATGATATCTGACAAATGTCCACCATGACCACGCTGACAGATGTCGATTCTTTCATCAAAGTTTTTAATCATTTTTTGGCAAAATGGCCTTCCTATTTCGTTAATCATATTATGGATTTTAAGTTTTAAAGCTGAAATCGATTGGATTGGCTCTGCCTAGACTCTGTCCTTAACATTGCCCCACATAAAATAATCCAGTTATGTTAAATCACATGATCTGGCTGGCCACCTAATTGCTGATTGTTAGTATGCGATCGGGAAATTTGGTTTGCAATAAATAGAACGTTTCATTAGCTGTGTGTTCTGTTGAAACCACATATCAGTAATATCCACGTCGTCAATAATAGGCCAAAATTGAGTTGTTAATATCTGGCAATAGCGTGATCTATTTTTTTTCGTGATATGATTTACATCTGCGCCTGGCAGTGAGCCTTAATCAGATGGTGGTCAGACCACTGTGAGAGAAAAACAGCGCCACTCACGCGCTAGAAGGCCGAAGTCTAATTCTAGCAACAGGTTCTTCCTAGTAGCAATTTCAATGATTCCAGAGCAGGGCTGCAAACCACCACTCCTTGCTGAAGAGCTGGAGACTATCCAACTCTTGTCCAGAACACATGTCTAGCATGCTCACTGGATCTAGGATCATTTCACCAGGTAGGTATTATTAAAAATGAAATGATCCTGGCCACCATATAAAACTGACCTATTATGGGGCCGCGAAACCACAACCAGCACAATACTTCCGAAGGGGTAACCTCAATAATCAGTCAGAGAAACAGCTAAATGCTTAAAGAGACAAATAGCGGAAACTCTGCGGGCTACTGATTACCGTGGAAATAACGTGGAGCCTCCAGTTGTACCCCTGCTGACTTCAGGGGACTGGGCTCTCTTATACACCCAGTTGCACAGGTTTACATAGTCGAAGTTCTATAAAGACCGATAAATGTGCCCCCGGGGGGGGAAACGTGATCTATTGATCGTCACCGATTTACCAGTCTCATCTTCAAAAAAAAAAATGGCACAATCATGCCTCCAGACCACATAGCCCAACATACAGTGAGACGCTGAGCATGCAAAGACTTCTCAGTTATCACTCAAGGATTTCCCAACTTCCAAATGCGGCCATTTTGCTTGCTGGCATACGCTGGCAAGTGACAATTGGCTTCGTGTGCAAAAATGTTTTTTTTTCAGAAAAACCAGCCATTTGTTCCTAAATAAATTGAGAGAATCTACGACGAAATGAATGGTCGGTCGGCTTCACCAGTTAAACCTTTTAAGGTTTCAAAGTCAAATCTCACGCAAAATTTGCCATGTGGTGGTTTTGAATAACCCCAATTGTTCAGAACGTCGAGGAGTTGACAAATTTGGAACTGCTTTAACACTTTGACTCACGACTGCAATGATTTTAGTTGAACGATCCGATCGAACACGCGTTGATGTTCGCACATTTTGTGTTAAGCCTGCCGACTCAAATTTAACGACCAAACTCTTAAGAACGTTTATGTTGTCCGAAAATATTACTTTAACAGAACCATAATTTGCATAGTGGATTTTAATAATTTTAGTACGATTTTTCTGCAAAATTGAATTCAATTTAACAATTTTGCCAATGCATCTACTACGAATGTGTCAATATGTCAAAACAATAATATTGTTGGTGTTGCCATAAATTAAAAAAAACTTCTTGTTGAAAAACCTAATAAATGCTCTACCGAAAAATTCAGTTTCCCTTTTGTTTAGTTAATTTAGTTTTATTCTTTATGATTACTTCAATAAACGTTATTTTATCTTTTTTCGAAAGAAGCGTTAATATTTTAGTTTTTCGTGATGCTTGTTCGCAACATATTTTTAAAGGAATTATTTCAACTAGAATAGTTGCTAGAAAAATGGCACTAATTCGAATCCTCTTAACTCCAAACAAATTGGACCAATGCGAATAATGTGATATAATAAGATTAAATATACTATTAGAACTACAAAGTAAAATATAAATAAATAACCCAAAAAATATTAGATTAAAGAAATTTCAATTTAGAAATAGAAATACTTGCAAAACTTTTCAATTTATTTGCAGCAATTTAAATGAGTCACTTTGCTGCTAAATTTACAAAATATTTTGTGGTTTTCCACTTGAAGCCGTGTTGGGCTTAAGCTGTCATAAGAAACTTGTGCCATTAATAAATTCTTTCAGAAAAATTATTAAAAATTCATACCTGACCTACTTTGCTATTTATTTATATATTTTTATTATTATTCTACCACCGTGCATATTCTGCCACATGTTATGTTGTTGCATTAATTATTATCCACGAAATTTTCTACCATTTTATATCACGTGCCGCATATTTGTGTTTCCAAAAATATTTAACTTCTCTTCTAATAACCTTCATTTGTTTTAATACTTTGGTATTCCATAGCTATGCCCACGCTACCTCTAAATTGCAACTTGTGGCATTATATTATTTACATATGACACTTTTATAGTTTAAGCATCTCTGGTGAAAAATTTGCAATGAATAATTTTATTTTAAGTTAAAGAAAGAAAACATTTTAAATTATGTTCCTGGCCATTTTTTTGCTATTAAAGCAACAATTTTAGTGGCAAACACTGTGCTATAGTGTTAAGTTTTTATATGTTGAAACTCGTGCAAAAGTCAAGCAGCTCGTGTTTATCTTTGAAGTGAGTTAGCGTGTTTGTATGTGTGATTATGTGTTGTGGCACTTATTGAAATATTTAATTTAATAGCCTTTTTTGCAGTTTTCTTTTTATTTTGCATTTGACACTAAATTCAGCCAAAGACACCATCACAAACTAACAATTTTTTATCAATGTCATATTAATGCAAATTTTATGTTCAAAGCCATTTAAAAGATGATGCTTAATAAAAGATTAAAGAAGTATAGCAAGATATGCAGTTAGCAGAATGAACAGTATGCTTAAAAGTTTTTAAGGACATGCATTTTTAATAGATTTTGTTTATAACTATTTTAGCTAAAAATAAATTTTCAAAAATTAGAAAGACGAAGTTGGGGATTGTAGAATTAAAAAATTGGTTTGCTATTGGAACTAACGAACAGTGCCTAAAAAATGGCCCCAGATTGTAAAAATTAGGCTCAAATAAGAACTCGATTTCTATAAGTAAATTTTCTTTTTGGTTTTTCTTTGTTCGGAGCAGTATGATGATGGGATGATCTCTACTCTTGCACCGCATTTTACCGGAACTAAGAAATTAGGTTATGGGGAGGAGGAAAGAGGGAGTAGTATTTGTGGACAATTTCCTACATTAAAAGTGACAGGAAAGACATCTGGAGGGAGTTTATTCCACATACGAACTGTGCTGCTAAAAAATGAATTTTCCCTATAATGCCTAGTGCGATTCACTGGCCAATCGACCAAAAGTGTATCCACTCTCAACGAAAATTGTGTAAAATGCACAAATATACGAGCTTCGGGAACAAGTTGTCTAAATTCATTAGAGCACTTACCATTGTAGTATCGCTAAAATAGTGAAATACAACCTATATTGCGTCGATGCTTTAGGGAATCAATAGAGTTGGATACCCTATCATCTCCAATGAGCTTCTTGGCCCTCTGCTGTACGTGGTCGAGTAACTCCAAAATAGACTTTGGGACGCCGGCCCATACATAAGAGTTGGATTCCATCTTTGGACAGATATAGATATTATAAATAGTAGGAAGATCGGATGGAGTGAAGTATCTCTTACACCGTTTTATAAAACCGAGGCATTTGAAGCTTTTTTAGAATCTTGAAAACTGATAGTCCATCGAACATCACCCTGAATTTTCATGCCAAGAGCATCAAAAACTTCCGATTCCGTAAAACCTATATCACCCACATGTGCAGAACCATTTTCTAACACAGATCTATGCGAAAGTATGCAACATTCCATCTTACTGGCATTAAAATCAACTCTATTCGCATGACCCCATTCGGAGATCACCGCGAGATCATGATTCAATGTATCATTCATGTTCCGCCTTTTGGAACTTACCTCCAACTGGTTCAGTCTATTACTAACTTAATACGAATGGCAAATGGTGGTGTCAGCTACGAAAAAGTATTAAGGGTTAAAAGCTTGACAGAGAAGGTCATTTAGAAAAATGAGAAATAAGGTGGGAGAAAGTATGGATGTGCCAATACGCAAAACTATATTTGAAGAGATGATCAAACTTGAGTATTTGTTGAGGCATCGTTAGATCTAGAAAAACTGATTGGTGTGCTTAATGGACTGGTGGAATCATTTACCCGCACTTTTTATAAAACGATACTGATGAGAACATTAAAGTCAATGATGGTTGCTGTAGAGCATTTATTATGGGCTCTTTCGTACATTAAATGAACAGCCATGATGGGTAGGAATAGGGGTTTCCATATGTTAGTACAAGTTCGTGCCAGCATTTATTTTTTAAAGGCAACGTTTGGTGTCTTTATTGTTCTAAGTTTCGGACTCTTGAATTGACCACAAAATCGTGCGATTTAACGTCGCTAAACTATTTCCTGTGGGGATATGTTTAGTCGCTAGGTTATGTTAATAAGCGTGAAACGATTGGTCATTTGGAACATGGACATGCGGTTATAAATATTGGAAAAAAAACTCATCCAAAATTATATTCCCAAATTAGACTACTTCAGAGCCAGAAGTCTTATAATAAAGTAAATTTCTTGTCAACTTAAGAATTCATATTTATTTTATTCTATTTGTAACTTCTGTACCTCTGTAAAGAACCCCCTTTTATAAGAACGGAAACAATATTTTTTACTAGTACTCTAAAATGGATTTAAAATCGGTTTGTAAGAAATAATTTATTGATACAAATAACAGCTCGACTAATCGCACTGTGGCGAACAATAGTTAAAAGGTCTATGACGAATTGAGTCTCTGGAAAGGGGTCGCCTAACCAACTGCTTTGAAATGACACTTCTTAAAAAAATAAAAGGAAAAGAAAACCATGTGATTTTCCTATTAGGATTTAATTTACTTGTACTACTCTATCTATTAAAATTACTTCCGTTTAAGCAAAAAACTAAAATAAATTTGTAATTTTGAAACAAAAGCCTTAAAACTTCCGGTTATTTCACAAAATATTTATTACTCATAAATGCAAAGAATGTAACATATCAAAGGAGCTTACAGCAATTTTGTTGGAGTATACTTCAAATCACAAACAAAAGTCATCAAACAAAACATCAGAAGAGCTGTATACTTAAGGCTTCAACATAAGCCGTTTAATACTTAAATTGTTAGTGCACTATGATGCACTGTGATGTACATATGTATGAGTAAAATTTACATGGAAACAAGAAATAAATAAATAAATAAAAAACAAATATTTCCATAAAATCATAAGACCGGAAAAGCCTAATGTATTAGAAAAATGTTTGAGAAATATTAGTTTCCATGGGATTTTTTTGTTTCCTTTTCTATTATATTTTCATTTTGTTTTTTTGTTTTTGTAGTAATTTCTTTATTACTTATTCTGATAAGCAATTTGAAATATTGTTTGTTTTAAGGAAATAAAAATTAAATTTAATTTGAAAAAAAAATAAATAAAAATTGAAAAAACACAGACGTACAACAGGAAATGTTCATATAACGATAAACATATTTAAGCCTTCATGTCATGACACCACAACAGGGATCTTTATAAAATAAACAAGGTTTAGTTGGGCAAGTTAGAGCGTTTTTTTTTGTTTACAGTTTGTTGATTGCAATACTTTTTCTTTTATAGAATTTCAACAACAACAATAAACATTTAGCACCTTTTCCTTTGACATGACGAGTGCAACAGCAAAACGGTGGCATGCTTTTCTTTTTGTTCGCTCAATGCTAACAATTATTATTTCTTGGTTACTAAATGAATGTGTGTTTTATTATATGCCGGTGTGTAAAGTGTAAGTGTATGTGTGTAAAATTATTGTTAATGGCTGCTTTTTACCACTATTACCACAAGCAATTGTGTTGCATTCAACGTTACACTTGGTTACCAAGCAAGCAGCGGCTGGCTGCCAGCGCTACTCATTCGTAGTTTCCAGTTTTTATTTGTATTTTTTTCGTACACATATTTTGGCCAGCTGCCAATCACACACATACCCAGTCACCAACTAAAGACAATGGAAAGGTATGGTGGAGAAAACTTAAGCCAAACAATAAATGCAGTCTATTTTGTTGCCAATTGTTTTGCCAGAGGAAAAGTTTGTTTTAGTGTGTTTATTTCTTCTTCTTTTTTTTGCTCTTTTTCTATATATCTTTTTTATTTGTTGTTTGTGTGTTGAAAAAGATCGTAGAGGAAATTGTTTAATGAAAAATATAGCAGTCAAACAAGTATTAAAGGTGTTTCTTAAATGAATTTGGTCTTTATGTTTGACATAAATTAAGCATATTTTACTTCCTTTTTATTGGAGCAGGAATACAAACGAGATACAAACAAAATTTGAAAAAACAAATTAAATAACTGAAACTAATGGGTTATTAAGCTTAGTTTTATGAACACAAATAAATGATTTAATGCAGATAAACTCTATAGAAAAAATTAAATATTTATTAATAATTTTAAAACAATTTCCTTATTTTATCTCCTGTCGTCCTTTTTGCCAAGAAAATTTGAAGCCTGCATAGTGCCTAGATAAAGTAATGAAATTAATGAGCAATTAACAAATATTAGTATATTTCCGCTAGTCGCATTTATTTATAAAAGTTTGTTTAATAAAGCAATTAATTTTTAATAATATACCCTCCTTAAAAGTACCTTTTAAAAGATACCTTTGATAAAGGTGCCTTTCAGAAAGGAATCTTTTCAAAAAGTAGCTCCTAAAACCTAAAATTTTGTTTATCATAAAACTTTGTTTTTACCATTCAAAAGAGTACATCTCAAAAATGTACCTTTGAAAAAGGTACCGTTCAAAACGGAACCTTTTCAAAAAGTACCTTTTGAAACCATATAAAATTTTATTTAGTAAAAAACATTGTTTTAGCCATTCAAAAAAGTACATCTTAAAGAGGTACCTTTGAAAAAGGTACCGCTCAGAAAGAAACCTTTTAAAAAAGTACCTCTTAAAATCATATAAAATTTTATTTAGTAAAAAACATTGTTTTTACCATTCGAAGGAGTACATCTCAAAAAAGTACCTTTCAAAAAGGTACCTTTCACAAAAGGAACCTTTTCAAAAAGTACATAATAAAAATATATATTTTCAAAGAATAACAAAAAATATTTTGAAAAAATGATTACATGCAAAATTTTTAGGAAACTATTTTTATTTAAATTATCTTTTAAAAGTTAAAACACTAAGAAAATTGTGTTAAAATAACCATTTTAAAATGGTTTTGAAAATAAAAATAAATTAAATAAAAAAATAGTTAAAATAAATTTAAAATAATTTCCCTAACACCAACCACCATTTTAATTTATTAATATTTATGATTTAAAAAAATATCTTTTTTGCTATATATCGGGTTTTGCAACAAGAAGTTTGTTTTTGAATTGTGAATACACCAATAACCTGATAGTTTTGACATTTAGTCTTTTAACGTATTCGTAGTAAATGCATTGGATATTGTTGCAATAGATTCAATTTCGCACTAAAATCGCATTAAACTAATTAAAATCTACAATAAAGATGGTGGTTCTGTAAAAGTTACATTTCGTAAAATTCTTTACATTTTCAGACAACATAATCATCCTTCTGAGACCTGTATTAAGAATTTAGTGGTTAAATTTAAGTCGACCGGCTCGATGCAAAATGTGCGAACACCAACTGGTGTTCGACCGGATCGTTTAAAATATCGCAGCCGTAAGCCACAGTGATGAAGCAGGGTTATCCAAAACCCCAAATGGCGAATCTTATGTAAGGATTTGCCTTTGAAGCCTTACATACACTCCATACGCGGCCATACACATCGCCGTAGATTCGCTCAATTTATTTAGGAAGAACCGGCTGGTTTTTCTGCAATCAAACGATTTTGTCAGACGAAACCCATTTTCACTTGTCAGGGTATGTCAACAAGCGAAATTGCCTCATTTGGGCTTAAAAAAGCTAGAGCGGTTATTGAGAAGCCTTTGCACGGTCAATGTGCCACTGTATGGTGCGATATGTGGTGTAGAGGCGTGACTGGATTATTTTTTTTTTTAAATTGAGGATGAAAATACTGTAACGGTCAATGGATCACGCTTTCGCGAGATGCTAACAACTGTTAGCATGGTCATGGATATCACCGATATGTACATTCAGCAGGACGATGCTACATGTCAGACAGCCAATGAAACGATAAATTTATTGTAAACGGAGCTTCTCCATCACAAAATTTCATGACAATTAGCAGTTACGTAGCCAGCCAGAACCACACTTTCTGATTGTTTTTTTTTTGTGATTAACGAACCGCCATTTTGCAAAAAAATAATTAAAAACTTTGATGAAAAAATCGACATTTGTCAGCGTGTCGTGGTGAATATTTTCCAGATATCATTTTTAATTCATAATTGCCAAACTTTTCTCTTCGTAATAGTTTGTTTTGGAAATCAAACTTCTTGCTGAAAACCTCTTTGTTTCTAATAAATTAATGTTAGTACATTCGGGCTCGTCTCTTGTTTTTAAAAAAAGTTTGTTTAATAAAAAAAATAGTTTTTTATAATATACCTTTTTAAAAACTATCCTTTAAAAAAGGAACCTTTTCAAAAAATATCTCCTAAAATTATGTTTTTTTAAAAAGCACCACAAATATATTTAGAAAAAAATAACATAAACAAATTTTTGAAAGTATTATTATTAAAATTATATTTAAAAATTAAATAACTTAAATATTGTGTTGAGAAAATTGTTATAAAATACCTTTGAAAATAATATGAATAAAATAAGAAATAGTTAAAATAAATTTAAAATAATTTCCATATTAAAAACTATTAAAAAAATACTATTGTCAATTTCTTCGGCGTAAATCGTATTTATTGGCTATTCGTTGGGTATGACCGGCGAACCCTACCATTGTGATGACATTACTATCAAGCCGTGTCCTTTAAGCAACTTAATAACCATTTAATGTATTAAAATGATTTTCATGATGTATGGTATTTATTGATATATAGTTTATGTAGCAAAAGCAGACATTCAGCTTCACAGCACCCTTTTACCTTACTTTATGGGTCTTAGAAGTTTTGGTACTAACTTCGTTCTTTGACGAATTCTGATACAAATTTTTTAATTGACAATTCCATTTACATTTTTAAGTCAGTAGCCTTTCCTTTTAAATACAGGCTGTAGTTTAAATTACGCTGGTAATTGTTGATCTGCTTCCTTATCATAGAATTCTTCTTAATCACTAACATTTGTCCAAATCTATGTTCAACCAATGCGTTCATATTTATATCCCTGTGGTCAGTATAGCCTTAGCTTTCAACAATTGAAGTCTATAAGTATCCCAATTTTAAAAATTCTAAAAATATAAAGGGTTTTTGCAAGCCACTTTGCGGAAAATAAGGTACTAAAAGTTTATCTTTTCAAAAGAAACACTGGCACAGAAAAGTACATTAATAAGCAGCCTTTCGAAATAATCTTTTAAAAAATTGATATTTAAGATAACAATTTTTTATAAAATAACCTTTAAAATCTTACTTTAAAAACAAAGTATTTTTAAAAACTTCTTTCCTAAATTATTTTAATTTTATTAACAAATTATTTGTTTAATTTTTATTAAAAAATTTTTAATAAAACTATAATCTCACAATGTTTTAGAAGATTTTACATAGTAAATGACAACTACAATAAATCCAAACAATTTAATAAATTGCAAATACTTTAAAAAAATGTTTGTTGTTGTAAAAACATTTCTTTAAAGTAGCTATTTTAAAAATAATCTTAATTCTTATATCTAATCTAATCTTATCTTATCTGCTTACAGTTTATCTTCATTAAAATATTATATCACCGTATACGCCACTGCCATTAACGTAAGAGGAGATAAAAATCCAACAGAAACTACTAAAACAAGAAATTATAGATTTTAAAGAAGTTTATATAACACAACAATTAAATTTAAGATTTTCATTTAAGGCACCTTGTAACAACCAGCAACAGCATTTACAAAAGAATTGGAAAATAAAAAAATTTAAAACATAAAAAGGGACACCTGCAACAAAATAATTTAACACAAAAATAAAATAGAAAACGAAATAATAATTTTATATAAATAAAAAATAATTAAAATAATGTTAAACAAAATCTCTTTGGTTGTTAAAGAACTGATAATAATGTAAACTTAAAATACAAAAACAATATAAAATAAAGAAAAATTATCTTAAAAACCAACAAAAGAACAGAAAACAATAAAGCAAATACTCGCCATATTAGGAAGTAAAATCTTTAATAATTTAAAAATGAAATTTTGTAAAATTAGAGTTTCTTTACTTACACATTGAAAGTAATTGAAATAAATTTAAGCAAAGCTTTATACACAAAGCGTACCACAAATATTAACTCCTGCTCCTGAGACTAACAGCTTAATGGATTGTTAATAAATTTAGGAAAACTGTTGGTTTATTGAATTCACAATAAATAGTAACCACCTATAATGCTGCAACACAACGATTTTTCAAATAAAAAGCTTTACACCAATCACAAGACAAGGCGAAAAAGTTATAAAAGCTTTAAAGTTCTACTAGCTTTTCAACGCCATAAGATTGTTAGAAATAAAATAAATTTTGAAATCTACAGAAATAAATTTAAAATACAAAGCTTTTATAAAGGAAAAAGCTTAAGGATCTCATCATATAAAAGTTTAAGCAATACATTTAACAATCATTTTCAACAGCAGCAACACCCACAAGACAAACATTTGCCAGACTCATTCATAAATAAAGAAAAAGAAATTAGGTTGTCTATAAAAACTCATGAATTTAGCAATAAAAGCAACAAAAGTAAAAATTACCACAACAAAAATGAGCTCAAATATGAAGGTACAAGCTTTATGCTTAAAGCTCATATCAATAGAAACAGTAAGAAGCAACACTTGCAAGCTTTTACACATTCTATACAAAATAACTTAAAACAAAGACTGGCTTTACGTAGACGTTACTTAAGACGTAAAAGAAAAAGAAAATATTTTCAAAAACCTCCACCTAACTACAACTATTATTATCAACAGCAAAAGGATGGCAATAATAATAATAACAACTTCAGCTGTAGTCATCATTCATTATTAAATCACAAATATGAGAAAATAGATTTAAAACAAATTTATAAAATAAACAATCAACAATATAATTGTCATTATCAGCAAGAACACAACCGTTTAAACAAACCGATAATATTAACAACCACAACAAAAACAACAACAAAATCATTCTTATCAAAAGAGCATTTTTCACATCACCAACAAAGACTTTGCAACAGTATTACAACAATGTTACAACTATTCATAACTTCAATGTTACGTTTAAGTTTAAATTCAATAACAGCCCGGTATCACAGTACGACGACTACTTTTTTAGCAAATCTACAACATATTGTTACAGCTGTTATTACTGCTACCACGACACTGCCAATTATACAAAAACAGCAGCAACAAAAATGGCACCATAAGCAACAACACACTAATGAATATAAACAGCAACAACAACAACAACATTGTGTATTTATAATGCAAGATGTGCAACAGATTGGAATTACAACAAAAAGTGATAAATCACCGCCTGTTATCAGGCCAAGAGAGCAGAAACAACCGCACAGCAGTCGTTTATTTTATACACAACATGAATACAGGCAACAACATGGTCGCCGCGAACAACTGCTGTTGACAACAAAACGACTTAACAAATACTCATGGATATTTTTATTAATTTATTTGAACTTGTCTGCTAAAGGTAAGCGATAGATATATTAACAAAAATTATAATTTTAATATTGAAATAAAATAAAATGAATATTACTGAGTTCTTGACACTTAACTATTTGACAGAGCTTTTACTTTCTAACCTTAAATTTAACCAACCGATATATAACATTTCTTAACCAATCTAAAGCTAAGACACGGTTAACTGAACTGATAGAAAAGTATTCCTTCGCGAGAGAGAACAAAATGTTTTTAAAACCGTCAGTCTCAGTCATTGTTTGCTTGCATGTCAAAAAACTTTCGAAATTATATTTATAAAATTATTATCATGCGATAATTATAAATACCATAATCTTTTGAATTTTATTAAAAACAATATTTGGTTCAATCCTATCGTATTGCAGTTTTATTCCATTATAATTATATTTTTTCTCTCCGACCATATATATTTGCAGCTTAGATAACATAGTTGTTTGGACCATACTATTATTACATTTTTACTTTGCTTGTATTTTTCCGATATCTATTTAATTTAACCTTTTCTTTGTTACCTAAAAAATGTATCGCAATACACAGTCTTCAATATAGTTTTATAAGCTTCTAGATAACTGGATTACATCTACAGCCACAATAAGCCATATGTTTGCGTTATGCTATTCATATATCATGTCATCATATTATATCGGGTTTCAGTACATTTTCAAAAACACAATTAACATCATGTAAAGTGTAATAATAAATTCGCTGGATTGTTTAGCAATAACAATGTCTAAAAGTATCGGGTTTTTTAACAAGAAGTTTGTTTTTCAATAGGGGCAACACCAACAACATGATAGTTTTGACATTTAGTGTTTTGATATATTCATAGCAGATGCAATGGTTACAATGAAGTCTTACGTTTTCGGACAACATAATCGTTCTTCTGAGACCCTTATTAACAAGTTGGTCCTTAATTTCGAGTCGACAGGCTCGTTACAAAATGTGCGAACACCATCGTGTGTTTTACCAAGTCGTTCAACTAAAAACATCACAGCCGTGCGCCACAGTATTAAAACAGATCCAAATTTATTAATTTCTCGACGTTCTCAATAATTGTGGTCAACCAAATCTACCATATGGCGAATTTTGCGTAAGAGTTTGATTTTGAAGACTTACAAGGTTCAACTGGTGCACAAGTTAAAGCCGACCGACCATTCTTTTCGCCGTAGATTTGCTCAATTTATTCAGGAATATTTATTTATTTACATTTCTTTATCTTATAATTACAAATTATAAAATAAACTTAAAATAGGAAGAAAGAGCAATAGCAGCATAGGCCTTCAGCTCAGCAGATGTTAAATATTATTTATAATAAAAATTTTTTTTTTTTTGTTTTATATAGGTTAGAATTTTTTAAAAAATTAATAATTAATTTTATATTTTCAATAGAAGGGTGAAGAAGTATATACAGGGGATCGGAATTATGAAAGATTCTTCTACTGTCATTACTAATTCTGGGACAGTCACTAAGGAAGTGGGATGGTGTTGTGGGATATGAAATAGGACAGTTGCAAAATGGTATGCTATTAGGTTTCGATAATGATTCATGTGTTAGTTAAGTGTGACCCATACGAAGTCGTTCGAATTTAATACTGTCGAGTCTATTTACAGCTAAGGTGCCATATCTCATGAAGTAATAAATTGTTTTTCGTTCTTTGTTAATAGTTTTATACCATGAAGAAGAAGCGTTAAATAACTTATTTCCAATGTCCTGGATTAGGTCAAACTCTACCAGTGAATTTAGTTCCTTGCGGAGATAGTTGTGAGTTGCCTGTAGTGGGAGATAAATAGCATTTCTGGGAGATAGGTCAGCAAATTCGTTTCCCTTTATACCACAATGTCCCGGTACCCAGACAAGTTTTAAATTGGGGCATCATTTCTTATATTAGAGATATAGTATTCATTGTTCGAGATATTCTTAATAGATCTTAATGAGGAAAGAGAATCTGAGCAAGTTGCGAATTTTCCAGTTTGTCCCCTAAAAAGTAGTATCGCCTCATGGATGGCTATAAGTTCTGCAGAATAAATAGAGCTGTGTGTAGGGAGGATAGAAACCTTTATTATACTGTTTTCAGTTATTATGCTATACGTTGTCGAGATATCAGTTTTCGATCCGTCTGTAAACAGAAATTTATAATCGCTTAGTTCGTTCTTGATATTAGCAAACATTGCTTGATACTGGGCTGTATTAGTTTCTGATTTTGACTTTTCATGAAGATCAGTGATGATTGATGTAGGATATAATGTCCACGGTGGGAGTTTCTTTGCTTTACATATATTCATTTGTAAGGGTATATTAAGCTTAATACAACTCTGTATACATCTGTATATTGCTGATGGATACCTCCGAATTTTTATTGAGTTTTTCTACTTTTTTACCAGCTGGTACAAAGGAGTATTATTGTTGTACAGGAAAGTTCGAAATATCTTTGCAGTGGATATTTCTCTCTGGAAAATTATAGGTTTGATATTTGCTTCATAGAGCATATTATAGGTCGGAGTAGAACGAAATGCGCCCAAAGACGTCCTTATGGCAGAATTTATTATCGAGTTAAGTTTTCTAAGTTGAGAATTAGGTGCAAACCCAAAGATCGGTAAAGCATAATTTATTTTTGAGAGAATAAGAGCTTTCGTAATCGAGATAAGTGATATAGAGTTACAGTGAAACCGGGAGCTAGACAGACATTTTCAGTCGTTTCTCTGAAAAAATCGTTTTTTCAGACAAAGCCCATTTTCATTTGTCAGGGTATGCCACAAGCACAATTGCCGCATTTGGGCTTTGAATGCTCAACTCAGCGTTTCACTATGTATGCTATGTGGTTTGGAGGCGTGATTAAGACGTATTTTTTGAAGATGATTCTTGAAATGTGGTAACGGCCAATGACTCACGCTATCGTGAGATGCTAACGACTCAATTTTGGCCTATTGTTGACGACGTGGATATCACTGACATAAGGTTTCAACAGGACAGTGCTACATATCACACAGCCAATTTATTGCAAAACAAATTTCCCAATCGCATAATTTCACGACAATCAGCAGTTAAGTGGCCATTTCGTGATAAGATTTACATCTGCACCTGTTGTAAGCCTTAATCAGATGGTGGTCAAACCACTGCGAATGAAAAGTAACGTCATTCACGCCCTAGGCAGCCGAGGACAATTTCTAGCAACAAGTCATCCCCAGTTGCAATTTCAGCGGTTCCTCGAAAAATACAGCCACCACGATACTCCAGAGAACAGCTAAATTGCTAGAAAGGCAAATAGCGGAAATCTGGGGCTTTACTCATTCCCGTGGAAATATAGTTGATTGTTCAGTTGGCTCCTTGCTAGCCTTGAAGGGGACTGGGCTCCCTTTTACCCCCGAAGACACAAGTCTAGATGGGTGTGTGATCCATAAAGACTTATAAGTATGCCCCCGGGGGGAGTTAAGTGGCCAGTCGGATCATGTGATTTCACGCCACCTAATTAATTTTTCTGGGGCTAAGTTAAAGACAGAGTAATGTGTTTAATGACATCTATCAGCGTGGTGGTGGTCGACATTTGTCAGATGCCATTCTTCAATCATAACTGCAAAACTTTTCGAACTCTTCGTAACACAATAAAAATTTTAACCACTTTAATCTAAATTTTAAGTTTTTGTTTTAGAAAACAAACGCTTTGTTGAAAAACCCGATGTAACGACAGTGTAAATATATCATTTTTGTCCCGTTTGTCTTTTCATTGTGCGTTGCTTAAATCATCCATCAGCAAACACAATTTATTTGTTTTCATTTCAAATCCTTCTTTAGGCAATAAATTTAATAATTTAGTCAGTTTTCATAGTTTGTGTGACTTTGTTAGTTCATTTTAAAATAAATGGAAATTCTGCTTAATACTTTAGATCATCAATAGTTCTTTAACAGAATTTCTTTTACCTCAAACGCTAACTACTAGATGTTATAAATTATTTTCTTTAATTTTTTATCAAAAAGAAAAATATATTTTCTTTATTATCTCTTAAGAATATCCCGAGTATTCAGTGGAATTTGTTTCTTTGTTGTATAACGTTAAATGGGGTATACTGACAAATGTGTTCACTTAACTAAGATATCTGCGATTGTTAAGGACATGGTTGAAAGAATGTGTATAAATTTAACGCTTTCACACCTAAAATGTGCAGCAAATAACAATGTTGTACAGAATACAATACAGTACAGAAAATAATTTAAAGGTCAATAAGAAAAAGAAATGAAAATTCTTTCTCATTTATATTTAAGGAATTTTCTAAATCTTCACTTGGCGCATTACAAACAGTGTGTAGTTTTCCCCATCCTATTTTATCTCATGATCCTCTATTATTTTATAATGATGATGATTATCGGTTTACCGCATCATGTCTGTATGATTATAAACCATTCAGAAATTATTAAAAATTTTTAAGGTATATGGTTATTTGCTGATATAGAACCTAATGTAGTCAGACTGATGGGTATAATTCCAGATTTTGTTACTTAGTGACCTGGACATCTTCGCTAGTACATAACTTCTCACGAGGTCTTTCCTAAAAGCTCTTAATTCATTAACAAACTAACCCACATGGGACTTAGTTTTAGTTCACTAGTTGACAAAAGAATGTTTCCTTGAGACTATTTAAAATCAAGTACAAGTCTCACTGGCTTTTCTCAATAATGATAAGTAAAGATATCGCCTCATATTTATATAAAATTTAATGCTATTAAGTCATATTAAATGGATCAGCTTTATAACTGTCGAAGGTGTTGTGCTACCACAAAAGTTGTGATGAAAATGTAATCATAGTTATTATGAGGCCCAGAAGAGTATGTATGTAAATATCTGTGGCATATTCTTATCCTTGCAGAGGTTAACTTCCACGAAAATAGTGTCAGACAGCTAGCATTTTCTTTAGTCCTTCGGCTGAGTTAGGGATGTTTATATTTTTTTTTTAAAGAAAAGTAGCACTTCAGGCAACAATGCCTATTTAGTCAAGTACCGTGCTACATTCTTTAGGAAAGGGATAGAGAAGAGATGAAACAGGTGGTGAATGTGGAAGGATAGTCGGAAATTAACTGCCGTATAGAAGACAGCACAGCGACCAGTGACTATGCCTTCATCACTGAGCAGCCCTACCGACAGTTAATTTTTATTTTTGTAGTGAAAAAACCAAGGTCTTCGTTGGAAATCGAACCCTCAACCCCCATACTGACAAGCTATTACACCACCTACTAGCCTACAAGGGTACCATTTGGCTATCCTTAAATATGTAGGCAAAAAACCATTGTAAAATACAGTGGCCTAATTCAATATCGCAAAATGCTGGTATCTTAGAACTGGTGTCGCTTAATGCTATGCAGCGTAATAGCTTTACCATAGAAAGTACTGCTAGTAAACAAACATGTGGTGCTACACCCTGTAAAATACAAATCACCAAATTCCTGTATCATTTAGCACTAGGGTTTTAATGTTTCTTATGGAGTTGGCAAGTAAATAAAATTATATTGTAGAGGATAAATATTGTTACGTTACGTTTAGTCCTTTATAAACATTTTGTTGTATTGAGAGTTTATTTATTTAGGAGTACTGAACTTCACTTAAGAGTTCTTAAATCAAATTCTCGATACACACATGGTAACTGTACAAATTTTTCGCCTTAAAGCTACTCTATTATATTTGGGTATGATTTTACGTCAACCCTCGTCAAATTCGGTTTCTCTCTATATAGAGAGAAAAGAACACTAAAGATGACATATAGCCGAAACCGGTATGTTCACAAACCAAATTTGACGCGGGTTGACGTAAAATCATATGCAATATGCTCTATTATCTCTAAGTCTTCACTTAATGATGTCTCAAATTAATTGCGCAGCAGATGGTGCTGATATATCTTTTTTAAGCGGTTCTCGAAAATTTTACTTTAACATCATCACATATTGTTGTTGTTATCCACATTCAATGAGTGTTTTTCTGGTGTTTAAGTTATTTCGTGGAATTTTTTATAAGCATGTTGGTATTTGATTTCCTAGAAACTACGCAGTTGTGTAAAAGACTCATTTCGTTCTTCTATTTACTGATAATTACTTTCTTTTAAAACTTAAATAAAAGTGCTCGTATTAATATACTAAATCACAGCCACATCGTTGGGCATGTATGACATCTCTTAAGATGTCTCGCGGGGGCATAAGAATCACTTCCGCTGTAATTGTGGCCTTCCATATCTTTTGATGAAAAATCTGGCACTTTTATACCAATTTTCTTCTTTGTTTGATCAATAAAATTTACGGGCTCCCATAATGACTAGCTGACTACACAGCACCAATGACGACATTTATCGTGCTTCCATGTGTTTATAAGTCTTGGATTTAATCGCACAAAAAAATAGCGAGCAAGATTAAAAATCACGATGATTTTAGCTTTTGTTATGAATTGAATACAGTAAACCATACTTCTAAAATTTTTGTAAATGTCTGGTCAAAATTTTAATAAATTGGAGTCTTACAACTTCTTACACTTCGGTTATTTCCCTTGCTGCTTTAGAAAATATTAGTTCAAGCTATAATTTCATTACAGTGCTGCAACAAAATATTATAAATTAAATGTTTTTATGGCAGCTATATTATAAACGCAACAGCAACAAACTTGTTGTTGCAAAATGCTCTATGACGTTAAGAAAAAAAATAACTTAGAATAAAACTCAACAAAAAACTCGAAAATTTTAAATGAATGCATTTCAGCTGTTTATGATTCTATCTGTAAAAAAGCAGCAAAAAACACAAACATTAAAATTTTATATACAAAATTTTATAAAATATAGTGGAAAATATATATCAAAATTAAAAACTCAACTTTAGTACGTAAAAAATACATAAGAAAGAACTCACGTTGCAGCTAAACTATAGAAAATATAATTTATGTCGTTTTTTCACTTTTTTTGTTTTTTTTGAAACAGGTTTGAGCCAAAAGAAAGCATCTCATAATTTTTAAAACTTAAACATAATAAAAATATAAAAATATGATGACATACTCATACCCGTAACAACACACAACATACACATATATAAATGCAGTTATGCAACGTAATGCGAAGTATATATTTTCGGTTTTTTATGACTTATAAAATTTTCCTTCAAATTGTTAAAACTTTAGTTTTATTAAGTTGAAAAAAGAGAATACATTTTAAAATTATCTACTGGATATGCTTAAAGACAGACTATGGTTTTTATTTAACTGCTGCTCCTCAAAATATACTTTAGTGTTCAACAACAAAATTTGGTACACAATTAATTTTACAAGTTTGTTAAAGTGCAATATGATGTTAGTTTGCCTTTAATAATTTATTTAATGTGGACTTGGATAACTTTAAGTGAATTTGATTAAATAATGGATTAATTGATCTTCAAAATGCGTTTTTATATAAAAGGTGTTTTTTTTAAGCTAGATAGAACTTTAAATTGTAAAAAGTAACACAAAAAATGAAATTTTGATGAAGCATTTTTTTTTATTTGCTTCAATATACTCTGGCAAATCATCACGAATACACTCTCGTTTGAACAACGCTACGAAATTATCCAAATTTACTTTGAATTTTATGGCGTACATAATCGTATATCTGAACAAGCCATTCGTCGAACTGTCGATAGATTTCGTACCACATACTCTCTAGAGGATGCAATAACACCAATACGTCGAAGGAATGAGCGTACTGAAAAGAATATCGCCGCTGTAAACGAAAGTGTGGAAGAAGATCCAAATTTATCAATTCGTCGTCGGTCGCAGGAATTGGGACTCTGTCCGTCCACTACGTGGAAAATTTTGTGCAAAGATCTCGGCCTACACCCGTATAAGATCCAGCTGGTGCAGGAATTGAAGCCACGAGACCATTATATGCGTCGTTTTTTCGCCGATTGGGCTCTAGAGCAGTTGGCAACTGACCCGTTGTTTTATCGCAAAATTGTGTTCAGCGATGAGGCGCATTTTTGGCTTAACGGGTTTGTTAATAAGCAAAATTGCCGCATATGGAGTGAGACCAATCCACAACAGACCCTACGGACTTCATTACACCCAGAAAAATGCACCGTTTGGTGCGGTTTTCACGCTGGTGGCATCACCGGACCTTATTTCTTCAAAAATGAGGCCGGAGCTCGCATTACGGTCAATGGAGATCGTTACCGCACCATGATCAATGATTTTTTGTTTGAAAATATGGATGACATTGATCCGGACGAGATGTGGTTTCAACAGGATGGCGCTACGTGCCATACAGCGAACGCAACCATCGACTTATTGAAATCAAAATTTGGCGATAAGTTGATTTCGAGAAATGGATCTGTCAATTGGCCTCCAAGGTCGTGCGATTTGACACCACTCGACTATTTCCTGTGGGGCTACGTGAAGTCACTGGTTTATGCTGATAAACCAGCAACAATTGACGCCTTGGACGCATTGTTCGTGTTATTCGTAACATACGCCCAGCAGTGCTCGAAAAAGTGGCCCAAAATTGGACGTCGAGAATGCGCTTCGTCAAGAACAGCCGCGGTGCCCATATGCCCGAAATCATTTTCAAATGTTAATGTCACGTATTGATCTTTCGAATAAGAAAGAAATTTTGATTACAATTTAATTTTTTGTGTTATTTTTTACAATTTCAAGTTCTATCGGGCTTAAAAAAACACCCGATAATTGTGGCTGCAGAACTGTTATTTCTGAATCGCTTTACCAAATTTTTATTTAATTGGAAGGTGATGCTTAGAGTTTAGTTGCGTTAAAACAAAAGTTCATAGTATTAACTAAAAAATAAAGGGTACCCCATACAAAATTCATGGCTTTTATCTGTTACATGTGTACTAATCGGTAACGAAATCCGATATAAAGTTTTGAAAACAGCTACTAACACCGTAGTTCTCGATAATAGAAATTCGATAGAAAAATTAATTGAAATAAAGAGGAATAAAATACTTGATAATTACACAAAATATGTAGTCCAATATCCGCTATTAAAGCAAATATCGGGTATTTTTATGAAGGTATATAGAACCTTAAGCTGTCAATACTCTTCTAACTAGTGGTTTTGGTAGCTATCAAGTGATTTATGTTCAGTTTGGTTTGTCTTTTCAACATGAATAGACTGACAACGCTTTAAAATTGTTCAAATTGATTCTAAATGATTGCTACTGATCGCTACTTCTACAAGTGAATTTTGCTTAGCAATGAAGCTTAATTTTATTTTGTTTCAATAGATACGTTAATAAACAAAACTGACGTATTTGGAGTGATGCTAATCCTCAAGTACATGTTGAGTCGGCATTACATCTATAAAAACCGACTGTTTGGTGTGCTTAATAGGCTGATGGACTTATTTGTTCGTACTTTTTTAAAAACGATTCTCAGGATGTTATAGTCATTGGTGAATGCTACAGTGACATGAGTAAAAATTTCTATATCTCTAAAAACCAGCATTTATAAGCTTATAAAATTAGAACCCGCTAAACTTGACTGAATAAAGAATTGAAAAAAAATAAATTTTAATAAAATGTATGTTAAGATGTTAACTTCATAATAGACGACCGTTTTTCTTTTTAAGACCTACTTCGTCATTCAACCATATATTTTGTTTACGCGTTTCAAAGTCTAACAGTTTACTTAACGACCGACAGTATGGTTACCATAGGCGGCGCTTTGTAGGCGACTTGTTAGCTTTCCTTTTGAAGAAATCGTACAGTCAATTTGGTGACTGTATATATATTTCCAAGACATTCAATAGAGTGTGGCACTTATCCTGAAACTTGTTGCTCTTGGCGTGGGCAAAAATTTCTTCAGATTTATAAGGAATCGCACTGTACGAGTTGTTATAGATAAGATTTCATCAAACGAGTTCAAGATTAATTCAAGGGTACAGCAAGGGTCAGTCCTTTCTCCCACACTATTTCTTATTTTTCTAAATGACCTTCTTTGTCAGACTTTCAACCCTATTGCAGATGACAGCACTATTCCCACAGAATAGACCGAACCCATTGGAGGTGGGTTCCAAAAGGTAGAACATGAATAATACGCTTAATCACGACCACGCAACAATCTCCAAATGGGGTCGTGTGAATAGAGACGGTTTTAATGACTCAATGTTGCATGCTTACGCACGATCTGTGCTCGGAAATTGTGCATCTGTTACTATGGGTAATATAAGTATTAAGGTGCCCTTGTAGGCTAGTAGGTAGTGTACTAGCTTACCAGCCTGCACTTTGCGAGTTCGATTCCAAACAAAGACCTTGGCTTTTTTCGCTATAAAGAATACAAATTAACTATCGGTGGGGCTGCTCAGTGATGAATGCATGGTCACTGGTCGCTGTGCTGTCTTATACGGCAGTTAATTTCCGATAATATGGGCCTTCTAGAAATGAAATCTGCCCCGGTAGGCTAGTAGGTAGTGTACTTATCCTACCTATCTAGAGGTGCTTGTTTTTACCACAAAAAATGAAGACTATGTAACTATCCAACTACTTTCACCACTTGTCTCATCTATTCTCTACCGCTTACCTAAAAAATGTACCACGGTTGTGACGAAATAGGCATTGCTGCATTATTATAAAAAAAGTAAGGGATCGAATGCTTTTGATGTTCTTGGCATGCAAAATCATTGTGATATCGATGGACTAAGCACATTATTCAGGTTTCTAAAGAAGCTTTCGAGTACCTCGGTGTTGGAGATTTTTCACTTCATGCAATGGAATGCAAATCTCGTGTATGGCCTATCGCCCAAAAGTCTATTTTGGTGATGCTCAACCGTTTAAAAGACAGGATCGAGAGACCCATTTGGAACAGTAGGGTATCTAACTCTATTGATTCTGTAGATTATCGACGCAATGTGGGTTGTGTTTCCCCATTTTTTCGTTACTATAATAGTAAAGAAATTGCGGAACTAGTTCGCGTTAGTTGCACGTTTTACTTTTTAACTCGATTTTCGTTGAGAGCTTAGTCATTTGTGGTTGATTGGCCGGTGTATTACAGGGATAACTCGTTTTTAGCACAATATTTCATATGTGGAAAAAACTCCTTCC